>OY770137.1:15310000-16637500 GCA_963669345.1 Gortyna flavago
TAATCTTGAGCTGGCCTAGTTGTGGTGGCCCAAAGGTAACAACCCCGACGAGTTGTTGCTCTCAAAACGATGAAGGAAAACATTGTGAGAAAATGTCATCAACTGCCTAGCCTTTTCCCAACTATGTTGGGGTCGGCTTCCAGTCTAACTGGATGCAGCTGAATACCAGTATTTTACATGGAGCGACTGCCTATCAGACCTCCACAACCCAGTTACTGGGTAATACGATAACCCTTAGTAAGACTGCTTGTCGGTATTTCGGGCTTCTGAAGACCCGTAACGACTGTCAAAGTACCACGAATGTCAGCAGGGACCCGTTGGTCCCTAAAGGAGGAGGGGTTGGCTTAACGTGCTATCTGAGGCACGGAGGGGTCTCAGTATGTAAAGATGGTCACCCATCCACAGACCAACTGATCGATCGACCTGTGCGGCTGTTATCATTTAGGCACAGGCTCCTTAGAAAACCAGCATGTCCTAGAACCAAAAATTCGAAGACATATATATTATGACTTCTACCAACCCGCAATGGGCCCGCTTGGTAGATTACAGTTCACTCCCTCTCGAAAGATAAGGCCTGTGTCCCAGCAGTGGGAACATTATAGGCTGATTATGTATGTTATGTATACCCAGCTATTTAAGACGCCCAGGAAGCGAAGCCAAGTTACAGAAGCCAACTTACAAATGTTCTATATCACGAAGTCCGTGCCCTATTTACACTATGTAAATTTTGTGCCTGTGGCATTAATGTTATTGAAGCAACAAATGGCTTGCATCGTCTAAACACTTTATTGACGGTGCAACTTTTATTGTTGCTTCAACTTACGGTATGCCACAGACAATTAAATTGCACCGTGTATCTACGGCTTACGTCTCTGTTCTTACCTGCTATTAAGGTGAACGACAAAGCATATAACACCTATCTACAGACTACGTGAGAATTACCTACCGATGCCATTCGATAGAATGTAATCTGTTAAACTTTCAAATGAAGTGTCATTTAAATTCCCGACATCTATACGAAATGACGCTTCGTGTTTCAGTACAATTCAGCTGGCTGGCGATACGGTGGGACTTTCCGACTTTATATCGCCATATTAGACTGGATTCGCACTTTAGGGTTGGCTATATTGAATGTCGATAGTTACGTGGGTATTTTCCTTTTTTTTGTAAAGAATTTTCGATCTAGACGACCTAAAGTGGAAATGAATTTTAACTTCATTTGGTAATTATTTATATTTTATCCTACCTTCATGTAACGCACTTTATTTTTACTTTTTTTGTATTGATTACACTATTATTAACTTTGACATACCAAATATAAGTTTTTGACTTTATAAAACGAAATGGAAGCGCTTTTTCTTTTCCATTATCAAGAAGTTTGCTGGAACAAAAATCAGCCAGCGACGAAAATATTAAGAATGTTTATTAGTAGTAAAAAAAAAAAATTACACTTGAATACCCAGTTTTAGATAATTTACGTGTATTGCCACTTAATCAACTATCCACCTTAGCATTATGTAATCTCAGTTTATTGATATAATGTCTCAGTTGATTTTTTATTGACCGTTTGAAATAAAAAGTTCCTAGATCTGTTGCAATGGAATTTGAACTTTGTTACGTATTATCGGGGACTTGGTAATTATCTGACATTCAAATATACTTGATTTATCATGTATGCGAAAAAAGAGAATCGTCCACCACTATTTCCTTCCTCTCCGCTGCATTGTTTTGTGTTGTAAATATACAGGGGACGGCAAACAGCTCGCACTGATTCCTGATATTAACATAATCCTGTATTTTGTTAGAATTATTTATCTGTAGTGCACTTGCAACATAAACATCTGTTTCCAGTTTTAGGTAGACAGTTGTTTTGGTCTCAGATTTTACTAATACATTATGGATTATGTTCGTGGTTGGCTTTTGTTTATCCAGATTTAGCTCGGAAGCTTCCCATGGTTTTTATTTTTGCGATTTTTTTTGCGGAACTTGGATAAAATGTCTCGGAATTTTAATTTTATTGAACCTGTTACGTTTACTTTGTGTTCGTGTCTGTTATGAATAATAGATGAACACAGATTTACCTGAAGATCATTTTTACAACAAAAAATAAAAAAGTTAGTTATTAATACTCCTTTAATAAAACGAGTTTTTGGTTAATCACAAACTAATGTTTCATTACTTGTTATTGTTAGAAGACTTTGATATTATCTTTGAAAATGTAAAACCTTTATTAGGTATAAAAGTATATTATAAGTAATAAAGGTATCCCTCCTGGCTTACAAGCTAAAACGACTAGTAATAAAAGTTATATAAAAGATAACAAAGTATTATAAATTTTCTAATAACGGATACATAGTTGTACTTTTAAAGTCTCTGAGACGAAAGAAATTGCTTCAGAAACCAATTATCTAGAAGAGAAACTGCAAATAAGAAATAAAGTAATTGTTGGAATAAAACGGTTCTTAGTTCTTGCTGACTCTGTAGGTATTATACGGTTTTATATTTCATAGTTTAATTTTCTGATGTTCTATTCCATTGAGATTGCAAAGCGATTGTTTACTATAAAAATAAACAAGCGTAAGTAATTGTGCCAGGAGTCAACCTTTGTGATGAAATTAATACAGATTTACAAATCTGTGAATCCAGTTATCACATGAAAAAAAATTTAAACGTCGCCGTTTAATTTTTTTCTAATCTGATGATTTAAATCTTTGTGTTCAACAAAGTTTTGAATCGTCAGATTCGCCGTTTCTGTTTTGTTGACAATGACATTTGAATAGTAATTATTGTCTCGTTCACTCATACTGAAAATCATATCTATCTTTCAATGCTAGATGTGTGCTCACTCTTCTCAGTATGGACACATTTTCGCGCAACCGTACTGTTGTTGAGAGAAAACTTTTGGCTGAACCAACAATACCTCGTCCATTCTTAAGATTTGGATGACCACCCCATGTGGTAGTCAATTTAGTGACACAGAATAAAATTTCATATCACATTTGAATAAATCTTTGTACTCTCTTTTAAAGTATAGCGCACCTATCTAACGATCACAATTCTGGCAATGAAATAAAATAAGATCAGTTTTTTCGACCATTGCAGTAAATCTGTCAAAGAAAAAGAAAAAGCTCTTCAATTTTGGAAATCCAAATAGGATTCCTAAATTGAAAAGCGTTTATCGTCCTTTTACATCTTTGTTCTAAAGAGGATTTACTACATCCACACTACCTACATTGCCACACAAGATTAAAGAAAATAATGGTGCCTGCAAGTAATGGCCTAATTTCTCGAAATTGCGAATTGCTTCTATCACAAACACTAACCAAGATCGATACCCTCCATCTCCCTTTAATCTTCGCAATATTTTCAGCTTCGACATATTAGTGCTGTTCCAATTAGTGTTGTGTCGTTAGCGCGTAATTTACTGTCACAATCAGACACCGGAGTACTCTGATGTAGACGTATTAAGTGTTCTAAGGAATCTTTTGATGGCAATTCCTCAGCATATGCATACTATTGGTTTATAACAAGAATCTTCTTTGAAGTGGTGTATGTTCTTGACTTAGTGGGGCCTTAAAAGCTTTTCATTCAAGGTCACGATTTTCATGCTTTGTTTTTCACTGAAAGGAAGATATTTTGGTTATTTTTTTATAGAGGTATCGAGCCGTAGTCATAATCAGCCTTTTATTGTTCCCACTGCTGGGGCACAAGCCTCCTCTCTGAGTGCGGGCCGCGGGCACGCGGGTCTAGTGCGGGTTGATGGATGTCACATGTCTTCCAATTTTCGGTCCAACATGGCCGGATTCAGTGGTGATGATATGTTATGATGTTACCACTGCTCGAGCCGTAGTGCCTAATCTCGTTGAGGCTTGTTCTTTACCATAGATTCTGCAGAGGAATATCTTAGTCAACCAACACGGGATGAAAGTAACTTTCACACATTACCAATCGAAGTTCATAAAAGGACACTATTTTAAAGCAATTCAATTCCTACTAAAACACGTAACAAAGTCCGAAGTAGTGCTAAGACTCACGAGCCAGTGATTAAAGATTGTACTCTGCTTCGCTGTAACAATAAATGTGGTCTTGTTACTCGCCACCACCGCTGTGTGTCTTGCACCGATGTTGTGTAATAAAATAATAGTGGTTTTACTGTACATTTATGACTTTTCGTTGGTAGGTAGGACCATAGAATTATAAAAAAAGATGGACTCCGCGCCACGCATATCGAAAGTGAAGCACCGTAACGATCTATGTGTGCGTGATTGACGATTGACGCTGTCGCTTTTCGTGGGTTGACTGCAGTTCTAGGAGACCCTAAGTTTCCAGCATCTTGAACACATTTGCCCATTGCAGTGCAGCAATTAAGTAGCTAATACAACGTGGTAATGCTGCCAGCCTTTTGGGCACTGTTCCTGTTGACAGCGATGCGGACGAATTTTTTGATGCCCTATGATTCGTTTTTCATATATTCTAAATATTAAGTAGCTAATGCCATAAGTTTTTTTTCTAAATTAGGCACATGATACTAAAATTATAGTTTTTTTGTTTTATGAAGCTGACCTTACAGCGGCTGGTCTAAAGTGGAACTGGGCTGGCCACATCTGTTGTATGTTATGATACGGGATGAGCTGGAAGAGTAAAGAATTGGTCCACAATCGCAGTAGACTGGGAGAATTGTAAAGAGGGAAGGTAGGCCTTTGCCCTGCAGTGGGACATAACAGGCTTATCATAAAATTTATGAAGAGTATTTTGTAGGCTACCTAATTCATATGAAAACCAAATTTAAAGTTTCCCTTGTGTAAATATTCAAAAATTTAATATCCATGTAAACGAAGCCAGAAAACATGGTATGCTAAAATAAGAGAGGATTTACGTTTCTGCGATATCCTAATTAAAATCAGTGAGACAGTTTACATACTCGTTTTATTAAATCTTAGCTACCTAATGTTTAAAATGAACAATTATTATTCACATTCTTGGTCTTGATCATAAATCTTGTGTTTTAAAACAAGTGTGTAAGTGTTTGTGTATTTATATCACACAGGACTTGCATAAACAGCCTATAATGTTCCAACTGCTCCTCTCCGTGAGGAGTGGGCCGTAATCCACCACGCGGGCCCAATGCGGGTTGGTAGGTGTCGTCACATGACTTAAAATTTTTGGTTTTAGGACATGGTGGTTTCTTCACGATGTTTTTTTCTTCATCGTTTTGAGAGCAGTGGTGATGAAATGAAATACACAAAGCAAAGTGCCTGCCTATGTTCGAACTCATGGCCTACAACTCGTAAGTCACAGTGGTTATCACTGGGCTACCACTGCTCTCCTATATTACACAGGATTAGTAGGTAACTATATATAGGTAAGCAAAAAAACTCTGACAAGAATCATGAATATGAGGGCACAGTTAGTAGCGTAATCTACTTTTGTTCTAGAAAAGCGGTGACCTCTATTTGCGGCCGTAATATCCTAAATTTTGGGGTCGGCTTCCAACAGGATGAAGCTGAATAACAGTATTTTACATGGGGCAACTGCCTATCTGACCTCCACAACCCAGTTCCTGGGTAACCCCTTGTTAAGACTGGTTGTCAGATTTTCAGGCTTCTGACGACCCGTAACGACTGCCAAAGATCCATGAAAAACGGATTTGATTTACAGATGACACGTAATGTCTAAGTACAGAGTGTTTTTGACACTTTAATGTCAAATACTGGTGAAAATTACAGATTTTAGGCGCTGATTTATTTGACAAGACTAAACTAAAATTTATCTTGTGTTTTATTCTTAATGAAATAGAAAGAAAAAGATGCCCTGAACTTAAATTTAGTTTAGTTTGTGAACAACAGAATAGGCACCATTGTATATCGCAACCAATTAAACAAAAACGATATTCCAGCCAGAATATAGCTGCAAGTTGAAACATTAGCCATCCTGCGCAACCAACTTCGATCGGTAACTAAAGAGATTAGTTCTATCGCTGTAAAACAGGTACAACAACTCGGCAAACTTGAGTGGTGTACCTTAGTTGCATACAGGTATACCTCACTTGTATACAGGCAATACGTCAGTTGATTGCACAAAGAACACAAACACCTGAAACTTTACTCGTTTGCATTGGAAAGCTGTCTGTTAACTTGACGAAATATGGAATGGAACCGGGGATTTCAGAGTTATTTGTTGGTTATATTTTAGGGTGTTTGCGGTACACTTCTGCTTTGGACAGGCAGGCTTAATAGTGGTACAAAAAGGTGTTAGTATTTTCATTCCTTTGTTTATTTAATGTCACAAAAATTGCGGTTTTAATAAAAGTTTAAATAAAAATAAAATTAGTGTCTGTTTTTTATTTATTTCAGTTCTGTCCTAAAACGTTATATAATGATTCGAAATAACTTCATTAATTTTTCCAAAGGTCAAACAATGGACAGAACTAGACAAGAATGGAAGAGAACAAATAAAAGAGACGGCAAAATGAGGAACTTAATGCTCGTATTTAATCGAATAGTGCCTTGCAGTGTAAACAACCATTAAGGAATTGAGAAGTATGGTCCAAGTTATAGCGATTGTAGTTTTCGTATTAAATAATGTTTGGTGAATGAATTCAGCACATGATTCTAGAAACATAACGTCAGATATAAAATAAAAAATCAGCTGTTTTATAGAAAAGAACAATAACCACGCAGTCAAATTTTGCTTAAGAACCTCATCATCATCTGCCTAGCCTTTTCCCAACTATGTTGGGGTCGGCTTCCAGTCTAACCGGATGCAGCTGAATACCAGTATTTTACACGGAGAACCTATGATCCAAAATAAATTTATTGAATTGTATTTGAAAATGTATGACGCAGCAATTGCTTTTTTAAAACCGAAGAAAAAGGACAATCCCGATTTTAGTATGGCAGGTGGCGTCTTTTAGTTTTCTCGCGACCATCAACCAGATCTTGTTTTTCTAGTACAGAATAGTGTAACAAACGAAACTTATTTGATATGTATATATCTAAACTCAGTCCGAAATCAGATATAAGAGTTAGAAGTTTGTATGTGTTTATAAGCTTTGTAGGCAATTTTGAATCGTAGGTGCTAGGTTAGTGTTAAGTTACCACAAAATAGATAGCCACTAAATGATTTGGACTTTCAAATGTTCGGTACACCCCGTCCCGTACGTTACGCACTCCTCACCAATTATACATTATCAGGTCGGAGGGAGTATGTTGAAATTTTTCTTACTTTTGATTCTCGTTATGTCGTAAAAAAACCAATCAAACTACAAAATGTTCAAAAGCGTTATTATTATAATTTTACAGTTCAACATGCTAGGTAACTCAACCCTAGCAACCTCAGGGCTAACATTTAGGAATCACCTGAGTTTGCCGCGTTTCTAAATCCAGAACAAAAGTTATTTTCAATCAGGAACCTTTTCACTCTCTCAATTACAATCAACCCTTTGGGAAGTTAAGTAATAATCATAATAGGAACAAATCCAATCTGACAATCGAACTAGACGGATAAACACTTACTTGTGTTATTCTCGCAGGTTTTTTCAGGCAGAATAGACAAGGCCTATATTTAGTAATCAACTTTGATTAGTGCTTTCTCCAGAATTATAACAGTGAAACTACTTTGATCCAGTAATTCTCAAATTCTTCTGAATTCTATTTATTTCACGATTAGCAGAAAATACTGAAAGACAAGACAGTAATTCAATCATCATCAGAAGGCGCTTTACTTTGCGTAAACAATTTCATCACCACTGCTCTCAAAACGATAAAGGAAAACATCGTAAGGGAACCAGTATGTCCTAGAATAAAAAAATCGAAGACATGTGACATCTAAAAACCCGCACAGAGCCTGCGTGGATGATTATAGCCAACTCCCTCTCAAGAGAGAGGAGGCCTGTGTTTCAGCATTGAGAATATTATGGGCTGATTATAGTCCAGACCTTATAGTCCAGACCACAGGCCAACCGATGTTTTGAAAACATACGAAAACACAATAAAGTAAATATAAATCTATACATACATACTTAATAGTTTAAAGCGAAAGTGTGTCTGTTACCTTCCACGCTTAAACTGCTGCTAAACCGAATTAGATGACATTTTGTATACACATAGTTTGTGTCCTGGGAAAGGACATAGGATAGTTTTTACCCCGTTATTCCCACGGGATCGAAACTTATGCGGGTGAAACCGCGGAGCGCTACTAGTTTTATTATAAATTAAAGTCGCTTTCCCAGTCAGTGTCTGTCTGCGTGACTGCGTTGTTCTTCTAAACTCCGCAACGGATTTTGATGCGGTTTTCAAAATCACTTAAAGAATTTATTTCGGAAGATTTATATGCATAATACATAAATATTAAACTTTCATAGGTAATAGAAAACACGATGTACTGTCAAGTCATAAAAACCTTACGAAGCAGGGTCGCTAGTCCTATCCTATCCTACTATAATATTATAAACGCTAAAGTTTTTGAGGATGGATGGATGTTTGTTACTCTTTCACGCAAAAGTATTAAACGGATTTTGATGAAACTATAGAAATATAGCATATACATCAGAATAACACATAGGATACTTTTTATCTAGATATTCCCACAGGATCGACACTACTTGGGTGAAACCGCGGGGCGCAGCTAGTAAATAACAAATAAACGATTGAAAAGAAATTGATTGACAATTTCATCATGAGACACCAGACTCTGACGCCATAGCTACTTTGCAATAAGTACAACAAAACACCCTACTCGCTATCATAAACCATCTACCCTCCAGCAAAAACAAATGACAGAAGAAACAAAATGGCGCAAAACACAACAAATGGCCGCCATTCCCCACTTCTACTAGAACCCCATTCGCCGAGCGTGTCCAAGACAAATTCCATAACGTGCCTAATTGTGCCAACATTTACTTCCGTAATCACGTAGGTACAATGAATGGACAAAGCTATAAATAAACTAGAATCTTTCGGATCTCCGGTCAGGGGCTACGCTCCAATAAATAAAGGAATTATTATTTTTATCGTCCGAGCAATATTGCCTAAGTAAATATTGGAAGGCACAATGGACGAAAATAGGCGTTAAGGGCCACATTATTTGATCGTGTGCTTAGGGTATCTAATGGGCCTCGTGAGTTATGTACCTATTGTGGATTTTGAGGATAGATAGAATATCTCTAATACGGTTAGTTGATTTGACTTACAAGTAGCTGTTACAGTCAGCAGGGTCGGCTATGTTTTTGATAATACTTGCACTGCACATATATTTATTTAAATGGTATTCTTAGTTTAGATTTATTGTTACTATTTTGAACTTTCTTTTCGTTGCTATTATATAAATAAATTAAATAAATGTATTATATATACATTTATTTAATTTATTTATTTATTCTATGGGCCCTTAAAGAACACATGAAAGGCAGTCTTCCTATATCATTAAAAAGGAAACTCATCGACATGTGCATCCTGCCCGTCCTAGCCTACGGTGCACAAAGTTGGTCACTTACTGAACAACAGAAGTCCAAACTCAAGATTTGTCAACGGGCAATGGAGCGCAGCATATTAGGTGTTAAGCGTACAGATCGAGTTAGAAACACCACGCTGCGCTCTATAACTCAAGTAGCGGACGTGGGAGAAAAAACAGCCAGGCTGAAGTGGGAGTGGGCCGGACATGTCTCACGAATGCACGCGGAGAGATGGGCAAAGATCGTCACTCACTGGACTCCTGAGGCAGGACATCGCCGTCGAGGTAGACCAAGGCGAAGGTGGTGTGACGATATAATATCATTTGCAGGGCCAACATGGCCAGAGATCGCACAAGACAGGGAGGTTTGGAAGAAAAAAGGGGAGGCCTTTGCCCAGCAGTGGGACACAAAATAGGCTAAAAAAAAAATTATATTTAATTTTCTGTGGCCTCTCGTAATTGAGAAGCACACGAAAAATAACCTTTTTTAGTTATTGTTGATTGTATATTATTATGTGTATTCTTTCCCAAATAAATAAACAGACTAGAACCACCTTTTTTCAGAGCTACTAGTAAAAAAAAAAACCTAAATTGCAGTACCAACATTCTGCAGTTTATTCATAGACGAAGCTTCAACAAACGAGTAAATCCGTAAAAAGATGCTATTCGCGATTCAAACGAAGAATTACGAAGATATTTTCAAGCACTATTGCCACGAAATAGATAGGTAAGTACAGTTCATACAACGTTTAAAAACGTGTGCACTCACACGTTTACATACCATACGTGGGGCGCAAGCAAAAGTATCTGTTTAAAATGTAAATAAATAAATAAAAAATAATAATTTTGAATGCGAATTTCTAGTGCCACTAACAAATTGAGGGCTTTGATTTGAGTAAGTAATGTGTGCGGGCAATTTCGCCCGTTGAATGGAATAGACCTTAAGGGGCTCGTGTTTGCACGCACGTTTCGATCGAAAGTTAAGCTGCGCTTGCCGCGGTCGGTTCGTAGATTGTTTGTGGATGCTATTACATCTCGAGAGCCCTCCGAGCCTCGGAAAGCATGTTAAGCCGTGGGCCCCGGCTGTCATTCGTAGATCTTTGACAGTCATTACTGACAATCAGTCTTACCAAGAGATACCGTGTTACCCAGTAACTGGTTTGTGATGGTCAAATAGGCAGTCACTCCATGTCATCATCATTATCATTTTAGCCGAAAGACGTCCACTGCTGGACATAGGCCTCCCCCAAGCACCTCCACTTCGACCGGTTCTGTGATTCACGAATCCAACGGGTTCCTGCGGCTTTCACAAGGTCTTCGATACACCATGTGGGACGTCTTCCAACGCTACGACTTCCGGTACGCGGTCGCCACTCCAGAACCTTTCGGCCCCATCGGTCATCTGTTCTGCGAGCAATGTGCCCTGCCCACTGCCACTTAATTCGCTCCATGTAAAATACTGCTATTCAGCTGCATCCAGCTAGACTGGAAGCCGGTCCCGACATATTTGGGAGAAGGCTAGGCTGATGATGATATTCTAGCCAGAGCACAGCTGCAATTTGAAACATATCATTCTAGGCCGCTTTCCGAATTGGCCAATATCGCTCACAGCACTCAAATCGTCTCACATGCGTTCCATAATGGATATCACTATTATGACAGCTGAGAGCTGTCAACAATTCGGAACACTCGTTAGCGCGCTCACAGTGCTTACTCGGTGTCAAAAAGATATTACAGCAGTATTTCTTCATAAAAACACCACACGTTTCTTCCTTTTCTTTGTTTATGTGGCGACTGTCAGCCAGAAGCACAATTTCGAAAATGCCACGTTATTAAAAAGATATGGTGCAACTCAAAACAAAACACACACTGACACATCCTCATCCTCACACACACACACACTGTCATTTTTGACAGCGCTCACGGTGATATTTGTACGAGGCATGGTCGGCGTTATCGCAAGATGGCGCATGCCATGACGTCATCTATGACGATTCACGGGACATCGTTATCGCGCTCACGCCAATTCGGTACGGGTTTTAGCACGCTCAAATCGATTACATCGATTATGTCCTCAATTCGGAACGCGCCCCTAAACTTCTTGATCGGCAACGAAAGAGATTAGTACTATCGCAGTAACAACATGTAGAACAACTCTGCATACCTCAGTTGTATACAGGTATACCTCAGTTGTATATATGTATAGCTCAGTTGTATACAGATATAACTCAGTTGTATACATTCAAAGCTCAGTTGTGTACAGATATACCTCAGTTGTATACATGTATACCTCAGTAGATTTCACAAAGAACACAAACACCTGAAACTATACTCGTTTGAATTGGAAAGCTGGCTGTTAACTTGACGAATATGGGATGCAACTGAGATTTCAGATTAGATTAGATTAGAAATTGGGAAAAGGCAAGAGAGATTGATCGCACAGAGAGGACCTTCTGTACCTATATATTGTATGCAATTGCAAAGGTATTTTCAATGTACATTCTGTCTGCACGTTACTTTTTTGCTCTTCAAAGGAAACGAACAAAAATTGTACGTTTACATTCACTAACAAGGCTTCAAGTTCCCGTATGCAATGCAATACTTAGGTACTAGCATTTATTTTTATTTTAATGGGCAAAGGATTACGGAGTGAAGTGGTATTGCGAACTGTATTTTTGTTTTATGCCATAATCAGCATTAATGTTCCAACTGCTGGGTCACAGGCATCTTCTCTTTTTAGATTACTATTCTTTTTATTTATGGGTTCCTGTGAAAAGGTTTTTAGTTGATATTATTTTCTCGAATTGGCATGTACTTTATGAGAATAGCTTATGCCTTTAGCAGTGGTTAACAACATTAGCCAGTCTGAAGAGCTGTGTACTGATTGACTACTCAGAGCACGCCGGACGGACATTTTTACATCCTACAGGCTATTTTAATTTCTGGTATTTTTGTACATGCGAGAAAGCAAAGGTGGCCCAGACGTAACGGCCAAAACTTACGAGTTGTAGTTTGTGGGTTCGAACCTAGGCAGGTGCTTTACTTTCAGTAAATAATTTCATCACCGCTGGTTTAAAAAATGTGAAGGAAATCGTTGTAAGGAAACATGTCTGCATACCCTAGAACAAAAACTTCGAAGACATGTGACATTCGTCAACCCACCGGCCTGCATGGTATAGCGTATATACAGCCCACCTGCCCTCAAAGAGAGGAGGTCTGTATCCTAGCAGATTATGTTTGTACGTGTGTGTATTTCAGCTAGGTCTGTATGTTATTGTGTGTTAAAAATAGAAATAAGATGAGTCAACAAGTTCTATACAAAGCACGGATAATACAAAGCTTACCCAGTATCCTACGCAATGATGCACGAGGGCGAAAAGGTCAAACTTATTCTTACTACGAATCTCAAAGTAGCATTTCTTTTGTGTGTCTTTCATGCATCACGCCTATATTTTCCAAAGGGTAGCTGAAAGCTTGTGCTTACACCCACATTTCACGCAGTTAATAATAGTATATGTTTTAGCTTTTTGCAATTAACCGAAATCTGAATAATTTTGAGGCAAAAAATGGAAAAAAGTTGTAGGCCTGGTTGATTTCAAGGCTTTTCTACTAGTCTGGAGAAGGAACCAGCATTCTTGCTCATAGTATTTCGATGGCAATCTATATACAGTCAGTCCACAATTTGGCTACGAGCTTGGCACATTCAGTAGGATTTATCAACTCCTGTAGCGTACAGGCAACAGGACCTGGACACGATATTAAGTGCCTCAATGTTTGTGGGACAGCACCACATTAAAGATAACATCCACCAAGAGTAAAAACGAGGAACAAGCTTTGATGGTCATTTATCATTCACAGCTAAAGGCCGACCGCTTAACTGAGACGTTGCCTGAGATAGGTAGCTGCGCGGTGCGGGAGGGGTGTCACAATCGCTGAGCTCTCAGATCGCGTCACCACATCCCTCCGGCCGGCACTGGGCTGCTACCTCTGGAAACGTCTCAGTTAAGCGGTCGGCCTATAGTACAGGAACAAACTGAAATAAAAACTCGTAGGTAGTGGCGTCTAATAGAGAGATATAGTTATACTAGCAAAACAAGTCAGCTGGTCCTGACCAATTACACCAGTATGTTCAGAAGATCATCGTATCATAACGAGTTTTGATTATAGAGCGTACTGATACAAGCTGTATAGTTTCACGGAGTTTCATAAAACTCGATTACTGTGATAAGTCGTGTAGTGACGCTTTCTGATGTAGTGTTATCCAATCAAAACTGGTTATGATACGATGATCTTCCGAACAGACTCGGCGACGGTCAAAATGTTACACTGTTTCCTAGCTCTCATTCGCCAACTGTGCAAAGTATATCGAGCGATAAGGAACTTCGTTCCAAAACTCACCTGCATACGTAGGTATGCAGGTGAGTTTTGGAACGAAGTCTTAACGAGCTCTTAACGCGATCAACTTTAGGACCTAAACTGAACTGTTCTTCTAATTCAATAATCACTACCTATGTACCACTTTGACAATATCGGAACTCTGACTCCCAAGATACAGGCAAATATTATCTAGTTTGGGGGTCACTGTCTATTCTATTCTTGTAAATTGTGATTGTTATTAATAAATAATTTGAATTTGAATTTGAATTCGTACCATGACGTCAGTTTAACGATTCAATTTAGGTCGTGCCATCTGAATACCTACCACGAGCTCTTAACGTTCATTCACTTTCAACGATCCAAATGCCGCTGAGCGTATTGGACGGCATGGTACGACTGTGAGCGATGCAGTTTAAGCACCTGAACTGAAATGTCTTGCTTTTGAATCGTTTTTAAATAGATAATGGTAGGCCTCCTGTCCTGCACTGCGTCCTGTGTTTGAATAAAAAAGACGTCATTGGACGATTTCATAATTTTATAGTTACTTAGCAGTTTAAATTTAGTTTAAATTATCTACTTATTAACTAATAGGCTAGATTGTCATGTATTGTGATAGTTACTTCATAAAAGAAAAAAATCCTGCCCGTCGAATCTTCAACCATTATCTAGAAAAGTACTAAACGTGTCGCTACAATGTCGACATTAATTTAACACACGGATAGGGCTAGTGGCTAGTCATCATCATCATCATCTGCCTAGCTTTTTACCAACTATGTTGGGGTCGGCTTCCAGTCTAACCGGATGCAGCTGAATACCATACCAGTATAGTAGTGGCTAGTGGCTCGTAATCATAAAAATTATAACAACATAAAATAATTCGTAATTTGAAAACTACCGTCTGCGCCGCTCGCCCTCTCGATCGCTCTATCTCTTTCCTTCAATTAGCCTACTCTTTGCACGTTATTCATTTTAATTTCACGGATGCAAATGACCTCTGCGCTACAGTTCTTTAAGTACAGGTTGCTCCAAGATGCTGTTTTAGAAAATTGTAAATAAATAATAACGTTTAGTGAAATTAAATTATGTTCATAAAACGAAAACGCAAAACGGTATACGTGTGTTAAATTAATGTCGCCATTAAAGCGGCACGCTGTATAATAGTTCTAAATAATTGTTGTGAGAAACATAGAACATCACAGCAACCTAGAACATTTAGCATAAATAAACAATAATTCAAGTTCAAAATAGTTATAATCCATTCATCTAAGTTTCATGCGTCCCTCTTAGAAGTAATTGTTGTTATGGAATCCTTAAATTAATCCGACCTAACGCCAAACTTAGGCACAGAAGGCCAGCTTCATACAATGAGCGAACACACTCGCATACATAGACTCGGTTCACGTACAGCGAGTGCAAGCGCACTCACGACTATACTCCGACTTTTAATAAGCTGCAGTAAAATAACACTTCATAATAACACATTTCGGACTGCGTTTAGAAATATGCATGTCAAATAAATTTAGTTTATTACACTATTTTGTACTAGAAAAACAAGATTTGGTTGAAGGCCGCGAAAAAACAAAAAGACGCCCATTTCAGTAATTTAAGTAACACATATATAATATTTGAGATAAGCTGTCATTTTACTGCAGCTAATTAAAAGTCCGACTATAGCATTTGTTTGAGATCGCCATATCTATGTACTATCTACGCTCCTATATGTGCCTGCGCCTGTTTTAGTACCTACGTCTCTATTTTGCGTGCACTTATCCTAGTACCAACACTTTGTGCGCGTTCCTGTTTTAGTTCATTGTATTGAGCCGGCCTTCTGTACCTATAATAAAATATTCTTCGTCGCAGGTGTGTGAACTTCGGCTAACTTTGGCTTTATTAGAAGTAACATGTTTCAACTGGATTTACAATTTAGAGATGTCGTGATTGGGATGTTCATTAACATTCCGGATATTGGTTAGATGTTCCTTATTGGGTAAACAAAGTTTGTGGAAGTTTGCTCACTTTGTGAAGGGATGTTACTAAAATTAATAACATTCCTTTACAACCTGAGAAAACTGGGGTGGTTATAAATAAATGAACTTCACATTGACAAAATTCTTCAGTTACGAAATGCCGTATTTTTGTGATACAGGTGCTCCTTGTTGATGTAAAAAACTGTAGAGAAATGATAACCAGGGCGTCATCTATACTTTAGAATTGAACACTTAGTTAGCACCGGGGAACAACTCATAGATAAATCCATGGCCTCTAAAACCGAGAGAGCAGTGATGGCCCATTGGTAACGACCGGGACTAACGAGTTCTAGGACGAACCCTGACAGGCACTGTACTTTGTGTAAAGTATTTCATCACCACTGTTCTCAAAACGGTGAAGGAAAACATCGTGAGGAAACCGAAATGTCGCAGAATTAAAAATTCAAAGACATGTGACATCTACCAACCCGCACTGGGCCCGCGTGGTGGATTACGACCCACTCCATCTCACAGAGAGGAGGTCGTAAGTGAGTATATTCTAAAACCATGATGAATGATTTTTTGCGGATGAATTTTTCGACGCTATATTTTAGTTTTTGTATAGTTTTAGTTACGTTTGGATTTAAATTTGTTATTTTTATTAATTACCCATATTAGCAAATTAATATTCAGATTCATTCTTAAACCATGAAATAAACATCCAATGTTGGATGTCGACGTTTAAAATCTACAAGGTTGGATTTGGCTTAGAACCCATCAAAATATAGGTAAGTACCAATCGAATATATTTATATTCTATCAGAAAAGAAGTCCTGAGAAAAGATAACTCGAGCGAGATTTAGGTTGAAAGAAAAATAAGTATATTTTAAGTTATTAATATTGAGTATCTAGAAAGGTTTATTTGGATTGTAGGCTGGGGACCGTTATTTCATTTTCGGTATTCTATCAGAGTTATGCAAGGCCGTTAAAGTCTGCCCGCACTATAAATCTATCGGGAATGGTGAATGGAATCAACAGGTCAGAGCGTAATATCTATGTAATATTAAAATTATCCAAGATGGCGGATAGAATGACCCTTTTCGTGAATTGATCTGGAATCATTATTGCGGTTGCGAAGGGTTATGATTGTAGCAATATCACCTTCAGCATCATAAGCCCTTAACACTCTACTGAGCTCGATCATCTGGCATCCTGCGAGCATCATCAGTTCACCAGGCCTGTAGGGAACCTACATTTTGTATTGCGGATCCGTTGTATCTAATTATAAACACATGGGCTCCAACAGCCGTCGGTTCGAATGGAACCTCAGTTTTCTGTCAGATTGCTTCATTCCGGATTTTAAGTGCGAACCATCAAAGTAGGTGGCCAGGCTGGCCGCTTTTCTATAGATCGCTAAGAGATTTTACCTGGACCAGCCATACCGTGGGTTAGTGTTCATGTCTCGATATTTTTGTGCGCTCGTTCTAAATGCCGTATCAGAATAAACACAATTTTATTGAATCTCCCTAAAAATCTTTAACAAACTCAGTTCTCATTAAGCGTTCCCATTGAATTTTAATAAAATAAATATCATCTGTGCGTGTCGTAAAATAAATATAAAGATAAATGGAAAGTAGGATTTCAGTGAACGGTGATGAAATTCAACTCGTAAAATGAATGGAGTCGAGGCTTTATGATGCTGTAAAGCCGAGGTCCCGTGACCACTCCTTGTAAAGCGTCTGTGTAAAGAATATTTTATTTTTTACATTACATCCTTTGTTGGTAGATCGATGATGTCTCCGTTCGCAGTTATTTGTCATTTTTATTGAACAAAATCTTATCTAAGGTGGTTGACTTTGTGACCTTTGAATGTTGTATTCTATATTTATATGCGTTACACGAAGGCTGCTTGAACTTCTTTTATACCGTTATATTGAGGATAAAAAGGCTTGGAATTGAGCTGCTTCTAATTTTTACGTATGAGCTCAACAGCTGTCACTAATGAGGCATAATTACTTTTCCATTGTTACCGATCTTTAGGAGAATTCGCGACATCGGAGCGGTGAATGTTTTTTTTTAAATACTCTTTGACATTAATGCATTTTATATAATATATATTATGTATATAATGACATTTACTTACTTTGTAAAGTATTATATTATTTTAATGATTGCGTTTTCTTCTTCTCTCTGTTTTTGTTTTTTGAGTTTTTGTCATGGTCTGTCAGTTTAAGTAATTTATGTGGCCTACCTAAATGTTTTCTCTTTGGTATTGTTCGTCGAATCGTTGAGTTCCTTAAGTTTTGAGTTGAGCTGCACGATTTTTGACAAATTCGTAGACTGACTGGACAGGTCTACTTAATCTGTGTGGTTCTTTCCTCAAAAGATCATCTCAGACATCGATCTACATGCTCTTCATATAATCTGACCAAGATTATGTCTGGACTTTAAAAGAGACTCTGACTTCTGAGTTTGTTTCGGCCTTTCTTCTCAGAGTAGTCAGATAGGAAACGCCGACCTCATCTAGTTTTTAAAATAATGATTGACGTATAAAAGTGTTTGTGCCAACCTACTTACAGAAATAAAATCATTTATCAAACATATGACCTTTAGCTCATCCAAGGTGTAAGAGATTCGACACACCGGTTACTCGCTTGTAGGTTTTTCACAATGAAACATGATTTATATTCTCTTAATCTTTATTTACAAAACATAATCAGTCTATAATGTTTCCCTTGCTGGGACACAGGCCTCCTCTCGGTGAGAGGGAGTAGGCCGTTATCCACCAATCTTTATTTACTTTTTTTTTTCTAGAAGCTTATAAAGTTAGTGCATCATGCAATAGTGATACAATTGTGGTAGCTACGAGTCTTTGGTCAACTGGACCTACTCGAACTGGACCCACGGGATCACTCAACCTAATCGCATTTTGAATAGGTCGACTGGACTCACTGCCCAATTTCATCATTAGTACAGTCACGGAGTAAAGCCGAATCTAAACAGATAAACGTAACTACAAGATAGCGGAACACGTCAAAAAATAGTTTATGCGTGTACCTATAAGCCAAAAAGAAATGCAGTATCTATATAAACAAAGAATCAGGTATAGTTTCGACCAGCAATAATATGTAGATTGTCTGAGAGAATTTAAATACAGAAGTATGGTCTCTATTCCGTTTCGACGTACGTAAACAAATCCAATATGCATTTATTCTGAATTCTGTGGCTCCAGCTCATTTGAATAACTTTAGAGGATTTCGGGGACTGTCTGTAGGTACTTATGGTACCTAAAGTCACCGACCTATGCCCGGTAAATGTGGCTTTTTAAAGGAAAATCAAGAACCTCTGTTACGAAGTTTCTTGTCGTATTTTTTTACTGGGTTGTGTTTTGTGTATTCGTTCCTTTTTGGGGCCTCAAAGATGTAATAAAAAACGGATTTTGTTAAACGATTTCACACGGCTCTCTCAGAATTTTATTAGTATTTTATTTGTAATAGTAACATCTCTCAGAACTTGAAACTTTTTATTATAATGTATTTTTCAATATCTATAAGAACATTTTCTGCAAGACTGCTTGTCTAAGAATTATAACGGACCTTTAAAATATTTCCACAAAAATAATCTTTCAATAAAACTTCATTTTCTTATGGAGGTAGTCTAGACATTCCATTTGGCGATTAAAAATAATAGCTTTTTCTACAACCTTATAAAAATCATGTTGCAAAATACCTTTAATGTGCTCCTTACTCATAACCGTATCTTTCAAACTACTTTACCGTTATTATTTAGCCACAGTCTACTTCAAGACAAAGGAATCCCTTGAGGGTACTGCATTCAACAAGCTACTATCTATCAGCCATGCCTGTTCTGCGACGCCCCATTTCGTCATGATATCCCATGAGGTAGACAGATAAAACGTTTATTTAGTGCAACAAAATACACAATACAAGCATTAAAAAACATCAGAGAAGGTGAAAAAAAAAAGAAAACAAGGATTAAAAAGATAAATTGACCCATAGACACCTCGATCACTACTGGGCGGTGTGTGTCTCGTGGTTGCACCAAATGGGAGTCCAGCTCAGCATATGCCAGGTACAATACCTGACGCTGGTATTCTGCTGCATCCCGTTAGTGACACACGGATGTCGAGAAGACACATCCGAGTTTCAACAAAAGGTATGGACTCAAACACAGTCGGTAGTTTAGTGACATGTGAAATGGTATTTTAGAATTAGATACGCTGTTATTTTCATAGTAACTAGCTTTTCCTTGGTTAGATTTGATATTTATACACATTATAATAGATTATAGTCGATTTTCTTGTCTGCTTGTTTCTTCTAAACTTCACAATAGATTTTGATGCGATTTTCGCCATCTTTAAGAGAGGGTTTATTCATGTATACATACTCGTATAATAAATAAACTATAGTGTTTTTACATGATGCCATTGTAACACAACGCTTTGTCCGACCCGGGAATCGAAACCAGGACGCGACACGTGGACGCTCAGCAGTCGCATTTGCGACCACAAGACCAACGGGGCAGTTGGTGAGAGTACGTAGTCACGGAAATCGATAAAATTACCTTATATTAAACATCCCCAAAGAACTTACTAGTATTCTCGCACCTCTGTTAACTTCAAAAAATCCTCGTGAGACCCTGTCTACCCTCTGGAGAAAACAAAACAGACCCATAATATTAAATCTAGAATATCATTATCATTGATAAAGCGAACGCTTTCAGTTATTTGTATTTTATGCGCATATCTAGCATCATAAATGTGTAAAGAGATTGCGTCTGTACAATGCCATAGAACAAGCATTTATAGAAACGAAACTCTCGCTTCGCATTCTAAATAAAATGCCTATAGTTTCAGGGCGTAATAAAAAACGTTCCACATCGTTAGGATAATTATGGCTGACCAAATACATCTGTTTTTTGACAGCTTAATGTAAAATAATACAAATGGTGAAAATGACAGATTTTCATGAAGGACGTTATAATATGATGGAACCGCTTTCCTACGAAAACGTAGCTTTAGTGTAGGTAATCCGTTTTAGACAGCATCGCATTACGGTCGCGTCCTAACCAAAACAAGAAATAAAACGATCGTCGCGCGAATATGCTACCGTCCCGTTAATTTTTTAGGCGAACAAGGACGCGTGGTCTGTTCTACAGTGGCCACTTTCCGAACAAATGAGTGACATATGAACGCAAATATCGCATATTCGATTAACCGATCACGTTGGTTGGTTAGGTGGGTCTGGGTTCAATCATTTGCCATTTTGACAAACCCTGTTTTGGGTTTAGTGAGCGTAGATTGTAGCATGGTGGTAGACAGTGGTAGATGGTTATTTGGCGTAGGGAAAACATTACAATGTGCAATGTAACTCTTAACTCGGTAAGGTATAAAATAAAATGATTGCAGAGAGTGCTCAATACAATAATTCTAAATTATACTTTATGACAATGAGATAAGAGCTACATTGCAATGACACTCTAGTAGTTTAATGCAGTGATGGGCGTAACTAGTTATTTATGTAATCTAATTAATAATTGAATTACATAATAATTTGATTAAAATGAAATTTAATTACATATTATTCAATTACATTGTAATTAGATTACTTTGGGGATGTGCTATGAAATTAATTACAATGTATTTAATTACGAAATATTTGATTACAATGTAACCTAATTACATAGTATTTAATTATATTATAATTGCTTTGAATATGAAATGTCGCATGCTTGCATCGCACAGTTGCGATGGTACTGCAAGTGCGGCCCGTACGACGTCATCGGGAAGTAGTAAGTATAATGTGCGGGGGAGCAGGGGGTTTTATGATGTCACTGAGGCTGGCTGGACAAATTTTCAAAATAACTCGCATTTAACTAGGTCAATAGGGCATTTTATGTGACGGCTAAACACCCTTTTTTTTTTTTAAGGATGGGAAATCATCAAATGACCCCTCCCGCTCTGGGTGGAGCGGAAGGGAGTGTCAGACTCTTACTGACTAAAACCCATCCGTGTTCCTTCCTTAGCCCTTTATGTTCCGGGGCAGCGGTAACCCTTTCGGACAATCCCGCTGCACGGCTAAACACCCTTATTTCAGAATTTGTGACGCAACAGAATCTTAGATAATCTTGAAAAACCACTTTTCGCTGGTGAGAGCAGATGGCTGGACACAGATTTTTGCATTTTTCTACTAAACCGCTGTACGTATCACAAAACTTTTAGCTCGATGCCTGTCACAAATTTATGTGACGCCCGTTGATAAGCAAAATGTCGTCAAAATCACTTCCGTTACCGAGATTGATAGACCAGCGAAAAGTGGTTTATCAAGATGGCTGGACACGTTTTCGATCGATTATCTAACATTCTGTTGCGTCACAAATTCTGATATAAGGGTGTTTAGCCGTCACATAAAATGCCCTATTGATCTAGTTAAATGAGAGTTATTTTGAAGATTTGTCCAGCCAGCCTGAGTGACATGGTTCTATGGTTCATTGTGCCCGTGCTAGCCATCCCGCTTCACCCGCCCCCTTCAGTTACTTCTAATCTTTTGTATTGTAAGCATTTAATATTTTCTTAAGATTACAATTTTTTTTTTTTTTTATCAGCCAACGGTGAAAATTATAACAAATAAAAGATTTAAAACTGAACAATAATTGACAGATGATATTTTTTTTTTTTTGTATAATTATGTGTTTTTTTTTTTCGTATTTGTCAAAACTGTATTAAATAGGACATTTTTGTGAGAGATGTCCCAATACTTATATAAATGTGTAATTACATTTTATCAGATTATTTATGTAATCTATTATAATGTAATTAGATTAACTTGCAATTCAATTACTTTGTATTTAATTACAGTATGTACTCATTGCAATTAGTTACTTAAGTAATCTGTTATAAAGTATTTCAATTACTAATTACAATGTAACTGTAATTTGTAATTATTAATCTAAATACTTTTTGCCCATCACTGGTTTAATGTCATTCAAATTTAATCGTGAATGGGCTGCTTATGGTTAAATGTCACTTGCACGTCATAAAACGATAAAGTCCATTTTTTATGTGACCGTTGGACAGTTTAAATCATTAGTATAGTTTCAATTTTATGCGAATTGTTGTCAAAAGTGGCAAAGCAATTTTGAGGTCGACTATAAACACATAAGTGTCGTTTCTATATTTTCTTATTCTATGACAAAACACATACATATTTATGAAATAGTGTGTATTAGAAATGGTATCGTTAAGCTTAATAATTGTGATTTGCAGCCGTTTTGATGAACTTTTTTGGTCGTATTTTCGGTGGATTTAGCAGACAGCTTTTTCTGATGCAAATAGAACGTTTTACTAGATAGTCATTTATATAATATTATTAAAGGACGCGTAACCAAGTCACGGATTTTTAGCTAAGATATTTCAGACTTTTGATGAAGGAGTAACAAACACACACACACACACACACACACACACACACTCACAAACTTTCGCCTTTATTATATTAGTGTGATAGTGTGATTCCTTGCGTTCTACTGATGACAATATTATTCTCTAAACATACCAAAAGGAGAAACATTCAACGTTTTCACGAGTCACGTATTACCTGAGCGAAATTACAGACCGAACATGTACTTACAGTACCTAATGACATTGGTTAATATTCAATACACGAACGAAATAATGTTCTCAATACATTTCAGTCAACAGTAGACATCGAAATTAGTCTTACTAATAACATTAACTTAGAGCTGCTTTTATAGTTCGCTATCGATTTGTCTGGCTGTGAACACAGCGTCAATCAGAAAGGTGTGGTCATATTATTTAAGGGTGGGGTACAAACCATCGACGTGTTCTTAAGTGGAGACCGCGAATCGGGAAACGTACGGTAGGACGCCCTCAGGCTAGGTGGAGCGACGATCTTTGCAGGGTGGCTGGTAGCAGCTGTATAACAGTTACCGAGAATCAAGCTTAATTGCAATAATGGAATTAGGTATAAAATTAAATTTAGTTTTAATAGAATTATGCGTATATTTATTCCTCAATTTTCGTGATTGCACGTACCACTGTTTGTCTCTGCATCACCCAAAGGTTGACTGGTAGAAAATGCCTAATATGGCGTAAGTCCGCCTCTGTACATTTAAGTGCTTGAAGTATAAATGGAGAGGCCTATGTTCAGCATTAGACTGCTGTAGGCTGATGATGATGACAAACTTTCGAACTGAGCATCTTTTTCTATGGGACCAACATCGTAATCGCAAAAAAATAATCAACCGTCCCATGCATTTGGGTCGAGTTGATGAAGTGAAGTTTTGTATGGGACAGTTGATAACTTATTTGTGATTACGATGTTGGTCCCATGGAGAAAGTTGTTCAATTTGATGGTATATAACACACCAGTAAATATGACCCCCGCATTTGTGATACATGGTGTATACCAGTATACCTATGTAAGTTTTTAATTATCTTCAATCTAACTAGATTTTGATTTGTTCTTGCAATTATTTTGATAGATATCAAATCATTTGAAAATATGTTTTTTGTTTGCCATTTACGTATATTTGTTTCGATAGCTTGTCGAAGAATAATAATTTATTATAATTGAGAAAATAAAGCATTTTTAGTACCAATAGGTTTTTAAACGATATGCTTATTTAAGAAATATAGTGGAGAGTGGGTACCCTATTAAGGAATATTTCGTGTTGTGCTCTGTAGCCACGCCACTGTATGTTCTTTTACTATGATATAACCCATTTTTGTGTACGGTTGACGGTCATGACGTACATGCATTGTTTGTGAATGTACGACTTTTAATTTAAAAGAAAAAAGTAAATTAATGTGGCGTTGCTGCGGAAAATTCTCTGCAGCCACGCCACCTGTAATCAACATTAGTAGATACAATTTCAGCTATTTCTCTGAAGTTATATAATGTACGAACGCTGTGTATTATGTACACGTGATAAATATGAAAAAATATGTTAATTCTAAAGTTAATTCTAAACTCACAAATTGGCCCTGATAGTGTATTAAACTAATGTATTTTTGCCGATTACTTCAGATTGACAGGAAAATGTAAACAAAACAGATTTTATAAACAGAAGTTATTTATTATAAATCCGTGTTATAACAATGGTTACAAAATATTTTACTTTTATAATAATATAAAAAAAACCAGGAAATTTCTCTCAAACAAAGAAAAATCTGTAAAAAATACATTACACCAGATTTAGAGTGTATTTATGTATCTAAGTACATGTTATTATATTATTGTAAATTTAAAAAAAGTCCGACTAGTGCTTGTTGTAACTACCCACAGTTGGCTTAAATGGGTAATGTACCAGTTTTGTGTTCAACATTGCAGCAAATTTTAGTTTGATTTGAGAGGGGGCCTAAACAGACCACTTTGGCAGAATCATAAAACAATTCATATCACGCAATTCACCTGTTTGACAGTTTCACACCTATACTACTACTTTTGCTATGGGACCAAACCTGAAATCGCGAAAAAAAAATCTGCTGTTCCCTACATTTTGATGAGTTATACGAACATAAATGTAGGGAACAGCAGATTTTTTTTCGCGATTTCAGGTTTGGTCCCATAGTAAAAGTTGTTCATAATGATGAGTACAATGACCTCTTAAGAGGTTGTTGGTGTTTTTCCAATAACCCTGTATATCCCTGAAGGGTTTGGCAGAGGTGTAGATGTGTAGAGGGCTAACTTTACTTCCCCTGATAAGTATTCTGTATGTTGCATTATAAAATCGTCTACTCTCATTGTGCCACTACGACTACGTAAAAGTAACTTTTTGTATTTTTATAATAGCTTTTTACATTACTACTACTTGGAGCATTATATATAGAGCACTCCAGTTGTTTGGATAATGTAAAAACTGACAATAATGTTAAAACTGATTCGGAAATCATTTCTGACAAGACTAATAACAAAGTTAATTTTACTAAAGAATCCGTTTTTACAAAAAATCCTAATCTTGAAGAAAACTGGCGGAATAAAACATAGAATCAAAAACACATACCTTTGATTGACAAAGTAAAACCTAAAGTAAAAGCAAATAAAATAGAGACTTTGCCAAATGGAAAGATTTGTTCTTCTGGTATTGACAAAGTTGTAGTTAATAACACTTGTGCGTTCGATGCTGTACTCACTGCTTTGGTAGTAATTTGTACAGACTACTTTAATATTTCAGCATTTATTAGTTCATTGAATAAGCCTTTTTCTAATCTAGTTAGTACATTGTGACATAAAGATGTTTCAGTTAATCCATTATAAATGAGAACCGAAATTCTTAAACATTATTACGAATTGTCAGTTCAAGGAAATCTAGAAGTGATTAATTGCGGTTGTAATGTAACTTTTGTGATAGAAAAAATTCTATATAATGTACTTCTCAGTGCAATTGTATCAAAAATTTGTTCAGTTTGCGAAAAAACTGAAGCCAGAAAATTTTGTATTCTACTCGTACTATTAAATTAGCTTACATTATCTGACTACGGTGTAAGTTCATTGAGCAATTCAGCAATATCTATAATTGAAGATGTAACAATAACTGATTGTAAAGTAAGGGCTTGTAATTTCCGCGAGCGAGGAGAAGGAGTCGGCTGCCAAAGTGCCGACGGCGAGGAGGGGCCGAGGTCGTGCGGTGCAGCAGCACGACAGTGGGGCCAGGTTTAAGCGGCCCAGCACTCCGGGTCCCTCTGGTGGGAGCGACACGGAGGGGCATCGCTCGGAAGAGTCAGGTCGCAGGGCGGCCCTCTCGGAGTCGTCGGACGGTGAGTCGGACACCGCTGGTGGCTCCGAGCAGAGGAAGCAGAGGAAGGCGAGGTTTGCGGAGGTTGTGGCTGCCGCAATTAAGAGTGTGGCCTTGAAGAGGCTGCAAACCTCTAAGGACAAGGCCATATCCGCAGCCACGGCCTCCATTATGGCGGCAGCGGAGGCGGCGAGCTACGTCGGTCCTTCGGCCGGAGAAGTGGCCGAGGTGAGGGCGGAGGTCGCCCGCCTGACGGCCGCCATGGAGCTTCTCCGGGAGGAGAACGGGAGGCTCCGGGCGGACCTAGCCGGCCTGAAGGGCGCCGGCAGCGCGCAGGCAAGGGAGCCGTGCCGGTCCGCCCCGGTGGAGAACCAGGTCCTGGACCTGGTTCGACAGGAGTTGGCGTCCTTCCAGGCGCGGTTTTCCGTCCTGGAGGGTATCGTCTTGCGCCCTCCCCTTGCGGCCAGGACGGCCCCGGGACCAAAGGCGGCCTCGTATGCGGCCGCTGCGGCAGCAGCCGCCCCTAAACCCGGGCCGTCTGGTCGGGCTCAGGCGCCGGCCAAGGTGGCGTCGGTCGGCGGAGCCCCGGCGGCGACAAAACCGGCGGCGGCGGCGGCTAGCCGAGCCCCGGCGAAGGCGGCAAAACCGGCTCCGGCTGGCGGAGCCCCAGCGGAGCCAAAGCCTGCCGGCAAAAAGAAGGGCCGTACGGCAAGGAAGGTGGAGGGCCCTGATCCTGCGCCCCGCCTCCAAAAACCTCCCACTTCTCCCACGACCGACGCCGAGTGGCAGGTGGTCGGGGAGAAAAGAAAGGCGGCCAAGGCGGCCAGGAAAAAGGCACAAAGGCGGCGCCGCAAGGAGCGAGCCGTCGCAGTTATGCTTCGTGCCCCAAAGACCGCGGCTGTGGTAATTACACTGCAGCCGGACGCGGTCAAGAGGGGTGTGACGTACTGCGACGTGCTCACAAAAGCGAGAGGGACGGTCGACCTCCAAGCGCTGGGGATCACCGGGGGCCTCCGGCATAGGGTGACCGCCACTGGCGCCCGCATGCTGGAGATCCCCGGCTCGACGAGTGGCCCCTCCGCAGACGCTCTAGCTGAAAAGCTAAGGGCGTCCCTTAATGCGGAGGAGGTGCGTGTCTCCAGGCCCATGAAGTGTGCAGATATGCGCATTATGGGCCTGGATGACTCCGTCACGGAAGGGGAGGTGGTAGCCGCCGTCGTCAGGACGGGAGGGTGTCTGGCCGACCAGGTTAAGGCGGGCACCTTACGTCCTGACGTTTCGGGTATGCGAACCGTAACGGTAAGCTGCCCCGTGACGGCGGCCAAAACCATTGTGGAGGGCCGAAGACTTCTGGTGGGCTGGGTGTCAGCGCAGGTAAAACTGCTGGAGCCCAGACCTCTGAGGTGCTTCCGATGCCACGTGGGGCACCACGTTGGCGTCCAGTGCACCTCGGAGGACCGCAGCACCCTGTGTTTTCGCTGCGGACAGCCCGGTCATAAGGCCGGCTCGTGCAGCGCTGCGCTGCACTGTGTTGCATGTGCGGCTGCTGGCAAGCCGGCTGATCACCGGGCTGGGAGCAAGTCCTGCGCTCCACCCGCCGGAACCAGAAAGAAGGGCAGGCCCTCCGCCGCCGCCACCGTCGCCGCCGCCACCGTCGCCGCCGCCACCGTCGCCGCCGCCACCGTCGCCGCTGCCACTGGCGCCGCTGCCTCTCAAGAGGCCCGGGAGGGGATTGTAATGGAGGAGTAACGGCTCCATTACGTCTCCTCCAGGCGAACATCAACCACTGCGCCTGCGCTCAGGACCTGTTGCTCCAGAGCGTGGCGCAGTGGTCGATCAACATCGCCGTGGTCGCTGAGCCGTACTTTGTCCCGCCCAGGGATGACTGGGTGGAGGACCTGAGCGGCTCAGTGGCCATAATTTCGTCGGCCGCCGCCGGTACCCCGTCCCTCGAAGGTGTCACGAAGGGACAGGGGTGCGTAGCAGCACGGTTCGGAGAGATAGTAGTAGTGGGAGTGTACTTCTCTCCGAGCCGAACTCTCGCCGAGTTCCACAACTCTCTAACAGAGTTGACTGTCGTCGTCCGAAACCAGTCCTTCCCCGTGTTAGTGCTCGGGGACTTCAACGCCAAAAATTTGGCCTGGGGTTCCCGTTACACGGACATGCGGGGAAGGATGGTGGAGGACTGGGCTCTGGAAACAGGCCTGGTTGTCCTAAATCGGGGTTCTGTTCCTACCTGTGTGCGGATGCGGGGGGAGTCCGTGGTGGACATTTCGTTCGCCAGCCCCGCTCTGTCACAGCAGGTCATTGACTGGCGCGTCATGGAGGAGGTGGAGACCTATTCCGACCACCGGTATATCCGGTTCGACGTCTCCGCCCAGACCTCCAGCGCGCCGGTCCAACAGGCCCCGAGTGGTCCGCGGTGGGCGCTGAAGCAGCTGGACCGGGAGCTTCTCCTGGAAGCCTCAATCGTGCAGGCCTGGGTGTCATCACCAGACAGGCCTGCCGATATTGACAACGAGGCTGAGTGGTTCCGGGAGGCCATGTCCGAGATCTGTGACGTGGCAATGCCCCGAGTCCGGCCAGGATGCGCCCGACGTCAGGTGTACTGGTGGTCGCAGGAGGTAGAGGCGCTACGCAAGGCGTGCGTTGACACGCGACACCGGTACACCAGGCACCGCAGGCTCCGCATTCGCCCTCCGGATGCGGAAGCCACGGAGGCGGAGCTGTACGAGGGGTACAGAGCGGCGAAGACCGCCCTCCAAGAGGCTGTTCAGCGGGCCAAGAATTTGGCCCGCGAGGAGATGGTGGAGACTCTGAACAGAGATCCGTGGGGGCGCCCTTATAAAATGGTGCGGAATAAACTCCGCACCTGGGCCCCCCCGCTGACGCAGAGTCTCCGCCCCCAGCTGGTGGAGGAGGTGGTGAGCGCTCTGTTCCCTTCACGGGCGGAGCATACTCCCCCGCCCATGGCTCCGCCAATTGCGGTGTCCGAAGCGGACCACGCGGACGACGACGACATCCCTGAAGTGACCGGGGTAGATCTGAGAGTGGCGGTAGGCAGGCTGAAGGCCAAAAATACCGCCCCAGGGCCCGACGGCTTGCCGGGTAAAGCCTGGGCCCTGGCCTCGACGGCTCTCGGACCCCGACTGGAGGCGCTCTTAAGCGCATGTATGGAGAGGGGCCAGTTTCCACTCCGTTGGAAGACGGGGAAGCTGGTCCTCATTCGGAAGCCGGGGCGCCCTGCGGACTCTCCGTCCGCATTCCGGCCCATCGTGCTGCTCGACGAGGTGGGCAAGCTCTTTGAAAGAGTGATTGCGAGCCGCCTCGTCGGGCACCTGGTGAGGACGGGGCCGGATCTTGCGGATAGCCAGTTTGGCTTCCGCAAGGGGCGCTCTACGGTGGACGCCATCATGCGCGTGAGAGCCCTCACGACGGGGGACGCGGTGTCTCGGGGTGGGGTGGTCGTGGCGGTGTCTTTAGACATCGCTAACGCGTTTAACACCCTGCCCTGGAGCTGCATTAGGGAGGCACTCCGGTATCACCGAGTGCCGACCTACCTCCGTCGAGTAGTCGGGGCGTATTTGACGGACAGAGCCGTCATCTACCCCGGTCGCGATGGGGAATGGAACCGGCGAGAGATGTCGTGCGGTGTCCCGCAGGGATCGGTCTTGGGGCCGCTCCTGTGGGACATCGGTTACGACTGGGTGCTGCGGGCAGACCTCCCTGATGGCGTCAGCGTAGTTTGCTACGCTGACGACACGCTGGTCCTGGCGCAGGGGAGGTCGCATCAGGCGGCGGCCGACGTAATGACACGCGGGGTTGCGATAGTCGTGGAGAGGATCCGGCAGTTGGGTCTCGAGGTGGCTCTGCACAAGTCCGAAGCCATGACATTTCATGGGCTTCGGAACGGGCCACCATCGGGATCCCAACTTACGGTAGGAGGGGTTAACATCGGCGTCGAGACGACGATGAAATACCTGGGTCTCGTCCTCGACAGCCGGTGGAACTTCGTGGAGCACTTCCGACGTTTGGCCCCCAAACTGGAACGGGCTGGGGCCGCTTTCAAGCGGCTCCTGCCCAACCTGAGGGGGCCAAACGCCTCCTGCCGGAGGCTTTACGCGGGGGTCGTGCGGTCCATGGCCGTGTATGGCGCCCCGGTGTGGGCGCGTTCACTGCGGCTTCGAGCCGCCCACTACTTGAACGCGCCCCAAAAGGTGGTAGCCATACGGCTGATACGGGGGTACCGCACGATCTCGCGCGAGGCGGCAAGCCTCATTGCCGGACTGCCGCCATGGGATCTGGAGGCGATAGTCCTCGCGCGCCTCTTTGAGTGGCGCGCGGAGGCACTACGCCGGGGGGAAAACCCGCTTCCGCGGCAAATTGCTGCGGAGCGGACGGACCTCCGGCGCGATCTCATGGCGGCATGGAAAGCGCGACTGTCGCAACCCAGCGCAGGGCACGCCGCGATAGCGGCGGTAAGGCCCCTCTTTGAGGAGTGGCTAGAGAGGCGTCACGGCGCCCTCACCTACCGCCTGACGCAGGTCCTCACCGGACACGGATGTTTCGGGAGGTTCCTGCACATAATCAGGCGGGAGGAAACGCCCGGGTGTCACCACTGCGAGGATCGCCCAGAGGACACGGTGGTGCACACGGTGGAGGTCTGTCCCGCTTGGGCAGAGAACCGCCGTGTCCTCGTAGAGGCGATCGGCAGCGGCGGCGACCTCTCGCGCCCGGCCCTGGTCCAAGCCATGGTCCGGGGCGAGAGGGAGTGGGAGGCAGTCACCTCCTTCTGCGAAGCAGTCATGCTAGCGAAGGAGGTGGCGGGATGGGAGAGGGAGAGAGCCGAGAGGGCCGCCCGTCCCAGCCGCCGCGGTAGACGCTCCGGGCGTCGGGAGCCGCGTGACGACTCCCGGCCACCGTAGGCGCGGGCCTGCGGACGGCGAGTAATGGGTAGCTCGCCGTCCGATCAGGACCAGGCCCGTGCCGGACGGCGCGTATGTGTTCCACGCGCGCCTCAAAGAGATGTCAGCAGACATGGAGGGGCCCGTTAGGGCCGAAGCCTGCCGGGGCAGCGGGATTGTCCGAAAGGGTTACCGCTGCCCCGGAACATAAAGGGCTAAGGAAGGAACACGGATGGGTTTTAGTCAGTAAGAGTCTGACACTCCCTTCCGCTCCACCCAGAGCGGGAGGGGTCATTGGATGATTTCCCATCCTTAAAAAAAAAAAAAAAAAAGGGCTTGTAATTTCATATTTTTTTAATTAGATTTAAATATATCTCTTGACGATGTTCCTTTAGAAATGTTACTTGTTGTCAAAAATTTTAAACTTGGAGCAGAAATAGGATATTCTTCGAATGAAAATGGACCCAATCGTCATTATAAAACATATTGTTACCGTCGTAATTCAGAATGAGAGTGTTATGACCACATGATTACCAAAGTTATTCGCGTTAAACAAATACAAACATTAATTCTCATTTATATATATATATTAATTTATTCCCATTAAATATATATTCAGGATCTATTTAACTCGGACTTTTTTTGAATTTACAATAATATAATAACACGTAGATACATAAATACACTGTAAATCTGGTGTAATGTATTTTTTACAGATTTTTCTTTGTTTGAGAGAGATTTACTGTTTTTTTTTTATATTATTATAAAAGTAAAATATTTTGTAACCATTGTTATAACACGGATTTATAATAAATAACTTCTGTTTATAAAATCTGTTTTGTTTAAATTTTCCTGTCAATCTGAAGTAATCGCTAAAATACATTAGTTTAATACACTATCAGGGCCAATTTGTGAGTTTAGAATTAACTTTAGAATTAACATATTTTTTCATATTTATCACGTGTACATAATACACAGCGTTCGTACATTATATAACTTCAGAGAAATAGCTGAAATTGTATCTACTAATGTTGATTACAGGTGGCGTGGCTGCAGAGAATTTTCCGCAGCAACGCCACATTAATTTACTTTTTTCTTTTAAATTAAAAGTCGTACATTCACAAACAATGCATGTACGTCATGACCGTCAACCGTACACAAAAATGGGTTATATCATAGTAAAAGAACATACAGTGGCGTGGCTACAGAGCACAACACAATATTTCGCTCAAAATGAAACTAATATTTTCAAGATTTAAATCTGCATACTCCCTATAAATAATAGGTACGTTTGCATTTGAATATTAATTTGAATAGCAAATCAGATCCCTAATTAAAAATTAAATACACTGTAAACTTTCATGCAATAACACTAATCGTGTTTCTGTGAAAAATAAACTTATTTTTCTTTCTTTCCAATTCATGTTTTCTAAAAGATTCTTTAACATCACCCTTGAAAATCTAAAACCTGGTGACTTTAAACAGCTTTTACTAGGAATTGAATGGTCCTACATTCAATTGGACCTTCTATCGTCGTCCGATAGGAATGGGACATGTCAAAAAAACATTGAAACTTAAAACGAACTGTTCAGAGAAAATCGTAATTTAGAAGACCAATATTTATTAAATTATGAGACGAATAAGTATTTGCGCAAATAAATACAAACTAAACGTTTTTTTAAAGTTTACCTTAAGATTTTTGAAGACAGACGTAAATAAATAGGTATGAAAATTTAATAAAAACTTTTGAAAAACTTTTTTACAAAAAAAAAAAACAACCGACTTCCAAAAAAAACTACAAAGTGATAAATAACTTTTATTTCGGAAGTCGGTGTCGTTGGTTCTGCATTTTCGTTTATTGACACCGACTTCCGAAATAAAAGTTATTTATCACTTTGTAGTTTTTTTTGGAAGTCGGTTGTTTTTTTTTTTGTAAAAAAGTTTTTATTTTTCACTTTTTAGTGAAAGAGTTTGTAATTTATCTAAGTTACAATAGCATAACGTCAACTGCTCATCACCTTTTACAAAATATTGCTTTTCCCGATGCTGGGACGTTAATTTTTGAGGAGTTCTCCTGGTAAGAACCTGAAGAACTCCACTCCACCACCACATGCATTGTTACGAGCATAAATTGCTTAGCAACCATATTAAAGTAATCGAATCGCAACCCGTGAAATATTTATCATTGATTAGTTCCGATGGCCGTCTGTAGTCTTCATCATCAGCTCCACTTTACCAAATGATGATTTCCGAGAGCAAATGCTCAAGTTACTCTAAATAATATCCAAATCGCTATAGGTTTGCCAATAAAATTTGAAGGTTTCCCTCGATTTCCATGGGATCCTCTCATGAGATTCCAACTTGCTGACAATGGGACCACCTTGGGAGTATACCCTTCAAGTTACTCTAAAAAATATCCAAATCGCTATAGGTTTGCCAAAAAAGTTGAGGGTTTCCCTCGATTTCCATGGGATCCTCTCATCAGATTCCAACTTGCTGACAATGGGACCATCTTGGGAGTATACCCTTTCAAACAAAAAAATAATTTTCGAAATCGATCCACAAATGACGGAGAAATCGGTGAACATACAAAAAAAAAAAAAAAAACATACATAAAGTCGAACATATAACCTCCTCCTTTTTGGAAGTCGGTTAAAAATGCAAATCATTCTATTTAAAACCAATAGAAATGGAGTTCATTTTACCAAAATAACATAATTGATAGTAATTTCGCTCACCTGTTCTAATGGAAAATACATATTTGTTGAAATATAACAGTAGAAAAGCATCGCTGTAAACCCACATCGATATTTTGAGGAGCCATCTGTCCTACTTTCTAACACTCTGATTAAAAAAGCAAGGGTGAAGCTTTGTCTCAACACTGAGATAGACTTTTAATCTGAAAGTTGTTTCAGAAAGTACCACAAGCAGTACTGAAGAATAATTTTCAGTTGATAAGATGGATCTCAGAGTTCAGCGAAGTTTTCGACGTAGATAGTACAAGAAAAAATCTAAATGTGGAGGTTTTTTTTTACATAATGAAGTAAGAAGTCTGAAATTAAATATTAAAATAAATATTTTCCGAAAAAAAAAATATTTTGAGTTTGGCTTGCTAATGAGTTTATTTATAACAAATTACCAATGGCCTGAATTGTTTCTGGAATCTTGAAAGTGATTTACTTTTAACTTCACAAATAAATAATTTCTTTGATGATGTGAAAAAATTAGAAGAAAATATTATTGTTATTATTAAATCACAGCGGAAAGCTTGGCCTTTTAAGGGCTATATTAAGGTGACCGTGTCAAAGTGTTTATTCCTAATGAAATATTATTCTTCAAAATTTTAATTAAAGTTAATAAATATATTTTGGAAACTTGTATTATAAACTTGTAATATTTGTAGTAGCTTCTGCCCGCGACTTCGTCCGCCTGAAATTTCTTGTTCCCCCGACCCATCGCGTTGCATCGAATCGCACACAGACATAAGCACGTTCGAACAAACTCTTCAGCTTTATTATTAGTAAGTATAGATTGCTAACTTCGCCTGCATGAAGGGTGGAAATTATCCCAAGGGATCTTATTACTTGGATGAAAAGTATCCTACGACCTAACCCAAGTCATGGTCCAATTGTGTGCCAAACATCTATTTCCATTCAGTGGTAAAGAGCGTTATATAGCCTTATTTTTCGAAATGAATGAACCGATTTTAATGAAACTTTAATGAATAAACTTATGCAGGATACAAAGGCCTAAAAAGTTACTTAAGAATATTTTTGAAATGTCTTATTTAAAAAAAAGGTAACTGGAAATCTCTGTTTCTATAGAAACTTTGAAATCGGTCTAATTTGGCTGTAACACTATTTTTCGAAAATATTCTTAAGTAACTTTTTAGACCTTTGTATCTTGCTTATGCGTATGAAGTTTCATTAAAATCGGTTCATTCATTTCTAAAAACAAGGGCTTGAAAGTTTCTATGAAATGCCGTACGGCGTAAACACTCTTAAGGTGAGAAAAAGTAACAGACATAACTTAAGAGTTACGATCGCATTCATAATCTTACAATAGATGAGAAAAGCGATAATACAAAAATACACCGTGTAAAATATCAGACCCAAAAAGCCTTTCTATCCGTTTACATTTATTTAGATGCAAAAACTACTAGCAGACTATTTAAGTAAGTGAAAAGTAGGTCTCCAAAGAGTTTAAATAGCTCGCTTTTATGTACTTCTAAAACAAGAATATTCAGCTCATGTTACCCTTTTATCTTTCACATAAAAACAAAATGTTTCGAAGTTAGTATGAGATTTTATTTTTATTGTTATAATCCAGGCCATTTAGTGAAACTAAATAAAAATTGTTTTATGGAAAGCTTTTAAAGGCGTGTTGATTTAAAAGAATAAAGTTGTTAAATTCATGTTTTATTTAGTGTTTTGATGTTTAAATTCTTTATCACAGATGTGAGTTCTATGTACTATACGAGTAGTGCTACCATTTACCGGGTAATATAATATGTCTTTCATTGACTTGAATGTGCCCTGGCGGCTGATAGTATGTCATGCTCACACAAATGTCTCGCTGACGGGGCATGTGTGTTGGATCATTTAGCTCCCTTCAAAATGGTTGAGCTGATTGGTGCTGATCTATGCGTCATGTTCGTGAACGGTCGCTGTCAGTTGGGGCTGGTCATCACATAGCTGCCTCGGCTTATTTTTAATTATTAGGTCCTTACATATGAAATTAGCGTTTTGTCATACTGACCACTTTGATCTGAAATATCTCCTCTTTGGTTTAGAATTCCAAATTCAAATTTATAAATTCATTTAGCTGGTACATTTGAGATTAGAAAACAGTCATTCATTTTTTTTGCTCATTATTTTTTTCTTTGGCGCCGCTTATTACCTAATGGCCGCTAATGGAAAACATGAAATATCGGTATATTTACGAGTACGAGTTCTACCGTGGCACCAGTGCTGCAGAAACAGCTCGAAGGATTAATGATGTGTACGGCGCTGGTGTCGCAAAAGAAAGCACGGTACATTTTTGGTTTCAACGTTTTCGTTCTGGAAATTTCGACCTTCAGAACCAACCCCGTGGACGGCCGGAGACCAAAGTCTTTGGGAAAATGAAGAATTAAAGGCTATTGTGGAAGCGGATCCATCACAAAGCACTTCAGAGATAGCTGCAGGCTTCGGGGTAAGTGATAAAACTGTATTAATCCACTTGAAGCAAATCGGGAAAGTAAAAAAACTTGAACGATGGTACCTCATGAATTGAGTGAATCGAACTTGCAAACTCGCGTCGACTGCTGTGTTACTTTGCTCAACCGACACAATAATGAAGGGATTTTAAATCGAATCATTACTTGTGATGTAAAGTGGATACTGTACGATAATCGGAAGCGCTCGTCGCAATGGCTGAACCCTGGAGAACCAGCCAAATCCTGCCCTAAACGAAAATTGACTCAGAAAAAGTTACTTGTGAGTGTTTGGTGGACTAGCGCCGGTGTCGTTCACTACAGTTTTCTAAAATTTGGCCAAACGATTACGGCAGATATCTATTGTCAGCAACTGCAAACCATGAAGGAAGAACTAGCTGCTAAACAACCGAGATTGGTCAATCGCTCTAGGCCACTGCTGCTTCACGACAACGCAATACCACACACTGCACAACAAACAACCACTAAGTTAGATGAGCTACAATTGGAATGTCTGCGACATCCACCGTACTCCCCGGATCTTGCGCCAACAGATTACCATTTTTTCCGGAATTTGGACAACTTCCTACAAAGAAAAAAATTCAACTCCGATGCGGCAGTCCAAACCGCCTTCAAAGAGTTCATTGATTCTCGCCCCCATGATTTTTTTTAGTAAAGGGATCAATGAACTACCTATGAGATGGCAAAAGTGCATAGATAACAACGGTGCATACTTTGATTAATTAAATATATTTTACAAAAAAAAAATGACTTTATATTCCTCCCGTACAAAACGGTAATTTCATATGTAAGGACCTAATATTTTATTTTTGAATTTTTTGTTTTGTTAAGTACTATTTGCTGTACTCTGGACACTTCTTTTGTACATCATCCTCACATATAATTATAAATTCAACATTAATGAAGTAACTGTCTAATATTTTAATAAAATATAATTTAAAAGAGTGTCCATGGAGTCTCCATAGGTACCTACGCTTTAGAATGGGCAACTAGCTTCATATTTTCTGACTGACCGACTTCTTGACAATTCAAAAGTGCCTGTAAATGGTTTAATTTAAATAAATGCTTTGAGTTTGAGTTTATACCAGTTTATGAGTTGAAGTTTCATATAAATATTTGATTTTGTAAAGGCAATAGTTTGCCAAAATTTTATCAAATAGTACCCATTTGGATACCCATTTAATGGACTTTGTTGGTCTTTAATTTAAAAGCTGGGTACTGTGATTTTGTATTCGGTATAAGTTATTATAACGAGTGTAAAAAGACTTGTGGAAGCAGAGAAACTCACTTTTACTCCCCGTCATTCTATATTTTTTTTGTACTGAATGGTACCTGGGGACCGTCTAGTTAGGTATATATTTCAATATCTCCGTAACCAGATGGTTCCTTGGTCAAAATTCCAACTTTTATTGACGTTTTTAATGTTATAACAAAACTATAACCGCCACAACCCCTGTACCGTTGCATGCACCCGTAAGCACAACGTTTTCCGTGTGTTCCATTGAGCACTACCGTAAACAGCTTTTCACCCCAAAAAAAAAAGTCGTTTCTCGACAATTATTTTTGTGCAATGTAACCTAGGACTGATTTTACCAAAGTCAGATATCTTTTATCCGTGGAATAAAATTGACGTCTGACAGTTCTGCTGTGAAAAAAACTGTCAAAAATTAAAAAAATATTCTCAGGATTAGACTTATTCTTGATACCTGTAAAAGTTTGGTGGAATTTGCCCTTAGTTTGATGTACAGAATGCGTGATTGACGACTTTGTGCTGCGTTTCTTTACACCCTGTATAAATATTTTAGCAAATACTGTAATTTTTGGTACAGATTATTTGTCATAAACCACTCGGCATCACGGCACGTTGGAATGCTAAAGGCATTTTTGCATGCTAAAGGCATTTTTTTTTATTATGACCGATAAAAAAGGACTGTAATAAAAATTCAACATCTAATCTTTAGATTATTTCGTTTTATATTTCGCCAGAAGGCGTTGGTGAGTGTAAGATAAGTGGGCCATAATATACTTATGACCTTTCATGGGTTTAGGGGTGACCGCAATTTTTATACAGTTGACGAAATAGGCCGTTTTATGGCCGTAAAGCAACACAGTTACAAAAATATTACTTTATAAAAATGCTATTAGCTAACAATATTAAGACTCCTCGCCCACGGCGAGTTTTTGTAGCGATACAGTCACGATGCGGTCGCGAGCTGTTTGCCCTCGCCCAAACCACGATTCTCAGTCGCAATGCAAACGCGATACTGTCGCGCTTCTGTCGCGATGCAAACACGATTCAGTAACGGCACAAAAATGCCACAATTGCAAGATGGGCTTCGTTGAGGCAACATTAGTCACGCGGTCGCGCGTTTGCATCGATACGGTCGCGATGCTGTAGCGCGTTACTAGCGCGTTGGCATAGCTTTTGTAGCGCGTTACAAATGCGACTAACGCGCGTTAGTAGCCATACTCGCGTTTACGAAACGCGCGACAGTATCGCCACAAAAAGCCGCCGTGGGCGAGGGGCCTAAGACTTCTTGAAACAAATACGGGTACATCATATCGACTTTTTTCAAGATTTTCACTGAAACGGTCTCGATGGTCTAGCGGTTGCAAGTATCGATTACCGGGAAAACTGTTATTGAGCTGCTACTGAGGAATTCAAGATGAAAAATTGACCTGGAATTTCTCAGTCTGAATTTGTGCCCGGTTGGTGGCAATAGGCTCGCCCCCTATTAGGTACATGGTACTTACACAGAATTGACGAAATGTGGTTGTGTATAGGCACAACTCTGCCTAACCCTTCAGCAAATACGGGCGTGATGGTATGACGTTTTATATATTCACTGAAATAGCGGGCAGTAGACTTTTAAAGTAAATTATGTATTTACTCGAACAGGTGAGTTATTTCATGAAATTGAACTAGATAAACCACAGATTTAAATAGTTCACCAATATTACATACCTACATCTACATAGCGTTTTTCCAACTATGTTAAGGTCGGCTTCCAGTCTAACCGAATGCAGCTGGGTACCAGTATTTTACACAAAGCGACTGCGTATCTGACCTCCACAAACCAGTTACTGGGTAATACGAAACCCCTTGGTAAGACATTGTCAGACTTTCGGGTTTCTGACGACCGTAGGTAACGACTAAAGATCCACGAATGACGGAGGGGTATTGGTATGTAAAGATGATCACCTATCCACGGACCAACCGCGGCAAGCGTAGCTTAAACTGGTTGTACGACCCGTGTGGCTGTTAAAAATATTACACGTGTACCGAATTTATTACTGAATTTTCAGAAATATTGGTTTTCAAAATCAGTTGGAGTTAATGTTGAAAGTTATAATAGCCTTCAAACATTACGAGATATCAATCAATCCAATAAATCATGAAAGACAAATTTGATGTATATATCGAAGAGAAGACAAACGCCAAGACCATTAACCGGTTGAATGCCGTAATTACAGAAACAATTAAAAAGCCATTGTGTTTCGCGTGGATCCACGTTCCGATACGGAGAGAGATACGAAGGGTTAACTTCTGAATTGGTGCAGATCATAATATCAGAATGCAAAATAGAAGATCAATGTTTGGCAATGGAATTGTAGCATAACATGAAAAATTAGTCAGCCTATAATGTTCCCACTGCTGGGACACAGGCCTCCTCTCGTTGAGAGGGAGTGGGGTGTAATCTACGATGAAAGCCCAGTGCGGGTTGGTAGATGTCACATGTCATTCAATTAAGTATTGGTTTTAGGACATGCCAGATTCCTCGCATTATTTTCTTTGACAGTTTTTGAGAGCAGTGGTGATGAAACACAAAATAAAGCGCCTTTCTGGGTTCGTACCCACAACCTTTTTTTTTTTTTTTTTTTTTTTTAGGGTGGGAAATCATCAAATGACCCCTCCCGCTCTGGGTGGAGCGGAAGGGAGTGTCAGACTCTTACTGACTAAAACCCATCCGTGTTCCTTCCTTAGCCCTTTATGTTCCGGGGCAGCGGTAACCCTTTCGGACAATCCCGCTGCCCCGGCAGGCTTCGGCCCTGACGGGCCCCTCCTTCGATGCTGACATCTCTTTGAGGCGCGCGTGGAACACATACGCGCCGTCCGGCACGGGCCTGGTACTGATCGGACGGCGAGCTACCCATTACTCGCCGTCCGCAGGCCCGCGCCTACGGTGGCCGGGAGTCGTCACGCGGCTCCCGACGCCCGGAGCGTCTACCGCGGCGGCTGGGACGGGCGGCCCTCTCAGCTCTCTCCCTCGCCCATCCCGCCACCTCCTTCGCTAGCATGACTGCTTCGCAGAAGGAGGTGACTGCCTCCCACTCCCTCTCACCCCGGACCATGGCTTGGACCAGGGCCGGGCGCGAGAGGTCGCCGCCGCTGCCGATCGCCTCTACGAGGACACGGCGGTGCTCTGCCCAAGCCGGGCAGACCTCCACCGTATGCTCCACCGTGTCCTCAGGGCGATCCTCGCAGTGGTGACACCCGGGCGTTTCCTCCCGGTACCCACAACCTTTAACTCGTAAGTCAGGGCCGTTGCCACTGGGCCACCACTGTTTTAATTTCGGTACAGACTGAAAATTATCATTCTAACTGATTTATATTGCTTGATGTTTTCAACAAATTGTTAAGGTTTAAAACAATCGGGGTTCTTAAGTTCACTTTACCTTGTTATCCCCTGATTCAAAGTCCAATAGGTACCTATCTAAGCGATACTTAACGGTGTAACATTTCAAAAAGCCATTAAGCTTAAATAAAAAGCACAAGTCCCAAGCGGCCATAATTCTGGGAGCGACACAATGCATAGAGAGTAGGCAGTGTATAACCAGCCTGATATAAATTTAGCTTCTCTGACAGTCGCCAAAATTGTATTGTCATCTTTATTTTTATTGCACGGTTTTGTTATAAGATTATGTCTTAAGGTTATATTTTTGTAATATTTGTATTTTGCTATGCTCTAGTTTATAAAAGAAAAATAAACTATTATTTTACACTCGCACAGAAACTAGAAGTAATTTTTAATGTTACCTTGGTGAATTTTTTGAGACTTGCCAATATTACAAAATAAGATTGTTTTCCGGAATGGATTTGGGAATTCCAGTTCTGGTTGTTTTTCTGTGAGTTTCAAAGTTTTTAAACACTATGCTATGTAACGAAGAGGGTGACGTATTATTCAACGTATTACTTCTAGGATGTGATAGTGTGACCTTTGCAACATTCAAGAACCCCATATAGTCTAAGCGAAAATCCATGGAATTCGAGAAACATTTGTGTGTTTGTAAACACTTCCACAAAATTCTTTTTCTGTAAACCCTCAAATTGAATTCTATTAGAATACTGTTTTTTTGTAAATACTTTGAATTACAAGTAACTCTGTATTGAAATAATCAAAACTGGTAGCCTCGCTAAAATCAACAGCTAGGTATTAAAAATCTCGCCACTAATATTGAAAAATCAGCCCAAAACAAACATCACGATAAAAATCCTCTTAAAAATGGAAGCATTAAATGGCTATCATCGTAAATCCTGTTTTAATATTCACAATCTACATGCAATCTCGTGATTGGCTGAAAAACCTTCCACCTTGTTTTTTCAAGTGATTGATTGGCTCTCGCTGGAGACAATTAAGATGACCCAAGATATTACGCTATCTATCTTGTTGAAACTCTACATGTCTGATTTATATTTTTTAAAGTCGAGTATGGTTTAGATTAGGCCAGTGATTTGGTCGAGTAATCTTCTTAAATATTTTTATAAACAAAAAAAAACATTAAAAAATAATAGCCTGCCGATATTATGAACAGGGTCCAACCTACGGTCAAGGGTTATTGGATTAATTATTAAAGTTTTTAGGCAATGATAATATAAGTAAAAATAAGTTCCATACAACATTCAACTCGTATACACACACACACTCAGATATTTAAACAAACGCAAACTGAGAGCTGCAAAATTATTTTTTAAAGGACATTGTAAAAAATGGCCTATGAATCAACACGTATGAAACCTTTAAAATAATTACTAGTTTTTATTATAATTTACATTACAATTATTAGAATAGAACGGACACTTCATAATTTTGAAAACATTTTATAAAGTAATTCAGTTGGGTCTTATTCCCCGGAGTCATTATTTTTTGTTTCAATTTGACGTTTTGAATAGGCAAAGGGTATTAAGCTCATTCAGCCAAGACTTTGTACGCAGCGGAGTGTAATTACAAAACTCAACACCCTCAGCGCTTGATCTATGAATAAGTTTTTTAGTTACAAACAGTATAAAGCGCTTGACAGCGCTGTGTAAAACGAGCAACGTCGACACTGCGAGAAAGAAAGAAAGAGCGAGACAGCTCTGACACAAGTATTTTTGTAGCTTACTGGAGCTCCCTCAATGTATGTATGACACAATGTTTGCCATTTCTCCCCAGCGAAAGCATTAGGAAGTGGAGAAGGGCGGGCGTTTTGGGGGAAATGTCTTTTGTAATTTTGACATTAGAAAAGTGCTGATTCTCAGCCTAGTTTGAATAAATGACTCTTGAATTGATTTTTCAAAGTTAAAATAAATATAATAGGTATATTATATTAATTTTGTACCTATTAGTAACATTCGACTATTATAATGTCGCGTGAAAGTAGGATGGCATATCGTAATTTTCGGGAGCGAAAAAGAAACAAGCATAGGTTGATACCGTTAACCGGCTGCCGCAATTCTGAGTTCAGGTTTGCTAACTAGCCAAGTTTTAACGTGGCAGGCACTATCGGGCTATTTGACAAGGCTTTATATAACTTGCCTAGATAATTAGTATGTATTGGTTAAACCTTGCAAGCTGAATTAAAACCACTTCCTACGGAGTTTAAATTTTACGTTACTTATATTGTCATTGGTTTAGAAACATTGTTCTTATTGTTGTATTAATAGTTTTTTTCTTAAAATCTGTTTAATTATTACCATTATTTTTCAAAGCTGCAATTTTAATGAAAAAATCAGAACCCTAGCTTGAAAAATTTGGTAGCATAAAAAGCGGGCGGATTCTTAACTAGATTTCAATAAGTTCCCAATATACGTGCTAAATGATTAAACATGAGTCCAATCAGGATGGATAGTGAAGACCGGACGAACTGAAAATAATTGAGCCTGCAGGTTAATTCCGGCAATATCCGGAATTAATTGCTTCAGTGGGGATAAGAAGATTATGAGTACGTCAAAATGAAAAGCAATATATCATGAAAACAAGGAAGCGATCAACAGATTGTATTTTCGAGTTATCTCGAAATCGAGTTGTCGTAGAACCCTTTAAATCCATGACAAATAAATCACATGCTTTAACGCAGGGGTGGCGGACCCCTCTACGTACAGTATGGAAAACAAATTAGTTGTTCCCTACATTTTGACGAGTTACGCGAACATTAATGTAGGGAACAGCAGATTTTTTTTCGCTACTGATTTCGTTCATTTTTTGTATATCGTCAGAAAAGGCGATAACAAGTACGTGGTATAATTTATTGCTTATTGTAGGTATGTGGTTTCCATACTGTATAGTCTATTAATGAAGCAAAAGACAAATGTTTGTGGTCGGTACCTATAGGTTAATCAGAGATAATACAAAATTACGCATTGCATCCCATACCTTTTAAATTAGTACCAATATTTTGGCAGCAAAACAACAGTCTTAACAATCTTTTCTAAAAACTTAAACGTAAACTTTTCTTGAAAAACTATCCTCAAAATGTTAATAGTTTGACATCGTGGCAGGTTGCCTCAGTTAAGGCCAACAATTTGTGCCAATGGCTGACCATCCCTGCTCCAAGAGTACAGAGAACCGAGACTAATAGCTGTTTGCGTGAGACAGTCGTATTGTTGGTTAGATCTTGATTAAGACCTCGTGGAAGGACGATAAATGTCGAGCAATTTATTGACCGACCTGTTGAACGATTCACAATGCTGAAGCAAGTTGCTCGGCAGGTTCTCCTCCATTTTGCATTAGGTAGTCACGTCGCAGGCTACGTTGTGCGAAGTTGCAGCTTGGAAACGTGTTGCAGAACAAATATTTTGAATGAGATGGCTTGGGTTGAGTGACGTGAAAAGGGTGAAAATGTCGGCTGTTTTTTTTTTCTTTTTGCTAAAATAAACGAAAAATTGCCAAAGTTAAGTAGCAGTGGGCAGGACACATTGCTCGCAGAATAGATGGCCGATGGGGCCGAACGGTTTTGAACTCAAACTCAAACTCAAAACTCAAAGCATTTATTTCAATTAAACCATTTACAGGCACTTTTGAATTGTCAATAGGTCAGTCAGAAAATATGAAGCTAGTTGCCCATTCCAAAGCGTAGGTACCTATGGAGAAGAACGGGCAAGAAACTCCATGGACACTCTTTTAAATTATATTTTACAAAAATATTAGTTACATCATTAATGTTGAATTTATAATTATATGTGAGAACGATGTAAAAAAAAAATATACGTACGCGTTACAGTGTCCAGAGTACAGCAAATAGTACTTAACAAAACAATAATCCAAAAGTAAAATAATTAAAAATAAGCCGAGGCAGCCAAGTGATGGCCAGTCCCAACTGACAGCGCCCGTTCACGAACATGACGCATAGATCAGCACCATTCAGCTCAACCATTTTGAAGGGAGCTAAATGATCCAACACACACGCCACCGTTAGCGAGACATTTTAGTGAGCATGACATACTATCAGCCGCCAGGGCACATTCAAGTTTGGAGTAGCAAACGCGTACTGGAAGATGTAGCGTTGGAAGGCCTCCCACAAGATGGACCGATGGCCTTGGGATGGCCGAAGGCCGTAGGAATCCGCTGAATGCGGGAAGCACAGAACCGTTAAAAGTGGGGGTGCCTCTTCCAAGCACCGCCGCCTATGTCCAATAGTTGACGTCTTTCGGTTGAATTAATGATGAATGAATGAAATAAACGATTAATGCAATGTTCTTTGATCTTTATATATCAACAAGCTTTGAAGTACTCATTAGTTTTTTAACTAATGTCAAAACTGGTACTTAGGTATTTACGAGTACAAAACATAATCCGCTTTACGTATAAGTTGCTTAAACTTTAGTACCTTATGATTAACGTCTACTAAACCATACGTTGTTTGACGTTTAAATCTGTCTTAAATTTAAGCAACGTTTATAAGTAAAGGGGGATATTTAAAACTATGAGAGAATTTTGGAATTCTGACATATTTTATTGTTTCATTGGTGAACCAATGAAACTAAATACAATCAGCATATCTAAACTACGTTCAAGAGCTGTCAGTGTCAAATATTCCAGAACAATGATGTTACTGACAGCTCTTGAACGTAGTTTAGATATGCTGATCGCATTCAGTTTCATTGGCGAAATTCGCCCTCAGAAGCAAGCATACAAAATCAAAACACAAAATTACACTTTTCAAGTGCCCTTGGTTGTAAAATACACCATTTCGCAAGTGAGTTGATGATCGCATTGACACAGACGACTGCCGCTGTCCACCCCACTAGTATAATCCTTTAGTTGCCTTTTATGATATCTGAGTGAATCCACCTGGAAGTTATTCCCACAAACGGGGAAGTGCGAAGTAGTAAAAGTTTCAAATAAAATTGGACAGTTAAGTTTGAGCTAACACATTTGCGAATAAAATATCGAAACTAGTAAAAAAGTTATCTTAATATTATTATCAGTTTTGATATCCATACCAGTGACACTATCCTCGTAAAATGAGGTTTTATATTATTTCAAATAGTTTCGAAATACGCGTATCTTGAACTCAGTTTATGTATGTATGTGTCAGTATAAACGGAGAGGTATTATGAAGCTAGAATTTGGTATTTTAGTATTAAGAATGTTAGCGTTTATTTGGGATTTACACTAGGTCGATTTTTGCTGGTCGTTTAACAAATTGCCTCATCAGCCGAAACGCCACCCCATTTTTTTTTTGTCTGAGTGTTTTTCTATCTATGATATATTTGTATTAAATATAAAAAATGTATATAAGTAGTTTATCAGCCATCTCGTTACCATAACAAAAGCATTAGGTTGCTTAGCTTGGGACTTTATGGCGTTGTGTGAAATGTCCAAGGATATTATTATTATTATTATATTGTTAGGACAGAAGTGAAATCACAATTGAATAAAAGAATTATCTGATAACCTAAAAACTAATCATACGAATTATAATTATAAAAAGAGTTATCAAGCATGGCAAAATTACAATCAGAGGAACAAAATCATCACTAATCAAATTAAAGAAACCAACAAGAGATTATTGAGATACAGAGACACCAAGTTACACCGAACGGCTGACGGATAGCGCTTCTGTACAATCTGTACCCAACGCTGTCAAAAACCATAGAGCATCAAACAAAACCAGAGAGCCTCCTGGCCTGCCGCCTACGGGAGCCTCCTTTCAGTGACCGCGTCCCCCACTGCTCTGGGCCGGATAGTAGTATCTAACAATATTATATTTACACAGGTCAATACTTCACCAATTATAAGGTCATGTTTCGTCACTATCCAAAACAACTACACCCACTAGCATAATCTAAACTAGCACACTAATTGCGTAACACACTTTCTGTCACAATCCGAATCATTTTGAACGATATTGCTAATCCATGCTTCATATGTTCGAAAAATGTGACTGATTTAAAACGTAAACAACGCAATGAATATTTTTAAACTACGTATCAAAATGAAAGCCATTGCTACTATAGTGTATTACGCAATTACCCCACAGGCCTTAGATACATCATTTCAGCCGAAAGACGTCAACTGCTACACATAGGCCTCCCCCAAACACCTTTTTTTATGGATGGGAAATCATCAAATGACCCCTCCCGCTCTGGGCGGAGCGGAAGGGAGTGTCAGACTCTTACTGACTAAAACCCATCCGTGTTAGCACCTTAGCCCTTTATGTTCCAGGGTAGTGGTAACCCTTTCAGACAATCCCGCTGCCCCGGCCAATCCCGCTGCCCGGCTCCCCCAAGCACCTGTGCTTGTCATTCTGGGGGAGGGGGGGGAGGGGGTATTTGCCATAATCGCCACGCTTGGCAGGCGGGTTGGCGATCGCAGTATGTTGGTGAAATGCATAGAGAACGCTGCTGCCATTCTCCAACGACCCTAAGAGCGCCTTCACACTAGCGTTTGTCCAGCGTAGGCGTTCGATAAATGTATGCGCAGCGCTGACGCCGCGTCAACGCGGCGCAGGCGTTGCGTTGCTGCGTTTCCTCTGGAGTCAATTGAACGCTGCGCTAACGTGGCGCAGACATACAGGATTGTAATTGACTCCACAGTAACGCAGCGCAGGCGTCGCGCACTTGCGGCGCTAACACAGCGTATGCATTTACTCTTGCAATGACAACGCGACGCCTGCGCCGCGTAGTCGCGGCGTCTGCGCTGTGCATACGTTTATCGAACGCCTAAGCTGGACAAACGCTAGTGTGAAGGTGCTCTTAGTCGCCTTCTACGACACCCACCACGAAGTATGGGGGTGGTGCTATTCTTTAAGTCCGGCACCAGACGGACTATTTACTTTGAACCTTAGATACAAGTCGATAGTTACTTATTAATTACTCAGATGACATGTAAATATTATTTATTATGGGGCCCGTGGCTAAATAATAACAGCCGCACAGGTCGATCGATCAGGTTAAGCTACGCTTGCCGCGGTTAGTCTGTGGATGGGTGACCATCTTTACATACCGTGTCCCCTCCGTGCCTCGGAAAGCACGTTAAGCCGTTGGTCCCGGCTGTCATTCGGGGATCTTTGACAGTCGTTACGGGTAGTCAGCAGCCCGAAAGTCTGACAACCAGTCTTACCAAGGGGTATCGTATTACCCAGTAACTGTGTTGTGGAGGTCAGATAGGCAGTCGCTCCATGTAAAATACTGGTATTCAGCTGCATCCGGTTAGACTGGAAGCCGACCCCAACATAGTTGGGAAAAGGCTAGGCAGATGATGATGACATGTAAATATTATTTATCAGGGTTTCTTACTGTAACGGGTCAGGACTTCAGTCGTCGAGATGATCTATCGATGTTTTACTTTAGTATGTAAAGTTTCTAATTGGATTAATAATCGTTTGAGTTGATCGTGGGAATTATCGATGCCATCTGTCTTGAACACATGACAGTTGGGAATTTTATTGGACTTATATTCGAATGCAAGTGAGAAGGAGGTGCTTCTAAAAAGTGTTATTTGGTTTTTGATTCCATTTAATCGTGGTGGTTTGAAATTTTACTACGGTAAAGGAAATTAATATGAATGATGTTCTTTTTTTTACCGGTAATAGACAGTCACAAAAAAAAAACTATACAGAGTGGCGAATAGGTTTTCATATTAAACAGTACAGCGGTTATTACAAGTTGCTATCAGTCTATTAAAATCCTACTAATATTACAAACGCGAAACTTTACAGTAATAATATAGTTTATACATCAGAATAACATATAGGATACTTTTTATCCTGAAATTCTCACGGGATCGACACTTATGCGGGTGAAACCGCGGGGCGACGACAACAAGACAACTTACATTATGTACCTATCTTTAACGTTGATGTCGGCATCAGTTTCCACTATCTCAACTCTGGAAATAGCACATTATGAATCTAATTTCAACGTAAGCTAATGATGAAAGGTCACACAAAGTTCACTCGCTATTTCCACTTTAAGATCTCGCATTGTATTGTCGGTAATGCTATTCAGAATTCCTGCATCGTCAGGGAGGTTCTCCGCTCATGGCTTATTAAACGCACATAAGACCTCTTTGCGAGGATGTGGAGTGATCAATGCAAAGGATCTTTTTGTACTCTAAGGATATTTTTGTTGTTGAGAGCATTTACGACGTACGGCATTTCATGCAAAAATTCAAGCCCCTGTTTTTCGAACTGAATGAACCGATTTTAATGAAACTTCATGCGCATAAGCAGGATACAACAGTCTAAAAAGTTAGTAAAGAACATTTTGAAATGTCTTACTTATATAAAAAATCATAACTGGAAATCTCTGTTTCTATGGAAAATTTAAAATCGGTCTAATTTGACTGTAACACTATTTTTCGAAAATGTTCTCAAGTAACTTTTTAGAACTTCGTATCCTGCTTATGCTTACGAAGTTTTATTAAAATCGGTTCATTGTTATCGAAAAACAAGGGCTTGAAATTTTGTATGAAATGCCGTACATCGTAAACGCTCTTAAGTTCTAGTAATATTAGGTAGGTATGAAAGTGTTTTTGTCAAAATGGTTGCTGGAATATTTTAAATTTATCGAGAACACCGGTTAACCCCTACATCATCATCGTCACCATCATCTGTCTAGCTTTTTCCCCAACTACTCGTAAGTTGTGGTCAGCTTTCAATTTAATGAGATGCAGCTTAATACTGGTATTTTACTTGGAGAGTGTTTATCGGTTTCATACAACCCAGTTACTGGGGAACAGGATGCTCCTTGGTAAGACTGGTTGTCGGACTTCGGGGCTTCTGAATACCCGAAACGACTGTCAAAGATCTACAAGTGAATAACCTCACCAACACCAATTGTTCGGTGAATGTAGACAACCACATTACCTACCCATTTACGAGTAAATACTGATTAAAAACATTTCATACACAGCTTCAATACATTCAAAAACAGCCCGTATTTAATTTACAAGTGCATTGCAATAGGATATTTTAAACGAAAATTGGATATATCGCTTGGAAATTCTGTGCCGCAATACAAATGTTGTATTTATATGTACAAACCACGCCTAGTAATTTATATGGGCACAGGTGCTCAAAGTATCGAATCGGCATTTTTAAAATGTTCTCTTATTTTGGCATTGGATTTAAGACCTGCATTTATTCAAGACTACCTGCACCCCGCGGTTTCATCCGCGTAAATATCGATCCCGTGGGAATATCGGGATAAAAAGTACAAAAACAACAAATAACAAACACACACACACACTTACACACACACTTACACACACACACACACACACACACACACACACACACAGAGACACACACACACACACACTCACAAACTTTCGCCTTTATAATATTAGTGTGATTGTTTATAGATTTTTATTTTATGGTGTTTAATTGCTAAATCATTTTTAGATACAAGCGTTATTAAAGTAAGTCAACAGAAGACATTAACATTTCCACGGCATAAGAAAAAATATCTAAGTATATTACTTTCTTTTCCTTTACCTGTAAACTATTAGACTATTAGAAAGTAGTTTCGTTAAATTTTTCTGTATCTTGGCATCTAATTCTTAATTTCCACTAGATACAATATTCTTGTACCTACTGCACTATGATATATTTTGCACCACAAATACTGCAGCTGTCTTCACATACACACGTCGAGAGCTCACGACTAATCAGTGCTCGCCCTGATTCCTTTCCACATCTTAGCGGTGAAGACACGTCTGTGTGCGATGTTAATAAATTATGAAGCAGGATATTATGTATATTAACAAAAATGGATTACCAGAGGTATGAATATTTTAAGAGATTGAATGGGGAATTGATAGGTAGGATATTAACGAAAACGATTTTTAGAAAAACATGCTAGAATTGAAATAATTACTTTGATTTCTTATCATAATGAACTTATAATGGCTTACAATGCTGTTCGTTGACGATGTCAAGCCATTAGGTAAGGAAACCCTGTTGAAATCCTGAGAGGCTCGTGGCTAAATGATCGACATGATGACATATCGAGACCCCTCCGAGACTCGGAAAGCACGTTAAGTCGTTGGTCCCAGCTGTTATTCGTAGATCCTTGACAGTCGTTACGTGTAGTTAGAAGCCCAAAAGTATGACAACCAGCCTTACCAAAGCGTGTTACCGTGTAGCTGGGTTGTGGAGGTTAGGCAGTCGCTCCATGTAAAATACTGGTAATCGGCTGCATCTGATTAGACTGGAAACCGACCCCAACAAAGTTCGGAAAAGGCTGGGCAGCTTGATTAAGTAAGGAAACCCCGTTCCTTGCCATGTTTTCTAACACCACCTTGTTTCTCTCCAACATCAACAAGAACACAGTGCAATAAAATACCATCTCAAAAGTACACCGCTCAACATAAACACGTCAGGCTGAACACAAACAGGAACTTGGTACGACACAACTTGCGTGGGCGACTGTACGCTTCACAAGCGAAAGAAACGAAATCGATATAAACTTTTATCTCGTTCTATTTTGTGTTTACGCAGTGTGAAGTTGTATTCACTGCTCGGATAAAGCCCTATGTAACATGTAGGTACAGTCAACAAAAGAGATAAGTATGCAGGATCGTCGGATATAGTTGAAGTTTAGCAAGAAACCGATGGATGTCGTCGACTGAAATTTAATTTGATAAATAAGCTTTTTGTTTTCTATTAATAAAATAAAATTTTATTCGAAAACATCCATCGGTTTCTTAATAAACTTCAACTATATCCGACGATCCTGCATACTTATCTCTTTTGTTGACTGTACATAAGTAGGTATGTGTTATTTTCTGACTTTCTGGTCGAGAAAGGCATAGATTTATCTTACATGCAAGCAATGGACAACATTATTAGACGATATGAAAAGAAGAAAAATTAAGGATCCTTGTTATTTCTTTGTTTTAATACCAGCAATTTTACAATGATCATAAATACGTCAAAAGGAAAACTTCTCAGTTCACAGAAACTCTTAATCCAGAACCCCTAATTAATTTAATTGAACCAATCCCAATTCATTACGTCAGCTTATTACTCGTAAGATAAATTACGTATCTCATTTCTTATAAATCATAACAAGTATCATCTTTCTTCCGACGTAAGTGCTGAAATCGGCTTTCGTATAGGAGGACCAGTAGGTAATGACCGTTTAACGCTTCCCTTTAGTCCTTTTGGCCTTAATATTTGTGAAGATATGGAATATTGTACTATAGAGTCTTATTATAGCATGATGTGGTATGAAGAGGATTATGTTGGTCTTTTTATCCTAACTAATATCATAAATGCGAAAGTAAGTTTGTTTGTTTGTTACCTTTTCACGCCTAAACCAATGAACCGATCATCCTGAAATTTTGCATTTACGTTGTCAGGTGTACAGAAACGGACATAGGGTACCTTTCATCCCGAAAAAAAGTGCTGTTCCAGAGGAAAACAACAATAACGTTATTATGACAATAGATGGTGCCACGTGTCTTTTGTCTTGATCGCATACGAAGTCGCGGGAAGAATTACTCGATCACTGTGGTAAATAAAAAACTAACGCATTTTTATCTTCTCCCTTAAAACGAACGAGTTTCATCAGGCAAGAATAAAACGCTGCTTTTAAAGTTTTAAATAAAAATCTATCCATTCTAAACTTTCACATTTATCCCAATCCAAATCTAAATGCACCCTAAAGAAAAATCCACTTGACAAAATTCCAACTCTATTATTCACAAAAATCTTTGCACAAGGAGAACGGTAAATACAAAAGGAGACAATTCTATAAATATGTGGGCACATTTTAGGGGTCCGTGGCACCGTCATTATGCTGTAATCACACGTTCGGTCTTCATCCAAACTTGTCGGGTGATTGATCGAACCTAGTCGGGTATTGTCGGGTTTCGTTCTTTTATTAACTTTCGGTTCGATCCTTTGTTGTTTTATTTTTCCGACCAAATGTAGTTGTTAGAGCTTTGTTTTATTAGTACCGATTGTTTTTTGTTTTGTTATTTATTTCGTGTAGGTCTTGCTATGTATTTTTTACGGATTAGAGGGTTTGATATGTAGCTGAATTTGCTAAGAGAAATTTTTTGGGGCCGCCGGGGTACTACTATATTGATGACGGTTGGACTTTTTCATTGACAAAAATCAAGACTCTGCTTGATTCAATATTGAACTTTTTTGTTTACAAATCAATTGTAAACAAAAAAGTTCAATGATTTAACTTCTGACAGTGAGGCTGACGGGAAAATACGTTCTTGACACTTGTCAGTTTCATACAAACGCATACGTGTTTTGCGAATATGAACTACATTAGCAAAAACTACAAATTGTCGCACTGACAGGTGTCAGGACCGTAGAACGGCAGCGAAACGAAGTTTATTTTAATATACTTCTTTGACATAAACTTTTATTATTTGACATTGTACAGACAATTCTAATTTTTCACCTCTTCATTAGTGGTTGTAATGGCAATCATATTACTTGGTTTTAGTAGGTTTAAAAAAAAAATACTTTATCCTTTTGATGGATTCTAATTTTGTAAATGTGAGGACTTTGTAGGCCTTTTAGACTTTAGATTTGTAGATGATTTTTTATATTATCACGTACCTGGTACTTGTTGACAGGCCTACGCTGTCCTCCCATACCTATTGTAACTTGAAAACATTGTAAAAGCCAACTATTTTTATAAAAGAGTAACCGTGGAGTTTCTTGCCGGTTCTTCTCCATAGGAAACGACCAATTGGAACCGTGCACCTAGCTTCTGACGTTTCATATGTGCCCATGTTTTTGCAGCTCTAAGAACTGCAGTAGAAACAGTTTTTGTGTTTGTGCAGACAATCTTAGAAACAGTTTTTTCTACCATTTTTGACATTCATCTAACTAATCGAAGTAACAATTTTAAGTTAAATCGCTTTCAGCTAATCGCATAGATTAACGACCTTTATAAATTAATCAGATCCAGGAGTTTAATTAATTTTATCATCAATTTTACACTTTTATCTTCATCCCATTAAATTAATATTTCGTAGAAACAACTTCAACTTTTAATAACTTTTTCACCATAATCGAAGATCGATAAAACTTTAATTATGAAGCTTTAAGATTAATTATTTTGTAGGGTTGGTATTAGAGCAGTAGGTTTATTATAATCCAAGTGTAGTCCTTTTTTAATTAAGTACCAAAACCATTCCCCATGATATTCACTCAACATTGAGTTTCATAATAATACTGTGGCGCAACTGAGGAGCGGGAGTATTAGGTTTTTTGTTCGATCCCCAGATCGATCAATTTTATTGGGTTTTCAACTAGAAAATTCTAAATAGCAGCCTGGAGTCTAGATTTAAGCCCTGCTAATCAGAATAGGCTCCCTCCATATTACAGGACTTAATAAACCTTCTTGAACTCTATCTACCAATTTGAACACCCGATTCGACAATCTACTGTAATAGTTAAGGAAGCAATCAAAGTCCCAAGCGGAGCACAAAAGCCGCACCGGTATTGGCAATCTATCTTAACCCCGTGATTGGCGCCCGCCGAACCGCTCAGCGGAATCTACCGGCGACAGTTTAAACGGCCACGCCATTGAACAATCAGTTTATGAGGTGTATGTTATCCTGGCAGATTAACTTGTGGGAAGGAAGGAAAGTCTTGTGAATATGGCCTTCACATTGCTATCATCATATCGGAGAAAAGACTTTCTTTATTGGAAGGTTTCCTCAAGTCACACGACTCCGATGTTGGTCTTTTAAAGCCCAGTCATTTTTAACGTATTTAATCACGTCTATTACGTAATGTTTACATGCCTCCTAAACCCCGCGGTTACACCTGATGTTCAAGTTGGGATAACTTTATAGCTTGCCCTGTTTGTTGTAGTTATTTGGGTCAAATTTAGTACTTGAAATTTCACCCCCTTCCTGTTGGTAGATTGATCTGATATTTGGTACAAACTTTCAGTTTTGATGACAATCAAATTAATTTTAATCAGTATCATTGTAAATCTAAGATAGCCGGCGCTACAAAATGGCAGATTACATGTTTTTTCACAACCCCCTCAATATGGTTATCAAATGTAATGGCTTGACTAGTGGAATACTGTATACTATGAAAAATTTCAAATCTAAGATGGCAGCTGCTGGTAAACGGTTTTAATGAAAATAATGATGTAGATAATGTCCTAAACGTTGAAAAATAGTTCAATAGGTCCTAGGTACCAGTCATCACACCACTTTCCTCATCAATCTAGGGCATTGATCAGAAAACAAAATAAAATCGTGGGGCGTAGCGTGCCTACACAATACTCCTACGCAGCTACGACACCGCTTACGCGTCTACGACAACGCCTATGCGGCTACGACGTAGCATAAGCGGCTACTACATACAAGAACCACACGCAACTATTAGGCGTTGTTCATGAATACTGCAACGCGTTCCGCGACTGGGTGCACGTCCCCGCGTGCAATATTTTACATCCAAACTCAATAAAAACGCGTTGTTTTGCTCTCACTACTCTACGTCTACTCGGTGTCTACACCGTATACGTCTGTGCAAAAATACCGACCGTAAAACTTTCAGTTGCCTACAAATAACTCTGTGGGCGTTTAGGTGTACATACCTACACGATGAATCTCGCTGATGCGATTGTATCAGGTAAGACGGGGGGGTCAGGGAGGAGAGGTAATTACTAACTTTTATGGCCTTGAAGCGCTCTGTCACTGGGAGCATTTGCCTGTAACGTAACAATCCAAGATTTTACTGTAACGGCTAGGGCTTTGCAAGTACCTGCGCTAAGTTGTCAGCATAATCAGCCTTTAATGTTCCTACTGCTGGGACACAGGCCTCCTCTCAGTGGTCTTGGGGTTGGGGGTTGGTAGATGTCACATGTCTTCAAATTTTTGGTTCTATGATATGACGGTTTCCTCACGATGTTTTTGTTCGCCGTTTTGAGAGCAGTGGTGATGAAATTATTTACACAAACTAAAGCGACTGTTTGGGTTCGAACCGATGACCTACAACTAGTAAGTTACCGCTGGGCCACCACTGCTCTCCTCTCTCTTTTATGCTTCGTTTTTAAAGAATGACAAGAAACTTTTGTGTTTTCTTACTTTCAGTTTTTCCATAGCTACTTATTTTAATGAGTTACCGAGCTCACTCTTCGAGGTTATAAGTTCAAAAATATGGATGGATACAAAATTGAAAGGATGGTGACGAAAATGAAGTTGCGATCGTAAAGACGGGTGCTGACCGGCGTTACGGGACGTAACATAACGTGTTACACAGCGAGCGTTCGTGCAGTCAGTACGGGAAAACAAGGCGCTCGCAACGAACAACGAGCGGCTCGTTGCTCGCTGCGAGTGCTCCACCCTGCTGTCGGTTTTTTGGCGAATGCTTTTTTTTTTCGTTTGTTTTTTTTTTCTTTATTTGGATTATACAATAATTGAGTAAAATCAAAGATTTCAACACAACGTCGTCGTCTGACATATTGACTACGAGTGGTAACGAATCTGGAGCACGGCTCACCCGTGCTCCAGTTACAAAGTATTCGAAACGAGCATGTGACACGGATTTTAGAACACGGCGTAACGTAACGGCGCCCGTAACACCGGTAAGTACCCCACGTCAAACTGGTTACATTACACCGCTCCGTATCTTGTGTCCCTTTATTCTCCATATCTACGTTTATCCACCAACACCAACATTTTCCCTTATCAATTTTTTCGTATATTATTTTATATTTTAACACGCCTCTACAATGCGTAGGCTGAAAAAATACTGATATTCGCAAAAATTGCTTGTATTCCGTAAATAAGCTTACCTAAATATACCACATTTTTTCTGAAAAGGCTTTTGAGAAAATATGTCGATAGCGCAATAAAGAATGGGATAATGGAACATAGTATGGCAAAATGCGTGTATTCGGTTCTTTTTGTCATGCTTTTGGGTTGGAAAATACCTTGTTCTTTCACGGCAACTGTTAGGAAAATTCCACATTGTTACCATCATCTGCCTTTTCCCAACTATGTGGGGTCAGCTTCTAGTTTAACCGGATGCAGTTGAATACCAGTATTTTGTATGGAGCGACTGCTTATCTGACCTCCCTCCTCCTCCTGAATACGATACCCCTTGGTAAGACTAGTTGTCAGGATTTCGGGCTGTCAAAGATCCGGGAATGACAGCTGGGACCATCGACTTTACGTGCTTTCCGAGACACGGAGGGGTCTTGGTATGTACAGATGGTCACCCATCCACGGAACAACCGCGGCAAGCGTAGCTTAACCTGATCGATCGACCCATGCGGCTGTTACCTATAAGCCATAAGCCCCTCCACATTTTGACCATAGGTACTAAAATTAATCATCCTCGAATAACATGTATTATCAGTCTTCAGACAATCAAAGACTTAACTTGTAGTTCCAATTGGGTACAAAGGCTTTAGTAAATTTTTCGTAAAAATTAAAATATTTATGCGCATAGAAGTACCATGATACCTTCCTTTTTTCTCAGTTATGTATGAAAATCCAAATTAAAAAATAATTTAAGGATTTCAAAACTAACTGCTTACAAGCTTTATAATAGTTATTTATGCAACTGTTGTATAAAAGGGGTATTAAAACACGGATAATAGTATCACATGAGTATTTTAATACCTAATTATGTACAGTTGCATACGAGACTTTACCTACACCCATGATATGAATCTAAGGCGTTTCACCACGCGACGGGGTGCAGACAGATAACGCGATACAAATTGAATAAAAACGCGCTTCCGCGCGTGGAGTTTGGCTCCGTTTCCCGCGCCCCGCTGCGTGATACGGTGCAGTGGGCGAACGACTAAAGGTTCTGAAACAGTTTTTTGCAATACTAATATCGAACAAAAATGGCGGCCGGCGGAATAAGACGTGTCGTTCTTTTTTTAAATTACGGCGTTGTGACGAAAACTCTTTTTTTTTTTTTAAAGAGTTACCTTAATGATTTACTTAAGCGATGCTTGTTTAAATTATCTACAATTGCTCTGGCGTACTAAACCTTAATGCCACAAACAATAAAAGAGTTAAATCCTTACCCATAAAACCAATCACTCCATCAAAGCATAAAATAACTCGAATTAATGAAATCCAACCAGCGGAATTTTTAAACGGTTCGTTTATTAAAAAACGGTATTTAATTATCAATACGATTTATGTTCATCAATTCAATGTGAACTGATTAAGCCCATCGACAAAATGATATTTGATTATGAATTAGAATATAATTTGATCCCATGTGGATTATGATTTTAAATGGAAATTATCAATTACTTTAGTGATAGGTACTTTTTTTTTGATATTATAATTGTGATCACGTTAAAATTGCCTGAAAGATCTAGCCAAGATTGGCACAAAAGAAAGAAAAGTGTTGTAAAAGAGCTTGTGGCAAAACAGTCAAATAGAGTTTATAGATATTTTTTTTTTACTTTGAAAATAACTATCACGCCTGTATTTATTTAATACTTCAAGCAAATAAATGTACAGAGGTGGAATTAATGCCATAGGCATTTTCTACCAGTCAACCTTTGGGTGATGCAGAGACAAATAATGGTAGGTGCAATCATGAAAATTGAGAAATAAATATTTTAAATATTCTCGTGTACTCATCGGAGTTGTAGCCCCCCTTTAGGGGGCGAGCGTATTGCCATCAACCGGGCTCAAATCTAGACTTCGGGCTGCTACTGAGAAATTCTAGATAGAAAAACCCAATAACACTGCCGACCCGGGAATCGACCCCAGGACCTCATGCTCAGCAGATGCGCTTGCGACGACTAAACCAACAAAACTTTGAAAATCTTCTCAATAAAATTATTTTCAAAAGCTGCGGTCGTTATTACTAGGACTGTGGGTACTTACGATCTAAAGGAAATGCAAACTGTCTATTTCGGCAAAACAATATTACTAGGAATTCACACATACACCAAAAATAATTCTTCTCCAAATACTTAATGGAATGATCTAGATGACAAAAATTTATAAGCTAGCAGCGTCAGTTCCATCTACGTTTAGAAAGCTCAGGAAATTTAAAACATAAAAATTATAATATGCAACACTTTAGAACGAAAATTGGAACGTGTCACGTAAAAATATTACGAGCAAATAAAACGGGTGTGCTCAAAAATTTAAGTCTGAATTTTATAAAACTGGTACCTTCTCCCACCTGAAGGGTTTTACGACGAAGCAGCAAGCTCCGTAAATATAAAGATTCGTGACTGCTTATTCATCCAAGACAAAATTATGGAACTAATCTTGTACAGTCATTCAACATGTAAGTTCTAAATTTGCCTCATATTTCGTCGCAACGGGAAATATCTTCTATAAATCAGCATCTAGCCAAAATCTGGTACATAACTCGATCTTAATTTCCTACAAAATTAACGTGATACTAACTGTAAAGTTTTAGTTAATTAACTGATCAGGGAGTCACTAATGTCCGTATAATGTAGAGGTTGATAGGACGTTACTTCACACCCTTTCGTATCTAGATTGTAGTGAGGGAGCTTCAGTCGTGGCCCGAGCGTTGGGGAGGTCGCACGTCCCGAGCGATACACCCGCTTATTCTGTTATAACTTCAACGGGAGCGTGGCTGTGAATAAAAATCGGTGATTTAACTTTTTTGTGTTTGTGATAAAAAAAAGGGGATTCTATAAACTTGCCATAGAAGTAAGTAACATTGTTTGTTTCTGTGAATAATTTGTTTTAACGACTAATTAATAATAATAGCGCACGTTGGTATTAAACGTGTTTAACTGCGGCTGGTAAATACACGATAATGTAACGTATATTTTGACGTGAAAATTATTTTAAGCTTCATCATTTTCATTGCAAACAGGTTTGATTACTGCAATTTCTAATTTGTTGAATGCGGACATTTTGCGCTTTTTGTTTGTATCTAGGTATAATAATTATTTTCGACTTGATACGGACCAATTTATTTTAAGTTATGTATATTAGCTGTAAAAGACTTTTAAGTAATAGTTTTTTTTCTGTTAGCTTGAATTATACCTAAGATGTAATATCATACATATATTATAATGTAGGCTACATCTATCCCAACAATAGGATCTGTGAAACAAAGACAATGTTACTTGAAAATTATTTGATAGGACTTTATTACCTCAAGGGCAAACCAACCTTAGATTTTCAGGTCAGGTAACAGTAACAAATTAGACAAGCGTTTTTATCTGATACCACCGATAAAATCGACCGGGCGATACTTCGCTAATAAAAAGCAGAACATTTTTTATTCTTTCCTGAGATACTTCGCCAACGAATTTAAAATAAATTGACCCAACGTTAGCGTACCCCAAAAATTTTGTGCAGATATATCAACATTTGCGTTCCGCACACCTATTTAGATTGCCCTGCAACAGTAATTTTGATTTATCTTTATGATTTTCAAGCGGCCAAATGGTACGAAATTGGCAGCTTTTAACATTTCAACATATTATTACGATGTTTGGGTGCAAATAACACTGTAATCATTTCAGAAGTCTGTTCACTGTTATCATACTTAAAATCGCAGGTCAACTCATTATCATTGGCTGTTGTAAAAGTCAATCAATCACTTCAGCTAGAATGGGAGTTTACAGCAGATTTAGATCAAGTAGAAAATCGCATCCATTATGGTCATATTATCATTGGCCCTTCCACCGATGGATTCGTCAGACTTACCTATAGCAATTAGTCAAATGCTTGCATCAAGGATTTGATAAAGCTTTTGAAAAGCAAGCGTTAGCCTATTCCAGTGAAGGATGGTCACGCCAACAAACATATTGGTGACCAAAGGTTGGTCACGCCTACAAACGGATTGGTGACTAAACAATTTAAAAGATCTGAATCAATCTACGTGTGAATGTAGCATCGGCTATTAACAAATCAACACACCCAATTTGGAAGGTATGTAATTCGAACATGTTTACTAGGGACCGGATACCGGAGCTCCGTCCTGATTTGGGAATAAAAGGAAAGAAGGATACTAACATCCTACCAATTGCAAAGGTCAAATAGTAGGAAATTGCTGATTGTGGATCTAGTAAACGGTAGCTAGTGACTGATTCTTGGAACATTATATTATTTTAAGCATAAAATTGGACGGGAATAATTATTATTACACCAAATGCTGGAAATTGTCAACGGAGGATTTAATATTTGCAGTAATAGGCTTATCAAATTCGGTAAACTAAAATTCTATGAGGCTATCAGGATTTGGATTTTTGGTTACATTTTAGAGGATTTCATTTTTAACCTTAACTATAATTACACTTGGTACTCAATAATACTGTTTTTCAAATAACAGTAACATGAATATTATGATTAGTGATAGTTCGTTGAAAAAGATAAAACATTTGTTTTATAAACGGTAAAAAAATAATTGATATGAATAATAATATCACTTCAAAGGTCACTTCAGTGACCATTGTATTGAATATAATATGAATGATTTACTTTTGATGTTAAGGTAATAAGGTAATACGGGCTGTTGTCCCCAACTCCACGTCAATGCGCGTATTTAGCGTGCTATTGATGTTAATCGATTAGATTAACTTACTTCTGAAAATATAATAATCCTTTTGATTTAATTTTAGACATTACTATAGTTACGTTAATGGCAGTAACTGAAACAAAACAGTTTTGTTTTTATAAATAACTAGCAGCGCCCCGCGGTTTCACCCGCATTAGTTTCGATCCCGTAGGAATACTGGTATAAAAACTGTGCCCTTTCTGGGGACTCAAACTATCTCAATACCAAATTTCATCTAAATCGGTACAGCGGTATAAGCGTGAAGAGGTAACATACAGACAGACTTTCACATTAATAATATTAGTATATATGGTATATTAGTATGGATGTTACAGGTTGTTGAATGATTAATAATATCATTCTCCTGTCGTTTATGAGTCCCAATTTATTCGCTTTCTTCCTTACCTACATCTCTATCAGTCGGCATTTCCTTAGTCACTTCTTTTCAAGCCAATCAATTTTTCAAAAAGCAGAATAACGTAAGATTATCTATGCGTTATATTCTATATTAATGAATTAATCAATTTTCTACCCAAGAGCAAGAACTATTTGCCAACAACCTTCATTCTGTAGAAATTAGATAAGATGGATGACCCATCCAACTGGAAATTCCGCCTAGTTGGATTGCTTTACTTCACGACCAAAACTTTCTCATACGGATTTTCATCTCCAACTTTATACACATCAGGCCCAACTCTTTAATACAACAATTAAATTAACAAACTATGTAAATCAGATTCAGACCAGGTAGTGTTTCACTTAGCTGACTTTGAGTTCAGCTTTAATGAAGTTCGGAGTTCTGTTCTTGTTTAAGCTCCTTTTGATATTATGCATAACGTACTCTCCCAAACATTTTGTTGTACCACCTAGATGTTTTAGGGAAACTAGTTTATAAGACGTGAATTTGAAAGTAGTGCTCTTAGTCTGTAGTTTTACTTTGGAGTTAAGCGAAAAGTTGCTTGCTTTATCTTAGCGGCTGTGTTTACTATGCAGATTCTTAGTTTTTTATCTTACAATATAGGCTTCTTACTGGCTAGCCGAGTGATTTTGAAAGATGAATTTAAAAATGATGGTATCGAATTCTTATGCAGACTTTTATTGTAATACCAGCCCGTATCGGTTTCATCGTAGAGCGAATATCTCTTGCAAAATTCAGAAGGACTTTGATATTGAATTATCATCAGAATGATCAGCTGTCAGTCTACTGCTGTAAATATGCCTCTAATCGTAATATCATGATTCTTCAGCCTTTATCCCAATTTATTTGGGTCCAGCGCAACATGTCTTTTTATTCCATACTTCTCTATTAGTTGTCCTTTCGGCAGTCACCCCCTTTCTAACCAAATCATCATTAACACAGTCCATCCATCGTTTCTTTGGTCTTCCCCTATTCTTATAGCCATTATCTGTAATTGTAATATTACTAAATCTTTGACCTCTTTTATCAACCAATCTTGTGCACATCGAAGTATATAAATATGAAAGTATAAAATAAAGATAGCTTCGAATAATTGGATATCGAAGTATTAATGAATAATATTTTTCCGAGAAGCATTTCTGGTAAATTCGAAGTCTCTTTTTGCGTGACATAGTTATTATTTTTGGGAAAAATTTTACGTTACCTTCGTCAGCCAGTTATAATTCAGGCTTCTAGTTTTAAACTGCAAAAATAAAAAAATAAGGACGGTCATGGATCAAAAACAGGGGCGACATGAACTTTTCAACTGCAAACGAGACTGCATTTTTCACATCTGGCGTGTTTTTCATTCGCGTTCAGTATTTCAACGGGAAAATTTTCACTCTATGTTCATGCTCTTTTTTCCTTAGTGACAGAACAATGTGCGAGGTTCACTAAAACTCATCTATTATGTTAGCTTTTCGTTTGAGGTTTAAAAAATTGTCTCTCAGCCTACTAAATATTAAATTTTGTGAAATGTTGCAAGTTGGTGTTTTATGAATTTTTGTGTCTATTCATTTCATTTGAGTTGCGGTTATTGAAAACTTTATTATTGCATGACTTTTATGAAAAATGCAGTTTGTTTTGAATTATTAGGTCGATACAGTCGACCTCGTTATTCTCTTATCACCCTAAGGTTGAATGTCACTTGCACGTCGTTACCACAAGGACTATTTGGCTTGCTTTATTTATAATTATTTGTACCTATTGTGGCTGTTGTGGGTATTGAGCTATGGTTATTTTTGCCTATTTTTTTTGTCGGTGTTGGTTTTAGTGGTTTTTAATGTATCATAACATCTATTCTGTATTACTCGTATTTGCAAAATAAATGTTTATTCTATTCTATCGTCTTCACATAAATTTATATACAAAACATTTTAAAAGAGTAACGGTGGAGGTTCTTGTCCATCGAAACTGGACAACTAGAATCAATTCTATATTTCTGTAAATGTAGACGTTCAAAAGTGCCTTTTATGTGCCTATTTGAAATAAACGATTTGATTTTGACTTTTCTGTAACAGTAAAATGGTTTCAACGTTGATGAAATTTTACTGGAAGAATTTACTGGGAGTTTTTGTCAAAAACAGTAAAGCAACAGTAATCGATTTTAAACTAACTTAAGGCTTGATATTACTTCGGAGGCTTTACGCGGGGGTCGTGCGGTCCATGGCCGTGTATGGCGCCCCGGTGTGGGCGCGTTCACTGCGGCTTCGAGCCGCCCACTACTTGAACGCGCCCCAAAAGGTGGTAGCCATACGGCTGATACGGGGGTACCGCACGATCTCGCGCGAGGCGGCAAGCCTCCTTGCCGGACTGCCGCCATGGGATCTGGAGGCGATAGTCCTCGCGCGCCTCTTTGAGTGGCGCGCGGAGGCACTACGCCGGGGGGAAAACCCGCTTCCGCGGCAAATTGCTGCGGAGCGGACGGACCTCCGGCGCGATCTCATGGCGGCATGGAAAGCGCGACTGTCGCAACCCAGCGCAGGGCACGCCGCGATAGCGGCGGTAAGGCCCCTCTTTGAGGAGTGGCTAGAGAGGCGTCACGGCGCCCTCACCTACCGCCTGACGCAGGTCCTCACCGGACACGGATGTTTCGGGAGGTTCCTGCACATAATCAGGCGGGAGGAAACGCCCGGGTGTCACCACTGCGAGGATCGCCCAGAGGACACGGTGGTGCACACGGTGGAGGTCTGTCCCGCTTGGGCAGAGCACCGCCGTGTCCTCGTAGAGGCGATCGGCAGCGGCGGCGACCTCTCGCGCCCGGCCCTGGTCCAAGCCATGGTCCGGGGCGAGAGGGAGTGGGAGGCAGTCACCTCCTTCTGCGAAGCAGTCATGCTAGCGAAGGAGGTGGCGGGATGGGAGAGGGAGAGAGCCGAGAGGGCCGCCCGTCCCAGCCGCCGCGGTAGACGCTCCGGGCGTCGGGAGCCGCGTGACGACTCCCGGCCACCGTAGGCGCGGGCCTGCGGACGGCGAGTAATGGGTAGCTCGCCGTCCGATCAGGACCAGGCCCGTGCCGGACGGCGCGTATGTGTTCCACGCGCGCCTCAAAGAGATGTCAGCAGACATGGAGGGGCCCGTTAGGGCCGAAGCCTGCCGGGGCAGCGGGATTGTCCGAAAGGGTTACCGCTGCCCCGGAACATAAAGGGCTAAGGAAGGAACACGGATGGGTTTTAGTCAGTAAGAGTCTGACACTCCCTTCCGCTCCACCCAGAGCGGGAGGGGTCATTGGATGATTTCCCATCCTTAAAAAAAAAAAAAAAAAAAAAGGCTTGATATTACTTTAATTAAAAAAAGAAAACAGAGTGTGAGCGAATTTGACCGATTTACGTTCAAACGATTCGAATTTGTTTCTCCATCAAAACTCCGGCGTTATACCGTTAGGAACATAGACATTAATAATACCTACAGACAAAATGAAACACCTCAAATATGTGAATAGAACGTTAGGTACATACGCCAGCACATCAAGCTACTAAAATCTTTCAAATTTCTTTAATGGATTTTCAACTTTATCGCTAAAGTTTAAGGTTCAAAGTGCATTGGGAAAATTTGACAGTTTCGGGTAGCTTGATGTGCTAGCGTATGTACAGAGGCCAGCACATCAAGTTACCCCAATCTGTCAAATTTCTTTGATAGATTTTCAACTTTACCACAAATAAATAAGGTTCATATTCAATTGGGAAAATTTGACAGATTGGGGTAGGTTGATGTACTGGCCTCTGTACATCAAAATCCTAAATCAATACCTGAATGAAAGGTTTCTAGGAATTATAATCCATTACTTGGCGTCGACCTTGTGTGATCAGTCGCGTTGGATGGTGTAATCACCGGTCAAGTAACCATAGGGTTTCAATCTGGGATATTCCTCTTTTTTTATATACATGTACATTTATTAATATTATTTAAGTCTAAATATTATAGTATTTACCACTGCAAACAAAGGTATGATGACATTGCGAAAAACGTAAACTCTGTTTTTTTTTAATGATCTAGACTGTAGTGATGGGCCGAGTATGGGTTTTGCCAACCAACCGACTAGCTATAGTGACATATTAATAAATTAATTGTAATTAATTTAATTTGTTTTAGACTTAGTTTTGTAAAAAAACCTTTTTACACCTCAATCATATTTTAAAACTAGGTGAGTTTGGAATTTCCAATCCGACTACTCAGACAAGAAAAGCCCAAGCAAATTCAGAGGTCACAGTCATTGGATAGTATGTATTTAATTATTTTTTTCCGGGAACGTCATTATACAGATTATATACGACGTCTAATTTATTGCCATATCACGGCCCCCGCCCTGCATAAAAAATCTAAATACAAAAGTATTTTGTGCATTTTATTATATTTCTTTGATCTCTTTATTTTTTATCAAGAGTAAAAACAAACGAAAAATTAATAAATAAATCTCAAACGACTTTCTTTAGAAATTGAGTCAAAGAGGAGTTCTAAGTTACTGCATAAAAATGCGACTTTTGTAAGTTTATTTCTACAGCAAGTTTAGTTCGCGACGATAGTGAATATTGGTAGAGAGTTAAATTAGTGCACTATATAAATATGTTGAACACGTATATTACAATAAAAGATTATTCACAAGAAAAAGGTTTAGGATGCGTGAGCGTGACCGGTCGACGTAGCTAACTCTCTACCAATATTCACTATCGTCGCGAACAAATCATAAGCAGAAAACGAAACAAAATGCAGAAAACGAAACAAAATGCAGAAAACGAAACAAAATAAATAGACTCACAGCAAAATAGCTCTTTTATCCGTTCTAGGTATTTTTAATTTAACACTGCTTTTTTTCTTTCACACTAAACGCACGACGCCTTCGCGGCAGGCCATGACGAAGATGGCGGGACGAGCTTGACTCCTACCGCAGGGACTGGCCGACACTCGCAAAAGACAGAATTGTGTGGAAAAGGGGAGACGGAGACCTTTGCCCAGCAGTGGGACAGTACAGGCTAGTTATATTAGAAATATTCTGTTATCAACCGGTATTTAGTTTTATTTACGTAATTTAAAAAGCGAACAGTCTTAACTTAATAATAATTATGTACAAGTATATAAAAAGGAAAGGAAATAATCAAAGAGCATCAAAAAAAATTGGCTGCATCGCTGTTAATAGGCAAAGTGCCTAAAAGGCTGGCAGCATTGCCATGTTGTAAGGCAATGTTTATTCTTGCGCCAAAAAATAGGCGAACCCTTGAAGAGTCTTGAACATTGCTTCCTTTTGACATTGGAAATGTCTTTTCGTTCGCTTCAGTACAGGCTCCGATTTTACGAAAAAATGCGATCCCCTTATATCTCGAAGAGTTGTGATAGGGTATTCAAAAAATGGCTCAAAAGACGCGTATTCACGAGAGCTGTAAGGTGCAGAATTATTCGAGAAAGTCAAAAACGAAAATGGTTATGGCCGAAATAGAGAAAAAAAAAAATATTTCCGAATTTTTGATTTTGGCGCTCGATATTTTGGAAACGAAGAATGATATCAAAAATTTGAGAAAAACCCTCTGGACAATCTAGTCAGCTACAATTTGAGCCTAAAACAAAGACGATCGGGTTAAGGGTTTGCCCTGTAGCCCCACCTTTTTGAAAAAAGTCAAAAAGTCAGAACGACGCGGACGTTTTGACGTTTTTATTTTGTACCTTTTCCTTATCCCGATTTTCTCGTCGCTCATCGACAATATTTTTTCGAATTCCGTAGATTCGTTTCCAATGTGCTCAGTAGTCGTGTGAGGCACGAAATCTGTGAACTTTTTATATGTTTTACTTTGAAAAAATTCAAAATAGAATACAATTTCATGCCATAAATAAAAACATCAGAAAAAAGCTACTTTCGCCTTCCATTCAGTTACAATTTGTACAGGAGAGCATTTTGAGTTCGGTTCGTGAAATAATCTCCCAGAAAACATTTGAATACAAATTACGGGTATTAGAATTATTTATTGGCGTTGTTTCGATCGTGTTTTGTTCATTTTATATGCTTTGTAAAGATAATTTTAAATACAAATATTACTTTATTGAGGGTATTTTTATAATAATAATGTTTTATCTTATTTGTTTTATGTTGCTAGCGTTTCATTATCATCATACATACATACAGTCATAGATAAAGTCTATTCAAACTTATGTTTCAAATTAATATTGTGCAAGGCATTTTCTTCTTTTTGATATTTTAACTTTTTATACCTTTTGTCTATGCTTTTTCTACCTTTTGGTTTTTACCTTTGAGTGACATATATTATAGTTTGTTTTAAGACCGAACCAGCGCCTTTTATTCGATAGTTAATAAATATTATTTCAAGTTAAACAAATATCAACTTTATTTTAATGGTTATTAAGTTGATTTCAGAGTGACTATACTACTATTAAATCCGTTCAATTAATATAAAAATACCCTCAATAAAGTAAAAAACATTTGTATTTCAAATTATCTTTACAAAGCATATAAATTGAACAAAAGACGATCGAAACAACGCCAATAAATAATTCTAATACCCCTAATTTGTGTTTAAATGTTTTCGGAGAGATTCATTTACGAACCGAACTCAAAATGCTTTCTTGTGCAAATTGTAACTGAATGGAAGGCGAAAGCAGCTTTTTTCAGATGTTTTTATTTTTATTTATGGCATCTCGCAGTTAAACTAATGAGGTTGTCGTCTGCTTAATCGGGCTTGCCTGTAGATGACTCAATAAATTAAGGCCTCCAGCCAGGGCTTAAAAAAGTTAAAAACTAAGCGATTACACGCTAAAGGCACCCCCTGTGGGGTACGGACCTCGGCTTAGGGCATCGCTAGGAGACGGCAGCAAAGGATAGGCTGGACCGGAATTATTTAGGGACGAATTTAAATCTACAGGCTCAGCGACGCGGGCTGGCTCGAGCAAGGGTCAGGGCGGATATGGTACGGGGCGTCGCGACGGGCCTCGACGGCGAGGACGGAAGGACGGCTGTCGGAACTTGTACTTTCTGAGAGTACTGGTAGCCTTACTAGTCTCCTGTAGGAGGATCGTGGCGTCGTCGGCGATGGTACGGGTATGCTTCTGTCGGAGGATCCAACTTATGCGGGAGAGGTGCATCGGGCGGCCGCCGCAATCAGGGGATTGGAGTGCTTTATGAGTACCCTTCTATGTCCGCAATAAGAGTCTACACTTAGATCTCAGAATGCCCACCGTTCAGCAGTTCTTGAACCGTCTTTCCAAGCATTTCTTTGATACTGCTGTAGCGGTATCTACAACGCCACATGCGAACAACGCGTCATACTAACGTGACGCAAGATCCTGCATCTCGTAAGCAGAGTTTGCTGCGCAACTGGCATATATACGAGTATAACGGCCCGTCATGAAAAATCGGGCAGTTACCCGCCAGACACAACACCCGTCTGGTCGGAGGATCCTTCCTTTTCTTTAGAGTATGAGTGAACTTAACACCCTGTTCCTCATACCCCTATTTCCATAATTTTTTCTAGACACGCAAAGCAGTGATCAGTGATTTGATATAGTTTCTTGATTGATACCTACCGTCATGTAGACAGTAAAATGATTTGTTAGAGAGATTTAAAGTGGTAAACGATATAGTTAATGTAAATGTATTTTGATTTCTGTAGGTACGTTCAACGACATAATCAAGCGATACATTTCCAGTATAAGCTGACTTCTCATTGTATGAGAAGCCAATAAAATTAGAGGTCAGTTAAAACTGGAAATGTATCTATAGCTTTTTATGTAGTCGTGTGGTTATCAAGCCATGTATCGTTATTAAAAACGTTTTAAATCTAGTCGCAATGTCATTTCAGTGACAACCAATATCAAAAACTTGTCAATAATGTAGAGAAATTAGAGGTTTATTTGACAGATTGAGACAAAGATTAGATGTCAACGTTCTAACAGTCCATTTACGGGTATTTTATACCTACCTTTGATTTTGTTTCACTGTGTAAATCACAGTGATCTTTATTCTCATTCGAATAAGGTTGGTGTTGGCTTGCTGCTACTGATAAGCATGAAGGTATGTCAAAATCATTATAATTTTTATTCTCTTTACAATAAAGTTACTGTTGGGGTGATGCTGTCAGAGATAATGTGACAGTTAATGTACGAGAATTAACCCTCTGCTTTTTATTATTTTTACTGGTACAGTCCTACACCGACCGGGGGTTATCCTTGGGTGCACTAGCATAGTGCATACAGGGATAATCGGCGGTTGGTGCCGCATTTCAAATTTCCTAAGGGGCCTCCGCGATTTGGCTTCGGCCCCTCATACGCCTTGCTTTGAAGATAGGGTCACTTTTTTTTGGGGCATATGACGACGTGGCAATGCTGCCAGCCTTTGGGCACTTTTCCGGTTGACAGCAATGCGGCTTTCCCTTGTTTTCTAAACTTGAAACTACATACTTATTAGTATTTTTATTTTAAGACTGCTAGCTTTTAAATTATAGACATTATTGGAAGTTAAAATTCTCCTTTTAGTATAGATCAAACAAATCGGTACAATTACTTTTATAAGAGATATCAAAGGTTTTAGCTATACATTATACAGCCCGTATTTCAAATTCCAAGATGCCAACTTACAAGGCAAATTGTTTACCCATTTCAATCAAAAACCAAAGTTCCAGGTAAACTATAATGAACCCTATAAAATTCAAGTAAGTAACTCAATACTAATTAATTCCAAGTAACAAATAGTAACGGTTTACAAAGACGTTTTGAATAGAAACTCTAGCATTGTGCCGTCTGATTCGGGTTTCGTTGCTCAAAACAATAGTTTGGAGTGCTTTGGTATAATAGATTGGTCGTCTAAATGGTAAATATTAGGCTGTATGCTGGTTTTATAAAAGTACTAGCTGCAGCCAACTGTGTAGACAGGGTGATTGGAAAATGGGTGCAAAGCTTTAAGGCGAAGATAGAATAGACAATTTAGAATCATTGAAGCCATGGTTGTCTTAGACGAAGTCCTACCGACTTTTTTTTACCAAATTTTTATGTTGTGTGTTATATTTTTTTTATGTGAATAAACGTATTTTTCTTTTTTTCTGATTCTGAACCTAACAGCGAATATAATAATTTTAATAATAATTTATTTTCACAAGCCTTGTACAATAAGGAGAGAATTATGTAGGTACTTAAATAAATAGAAGACATAACCACCCTATTTTATCTCTGCTACAGTAATATGTGTGGAGAAGTGACTGTAGTGTATGGGTGAGTGTAGTGTTAGGGTAAGTGTAGTGTGAGGGTGAGTGTAGTGTTAGGGTAAGTGTAATGTGAGAGTGAGTGTAGTGTGAGAGAGTGTATGTGTGTGTGTTAGTAAGTTGTGGATGTGTGCTTTTAAGTTGCATGTGGTGTAAATGCAATGACTCGTTACGTCTCGTTACCATAACACAAGCATTAAGTTGCTTAGCTTGGGACTATATGGCGTTGTGTGAAATGTCCAAGGATATTATTATTATTATTAATGACTTAAGCAGTGTTGCTATCCAACAAATCCTCATCAATGAATTGATTAAGAGCCAGTTTTCGAACACGTGTGTTAAAAAGGTATGTTGCATACTGTATTCCAAACATCACAATCTTAACTTACAAAGCCAAATTATGTAGGTACCTAAATCTCAAACAAAAATACAACCATTGTGCCATCTGATTCGATTCCCGCTCCTCGAAACAATAGTTGGGAGTGCTTTCGGTATAATGAATTGGTCGAATGAATGGTAGAATTGCTAAACGTAATAACTTTCATTGGTTATGTTAACGTGGCGCCGTCTATTGTCGCTACAACATCTAATTCATTCATCTTTGCTGGACTGTCTTTACACCGGAACAATTTGATGTTTTTAGACTTGGTGGTGCTTTGTTATGTTTTTAGTTGCTTTACCTAAACCAACGACAATTGTTTTTGCCCAATTTTCATCTATACTCCGACTTTTAATTAGCTGCAGTAAAATGACATGACACAAAAAACAAAAATACGCCAATTTCAGTCATAAGCTGTCATTTTAGTGAATCCGAAGTCCGACTATAGTATGGTTAACAGAAGGATAAATAATAAAAAAATTTATAAAATTGAATTGAATAGAATGTTATTTACTTACTATATACACCATAAATATTACAGAATATAAATGTAGAAAATTAACAAAGTTTTACACATTTTTTTTTTTTTTATTTTTTTTTTATTAAATGGCATCTCGCAGTTCATCCTTTATGAGGATGGCTACTGCTTAACCGGACTTTCCTGTGGATGCCTCGAATTAAGGCCTCCAGCCAGGGCATACAATAACTTAAAAACTAAGCGACAGCGCTAAGGGTAACCCCCTGCGGGGTTCGGACCTCGGCTCAGGGCGTCGCTGGAAGAGGACAGCAAGGGACAGGCTGGATCGGTATTATTATTGGTGTTTAGGGGCGAATTTAAAACTACAGGCTCAGCTGCGCGGGCTGGCTCGAGCAAGGGTCGGGGGGGGCACGGTGATGGTGCGGGGCGTCGCGACGGGCCTCGGCGGCGAGGACGGAAGGACGGATGTCTGAGCTTGTTTTTGTGTTGTCGACTGAGAGTACTCGTGGCCTTACTGCTCTCCTGGAGGAGGGTAGTGGCGTCGTCGGGGATGGTGAGGGTATGCCTTGGTCGGCGAATCCTACTTATGCGGGAGGGAGTGTATCGGGAGGCCGCCGCAATCAGGGGATTGGGGTGCTTTATGGCAGAGTCAAAGAAGCGCTTGGAAAGGCGTTTCATGAACTGCTGGATGGTGGGGAGTCTGAGATCTAGATGCAGATTCACATTTCGGACATAGAAGGGGGCTCCCGTGACCTTTCGGAGGAAACGGTTCTGGAGGGTTTGCATTTTATGCAGAGATCGCGGCTTGGCGTGTGCGAAGACTACGCAAGCATAGGTCATGATGGGACGGATGACCGCGGTGTAGAGGCGCAATTTGCACTTGAGTGACAATTTGCTGCGGGCAGTTATCATAGAGTGGAGCCTACCGAGAGCGAAAGAGGCGCGCGAACGCGCCGTCTTTATGTGCTCGTTGAAGGTGAGGTTGTGGTCTAGGATGACACCTAAGTATTTGGCTCGCTTTCCCCAGGGGATCGGCTTGCCATACATAGAGATCGGGCGCGGGAGGGGGGGGGGTAGTTTGCGCGGTTTCGAGAAGATGACCGCCTGACTCTTATCGGGGTTGACCTCGATTCTCCATTTCCGGAACCAATCGCTCAAGGCGCTTGCGGAGGTTTGGAGGTTTCGAGCTATGGATGACTGGTTGACACCCGAACAGTATATGGCAGTGTCGTCGGCGAAGAGCGCCAACTGTGCCTTTTTACTGTTCGGGATGTCACTAGTGAACAGGGTGAAAATGAGGGGAGACAGAACGGAACCCTGGGGGACTCCGGCGCGGATGGGGTGAGGGGGAGAGAGAGCGCCCTCGATACGGTAGCGGAAAGTGCGGTCCGACAGAAAATCTCGTAAGATGAGCACGAGACGGTCTGGCACACCTAGCAGGTACAGCTTATATAATAAGCCATTGTGCCAGACCTTGTCGAACGCCTTCGCTATATCGAAGAACAGGACGCCTGTCGAAGCACCTCGCTGAAAAGCAGCGCTAATGTGCTCGACTATGCGGTGGAGCTGGTGGATGCACGAATGCTTCGTGCGAAAACCGAACTGTTCGGGGGGGATGAGGCTCTTTGCTTCGGCATAGTCTTTGAGGCGCTTATAAATAAGCCTCTCGTAGACTTTACCGAAAACATTGAGCAGACTGATGGGGCGGTAGCTGGAGGGCTCAGACTTGGGCTTGCCTGGCTTTGGGATGCCTATGACTGTGGCTTCTTTCCACATTTGGGGGAAGATGTTGTTGCTCAGGGCGCCATTGAAGATGGCGGTCATGAGCAGTATGAGGGGGGCGGGGAGGAGTTTGTACACCCTATTGGTGATACCGTCCGAACCGGGGGCTTTGCGGGTTGCGAGCCCTTTTATGATGTCTTGCACTTCGTCGGGAGTGACGGGAGGCAGAGGATCATCAGGGTCTTCGACTGGCGGGAGGGAGGCTCTCCGTTCGACTTCAGCGTTCACCTCGTCGAGGTGCGCTCTGTCTACTGGTTGAGAGCTGGGAGTGCATTGAGCCTCTAGGCTGTCGGCTAGGCATTCGGCCTTTTCGAGATTTTCGAAAGCGACCGTTTTGTCGGGGCGTGTGAGGGGAGGAACTGTGGCCTCTTCAGAGGAGCGGAGCTTCCTCTGGAGCTGCCAGAAGGCGTGGTGGGTGGGCTCGAGTTCGCCGATCATCTTATCCCATCCCTCGGAGCGCCATTCCCCTATGCGTTTCTTTACAGCACGCTGTAAATGGCGCATGTGGGATTTGTTCGCGTCGCAGGGAAAAGAGTCATAGGCACGAATGGCAGCGTTCTTCTCGGTCACCAGTTCACGTACGTCATCGGGCAGTTTCCAGCGATGGTCTTCCATCACTGGAACTTCCCGTGAGCAATCCGTCAGTACGGATTGAACGTGCTCTGTGAACGAGTCGATCGCCCCAGTCGTGTCTGCGACTGAGATAATTTGCTCGGGGATGGAGTCTAAGTGGGGAGACGTGGTGGATTTCAGTCTTTCGCTTACTTTCCTCCAGTCGGTGACTATTTTGGTCTGGGGGGGCTGGTTGGGGTCGTGCGGGAGGCCCGAATAGGGGGCCAGGTGCAAGATGACCGGGCGATGGTCAGAGTCGAGCTCTTGTACCGTCTCGATAGACTGCAAACGGAGGTTTACATTCTTGAGAAGCGCTACATCGAGAACGTCAGGACGTTGGGCGGGGTCGCCCGGGAAATGAGTGGGATACATCGGAGCGATGATATCGAAATTGAGGGAGTCGCCTAGTTTGAACACGATCCTACCTCTGGTAGAGGTCGTGCTGCTATTCCAAGCGGGATGTTTGGCATTGAGATCCCCCGCCATGATGACGGAGTCACTCATACCGAAGAGGGTAGTGAAATCGGTAGAGAGAGAGATGGGATCCTCCGCACCATTGGTGGGCGGGATGTAAGCGGAGATGATGGTGATTGAGGGGTGACCGGTCATGCCGAGCCGACAGATAGAGATCTCTAGCTGAGAGAGGAGGGCAGGCGGGTCTATCGGGATGCAATGGAGGGACTTCCTATAGTAGATGAGGGTACCGCCCTTGTGGCAGCGAGACCTGTCATTGCGAACTATCTTGTAGTTGGCAATGCTCGGGTTCCGCAGATGGGGCTTCAGGAAGGTTTCCTGGACTAAGAGGACATCGAGCTGGTGATCGCGGAGGAACGCGGCGATCTCTTCGCGTTGTTTTTTAATGCCGTTTGCATTGAAAAACCCTAGTCTAAGGGATCGGGGTTTGGTAACGCTCATTCTTTGTAAAGCCATTGGAGCTTTTAGAAGTTGAGGGTTTGCATGACTTGCGTAATCTGAGGATACGCATTGAAAATCTCGGCGATGCGCCGAGGATTGCCGTTACAGGCTTGGATTTCCGCTGCCATGGCATTTGCGGGGGCAATAAAAGCTGCGTAAGCACCGATTATTACCTCCATGCTGCTAGGCTGGGGGCGGGAGGCGGGGGTCGGGGGGGACCTACTGGGACCAGCGGGAGCCCTGGGCGCGGCGGCGGGAAGGGCTACCGGTGGGGCTACTGGGACCGAGGGGCCTACTGATGGCGCGGGGATGACAGTTGCCATCAGCGCTGGGATAGTCGGGGGTGGGGGGGGCACCGAAGCTGCGGGAGCTTTGAGGTGGTTGAGGTTCGCCCATGGGGAGGGCCTTTGGGGACTGAGCCTATCGGGCATCTGGGAGGAAGGGATCGGGATCCTCACAGAGGGGCTTTCCCTTTGCTGACGGTCGCTCGCGCGCTTCGTCAGTTTGGGAGAAGAAGACTTGGGAGCCTTGGGGCAGCCACGGTAGTTAGCCGGGTGCCCGGATTGGCCGCAAAGAACGCAGCTCGGTGGCTCTGTGCACTGAGAGCGGTCTTTAGGGCGGGGACAGTCTGACGTGCCGTGGGCACCTAGACACTTGACGCATCTAGGTGTCGCGTAGCAGTGGGATTGGGAATGGCCATACAGTTGACACCTGTGGCATTGTCCGATGAGGTTGGACTTCCTGGGTTTCTCGATAGAGATACCCGAGAGGGAGCAGACTGACTTCACCTTGAAGATGGGGTGATGTCCTTCAGTAGGGTCGCAGATGACCAGGACCATGTCGTAGACTAGGCCCTTCCATGCTTTGTGCAAGCGATGGACTGCTGAGACGGGGATGCCTTGTGAAGCAAGGTCTTCTTTGATCTCCTCGGTGGGGATTTCTTTGGGGACGCGCCTGATGATTACGCGGGTGGGGACTTCCTCCGGAAGGGAGTACGTATGGAAGGAGTAAGCCCTTGTCTGGAGGAGACGGGTAAGGTCCCTGTAGTCCGAGGACGAGGCGACCGTTACCTTAATACCCTGTTGGGTTGAGCGGGCGTTCGTGTAGTTGATCTTTTGATCAACACACGCTTTGGAGATTTCTGTCCATTTGGACTTATCCTGGACATAGATGGGGGGCGGGGGTCGTGGCTTCTTTGCGTTCGAAGCGGGAGGGGTAGCCGAGAGGCTAGACGCGGGATTGGCCTGCGGTGCGGCGGGGGTTGGGGTGGGGGGGCGGGGGTTAGAAGGGATTACCGCGACCGACTTTTTGGCCTTGTTGGCGTGAGAGGAGGCGTTCTTCTTTCTCTTGCCACCCTTTCCGACGACTATATAGTCGTCTTCCGAGGAGGACGAAGAGTCAGAGAGGGCTTCCTCTGAGTCGGATTGAGATTGGGGTACGGACGTGTCCATACTCTCTGGAGTATCTGCTGCGGTAGCGGCTGGCACGGAAGGTGCGGGATCGGGGACTGGCACGGACGGTGCGGGTTTCGGGGCGGACACGGAGGGAGCGGGTGATGGGGCTGGCACAGAGGGTGCGGGTTTTGGGGCGGGCACAGAGGGTGCGGGTTTAGGGGCTGGCACGGATGGTGCGGGTTTTGGGGCTGGCACGGAGGGTGCGGGTTTTGGGGCTGACGCGGGGGGTGCGGGTTTGGGGGCTGGCACGGAGGGTGCGGGTTTGGGGGCTGGCACGGAAGGTGCTGGTTTGGGGGCGGCGGCTGGCACAGAAGGTGCAGGCGAGGGGGCTTGCACGGAGGGTGCGGGAGGGGAGGCGGCGGCGGCCTCGGGGATTTCGCCTGAGTTTGGCGGAAAGAGGGGGCTGACTAGCGCGTCGCTAAAGTCAATGACCGAACCGGGAGGGCGTCTAAAATTTATAAGACGTTGGGCATACTGGTTAACGAAAGAGGGGTCCTTGAAGAGGACCTCTTTAACGAACGCCAATATGACCGCGTCTGCCATGATCGGGATGGGGGCGGGGAGAGGGAAGAACCATAGGGGGCGTGAATCCCTAACAACCTAGCACCCCGGGTGGATGGGCCCGGGGGTGTGAGATCCTACCCTCCCTGTCGGGTGTGAGACAGGGAGGTGAGTACCTGAAGTGAGCCCTAAGCTTGTGACCCGTCGCCGATCTTATTGTGCGAACGGGGCCCTAACCAGTCTGTGCGATGGGTGTAGAGACACCCTAGACCGGCTTCTAGTACGAAGGGGTTGACACACCCAACCGTACTAGACGCGAGCTGTGGACAAGGGATTAGTTACGAAGCTAGAGCTGACTAGGAGCCACCCCCAAGGCCAAGCTTCTAGCTCCCGATTCCAATTGACAGCCTCGCCCTGATGGGGCTCGGCGGGTGAGATTGGGGCACCACCCCCTTGGCTTCGTTGGCACCGTGAGGTATCCACCAAGGACCACGAAACTGTGGTTTTTACCCGGAAGGGGCCAAAAACCTCGACGACACGTGTGATGACGATTCTCTCTTAAAGAAACAACTTCTATCAACCACGCCTTGAAAAAGGCGGCTATTGACAGGGTGCGGGCGTAGTCCGGAGACTACTGAGCTCGTTACGGCTAGCGTAGCGAGAGCGGGCGGTGGCGGGGCGGCGAGGCGGTGGGGGCGTGCAGCGAGCGAGAGCGGGCAGCACGACCGTCCACGGCGAGCGTCGAACGGAGAGTGATGAATCAAAGTTTTACACAATGGGCGGTCTCATATATATGAGACCGCCCATTGTGTAAAACTTTCGATACTTTAATGACCTTTGGATAGATTTCTATTTGAAGGCAATTCATTTTGTGAATTAGCAATAAAAGTTAATAGCGTAGAAGTACCTATGTTTTTCAAAATATTCCTAAGTACTTGGCTACATAGATAGCCTTTGCAGTACGTAAGTTTTTTCAAAATATTCCTACTTGCTTGATGTTTTAAAGTGACTATACAGGTTGAAATAGAAAACATGCGACAAATCGAAATAGGAAATTGTACTCATCTTTATGAACAACTTTTACTATGGGACCAAACCTGAAATCCCGAAAAAAAAATCAGCTGTTCCCTACATTTTGATGAGTTAAAATACGAACATAAATGTAGGGAACAGCTGATTTTTTTTATATATCAATATCCTATTTCGATTTGTCGCATGTTTTCAATTTCACCTGTATAACAAGAAAATAAAGAAAATTTTTGTGTCCACGATCTTTACCTATACAAAGTATATGACACTTTGCTTGCCAACCACCTGCCAATTCTATTGACTTATATTTTTTGTTCTATTTTATGTACCTACATCAAGCGGAAACAACTTTCGATTTATGCGCCATCACTTGAGCCTAAAACGCAGCGCACGCTTGGTATACCTACCATTCATAGCCACGAAAGGTAAACCAAGAGACGATCAAAGTTACGACTTTTCAAAACACAACTAGATCAAGATAAAAATAAAATAAAAATGGCGAATGAAACACTTGAGTATTTTCTTATCTATAAACTGATTACTGTTCTCGTATTTTCAGAGAACCAACTTTAGTACTGTGAACCGTAACGAGTTAGCAAAAAGGGTTTTATGATTTTTTTATTGCAGCACCTTTTAACTTTGGTAGTACAGATCGGGCGAATTTCGAAGCGCAGTAACTGTATTATGAAAGTTCGCTTTGGTGTGAGGGTCGGACGCTAATGATGTACACTTGCGACTTTTTGTCGTTTGGATTTCGGAGAAAATACTTATTTCAGTCTAAGAAGTGTTCGTTTAAAGTTGTGAGAATGATTTTAAACAATGAAGAAGACTGCTTAATCATGTAAATACGAGTTTAAATCTAAACAGTTTATTTATGGCTCAGGATACCTACCACGAGCTCTTAACGCGATCCACTTTAGGACCTAAACTGAACTGTTCTTCTAATTCGTACCATGACGTCAGTTTAACGATTCAATTTAGGCCGTGCCATCTGGATACCTACCACGAGCTCTTAACGCTCATTCACTTTCAACGATCCAAATGCCGCTGAGAGTATTGGACGTCATGGTACGACTGCGAGCGATGCAGTTTAAGAACCTAAACTGAAATAATAATAATTATGTTTATTCAGTATTAAAATTGGTAAAATTATTACATAAAGAAAAATAATAAATACTTATAATAAATAAAAAATATACCTATTTTGTTTTTTTTTTAAATATATTTTATATATGTATAATAAATGCCTTGATTTTGAATCGTTTTTGAATAGATCATGGTAGGCTTCCAGGGCAGAAATGAAATCAGATTTAATGCCAGGAATGTTATGAAAATGATATTATCTGTAAGTCTATAATTAATGTTAATGTTATGCCATAACCCTTTACGTTTACTAAACTAATTATATTTATTTATATAAATAAATAAAGTCCTCGAGACCGTATATCATATACCGGCAATCTCAACGGAGACTAGCCTTAGGCGCAGGAGATATTATAGCGCATGAGTGTGCACGCAGACACAGGTGCACTTCCTCTTCCACTTCCCTCACTCTCATAGTCCGATGGGACGGCAAAACCACACTATACCACCGTATCCATACAAGGTTATTGGAAAAACACCAACAGCCTCTTAAAAGGTCATTGTACTCATCATTATGAACAACTTTTACTATCAGAAATCGGGCAAAAAAAAATCAGCTGTTCTCTATATTTATGTTCGTATAACTCGTCAAAATGTTGGGAACAGCAGATTTCTGCCTAACTAGATGCAGCTGAGTACCAAAATTTTACATGGAGCGATTGCCCATTTGACCTCCACAACCCTGGTACTGGGCAATACGAAACCCCTTGGTAAGACTGGATGTCAGACTTTCTGGCTTCTGACGACCCGTAACGACTGTCAAAGATCCACGAATGACAGCCGGGACTAACGGCTTAACGTGCTTTCCGAGGCACGGAGGTGTCTTGGTATCTAAAGATGGTCACCTATCCACGGACCAACCGCGGCAAGCGTAGCTTAATCTGATCGATCGACCCGTGCGGTTATTATTACTTAGCCACAAGCCCGTCAACCCCAAACACTTGTCAAAAATACAATCAATTTCTCTAAATTTTTGACAGTGTCACTGAGATGAGATTAGGACTATAATTTGAACGTTTTAAGTACGAGAATTGGCCTATACGAGTATCACGTAGTTCTAAAGCTTGTATAAACATTTTGATGACATTATAAAGAGAAAATAAATTATTTGAATTTGAAAACGCATGAAAATTACTTACCGATTGCAATAATTACCGCCAAAATGTTGATCTGTTAGGAAACACAACCAACAATAAAACATCGTTCAACATCACAAAAGCTCGAAAGCGACTATTACAGAAATTGCCTTCAAACATCAAATAACAAAAGTTGGAAGGACATCAACAATCGCGCTAGTCCTAACTACTTTATTATTCTCAAAATGTGTGGTGTGCTCCTGTGTGCTCCAAAGCGGAATTTACAAAACAAAAACTGAATTCGAGACCGTATTATGGGCAAAAACCATACAATACGTATGCCATTGTAAAAGTTAAGGCGTATTTGATAATAATAGAAAAAGTTATTGGAGGGCATTGAAAAAGTTATTGCCCTCCAATAACTTTTCAAATGCTTTGTGATTATTTCGTTCCTGACCGCGATATAATTTACAATTTCCATCGTATTGTTAATGCGAGTTCACATTGATGACGACTTTAAAAAATATTTGGGTGGTGTTTTAATTTTCGTGTGCTCTCCGAAGTAAACGTGTACTTGGTTTAGTTTTTCGTTCTACACGATTTGTTTTGACTTGATGCAGTCGATTATTTGTTGGTCGTTGAGCAAGCGATGAACTGGATGGAGTATTAAATTTTATTCGGGTTATAAATTAAGCCCCGTTATCTAATGGTAGTTGTGGGTAAAGTGTTATTGGGTCTTACCATCAGGAATTTATCTACCTGTCTCTAGAAACATAGAGAAAAGGCTGTATAAAAAAAAGGAATCAATCTATTGGTGCAAAAATAGTTAGATTTGGCAAGGCACCAATTTAAAACCAGGTAAGGTGCAAATGGGTATAATAAATAAAATATAGATCACAACAATACAACAAAAGGTAAAAAACATGCAAGCCGCCCGGTCGCTAGCCTACCAACAACAAACAAGACCCTGGCAACCGGTTTGCCAGATCTATCGCCAACAGCAACTGTTATTGAAATACCTAAAAAATACATATAAGTTTTTATGATGGTAAAAATCAGCCTAGTTTTTGACGATGAGAAAATGAAAAAATACATAAGATTTGGTAAGCGATTCTTTATTGATGGCACATTCAAAATTTTCCCAAAAATATTCTTCCATCATTTCACAGTGCATGCAGATAATTATAGGCTTTAATAATGACTATGTCAATGTCGTTCCGGTCCTTTATGTCCTTTTACCTATTTGGTAGGCCTGAATTGGTGACATGTTCTCTCACGATGATACGAAATATTTCGATCTGAATCGAATACGACTCGGGTTGCATTATATCGAGTCCCTATTCATAGGGAGGAAGTTGACCATGGAAGTCGGAATTTAGCTTTACACATACCTACAATTCAACACAAGCGTTTATTCGATTGTCTATTAGGTACAGTCGAATATAACAATTTCGGCATTTACACAATACCTACGTATTGTGTAAATGCCGAAATTGTTTAGTCTTTGTAATGTTTCCTAGCATTGTCTACCGATGATCATATTTTTGAAATATATCTATACCTACCAATAAATTAAATTTAAGTGTCTGTTTGTAATGACAAAATAACAGTTAAAAAAAAAATACTGAAACCCATGAAATCCAATTTGTTTTCCGACATGCACACGAACAAAGTCGCGGGCACAGCTAAGTATCAAATAAATGAGGACCTTAATGATTATTACTATTAGTTATTGTATTAAAATAACATTAACCCTTTGGTGTAGAAGAAACGACAATGTTTGTCATTACGTGACACAGTTACTGGACCCGATCACTAGATACTCAACAACAAAAAAATTATAACAATACAAAAATAAATTTATATTTACCAAACGAGTAGATAACCAACCGTACCTAACTTAATCTCCTGTTTCAGTTAAAATACATAAACAAAAGTACAAATTAAATGTAATAATAATAAACTAAATATAATTCCAGCTTCATATTACAATTAGGCACGTAGATAGGGCTGGTAAATTATTAGCCAAATCTGATACAGTTATTTATTCGGCAATTAAAACAAAAAGGATCGTTATTTTCTGCAATTACTGTTTATTTATTATCAATAAAAGTACCTAATAAATGAGGTTCGCGTAAAAAGGCTCAAAACGTATATAATGGATATAGTGTATAATGTATAAACGTATATAATGTATAATGGATATAGCGAAAGTTTAAGTAGGAATTTTTGCGATATTTATTAAGGATAAAGTATCAGGCCTGATATTTATTAAAGCTACATTTCTGTACATGAAAGGTTTCTATTAAAAGTGTAGTAAATATACATTTTGTTATTAAATAAAGCCAACAATTTATCTATAATTTTTATAGGTTTAGTCGGTACAAATTATAGTAACAAACGTACCTGTAGAATCGTGTTGTGTCGATATTTCGTTTAATTATATCACTACATTGGTTTACTAGTACCACTCCAAGCCTTTCGTGCAGGGCCACTTCGTTTTTTAACCTTTTCCCGCCATTTATGGTGACTGACAGATGACATTAATGACAGCAGCTATCTCTCTAGTGTTAACATATCTAATAAATAGATACAGTTTTATGATTTAAAGGAGTGTCGGTGGAGTTTCTTGCCCTTTTTTCTCCATAGGTTACTACTCTTTAGAATGGGTAACTAGCTTCACTAGTAAGGGCTCAGCGGCACGGGCTAGTAACAGCCGCACAGGTCAATCGATTATTAAGGTACGCTTGCCGCGGTCGGCTCGTGGGTGAGACTATCCATTACGTATCGATGTTGCAGCCAACTGGTTAAATTAGCCGTTTAGTTAGCCGCCTGGCCTTTGGAAGTATTGCTTGCCTGGCTTGGCTCTCTCGGCTCGTACGCGGTTGATCACAGTTCTAACCTAACCTTTCCCATTTGGCCGGGGTGCCCTAGCTTGGTTGCTGCGACCAAATTCGACTCGCGCGTGGTTGGTTACAATTCCAACCTAAACTATAATTGAATATCATTCAGGCCCTTAGTTGAACGGCCGCCGTTTAGTTAAAAGGCTAGGCGGTTAACTAAACGGCTAATTAAACCAGTTGGCTGCGAAATCGATCCTCCTTCGTGCCTCGGAAAGCACGTTAAGCCACTGGTCACGGTTGTCCTTCCTAGATCTTTGAAATTCGTTACGAGAGAAGCCCAACAGTCTGATAGATCCAGTCTTATCGGTATCGCGTTACCCAGTAACCGGGTTTGGAGGTCAGATAGGCAGTCGCTCCATGAAAAATACAGCCGGGCTATTCTGTAAATATCTATAGTAAGCTGTCAATAGTGTCAATCCATAGCATCAGGTGGAAAGACAGCTCACTTCAACTAAGTTTTTATGAGAGATTTTTACAGAATAGTATTCATCTGCATCTAGTTAGATTGAAAAACGAGCGAGAAACGAAATAGTTGAGAAAAGCTAGGCAGATTGATCAGTTGTTATTTTGACGTGAAGCACAATTTATAAATCATAATATGTCATTTTACAGCAATTTTATTTCCAAAATCATGTTCATGTGCAGCGTGGTGGAAACATATTTCGCTTCAGGCATCCATCTTTTTTATTTGCGTTTTATAGCGTTTTAGTGAAAATATTTGAACGCAGTAATAGCAATCAAAAAATATTCATGCGCGCACATGAATAAAAACGTCAGTAACAGACAAAATATTAGTTTTAAATTCAAAACGAGCACTTGTGTTGATAGAAATATGTGTTTTATGATGTTGCTAAATGTGTTAAATTTTTTTTTGTAAATGCGTGGATTTTGTAAATCAATTACTTTATAATTATTTTATTTCTTAACAAATAATCCATAGAGTGTTAGTAACGTACCTAATATTAAAACAACTTAAAATAATATTAAAACAACTTAACATAATATTAAAACAACTTATTATCTAGTGTTAGTACCTACCAATCACCCAACAACCTGAGGGTGATTTGTTAGTTTAGTTAGTTTATAGGGATGATATTATTTTAATAGCTTTCTGTCACTGATATTTTTATAGAAAGTAGTGTTATATGAATGTGTATGAGGTAGGTACAACTAAAAAGTGAAAAATAAAAACATTTTTACATAAAAATAACAACCCGACTCCCAAAAAAACACTAAAAAGTAAAAAATTACTTTAATTTCAGAAGTCGGTGTCAATAAACGAAAATGCAGAACCAACGACACCGACTTCCGTAATTAAAGTTATTTTTCACTTGTAGCGTTTCTTTTTGGAAGTCGGTTGTCGTTTTTTGTAAAAGTTGTGGGTGGGAAAGTCCGAAAGGGTACTAATTGGCTGTGAAGAGCATTACCTATGTTTTTCGCTGCCAATTACTATGGTGATTTTGTCAGACTGTTTCTTTGATATCGAAATCCCTTCGCAAGACTGCATGTCAGACTTGAAAGTCCTAAATACTCTTCTAAATATTTAACAGTCGTAAGCCTTCAGGCCTTTTGACGACCCATTACAACTGTCAAAGATGAATAATAATGACCGTCTAGACCAACGGCGTTATGTCTGCGTGCTTTCCGAGGCCCAGAGGGGTATGTACAAATGATCACCCATCCATGGGCCAACCGCGGCAAGCGTAGCTTAACCTGATCGATCGACGCTTGCGACTGTTATTACTTAGCCACACTCTCTTCTTTTTACATTAAAATTCCTTCGTATATTTTCTGTTTTCATTCTTCTCTGTCAACAAAATTCTACACTTCTTACTTCGTAGATCTGTTGTTCATGAATAACAGATCGACGTTGTAAGGAGTACAGTCTGTCTAATCTTATGCTTTTAACAGGGAACCATTTACATAAATAATCAGCATTAATTAAAATCAGCACCAGTCATTAATATAGAAAGGGCTCGACGTTTTGTTCTCCTTGCTCTGAGTGGAATAGGTACCTCCTTACGAAAACAGATCCGTAGACAGAACAAAAAATCCTTTGAATGCGGAATAGAACTCAGTGCGGTCAGGTTTCGGCCTTCACCGCAGTTTTGCTATTACGGAGACAGTTCCAAGAAATGTATCGAATTGAGTATTCCGAATTTTATTACATTTAAAGCTATTTTGAGGCAAAAGCTATTAAAGTATTATTGAATAAGATATTGGAAATTTCACCGTACCTACATACTGTCTTCTATTAAATTTTTAAAGTAAAGATAGGGTACCTACGACCTACGAGTACATACTTTGGAATTAGAATTTGATATTTTGATAAATACTCAATTTATGTTGCCCAGCAATCAGTTTATTTTTAGTCAAACTTGATTTACATAAAATGAAATATATCATTAGGTAAGCATTATATAATCGTTAAGATGATACCAAAAATAAGCCACATAAAGTAAGTACTTATATTTAATTAGAGTCAGATGACGGGATAATCTGAAATAAAATACTAACCTCTTTATTCATAAAAGACAAATGACTTTATTTTTGTAAGTAGGTTTGCACAAACACTTTTACACGTCAATCATATTTTTTATAAAACTAGATGAGGTCGGCGTTTCCTATCTGACTACTCTGAGAAGAAAGGCCGAAACAAACTCAGATGTCACAGTCTCTTTTAAAGTCCAGACATAATCTTGGTCAGGTTATATGAAGACCATGAAGATCGATGTCTGAGATGGTCTTTTGAGGAAAGAACCACACAGATTGAGAGGACCTGTCCAGTCAGTGCACGCATTTGTCAGAAATCGTGCAGCTCAACTCAACTCATAACCGTTGCTTAAAGTTAAGTAATGATTAGCGACTGTTTAACCATACATTTTGACGTTTGAATTTCACAACTTTAATCATCGTTTATAAATAAACCATTATCTAGAAAATCTCCTCTACATAAACCACCAATACCAACTTTGCACGTGTAGACGATCCTAATCAACTCTAGACCTTAGACATAGTTTATTGGCTAAGAGACTCATAACAGGAGATGATCACTTATTCACGATCTGATACAACGTTGACGAGGGACCAATTAATACGATAACAGAGCACTCTCCGAAATTACATCAATTAGTACCAAAATAGAGGTAGTTATGTTGTTTGTTAAAGCTAGTTTTGATTAGGGTTACAATGTATCGGGACTGAACGCATGCGTAGTTGGTAAGATACGAGCTGTTTTAGCAAAGAGATTATCCTTAAACTTAAATTGTCTTCAAACGTTTAGTAAAGCTCATTTCAGACTACTCTATAATATACGAGAATAGCATATAGTTTATAGCACAAGAATATCGCTCGCCATACATTTATTTAGAACTATAGTATAGCAAAGTGTGAACGTGTTCTAAATAAATGTATGGCGAGCGATATTGTTGTGCTATGAACTATATGCTATATGCTATTATATTATAGCTTAGTCTGAAATGAGCTTAATACAGGTAACTATGGAGGTTCTTACCCGTTATTCTAGAAAACTATCTATTGGAAGGGACAACTAAAATCCTATCCTACTTAGGTACTATTATAATATCACACTAGTAATATTATAAAGGCGAAAGTTTGTGTGTTTGTATGTTTGTTACTTCTTCACGCACAAACGGCTGGACCAATTTTGATAAAATTTGGTATGGAGATAGCTGACACCCTGGAATAATACATATTTTCACGGGATCGACACTTATAGTAATAATATCATGTATAAACGCAAAAGTTTGTGAGGATGGATGGATGTTTGTTACTGTTTCATGCAAAAACTACTAAACTGATTTCAATGAAATTTGACACATGAATAGTTCATAAGCAGGATTAACATAAGGATACTTCTATTCCGATTTTCCCACGGGATTGAGATTTATGCGGGTGAAACCGCGGGGCGCAGCTAATCAATTATATTTTCTTGTAAATGTTGACGTTCAAAAGTGCCTACTAGATTCTGCCCACAGCTTCGTTCGCGTTGGATGTCGGAAATCATCCTATGAGACCATGCTACCAGGACTAATAGTAGCCTATGGATGTCCTTCCCCAGGATGCCATGGATCTCCTTGCCAGTTTTATCGAAATCCGGTCATGGTTTAGGCGTGAAAAGGTTAAAAGGTTACAGACAAAGTTACTTTCGAATTTATAACATTTTTATGGATTTGAAATAGATAAATGATTTAACTTTCAATTTACAAGAGGCTTTGGTTAAGCAGATAAATATGTCAACATTGGTAAACACGATAATCATAAGTGAGATACTGTTTTGTTGGAATTACAACTTCATGATAATCTTGGTCATAAGTTTGATAAGAGTTTGTCTAGTCTAGATGACATTTGACGAATGAAAGGTTAGTTTTTACCTGAATGCCTTATGCCTATATATATATGTGTATATGGTTTACTGGAATTCAATAAAATACAAGTAGATCAAACGAAAGGACTAGAAGTTATATTCCGAATATTTCCAGAAATTACGAATTTGCCGTTACAGAATCCACCTAGGTAAATACCTCATTAAAATATATCGCCAAATTACAAACGACGGAAGGGAAACGCCTTAAGGAAAGCCTAACACTCGTGCTAAAATATAAATTCTAAATGTATGTAGCTCTCTGAGAACTGTCAGACTCAACGCCACCTGTCGCTGAAGCATTAACATATTCTATGCCGAGCTACGAGCAACACCAACGACTGTTGTTTCCTTAAGGGTTACCTATTTTACATTCTACAGATAATCTTCTTTGTCAAACTTTTGAAAGCTTGGAATAATGTTTTCGGGATTTTGTTGTCATTGTCGTCATTTCCATATTTAAAGTCAGCGATCTAAGACTTTGTTTTCTTCATAAGTTGATACACATGGTAACTCTTTCTCATTAAAATGTTAATACCCGCCGTCGTCATCATCGTTAATAATTAACTATGTTCTGCTTATGGGTCTCCCTTGTTTCATCAAAAAGATATTGACAAATTATCACTTCCCAAACAATTTTCCGCATAATTTCATTTGCCAAATCACTACTTAGCAAATAAATTCTTCACAAAAAATTGTAACGCAAACCTAATGTTTGGCAAGTGAACGTTTAAACAATAACTTGCTTAACAACTAGTACTTTTACCAATTTTAATGTAGTAAAATATTTCAGTTGGTACAACAAATTTTACGCAAAATAAAATAAGCCAAATTAATCGAATTATGTAGTAACACGAGTCTCCAGAGTCGAGAGAGAGTCGTGAGTCGAGTCGAGTCGACTCTGAAATAAAATAGTTAATGTCCATTGCAAAAAAAAAAAAAAATTGTAGGTTACAAATATTTCAGTTGGTAGTAGTAGACGGAACCCCGCTTCTCGGGGCCCCTATGTCTGTCTGCCTATGATTTCAATTGGCCCTGTTTATTAAGTTCGCTACCAATTAATATATACCTGGGTAAAGGTATTTGTATTCTCATTCGCTCGCTCTTGCATCCAATGTCGACGGAGCCCCGCTTCGCGGGGTTCTTATTTCTGTGAAAAGGGTTTAAAGTAACCTCGAAACCTAACCTCGGGGTGCCCTTCGCTCGCTCTTGCATCCTGTATCGCCTATCGACCGACCGCAACTATGCAATGTAATTAAAAAAGTAACAATAAGTGATTATGTAAGTAAAACCATGTAATAATTTGACAAAATGTTAATTGTGTTAAGATTGTTTTCTGCAATAAATCATTTGATTAAAGACCAAATGCCTTAGTGACATTATCCTTGGTAATATTCTGCCGAACAAAAATTTGACCAAATGAAAATGTGCATTCTAAAATCGTTCCAAATATTGCATTGGTATATAAAAGGTAGCAAAAATGTTTGTTTGGATAATGAAACATTGTCAAAATTTTTAGGCAAAATGGCAGGATCCCTCTGCTTTTACATTAAACCGACAAATAGAAAAAAGTATATATAATCACCAAGCTTGACACCATTTATGTTGTCATTAGTAGAAACACATTAATTATTAAGTTGCGATGTCATCTATAGTCTCTCTGCCAATAGCTTCATAAAACAGTATCTTTATTACCCAATACCATTTAATATCGAAAGCTCTATATTCTATAACAAAGCCCATAAAAAAAATACTATATCCAACCTAAAACTTATTCATTCATTCGCTTCTGGACCTACATCACAGCTATCCCCACTTCATAGATTATTCCATAACTCATAAAAAAACCTTTTTCTTATTACAAAGAGGTCTTGTTTCGAATCCCAAGTCATGAAGGTCGGGTTGAAGGGTAATATCTAGTTCTTCACACGTGGGATTTGAAGCATCTTTGTTTGTATTCAATTTGTATGATATAATTGACTTTTTCTAAATATTTTTAGTATCAAGGTCAACCATAGATATAAGAAAGAAGATATATCCATGAGGTTAATCCTACAATATTTAGTTACGCCACATAGTTTTTTTTTGTATATTCTTTTTATATCAGAAGATGGGTTATCATTATGATGCTGTATTCATGCTAGAGAATATAGACCCTAGTAATTTCTTGGTTCTCGAAATAAGTAAACACAGGAGTGGCCAATTTATTCTAAATGCCTGAAAAGACGCGTGTGTGTTATCCAAATAACAATCTCTAAGCAATTGCCATGCCATCTCATGTACCCAGTAGAATAAAAAATAGTATTAAGAAATAAATAAAAATCCATAACTACTTAGTCTGAGAACCCTCTGGTCCATGAAATCCTATTATTGTAAGTTCTTCCAATATTCACTTGTAATAACCAATTATCTAAAAATGGACTATTAGAAGATCTAATCGACTAAAGGAGATTACTATTAAATATAATATTATCCGGGCTGTTACTCTCTGTCCTCAACCCAATATAAAAGCGCCCCATTCACTGCTAATTACCTTTCTTCAGAGTAATTTTCAACTAATTTCGCATCTTTTTTCGCTCCAAAACAATATGTACGAGTACTTACCGCACGAAAACTGCCAACTCCAAAACCCTTTTCACATTTAGACTGAAAAGGTCTGTTATCCAGTTAAATCACTCCATTTATAACGGTGTGTTCAGATGCGTTAAGTCAGCGTTTCGGAATTAGCGGGCTTAATTTTCCGTGTACTACCCGACGCTTCGTTTTTTAAGTAGGAAAAAGAAAAAACGGGGTTGACATGGGATAAACCTGAGTGTGGTTTTAGTGGCGTTGTGAGAAATGAGATTCTGTTACGGTTTTGGAGTAAGTATAATTTGGAATCACTGTTCTGGTTTATTAATATATCAATGTTGTCTAACTAAACGGTAGTACATTTAGGTTTGATTTTAATACATCAGAGTCAGACTGACAACAAATAAAAGTGTACACAGTTATTTTATAGGTCACTTCCCTGGAATGTAAACAACCTCCTGCCATATTTCAGAACAAATTACTGGCATCACACGCACCCCTCTTTTCCCACAACTGTTAACCTGTGAACTCGTCCTAATGTTGAAAAATGTTAGTTTAATTTCCTTCCATATGCCACCGTCAGACCATTTGTTTGGATATAACTCAAGTGCTTAATGTACCGAAAAATATGCTGAGCTATGCTGTAACGTTACCGTCGACAGAGATATCTGTCTATACATATTCATCTTTTTCATTTTCCTCGTTAGTAATATGACCGGTTATTTTCTTTACAGTGAATCCGTTGTTTTGTGTTTTAGAGTAGTTTTGTTCAAATCTGTATAGCTTTGTTGCTTATGTTTTTGGGTAAAGCTTTTTCCAATTCTCTTTCTTTTCAGATTTAATTCTTGTTTGTTTCTGTAGCAAGCCTTTTCTAGTGTTTTTTTATTTCTCTATCATAATATATTCCAACTTCTTTGAATCCAATCATATCAAATAAAATTCTTATTCGTACTTCAGAACAAGACCAATCAAATATTTCATCGAAATAATATACTTAGCATTCATATGGTTTCTAAGGCCCGCAGGTATTATAATATAACAAAAAATATTTTCGTTTCATTTTTATGGTTTTATCATTGAATACGCGGATATGATTGCTTCCTATTTTATTATTAAATGGGGATATTACGTGTCCCCATTATTTTTAGAGAAAACATACGTAATTTGATATGAGCTCTTTTTAGATTATTTCTTGAGAAGCTTATACTATTCGCCGAAATCAAAGTTATATTAAGAGCGCTCATGTCGTATTATGGGTTCTTGTGCGCCCAAATTGGTATCGTAAGGTTTTGTCTAAAGTAAGTCTTCCTTTTTATGTCGTCACAATACATCCTTCAATTTTAATATCAGGAAGCAACATCTCATCTCATATTAAAAGTATATTCTTGGTCGTGATAAAACCTACATTTTACCTACACTTTAAAAAAATTTAAAAGAATCGTATATGTATACACTTTTACAATGCTACATAAAGTAATATTAATAGATTCATGTTGAATTATAATAATTATGTTAATTAAATTAGCAGAATTAACTAATACATAACATAATATATGAATATTTTCCACTTAGTTTTTATTGATGATGTTTTTATAACTGCTTGTCACTGATATTTTCATAACAAGTAGTGTTATATGAATTTTTATAGGGTAGGTACAACCAAAATGTGAAAAATAAAAACTTTTTTACAGAAAAAAACAACAGACTTCAAAAAACACTACAAAGTGAAGAATAACAAGTCTTTTTTTTATCGATGGTTTTCTTTTTTTTTGGAAAAAAGTTTTTATTACTTAACGTACAAATGAGGTCCTTTTCCCCACTAGAGCCTCACTTTATTAATTTCAGTATTAAAAAGAAAAACCAAACACACACTATAATAAAAAAAGGACCGTATTCGGATACCGCAAGCCACTCTTATCCGGCAATAAATCAATTTTCCTTGGCCTGTGAAACAGAATCGGTAAATGACGTACGTCAACCTTTGTTAAAGTAATAATGCTGATATATTGAACCCTGTCTCTTGGTCCTTTGATACGACTTTGATTTAAGACGATGGACTATAAGGACTAAGCGGGAATAAATGACGTGTGTCTACATTTGTGGAAATATTTGTTATCTCTGGAGTACTTAGGTTTAATGGTAGATTGTTTGAGGTTCATTATGATGTTACTGAAAATTGTCTTGAACACAGTTGTAGGATCATTATCTAAGTTTACCTTTTAGGGATTACAGGACCTAAATGCAAAAAACGCAAGTTTTATAATGCCTGAATGTATATGATCGACTATAAGAAAATCAGAAATATAAAAGCTTGTAAAAATATACGATATTCTTCAGGATATATTCAGGGTAGATAGTATGTTGAAAACATAATACAATTAATTTGATACAACAGAAAAAAAACATAAAGATACCTCTAAAAACTTTCTTTTTACAATAAAAACCATACTATACACGCAATCTTTCTGATTTTTTGTCAGATTATTCTACAAACAAAATACTAAAGCACTAGTATTTTAATTTTTTAGTCCAAACAATAGATTTTTTTTTAATAGATACCTAATTGCTTCATATTTTGTAATAAATTATCAGAGTTATGTCATCGCGCTTCTCTTTCTTTTCTATGCAGTCCGACAGTGACCGCGGTTTAGGTCATGTAGTCCCCTTAATAATATTAATGCATTGACTACCAACGCGGTCACCGGTGACCGCGAACAATAGATTTTCTATTGTGTCTGTTGCCTGGCAGTCAACGTGTTAAACTATCAAACGTTGTTAAATCTAGTTTATTTTAATGTAAAGAAAGAAAAGGAAGAAAATTGTATATTTGCGGTAAAAATGACGTAGAAGAAGAACACAAATACAATAAAGAACAAGTTGGTGGAAAATATGCGTCACAACCACACAAAACGGTCATCGCTCAGCATAATGCTACAGAGACAGAGCTCCAGCGCTGGTTTTCAGGGACAGCGCGTTGACATGATAGCGTCAACGCTATATACCGAACAATTATTTTAACAAGCATCCTACTACATATCTCAGTTCGTACGATTTTGGTTTTAGTTATGTGGTCCGAGTAATCCTCAATATTTCATAGATAATCATGGGGTATCGAATGGCTGCTGCAACTAATGGCCAATGGGAATATTGTCATAATCCCTTACTTCACTTATAGGTTGTATTGATTTATTAGAAAAGGGAAAGTTTATGACATTCATGGATGAGGTTTTCTTGGATTTGTTTGTGTCTAAACTAGTTTTAGTTAGTGTATGTCGATCGTGTACTATTTTGAACTTCCAAAAAGGAGGAGGTTATATGTTCGACTTTATGTGTTTTTTTTTATTTATGTTCACCGATTTATCTGTCAATTGTGGACCAATTTCAATATTTTTTTATTTTTTGTTTGAAAGGGTATACTCTCGAGGTGGTCCCATTGTCATCAAGTTGGAATCTGATGAGAGGATTCCATGGAAATCGAGGAAAACCCTCAAATTTTATAGGCACAGCTATAGCGATTTGGGTATTTTTTTAAATAACTTGAGCATTTGCTCTTGGAAATCATCATTTGGCAAAGTGGACCTGATGATGAAGACCACAGATGGCATCGGAACTACTCAATGATCGGAAAAATAATATTTTGTGGTGATGAGCAGTTGACATTAGTTTAACTTTTTTACAAAAAAAAAAAAACACCGATTTCGTTGCTTGTTTTTTTGTAAAAAAGTTTTTATTTTTCAATATTTCTTCATTTATGTTATAGGTATTTTCTACCGACCTTTTTTGTTTTTATTGTTTATCCGTGGAAACTTGTAAATGGTCTTCAGTTGCATATTGTTTAAGACCACTGTATATAAAGTATTATATACAGTGGTCTTAAACAATAGGGAAACTGGCTCCTATGGATGATACAGCTAGTAAGCTGTATCATCCATAGGAGCCAGTTTCCCTGAAAACATTTTCGTTTCATGTCCTACACAGAAAAAATATCTGTAGGTATGACCTATGACTACAAAACAGTGTGTTTTTGAATAGAAAGACTGTTTAAGACTGAATGTACTATATGATAACGATACTACATTACACCCATGATTCAGAATATAATCTAATTTCTTTTTGTCTTTTTGTAAGTGATCGTTTCCTTGTAACAGAAAATTATATTATTATATTTCATTCCAGTCAACCCTTAAATTATTTCATTCCAGACAACCCTCAAATTATGTAAATACTCACCATATTATGTTTAATATGGTGAGTATTTAAGTGTGTTCACTTAACTTGTAAAACATTCTTGACATACATCAGGATCTTGTTACATAAAACCTGTACTATATTATTAGCATAGCCGTAAGAAGGTTTTCGTTTATCTCTGAATATGAGGAGGGGAGTGGCACTCTTCGGAGATTACGGGCTCATATAAACAGGATATGGAACTCTAAGTAGGCTGTGTTTGAAGGATTACTCATGCTTTGCAGATTGAGTTCATCCTATTTAATGATCGAATTTAATACCTTTGTCAACAAATTTAGTTGTAGGGATTCAGAGTACGTGAACAAGGATTTGGGATATATGTTGTGCCTAGTTGAATCGATTTTGTGTTCAGAGCTTGTATATTGTTATGAAACAATTGCTGCTTTGTGTCTGATTTGTAGTCTACCACAATTACTTCTTGTTCATTATTGCTTAGATCTTAAGATATAGCGTGATCAGATTGTTATTTTGCTTCTATTGATATAATTCGTGTTATCCGTGTATATCTGCTGGTCTGTAAGTATCTTAACCACAGTACCTACCATCTGAACTGCACTACCATCTACACACTTCAATGCAAAGCTAAGCTACAACCTCTAGACTTTCTGTTTTAATAGTGATAAATCTATTTAGTAATAATAAATCTGAAGAGTTTATTTGTTTGAATCTCTGGAAGTACCAGTTGGATTTGAAAACATATTTTTGCATTTGGTAGTCCAGTTCTTGAGGAAGGTTTTAGGCTACTTAACATCATGCTAAGACTCTAAGGAGCTAAGCAAAAATAAATAATAGAAATAGTCAGAAAAAACGGTAAGCGAAAACGCAATAATAGCACCGAGCGGGCGATGGGATGCAACGCGGTGGGACGGAGTCTGAAATTTGACACGGACTAGGCTAATTCTTAAGGAAGGTTTAAGAGCAGGTATCAACCAAAATAGCCTAACTTCAATATGATTTTTCATGAAATTGATGAGACTTAGGTATAAAATAAAAATAACACGAATAACTACATGATATTTCCAAACTTATTGTGGCAACAAATCACAAAATAGTAAAATTTTCTGTAATAAAAAACATCACGAAGTTACCTCCAATTTTCACGACTTTTCGATTTGTACTTAATATGCTAATGACTACTAGAATGAAAATTTGATGATTAATTTATTAATATAAAGCGACTTAGATTGTGGAAGGATTTTATTTTATTACTTTTATTTGTGGTTTTATTACGACGATAAGCTTATAGCACTTACCACGTTCTTAGTTCGTGGAAGAAATCATCTTCCGTCGCACGTTGTGGGAACTTCAAACATATATATGTTTCACAAATCAGTCGCCCCCGCTCTGTTGAGACGAGAGGACTGCGCTCAAATTTTCGGCTGCGCTGCTATTATTTAATTTACGTAAACAATATTTTCGTAATTTATCACTTTGTAGGAAAGACACTGTGAAACAGAAAACATGGAAAAATAACTAAAACCACTCCCGAAACGATTATTAAAAACAATGAGACTTGATAAACTAAACAAATACCGAGGCAAAACTATAAAATAAAAATATTGAAATAATTCAATGTTGATATTTGAAAAGTCAAGATGACATACATTTTATTTGACAGATTTTTGACTGGTATAGTACCACTAGCGCCATTGTTCTGCATTTCGGTTCATTTTCTTGCGGAGAAAATTTGCAACATAGCCAACTAGCGTTCATTTGAAAGTTCGTGCTGGAGATTTTAGACCTTACTGTGATTAACTCAAAATCCAAATTCGTTTTCTTCCACTTTTCTTGACAAACTCCGTATAAGGTTTTAGTAAGTACTATTCCCTAAATCAAGTTGAAACTCGAAATTCAGCGTAAAGGGTATATTATTAGGGCACGCCGCGATAGCGGCGGTAAGGCCCCTCTTTGAGGAGTGGCTAGAGAGGCGTCACGGCGCCCTCACCTACCGCCTGACGCAGGTCCTCACCGGACACGGATGTTTCGGGAGGTTCCTGCACATCATCAGGCGGGAGGAAACGCCCGGGTGTCACCACTGCGAGGATCGCCCAGAGGACACGGTGGAGCACACGGTGGAGGTCTGTCCCGCTTGGGCAGAGCACCGCCGTGTCCTCGTAGAGGCGATCAGCAGCGGCGGCGACCTCTCGCGCCCGGCCCTGGTCCAAGCCATGGTCCGGGGCGAGAGGGAGTGGGAGGCAGTCACCTCCTTCTGCGAAGCTGTCATGCTAGCGAAGGAGGTGGCGGGATGGGCGAGGGAGAGAGCTGAGAGAGCCGCCCGTCCCAGCCGCCGCGGTAGACGCTCCGGGCGTCGGGAGCCGCGTGACGACTCCCGGCCACCGTAGGCGCGGGCCTGCGGACGGCGAGTAATGGGTAGCTCGCCGTCCGATCAGGACCAGGCCCGTGCCGGACGGCGCGTATGTGTTCCACGCGCGCCTCAAAGAGATGTCAGCATTGAACGGAGGGGCCCGTCAGGGCCGAAGCCTGCCGGGGCAGCGGGATTGTCCGAAAGGGTTACCGCTGCCCCGGAATATAAAGGGCTAAGGAAGGAACACGGATGGGTTTTAGTCAGTAAGAGTCTGACACTCCCTTCCGCTCCACCCAGAGCGGGAGGGGTCATTTGATGATTTCCCATCCTTAAAAAAAAAAAAAAAAAAAAAAGGGTATATTATTATCAGCGGCGGCGACCTCTCGCGCCCGGCCCTGGTCCAAGCCATGGTCCGGGGCGAGAGGGAGTGGGAGGCAGTCACCTCCTTCTGCGAAGCAGTCATGCTAGCGAAGGAGGTGGCGGGATGGGAGAGGGAGAGAGCCGAGAGGGCCGCCCGTCCCAGCCGCCGCGGTAGACGCTCCGGGCGTCGGGAGCCGCGTGACGACTCCCGGCCACCGTAGGCGCGGGCCTGCGGACGGCGAGTAATGGGTAGCTCGCCGCCGATCAGGACCAGGCCCGTGCCGGACGGCGCGTATGTGTTCCACGCGCGCCTCAAAGAGATGTCAGCAGACATAGAGGGGCCCGTTAGGGCCGAAGCCTGCCGGGGCAGCGGGATTGTTCGAAAGGGTTACCGCTGCCCCGGAACATAAAGGGCTAAGGAAGGAACACGGATGGGTTTTAGTCAGTAAGAGTCTGACACTCCCTTCCGCTCCACCCAGAGCGGGAGGGGTCACTGGATGATTTCCCATCCTTTAAAAAAAAAAAAAAAAAAAGGGTATATTATTATTGGAGCATACAAAAGAAATATCGGAAATTAAAAACGTAATGAGTTTATTGTGGACAAAAGTACGAAACGGCACATGAAATATTTCATACAGATAGTGTTCTCATGACTAGCCTTCTTTTTATGGTGAGGATGAGTAAAGGTTGTGACGGATCAACATGTTTGGGATTGTCGGCTTCGCCGATAAAAGAGTTAAGCTCTGAATGGGTGCTAAGTTCTATAGAGTTGAGAGAAAGTCTACAGTTCATATTATAACTTGGCAAGTTGGAAACTTGGAAAGTTTCAACAGTTACAAAAGAGGAACCTAATGAACTTTAGACTTTGGAACCCATTTACATAGATGCCATATTGGTAAATCCGACAAACATGTACTTCTTTTGTTCCGAACTTAGCCTCGTTTTCCACAAATGTTTTCGGTGGGGATTTTTTCCTACTCGCACTTCGCGCAGGAAAGGCTTTTATGACACATGCCGTTTGACGTTGCATAATACAGTGCAAAATCCACCATACGAATATCATTTTTTATTTGGGTATCACTGTTGCTAATTTATTGACTTTGCACGATCCTGCAAAGAAAAATCCACGATATACAAATATAATTTTTTTCTTGGTCAACACTGTTTTTCATCAAGATGTGGTGACGTCCAACTTGTAGGTCCGAAACAAAATTTGGTTACATTGGAATTTGAACTTTGTCACATCAACATTGAGTATCTAGTTCCAAAAAAATACTAAGACATGATTCTTAGATTCTGAATTCAAACTTAGCGTATAGTAAGTATATGCAAAATAAACGGATGTTTTTACTTACTAAAGAATTGCATTGAAAATAAAGGGAATGAACAATGATCATATTTCGATATTGTAATTTGAGAAACCAATACGAGAAAATTAAATAGGGTTGCTCATCACTGCGGTGCGACAAGTTTTCTAAGATTTTTGATAGATATTTTCAATCATCTTTGTCCTTAATATGACCATTACAACGTCGTCATTCTAAAAAGGCTTGATTATATAACTCAAAATAAAAAATCATAAGATAAGCGATGTGATTACATTGGCCTTTATATTGGTAAAAAACAAATTAGTTGAGTTTGTTTTCATCATGATTTATGATTAGGAGTATGTAATATAATACTTTGATGGGAGTGGTTTTGCTTTTTAGGGTTCCGTACCTCAAAAGGAAAAATCGAAAACCTTAGATACAGGATAACTTCGTTGTCCATCCGTCTGTCCCTTTTTCTCAGGAATACGTATCAAGTTTAAATTGATATCAAATACTTAGATCTACGGTTTCTTGGAGCTGTAGAAATATCAAGCCTCAAAGACGCTGACTTAGAAGCTAGCATAAATTGCCATTCATGTCGCGTGTTTTGAAATTGAAATCCTTGGGTGTACCTTATACGTTTTAATTATTCCCGTTGACCTAGAATAATGAAAATTGGCAAGAAGCAAGGTCTCACAGCATAAATAGGTACAGGAAAATATCCAAAAATCGTTCATTTGTAATTTCATTCGGAATCGAAAATGTATAGGCATTCAACTCGGTTTGCTCTCTAATATAAGATTTTTTTTTAATGTATAGTAAAGTTAGTCCTTCAATCCAGAATTGGAAATTCATAGATAGGCTGTATTACATGTATGTCCGTGAATCTGTTACCAGCATCGGAACAGATTCAGGGACATACAATAATATTGCCCTATCAAGATATCTACTTGCAAAGCCTGCTATAATACTTAGGTACATTGAATAGAGCCGTTTCATCTGATTATTTTGCATATACTTATTACAGAAGATGGAAATTCAAACACAAATATATATGATTTATACCGATCTGTTCCCATGAGAACCCCCCCCCCCCTCCCCCCTCGATCCCCTGCTAGTTATTCTTCTGTTTTAATCTCTGGCTTACTTGGCCGGGCGAAAAGTTTCTGCTGGCGGGAAGGGATTGTGTTTTGTTTTTGTCGTGTTTGATGAGAGGGGTAGGCAAGAAAGCGCGGGTGAAATTTGTTTTTTTTCTGGCTTTATGCCCCCCCTCTTTAACATCACGCTACGGGGGCGTAGCGTGATGTTAATTGTCCTATAACTCAGAAAACGAAGTTATAGCACGGGCGGGCGATAGGATGCGATGCGGTGGGTTCGGGGCCGTAATTTCACGCTACATTTCAAATTACATTTTTTTTTTATTGAATTTTTTTCTAGCTTCTGGCAGAAGTGATATAACTCTTATGTTGCTTAACACCTTCCGGTACGGTAACGGCTGTAACCGTATTTTGAAAGTTCATGGAATGTCAGTCGTATACACGGGTTGTATAATTTGCTTTGCTTATTGTATAGACTTTATGTTTTAAGCAATAAGGCTGAGATCACGTGGATTTACTTTAAAAGCAAGTGGTGTACGTGCTCTCAATTTGTGCCACACACAAACATAAACAGATTTCATGCACAACGCCCTATACGGATACGGTTGTAACCGTTTACCGCCCTAGGTAATTATTTAATTTTCCGTGAAAAATAAAGGGGCCCGTGGCTAAATAATAACAGCCGCACAGGTCGATCGGTCAGGCCTGTGGATGGGTGACCATCTGTACATACCGAGACTCCTCCGTGCCTCGGAAAGCACGTTAAGCCGTTGGTCCCGGCTGTCATTCGTGGATCTTTGACAGTCGTTACGGGTAGTCAGAAGCCTGAAAGTCTGACAACCAGTCTTACCAAGGGGTATCGTATTACCCAGTAACTGGGTTGTGGAGGTCAGATAGGCAGTCGCTCCATGTAAAATACTGGTATTCAGCTGCATCCGGTTAGACTGGAAGCCGACCCCAACATAGTTGGGAAAAGGCTAGGCAGATGATGATTGTTGGTGAAAAATTATACTGTCATTCCCTAATAAAGGACCGCGCCGGAAAGTGTAAAGATATCTTCAAAATAAAGTAGATGATCAAGACGTTCAACCATCTTGAATTTTTTATTTTCTTTTGACGGAGATGAGTACATAAAACCGTCACCAGAACACCCTTCAACTCGCTCTGACCCATTTCCAGTTACCGCCAAATCATTACTCTTAATTATTATGTACAATTCCCATGTAGGCCAAAAGCAATGAATAATACCCTCTTCATCGTTGACAGCCGCGAACTGTACTGAACCAGTACCTACCTACATATTTTTTGCCGTAACCCTTTGAATTAATTTTGTTTCGATATACGATACGTGTTGTAATTGTATGAGTGGGCGGGTAGACTGGATTTTAATTTGAAACCCCTTGGATATTGAGTATGCAAAGGTTTGGTAAAAACTATTTATTCTGTAGTTATTGTGTCTGAACTAACAAATATTTTTCATAACAATTGCTCTTTTATCTCAAGCTTAGAATTTTTGTAACAAATATGATTTCTTTTGTTTGTATCTGGATTTACGTCACGGTTAAAATAATATTATGTCCTCCCCTTCCTCAAGTCGTACTCCTCATTACTGAGGGTCATGATCCTCCCTTGAAAACATCGTATCCTTGACGATGTTACTAAAATAATATGTACATACATATTTAAAAAAACGGAGGCGAAAGAATCATGGGCATCAATAATTCGTCAACATCATTGTCAACTAGGTACCTACTTATCTGATATAATTAAGGTTACACTAGTCAGTCATTCATCCATACTGACGTCGTATGGAGTTTACTCCACTGTTTGACAGTGTACGGTGGGCTGCATCAATTGGGTACCCTACTCCAGTTGCTAAATGCTTTTAAGGCGACTACATTACCTAAAGCACGGCCACTATCGGCCTGCATAGAAAAGAAAGAGATGCGCGATGACACAACGCTGGTAATTTATTGCAAAATATGAAACAATCATCTATTGTTGATTTATCAAACACCGAACAAATAAAAACCGTATACTAAAATTCGGGGAATTAAATTCTCTTTTATATGATGAAAGTTTTATGAAAATACACCCCGTGTTTGCGTTATTATCGTTTTTATGTCCGCTGTAGACATTACTTTACAAATTAATTACACTATGTTAAAAAAATATAATTGTAAATATTCACATATCAAATTACGAAGCAAATGGTCTAGTAAAACATTTATTTTTTCAAAGAAATCAGTCCGGTCGATTAGACGTGATGTTGAATTTAAAATCATTAGAAGTCGTATATCTGCGCCTTAAGGGGGATACCCAATTACACTGTACATTAAAAATGAAAAATTATATCGAATCATTATCTGCCTTATTATATACTCATAATTAAAAAAAAAAAACAATACTGGTTTATAAGTTATGAGCATCGAAACTTCCATACTTCAACACTCATTTTAACGCATCTTTGGGCGTAATTAAATAACTCCCTGAGTATAAAAATTCCACCATTGTTATCGTACAGGGATAGATATTATTTATTAAAAAAATTAAATAACTTTGGTGAGGCGTGTAAATAGCCTGCACCTTTGAGAAGGTTGTTATAAAAATTTGAAATAAGAAACTATGCTAAAAGTGTAATGGCGGACCTCAAAAATATAACCAATTTCCCTATTTATGAATTCTCGAGAGACCAATACCAAAGAATTATTAGCAGCAAAACATGCCCACGTACCTTGGCAATCCAAAGATCCCACTCAGACTCAGGGAGATGGGAAGATACCTCGTTCATGCGCGTGTGATGGTTCGTAGGTATTGGCTGCCGGCCGGCGAGACAAATCTTAAATCCACCGGTTGAATGGTTAATACTTCAAAAATCAACACTGCACTATAAGTTCTCAATGAAGCACAGATGCAGGTACACAGTTATTATTTTATATTCTATACGCCCATAGATCACTAATTCATGAAATTTTACGCGTCTTATTCACTAAATAAATAAGTCAAACTAAATAATTCAACAAATAAACTAAATAGCATGCATATTGGCCACGCCCACCACTGAGTTCGAGCCGTCGACTAAAGCAGCCTAAAAAAAAAAAACTTTGCACACAACTCACTTCCTGCATACTGCAAAGTTTTACGAAACATGCAGAAATGCAAATTATCACTCGCGTTTTGACACAGTAATCCTTAGCTCACAATTTATCGGATTTACATCGAGTAAGCCCCGTAAAATATGGCACACAAATGAGAATGAATAAATTGACTATAATAATGGAAATAAATGTACAATTATTGAGAATAAATATTAATACTTTTAGCTTATATCATTATTATGTAAATATTATCTTATTCGGTACACGAGCAAAGAAGTTACAATAATAAATTATCTAGCTTGTAGACTATTCTCTTGAGGTTTGGCAAAGAAATGTGAGCCCCGTTTTCGGAATATTCTTTAGATTTACGGGTGTATGTAGTATAGGGATATAATTATGGTGTATCTTTATTGCCTCAATAGGCACATCTAGTTTTTTTTTTTTAAGTTTTGCGTGGTTGTTCAAATAAAATTAAAATAATAATAATACAATAATACCAGCCAATTATTGTCGCACCGCCACGGCAAAGGCGCCTCGTACAATTTTCGTTAAATATGTTTATTATCTCATTAAAAACGCTTCAATAAAATGTATCTTAATAAGTAGAAGTACCTACGCTACTTAAAATGTATTACATACGGAACACGAGGCAATAATTACACACGAGCGAGATTGTCGTCATGCTCTTAATTTCGTCAAGTCCGTCATAAAACGGCGAAGTCTAATAGAAAATTAATTATTAAGAGTTAATTGCAGGTTTTCGTGATGGCATGCCATAAATCCGTTAAATTTTGACGTAAAACAAAGTTTAAATTACAGTTTCTGTGTTAAATAATTATCGAGAATCGAGCGTTCAAGGTACCAATTACTTTAATTTTAGTTCGGTTTTAATCGAATACTTTGGTTTACTTTATTTAGCACGTAATCAATGTTTTTGTAATTTTTTGAGGTCATTCAATGGCTGTAAGAAGGAATTTAGGTTTATAGAAAATGCTTTAAAAATATTGGAGGTTTTCTTGATTAGTTAGCAATTAAGACTAAATGGTTCTTAAATATTAATTTCTAGACGTATGGCAAACGTAAACTAAATATTCTACTTTGAATACATTGAGGAGGGAGGAACTTGTGGCTAAATAATAACAGCCGCACAGGTCGATCGATCAGAGATCTTTACATACCGTGACCCCTCCGTGCCACGGAAAGCACGTTAATCCGTCGGTTCCTGCTGTCATTCGGGGATCTTTGACAGTCGTTACGGGTAGTCCGAAGCCCGAAAGTCTGACAACCAGTCTTACCAAGGGGTATCGTATTATCCAGTAACTAGGTTGTGGAGGTCAGATAGGCAGTCGCTCCATGTAAAATACTTATATTTAGCTGCATCGGGTTTGACTGGAAGCTGATCTTAATATAACTGGGAAACATTGTGGTTAGAAAAGAATTTTTTTTTTTTTAACAATGGCATCTCGCAGATCATCCTTTATGAGGATGGCTACTGCTTAACCGGACTTTCCTGTGGATGCCTCGAATTAAGGCCTCCAGCCAGGGCAAACAATAACTTAAAAACTAAGCGACAGCGCTAAGGGTAACCCCCTGCGGGGTTCGGACCTCGGCTCAGGGCGTCGCTGGAAGAGGACAGCAAGGGACAGGCTGGATCGGTATTATTATTAGTGTTTAGGGGCGAATTTAAAACTACAGGCTCAGATGCGCGGGCTGGCTCGAGCAAGGGTCGGGGCGGGCACGGTGATGGTGCGGGACGTCGCGACGGGCCTCGGCGGCGAGGACGGAAGGACGGATGTCTGAGCTTGTGTTTGTGATGTCGTCTGAGAGTACTAGTGGCCTTACTGCTCTCCTGGAGGAGGGTAGTGGCGTCGTCGGGGATAGTGAGGGTATGCCTTGGTCGGCGAATCCTACTTATGCGGGAGGGAGTGTATCGGGAGGCCGCCGCAATCAGGGGATTGGGGTGCTTTATGGCAGAGTCAAAGAAGCGCGAGAGGAGAGGAGAGGCGTTTCATGAACTGCTGGATGGTGGGGATTCTGAGATCTAGATGCAGATTCACATTTCAGACATAGAAGGGGGCTCCCGTGACCTTTCGGAGGAAACGGTTCTGCAGGGTTTGCATTTTATGCAGAAATCGCGGCTTGGCGTGTGCGAAGACTACGCAAGCATAGGTCATGATGGGACGGATGACCGCGGTGTAGAGGCGCAATTTGCACTTGAGTGACAATTTGCTGCGGGCAGTTATCATAGAGTGGAGCCTACCGAGAGCGAAAGGTTGAAGGTGAGGTTGTGGTCTAGGATGACACCTAAGTATTTGGCTCGCTTTCCCCAGGGGATCGGCTTGCCAACATAGAGATCGGGCGCGGGAGGGGGGGCGCTGGGGTAGTTTGCGCGGTTTCGAGAAGATGACCGCCTGACTCTTATCGGGGTTGACCTCGATTCTCCATTTCCGGAACCAATCGCTCAAGGCGCTTGCGGAGGTTTGGAGGTTTCGAGCTATGGATGACTGGTTGACACCCGAACAGTAAATGGCAGTGTCGTCGGCGAAGAGCGCCAACTGTGCCTTTTTACTGTTCGGGATGTCACTAGTGAACAGGGTGAAAATGAGGGGAGATAGAACGGAACCCTGGGGGACTCCGGCGCGGATAGGGTGAGGGGGAGAGAGAGCGCCCTCGATACGGTAGCGGAAAGTGCGGTCCGACAGAAAATCTCGTAAGATGAGCACGAGACGGTCTGGCACACCTAGCAGGTACAGCTTATATAATAAGCCATTGTGCCAGACCTTGTCGAACGCCTTCGCTATATCGAAGAACAGGACGCCTGTCGAAGCACCTCGCTGAAAAGCAGCGCTAATGTGCTCGACTATGCGGTGGAGCTGGTGGATGCACGAATGCTTCGTGCGAAAACCGAACTGTTCGGGGGGGATGAGGCTCTTTGCTTCGGCATAGTCTTTGAGGCGCTTATAAATAAGCCTCTCGTAGACTTTACCGAAAACATTGAGCAGACTGATGGGGCGGTAGCTGGAGGGCTCAGACTTGGGCTTGCCTGGCTTAGGGATGCCTATGACTGTGGCTTCTTTCCACACTTGGGGGAAGATGTTATTGCTCAGGGCGCCATTGAAGATGGCGGTCATTAGCAGTATGAGGGGGGCGGGGAGGAGTTTGTACACCCTATTGGTGATACCGTCCGAACCGGGGGCTTTGCGGGTTGCGAGCCCTTTTATGATGTCTTGCACTTCGTCGGGAGTGACGGGAGGCAGAGGATCATCAGGGTCTTCGACTGGCGGGAGGGAGGCTCTCCGTTCGACTTCAGCGTTCACCTCGTCGAGGTGCGCTCTGTCTACTGGTTGAGAGCTGGGAGTGCATTGAGCCTCTAGGCTGTCGGCTAGGCATTCGGCCTTTTCGAGGTTTTCGAAAGCGACCGTTTTGTCGGGGCGTGTGAGGGGAGGAACTGTGGCCTCTTCAGAGGAGCGGAGCTTCCTCTGGAGTTGCCAGAAGGCGTGGTGGGTGGGTAGAAAAGAAATGCGGGTAGCAACACTGATAAAGTAGAAAGTGGATTGTTTAATCAGTATATAAAGTTCCCACTGCTGGGACACAGACCTACTCTCTGTGTGGATTGACGTTCATAAAACATTAATCTTTTCATTACTCAAATGGAATAAAGTAACAGAGAATTTAATACATGTTTTCCTTGTTTCAGATAAAAAATGCAAGCCAGGAAACGTCAGAGGAAAAGGCGGGTGAAGAGAATTAGTGTCGTGCGATGGACGTGCCATAGAAAAATGTAATTTATTTACACGAAGTTAAAGTTCAAAATGCGTTTAGCAATGCTGTGGCCAACAATGGGTAGATTCAAGAACAGAGATTTGTTGTTGGTTGTTTTGTTCTTGTGCAGGACAATAGTTTGTGACAGTCAGTGTCCAAAGTTTGCGGAAAAGCCACTTGAGACGAGAGTTCAAGATGCGTCCATAGTTTTTAGGGCGGTGGTCGTACAAACACATTATCAGGTGAGTTCTTTTTATATCAATTTATTATATCAATTACTTATGTGTATGCGTTGTGATTATCTTGTCATATGCCGCAATCATAAACGCAATATTTTCATTGTTTCTCGCGTGGATCTCGTTTTATACAGTCTTACCAAGGGGTATCGTATTACCCAGGTTGTGGAGGTCAGATAGGCAGACGTTCCATATAAAATACTGGTATTCAGGTTTTCTGGTGAGGCAACGCCTGCCGAGATCGGTCCGCAGTTGGGCGACCGTCCATTACATACGGAGATCCTTCCACGCCTTGGAAATCACGTTAAACCGTTGGTCCCGCCTATCAATTGTAGATCTTTGATAGTCGTTATGGGTATGTAGAAGCCCCAAAGCCCCCCCAGCCCCAGCCTTGGTCTGACAACCAGTCTTACCTTAAGGCGTATCGTGTTTCCACTGGGTTGTGCAGCTCAGATAGGCAGTCGCTCCATGTATGATACTAGTATTTAGCTGCATCCAGTTAGATTGAAATTAGAATCCAAAATAGTTGGAAAAAGGCTTAGATTAATTGACTCATCAATACTTTGATTAACCTACAGTTTTAAACAAATTGTCTTTTCAAGCTTGTTGTAAAAGTTACTCTGGCGTAATCCTCCTCCTCCTGATCCTTAATAAAAACAATGTTAATAATGTTGTCATGTATAATGAAAACTTAAGTATGTACAGTCAACAAAAGAGATAAGTATGCAGGATCGTCGGATATAGTTGAAGTTTAGTAAGGAACCGATGGATGTTCTCGAATCAAACTTAATTTTATTAATAGAAAACAAACAGCTCTTTTACCAAATTTAATTTCCAGTCGACAACGTCCATCGGTTTCTTACTAAACTTCAACTATATTCGACGATCCTGCATACTTATCTCTTTTGTTGACTGTACACGAAATCGTTAAAATTATCAACACGCCTGTATTTCTCGAAAGGTTAGGCAGGGGTGCACCTGTAATACACCCACATTTTGCCAGTAATTTAAAAAAAAGTAATTTAAAGTAAAATTTAAGTATCAAGAAAACAAGAGAAGAGCCTATCGCCATCTACCGGGCACAAATTCAGACTCAATAAGTAACACCTAGTAACACTTTACCCGACCCGGGAACTACTAAACTACCTCGGTAGTTTAGTAGTTTAAAATCAAACTAACAACGTAGCAGAAAGAAATAAATAGAGAAAAAGTATTTATTGCGACTCGTACAGAAAGATCACAAACTATACCAAACACAGTCATAAAAAAAATTTTAAAACAAAATCAGTCAATCAATTAGTCTCATAGATAATTATAGAACCTTCTAAACATTAGACTATTATTTTATTATCATTTATTATCTACCTAGGTATTATGTTTACCCTTCCACTTATTTATTTTAATCAATTAGCTAGTTCAAAGTTCCAATTCAAATTCAATCTTTTACCGTGAACCCACTCAGTAGCAAAGATGCAGCTGTTGGAATTTGCAATCTACATCGCTACTAAACTTTATAAGAAGTGTTTATTATTTTTCTTCTCCGCATTTCCCTCCTATGTTATCTGGAATGAGAGAACAACAGAATACCGCCGGTTCTTTTTCTTTTTCGCAAGCTTTAAAAAGTGGTGGTTGAATAGAATAGAAGTGCTAGCAGCGTTATACAATGTACTCTTTCAGAGTGGAGGCGGGCGGGCGCGGGTGCTAGTGCGGGCGCGTGTAATTCAAAATGTATGCAGACGCCATTTGCGTTCACAATGCTCCCGCGAGCCGCGCGTCTTCATAAGGCGAGCGCAGGCGCGAGTGGCGCGGGAGTTTCTAATGGCTCAGTCCGCCCGTATCCAGTATATATGTTCTGTGCCCGTATCGTTAACAGTGATATAGCGGCTGTTAGGTTGTGACTACGCTTGTGGTTCTAAACCATTTTGATTCACCCGCCGACTGGCAGCTCGTTCGGCACTGTGAATACGCAGACGCCAAGACGCCCCCGCACCCGCTAGTGCAGTCTGATTGACCACTAATAAGTGTTAGTAAAGGAGTTCAGCAACTGTTATTAAAATATTGAGTTGAATAAAATGCTCCTACATAATTAAACAGGGTTATTGGTAAAACACTAGCAACCTTGCAGGACTGGATTATAGCATCATAAACAACAACTTTTGTTCTATGACTGTTTACAAAACATAATACATTTTTAAATAAACCTCAGACCAAATAAAAAACCAAGACAGAGCGCTGAGAACGATACAGTGAAGTATGCCAAAATTACACCTCCGCTCTGTGCATACACGCTGACACGCACACATTTACAACCAATTACAATCAAACTACACCTCACTAAGTGCACACATTTTTACGAAACCGGCCTCATTTTACTGTTGACAGCCCTCTGTCTTGGTTTTTTATGTGGTCTGTGTAGCAGAGCGAGAAAGATGTGCTATGAAGATGCGCCGCCGCCGCCGTGGGGTGGCTGTGCGAGGAAGTTGCGCAACTGGAGCTATGCGATGCATCGATAGTAGGGAAGGCACAGGGAGTACTCTGCGTTGCACATAGCTTCACCACTCGCGCATCCATAGCTCCCATCCATGGCACGCATCCTTCCGTATAAAAAAACATAGTTTAGTTGAACCCGTTACCACCAGTGCTATGTTATGTGGACCAATGAATATGATTGGTGGATATCAATCGCATCCATAGCAATGCACACATCTCTGATGGAAAAGCAGCCTGACTAGTATTTGCTTCCAGTTGACTTTGCTGTTCAACAATTACTGCCGAATCAAATGTGTCAACCTGAACAAATGTGCAGTACCCCTTACTTCTCCATCATTGTAATTTTTTTCTGAACGAAAAATTTTATTTCGTTTTATTCTATCATAATAATTGGTCACGTCTTTGATCCTAAAGAGTTTCAAACCAGGAATTCTTCGAATCGTCTGACTTTTACGTCACAAAGAATGAATAATATATTAAACCATCAGAGGCATGGCATAAAATTTTACTGCTTTCGACCTCTATCAAAGCCGAGACCACAAAAGCTTGTTTTAAGTATCATTGAGAATAAACCGTTTACTTATCTCCTTTTCTAAGAACAATGGGTCTTTATTAAGCGAGAAGATGTCTTATTTTATCATTGGTTTGACTTCAGACAGGTTTATTATCGGGCTTTAATTGTCTGGTTTTAAATAGGATCCTTTTGACTTGTATTACGAGTGATCGTGAAGGTATTGAGTTATTTCAATGCCTATATACCTAAAGGTACTCGTATAAGTAATAATTGAACAATTAGATACTATACAAGGTAAAATTCAATTGCCTGGCCAAACACAATTGCGTTGGGCATCAATTTCGGCTAATGATGATAAATTAATGAAAAAAAATTAAACTTGTGTAGTCGGGGGACCCCCGTTAGAAACAAAATTCCTTTCGCAAAGCTCGCACACACGTATATGATAGTAAGAGACAGAGAGAGATAGAGAGAAATTGTGAAATAAATACTCCTTTTTAAAACAGACACAGTTTTGGGTAAATTGTTAAATGCTCAATTTATTACTACGTCACTTAAAGCAAACTCTAACAATCATGAATGATATGTATTTGCAAGAATATAGGTAGGTACTCGTAACATAAGTTCTTAAGATATCTATGGGTTTCACTTATATATTCGGCATTTCAGCGGTGCAAATATTTAGATTTTACATCTTGGTTATACGTCTTATAGCATGCAGTACACATTAAATAATTAAATTTGAATTGCAATGCAATTAATAAAATTAAATTATACAGTTATATTCATTTAAAACAATAATTTATATTTAAAATGGCGATTAATAATAAGAATGTCATGTCAATGAAAAATTGCAAGAATGATGAAAATGTTTCAATATTATTTTAGTAATGTAAATATGTAGATCAGATGTCATAATAATTGTAATAAATAATCATTTTACACTCAAAATATTCATTGATGGAATAAAAACATCTCTCACACATCCAGTTATAAGCCAGGAAGATATTATTTTGTTGAACCAAGTGCCGTGGGACTGCGATAAAAAGTTTTTAGCAAGATTTATCAGGTTACCTATTTCATTCACGTGGGACTTGTAAAACCGGAGTTTAATCTAGTGATCCCTCCACGGTATTAAACTTTGGTTCAAAAAATCATGAAAATATTTTACACGGATTTTGTAGCGAATTATTAGAAGCCTCTTATTCAGTGGTAGATCATTGGATTGACCACAATGATCGCAAACGTAATCATGATCCGAAAGGCAATGAACCGAAATGAGTAGGAATTGGAATCTACAATGTCATATTGACTGATTTAAATATTTTAAATGCACTTGAAATTTAGCACCGACAAATGAAACAAACTTTTTAGTGGTGCGCAGTTACTGAAATTAAATGAAATCAGAGTTCGGTGGACCCGTGTGAAATATTACCAATTCAATGAATTAATGATACTGTTTTCAACTGGTTTATGTTAATCATGCGGAAAATTGGCAAATGTATTGTTGTCTAGTGCTGGTCTAGTGGTCACAACCACTACTGCTGCGCCCGGAGGACCCAGGACCTCATGTCCTGGGTTCGATTTCCAGGTCAAATGAAGTGTAATTGGGTTTTTTCACAAGAAATTTCTCAGTAGCAGCCTGGAGTCTGGATTTATGCCCGGTTGCTGGTAATAGGCTCGTCTCCTATTACATGGGACTTAAGCATGACTGGCGAAATTTGGGTGTACCTGCTAAAAGGTACACCTCTGCCCATTAATTCGGGGATTAGGTACAGGCGTGATGTTATGTTATGTATTGTTGTGTACGGTAGAGACAATTTTACAAATGCAATGCCAGGAAATCACTTTTTATTTTCTATCTGTAGATTTACGTTTTATTTTATTTTTTATCTATAGATTTACGTTTTATTTTATTTTTATCTATAGATTTACGTTCTCTTTCATTTTCTATCTACAGATTTATGTTCTGCGGTTTCACCCGCATAAGTTAAATATATCGTATGTCCTTTCCCGGGACTCAAACTATCTCTAGGTATACCAAATTTTATCTCAATCTGTTCAGCGGTTTAAGCATGAAGAGGTAACAGACAGACACACTTTCACATTTATAATATGGATTTAAGTAAAAACTAAAAATTCATAGGTATCTTAAGGACCACTTGTATCACAAATCGTTGAATACATTTGCCACTAAACGTATTTAATCATAGCTCTGTTTTGAAGATGACGGAGACAGAATTATGTTTTAAATATGTTTATTGCTTGCGCATTTTTATGATTTGTGGTGCAAGTGAGTCTAAACCTATAAACCTGTAATTAGGGAGTTCAAACATAAATATATATACTAACTGAAGGCGATTAACAAAAGGTACCTATTTACAAGGCATATGAGTGGAAACGCATGGAGGGGATGCCTTAAAAGGACATTTTAGTGACCATATTGGTGACGTTCTTCAGAAAGGTCAAGCCAGGTGCGTGCGTGGGAGGCAGTCACCTCCTTCTGCGAAGCAGTCATGCTAGCGAAGGAGGTGGCGGGATGGTTGAAGGACAGAGCCTCACGTCCCAGCCGCTGCGGGAGACGCTCCGGGCGTCTGGAGCCGCGTGACGACTCCCGGCCGGCCGGAGTAATGGGAAGCTCGCCGTCCGATCAGGACCAGGCCCGTGCCGGACGGCGCGTATGTGTTCCACGCGCGCCTCAAAGAGATGTCAGCATCAGAGGAGGGGCCCGTCAGGGCCGAAGCCTGCCGGGGCAGCGAGATTGTCCGAAAGGGTTACCGCTACCCTGGAACATAAAGGGCAAAGGAAGGAACACGGATGGGTTTTAGTCAGTAAGAGTCTGACACTCCCTTCCGCTCCACTCAGAGCGGGAGAAGTAATTTGATGCTTTCCCATAAAAAAAAAAGGCTATAGGCTACTTGTATGCCAAACATTAAGCGGAGTGACAGAATACCAGAAAACAGTGAAAATTGTTGCAACTCAATAATTAATTCAACGTTCTCAACAAGCACTTGTGAAATCAAGCAGCATATTGTAATTAATTGGAAAAATTTAAAATACCTACCGATATTGCCTTTTGATTAACAGACATAAGAGGATACTCCAACTACGTACTTTGACTATAATTAGGTACAATAGGTACCTATTCTAATCCGAAGTTTGATTATAATATCAAAGGCACTATTACGCGAAATGGTGTGCTTGATGTAGATGAGATCTTAAGTGTTCTATGATTATTACAAAGTAATCTATGACTAGGTAATTAAACAGACGGCAAATTGTCGTAATTTAAAACGTTCATAATCTATTTGCAGTCTCATCTCGGCGCCAAATAAATGTCAAAAACATGTCAAAATGTAGGGGAATTAGAAGTATTTTTGACAGATTGAGTCACAGTCTGATCTCAGGACTGTGAATGTTCTTAAAATTACGACAATATTGCCCCTCAAGTTTAGAACGATGTAATCAAAATAAGTAATCAGGAATTAGTTTTTTTTTTTTTAAGGATTGGAAATCATCAAATGACCCCTCCCGCTCTGGGTGGAGCGGAAGGGAGTGTCAGACTCTTACTGACTAAAACCCATCCGTGTTCCTTCCTTAGCCCTTTATATTCCGGGGTAGCGGTAACCCTTTCGGACAATCCCGCTGCCCCGGCAGGCTTCGGCCCTGACGGGCCCCTCCCAATGCTGACATCTTTTTGAGGCGCGCGTGGAACACATACCTACGCGTAATCAAAATAAGTAATTAGGAATTAGTCTTGTCATTAGTTGCATGCATCTCAAACTAGGTTCGGTTTTGCCCTGACTCTTCAGGAGCCGGAAGTTTAATATTTATATGAAGTTTTTAAGTCAAATGTTAATGTTATGTTGTTGGCTTGCTGCACGCTTTGGTTTTTACTGTAAGTGCAGCACGCAATTGTTATATAAGAAAATAAATAAATATCTAACACTGCAGTTCTGCTATCTGAACGTACCGAACGTTTTAAGAATTCAATTTAGGTGACCGTCACTCTGCATTTATGTTTGTTAGATTATATTTGTTTAGATATGTTAGAAAGCATTCCGCCCCACTAATAACGTCATACAGACGCCAAAATAATGAGATAAGCGTCACATACCTACCAACAAATTCTCCCAGGACTGGTATGTCTCTGAATGAAGGATAGAGCCGATAATCTAATAAAAGATAAGCTTGCTGTAGCTTAATTAAGTACAGCTCGGATCGTCTGATAAGCTCGTTCAAGTTAGGGTCGCTTTGGTATTTACTTAAGTTTATAGCGATATCGTGAAGTAGCTAATATTCGAGGACTTGTTGCTAACACAATAACAGTTGTAATAACAGCTGCACGGGTCGATTGATCAGGTTAAGCTACGCTTGCCGCGTTTTGTCCGTAGATGGGTCATAATCTTTGTGGTGACATGACGTTTTTCATGACTTCGTCTTACGGTCTTGTGGTCTTACAGTGTTACTAAGGGGTATCGTATTAGTAAGTACCTAACTGGTTGTGGATGACGGACAGGCAATCGCTAAATGTAAAATACTGGTATTCCGCTGCATCTGGTTAGACTGGAAGCCAACTCCAATATAATTGAGCGAATCTGTCAAAAATACAACTAATTTCCCTATATTTTGACAAGTTTTTAACATTGATTGTCGCTTAGATGAGATTGAGACTTGATTTTGAACGTTTTTATTTACGAGAATTGGCCTATACGAGAAAAAGTCATATTTTCAGCATTTTCAAAGTTATTGTGCTTTTAGTTGTTGTGACTATACATTTACTCTGAATGAATGAATTCAAAGTACCGATTTGCCGTTTATTTTTCGGCCGATAACGAAGATTGCCGAAAATACTTCAGCCGAAAACCGAAAATGAAATTCGATCCTAGGTACTCATCAAATCATTACGCCAATTAAACAGAAAACGTTTACACATTTTCGTTACTGTTGATGTCGTCTACTGACTTTGATAAAATTAAGGTTCAGTTTAACAAAGTTAAATGCTATACATGATACTAATTACCAGATTTCCTATTTTATTTATTTAATTATAAAAAATGTATGCACAAGAAAAACTGTACAAAGGCGGACTTAATGCCTTGGACATTTTCTACCAGTCTACCTTAGGGTGATGCAGAGACAAAACACAGTAGGTGCAATAACAGAAAACAACTTAGTAAATATTTAGTAGTGTGTGTGTGTTTAGTAGTAGTATTTCTGTAGTTTATCAGCCATCTCGTTACCATTCCACAAGCATTAGGTAGCTTAGCTTGGGACTAAATGGCGTTGTGTGAAATGTCCAAGGATATTATTTTATTTATTTATTTATAACTAAAATATAAGAATAAATACATATACAGGAAGATTTTTTTATCACCATCCAAATTTTTACAGGTGTTCTACCCATGAATTTCGAGATTTCAGAGTTGGTCCCATAGTGAAAGTTTTTCATAATCATGGGTAGAACACACTGTAAAAATTTGGATGGTGATTAAAAAATCTCCCTGTATACAATAAAATATAAAACAAAAAAAAGTTATGAGAGCCTATCTATTGTCATAGATAAAAATCTACTTCGTTAAAAGTCAAACCGTTCATTTAAATTAGACCAAACAAAGGTACTTTGAAAGTCAAGCAACGTAATGAGAATAGAAATAATACGACTTATAAAACCAAGGTCAAACCCAACAACCGCCCACGAGATTAATAAAGCTAGGAATAATAAGCATTATTTTGTATTAGTATTCAAAATGGAATCCGTCCACAATAAATTGTCAGGGAAACGTTAAGACGACAAGATAATTTTAGACAAAGATACGATTTTGACAATAAATGTTAAATAATTTATTATACTAAATTCTCAAACGTTTTGGAAATAAACGCCCGTTTCAACAAATATTAGGCGAAATTAATGCCTAGGTAAAGAAAAGCGCGCTGTTGGATTTTCAACTTTCGACTTTGGGCTGAGCATTGATTTTATTTTGACATTCACTGAGAGGGCTGCCTAGTGTGTTAGTGAAACGGGTATAAAAGCCGATTTGTAAATAGGGTACTGTACAAATTGCAAGCGAATGAAAGGCTAGCTTTGTTTTGTTATTAACGATTGTTTTGATTTATTAATTTCAGAATCTGCTTTAATAAGCCTCTTAAAGCATTTTGTTGGAAATTGTATTACGAGTTTCAACTTTACCGCAATTCTTAGGTAAAGTAGGTACTATGTTTTATTCCTGTATATTTTTTAATATAATTTATTTCCACGAAAGCATGATAAGCCGTTGGTTCCGGCTGTCATTCGTGGATCATTGACAGTCGTTATGGGTCGTCAGAAGCCCAGAGAATCTGATAAATAGTCTTACCAAGGGGTATCGTATTACCCAGTCACTGGGTTATGGAGGTCAAATAGGCAGTCGCTCCATATAAAATACTGGTATTCAGCTAAATCCGGTTAGACTGGAAGCCAACCCTAACATAGTTGGGAAAAGGCTAGGCAGATGATGAATTTATGTCCAATCTTATTGGGAGATACAATTTATATTTTAGCAGTTTGGGCTTTTAAAAATATCCAAACCTTAAAAAAATATAACTACAACTCAACTCCCCCTTAACACCAGAGCTATCTTTACGGTCCTCCGCAGCCACAATCCCACAAATTAGGTCCACTTTCGGCTTGGCAAAGATCCGTTATTTGCGAGGCCAACGCTCGCAAGTCCGTATCACAAATGAAAAACAATAATGAGGCAATTTGACCAGCTCTGTAGTAGAGGGTTGTGGTAATTAGGACTTCATTTTAACCCTCTCGACCCTTTATTTTTGTATGATAATATTTTGAATTTAAGTTGGGCTCATTTTTTGGTTTTGTTTGTTTTCGGTTTTGATGTAGATAATGTTCAACAGCTGGGAACGATTAAGGAGTATATTTATTTTGAATCACGTTTGGCTAAAATATTGGGGGATTTTGAGTGTAAAAGTGTCTTGAAATTGGTAATAAATCAGACTGAAAAAGTTTTAACGCCAGGCTACAAAAATAAATGCTGCGGCATATCCAGAAAGGATAAAAAAATAAATTAAAAGAAAATATCGCCATATTAATTAGGATTATGGCGAATATAAAATTATAAGAAAAAAAAAAACGTTTAACTATCCATATTTGTAACATCAACCTGCAAAATTTATGAAGAAACCAAAATAATGAACATTAGACAGTTATATATTTATAATAGATGTATTTTCATTCGTAAGGCACTTAACAATAGTATACAGATTCAACTTATCGTTTACTAAAGTAAAACATGTGACCCACAATGTAGCAGTCACCGAGCTAGTTTTCTGATTTTACCGAAGATGAGAACTAAGTTCGGCAAAAAAAAAAACTTTTGAAGGAGCACAATTATATAACAAAATACCCTCATGAAGGGTTGCACTGATTCAATGCATTCAAAACTCAATTAGCTGCATATTTAATCACAAATAACATCCTTCCTCAAACCTGAATGCATTGGATGGGTGTTTCTTAATTGCTACCGTGATGTCCGTGACGTCTGTGACGAACTTATTTTGTACTACATGAAACGTTTATTTTCTCTTGACTGTACTTACCTGTCATAAAGAGTAACCTAGCGTGAAATTGGATAAGAAAGATTTAAATACAGAAGAAGAACTATCAGGGGATCGAGGAGGGGGGTGGATGGGGGGGCTCAGGGGATCAGACCGGAATAAATAATCTATATAATTTACTTTAAGCATTGTTCTCATGTAAGTGACTTTGTATCTTTTTTGAGAATAAATATATTTAAACCTAAACTACAGCTACAAAAATTGCTATAAAATAATCGTAATAAATGTTACTGTACTGTGCAGGTATTGTATATAGGGCTGGACAGTGTTCGCCACGTGATGTCACGTACTTACAGCAATAAATGACTGTGCGTAGATAGCTAGAATACTCTTTATTATGTAAGCATATAAATTACAGACATAAATATAGAAACACGTAGGTATAATATAAAACAAACGAGTAGGTTATACTGAAATGCCGACCGTCTATTGGAAGACGTAGCGTTGGAAGGCCTTCCACAAGATCGACTGATGATCTTGTGAAGGCCGCAGGAATCTGCTGAATGCGAGAAGTACAAAACAGGGGGCCTAAAAAGGCCACTTTAGCAGAATCATAAAACAATTCATAACACGCAATTCATCTGTTTGACAGTTTCACACCTAAGTATATGTCCCTGAAGGGGTAGGCAGAGGTGTAGGTACTTATAGCATTTTACGAATCTCCATACAAAACTGTCATACAGATGAAATTGCGTGATATGAATTGTTTTGTGATTCTGCCAAAGTGGCCTTTTTAGGTCCCCTGGTCAAAACGGCGATGCTTGAGAGAGGCCTATGTCCAGCAGTGGAAATGATGAGCAGGTTATTTACGTACCAAAAACTCTTTAAAACATGATTTTTTTATTAATTGATTCATTTTTACATGTTCCTTTGTCACAGACCACAAACCTGTTTTCGCAGAAAAAAAGCGATTGCAAAACCTACCTGCCCGACTGTCGCTGACATCGGGGATTTATTTTTAATTACTATTAGTTTACGGACCGTATTTTCTCCTGTGTTCAGTTTAAAGGCTTTAGCACCACATGAAAAAAGGTTTAATACAATTAAACTTTTCTTTAATAAACGTACCAGCGACCCGCTCCTACTTCACACGGTTTGTACGACTTGTCAAACCATCGAGATTTCTTTATTAAAATAAAGACATCTCGATGTTTTATTATTAAACTCACATAAAAGTAAGTTTAATATTAATTATAAGTATTATACACATAAACTTTCAGGAAATAAAATCTACAAATGACGGTAAAAACCCACATCAAAGGCCGTTATAAATTACAACGCGTTCACACAAACAGACAGGAAAAGCGGCTTTGATTATTTTATATGTAGATTGATACTTGTAGATTCGCATAAGCTACCTGTTTTTTACCCAACTGCGGCGAAGCCTAAATGGAAGCTACAGTATCATAATATCAACTACAGAAAAGCTATTTCATAAACGGCTGAAATTTTCAGCCGTCAGATTAAACTGCCATCATAATTAAGTTTAGTGAATTAAACCATAGTAACATGCAGTGAAACAATAGAAAATCTATCGCTGCCTGTTTTACCGTTAGGCCCGTCGTCCACGACACTAAGTAAAATAACCATTTATAAACTCAAATCACTAATGAGACACAGGATGTCACAGCACTAGTAATCAATGACGACAATGGTAACGTCGCAACCAATCATAAACTCTTTAATAAGGTGTAAGAAACTCATCACTTGCGACCCGACGTACTAGTCGCATGCTATGCATTATGCTATACAATATACTAGTTTCGATTAAATTCTGGAAACTGTGCTGCGGTATAAAGAACGATCACATACAATTTTTAAAAAAAAATTTTCAAATGATACGCCGTGTACGGTTCACCGGTAAGCTACGGTTTCTCAGAAAGATAGTACCGTCATATTATGACGGCCATTGTTAATTGACAGATTTGAATAGTGGCCCAAAACGCTTGGGCTGGAAATACTCTTACGCCGACGTCGGTCGCTAATGTCAGCCGCGTACCGATTACTCGTAGTATAGACTCGCGCTCGCTGACCGTCAGTGCTACACTATACACGTCCATTTATCGTCAGCGTATTGGTACGCATGACCAACGGTACGCGACCGACGTCAGCGTAAGAGGAATTCAGGCCTTGGGTGTCGAAAAATGCTCTGTATTTGGACATCTTTGCCATTATTGTGTGACCGTTCATGGCTTTCTTAGGAAAGCAAAGTCCTATTTGGGTATCCACTGAATATCAGCGCTGTGCTGTGGGTCCCATGCTGAGTGGAGCCTTCTTGCAGTCATGACGTGCAGCCGTCGACTATTCTGCTTTGTGCTCGTGATTTTAGATATAGTTTTTTTTTTCTTATTATTAGAATTATTTATCTTTTTTCTGTGACAAATAAACCTGTTTTTCTTTCTTTCTTTCAAAGCTTTATCAATCCATTTACAATGTAATTATGACTCGTTAAGTCAGTTTTGAGAAGAGTCTTGGACGACGGGTCTTACTGTCATAATCGCTCGACGGTGGTTTTTGATCGTATTATGTTTTGGGATCGAAGGATGATGCTGTCTATTGTCCTGATCATTAATCTCTCAATTGCTTTTACGATAGAAAAAAAAAAATCGCTGAATCGCTAATCGCTATCGCTTTTTATCGCTGTAAATGATAGGAGTTTAGTCTTTGTTAAGGCATCTGACGAGTTGCAAATACGGAATTGTGGTTGCAAAATTAACATTTAGAGAAAGCCATGTAACATATTTATTATATATTTTTGTATAGCGATCACACACTTCTCTATGTGTTTATTATCCAAGCGTATGGCACTCGTGGGTTTCAGCTGAAAATCAGCGGCAGGTTGTGTTGTCATCTGACATGAGCTGAGGCCTTTTTGGAATTTAATCACTATTTTCTGTTTTTTTTTTAATTCCAATAAACGCATTTTTCTTTCTTTCTTTATTTTAAATGTCAGTCTGTCTCTATCAGCATTGAACTATTCATAGAACCAGAACGATGTTTTGAATACGTTTATGTCAATAGGTCAAGCGGGTTTAAATCAACCTGTGATTGTTCCACAGACAAGCCTTCTTCAAAGAAGGAAAATACATTGATTTATTTTTAAGAACGTTCACATTCCAATTTCAATCTGTTTTTGACAAGTTTTGACGCGATACGAAATCGCGACTATATTTTGAACGTTTTTAAACAGGAAAATTGGTTATGGTTCTTGCTTAAAATTAATTATGTTTAAGTCCCATGTAATAGGGGGCGGGCAAAAACTTTGTTTTAATATCTGAGAACTGTCTGAGAATGTATTACAGAACATAAAACGCAGTTAAACTTTCGAGACACAACGACATTCTAACAAAGCAACCACTACAATTTAAAATATTAAAAGATTTAACCATACGACTAAACGTTGTAGCGTAGTATGGGGAATTGCCGGACTTTGCCAAGTCAATGTTATTCCAGATTTGTGTGAATGACACTGTTACGATGTACAGAATTTGGCTCCGGTGCAATGACACATCGTATACCTAGTTGCATGTGGTTGTATAATACGTCGTTGGGTACTAACAGGAAAATATTAACATCATAATTTGCAGGCTTCTTGTAAATGAATTCGTATGGGTACATCCAGGAACACATTTTGAGTCTCATGAATAGGGGGCGAGCCTATTACCACAGCCCGAATTTACCTACGCTACTTTTTTTTTCAGATTTGTTCCTATAGTAATTGTTCATAATGATAAGTACCTACAATGACCCCCTTAAGAGTTTATCCATTAATTATGGGACACCTTGTATATGCTATGTAAACTCTGCTTGCGAGATGCAGGATTTTGCGTGACGTCAGTATGACGCGTTCGCATGTGGCGTTGTAGATACCGCTGCACTGTGTCTGCACCTAATTCGTGCCAATACGAGAGAAGAGATGAACTTTATCAGTTCATGAAACCTAAATCAGTCAGAAATCTAAATGTGTGGTTTACAACTCCCGCGGATGATCGACGAAATTGAAACTCATCATTATTCAATGAACTAAACCACGTAACCACATTCTATATAACCACAGCGACGTTATACAGGGTCAAAAAAAAATTACTAGCGAAACTGCAGACTTAATGGGTATCGATATGTCATCATACAAGCACATATAATAAATCACAAGTTGTTGCCCGCGTGGTTGTCAGATATTTTCCCACGGGAACGTAGATACTACCGGGATAAAAAGTCTATTATACTATCTGTGTGCTTAATTTCATCCTAATCCGTTCAGCCGTTTTAGCGTGATTCACTAAAAGACATACAAACTTCACATTTAGGATACCAATCTACCGATAAAAATAATACTTGCCCAATCGGGATCGAACCTGAGACCGCATACACAGCAGTCCCGTTTGTGACCACTAGGTGATCAAGGTACCAATCAATCGCTAACACTAAAGGGCTGATTTCACAAATGAAACTGAACGAGATTAGCGCATTTAAACTGCGTTCAAAAGCTGTACATTCAGTGACAGTTATTAAACGCCATTTTTAGTGCCTTAAATAGATGATAATAACAGCATAATAAGCCTATAATGTTCCCACTGCTGGGACACAGGCCTCCTCTCCGTGAGAGGAAGTAGGCCGTAATCCACCGCGCGGGCCCAGTGCGGGTTGGCAGATGTCACATGTTTTCGAATTTTTGGTTCTAGGACATGCCGGTTTCCTCACGATCTTTTCCTTCACCGTTTTGAGAGCAGTGGTGATGAAATAATTTACTCAATGTAAAGCACCTGTCTGGATTTGAACCTACGACCTACAACTCGTAGGTAAGTCGCGGCCGTTACCACACCTCTAGATAATAATACAAGCTCTATATTTTAGTCTGAAATGAAAGTCATACCTAGCACAATTTGCGAGAGTAACTTTTATGGCTTAATTTTAGCAAATTGCTTACTCCAGTATGATGGCAATGTGTCTGTTTTATATTATGGGATTTATGATATTTTCAGGTAAATTCTGTAATGTTATGTCTGTGTAGGTACTGTCAAGTGATAAGTATACCTAGTCTGTTTATGGGTGCTATATAAGATACGGTGTATAATAATTATGTTTTACCCCTTATTTGCCCTGGCGGAGGCCTTAATTAATTGAGGCACCCACAGGCGAGACCGTTTAAGCAGACGACAATATCCTAGGTTTTGCTGAGAAACGCTGTTCTCAAAAAAAAAAGGTTATGTGCGAGACGGACTCTCGCACCGAGGGCTCCGTATAAATTTGTAGGTATGTAAATAGTTTATCACGGATTTTTTTTATTATGTAACTACAAATTTACAGTTTTCGGACATTTTCCTTCAATTCTGCTACATAACCTTGCTTCTTGCAAAATTCCATGATTCTAGGTCAACGGGAAGTACCCTATAAATTTTGATTCCCTTGAGTGTCGAAATATACGTTTTCTGCGGCATAAACGGCTGTATCTTTTTTTACATTAACTTAGAAGTTTGTTTTTTTCACAGCTTCAATGGACTGTAGACCTGAGTATATGGTTTTAATTTCAATTCGATACCTCCACGCGTTCCCGAGATAAAGGGTCCTGACAGACAGACGCACAACAAAGTGATCCTATAAGGTTTCCGTTTTTTCCTTTACGGAACGGTGGTACGGAACCCTAAAACGCAATTTTCACTCCGTACAAAGTGAAATTCTTTAAGCGATAACGATGATGGAAACGTCAAAACGTCGTCGTCGACGTTTTGTTTCTAACGGTCTATTCTGTAACAATCTCACCGTGAAAACTTAGATGAAGTGAGCCGTCATTTCACCTGACGCTAGTGATTGACACTATTGACAGCTCACTTCACCTAAGTTTTAACGGTGAGATATTTGCAGAATCGATCGGCAGATGTATGTATTTGGTGTATTGTGTGTTTTAGTCTGTGCAAAATAAATGTAATCTGTTTCTTTTCTTTTTCTTTCTTTAAAGAAGGAATTGAATTGATATTTATTCAGCCAAAAGCTTGACATAGGCCTCCCCCTAGCACAGCCACTTCGACCGGTTTTGTGCTTCCTGAATCCAGCAGATTCCTGCGACCTTCACAAGGTCATCGGTCCACCTTGGGAGAGGCCTTAAAATGTTACGTCTTCCGGTACACGGTCGCTACTCCAGAACCTTTCGGCCCCATCGGCTATCTGTTTCGCGAGCAAGGTGCCATAAGCTACTGAAAGCATTAATAAATCGTTATGGCTCAGGCGACAAAAATTTTTTTAAACTACGAATCATTTTCAAGTTTTCTTAACGAAAATGTTATATTTTTAGTCCTAAAAATAAAGTTAGTTTAAAAAGAGTACCTACATTTTGTATTAAAAATACCATATTCCATGAAGTTTTCAGTAAGCTGACACAAAATAACTTTTAATTGAACAACTGAACTCTACTAAAATTACTGAATAACTTAATAAAAACTTTTATAATAACACAAACGTGTATTTCAATCAGATTGCACGCCTGAAACCGATAACATAGAATACGTTTTCACCTAATTCCAAGACGTATAATAACGCATAACTATGAATATCAGATCACGACCTTATAATGAAAGTCGTAAGGTTAATATTACCTTGCAGAGATAACCTGCCATATAATTTAATGGGGCACTATGTTCTTATTATTCTAAGTTCAATAAAGGTATGGATTGGACCGTAGATATGAAGTTATGGGTAATCTTGGGTTATCGTGCCTATGATGTTATGGGTCATAGTAATTTCGTACGGGGTGTAGATTCCATGGTGTTTAGGAGTTGATTTTATGGGATTATTATTATTAAAAGCCCACTGCAGGGCAAAGACCTAGGCTGGCATACTCTCTTTCCCCTTCTGTCTGTTCAAAGCTTCTGAGGACCAGTTCTTGTTAAAGGAGTCGGAGCAGGAAACGCCCGTAATTTCGATTGGAACTTCGGATTTCGTACATACAGAGTACACCGCCTGGTCTTCTCTTAGCAGCCAGTTGAACCTCGTTGTCTGCTCTCTGTCAGTCTGTCAAGACCCTTTTTCACAGGAACGCGTGGAGTTATGAGTTACGGAACCCTCGGTGCGCGAGTCCGACTCGCACATGACCGGTTTCTTTTTCTAAATTCTGTGCCCTGGACACTTTTAATTTGTACGTCTTTTAAATCGTTCTCATATATAATTATAAATTCAACATAATGATTTAATTAATATTTTTGTAATAATATAATTTTAAAGTGTCTCCTTAAGTTTCTTGCCCGTTCTTCTCCATGGGTACCCACGCTTTGGATTGGGCAACTAGCTTCATATTTCTGACTGACTCTTTGACAATTCAAAAGTGCCTGTAAACGATTTAATTAAAATAAATGTTTTGCGTTTGAGTTTGCTTTATACCTACTACTTCCTTAATTAGAGTATGAACGCAGTTTGAGTTTTACGAACACTTTTAAAAAGCATACTTCTAAAATATTTCACGTCCTAAGGGACTCCATCTTTTAGGGTGTCTACAATATTCATAGCCTTTTTTACAACAAACACTATGCAGGACTTGTGCTTATAATACTTTGTTTTATAATATTTTATTATATATAATAATTATATATCATAATACATAATTTTGAAGTTTTCTTACATTCCACATACGAGCCTATAACGTAAGCCGAATTTCATCAATGAAATATTTACTTCTATTGCCTTCGTTTTCTGCCTTTTTGTTATTTATTTTATTTTATTCTATTCGGAAAGCTAATATAAACAGGGCTCTTAAACAATATGTACCTATTTGAAGGCCATTCACAAGACGTTTCCACTAATAAACACTTGAAACAAAAAATTACAACAAAAAAGGTCGATTTAATTTGTTAAACATTTCTGCACTTTGCCGCGTATGTGAACACAGCTCATGTTCGCTTTATTTTGTAACTTGTAACCAATTGAGCTAACGGTATTTTACAAGTCCTTTAATCAATTAGTTCTATTATACTGTTGCTGTGCTAAGTGCACAGCACTAGAGTATCAAAAGTACAAGTGTAGGTAAGATTAACAAAAAAACTAAACTACAACTATACCTATGTCATTATTGTTTGTGTATGTTTTAATGAGAAGTCTTCGATCAACAATATTGTTCATCGAAGGAGTAAGTCGTTGAAGTTCCCAATATATTTGTGGTCGGCGCAACATGTCTTGTTTATTTTTTTTACTGCATGGAAGACTTACAGCTAAAAAATATACTTCTCTATTAGTCGTCATCTCGGTAATCAGCAGCTTTCTAACCATATCATAATTCATACAGTCCATCCATCATCTCTCTGGTCTTCCCCTACTCATTCTTTCGCTTTCTTAATTAGATAATTTCCCATAAAAACTATTAACAGAGCGTCGTGTAGTAAACTCGTTCATAATTCCATGCTCGAAGTTTGAGCTTCACTTAGAACTACTCCACGACTATGGCAAACTTTAATGTTGGTACTGTTTTAATTAATGGCATTAAAACAGAGTCTCTAGGTACTGCATTTCTTGAAGAAGTGGGAAGAACGTATATTATAACGTAGACATTGCCTCATTCGTTCTAAGTTCGTCAACGAATGAAACAACAAAACAACAATACCTTCGAAGTGAACCATACACCCGAATAATTTTGCTTTTTCAGACGGGTAAAAACACACTGGGAGTAGGGACAAATGTGGTAAAGGGTTTTGGGGGACTGTCTGTAATTTTGACGTTCCAAAAGTGCTGATTCTTAGCATAATATGAATAAATGACATTTGATTTGATTTTTCAAATCGTGTCATTCATTCTTAGTTCAAGCCCCGAACTAATCTTATGTCCGTAGGTGATACGAACTAGGAGTCTCCCGAAATCTCGGCCCAAACTACAGACGTGCTTAGGGAGTTGACCTCCAGTATCAGATCCACTATAAATGTTTAGGAAAGATTAAAAATATGAGTTATTGAATAGAAATGGTGGACACAGAAACATAAATTGTGATTGACCAATTTATTTATTTATTATAATTAATTACATTGGTTATAACCAATAACCTACGATCATAAAAACAATAGGCCGGGTGCAAATAATTACTGAAAAAGCTGCTAGTCTAGTAAATTATTTATAAAAAAAAAAAGATAATTTTGGTAATGCTCGTCTCGTAATAATGCAGATAATTATGTGGACTTCAACATTACTGCTTGAAGTTTTGTTAACCTTATGTATTATAGCTGTGCCCGCGACTTCGTTCGCGTGGATGTCGGAAAACAACAGGTAATGTGTCGCTTAGGAAAGGTGTAATTGCCACTCCTTCATTGAAAAGGAAGAATCATCAGATCTTGCCTGGTAACGCTTTCCTTACCTAGGGTTCGCTACCACGGCCCTTTCGACTGCAATCACTGCGTCTTCATGGTTCATAATGATAATGCGACGAAGTGTCACTTTGATTTTTGAGAATAAATTAAAATAAAAGCGCCTGCTCGAGGCTGATTATCTAACCAAACAGCCATAATTATGTCCATTAATGGTATTCTAAGACAGACGCAAAATAAAATGTTTATTTTGCGTCTGTCTTAGAATACCAACTTGTAAAATCATATCACCATTTTATCTAAAGTAGGTATATCTGAGATTAGTAGGTGAAGTTTGAAGTTAGTTTTTCTAAGTCTTGGTTTCTTCTCTGTGGTAAATTTAGAATTTCTTAACTTGGTATTGAAGATATCATATATACCTACCAATATTATGCCTTATAAAGCATCGAGATATCTAGATGATAAAAGGAAGAATACATTAATGGTAAGAGCTTCTACATAAAGTTGCCCGTGTAAAAAGCAACCCATTAAACTTTGGTTATATTTGACACCGGCCGCCATTTAAACTACGAAGATGAAACCCATGAAAACTTTAGACATTATTTTGATTTAGACCTTATACTGCCGAAAACCAGAAAAAAAATTGTAAAGATAATTACAAAAAAATATAACCGACTTCCATAAAAAACCCTAGAAAGTGCAAAATAACCTTAGTTTGGGAAGACGTTGCGCGTTAGCAAGAAATTACAGACTTCTGACACCAAAGGTCTATTGCACTTTGAAGTGTGTTTTTAAGTCGGTTGTATTTTATTTTATTTCACACAAAGTCGTGTAAGTTTATATTGAAAACCATGAAAACGACACACATGATAAAAAAAGAAAAAGAAAATTGCAGCCGCCATCTTCGATTTTCATTTTGACGTCACAATCGGCTTCAGCACCCTCGAAAACCATGAAAACGACACCCATGACGAAAAAGTTAAAAATTTAGGCAACCGCCATCTTTGATTTTCTTTTTGACCTCACTTACCGGGGTCAGGATCCTCGGAAACCATGAAAAATAGCTCTCTCTCTCTCTCTCTCTCTCTGTGTGTGTCTCTATCTACCTATTACTTTGAAAAATGAGGCATAACGCTTTTTCGTTATTTGACGATTTCTCCCTTAGAACTCCTACCGCAAGCTCCATATAAGAACTTCGTTAAAAAACGCTCTGCGTTACTCAACTTTCTATATCAGTAATTATCTAACTTCTCTATCGCTCAGAACACCACATTCATTATTATTATCTTACATTATCCTCACTTTTTGTTTAAAATTATTTTAGCGCCACAGGCGCCACTAAATAAACCATCAATGGAAAGCGATTTTGTTTAATATTATAATCATTATCATTACTCTTTAAAATAACATAGACATAAGTAGGTATCTGTTATTTCGTCATTTAAGTAAGCATAAACTAATAGGACGTGATTATTCACATCACAACAACAATAAGTTTTCGTTAGTAGGTACTATATCGCGCCAATAGATGTCGTTACGTGTTACTAAAAATCGTAAAAAGTTGTTCTAGAATACTTTAAATTGATTATATCTTTTGATAGAGTGAACCGATTGCGATGAAATAAAAACTAATCACTGCTCCGAGTTCTACACCATAATTGAGTATAAAAAGTAACCGTATTGGTTTGGCACTTTTTACGTTGACCCTGTTCAAATCAATAATCTGTCACAACAGACAAACAGACAAACAGACAAACCGACAAACCGACAAACCGACAAACCGACAAACAGACAAACAGACAAAAATTCCAAAAATTGATGAAATCGCATCTGTTGGTTATCCTTTAACAACCCAACAATTTTTTTTTAAATATTTTCAATGTACAGAAACGTCTCGTCTACAGATTTATTATATGTATAGATATATTATGCTGTAGTTGTTTATTATCACTTAATAAATAAAATAAAAAGCTCTTAGGAGAAAGACACACACATAAAACACACAACAAGACAACACATGTCCGGGCCTTAACGCACACCACCAAATAGAATATTATGTTATAATCATAGTACATTCTCAGAATTTTTACTATTATGTGTAAAACATTGTTTATTCATAAAATTTGTTATACTGATTGTGGGAGAAAATTGTGGTCACATAACAAATTTACGCACGCATACTGTCACACACGTAAACATGACTAGCGTAGTAGGTATAGACGCCAGCACATCAACCTCCCCTAAACTGTCAAAATTTCCCAATCAACTTTGAACCTTATACTTTAGCGATAAAGTTGAAAATCTATCAAAGAAATTTGACAGATTGTAGTAGGTTGATGTGCTGGCGTCTGTACTTTGTCCATTTGGTTTGTTTTGACTATACAGCGGATTTTTTTTTTTTTTTTTTAAATGGCATCTCGCAGTTCATCCTTTATGAGGATGGCTACTGCTTAACCGGACTTTCCTGTGGATGCCTCGAATTAAGGCCTCCAGCCAGGGCAAACAATAACTTAAAAACTAAGCGACAGCGCTAAGGGTAACCCCCTGTGGGGTTCGGACCTCGGCTCAGGGCGTCGCTGGAAGAGGACAGCAAGGGACAGGCTGGATCGGTATTATTATTGGTGTTTAGGGGCGAATTTAAAACTACAGGCTCAGCTGCGCGGGCTGGCTCGAGCAAGGGTCGGGGGGGGCACGGTGATGGTGCGGGGCGTCGCGACGGGCCTCGGCGGCGAGGACGGAAGGACGGATGTCTGAGCTTGTTTTTGTGTTGTCGACTGAGAGTACTCGTGGCCTTACTGCTCTCCTGGAGGAGGGTAGTGGCGTCGTCGGGGATGGTGAGGGTATGCCTTGGTCGGCGAATCCTACTTATGCGGGAGGGAGTGTATCGGGAGGCCGCCGCAATCAGGGGATTGGGGTGCTTTATGGCAGAGTCAAAGAAGCGCTTGGAGAGGCGTTTCATGAACTGCTGGATGGTGGGGAGTCTGAGATCTAGATGCAGATTCACATTTCGGACATAGAAGGGGGCTCCCGTGACCTTTCGGAGGAAACGGTTCTGGAGGGTTTGCATATTATGCAGAAATCGCGGCTTGGCGTGTGCGAAGACTACGCAAGCATAGGTCATGATGGGACGGATGACCGCGGTGTAGAGGCGCAATTTGCACTTGAGTGACAATTTGCTGCGGGCAGTTATCATGGAGTGGAGCCTACCGAGAGCGAAAGAGGCGCGCGAACGCGCCGTCTTTATGTGCTCGTTGAAGGTGAGGTTGTGGTCTAGGATGACACCTAAGTATTTGGCTCGCTTTCCCCAGGGGATCGGCTTGCCATACATAGAGATCGGGCGCGGGAGGGGGGGGGGTCGTTTGCGCGGTCTCGAGAAGATGACCGCCTGACTCTTATCGGGGTTGACCTCGATTCTCCATTTCCGGAACCAATCGCTCAAGGCGCTTGCGGAGGTTTGGAGGTTTCGAGCTATGGATGACTGGTTGACACCCGAACAGTATATGGCAGTGTCGTCGGCGAAGAGCGCCAACTGTGCCTTTTTACTGTTCGGGATGTCACTAGTGAACAGGGTGAAAATGAGGGGAGACAGAACGGAACCCTGGGGGACTCCGGCGCGGATGGAGTGAGGGGGAGAGAGAGCGCCCTCGATACGGTAGCGGAAAGTGCGGTCCGACAGAAAATCTCGTAAGATGAGCACTATACAGCGGAAGTATGACAGTTATTTACATAGTTTAAATTATTTTTTGGATAAAAAATTACCTACATTAAAGATGACAGAAATCGATTCAATAATCGATTCTGCACAACTAATTTTATCATCATCAATCAGCCTATAGCAGTCCGCTGCTGAACCGTAATGTGCATAAATTCAGTTACACATTGTAGATATAATCTTAATTGGTCACTAAAAGTGAAGTACAATGCACTTATCTACATAGTATATACAGACGCCAGCACATCAAGGTACTACAATCTGTCAAATTACCTTAATAAGGTTTAAAGTTGATTGCGAAAATTTGACAGTTTCGGGTAGCTTGTAATTGTGCTGGCGTCTGTACCTACGTTTGGTAGGATAGCTACATAAATGAAAGAGCTAGCTCGTTTCTCCGCTCCGTGAATACCACCAAACCTATGTCTACTATTAAACAGCATTTTGTGCTTTGTTTTGTTTGAAAAGCGCAGTAACTGCGTAACACACTAACAGTAAGACTGGTTATCATTTTAAGAGTTCAACAACATTAATTGCGTTATTTACGTTGTTGGTCAGACAAATTTTTCGAACAAATTCTGAAGCAATGGTTTAGCAATATCATTCAAAATGATTCAGATTGTAATTGATAGGTGTGACGCAATTACGATGATAGTTGCTGTTGAAATTACAAGCATGTATGAGACTTTTTTTTTGTCATGGGCAATTTCTTTGGTGTTATAGACAGAGTCCCTCTCACCGAGAGAAGGCCTGTATCGAAGCAGTGGGAACTTATGCTATAGGCAGGTAATAATCATTTTCCATTAGTTGGAACTTACCTTTTTACAAAGTGCGACACAAAACTAATGTTCCCCAACTTACTCTTAAAACACTTCCTTGCAAAGTCCATAAAAATGTTTTCTTAAAGACATAACTTCCTGCAGCTGCACCGTCCCAGAGGCCAGTCCTTATGTTCCGGAAGAGGAACTTTGTCTCTTTGTTCCGAGAGGCAAGGACATATTCCAGAGACAAGCGAAAATATTAATATTTCTCGACCAAACCCTCACACAAACGTATGAGAAAAGACAGATACCCGTATTACCTAATCTCCTCTATTTTCCCCCAAAGAAAAGTAAACTCTATCAGGGCAGAGTAAGGTAGGTTTTCCCACGTGTTAAGATTTATTACTCGTCGGGCGATTATCTTCACGTTTTATGGATATGTGGCAGTCATTTTGGTAAATCCGTATTTTGTTTCTTTATCCTACAAAGACAAATAAGCGTAGGTATGTATCTTTTTGTTCCCAAAAAGATGTACGCACTTTACTTTTGTGTAAAATTACAATTTTCTGAGGAGTGACTGTACAAATGTTGGCTTTGTTTAACGAGATGAAGTAATTTATTATTCGGTTGTATTTCGGTTGTCTTTTTTCCTCGACATAAAGTAGGACAGCTGTTTTTTATGTTTTATTTTTCTTAATTTTGATCTCCGGATAAGCTGTGCTGTGATACAAATGAGTTTCGTTTATTATTTCCTAAATGATTATAAATTATTCATTGAATGTAAGTACTGACTAATTAGACAAGAGTTGGATTTTCAACGATCATCTCAGCGCCGAGTGATGAAAATCCAACTAGCAATAAAATTTAGGCATACTATAGGTGTCGCTCAGTGTTACTTAAAACATGCATTTATTTACAATAATATACAAAAAAAAGAATGAGAGAAAATATGTTTATTGGCAATAATAAATATATAATAAATATTAGAGAGCCTCAACAATACAGAAATTTTTCATAAATCATATATTCGGAAATAACACATATACCTACATGTTACAATTTCCTTCCTGTTGTACCGACGAGCATAACCTCATCCGCAGATAGGCGCGACACGACAGCGCAACGCAACTCTAGTAGAACAATTTCTATAAAACCTTCGTGGAAATTGTTCTACCAGAATTGCGTAGCACCGTCGCGTCGCGCCTGTGTGCTGGAGCCCTATTAAATCATGTGTTTTCAAGGACGCACATATAAAATTACAAAGACGCCTAAATAAACGTCCCTTTTATCTACAATATATTTTTATACAGGAAAACAATTTGATGATGGTTTATTTTTAATTTACTCTGAATTTTATATATTTCTAAAAGGTTTAAATTTTTTAATGGAAATAATGTTCAAATTTATACGAAATAAAATAAAATCTCATAGGTCTTACGTTAGCAAACAATTTTTATCATCATCTTGATGATGATGATGTATTACATACTAGTTGGTAGATGTCACATGTTTTCGAATGTTTGCTTCTAGCTCATACCGGTTTCCTCACGATGTTTTCCTTCACCGTTTTGAGAGCAGTGGTGGTGATGAAATATTTTACACAAAGCGCCTGTCTAGGTTTGAACCTACGACCTTACAACTCATAAGGCGGGGCCGTTATCACTAGGCTAGCACTGCTCTGCAATATGTTAGACATTTCAACATAACAGTATCTGTTTTCAACGTATTAAGTTATTTCTTATTTGTTTCAGAGTAAAACGCTAGACTTGGCTCTAGTGTCGATATACAGAGGAGGCGTAGAGTTGGCTTCCATCAGCCAATATGCTGGTTCACCATACAATACTACAGATAGGTAAGAAATCTTATTTATTAATAAAAATGAAACGTCTTATGTCACTTGTCCCACCGCCAACGAGAAGCGTCTAGCTATCAACGATTGTCTCGCTCAAGAAACGTACGAAACATTGATGATCCCATGTAAGTAAAAGAGATACAAGATAATTATATTAATATATGAGAGGGGCTTGTGACTAAGTAATAACAGCAGGTTAAGCTACGCTTGCTGCGGTTGGTGTGTGGATGAGTGACCATCTTTACATACCAAGACCACTTTTTATCAAACAAGGCGAGTTTGCGTGAGAGAACATGCGCTGAAACTCAGAAAGCCTATGTTCGACCGGCCCTGATTCATCGGCCGTTCTCATTGTAAGCAATGATGTGATTTACGTCATAATGGTAAGACTAACCTCGATGCTGCAAAATGCAAAAAGAGTCTTAAAAGATATATAGAACACCTACAATTTTGGTGGAAAGTTCTGTGTACATAATACTGTAAATGGATTTTCATTTCATTGTGATTATTAATAGTACGCGAATCCTATCCCGCATTGTATGAAAACTAAGATATTCATACAGTGCGTCTTACCTGTTATGGTGGCTGGTCCAACAATTCAAGGTCGCTCAGCGCGCTGTGGAGCGGGAAATGCTCCGTGTTCCTTGATGGATATAATCAGGACTGAACTTATCCGGAAAAGAACCTCGTACGAATAGCTTGCAGATTCAGCAAACTGAAACGGCAGTGAGCTGGCCATGTTTGTCGAAGGACCGACCGGTTTAGCAGATGAGTCCTGGAGTGGAGACCGCGTATTGGCAAGCGTAGTGTGGGATGCCCCCCCCCCTAGATAAACCGACGACCTGAAGAAGGTGGCTGGGATGGACCTGATGCAGAAAGCGGAGGACAGGGTGTTGTAGCGCAGCCTGGTACAGGTCTATGTCAGGAGTGGACTGCAATAGGTTGAGTTAATTGACATAGCACGAGAAGAGACAGCAGTACTAGAAGCGCACAACTTCTGTCACGAACTGCCTTCACAGCCAACACCATCTTTAGAAATGGCCGCCGATGCCCCTCCGTGCTAATTGTCGTGTCGTGTTAATTGTGTCATTATTAAAATAACGATAATCCCCCCAAAAGAGTTCACTGAAGGACATTCAAGAAATTTAAACCGTCATTAAATTAATTATTCTGACTTTATAAAATGTTTTAATAGGCCGATATTTAGAAAGAATTTTTTATATACTTGAGGGATCATTATCCAAAAACTTTAACCAACGTTCGGTAAAGACCGATAAAATGGAAGTTTCTAAAAGAAAATAGGAAGAAGTGTATTTATTAAAATTCCTGATCTTAAATAGGAATGACTATTGGATATAGAAAAATCTTTTTCTAAAAGAACTTATGTTTGCTAATATGTAAAAAAGCTTGAAACTCTCTTTCCAATTATTTATCTTTCAAATGTGTTATTTATTTCAAAGATTTACAAATTGGTATTGATTTCTTGGGCTTTTAACTTATCTTTCTGTAGTTCTATTCTGTAAAAATCTCACCGTGATAACTCAGGTGAAGTGAGCTTAAAGTGAGCTGTCATTAGTATCAATCCCTATAGCATTAGATGGAATGGCAGCTCACTTCATCTAACTTCTCACGGTGAGATTCCATAAACAGAATCGACCGGCTGGTGCTTTTATAAGAGCGAAACTTGGAGAAAAGAAAAAATATTGTCCTTCTTAAATGATATTGTAAATTTTATTATCGTCTTTGGAAAAAGTGCAAAGAGTTTTTATTCTTGTAAATTTTCTCTTTTTTAACTTTTTAGTGTATAATCCAGCCAACAATACCAACAAATAGGTTCTTTTTCCCATTTTCATTGAAATTACCTTATCAATCAACTCAGTCTATCGTCGTCCACTGCTGGACATAGGCCGCTCCCAGGCTGCGCCTCAACACCCTGGTCTCCGCCTTTTGCATCCAGCATACCTTACCATCTTGTATATTTACGTTGACTTTCCGCCATTTTAAATTACATTTCATCCGTCTTCTTTATCAAGGGAAACCCCCGGAGGCGTGATAGTGTATGTAATTATGATCGTCTCATTAGCGTCGTACCTACATATTACGTGCTAATATGACTTGTCTCCACCCACAACGTACGCCGTCGTAATTGTTATTTGTGCCATTACGCTTTAAAACAGTAAGTCTACCTCGAATACGACGACTTGATGGTTCTTTGATACGGGAATTACTACGAAATCTTTTGATCATCACTAACGATACGGGTGTCTTAATGTTATTAAATAAAGGAGGATTGTATAACAGTTTTGTAGTAAGATTTAAGGGGCATTTCGGATTATTCTTGTCTTTGTTGAGCAGGCGTACAACGATATTTTAATGGTAATCTTTCACTAAAATCCGACCTTCATTATATTCCGAACCAACTTTTACCTACTCCCTTTAAATATTTGACTCGAAACTTTGCCAAATGTTGCCTTGCCCAACTCTAACGCTTCATCGCAACCCCGTCACAAGTCATCTCGCTTACACAGAAGATGTGAAGATCAGGGTGCCATGTAAGACCTCAATCTTACCATGTAGCGTAATAAAACGGTTAACAAAACAAACTAAGTGAAAGCCACCGCGGCGGTATTGAAAGTACTGAAGTTTTCCCAGGAAGACCGGAGTAAACACGCAGAAGTTTAGCAGTATGGGTTAAATTATAAGCGTAGTGACGAATGTGTTAAGTGAGAAGTTGTTGAAATTGTAACAAGTTGTGGTTTTGAGTTACGGCTGCGTTTGTCGGTCTAACTTTGGAAGAGTGTTGCTGAAATTTGTTAGAGGCAAAAGCCGGACAGTTTGAAATGGAGTAAAATGGTTTTTGTGGCAACATTTATCAGATTCCTTTTACCTTAATCTGCATCTTTTGAGTTTACCTGCATTATGATGAAACGCACGTCTATGCAGGAGAAAAATTTGTCGTTTTGAACGCATAAATTTAGTTTAAATACCTAAATACCAATTATATTGTAAAAAATATAATCCTTGAAATCAGAAAATGCCATATTTTGTGCCTCCATTGTGTGGATATACATACAATCTCTTCCAAACGACAACTGCCGCTATTAACAGATACAAAGGACTTGAGACAATCACTTCTCGCGTAATTTACAAACTTAGACTCGTAAACTATCAAACATTCTAAAAAAATCTTTTAAACTTTCAACCGATAAACGCTTATCGCTTGAGTCTTGCCACACAGGGAAAGCAAGTTAAAGATTAGTGCGGAACTCAATTAAAGCAACGAAGTTTCTGAGAGATCGCGATCCGTATAATTAAATTTTCGTAGCAAAAGTGCTGCGTGATCGGAATATACTTCGAATGCAGGCGTCGGTGTTTATCGCTCGCAAACTCAGCTCTATTGAAATAAGGTTGAAGATGCAGAGTAATGGAAAGCAGTTCTTTGCGAATGCTTTGGGGGTTACGATTGAGTGAAAGATCTGGTTCATTTATCTAAGATCAGAAGGCCAGTTCTCGTAATTTAAAATGTTCTAAGTCTGGTCTCAGTCTCATCACGGCGACAAAAAAATGTCAAAAACTTGTCAGAAATGTAGGAAAATTAGAGGTATTTTTGACAGATTGACACTGATATCAGAAGGCCAATTCTCGTAATTTAAAACGTTCAAAATCTAGTCGCAGTCTCATCTCAGCGACAAACAAATGTCAAAAACTTGTCAAAATGTAGGGAATGTAGGGAGTTTTTTGACAGATTGAGACTGAGATCAGACTGTGAACGTTCTTAAAATTACGAGAATTGCCCCTCTGATTCATTATTAACATTCTTAAAATTACGAGAATGGCCCGTCTGGTTTATTTACCTAAGACCTGGTTTTAAATTTTATTCTGGTTTAATTATTTTCATATATTGCTATGAATAGTTTGCTGTGTCTTGTATGGATCAGAATGTTTGGCCAGAAAAGAGATGAATGAAAGCCATGCAGCTGAAATGAGAATGCTAAGAGGTATGTGTGGTATTACACGAATGGATAGAATATCAAACGAGTACATAAGAGTAAGTTTGAAAGTGGCACCGGTAACTGAAAATTTGTGTGGAAATCGGTTATCATGGTATGGGATAAGGAAGAATGAGAAAAATGTCGTGAGGAAAGTTTTGAGTATGAACGTCGATGGCTATGAGAGAAGACCAAAGAAATGTTGGATGGACTGTGTGAATGATGATATGGTTAGAAAGGGGGTGACTACCGAGATGACGACTAATAGAGAAGTAAGCATGGAAGAAAAATACATGTTGCGCTGACCCCAAATAAAATGGAATAAGAACAGCAGAATGATGAGCGGGATAATTTAGTTTAGACACCTAAAATTCCAATGGAACAGAACTATGGTGAGAGTGCCAGACAGTAAACAAAAACAATGTAGCGGTATTTACTGTTGTAAATAACACATGCGAACAACGCGTCATACTGACGTCACGCAAAATCCTGCATCTCGCAAGCAGAGTTTACCGCGCAATTAGATATACAACGGCCCGACATGAATCATCGGGCAATTGCCCGCCAGACACAACACCCATCTGGTCGGGGGATCCCTTTTCTATGGAGAATAAGTGAACTTTACACCCTGTTCCTCATACATCTATACTGGTGACCCCGACGTGATTGTCAGCGCAGCTTTCGTGGAACTAATTCAGCGTGACGTCATCACAAGCTCTCAAGCGGCGAGTTACATAGCCAGCCAGCACCCACTGCTTCAACGGGTATCCTGATCACCAGCATGCAGCGTCCACGCATACATGGTCTAAAATAAAAACGTTTACTTTCTTACACAAAACAAGACAAACACAATAAACTAAATTGTAGGTCAAAACTAACATGGCACATATAATTTATTTTCCTACGAGTCCAATTATCTACGAAAAGTGACTACAGATTCAATTTACTGCGGTCTTATACCTAAGCTGCGCTCTGACAAGGCATTTAGCCGGATTCCCACTCAATTTAGGACATGTTGGGCTCGTATCACGAAAAGAAGTCACGTAAGCTCGTCGTAAAAAGTTTCCGCCAACTACCTTTTTGGATTCGAGGAGCGGATACCGTCAAGTTCCAGTAATAGTAACATAGCTAGGTATATAGATGGAGTAACAAGAAAAGAATATAATTACATTATCGTAATCATAACTGAATGAAGGAAAAAAAAAACATACCTACATGGCCATGTCGAATAAGATAATTGTGTGAAATATAAGTATTCTTTACTTAAATTAAATCTCACGACTGTTTTTGTTGTCGAAGTTGTAAATGTAATTATCGTATTGACTTGGTTGTGAAATCATCAATAATCATTTGTGTTGTTACAGAAAATTGCATTTTAAGGAGCAAGTGGGTTTCGAATGTAGTTGTATAGATGGATGATTTTATCTTGTCATGAATATTTGTTCAAGACTTCTTCAAAGGAACTTAATATACTCTTTAATAACGGGTTAGTAAATAGGTTAGCTCACAATAGCGGTGATATTACAAGAGAAATGGATGCTGGTGCACGGCAAAATGAAACAAGGTTGGACCTAAATATTACCAAAGAAAGTTAGTAGAGATAATATAATGTAAAACATTATGTCTCTATTAACTTTCTACGGCAGTGTTCTACGGTAATATTGGATATAATTATAATTATGAAAAAAAAACTATGGTTGTATTGTATTCAATCAAATATTCGTCATATTGTATTCTATCCAAACTAATATTATCAGAAAATACTTGATTTTATGTGTGTTTGTTTTTTACGCTTTCACACTAAAACGGGTATTTGGATTTGAATGACATTTGGCACATGGGTAGACCATAACACAGATTAGAACATAGGATACTTTTTATCCTGATATTCTTAGAGATTCCCGATATTGAGACTTATGCAGTTGAATAAGTAGTAAGAAATACGTATTATAATCTCTAATGACCATTAATAATAAAATGCGGATTACAAAGCTGTTAATCAAAGAAGTTTTTTTTTTATTGCGAGACTGATTCTTTGTCTTCCTGCACTACGAAAACTCGTTAAGTTTTTATGCAGCAACAAAGTAAAAAACGAAACGTAACTTGTGATGCACACGTTTATGTTTTTACTACTATTTACTCTGCAGATTTCATTGCGACTTTTATTACTGAATTTAAATGAAGTTCCCAGAAAATATCTGCTCTGTTTATCCATGAAAAGTTATTTTATGTACCGTTGAAGCGATAAAACTACTGTGTTTTGGCAAAAGCAAATCGTGAAAGTGCAGCTGCCACAGTTATCGCAAAATTCAAATTAGATTAAAATAAATCTGCCATGTGAGCAGATGTTGCATGATGAGCAGTGGTGGCTCAGTGACTTACGAGTTGTATTTCGTAGGTTCGAACCCAGACAGGTGTTTTACTTTGTGTAAATTATATTATCATCTCTCAAAACGGTGGAAGTAAACACTGTGAGGAAGCCGGCATGTCCTAGTACCAAAAAATCAAAGACATGTGGCATCTGTCAACCCGTACTGGGTCCGTGTTGGATTACGACCCACATCCTCTCACCGAGAGGAGGCCTGTGTCCCAGCCATGAGAACATTATAAGCTGATTATATATGTTATGTATATTTCTGTTCTTAAAATTAATTTGTAAATGTGTACTTGATCTTTGAAACTTTAGTACTGATAATAATATGAATGTTTCCCTTTGGTTTTCTAACACCCATAAGTGATTTTCAAAAGACATAATACATGACAGACCTAATCATCTATCTTCAATCTATACTCTATACTAAAAACAAAGCAGAAGAGTTTGTTTGTTTGAACGAGCTAATCTTAACTACCTGTCGTTACCAAATTAGTTTTACATTTGCTAACACATTTCTTGAGGAAGGCTATATGCTGCTTAACATCACGCTAGGACCTTTAGAAGCCGAGAAAAAAGAAACAGAAGTCAAAAAACGAAGTTATAGCGCAGGCGGGCGACACTATATTTTATGTTAAAAAAGAAATTTCACGCGGACAAAGTCGCGGGCTGAAGAAACGCTTGCATCAGCAAACCATTTCGGAATTCTCACACTATGTTTAAGCATGCCTGCTCGAGATTTACAGTATATATATGGGACTTTTGGCTTTCATTTCATTCTTGAGCGAGCAATAGCAAACAATTTTGGAATTCTCAAACTATGTTAGAGCGTGCCTGCTCGAGATTTACCATAAATATCTGGAACTTTTGACTTTAATTTAATTCTCAAGCGAGCAATAGCAAACTTTTGATCCATAACATTCTTGATTTTTGTTTCATATTAAACTTGATATGATTAAAATCAACCTTACTTATCTTTGCTATTCATTGAAAATTCCCATAAGACGTTTGCCGTGAGATGAAGTCAAAAGAATGATAATAATAATAGATTTACTTGAGAAAAACAGGGTGTAAAGTTCACTCATACTCTATAGAAAAGGGAGAATTCTCCGACCAGACGGGTGTTGTGTCTGGCGGGCAACTGCCCGATGATTCATGTCGGGCCGTTGTATTGTATACTTATGCTAGTTGTGCGGTAAACTCTGCTTGCGAGATGTACGATTTTGTGTGACGTCAGTATGACGCGTAGTTCGCATGTGGCGTTTGTAGATACCGATACAACAATATATAAACTTTGTTCATTTTAATGCAATTATTTTAAACCCCTACCCTATTACCAACATTTGAATCATCAATCATCATAAAAAAAACTTCCAACATCCATTATAAATTCATGGGAAAATATTTCTACCATTTATTGTTTTATCATACCAAAGCACCCAGTAACGTCCAACTCAAACTCAAAGCATTTATTTCAATTAAACCATTTACAGGCACTTTTGAATTGTCAATAGGTCAGTCAGAAAATATGAAGCTAGTTGCCCATTCCAAAGCGTAGGTACCTATGGAGAAGAACGGGCAAGAAACTCCATGGACACTCTTTTAAATTATATTTTACAAAAATATTAGTTACATCATTAACGTTGAATTTATAATTATATGTGAGAACGATGTAAAAAAAAAATATACGTACGCGTTAAAGTGTCCAGAGTACAGCAAATAGTACTTAACAAAACAATAATCCAAAAGTAAAATAATTAAAAATAAGCCGAGGCAGCCAAGTGATGACCAGTCCCAACTGACGGCGCCCGTTCACGAACATGACGCATAGATCAGCACCATTCAGCTCAACCATTTTGAAGGGAGCTAAATGACACACGCCACCGTTAGCGAGACATTTTAGTGAGCATGACATACTATCAGCCGCCAGGGCACATTCAAGTCAATGAAAGACATTATTATCATTACCCGGTAAACTACAGTACATAGAACTCACATTTGTGCTATGCAATTATACAATAAATATCATTAATATCAAAAAGAGCAATTTTAATGTATCCAAGTTATCCAAACTTTTGACTCAGTAATTACCAGATAAATGGACGTTATTATCGAGGATTGTGTCTCTGAATAATTTACTGTATTCAAGTTCGAGCCGTAATAGCTTTTGTATGAACGTAAAATTTATTTATTAAAATCTACCTTACAACTATCATAACGGGTGTATGTACCCGATGTGAAAGTGAGGTCATTTTACAAATCTATACAAACTTATTACTACATACATTATTATGTAGTAATAAGTTTGTATAGATTTGTAAAATGACGTTGTTGACGTTGTTGACGATGTTTATACTGGTTATGTATAGCTTGATGTGTAGGCGTGTGTACCATTTGTAAACATTCTCAAATTATTTTGTCCTTTTTCTAACAATAAATAAAACAATGGACCGGCAACGAGATTGTTGCGAATTCAAGTTTTGAGCTCATTTTCTTTTTTCTTTTTGTATTCTTGCAAATAACGGAGGAGTAGTGAAACAGAATTAGTTCTTTTATTTTGCGTTAAACAGTATCGGATAACTTGATGCACTTTGTTAATTTATTCTTATGTCTTAAAAGTAGATTTTAACCACTTGATTCAAAACTAATTAAACTCAAACCGGCTATTATAATACGAGTTTTAACTTTAGACTTAGTCTAAACCTTCGAGTAAGTTACTGTATTTTGAACATTATTCCACCAAACGTAAAGTGTTTAATGCAAAATTAACAAATTAGACTCGGGTTTAATGTTATTTTTTTTAATAAGAAGTTTAACTTTTTTGGTGTACCTAGGTCTGAGGATAAACCTTGTTTTGTAATAAGGCCGAAACAGATTTACTTTAGATTATAATTATTATTCCTACAAAAGAGCAATTTTGCAAACTTGCTTTCTATCATAATTTGTTTCTGAAACGAACAAACCAGTGCAAAACAAAAACAAAACTAAAGACTTTATAATAATATCAACCAAGTTCACAGAAATATTTCATTTTTCTATTTTCAAGATAAAAAACCCACGTTTATAAAATGCTCTCTCACGTTTAAAGTATGAACAATAACACAAGAAAAAGATAATTCTCTTAAAAAAATATCATCTTCACTTGTATTTTAGAGACAGCGTTAACGACTTTTTCTGTTTTCATTTCCAAGAATGCTTGGCACACTTACTGAAGTTTTCTAAGAAATTTCTTGACCGTCTTTTCTATTACGAGTATTGTTGAGATCGAGTTAAACTGTGCCACTACTTAACCTGCAACTGCTGTAAAAAGGCCGCAGACTGCGAATTGAGTAAATGGAGAAACTTAGAGCTGCATTCACAAGCTCATCAAAACTAAATAAAAATAACATGATGATGGGAAACATTTACGGTTACAGATAGCGCCACGTTCGCGACGCGCCCCTCTTCTAATCACTTACAGTACAAGTGTGCAATTCAAGTGTATGTATATTAGTGTGGTTTTTATTGTAAAAAGAAAGTTTCTAGACGTATCTTCATGATTTTTTTCTGTCATATCAAATTATTTGTATTAGGTTTTCAACGCACTATCTACCTAGCCATAATATCCTGAAGAATATCATCTATTTTTCTGATTTTGTTTACTGTAGTCGATCATATACTTTTATTGTTTCTAAAACTTGCGTTTTTTACGTTTAGGTCCTGTGAGCACCTTAATAAATAAGATTGTTAGACAAACATGATAATATCTTTCCGAGAGTATTCGTGTCACCAAACCAATTTTGTACCATTAAAGCAGCTAACATAATAATATCAGAAAATTATAATAGATAGTAGCGGAGTACGTCGTCATAGCAACATATACGTTAAAGAAAATGTATCCGCTTTAATCTAATCCGAAGCTAGGAAAGGAAAATTCAAAGTGCCCTATCTTATGCGACTTTGTTAAGAGTTTTTGTATGATCATGTTACATTATTTATTCAGCTAACCTTTAAAAAGCATCTGAGGTTCTTATGGCCAAATAATAATAGCCACACAAGTCGATCGAAGGTTAAGCTGCGCATGCCGAGGTTGGTCCGTGGATGTGTAACCGTTGATAACATAATATCGAGACCCCGGAAAGCATGTAAAGTCGTTGGTCTCAGCTGTCATTCGTAGATCTTTGATAGTCGTTATGGTAGTCAGAAACCCAAAACTCTGACAATCAGTCTTACCGAGGGGTATCGTGTTACCTAGTAATTGGGTTGTGGAAGTCAGATAGGCAGTCGCTCCATGTTAAATACTGGTATTCAGCTGCATCATGTTAGACTGGAAGCCAACCCCAATATAGTTGGGATAAGACTAGGCAGATTGATTGACATTAAAGAAGCAGGGGCACATTTTAAGATAACGTATTTTGTCCACAGGCAGGTGAATCTAAAAATAAGTCCACAACTTGGTGACTGTTTCAATTGGAGCATGACACCTTCGCAAAGTGAGCTGGTGGTCTTCGCAAGGATCAGTGATCCTGCTGTAGATTTGGAGACGACGCCTCCTGATGGTCCGTGGTTAGAAGGGACAGCTGCTGCAGTACCATGGAGCCTTGGCGTTGATATAGCCATATGGAACGCTGTTGGTAAGACATTCGAATGTTTCTACCATCATTTGTTTTTGGACAATAATAAAAGGGCTTAGACAACTGACAATCACTTTCAAAGCGTTTCGTATTTCTATAAAGACAACCGGATTAACATATGGTTTTCAGTAGCATATGTCAATCTAAAACATTTTAGACTTTTCCGTCATTGTTATCGCTAGTATTATTGTCACTTTGGCTAGGCCCTTACAGTTTTATTTGGAAAACTTTCGCCTTTAAAGTCATTACAATAGTGTATCAAGTCTTCCTTGTTAACTTAACGACGAATTTCATCTCACATGTCATTGCGAGAATCTTGTCCAACGACAAGTAGGTAACAGTTGTCTATATCGAGAAACTAGAGCCGTAAAACTTTCTTGTCTTCAACATTATTAGTGTGTAATGGAACTGTGCAGCCAACCAAATAACAAAATTCCGTAGCCACTAATTCAATCTCAACCGGAGACAGAGGGCCATTACCTGAATTCCGTTAATGAATACTAAAATTTACCTGTTAATTACACAGCGAAGTAAAAGAAATAGATGAACAAAGTTCGCAATTTACTGCTGAAGTTTGAAGAGTAAACTGAGAGAAATGAGTTTGTATATTCAGATCTGGAATCGCCATTTATAACAAACACTATGAAAATTGACGAACCTCGGATTGATGAGAAACTTTTAATGATTTGATATTTCTGTTTGGATATTCTGTTGAGTAAATAAATGGAAGTAGATTTAAAGAAACAATTACTCTGAAAATCGATTGTTAATTGAGAGTTTGAATAGGACAAATGATAAATTCTGAAGGCCCTTTTTCGTAATTTAAAACGTTCAAAATCTAACGTCGCATTCTCATCTCAGTGACTAGCAATATCTTATATTTGAAAAAAATCTAAAAATTTATGAAAACTAGAGGTTATTTTGACAGGTTGAGACTGAGATTGTCAATTTTACGTTCTATAATCAAACGTTCTCAAAAATTCGAGAATTGCCCCTCTGTTAGTTCAGCACTTGTATTTTAATCAAAAACATACTCCTTTAGACTATGTAAAGTTAGACAACATGCACGTCTCTTGTTTAATTTGCTCTAAAACCAGACTCAAAAGTGTAAACAACCCAACATTTCACAACTTAACTCCGAGCCACCTATCAAAAACAGAATGAACTCCACCTTAAAGAGATTTACAAACGAAATTTCGTAGCTCCCGGTACGAAAGTTCTCCACAAATAAAACTACGAAAAACTATTGCAATAACTCCCGGAGGAGAGTTCATCTATCAATATTGCAGGCTGGGCGGGTTGGGGGGAGTGGGGGGCTTGCAGCAGGACCTGCGGAGGGGGACGCCAGACCCGCAGGAGGTACTGCTCGAAACCCTCCTGCGAGGGGTACGGAGAACAAGGAAGGGCATGTAACTCTTTCATCTGCGAAGGTAAGTAGATTTCCTCCATAATTAAGGTTGCGGAATGCGAACTTACTTTGAAATACGAGTTTACGGATTAAATCGCGTTTATTGTTTAATTTCGCTTCGTTCTAAACACTTGCGTGGGCACGTTATTAAGCTAATACATAATTAACTAGTAGCTTGGGTGATGATGAGCAGTGATGGCACAGTCGTCTCGGCCCTGACTTTAGAGTTATTGGTCGTGAGTTCGAGTTCAGGCGGGCACTTTACTTTGTGTGTTTAATTTCATCACCACTGCTCTCAAAATGGTGAAAGAAAACCGGCATGTCTTAGAACCAAATCCACATCCACCAATATATCCACTGGGCCCGCGTTGTGGATTATAGCCCACTCCCTCTCATAGAGAGGAGGCCTGTGTCCCAGCAGTGGGAACATTATAGGCTGTTTATGCTATGCAAGTTGAGTGATGGCAAAAGAAGAATAATTTTCCTTCGCTGCATAAAAATCTTCCAACATCACGAATAAATAAAAAATCGGACATTTAAAAACTTTCAAAACCACACATGATCTACTAAAAAGCAATTTCAATTTAAGTTCTATTCCGCAAACCTCCACTCAATTCTGAAACCTTAAAAGCAAACATTTAGTAAACGTTCCGCATCACTAGAAAACTGTTCCCCGTTTAAACGCAAACGAATATTGGATTTTAAATTATTTCCAGACTAGCTTGTTAACTGACATCGTAACAGCATGAAATCGATAGGTCGACTAGAAGTTGCCCAACTACTACCGATCAAGCATGAAGGATGTAGATGACATTTTGATAAAGTGATTTTAGCGTCAAAACAGCTTGTCGCAGAATTATTTTTTAATTGGCTTCGCCGTGGTACAAGTCATTGTGATTGACGAGTGTGCCAATCAAACATTGCACATTGTGTAACAGTTGCTAAAACTGAGTGCTACTGTTTTTTAATCCAACTTGTAATGTAAAATCAGGAAACTTAATTGCTAAGGAAAACTACCAAATGAAAGTGTGCGTATTTATTTTTATTTTATTTGGGAATCCTACATAACAGCTAATATAAACAGAACAATATGCAATGGATGGAAATTCAAAAGTTTCCACTGATAAACACTGAAACAAAAAAAAAAAAACATATCTATATCATAAACGAGGAAATAAATAGTACACGATCCACTAATCTATACAGAATGATTATTTTTACCGGTTCCAATTTTTTACAAGGTGTTCTACCCATAAATATGAACAACTTTCACTATGGGACCAACTCTGAAATCACGGTAGAACACCCTGTAAAAAATTGGAACCGGTAAAAAAATCATTCGGTGTAAGTCCTGACTGACTGATATATCAACGCACACCAAACCAACCACTGGTCCTATTAGTGACATGAAATTTGGAGAGTGTGTTCTTTACGAAGAGTAGGTATACACTAAGGAAGGGTTTTTCGAAATTCCACCCCTATGAGGTTGAATTCAGGCAGACGAAGTCGCGGGCAGAACCAAGTACAAACTAAAGGTCATTTAGACGCAAACAATTAGGTACTTTTCCCTAAAGAACACTTTTAACCGTTGTATGAAATTGTTTTAACACAACAAATTAACGTATGGGTTAAATTATTTCCCTAGCAATAATTTTGTCATGTCAAAACACGTCACACTTATCCATTTTAATTTACGAAAATTAATTACCAACACAATTTTAACACAAAGCAACATTAAATTAAAACTTTATTCACCTGCAAAGCAATAATGTCAACGTACATTATAATTTAATTCTTCTCAGGCACAATAAACCCGTTGGCGCCGGGAGCTAGGCGCAATTTCCACCCTGCACAAGCTAGGTGGGGGCCTGTAGCTGATCGACCGCATGCTTTCAGCCTGAGGCCTAACTCTTACATTTGGATTGCGTCATCAGAACTATTCTCCGCGGGGAAGACCTTCCCCAGAGAATTCACATTATTCGTATCACTGAGATTACGGCCGGAGGTAAGTTGAATATGAATACCAATGAATTTAATTACGAGGAATGAAAGGTAGAAACGAGCTGTTATTGAACGATAATTTTAATTATCATATTCATGTCAAACAATGGTCATGTCTGCTTTTTGAATGTTACCGTACATTTGCATTGGAGAACATAATTATATTCCGATTCGTAGCTACCGAAGTTCATTGATGAAAAGGAATGTCGAAATTTAAATATATCCTCTTTCGCAAAGCAAGAGAGAAATAAAAATACTGACATTGCTTTCAAGGAAATAAAGCTATCTCTTCTTTGCTGAGGCAAATACTTTATAATAAATTACTTTGCTGACTTCCAAGTAAATTGCTCAAAGAATTGATATGATTAACTTTATAAAAACACTTGAGAGTAAAAATATCGTTGTTTCAAATTGTTTATTTTAGCTTTTGTTTATAATGTAATAATAGGTTTATTATTATCGCAAGTGTTAATTTTATTCTATTATCAAGATAGAGTGCAATCGTTACCTCCTACTTATTAAAATATTTTATCTAAATCATATTAAATTACCTATCCAGAAATTGATTAAAAGTTTCGAATTCAGTAAATTTTCAATTAAGCTTGACTTCTTCAGTAAATTAAGGTTAAGAACTTAATTTAGAATAATTTCTGAAGAATTTTTAGCTTCTGTAAGATTGAAGAATTGGCATAAAGTCTTATTTTGCGAAATAAATTATATTACGCAAAATTAAACTTTATGTACAGAGAAGTAACAAATTCTTCACAAATTATTCTAAATTACGTACTCGTAGTACGACCTAAACGTAATATTTTATAAAATTTAGGGTTTAAGAATTTGAATTTATATTTTTGAAGTGGGAATGATAATTTTAAAACCTTCACTGGGTTTTTAATAAATATCTCAGGCTTTAAAATAATCCTAGTAAGTACCTACCTACTTAAAACTGTCGTCTTTGCAAAATAATATTAAAGTGTGATAAAAAAAAAATATAATTAATTATGTCAAATAGATTTGCTGATGAAGGTATTAAGGTACCTCTAAAACATTTACGAGTAATTATCATCTTCATGTTCATGATTTTATACGGTGAAAAGTACATAGAAAAAAAGGGTTCCGTTTTTGCCACTTGGCAACCCATATATATTACATTATTTTTCCTACAGAGCGGTGGCTACGGACAAGGAACCCTGTTCTCGTTGCGGTCACGAAGACGCACAGGATCCTTCCTATCCCTGGAGCTGGCTGGCCGAGGGGCGGCCAGGCTGGTCCATGCTGGCTCAGGGACATCGCGCTCCATATACTTAGCTGTACCTTTGTATGACTTCCGCTGGCATCATATTGCTATCAGGTATGTAATATGAGTCTGTTTTACAGCTTATGATGTCTTCATAGGTTGATTTTGAAGTAATTGGCAATATTTCAGCTCATGAAAGGATTTCATAAATGTGGCCACTTTTGCAATATCAACTCTGAAATTTCGAGACTTTTTTCGTACATAAAAGCATTTATAAACCAATAAACATGAATAAAACCGAAAAAAAAAAAGAGTGTCATTAAACTCAAAATCAACCATGTATGTTTACACTGTGAAAAATAATCCTCATGCGTAGAGATATTTTTTTTCGAATAATAATCCTGAACCTTCATTGACTACAGGTAATTAGGCTACCCTTTAAATTTTCTCCTTTATTATATTTTTTTTATTCCTTTAAATGATTTTATTATGATTTTAATATGTATCGTTACGTACGATCATGACAAAATTTTGCTTACTGAGCCAACATTACTCAAAACCCCTTGTTTAGTTCTATGTAAAGGAAGACCAACTAACTGCAATATCTGGTTTCCTAAGGTTTTCTGTTTAATAACCATGATTATAAATTCTTGGTATTGGTCCTATAAATATTTTGGGTGACCTGTAAAAACAGTTAACCTGATTGATCGATCCGTGCGGTTGTTATTACTTAGCCACGAGCCCCTCTGAATTTTATTTAAAAACTAACGAAAAACTTCTACGCTGGGGGTGCATGGCAGTAGTTAGCGCGTCGATGTCCCTTAGACCCTGTATTACTAAGCTCAGGTTCGCACGAATGGTTTTTTAGTGTACTGCACTGAATTTCCAACTCACTATTTTGCACCGAGAGTTGAAAATCCAACAACGTGTTTTTTTGACGCGCTGGGATGCGCTGTTGGATTCTCAATGCTCGGCTTATCACCGATAGAGTTGAAAATCCAGTGCACGATAAAAGCCCGCCACGATATTATTTTTACGTCCGTGCAAACGTGGGATTAGGCTTGTTATCTTAGCTCCCTATGAGTCTTGCAGCTACTTATAATAACTTAAAAGCCTTTAATATTTCAGACCTACAAACTAATATCGCTGCCAAAATTAGTTCTCTAAAAGAAAATAAAGTTAAAACTAACACAGAAATGTCAGAAAAACATGGCGATAAGTTTAAATAAACAGAGACCCGGTTAGAAAATCTCGTTACCCCATTACGGAGCAGCCATGATACTTATTTAATTTTGTGTGTAGCTACGATATGAAAACTTCAAGAGAATTTTACTGTTTCAGACGTTTAATTAAATATTTTACTACTTTTTAATGAAATAGGTGATTTAAGGCGCCACTAGTCAATATTTTTTCCATACAAATTTCGGGAGAGTATTACTCCACTGTTTGACATTATGCATCCAAAGTTAAACATGATATCGTTTTGACTTATTATTAATTGTGTCTGTACGGAAACAGAATATTAAAATAAAAAGTCATTAAAAAGTTATGAGCCAACAAAGATTCGTTTTTCGTGCTATTTTTAACGTAACTTTAGGTGTAAATAAGTAATAAAAGAACTGTAAAATCTTCAAAACCAAAGCCGTACCGACAAAGCTCAGTTATCAAAGAGTTCAATAAACTTTATTTATAATTGATGTATGCAGTGATTTTTTCATAAAACTCGATTTTCTAAAGCACTTTTCGAATTTTTTTACGCGCCTATCAGTTTAAAACTGTGTTTCTGTGCGTGAGAACTAGACGTTGCGCATGTAGACTAGCGTCTAACTAAACCAATGTTTAGGGCTGGCTTAATTAAAAATATTCTAGAGTTTTGAGCGTTTGTTTTAGTTTTGATAAATGTATTTTTTATTTATTAATTTATTTTAGGATCTCCAACAAGAGATAATACATTAAACATTATAAAGGTTATGGACGATAAACTATTTGGTAGGTGTACTCTTTCAATTACAGGAGACCACAGCATGCACAACAAAATGAACAACTAAGCTAACAAATATAAGGGTAAAATTTTGACAGTGAAACATAAAAAAACAACAAATTCTGTAAAATACTAAAACATAGAATAATAAAACACCTAACATTAACATAAAAAAAAACTCAAAAATAAAAAACATTCACAATACATTTTTAAGACATTTCTTATATTTCTCTAGTAGAACAATTTTTATGAACTCAATCGAAATTGTTCTACCAGAATCGCGTCGCACCTTTTACTATATTGAAAAGTTGTTGAAGAGTTCAATCAATATTCATCAACGTCAAGCTACGTTGATGTCACTATTTAATTTAATTTTATTTTGTTTTTATACATACTAGCTTCAGCCCGCGGTTTCGCCCGATTGGGCGTTGAAAATTATCAAACAGGAACGAACGAAATAAGTATCTGATATGTTAACTATCTGTGTGCCAAATTTCATCCAAAGCTGTTCAGCCGTTTTTGCGTGATTGAGTAGGTAACAAAAATCCAAACTTTCACATTTATTATTATACTAGCTGACCGGAAAGACGATGTCCTGTTTTCTAGAACTCGATCGCAGCGTTACCTACCGGGTCCAATTGTAATCTAAACCATTCAGAGACCCACTAAAACACACACAAAAACTTTCGTCAAAATCGGTCCAACCGTTTAGGAGGAGTTCAGTGACATACACACGTACAGAAGAATTATAGGTACCTACTTAAGATTTTCCAACATTAATTTGTAGTCTAAGAAGAAAACTACTTTTCTTTTTTGTTAAATATCTTTTTTGAAGACAACGGGAGTCAGGTGATGTATAAGAATGTAGGTGGTGATTATAAGTATAGGCAGGGTGATGGTGTTCCCGTGATGAAGGAGTGAACTAAAACCAGTTAATCAGAGGTAGAAACAGTACTTAGTATAATGTCTATGCAGGCACACGATTAATACACACAATATACATGACACAGGTTACGCACTAAAACACTAACTTACTCCTTACAATTTTAGACGTGATTAAAAACTTCCCTACTAAAATTACGTCAATTTACGTCAGGCGCTGATTAATTTGACAGGACTAAACTAAAATGTATCTTCTGTCCTTTTTCTTAATGAAATAGAAAGAAAAAGATACACTGAACTTAAATTTAGTTTAGTTTAGTTTGTGAACAACAAAATCGGCACCAATACCTAATCAATAGTAAAAACTACTCAGAAACGTATCTACCTCACTACAGGTACCAATTTACTTTAAAATATTATTAAATCGAAAATACATTTCATTCCTGGAATCAACTTCTATAAATACGGTGAAATTAAATTCAGGTCAGAAATCACAGTTCTTTAAAATTGGCAGCACTAATTGGACGTGAAATTACTTTCAATATTCATTCTGACAATAATTTCAACAAATTATTTAATTTTTGATTGAACAATTTTATTGTGTAATGAATGGTCTTGGGAAAAGAATTTTCAATTTAAAGTAATAATTAATCTTTTCTCTGTTGAGTCATTGTAATGTATGTAGTTAGGGCCGGTTGTTTAATGTAAAATACGTCAAGCCCATAATTTTGTAATTGGAATTTGAAACAACGGTTTTTTTGGTTTGACGATAGTAAGCGCCATTTTTGACGTACCTGTACGCGTGCGTCAAGTGGACGTGGAACATCCCGCCCTTATTGGGATGAATGTTAAAAAATACTATTTCCTTACTGCACTTTCTCAACACCCCGTGTACTTTTTTGTTTGTTTTAGTGTCGACGCGATGACTCGCTCGGGTTTTCTAAACAAAACGCGATTCGACGCGTATTTTTACTATCTAGTCAGATAAAACACTAAATGTGAAGTCGGAATACATATTATAAAATACTACACATTTATTTACTACTAGCTGTACCCGCGACTTCGCTCGCGTCCACGTCGTTTGCGCGGTACCCTAATTCATTTTCTTAGATAAAAGTTGCCTAAGTTACTCCTTATAACAGCTATTTGCCAGGGAAAGTCTCGTCAAAATCGGTCCAGCCGTTTCGAAGATTAGCCGGAAGAAACTGACAGTCAGATTGACAACAATTTAAAAAATAGTTTTTACGTTATAAGTCTCAGACCAAATAAAAAACCAAGACAGAGGGCTGTCAACAATAAAGTGAAGCCGATTTCGTAAACATATTATGTGCACTTAGCAAGGTGTAGTTTGATTGTAAATATGTGCGTGTGAGCGTGTATGCACAGAGCAGAGGTGTGTTTTGGCATGTTTCACTGTATCGTTCTCGGCGATCTGTCTTGTTTTTTTTTTATTTGGTCTGAGTTATAAGTACGGTATATACTTTCGTATGCATTTAGTAAAAAGATGTCACTTCGACATTACAAACAGACCCATCAATTCTATTTATTAGCATAGAAGTATATCTTTATGTATAAGCCTAAGCTACGCCTGTAGGTACGCCTGCTATTAGGAATTCTTTAACCTTCTCAAGGGACACAAAAAAAAAAAGTTATAATGTCAAACCGAAACTACGAGTACCTTGTTTCTATAAAAAAAGGCCCGAATCACACAGAGATAGTACACAGATAGAATCACACTATAGGGACCTGAACAGCGAAGCTATAATACCCCCGGGAGGTATAACCCTATCAGACGTAACGTTGGTAACAGGAATAGTTCGATAAGGGTAGCGGAGGAATCGAATAACTTCGTTTTGTACGTTATATCGGTAAATACGTAATATATGGTAAATATTTTAGTTTTGTGGTCTTGTTTGTTAAATGAGTTTTTAGATACGAAGGATAAAAGAAATGTAGACGGCCAGTGGGCACTTCCTCGAGACTTTCATCAACATCATCATCATGATCATCTGCCTAGCCTTATCCCAACTATGTTGGGGTCGGCTTCCAGTCTAACCGGATGCAGCTGAACACCAGTATTTTACATGACTGCTCATTACATGTTATCTTTTATCACATTTTTCACTGTAGTTGACACCGCAGGGTTAAGCTATCTTCTTAAACACAGAAGAAACGAGAACAATATTGATCGCCATGCTCGATCATTACATGTTATCTTATGGCACATTTTTTACTGTAGTTGACAAGCCGCAGGGTTAAAGTCTCTTCTTAAACACAGAAGAAACGAGAACAATATTGATCGCCATGCTCACTCATTACGTGTTATCTTATGGTACATTTTTCACTGTAGTTGACACACCACAGGGCAAAAGTCTCTTCTTAAACACAGAAGAAACGAGAACAATATTGATCGCCATGCTAGCTCATTAAATATTATCTTATGGTACATTTTTCACTGTAGTTGACACACCGCAGGGCTAAAGTCTCTTTTTAAACACAGAAGAAACGAGAATAATATTGATCGCCATGCTCGCTCATTACGTGTTATTTTATGGTACATTTTTCACTGTAGTTGACACACCGCAGGGCAAAAGTCTCTTCTTAAACACAGAAGAAACGGGATCAATTTTGATCGCCATGCTCGATCATTACATGTTATCTTATGGCACATTTTTTACTGTAGTTGACAAGCCGCAGGGTTAAAGTCTCTTCTTAAACACAGAAGAAACGGGAACAATTTTGATCGCCATGCTCGATCATTACATGTTATCTTATGGCACATTTTTTACTGTAGTAGACAAGCCGCAGGGTTAAAGTCTCTTCTTAAACACAGAAGAAACGGGAACAATTTTGATCGCCATGCTCGATCATTACATGTTATCTTATGGCACATTTTTTACTGTAGTAGACAAGCCGCAGGGTTAAAGTCTCTTCTTAAACACAGAAGAAACGAGAACAATATTGACCGCCATGCTTGCTTATTACGTGTTAGCGATTTCAGACTACTTTCGTCATGAGTCTATGGTTCTATAAATAACTTTAAAAATATATAACAAATATAATATTTCCAAATCCGAAGTTTTGAAGCAAACAAGGGTTTAGTACGAGGCTTTTGACTACTTTGTATGTGTATATTTTATGCCTTTTATTGTTTGTGCAGAATAAACAATTTACCTTTATTTATTTTCTTTCTATTATATTAACGTTTTGTCCTCAAATGGGTTTTAAAGACAAGCGCAATTAGCGTTAGCGTTATTTTTAAGTGTGTTTACTAAAAATAATAAAAATATATAAGATCACCCGAAAACATTAGCAAAGTATCGATATTTACTAAAAAAACAATACTCTATTTTTAGAGTTACTTGACGTTATGTAATATGAACACAAGTTACCGAGATAAATAATTTTAAGAGCAAATCGGGACACCCTGAAATTCAACAAAATTCAACATCCTCTTAAACTAAGAATCTGAACTATCTGAATGCTTCTAAAATTTTAACAATGCTGCATAAAAAAACTTACAAACGCAAATCAAAATAATAGAAGCAAAAAAAACTAAAAGCTATTTTACAGATGTTGGGTGTGACTGTGCGATTAGAATATACAGGGTGTAATTGAAAACATGCGACAAATCGAAATGGGAGATTGTATTCATCATTATGAACAACTTTTACAACCAAAACTGAAATCGCAAAAAAAAAATCAGCTGTTCCCTACATTTTGATGAGTTATGCAAACATAAATGTAGGGAATAGCTGATTTCTTTTTCGCGATTTCAGGTACAGTGTGAGTACAATATCTCATTTCGATTTGTCACATGTTTTCAATTTCAACCTGTATAGATTTAATATTGTGTGTGAATGTACGAATGAGAGTATCACATAAACTAACGCCATCTTTATCCCCAGTGTTCACGACGACAACACAGTCCGCGCGTACGTCGACTGTCGCTGGCTAAGGACTGACGTCCTCGAGAAGGACGCTCTTGATACTCCCAGGGACGCTGATCTCATTATCGGCTATCTCTTTTCTGTAAGTATGCGGTGTATTAAATTAAATCTTTAGCGGACCGTGTGAAAGGGACACCGTTCTATATTTACATAGAACTTAGTTGTGTGATTGAGGTTTTTGTTGGAGAAGAGTAAATGAAAAAGGTGTTATCTGGTCCTGCTTTGTAAAATATATTTGTATTTATATTTTTCTATATATTTTTTAATTAATTTTTCGACGCTATGTTTTTGTTTGTGTTTAGTTTTAGTTAAGTTAGGATTTAATTTTGTGATTTTTATTAATTAATTAGGTATTAGCTGTTATTTGCTTACTTATTATTTAAATTTGCAGAAATTAATATCTTAAAAGCTAAATTAATGAAGTTATTTTTGTCTCAATCAGGCAATAATTCAACATTTTAAGTTTTGAGTAAAAATTATTTCAGGTTTGATTATATTTGCGAACTCAATCAGTCTTGTTACAAAACCAATTCTAACTTTTGACCTAGCCTAAACCTGCGAGACAGTTCACACTGTATGGTTAACTTTATTCCGACGAACGTAAAGTTCTTAATGCAAAATTGTCAATTCAGTTTTCGTAACATGAACTTTAAGAAAAATCAGATTTCAAAACCTCTTTGGTGTTGGCAAAATTAAGTTGTGTAATTTAAAGCCATACACACAATGGAGCCGTATCGGCCGCAGCACAAGCCGCAGGGCACAATCCAATACAAAAAAGTGCGATACGCCGCACCCGCCTGAAGTGTGCAATGGTTCATACAAAATGTACGAAAGTGATGTATGAGGATTATTGTAAAATGGTGCGGCCCGCTCAAAATTGTATTTGCCTTAATTTTTGAATTTGTGTATTAGAGTATAATTTTCTTAAAAAAAAAAACAGTCCTTGTAGTTTTACTTCTGTTTTCTTCATTTCACCTTTTGATCTTTTTGTAGGAAAGAAAATAAGGAATACTTGAATGGTCGAATGGAAAGTGGAGACGACAATACGACATTAAATTGAACTGCGTATACCTACCGTTCCCAGCCTGCCTGCAAAAATTCAATCAAATATATCCCGAGGAGGATATAGCCCGAGGGGCCCGTGGCTAAATAATAACAGCCGCACAGGTCGATCGATCAGGTTAAGCTACGCTTGCCGCGGTTGGTCTGTGGATGGGTGACCATCTTTACATAACGAGTCTCCTCCGTGCCTCGGAAAGTACGTTAAGCCGTTGGTCCCGGCTGTCATTCGTAGATCTTTGACAGTCGTTACGGGTTGTCAGAAGCCCGAAAGTCTGACAACCAGTCTTACCAAGGGGTATCGTATTACCCAGTAACTGGGTTGTGGAGGTCAGATAGGCAGTCGCTCCATGTAAAATACTGGTATTCAGCTGCATCCGGTTAGACTGGAAGCCGACCCCAACATAGTTGGGAAAAGGCTAGGCAGATGATGATATCCAATAGTTTTTTCACTATAGCTGGTCAAAGATTGGCAAAGCCATAGTCGGCCCATCACCACTATTTAGTTTGTTTGAAAAAATCACTGTTTTAATTTCGACGCTATGATTTATTTGATAGTTCCAAAATACTCATTTACTGTCGTATGTTGTATGCATATTGTATAATTTAATAATTCTACTTCAGTCCTATCAACAAATGCCTTACCTGCAAAACAACAACTATAACTTGCAATGCCTTATCTGATTATAACACAATGTTCTGCTGACAGGGCGATCTGGAACAGTTGGTGTTGGTGCCAAAAGCCGGCCAGGCTCAGAAGCAGTGTTCCAGCCAAGTGGCTGGCATCTCCACGCCTTATGTCACAATACATGAAACGTAACTGGGAATTAGAAGATTATCTCAGCCTGAAAATTGGAGTAGGAACACAACATTATAAGAGTATGTTATGAATTGTATTAAAAGACGATTTTGAAAGTTGTGGCTAACATCTTGAGGATAATGTTTGAGTAAAAATCTGTAAGGGTGTGTTAATTTTCAGAACGGAAGAGTTAATTCTTTTACCAATAATCATAGACTTATAAAAAAAGATGGATTCCGTGTCACGCATATCGAAAGTGAAGCACAGTAAGTATGCCGGGACCGTTTTTTAAAACACGCCTCACGGTCACATTTCAATCATAGTTTGCCGACCGGCCGCCATTACGTGGACAAGACAGCGTTAATCGTCAATCACGCACACATATATCGGTACGATGCTTCACTTTCGATATGCGTGGTGCGGAGTCCATCTTATCTTATTTTATAAGTCTATGATAATAATAAACATTTTGAGATGTAGGTATCTGGACCGGTCTCCATTTCCATGTAAGTACCCAAGAATTATGGTAAAGTCCTACAGTATTGCAACACATTCATCGGACGAGCGTTGATTGGAACCTTATTAAAATTTACCGTTTTAATTTTATGATACGGTGTACAGCCTTCTCCTTATTGTGAGGTTAGCCTCACACGAACAATGGCCCTTTTTTCATTAAAACTTCGAGGGGCGTTGACATTTTTGCGAAGAATAAAAATTATATATCCACAATTTTGGATGTAACAAAAAATCAATATAAAGTAAGCTCAATAAATATGGAATAACGTATTGTATAAACTAGGACCATAACGCTGTATAGACTAAATAGATTACATGTGAACTGCTAATATAAAGACATTGATTAAACACTTATTTCTAGATTAAAAGCATGCTAAAACATTGTATTTTGAAAAAGAGTAACTTGATTTACTTTTGACACGCAAACTTTTTGAATAAATAAGAGATTTTTGCCCGATGTGCGGTTACGTTTTCCTTTCGGAATATTTATTGAAGATTAATAAAACTGCCTTTAATTATTTTCTTTGACACGAAAATGTACGTATTCTTGGAGAGATAGAGGTATTAAGAGGTAAGTGTTTGTATGTGTAACGCTATTTTATGGCATTCGTTTGTATATTTAATTAATTTACACGACACGATATATTATTATTGAAATCGATATAACTGTAATAGAATAATATAGCATTTGAGATACTAGTGTTTCTTACATTAGCTGGCCTAAAGTTGTAAATAAACTCTTTGATAGTGACATTCAATAATTATTGTATTTATATAATGTTAGGACATTATTTTGAAATATAATTTATAGCAAATCAGTTGATCTCATTACCTTACATTATTATTACATATTTTACTGTTTAAAATAAACTGTGTATTGTTACAAAAGAAACTGTTTATATTTCTCTTGGGTAATGAAATAAAGAAGATTATACATGTGTGCTGTTTTAATCAAATTCCAATATTAGATGTGACGGAGACGGTACGTCTCTCTTGTTATCATCAGCCATATATTTTAATTACTGCGCAATAGAAAAACAGTTTACAGTTCTAATCAAGTAATAATTTTACGAACAAATTAATCACACTAGCGAATCACACACTGTAGGTACACGATACAACGATACGGAACGCGAGACAGTTTCTGAGCACATGTTGTCCGTACGATGTGCAATGGTCAAGAGAGGGCTGCTCCACACCGCTATCTGTGCTCTCGTCGACGCTACGAATTCATGCTACGTTCTGTCGAGTGCCGCCTGGTTCTGCCGTCCCGAATAGTGAAACGAATGACTCCGACAGATGTCTATTTATTGATTTAGGATCTATCATAATCATCTGCAACTAATACATGACACATACCTAAATAAAGGGCAACATCAGTAGGTTTAATCCTTCACTTATAGGAGACCACAGAATGCACGAATCTTGTAGATCAAACGAATTTGAATGCTTTAAATAATACATTAAGAATTTTCTTATGAGGGGAGAACACACAGAAACGTTCTACCAGAAATTAATATAAGCATTTCTAACATTATTTTTGTTGCATTGTTATCATTCGCAGAACGAAAATATTTTGCAGTGTAAATTAATTGGGAATACCTATGTATTGTTTATTTCTTCAACCAACTTCTCATTACATTAAAAACGATGAGAATTTACGAGAAAAATCACAAGCTTAATAATAATAATAAATATATAAATTTAATAACTGTTATTAACAAAAACTATAACACCAATATAATTGATAGAGAATATTTAGGCATCGATGGAATATTTTAGATGCTATTAGTGAAATTTAACGGAGGACGCGTGGGCTCGCGAAAGATGGAATGAGTGGGAAGAGGGCAGCGTAAGAGGGCAGAGGATACAGTGTAGGCTAGTAAATTTTTAAAGGTAAAGGTTAAGAACATGAAGCATTCTTCCCAGAACAGATAAGTAAGGATATATAAATATGGGAAAGCGGGGGAAAATCGGGACGCTAAGGCAAATCTATAATATAAAAATGAATAGCTAAATGTGTTGCTAAGCGCAAATCTCGAGAGCAGCTACACCGATTTCGCTAATTCTTTTTTTGTTGTGTTCGGTATTGTCAGGACAAGGTTAATATGATAGAAAAAAAAAATTGTTCGAAAAAAAATTGCACCCGTGCGAAGCTGGGGCGGGCCGCTAGTATTAAATAAAACACAAGTTCGAAAGAATATAAATAAACTTTAATACGCTGTGTTCAGTTTATTTTATAAATCACATGTTTCGCACTCGAAATCACTTTTTTCTTAATTCCAAATGACATAAAATAATAATTAACGATATCCTAGACACAACTTCAATTCACAATAAAAACCTTTTTTTATAATTATTATAAAAATATTTTTAATTATTTTCATGGAGCGTGCACCAACGCCATTGAATTTTTGTTGACAAACTAATCGGTATGGTCAGCTGCAGTGGATAAACGCGTGCGAAATTTTGAAACAGGTAAAAGCCTGAACTGCCTTGTCCCGGTTTTACCCACATACCCTGTTTTGGATTAATCTCCCCTCCTATCTGAAATAGTTCTAACGGTAAGTGCCAATTTGCCACAGCGCCAATACCACTCTACTTTCGATATTTCCACCCTAAAACACAATATTTTATGAGAAATAAATTCCATCTAACTGTGACGGTTTGGTGTTGGCAAAATATGTAGGTATCTGTTTTAGCAATATGATATCGTGGAGTAGGTAAGCGTATTGATTATGACTAGTGAAGTCTATAGTGTAAAGCCTCAGACCAAATAAAAAACCAAGACAGAGGGCTGTCAACAGTAAAGTGAAGCCGGTTTCGTAAATATGTGTGCACTTAGTGAGACGTAGTGTGCTTGTAAATAGTTGTAAATGTGTGCGTGTGGGCGTGTATGCACAGAGCGGAGACGTAATTTTGGCATGCCTCACTGCATCGTTCTTAGCGCTTTGTCTTGGTTTTTTATTTGGTCTGAGTGTAAAGCATGATAATTTCAAACATTTTTGTAGGCCATTTTTCAAGACCCCTTCTCAATTGATATTCTATGAAAGATCTCTAAGAGTTGCTCTTTCTTACCTCAAACAAAATTCTTCATCTATTGTTATAGAATAGAAAATAATATTTTTATTTGCATTAAAACATGGTACAATAATGCTCTTAATAATATGATTATGATCTAAACATCTCGCCATGGATTTGCATACAAATATTGAAAAAAAAAACGATGTTAAAAATAGATGTTAAAGGTAAAGGATATTGATATTTTTTTGAGAAAGCCCCGAAGTTTTTGTTCTAATAACTAATCTAACCGGGATGAAGACGCCAATCCTACTTAGAATACTTCAAAAGTTATGAGCACTAGAAATAGAATCTTAAGCTATTTGTGAAAGAGATGAAGGTCAGATGAAATTAAAATTGAACGAAAATTTCATATTAGACCTTTTAATAACTTTTGAAATCAATAGACCAGTTGAATTAGATAAATTTGTAACAGATATCAAATGAGAATTTTATTATGAATGTACTATACAAAAAAAACAGAGAAAGAGTTGGTAAAGAGATTGAACGAGCAATATTTATTTAGGCTTTATGAGGCTAGTATAATTCCAAAGAACCATTAGCAACCATGACTGTGAATGGAGGCAAAAAGTGTAAATGTGAGGTTGAATTGACAGAAGCAACAACTTTGTTCTTAGGGAGGAAAAAGGAGATTAACGTGGTTGGTAAGTATCTGACGATAAACATCCGTTAATTAATCAAAACACAAATAAACGAAACGAATGAAATAAAAACAATACCAATAAAGAAAACTACAAATTTTATAAAGTGCAGTTAATAATACTAGAAATCCACATACATACAGACACTCACACCCTCCCATGAAGGTAGGCTGAAGCTACACGCTACAGCAGAACGCTACCTGCTATGATTCTTACATACGCCTTTTGATTTTGCTGGTTGTATGTACTACGCATCTCATATTTCTGAAGAATACCACCGGTATAAGGTCACTATACATATATGTCCTTCTAGCGAGTCCCAACGTTTTCGTTTTTTTTTCGGCCTTGTAAATACCTTTTGATATAAATATATAACACTTAAAAAACCCAAAAGGGATTTACGTGACCAATAACATACTAAAGGAAATATTGATAAAGTAAACATCAAAGGTAAATTCTTACCCAAATATTCATAATCAAGCATTACTGACATAACAATTTTAAAGGCATCCACAACGTGATTTATTTGACGCAGATCTTCGCTCATAAGATCACAATCTCGAAGGGAATTCCAATTACGACGGTAGCGTGCGTGATAGGAATACAGACAACCACCTACTTATGTCAGAAGAGGCACAAACGCCTAGAATTGGCATTAGTCTGTTTCAGACAATGTCAAACGGTATACCATATTCCGTTTGACAATATCTGTACGTAACAGAAGACTGTATAGGTTAGATTTCGATTTACGAAAACTGATAGTGTTGGGTATTGTGGTTATGATTTCAGTGTAATTTGTGCTTTCTGGAAAGCTGTTGGGATTATTGATTTTAGTCGATTAAATTAGATACGGCTTGTGTTGGATGACAAATTATGAAACATACACTAATCAATAAAATTGATTCTTTGTCGACTGATTTTTAAATAACGTTGAACTTCCTAAAATAGGGTTGGGCTACACGATCTGATGCATGCCGTTTTTAGGGATAGGTCAACTTAAGCTTCAATGGTTCTTTCTTCAAAAGGCCTCGTCCAGGCATGGTCTTGCGTTGTTAGACTAACGCATTGTGTGGACTTATAAGGACTTAAATCTTTTTAAGTCCTTTCAACTATGACATATGAGTTTGATTTGGCATTTTTCGGCGAAAACGCTGGTCGATCAGATTCACTCGTAATTAAAAAAACCTTCAAATTATTTTTAGAATCATTTTTCATTTGTTTATATACACATCTATTCACTTGTGTATTTGCTTCATCTACATCAAAAAGAAAACTGTTATCCAAGAAAATAGCACTTCTAGCAATTTTCTTAGCATCGCCCAACCGATTTCTCCCACTAATATTTATTATTGGATTTTCTATACATTCCACGATGAAAGCCTAATAAATCTGACTTCTTGTATTTATGATGTGGACGTGCTGCCTACAATTTTGTTCAGCACTTATAGAAACTACTTGGCTAGATGTTTTCCAGTTGGAAGAAATGTTAGCTTTTTAACTGTCAGGCATTTTTGATCTTCGTTGCTGTTTAAATATTGAGTTAAAATCTCTAAGCTGGCTATGAAAAATTCCTTTTGCATTTGATAGCCCAATTCTTGAGGAAGATTATAGACTATTTTAACACCACGATACTACCTTTAGGAGTCGAGCAAAAAAAGTCAGAGAGAATGCTATGAGAAAACGAAGTAATAGCGTGGGCAGGTGATGCGGAGCGACGCGGTTGTTCGATGGAACAAGAAATTTCATGCGGATGAAGTAACAAGCAGCAGCTAGTCCTAGATAATTGTTAAGTTTAAAATTGTTGATCTTAACGTTTTTGAGCATGAATCATTTGAAACTTCTTAGCTAGATACTATTCAATAATAGACATTGTTTATCCACTCAATAGAGTTCAATATCCCTTAGCAACGTTCCGGGCGGTCACACATACGTAATCGCGTTAGTGCCTGTCACGACATACCCTTGGACTTTGTAGTAAAACAACATGTTCGCGCTAGATGTGGATAGATTAGCTCACGTAACGAGCCTTGAATATGTAGGTAGACAAGGGTTTATACAAAATAATACTGGGTTATTCTCAAACCTGAAGGCCAATTTCCGGAATTATTAAAACTAGTTAGTCTGGGCAATCTCATTTTGTACAGACTCTTGTATTAATTAAATAAATACAGACGCCAGCACTTCAAACTTCTACAATGTGTCAAATTTCTTTAATAGATTTTCAGCTTTATCGCTAAAGCATAAGGTTCAAAGTTGTTTGGGAAAATTTGTCAGTTTCGGATAGCTTGATGTGCTGGCGTCTGTATTACAGTACATATTAATTCCATGCATATCAGTGACTGTCAAACGTCAAAAATGTAGGCAAACGAGTTACTAAGGTCCATTCACAGTTATTTCATTTTCTCTGATTTTGCATCACTTTACCTTTATTTCTTTTTTGTAATAAGGTTGCTTTTGGGTTGCAGTTGTAGGTAGGTAGGTACAGGATAGGTGTACAATTTTTGTCAGATTGAGACTGAGGTAAAATTGCCTCTTCCATCTTAGAGAAAAGAGGTAAGATGATGTCTTTCCCTAACAATTGCAGTGGTAAGTAGACTGCTATCAGTAAAGGCAGGTAATTAGGTTATCTGTAAAGTTTTAACACAAAAAAAAATTGTACCTATCTAAAAGTCAGCTGTAGTCAAAACCTACAAGCTCAAATTAAATTAGCTAGCATAAGTCCTTAAACGTGATGGGTAAGTATCGATTTCTAAACATGATAAAACAAAAAAAAAAAAAAAAAAAATGATTTTTCGTGGGGTCATCGACCGCAGTGAGGTCTCTTGAAACATCAGTTTAAAACTCATAGTTTTTTTTTTCGTGTAAATTCTACAGACATGATGGTCATTGAAATACAAACACGATGAAACAAAATAAAACATTTTCCCTACTCATACTTTAAGTAACAACATGACCTTGTATAAAATCATAATTTCAGATGAAGAAAAAATATACTAAAAAATACCTGACTCTGATAGCTGAAATAACAGATTCAAAAGCATTCCAATTTCAGTGGACAAAAGTCACTTGAAACATTTAATAAAAGCATGACGTATTTGAGTGGTTTTTATTAATTGCATTGCGCGTGCACTTACAATATTTTTATTGTAAAAGGTTTTTACTATAGGTACAAATTTCTAACTAGAATTGATTGATGTGGCTGCTTCTGCTTGTGTGTGTTGCTTCTGCTAAAGATCTTTACTGCTACTAAAACAGTTGATAAAACTACTCCAGCATTTGCCTTTTTCACAACTACAATGGGGTCAGCCTCTAGTCTAACCAGATACAGCTGGTATTTTACATGAAGCGTCTGCCTATTTGACCTCAAAGTTATGTAACCGTGATGCTGTTTGTCCACCGCCACAGATCACGTCCGCGTCAACGGAACGTCTACGAGAACGGACGGTGCCGAAGTAGCCATATATTTACTATTGCCACGTGTCCACCGCCTGCTTACCGAGACGTAATGTTTGGTTCGAATAATCTCGTTTCTCGTTGACGTCCCGTTGACGTGGTGCGGTGGACAGTACAAGTCTGGTTGTCAGACTTTCGGGCTTCCGACTCGTGACGACCGTCAAAGATCTACAAAATGGCAGCCGGATGAGAAGGAGCTGCTTTCCGATGCCCCAGAGCTTGTCGACGGTAATTGTTCTCCCTTCGAAGCAACAATAGCGTCTCGCTCACAGACTTATAAAAAAGATGGACTCCGCGCCACGCATATCGAAAGAGAAGCACAGTAAGTATGCCGGGACCGCTTGTACAAACACGCCTCACACTCACATTTACATCATTGTATGTCGATCTGCCGTCATTACGTGACACGACAGCGTCAATCGTCAATCACGCACACATAGATCGGCACGGTGCTTCACTTTCGATATGCGTGGCGCGGAGTCCATCTTTTTTATAAGTCTATGGTCTCGCTCATGGTTTTCATTACTGCTACCTACCGGCTCCATTTTTGGTGAAATATAATTCTGTGTTTCTATAAAGCACTCAAACACACTCAATAATAACACTTTTAACACTCATATAACTCGGGTACAATGGTTAAAAGGCACTTTAGATAGATAGGTTTTATTATTAGAAAAAAGTTCCAATCTAATTCGAAAGAATCACACGACTCGATACGAAATGGATGGTCACCAAAACAAGGACCTCCTCAAGCGTAGGTTAACTTAGTTTAACTTTCTCAGAATAACGTAAAAAAAAAACGGGTTGATAATATTTTAACAGCGTTTACGACGTACGGTATTTAATACAAACTTTCAAGCACTTGTTTTTCGCTTGTTTTTCGAAATGAATGAACCGATTTTAATGAAACTTCATACGCATAAGCAGGATGAAAGGAAAATGTTCATAACTAACTTTTTTGACTTTTGTATCCTGCATATGCGTACGAAGTTTCATTAAAATCGGTTCAATCATTTCGTAAAACAGGGGCTTGAAAGTTTGTATGAAATGCTGTATGTCATAAACGCTCTTAAACCAGCACCATAATAGCGTGACACACTTTCACTCACAATCTGAATCATTTTGAAGGATATTGCTAATCCATTGCTTCATATGTTCGAAAACATTATCTACTCAACAACGTAAATAACGCAATGAATGTTGTTAAATTGTCAACATGGATAGTCAGCATGGAGCTACTTTTGGTGCGTTACGCAACTATCCCGCTGTGTCTAAAGATAAACGTTTTGTAATAAGGCCGATTGTGTTTACATCGCCTATCTACGTACATGTTACTGTTCGTTCCCTTGGTTGACCTTTATGACTCGGGTAGAACGATAAGAAAGTACGATACAGTTTATGCCTTCGGATTCACCCGGTTCAGGTAGTTGTAATTCGGAACTTTATCAAAATGTAGCTACTTAAGCCTACTATGATATTATCGCCTTTAACGATTGAGGCAGGTATTGTTGTCTTATGCAATTAAATATGCATGTTAAATCGACTTGATGGCCAACTTGTGATATTTTATGGCCTATTATTATCAGCAGTGGTGGCCCAGTGGTTACCACTGGCCGCGACTTACGAGTTGTAGGTCGTAGGTTCGAACTCGGACAGGTGCTTTACATTGTGCAAATTATTTCATCACCACTGCTCTCAAAACGGTGAAGGAAAACATCGTGAGGAAACCGGCATGTCCTAGAACCAAAATTCTAAGACATGTGACATCTACCAACCCGCACTGGGCCCACGTGGCCCACTCCCTCTTACAGAGAGGAGGCTTGTGTCCCAGCAGTGGGAACATTATAGGTTGATTATTCATGACATTATTCATTTATTTACTGAAGTTACATGATTCAATAATCAATATTGGTCCAAATTTCAAAGTCGTCAGATTTGGGGAAAGCCTACAGTTTCTTCGTCAGATTTGCCTATAAAGATCACTTTATATTTGGCTCTTTTTGAAATCTGAAAGTGGTCTCCTGATCAAGGGGTTCCTATCTGAATTTTTTGAAATATATTTTCGGTGTTCTCTCCTCATGCCACACCTACTGAGCTATCAAGTTTTCACCCTGAATATACTTGCTCAAAAACCCTTTGGGCTACCCCCTACCATAAATATTAAATAAATTAAACTCACAACAGCCGGTATATTATTACAATATAATAGAAAACAAAATAAAAACCACCGCACTATCAACGCATGCAATAGTGACCGACGACTGTAGGTGACGTGCAAGACCTTGGAGCGTCGTATGTATGAACAATCGAGCCTGTCTGCTATCATCATCAGCACGCTGTTATTTCACATTCTGAATAATTTACTGTTAACTTATCCAGCAGATACAAACACCAACTTAAAAAAAAATATTATGCGTATTATTTGGGTTTTGTAATTGTATCCTAAATTATTGTTTTAAAATTAAGAAAAGGTGTTAGATAAATTGAAGTGAATAAAACGCTATTGAGTTCGCGTTTTTTTTTTAAAGGTGGTCCTTTTTTAATATTTTTCTTGTGAATAGTGGCTATCCAGCGCCTTACAACGTCTACTAAAATACAATTCATTGCAATTCTAATACACAAATAATTAAAAAAACCTGTTTCCTTTCATGAAAGGCAGTTTTTTCAGACCTTAGACTACTCATCGCTTCATCATAATACCTCTACAAATTATAACACCATATTTTTTCCATCGAAATAAAACCCCAATTCGTTAGAGCAAAACAAAGAAATTCATTTTCACAGTGTAAAAATAAGTCTATAAAAATGAACGAAAAGGTACAAATTAATTGGATAGGTCAGAACAATGAAAAGTCGTGAAAGCCTTCACGATTGCTTACTGAAACTTTCAAAATAAAAATAAACAAAACTGTAAAGTTTTTAAAACCGAGTTGAAAGCCATCTGAAGTTGTTGCTTCAACTTTTGAACCAGATAACGTATAATCAGTAAAAAATTGAGTGTTTAGTTGAAGCATTAGTATTTATTGGTGAAGAAGTTTATTTGGCTTAAGAAGTTTATTTGGCTTAAAAAGTTATGGCCAGGTTTTGTTGGATTAACACTTTAAAAATGTGTTCATTTTATCCGCTTAGTGGCCCTCTGAATGAATTATGATGACCTATTATTTTAAAAGGGTTAAAAGTCAAGAAATATTGGGATTTGGTAATCAGTTTTACTGTTAATGGACCTTTCATTATTCCATTTCATACGATCTAATAATATAAGTTTTATCAATGTATTCTTGAAAAGAACATTAGAACCACTAAAGGTACGGTTTTCTAGAAAAACGGTAGCTAACGGTAGCGTAGTGTAAAAAGTGTTGAAATAATAGTGAAAATGACACACGTATTAACACATTATGAAAGTATTTATATATCTATGACTTGTGTAAAGTAGGTACAATCAAAATTATTCTAAGTTTTAAAATATTTATCAGTTAATAAAATTTTGTTAAATAAAAAATGTCTTCGGGCTAGATTGTAATTTATTATTAAGAACCTGGTTCTTTTTAATAAAGGATAAAAAAAGCGAAAGCACATGCTAGACAAAGTTTATAATTAATCTCGGTTGGAGGGTATAAGCTGGAGCGCGTTCGAAAGAACTTCTGGGTCACGATGAACAAGATTTTAATATTTAATTCCTTACATTTTATGGTTCGATGGCAAAGTGAGGTTTGCAAGGCGACATAGCTGAATGAGACTAAACAGACGTTGAATTTAGTAGCCCGTTGTTCAAACGGGAGAGTTATAAAATACTGGGTTTACGTGATTTATAACCCCCCCCCCCCCCCGCGTACCGTGCGTGCTCGATGGTGATTATTCATTCTGGACAATTTAGTACTTCATCCGAAACATCTTTCAGGATCCAAAGTGACAACCTATCACACTAATATTATAAAGGCGAAAGTTTGTGAGTGTATTTTTGTTTGTTACGTCTTCGCGCACAAATGGCTGGACCAATTTTGATTAAATTTGGCATGAAGGTAGCTGACACCCTGGATATTGGGATAAAAAGTATTCTATGTGTTACATATGATACTTTTTACCACGATATTCCCACGGGATCGAAACATATGCGGGTGAAACCGCGGGGCGCAGTTAGTTCTTCATAAATAAAATCACGCCTTGTTTTACCGAAAGGTTAGGCAGAGGTGTACCTGTATTACACTCATATTTCGAAAGTTATGTTTAAATCCCATGTAATAGGGAGCGAGCGCCATGCTGCTACTGAGAAATTCCAGACATAAAAACTCAATAACACTTTGCCCGACCTGGGAGTTGAACCCTGAACTAAGTGCATGCTCAGCAGTCACGCTTGCGACTACGAGACGAACAGTTAAAATAATAATAAGCATACTTTGGGGTTACAGAGGGGGAGTATCGTAGGTATTACCCAGTAACTGGGTTGTGAAAGTCAGATTGGCACTGGCTCCATGTAAAATACTGATATTCAGCTGCATCCCGTTAGACTGACTACCTCAACATACACTTGTGGTCCAGCAGTGGGAACAATATAGGCTGATTATGCACATTGGATTTTGATGCAGTTTTCACTATCACTTACAAAACCATTTCAGAGCGAAATCGCAACAAAAAAACATACGAAAAACCAAAAAATATTATGTTTCTCTTCTTCTATCTTATTTTACTTTAGATATGTAAGTCCAAGGTTCCTTACGATTTTTTCATTCACCGATATCACAGTTACTAAACAGTTGAGCATTCATTAATTACATTAATGTAACCATATTACCCACATTTAATTTTGTTGAACAATCCCAACTTCTGCCAGACTAATCTCCGCTATACACAATGGATCAATAAACTGACAAGAACCAACGGCTAAATATAAAACGACTCTTATTATAAGGTAATAAGTTGTAACGTGAACCACAATAGCTATTGTGAAGTCGCCCAGGTCTTTGTTGGCTGATAGATTGAATTACTCTGGCTATTGGCAGTCTATTGCGATATTGTTATTGAGGTTAAATCGACATAATAGTCTATTTTAGAGTTGGGAAGAATAGGGAGACTGCCTGGAACACTATACTAAACAGTGGCCGCAAGCGACAGCTTTGACTACCGCTAAGATGAGAGTATTATAATAATTATTACCTCAATCTTAATCTTATAGGAGTAACAGACAGTCCGCTGTGCAGGGCATGCATGGAGGATGACGAGACAGCGGAACATGTGCTTCTAAGCTGCCCGGTGGTGGCCACGTACAGGGCAAAGTACTTCGGTAACCCAGGTACCCTACGTGAGGCGGTCAGTAACATCAAGGCGTTGCTCGCCTTCCTTGAGGAGCTGGGGTGGATTGAATAATCGATTTTCCCAAAAATCGATTATTCGATCCACCCCAGCTACGGTACGGGTGGGTCCGTACGCAAAATACGCGCATTGACGTGGAGTTGCGGACAATAGCCCGTAATACCTATTATCTCAATCTTGCATGGCACTGGGAGCTCACGGACATAGCCTCGTCACCATCTTCTACATCAACACGGTCGGGTCGCGGTGAAACACTGGGTAAATTTTGCAGTTGCACCGCGACCAATGACGAAGCAGGCGTAACATTGCTATTCCGTGATTCGAGGTGTAGTCGATCAATTATGACGTTATCCAGCATATGGTTACGCTGGATGATCAGCACCTGAGCCGACAGTCGTTGCGCTGACGTTGACAGTCAGACCTGAAACAGAGAGAGCATCCGACCACGGTACGCAGTCCCTTGGTAAGATTGGTTATCAGACTTTAGGTCTTCTGACTACCCGTAACGACTACCAAAGATCTACAAATGACAGCCGGGACCAACGGCTTAACGTGCTGTCCGAGGCATGAAGGGGTCTCGGTATGTAAAGATGGTCACCCATCCTCGAACCGACCGCGGCAAGCGTAGCTTAGCCGCGAGCACCTTCCTAAAATAGTCCACCGTAGAAATTCAAAAGGCTGTTTACATTACAATCCAAAACCGACCAGCCGTAAACTTCACAGTAAGTTTGTACACAAACCTTTTTGCTTACAAATCAATGGTGCAAGAAAACACAATTAACGAGCGCCATGTCTCGCCTACTTTAATAATAAGACTAAAAATAGTTGAGTCAAGTTAATTTTCTTCGTGTCATAGAATCATGATTACCAAGCAAAAGTGTCCGCAAACAGTGAGTTTTACTAGGGTTGCCAGAAGCACAGATTAAGTTCGGACAGTCCGGATTTTCTGAGTGATTTTTTCTTGGTAAGGACAAGGTCTTTAATTTATTTTAATTGGATTTAAATTTAGCTGTGTCATCATCATTAGTCCACAGCAGTCCACTGCTGGACATAGGCCTCTCCAATTTAGTTTATATACCCTACAAAATTTATTACAAGAAAACCTATAAAGAGTCTGTGGCCTGCATCGTACGGAACCCTCTTCACGCAAGTTCAATTCTCACTTGACTGGTTTTTTAATGTTTATGAATAGATAATTTTACACCACAAAAGTACATGACAAAAAAATATATTCAATACAAAACATATAAAGGGCGGCCTTATTGTTCGATCTCTTCCAGGCAACCTTGGTGTGGACAATTATTTAGTTTTATCCACTTTTCGGTCGTTTTTCATGATATTTTCCGTCCTGCATTTCCTTATCAAACGCTTAGCCACCTCTAGTATTACTTGAATAGTAAGAAAGTTTTAATGAATGTACTTAACGAGTTTGTTCTTCGCAACACTTGCGGTCCCTTGTTAAGTATATATTGTCTTTTCAAGTGAAATTGCTTTTTTGGAAGTAATTAACATTCAGTTCATTAAATTGTGAAAAAGTGTTGTGCATTGTTGTGTTGAGTTGTGTGTTACACCACAGACTACCTACAGTATTTGTCTGTCCTTCCCCTTTTAAATCCATCCAAAGGTTGTCTTTAAAAGATCGCTCTTAGCGATAAGACCGCCCATTGTGTCACCCTTTGTACAGTTTCTATATTTAGGTCTGTAATTTATATGGTGTGCATAATATAGAGTACCTATTCCATCTTCTATCTATCTATTGTGTCGTAATTTTATCGAAAACCTAGCTTCTTCCCGCGACTTCATTCACGTGAAATTTCTTGCTCCCCCGACCCACCTCGTCGCATCGCATCGCCTGCCCGCGCTATTACTTCGTTTTCGTTTAGCGTTCTTTCAGACTTTTTTTGTCGGCTCCTATTGGTAATAGCTTGATGTTAAATAGCCTAAAGCCTTCCTCAAGAATTGGGCTATCAAATACAAAATAAAAGTCCGCTTGGTAGTTCCAGAGATTAGCGCGTTCATACAAACCAACCAAATATCTCTTCAGCTTTATTAATAGTAGTTGTAGATATAGATATTCAAGAATAACAAAGTTGCTTTTTAAAAGGTCAGACTAGCCAAAACTTTACATTCACCATATTTTAGGGTTCCGTACCCAAAGGGTAAAAATGGAACCCTATTACTAAGACTCCAGTGTCCGTCTGTCACCAAGCTGTAATCTTATGAACCGTGATAGCTAGACAGTTGAAATGTTCACAGAATGTGTATTTCTGTTGCCGCTATAACAGCAAATACTAAAAATAAAATAAATATTATATATTTTATAATAATATTTTTTTGCCGTTATTTTCTAAGTAGTGTTATATATTGTATGGTGGTACTGAACCCTTCGTGTGCGAGTCCAACTCGCACCTGGCCGGTTTTATTTTTATTTTTCATAACCGACGATACATTTCTTTATTAGGGGGTCTAGATTCATCAAATGTGCTGAATTCATGATTACAGTTGGCGCGTCGATATACACGCTGCCACCCTGTATTATTTTGTAAAGAAATGAATTTTGAAAAAAAAAAATGAATATACAATTAGAAATATAGAAATTATTTTATACCTACTTACTGTTACATTTTATCACAAATCATAGTTCAGTAACCAAAATCAAATCAAATCAAAAGTCATTTATTCAAACTAGGCTGAGAATCAGCACTTTTCGAACGTCAAAATTACATAAGACAGTCCCCCAAAACGCCCGCCCTTCACCACTTCCTAGTGCTTTCGGCTAACGGCTTATGTGTCATGCTGTGATTGACGCCTGCACGTTACGGGTCGCGTTTTCGATTTCCGCTTGCTACAAAATATAGCCTACAGGTAATACTTTGGTTCTGAATTTTTGTGTCTGCTTCGGCCACACCTGTGCGAACAAAGCGACTGCGAAGCGGGAGCGTCAGCAGTCGCGTAGCGGACGCTGCTTGTGTTTATCTATGGCGCCTTGCACACCTGCGCGACCGCTGCAGTCGCGCAGGTGTTTGTTTTGTTTCGCGTTGTTGACACTCCTGCTTCATGTCCCGCGTATTTGATGCATAAGTTTGGCCGTAGCTTTGGGCTAGTGGCTTTGGTTTCACTAGACTAGAGAGCGGAACGTCAAAAAAAAAATCTAATCTAACAAACTTACTTTCTGAATAAAACACAACCCCGATGTTGAAACGTGCGATACGAAATAAAATAACTAAACTTACATACAAATTGTTATTAGTGACACGACAAAGTTAATGAAATATGAAATGACACTATTCTAATTTAAAAATTACAAAAAGTTCCAGTCCAGCCAGTCTAGCCACTTTCATGCTTGTTAAAAAAAAAACAAAGGAAAACGAGCCATTGTGGTGTGGCGTTAATATTTCATAAATATTCATACCCTTCCCAACGTGAAGAGATTAAAGCAGCACTTATGTCGTAGATCTTTCTGGTACTCTGTTGTACTTCAAAATTGCAAATACGATGAAAGTTTTACGGGTTGTTAATCTTTGCTTTGTGTCGCTGTGGAATTATTTTTTGTCTGTGACTTCTAGTATTTAAATATTAATTCACTTTTTCGTTTATCATAAAAAAACAATGAAAGTTAAATTGTTTTGTTGTGAAAATAAAAAAAGATAAATATATATACATACAAAATAGCCAAAAGCCTCGTACTCTTGCATACAAAAAGTTATCAATTTTGGCATTGCTTTTTTTGTCAATTATGACTTTTAGATGGGGATAAAAGAGAGGGGAATATGGAAGGTAGAACAATGATGCTCGTTATGTGGCAAGTTAATTAAAATATTTTTTATCTTACAAAGATGCCTATGTTCATTAGTATGCCCGAATATAATAACAGTCTGATGGTATAAGATGTTTATTTTAAATAAATGATTTTCCTCGATACATTTTCCTAGCTAACTATAAAATCACTTAAAGAACTTAATAATAAAAAAAGTACTTTTTATATATAATTATTAAACATTTTTATAAAAAAAATATATAATTCCCATTTTATATTTTTTAATAAAAATATTTAATAAATTAACCATTATGTATGCAAATGAAATAAAGGACAAAACATCAATTGTAATAATTTATTAACTTAACCAGTACGAGCAAAGTCTTATTATGAAATACTGTCTTACAAACCCTGTCTTATATAAAACATTTTGAAGAAATAAATTGACAATAAAAAATATGATTATTTACAAAGAGACTCGGAGCTACACAAGATGGCCTTAATGCCAAAGTTAGTGTGATACCAACATTGAAGAACTTTGCTCCTGATCGAGTTCCAGTTAGAGGTATTTAATGTTCTTGAACTTATCGTCGTCATCCTTGTCATACTCATTTTGACCATATAATGTTTTTCAAAATCCTTTGACAAGTTGTTCATACGACGTTTCATCATTTCACACCACTCGTTCTGTGATAACTCTTCTTTGAGTTCAGCTATGTCTATAGTGGACTCTGAACTGCAACAGGACTTTATGATAGATCCACAGAAAACTACCAAATAAAGTCTTCAAACCACGCCACAGCACGCAGGTGGTCTCAACAACCACCCCCTAAATTTATAGCCTCATACGAGCTAGGATGTGCCACAAAGTTAAGAAATGATCTCAATAAGCTCGCGCCAATTTGGAAATAAAATGGCATGCCAGACGGGCTGGCACCATGCCAGTGTTTTATGCCAAGCATAAAATGTGGAATTCGACACATGCTTGATATCTCGCTCCATTTGATTTATCGTTTTGTTTTGTGGCAGTTTCGTTAATTTGTTGTGACAAATAATGGGTCGGCTCTGAACGGATGATTGAATAATTTGGTTTTCGTGGATATTGTGTTCCTGATTATTACGATTCAAATCATTTTTCAGGGTTGTAGTAACTGACCATGACCAAATGCATGCCTGGGTGGAATGTTTTACAATAAGGGCCATTGTATAGCTGCAAACAATATATCCCAAATCCTCGTTTTCTTTCACTAGTAATAAGAAAAAAGCAGGTTTACTAAAAGATATAAGTAACCAGTGTCAGTCATCTGCCCAGCCTTTTCCCAACTATGTTGGGGTCGGCTTCCAGTCTAACCGGATGCAGCTGAATACCAGTATTTTACATGGAGCGACTGCATATCTGACCTCCGCAACCCAGTTACTGGGTAATACGATACCCCTTGGTAAGACTGGTTGTCAGGATTTCGGGATTCTGACTACCCGTAACGACTGTCAAAGATCCACGAATGGCAGCCGGGACCAACGGCTTAACGTGCTTTCCGAGGCACGGGGGGGTCTCGATATGTAAAGATGGTCACCCATCCACAGACCAACCGCGGCAAGCGTAGCTTAACCTGATCGATCGACCTGTGCGACTGTTATTATTTAGCCACGGGCCCCTCCAGTGTCAGTGTCAGTGGATATAGTTAAAGTTTAGTAAGAAACCGATGGATATTTTCGAATGAAATTAATTTAAATTGTTTGATGTTATAGACCAGGTAAATTAATAATTTAAGCAATGTTTATTTCTCTTAGGTATCTTCGTTAACGTTTTAAAACTATAACTCACTGATTAACTGCTTGTTTTCTATTAATTACCTCATTTAAATTTTATTCGACAACATCCATCGTTATGATCAATTCGTTAATGCCAAATCAATATTCTAAAGTAACCCTGATTCTGACAGCGACTAATTTATGTTATGAACCAATTCAAACTTCAGTAGTCGTTTCTATTAATTTAATTTAAAACTGTAACATTACTTGCAGGGTTAGAATTCACGTGACAATTACCTAAAGCCGTCCAACATTGATACAGCTTAATAAGATTCAATTATTAGAAGACATATTTGAAATATGCATTTTACAGGGCATCTGAAAGGATCAAGTGATCTGAGAAATTGACTACAGCTACCCGGGTAATGGTTCAATAGTTTTGAAATGCTAATTCTCGTAACGTTTCTTTAAGTTAAGATCGAGTTAAAAGCAAGAGTTCGTTAGCTATTGGTCATTATTGGAGTACTTTCCTATTGTTAGCAAGGTATATGACAAAGTTTAGTTTAATACTTTAATTTATCCATCACACACAACTCACCCAAGCTCGTCAGAAAACATCATCATCTGCCTAGCCCTTTTGCAATTATGCTGGGGTCGGCTTCCAGTCTAACCGGATGCAGCTGAATACCAGTATTTTACATGGAGCGACTGCCTATCTGACCTCCACAACCCAGTTACTGGGTAATACGATACCCCTTGGAAAGACTGATTGTCAGACTTTCGGGCTTCTGACTACCCGTAACGACTGCCAAAGATCCGCGAATGACAGCCGGGACTAACGGCTTAACGTGCTTTCCGAGGCATGGAGGGGTCTCGGTATGTAAACATGGTCACCCATCAACAGATCAACCGCAGCGAGCGTAGCTTAACCAGATCGATCGACCTGCGCGGCTGTTATTATTTAGCCACGGGCCACTCAAGCTCGTCTAAAAACGATGAAGTACTAGCTACAGTAGTAGGCTGTTCAAACCACAGATATAGATAGACCTAGATAACGCAAGTATCACGAACTGTATGAAAACCAAGCATGCCATTTTTGACTACCTACTATGACGTCACAAGCACTATTTAGTGATGGGAAAATCAAATCGATTCAAAGACGCCGCCGCGTGCGGCACCCGTCTTGCCCCACCCCCGGGGCCTAGCGCCAGCGCTCACGCTCTCCCAACCAACAGTACACAGGACTGAGCGCTAAATTGGTGGCTTCGGGGCATTATAAAGGCTGTTTAGTATGTGTGCGACCAGCAATCTTTTAGTGGCTCCACCAATGAAAGGAAATAGTTTTGAAAATTATTCCCGTGATGTTTTTCTGAGAGGAGACTGCTAGGCAAACGTAGGGTAAGAGGCCTTCAGGCCAGGTGGAGATCTTCGCAGAGTGGCTGGACCACCAGCTTTCAAAGCCAAAGAACGAGAAAAATGGCGTGCGATTGTAAAGACCCTTTCTCCAACAGAGTACACCTTAGAGGCTGATGATGGCGAGTTCTCCCAGTCGCCTTGACGTCACTGACCAAACCGATCAACATAGAAAAGCGACTCTCTACTTTATTAGATTATAATCGCTTTTAGTTAATTAAAAGCGATTATAAACAATATTATGACGTTTAAAAGAGTAATTTTCCTAACCTTAAGAATTGTTTTTAATGATTTCCTGAAAGCAGTAAAGTGCCGTTTATGTTTTCCTCAAGAGTTTATACCTATTAATAAACGGTATACAAGTTAAACAACTCACCTTTATAGACAGCTCTTAAACCTTAATTTTAAAGTTTACTTCATAAACTTACAATGCGGGCCCTTACTGTATTTACCTTTAAATATTACATAAATTCAGTTTGAATCCACACACTATGTAGAACACAGATTCTCAACTTTATTTTGCTCACTTTGAGATTTTTTTTTCAAGACCCCCCATATTTTTTATTCACCATTTGTCGCAAATCTGAAACAGGTTTTGCCACGATTATATTTAAACGTGTAATATTATAATAATATTAGCCTCCTAGCCGATTTCGGTCACGGTGGCAATCTCAACAGAGAATAGCCAGGTACTCAGGAGATATTATAGTGCACAAGTGTGTGCGCAAACACAGAAGCAGTCTCTGTTCCTTTACTCTCATAGTCCGATGGGATGGCAATCTGACACGAACGGGGAGGGATCAGGTGCAGGACCAACGGCTATACGTGCTTTCCGAGGCACGGGGATATTAGGGGTATTAAACCGCCAAAACTCTGGATTGTTACTAAGAAATTCCTAATGGAAAACCCATTATCACTTGGTCCGACCCGGGAACCGATCCCTGCACTCCACGCTCAGCAGCAACGCTTGCAACCACGAGACCAACGGGGCAGTCAAATTGTGTAATATTAGATATCAAAACAAACGATTATTAGCTAGAAATACAATCATTGTTTTGGTAAAGCTGAGGATCTTAAAGCCTAAGTATTCTGCCTGCAAGCAAGCGTGTAAATTTTTATTAAATACATTCTTATTATATTACTATTATTATTTACTATTACCATACATTTATTCACTATTCAATTTATTAATTTATATTGTTAACATTCTAACAAATTTAAAAATTTTGTGTTCCATAAATTCCTTAATACTATAAAAACAACACTTTAAAAGCCATTCTGTCGATTTTGTCTTGAATAAGATAGAATATATAATTTTCTCTGGGTCTTCTGCTGGCCCCCTAAAAGTCTAAAACACCCACGAGGGGGCAGTATTGTAGATAAAGTAGTAGATTTTGCTGAATAAAGCTAAAGTTGGTGAATAAACATTAAATAAAACTTCGGAAGTATTTCGATTTACCGACTGTATGTAACACTGAGTTACTGAAAACAAATGCCCATAATTTTCCTCACAGAATGTTGACTACAGTTTTTTTTTTTTCACAAAAGATTACACGCCCTCGTGATTTATCTCTGTTACAGAATTATTTTAAGTCCTTGATCTAAACATTTTTCTGAAGGGCCCGTGGCTAAGTAATAATAGCCGCACGGGTCGATTGATCTAGGCTACGCTTGCCGCGGTTGGTCCGTGGATAGGTGACCATCTTTACATAGGTACCGAGACCTCTTCACGTTACAAAGCACGTTAAGCTTTTGGTCCCGGCTGTCATTCGTGGATCTTTGACAGTCGTTACGGGGTCGTCAAAAGCCTGAAAGTCTGACAACCAGTCTTACCAAGGCGTTTTTTATGACCCAGTAACTGGGTTGCGGAGGCAGTCGCTCCATGTAAAATACAGGTACGGAAAGGAAGCAGAAGCAGGAGGCCGACCCCAACATAGTTGACAAAAGGCTAGGCAGATGATGAGCTGCATCCGGTTAGACTGGAAGCTAACCCCAACAAAGTTTGGAAAAGCCTAGGCTGAGGCTGACCTAAACTTTTTTCTTTATCATTACCAACTACCAACAGTACCAACTACTAACAGTGTCTCTTATATACTTAATATTATTTTTCTAACTTCACTTTCCTGTCCCCTTTCAAACCTGCAACGTCAACTAAGTTTGCACTTGTTAGCGGAAATAGGGGGCGTGCAGCACACGGAAGTGACGTAACATTTCACTCGCTATGTAACGTGATGCATGCTTTTATAAGATGTTGTTGTTTAAAGAAAATGTTTAACTTGCATGATCTAAGAAGTGGTGAAAATAATACACCATTGTATTATTTTCAGTACGAGATTAAAACACCATAACATCAATAGATTATGAACAGAGAGAAAAATATTAGAATAAAAAGTTATTATTTGTTTGTAATCATATATTTCCGATTAAGTACACATTATTTTGCGGAAAAATAAAATGAACGTCTAAATAATAATATCCTTGGACATTTCACGCAACGCTATATAGTCCGGCACCGCTCAGGCGCCGCGTCGCAGCCGCATCGCACCGTGTGGAACGGCTCTTTTTTTTAAGGATGGGAAATCATCAAATGTCCCCTCCCGCTGTGGGTGGAGCGGAAGGGAGTGTCAGACTCTTACTGACTAAAACCCATCCGTGTTCCTTCCTTAGTCCTTTATGTTCCGGGGTAGCGGTCACCCTTTTGGACAATCTCGCTGCCCCGGCAGGCTTCGGCCCTGACGGGCCCCTCCATTGATGCTGACATCTCTTTGAGGCGCGCGTGGAACACATACGCGCCGTCCAGCACGGGCCTGGTCCTGATCGAACGGCGAGCTACCCATTACTCGCCGTCCGCAGGCCCGCGCCTGCGGTGTCCCGCAGTCGTCACGCGGCTCCCGACGCCCGGGGCGTCTCCCGTGGCGGCTGGGACGTGAGGCTCTGGAGGCTCTCTCCCTCGCCCATCCCGCCACCTCCTTCGCTAGCATGATTGCTTCGCAAAAGGAAGTGACTACCTCCCACTTCCTCTCGCTCCGGACCATGGTTTGAACCAGGGCCGAGGCGTGGAGAGGTGATGCGCTGCGGCGCTGGAGTGCATCGTGTCGCCACCGCAGTATTGTATGCAACGTGTGCACCGCGCCGCACCGCGGTAAACAGCGTTCTACTGCTGTGCCGCACCGCCCGTGTGGCCCCCTATAGCTCGAATTAATTGCGGTGTGGTGGTTAACGCATTGTATGGCCTCTCTCTAAGAATATACCGACCTGACACTTGGCAACCACTTCCAACATCTGAGACACAAACAACCATATACGCTTTAAAATCTAATTCAATTCAAACCACATAAATTCCCGATCCTAGTTCAAGTCAACGCTGCAATTTTACCACTTCGCTTGCCAAGTTAAGCTCACTTTGTTGTCTTTTAATTCTGGGATCAAGTTCTATCGATAGGGTACGATATTGTGGCGAGAACACACACAAACTTGGCCCGAGTTCCTGACTCAAACAAACTTTGTTTTCCTGTTTGTGTGTACGTTGGACTGAGAACATGGTATTGCATGGCTTAGTTTCACTACTGTGTGGAGGACGTAAATAAGTAATTAGTTGATTGGTTTTCTATGATAATAAAACTTTGTTTTTGGTTTAAAGGAGATTGATGAGGTATTCCACTCAGAGCACTGATTTGAATCGCACTTCCACTAACCGCACTGAAGTAAAATTTTATAACGTGCGGTTCGGTGGAACAATTTATCGTTATTTTTTTAGTGATGGGATATACTTTTTTGTTCAAGGCATTATCGAGCAAAAGATATCGATACAAATCAGCAGAAGTCAAGTCTTGTAACGGATGATTCCACCGGAAGGCAATTCTCGCGTTTACACTAGTTGATGACGCATTCGTCCGGGAAACTTGATTCAGTTGTTTGAGAATACCATTATTTACAATCATTATTTAATTACAAACTTGCTTCTGCCCGCGTGAAATTTCAGCCTAAAACCCACCACGTCGCATAGCATCGCCCACCCGCCCTATTACTTCGTTTTCACTTAGCGCTCTTTCTGACTTTTTCTTTTTGCTCAACTCTTATGGGTAGCTAGCGTGATGTTAAATTACATATAACCATCTCAAGAGTTAGACTACCAAATGCAATTTTTTTTTTATATTTAGACTGCTAGTTCCACAGAAACAAACTCTTTATACATATTAGTATATAGATAAAAGCTATAAAATTCCGTTTTAAATGCTAACTGTCAATATTTAATACCAATCTGCAATTAAAGTCTATAAATAAGTAAACAATTAATCGAACTGCTACGGATTACCGTTTTCCGCTACGCGGCTACGAGTATTGCTACGAGGCTACGAAGCTACGCCGTAGCGTTTATCTTTGATGTTCAATACAATGTTTTAAAATAATAAAATTCTTTTATGAGTTCTATCTCCGCGAGATTATTTTTTACAAACATTATTTACTTTAGCGATTATTCATAAAGCGTGTGATTTTATGAGTTACTTAAACCTTATAAAGTTATGGTAAAGAATAAAGCTATAATTATTTTGTTATCATTTTGTTTTTGTTTTTTTTTTTTAGACTGCGGTATATACATAGGATATATTTTACTTTCGAATATTGGAACAGTGATCACCTAGTAGACTATGGCTAACGAGTATCAGGGCTCGCTCGTTATCCATATTCATGAATACTTATTACATACTTTTTATTAAGGTACGTAAAGGTTATGTAATACATGAGAGACTAACAAAGTATACATTATTAATTAATAACATGGTGTAAATACAACGAATTCTTGGGTAAATCACTGCTGTACTAGATCACTGAGTAATCTGCATTTAAGAGACACAGTTTCGACTCCCAATTATTTGAATATAAACGCTTTTGGAGGGTATTATTTAAAACAAAACACAAAAGTAAAAATATTAAAATTAAATAATCATATAGGGTAGGAATTACTGTATCAAGTACCTCATAATACACTACATGAAATAACTATTAATAATTGAAACAGATAAAAGTTATAGTAGCATCAGGACAAGGTAGAACATACCGGATCTGCACTACATTTTGTATGGCTCAAAATAGCCTAACTTTTAAGGTAAATACGTGTGAGCAGGGTCTAAACCATACACAACAGAAAACCACCAACTATGTATTAATAACAATTTTAATTATCAGAAAATCAAAGTGCAATTCGCACATAAAAATACATAACAATTCTGCGAACCATTCCCGATTCAATGAAATACGAATTAGTTTTTAAATGAATCGATTTGGTATTCAGTGCCTCATGTATAAATAAATTGGAGTCCCTTCTTTGTTTCATATTCCGTACTGATAGCCTGCTTTAATTGCTGTGATCAAAAAGTTATTAAGGCTAGAAATAAATTACAGAATATAGTGTCGATAGTTGTAATGTCCTTTGTTGGGGTCAACTGGGTTAGAAGTACCTACCCTTTTCTAGTAAGTGTCGTAAAAGGCAACTGAGGTATTAAGTCTAGTGTATTGATCGCAGCAGGAGGTAGGCACTTGCAATCATCATCTGCATAGCCTTTCCCAACTATGTTGGGCTCGGTTTCCAGTCTAACCAGATGCAGCTGAATACCAGTATTTTGCATGGAACTGCCTGTCTGACCTCCACAACGCAGTTACTGGGTAATACGATACCCTTTGGTAAGACTGGTTGTCTGACTTTCGGGCTACTGACGACCCGTAACGACTGACAAAGATCCACGAATGACAGCCGGGACCAACAGCTTAAAGTGCTTCCCGAGGCACGGATGGGTCTTTGTATATGAAAATGGTCACCCATCCACGGGTCAACCGCGGAAAGCTTAGCTTAACCTGATCGATTGACCCGTGCGGTTGTTATTACTTAGTCACACGCCCCTCTCGCACTGTTTATAATCGATTTATAAAATTTATCCCTCTCCCTCTGATTATGCTTTGTTGGGATCACTGTTACGTTTGTCATGCATAATTGGACTAGTCACGTTCCCACTGCTGGGACTCTGGCCTAATTTCTGTCAGAGGAAGTGGGCTGTAATCTACCACCTACGACCTTTTTCATTAGCATTTCTAGGTAATGAAACAGAAGGCCAATTCTCGTAATTTAAAACGTTCAAAATGTAGTCGCACTCTCATCTCAGCGACAAACAAACGTCAAAAACTTGTCAAAATGTAGGGAAATGTATAGTATTTTTAGCAGATTGAGACTGAGATCAGACTGTGAACGTTCTTAAAATTACGCGAAATGCCGCTCAGGTCGTAGCCCTTGGTTGACTGGTAGAGAATGCCTAAGGCATTAAGTCCGCCTTTGTACCCTTTTTGTGTGCGAAAAGTTTAAATAAATAAATGGGTAGTTTTATTTACGCATAAAAAATAACCCACACTTGATGCTCTCTTCATTTCATGGGGTAATTTCGTCTATCTTCTGAATAATCTCCCACACAGAACAAAGTACCCAATTCCCCCGCTTTCCGCCACATTTAGACTTCATGTTTTTACGACAGAGGCGGTCAATCGGAACTTTTTTACCCCCAGCATTCCCCACATATGGTACCCGGTTAATGAGGTCAGATCTTTTTCGGGTCCAATTGAAAATGGGGCCGTGATAAATCTTCTAGCAATATCTCATGGGGGACTCTTGTGTGGAGTTTAGGGAGAAATAGATTTTTCGAGACAGAATTAAATTTCGTTAGGGAAGTTAGATCAGTTTTCGAGTTGTTGCGAGTTTGATATAGGCTTTATCTATACAAATAAATCCTTTAGGGTCTACTAGCAAAGGCAAAATAAAAAAAAATAAAAATTGCGCTCCGCGAAAAAATAATTAAACCCGTAAAATCCATTTTGTTTAAAAGGCGAAAGTTTGTGTGTGTATGTTTGTTACTTCTGCACGCTCAAATGACTGGACCAATTTTGATAAAATTTGTATGGAGGTAGCTGACACCCTGAATTAACATATAGACTACTTTTTATCCCGATATTCCTTCGGGATCGAAACTTATGCGTGTGAAACCGCAGGGCGCAGCTAGTTAATAATAAAAAAGTAAAAAGTTTTTCTTTCGTCACGATCTCAGACATAAAAATTTTTCAAAGTTTTATTTCTAAAAAAATTGTACACTTTAAAGATTATTATCAAAAATAATTATGGTATCAGAAAATATGAAACGTTTATTTTCTCTTGACTGTACTTACCTGTCATAAAGAGAAACCTAGATTAAATTGTCTAAGATAGATTTCAAAACAGAAGAACTAGTAGGGGATCGAGGAGGGGGGAGGGGTGGGGTGGAGGACTCAGGGGATCAGACCGGAATAAATCCAGAAAAGGTTTTCTTTCTTTTAGTATTTTCTATGAAATAACATTATTATTATTTTCATCCATAGTCAATACAGTAACTTTCTAAATGTACCCAGAGAGGTTTTTCTGTAAGCAAGCATAAATCACTTCATCATATTTTTCTTCATATCTTAATACTGCCGAAAAGCGGTATTAAAAAAATAATCGTAAAGTTGATTTTTGTGGCATCGGATAGCTTAAAGAAATATGCATCCAGTAAGCTAAGCCAAATAGCGGAATCTTAATAAAAAAGTGTTATCTATCTCAGCTTTACCTCAAATCAATATGAAAATAAAAACAAAACTTAAATTTTCTCGAAACTAATTTTTCCTGAGATACCGCTTTTGCGTTTAGCACAGCAGAATACTAGTGACGACTGCAGTAATTACACAAGTCAAGTCAAATTTAATCCAAATTACAGTCACAATACTTGAATATCAGGTCAATGATATTTGCGATAACTGTCCTCAAGCTAAATATTATTATGTGCATACGTTCACATAAATCTTGGTCATAAAGGTTGGGCCAAGCTGCTTGGCTTATTGATTACGAATAAATTAATAGTTATTAGAGCTTTTGTTTGTGTTGATTACTACGTGGCGAACTGGAGATCATTTATCTGGTGACAGTTGTTTTGACTCATTTTGACTGATTTAACCGCATTTAATTAAACTAAAAGCTGACCCCAACATGGTTATGTAATTATTTGTTACGTGCGTGGTTTGGTTTGGAAAACAATATACTCATACTCATGCATAGGAATATTTATGAACTATCAAATAAATCATAACATTGAAATTTAAAAAAAGATTTATCTAACTAATTAAATAGTAGTGATGGGCCGACTATGAATTTTGCCAATCTGTGATTAGCTATAATGACTAATCTCATCATCTGCCTTTTCCCAACTATGTTGGGGTCGGCTTCCAGTCTAACCGGATGACTATACCTACTCATTATACGTTTGGCAATCCAGATGCTATACTACAATCGTATTGCGAAAACAGTAAACACGCAGCAGTACTAATAAGCAAGCTGTATCCCATATTCCCTCTAACAAAAACTAATAATAATCCAATCTAAACTCTGCCACTCCACTGCCTATCATTCACACCAGAAAAATCGAAGGCGACACGAGACGATTCATAATTTTCTTCATAACCTCCATCGACCGAAGGGTATTAATATCTCCAGATTTATTTCTCTGCCCACAATCTTCTGACCGGTCATAAATCATGACGAAAGCCGAAAGCCGAAACCGGCTTGCCCATCGTGGACATCACGCGTAAACGTGAATTATGGTCATTGTTATCCGATACTGGGATTGTAAGATTTTGCGCGAATTCCCGCGTTTGTTTTTGATTGGGTATAAGAAGGTCATATTTCTGGCTATTGGTGTAAGTAATGGAATTAGGATATCTTCTATACTTATAATAAAACAATAGTAACGAAGAATTTTGTCCGTTTTTCTGGTTGTTTCTGATTGGCGCAAAAACTACTAAACGGATTTGACACAGGGTAATTTTAATACCGGTAGTTCGCTCCCGTGGGATATTTTCTACATATATATTATATTTTCACTAGCGAAAGCTAGTGTTGTAATAATTTATAGTTTGGCTGGGAAGAGAACAAATGATCTTACATAAACCTTTCTGTATGGGCACATTTTGGGTTTATTTACTACGCTCACTGATTTCGAAAGTGCTAGACGATACGAAGTCATTTTATGCGAAATTGTATTTTCGCAGTCTGTACAGAGGCTAGCACATCAACCTACCCCAATCTGTCAAATTTCTTTGATAGAATTTCAACTTTACTGAAAAGGAATAAGGTTCATATTCAATTGGGAAAATTTGACAGATTGGGGTAGCTTGATGTGCTGGCCTCTGTACATTATTAAACCTAAACTTTCAAACTCCTCGCAAGACGAACTTTATTAAAAAACGATCTTTAATACTTACTCCCTGAAAAATTTTTTTTTTTACTTTACTTTACCTATGTTGTGTTGTATGCCTTTTAGTCTGTGGTAAATAAATGTATTTTTATTTATTTCTTTCTAAATAGTAGCTTCAATAAAGACGTTATTATACTTAACAAAATCTTCAACAGTCTCAAAACCTTTCAAGTGAAAATACATTTACTCCAAATGTAAATCAAAATGTACCTATTACTTATGTATGTTATTCTCAGAACATGATCAGATGGCAAAAGAGAATTTATCCGGTGTTATTTATCTGACAAGCAATGGCAGTCACCAGCTTTTCACCCCGTTCGTGAACTGATGCCCTAAGGCCGATAAATACATAAGTAAGTATAGTAAAGAAAGAGTTCACTTTACACATTTTATTGACCTTTGCCTGTTGTACACGGCACGGTTTCTTTACGGTACGGCGCATTTTCGCCATAGAAAAATCGTGTATGTTCACAGACACGGCAGTACTATGATACGGGACCATCGCCGTATACGTAAATGTACACGATGAAATTGAATAGGTGCCACAAATTAAAGATCTGATTCAACGTGTTATAAAGTAAATTTAGAGTTTTTTATTTTATTAAGGAAAGAGATGCACATAATTATGTTCGCGTAGGCAAGCTATTTGTCGACGCGGAAAAAAGGCGTGCCCTTTTTTTTCGTAGGACGTTCATAATTAGGTAAATACAGCTAGTTGAACGCGTTGCCAACATGGTTCATGCTTGTCAGGCGCACGCTAAAATTGATACATTAAGATTATCTTATATAACTTATTATAACTTGTTTAGATTATTGAGAAAAAGAAAAATGTTTTTCTGGAAGACGATAATTCGTGTCTACTTCAAGACAATAACTTAGATTGAACTATCTAAGATGATAATTACACGATTTCTTTCAAGAATTTAGATTTTTAAAATGACAATTTATAATGATTAAGTAGCAATTAGTGCACCTCCCATTTAAGTTTTTCTAAAGTAAAGAAACTATGTCATTTAGCAAGTCAAGTAGAACTGAATGAAAATGTGTAAAGTGATCTTATTTCTTTGCTATACCTATAAATATATTCATTTCCAGACTTAGTATATACTACGCTATACTAAATCTATGGTTACAAAAATTTCGTTAAAGACAATGTTAGCAATTAAATTAAATAAAACTCAGTGACTCTCCAGATTTTTCTGTCGGCACCTAAGTACCTATTTTTTTAATTAATAGTTTGATCGAAATGATTCTAAAATCAAAAGTTCGTTTCTTCTTCATTTGATCAATGGTATGACTATGCCATGTCAGTTATTATTACATCATAATCATTCTCGTGCCTATCCCAATTTATTTGTAGTCGGCGCAACATGTCTTTTTCTTCCCTACTTCTCTATTAGTCGTCATCTCGGTAGTCAACCCCTTCCTAACCATATAATCATTCACACAGTGCATCCATCGTTTCTTTAGTCTGTCCCAACTTATAGCCATCGACATTCAGTTAATCATTACATGAGTCATTTTATTATCAATATCATTATGTCAGCATCATCTGCCTAGCATTTTCCCAACTAAGTTGGGATCGGCTTCCAGTCTAACCAGATGCAGCTTATCAATATCATTATGTGATTCTGACAATTTCCCGTGCTCCCAAAACCAGTTAAGAACCGTCAATTTGCTCTGCGAACATCTTCAAAGTCACTGATGGATCCTTCACAACGGCAAAAGTAACAAAAGAAGTTCACACACGCAGACAGATGCCTCGAAAAGGCTCTTGTAGGCACCTGTCCTACTGCTGGCGATTAAAGATAAGCGAGTAGAGCAAGCAAACTAAAAACGAGTTGGCGAGCAACGAGCAGCGCATCCGCTACGGCGCGACGAGCGATTACTCGCTGGTATGCATTTGTTCTAAGCATCAGTCTCTCAGTGAGTGTTCTGCCTGCCAAGCGAGCAAGTGACAAACGAGTACTCGCCGGTGGGTGATGTGAACAGTCAGCGATCAACTATTGATATATGTATCGCTTTTTATCATACGGAACCTACAATCTTTTGCACGTTTCTTGAGCGAGAAAATCATTGAACGCTTGTTGCTTTCTCGTCGACTATGAAACAAGTGCCTTTACGTCAGGAACGAGTAAACATTTTCATGCTTCTGAATCTCGAGTACTGTTCCCTATTCAAATGGTTTTAGAATACCGTTAAAAAGAAAATATGTCATGTATGTCTAGGAACGGTCTGTGTTGTTGTCAATCTAGATTCAATCTATCTTCGAGTAAAAAGGTCTTATCGTAAACAGTTCTATTGAATTTTGGATTTCTTTATATCCTATCAATTTGTTAAGGCACATGTAAGTGGGATAAAATAGACCTTATCAGCTAGTCGGTAGGATCTAGTAACATTTAAGGTCGCATTTTTTTACTTACCAACATAATGTATTACCTAAATCAATGTCCCTATTGATCATAAGAGGCTTATGTGTTATTCTATAGTAATATTATAAAGAGGAAAATTTTGTGAGTTTGTATTTAGAGGTAATCTTCGGAACTACCGGTTTCCGATTCCGAATATTCTTTGATTAATGAGAAGCTTTTGGCGAGTATCATACGATATATTTTGTTTTTAAACACCGAATTTCACGCCGATGAAGTCGAGCGTGAAGCTAGTATATTATACAAAATGCAGCAGTGAAATGTTTAGGTACTGGAAATTATTTCTAAGTTGTATATAACAATCTTCTGAAAGTTATGTTTGTTTTATTGACTGTAGACCTTCTAAAACAAAAGAATCACTTCCATTAAGGAAACAGATGGTTGTTTTACGACCATGATCTCATTAACTTTACCACTGTTACAGTCACTAATTTCTTTTTTTTTTCCTCAGCTTAATAGTCCAACTTCTACTGAAGACAACGATGTTATAAGCTGGCAATTAAAGTTGCTAGTGGCACATTAGCCCCAGGCTGTTAATGTTCAGACGCAGAGTGAGAGGAAATGGAGTTCACACGTGTGGAAACGAAACGTGTTTGACATTAGCATTCACATCGTTATAATATATGTCGATCTTGGCAATCATCAATAATACCCCATAGTATGACATAAGCGATCAACTAATGACGAAGATTGTGACTCTTTCCTTGTTACAGACGGCACCCATAATTGAGTATCTTTATGGGCATCGTACGTAAAATGGAAGAGTGAAATATTATGGCATTAGGGTAGATTTTCCTTTATAAACTTTACTTTAATGCTACTTACAATTTGACATTAATTTTGACAATATTCCTACACATTGCACACAAGAATAGTTCGTATTTAACTTGCCCACACCGCTAGTATTATGATATAATTAATAAGTATTATATCATCACTTGTGAAAACAGTCCTAAGCACGTTACTAAGTGTTGTTATTTATTGGCAAACTTAAATTACCAAACTTTTCAAAGACCCGTAATATTTAAACCTGTCTGTGTGACCTGTTCTATCCTATTTTTTGTATGTCTGTTGTTGTGTTTGTGTATGTACAGACGCCAGCACATCAAGCGACCCGAAACTGTAAAATTTTCCCAATCAACTTTGAACCTTACGCTTTAGCGATAACGTTGAAAATCTATCAAAGAAATTTGACAGATTGTAGTAGCTTGATGTACTGGAGTCTGTACTTGTGTTTTACAATAAATTGTTTTGATTCAAATTAATGAATATTCATTCAGTGTAAACACTCCATTTACTCCGTACTCCATGTTTAATGTTCTGTTACGAAGGCGTTTATTTGAACTTATCAGCGTACGGTTTGGCAACCTGCCATCGAGCGTGTCAATGCCTACTGTTAGATTAGCTTTAATATTTAAGTTGGCTACAGTTGGCTATTTGTTGAAGCGAACGAATTGAGAATGTGGGTAAATAGCGGGGCTATGTATCAATTTAATTTGGGTGATTTATATTGTGAACAGGTTTCGTAGATGAAAAAGTTTTATTTGGTGCTTTAAATTATTTAGTTCAAAGCAAATTTCGTTTATATTAATTTATAATAAAATTATGAACATTTGCAAGTAGGGACAGGTAGTTAAGCAGTAGTGGTCCAGTGGTAACGGCCCCGAATTACGAGTTGTAGGTCGTGGGTTCAAACTCAGATAGGCGTTTTACTTTGTGTAAATAATTTTATCAAATAGTCTGTCGAAGGACCGATGGCCGGTGGAGCAAACGAGTCCTGGAGTGGAGACCGCGTATCGGCAAGGGTAGTGTGGGACGCCCCCCAGCTAGATGGACAGACGACCTAAAGAAGGTGGCTAGAGTTGACTGGATGCAGAAGGCGGAGGACAGGGTGTTGAGGCGCAGTTTGGGGGAGGCCTATGTCCAGCAGACTGAGATAGGCTGAGTTGATTGGTGAAGGAAAACATCGTGAAGAAACCGGCTTGTCCCAGAACGATTTAGTAAAAAAAAACTAATTCATTAATATTCTCTATTTTGTGTATATATTATTTTCTATATTTTAAATATGAAATACCTAAAGTGTAACCCACAGATTTTGCAACTTGATTAACAGTTGCTGTGTTAAAATAAATAGTATATTTGAATAAACAAAAATAAGTTTCAAAATGCTACAAAGAACATCAAAAACAACGGCACTTAATAGCAATAATTCACTCTCGCCACGTAACCAAATTATTTCGTTCACAAACTCTTGAAGTTTTCAGCTGAAGCGACTGCGGAGTCCAAACTGTAATAAAGCCAACCCTTTACTGCAGTTTTAGTTCATTCATTCAGCAATAAAACTCAAAAGGAAGTGTCGACAAATATCAAGAAGTAGGTGTGATTAGGGACACCTACTTTGTATGAAGGAATTAGGATAAAATGTAAATTGTGAGTTTATAATTTATTTTTAGTTAAAATAAAGAATGATGTCATTAGGATCTACGAGTATGTGCAACAGTGGACGTCTCTCGTTTGAGATGATCATCTCATCTGCCTAGCCATTTCCCAACTATGTCGGGGTCGGCCTCCGGTCTAACGGGATGCAGCTGAATACCGGTATTTTACATGGAGCGACTGCCTATCAGTCTGACCTCCACAACCCAGTAACTGGGTAATACTATATACCCCTTAGTAAGACTGGTTGTCAGATTTTCTGGCTTCTGACGACCCTTAACGACTGTCAAAGATAAAATAAAAAATAAAAAATTCACATAAACATGGGCAGTTATAAAACGTCAGAAACTAGGTGCACGGTCCCAATTTGTCGTTTCGAAGAGCCGGCGGAGTTCGATACACGAATGACAGCCGGGACAAGCAGCTTATTGTGCTTTCCGAGGCACGGATAGGTCTTGGAGTGTTAAGATGGTCACCCAACCGCGGCAAGCGTACTTTAACCTGATCGATCGACCTTTGCGACTGTTATTACTTAGCCACAAGCCCCCCGACAGATGATGATAATCATGAAAGAGTGAATTAAGTCATTAATAAGTGAACGATAATTAAGATTGTATGTCGCTGTTACAAATTGTGTTTATAGTTTTATTGCTTCAGTGTGTCTTAAACGACTTTTTTTGAGCTAAATGACCATTTTGTTTTAAACTCTAAACATCGATTTTATTCCTACGGGTTATGGTGGTTTTCTATCAAAGGATCAACTTGAAGAGGATATCTGAAACTTTTTATTAAACTTCGACGGTAAACCTTTATCTTTCTTAGAATCCACGTTCATCTTTAATCTGACTTGACTGAGCGATGGAAGCCATCTATGAAAGTATCCAAAGATTGAAATATCTTAGAGTTAAATTTCTTGGACTTCTGCTGGATATACTCGCAACTAATTTAGTCGTCGGCAGCGCCTCACTATCGATTTCAAAATCTCATGTCTACATACAGATTTTGACAGCCGATTTACTGCTAGCGATGTCAACAGAGATAAGATGAGAGCAGCCCAGTAGCCCAGTGGTACCGGCCGCGAGTTACGAGTTGTAGGTCGTAGGTTCGAAGCCAGATAGGCGGCTTTACTTTGTGTAAATTATTTCATCACCTCTCAAAACGGTGAAGGAATACAGCGTGAGGAAACCGGCATGTCCTAAAACCAAAAATTTGAAGACATGTGATATCTACCAACCCGCACTGGGCCCGCGTGGTAGATTACGTGGTGATGTAATGATGTCAACATCTGCATTTGTTTTTTTTTTTTTAAGGATGGGAAATCATCAAATGACCCCTCCCGCTCTGGGTGCAGGCCCGCGCCTACGGTGGCCGGGAGTCGTCACGCGGCTCCCGACGCCCGGGGCGTCTCCCGCGGCGGCGGGGACGGGCGGCTCTCTCCACTCTCTCCCTCGCCCATCCCGCCACCTCCTTCGCTAGCATGACTGCTTCGCAGAAGGAGGTGACTGCCTCCCACTCCCTCTCGCCCCGGACCATGGCTTGGACCAGGCCGGACGCGAGAGGTTGCCGCCGCTGCCGATCGCCTCTACGAGGACACGGCGGTGCTCTGCCCAAGCGGGACAGACCCCCACCGTATACTCCACCGTGTCCTCTGGGCGATCTCCGCAATGGTGACACCCGGGCGTTTCCTCCCGCCTGATAATATGCAGGAACCTCCCGAAACATCCGTGTCCGGTAAGGACCTGCGTCAGGCGGTAGGTGAGGACGCCGTGACGCCTCTCTAGCCACTCCTCAAAGAGGGGCCTTACCGCCGCTATCGTGGCGTGCCCTGTCAACATCTGCATTAGACAGGATATTATGAATTCGCCAACAACTAAAGTCACTGTGTGTCTAAGACTACCTCTTCGGTCTAGTCGTCGCAAGTGCTACTATTGAGCGTGCGGTCCTGAGTTCGATTACAAGGTTGGGCAGTGTTGTTTTTGTGCCCAGTTAAATGCACTAGGCTCGCCCCCGATTACATGGGACATACATAACTGGTGAATTAATGGGGTACTATATAGGTGCATCTCTGCCTGACTCTTCGTGATATTACATTTCTGGGTTTGATTTCTGTAAAGCCTCTTTATAAAAGTCTAGGAAATATGAAAGTTTCGGTATAAGATTCTATCTTAGATGATATTATATTCATAACATTCTCTACTACCGCGAGCTTTTGAAGACAGAAACCAGACGCAGACGAGAAATAATATTTTGTTCCCGAGGTATCCCAGAGGATCAACCGATTACAGTGAGTGTGGGAATGACGTGTAATACCTCTTATGTATGCCCGAGACTTCGTCCGCGAGAAATTTCTTGTGTCCCCGACTCTCCCCGTCGTCGCATCGCATCGTCTGCCTACGTTACTACTTCGTTTTCACTTTCTCGCTTTTTTATTTTTGCTAGGCTCCTAAGAGAAGTAGCGTGATGTTAATGATGATGCCTGTTGCCTTCCTCAAGAATTACGCTATCAAACGCACCGGCATCCGGCTGGCAGTCCCAAAGATTAGCCCGTTCAAACAACAAAGTCTTTAGCTTTATTAGTAGTAAAGATTAATCAAACAGACATCAGAGTTTCATAAGTCACACTGCGCTCCGGACATTTACAGGAACACACCACAATTTAGCTTTCAAAACTAATGCCCCAAAATCTTGCTTTTAATATTCAAACCCAAAACAGCGTCACCCTACGTAAAAGAACACTCGGTTCCCTTACATTTCTTGACTTAGTTAAGGAGTTACTCCGGACAGTAGAAGGAACACAAGTGAACAGCACAGGGCTAACTTGGTCGGGTGTCATCGTCATGTCCATTATAAACTGACATTTCAACCATTCCAAAATACACCTTATTAATACACTTTAAAGTTCAAACTTAAATTATCAAGGGTCTAGGTTAAGTAGTTGTGGTATAGAATGTACTTCTGTCTGTTAGTATGCTTGTTGGCCAGTATTAAACTTTGTTAGAAGCTTGCTTATGATGTCATGTACGAACTTTGTTATTGATTTTGAATGACTAATGCTTCGGGAGGTTCCTGTTTAGAATAAGGTGGGAGGAAACGCCCGGGTGTCACCATTGCGTGGATCGCCTGGAGGACACGGTGGAGCATACGGTAGAGATCTGCCCGGCTTGGGCTGAGCTCCGCCGCGTCCTCGCGACGGCGATCGGCGGCAGCGATCTCTCGCGTCCGCCCCTGGGGGTCTACTCCGAAGTGTTAAATTTATTGTATCGGCCATGTATCTGCCGAATGTTCGGTCATTTCCTACTACGAAGTTCATTATATTCGGTTCGGTCGGTTCCGATCCGACTGAACTTAATTTTGACACTTGTTGTATCGTTACCCTACTCTGAACGAGAAAAGACTGACCGATAATTTGAGTTTGACAAGAGTTACATCGTGATATTTGTGTCAAAATACACGACAGCAAAGTAGCTACCTTTTGATTTTAATTTTAATTTTATTGTATATGCTTATTTCATTTTGTACTCCATAATTATGTATTGGCAAAGCATAGTGCACATAATTTTAACAACAATACTATCTATAATCATACCTATGTTAACAGAATAAATGATTGATTGATTGATTTGAGTACCGTAAACTTATCGAATTTCATGAATTATTACAATTTTATTGAGTTTTACATTTTTCTTAAGTGAATGTGCTACTTAAAATTGTAGCGAAATGACAGTACGTATGCTTTTGGGTGGAAGAGGCTCTCAGAGAAGAGCGTTTGGAGCGTAGAAGGAATTGCAGATGATCTTATGACTCCTTCACTACCAATTTAATGCCCGACCTTGAGTTTGTAGCTAGTTACAGACTCAGTTGATCACTTTGCCAGGACATAGTGCCCCTGTCACCCTGAAAGCGTAATAGCCATGCAATTGAGCCTGCTACAAAGCTACAAACGTAGATGTAAGATCTAAGTTTTCCACAGCAGTCCACTCACTAGGTATACATATATAGAGATTTTGTTTAGTTCGATGTCTATCTGTTTGTAATTAGTATATCTAGCTTAGTTTTATTATTGTTTTCCATATTCTAATTCAATAACACTAATTAAAGTAAGTTTGTAAGGCATTTTTTGGAATATGTAAGGATTGTCAGATAATTACGTAACTTGAAAATGAGATTTTTTGTTTATGTAGTTTATTGAAATAAATTTGTCTCAAATGATAGAGTTATGTATAAAACTAATTTCCCAATTGGATTTATGTAAATCGGATCACCCAATCCCAAGATATTAAAAAAATTGTGTAAGGAAAATGTACCAACCTAATTTTTTTAAGGTTGATCCTGTTTTTTTTTTTAAACAGCATGCCCTCTCCACCAATGAACGCACATTTGATATAGTCAAGGGTTGGTGGAGGTGTGTCTTGACAGCGCGGGAGGTGCACTAGAATGCAGATAAAGTAGGCAGAATAATCTTACCCTGCTGTGTTTTGCATAATACCTATAATAATAATAATAATAACCCCATCGCCGTATCTCTACGTTGACGTCGTGGTGGGGCTTGCGCGCTCCGAACTCTAGGCCCGTGCCGGTAAAGTTTACTTTGCCGGAACGGGTCTAAGGTGAGGAGCCAGACCAAGAGAGATACAGAAATCCGCAGGGCAGCATGTGGCGAGCTGTTGGGCAGTAGCGACCCCACGGACCCTATCTCCCGGGAGAAGTCTTGTACCTCACCTCTGGCTTGCCTTTATTGGCCGGCTGGAGTGAACAATGACGAGGAACAGAGCTCCCACCTCATTCTTGCCTTTATTGGCTGGCTTGAGTGGAGATTCGCAAGAGCAAACGTGCTCGGAGGAAGGAAGTATTCCAGTAAGATGCTGGTAGGGATCTTGACCGTACTTCCGGGATTGTCCTGATAGCCGTGGAATACCTCTCCACTTCTCATAAGCACCTCAGGACATGTTGCCCCCTTGTCGCTACGTCACTATGTGCTAGCGACCGTTTCCGGGGGCCCATTATTGAGTGTGCAAGTCACCCCCTGCTATTTTATCCGTGTATATATTAAACATTGATCAGGCAGGGGTCATAGTTCTTCCATAGTTCTTGGCAACCAGTCCACTTTAGCCACCCAAACCCATAGTCCAACTTTATATTTTTCCATATGCTGCAATAGTCCTACACCAACCGGGGGTTGTCCTTGGGTGCACTTGCATAGTGCACACAGGGATAATCGTCGGTTGGTGTCACATTTCATTAAAATTTCCTAAAGGGCCTCTGCGAGTTGGCTTCGGCCCCTCGTACGCCTTCCAAAGGACCGGGACTCAATGGTCCCGAGATATAAACAAGAAAATAATAATATCCTTGGACATTTCACACAACGCCATTTAGTCCCAAGCTAAGCAACCTAATGCTTGTGTTATGGTAACGAGATGGCTGATAAACTACTTATATACTTTTTTTTTTGTAAATACATACATGTATAAGGGACAGAGCGAGTGCTCCGGAGTTAACCCAAGATGATTTTTGAATCGGAGAACTCTCGGCAGGTGACTTAGCAACCTGTTACATTTGCCACAGATGCTTTGAAGAGGGTACAAAAAGAGAGGGAGATTAATACAATCTTCGAAAATAATGAATAAAATATATTTTTTACAATTCGTACCTCCTAAACTAGAACTAATCTTCTATTTGTTACAAGTAAAACTAAAAATAATACAGAATTCAGCGTGGTGCACATTTCTTTCCACAGTCGATGATTCAGCGTACGACTGTCGATCAAGTTGCCTTGGGCCAAATCTCGATGAGGAGAGCATCAATTTGTGCCGCTGTTGGTCTGGACATGGTGACTTTTTCTTGCAGAATGTTTGTTCATAATTTTCATTTCCAAATTTCCAAAACACGAACATGAGAAAACGATAAGCCCAAGGGGCACTTTATCAAGCGTAGATAAAGTGAATAATTTACGTAGTTTATTAAACTTGTTTTTTGTAGATATGTACTATCTCATAACTTGACTTTAACACTACACTTCAGTCAGCACTTGACGATAAACGACCGAAATACGATTAGGTATCTCTATAGCGATAGCGACAGATGAGATTTGGTTTGAGTTTAAAGTACTTTTTCTCAATTTCGCATTATTAAAAATCACAATCTCTCCCCTTGTTTGTTTACTTGCATTATTTAAAATTTGTAGTCTGTGCCATAGATAATATTACCAAAGTCTGTGCTTGTCATCCTTTGACTTTTATCCTTTTTCTTTTTTTTTTTGACAATCGGCAAAGTAATCTTTATGCCAGCTACAAATATATTGTTTTTTCGAGAAATATTACAATTTTCTTAGGTAAAAATATTTAATTAAAAGCAAAGTTCTATTTTCTTACTATAAAAATAATTTTACTCTGTAATTCAACAGTTCAAATAAATCGAAATGAGTCTCATTGACTTATAAAAACATATCGATAAAACGTTCACCTCTGGCACTACATTTCGTTCGGTCCGACACTCTTTTCGAATATTGACTATGGTCTCGACCAAACTGAGCCAATCCGAACCTTTTTCGTAGTATGACAACAATATTCGGTTCGGTCGTGTGTCGGATCATTCCGAACATTCGTATGTGCCACTTCGGAGTAGACTCCCTGGTCCAGGCCATGGTACGGAGCGAGAGTTCATGGAAGAAAAAATCTTTCTAAATATTACTGTTCCGACTGTTCCTCTGAACTTAATAATACCAAATCGATAAAATAAATAATAACAGAGCATTTCCTTCATAACTTATTCTTGCATAAGTTTTGCGGCAACCAAAATTGTTTTCCAAATTACTTTGTACGCCGTTTATTTTAATAATGGGATGTTTTTGTTACACGTCATTGTTTCAAACTTTCGCTTTATCGACGTAGGTAGTTTAGTGACTGTATAACTAAAATGTACTTTCAATTTCAAATTGAAATAACACAAATTTTTACCTACGATTCTACACCTAAAAGAAAAGAAAGGAAAATACGATTATTTGCGGTAAACATGACACAAAGAAAGAGCACAAACACAAAAAAAAATAACAAGTTGGGGGAAATATGTGTCACATCCACACAATATGGTCATCACTCAGCATAATGCTATGCGAGATAGATACAGCCGGTGTTGACGTGATGACATCAACCGGTGCAATATACGATGAGGTATAAATGTCGCAGCCAACTGGTTTAATTAACCTAGCCTTTTAGCTAAACGGCGGCCGTTCAAATAACGGCCTGAATGATATTCAATTATAGTTTAGGTTGGAAGTCTGTAACCAATCACACCCGAGCCGAATTGGTCGCAGTAACTAAGCCAGGGCACCCCGATCAAATGGTTTAGGTTAGAACTGTGAGCAACTGCGTGCGAGCCGAGAGAGCGAAGCGAGGTCACAATAAGAAATTAAATAAATAAACTACTTCAGGTTAGTAAGAAACTTAATATCATATTAGATATGGGTGCCAAAATGATGTAGATACATTATAGGCACATAGATAATAACCACTTCACTCACTTCCAAAATAGGAATGGATCTCAATTTTACACTCAGTTATCAGTACACTAAAGGGAAGCATGATATAATCAGCCTAGTGTATACAATGCTGGGGCACAGGCCTCCGCTCATCGAGAGGGAGTGGGCTATAATCCAAAACCCAAGCCCAGTGCTGGTTAATAGATGTCACTTTGTATTTGAATTTTTAGTTCTAGGACAAGCCAGTTTCCTCAGGATGTTTTCCTTGACCGTTGTGAGAGCAATTGTGATAAATTACACAAAGTAAAGCGCCTGTCTGGGTTCGAACCCATGATCTACGAGTACATCTCGTAAGGCGAGGCCGTTATCTCTGGGTCACCACTGCTCTAAAGCCACTCCCGCTTCTCTGAAGGGAGGACAGACCATAAATAGCCACAACTTACGTCTTTGTTGCTTTTTAACCGACTTCAAAAAGGAGGAGGTTCTCAATTAAACAGCAGTATGTTTTTTTTTTGTATGTTTGTTACGCGATATCTCCGGCAATTGTTAATCGATTTCAAAAAATATTTTTCTAATGGATGGAGTATGCCTCAGGGGTAGTCCCATATAAATTTTATTGACTTTGCTTGGGTAGTTTTTAAGTTAGCTTCAATACTATATATTTTTGCCACTTAGTTTATATTGATGATGTTATAATGACTTCCTATCACTGATATTTTCACAGCAAGTAGTGTTAATGAATTTGTGTGGGGTAGGTACAACTAAAAAGTCGAAAATAAAATAAATAAATAAAAAAAAAAAAACTACCGACTTCCAAAAAAAAAGCACTACTAAGTGAAAAATAACTTTAACTTCATCCTAAAGCAAGCGTGATTATCACAAAAAAAAATTAAAGAAATCTTCAACGATACAAAAAACCGAGAAATAATGAAATCAAGTCGTATAAAAAACGTGGGTTTATCTGAGCCGTGCAAGGGAACGCACTCAAGGAGTCGTCGCCTTGAAGGTATTAGCAGGGATTATACGCGAAAGAGGCACTATCAGCCGATTCCGTCGTCAGATTTGGAAGAAATCACCATGACAGGGCGCTTATGTCGCAGAAATGAAGGTGCGAATACACAGGAGAAAATGGTAAAAAGCAGAATTGAAGGGTCATTCTTTTTTGACGTGATAACGTCTTATAAATCAATGAACGCATGAGAAAGCATGACTCATTGTCGCGTTCCACCTGAGCCGAGCGTGCAAGTGAGAGCGCGGAACAAGCGATAGAGAGACACGATCGGCCTAAGCGTTCGGCTTATGACGCATCTATCTCTTATGACGTTATTACGTAAAATTGTCGTCCGTAAGCCGACTTTACGGACAACCATTTTTTTATATCCTATTTTGACAGTGGCTTTGCCCGCGTGGACATCGGAAATTATCACACGGGAACGTAGTAGCGGGATTAAAAAATTGAAATCCGTTCAGGCGTTAACGCCTGATAAAGTAAACTGACAGACATCTGCGCGTTACATGAGCTGATGGACGCTACTGATGGCACCAAACATATAGCCCGATTCTGGACCGAGTCCGTTAAGATTACCATCGACACGCTAAGAGCGTATGGATTTCCGTTCAGCAAATGATAGCTTATGAATAAAGAAGTATCACAAACACAGTTTGCTTGTCATCTCTTGAAGCTAGTTTTGAGGTAAACAAATCATTAAAAGTGTTTGTTTATGGATGACACTTGTTTAAAAATACGTTAAGTATAATAAAAATTTTATTTTCGACTTGTACGATATTTTCCACTTTTCTTTATTAGTGTGTTAAACTTTATCATGTAGGTATTATTAAACTACTCTTACTGCTTGAGCACAATTTTTTTGTTAGAATTATAATAATAATATTTCGTAATCTGCCTATTGTAAGGGATCTAAAAAGTTATTTAAGAACATTTCCGAAAATTTGTGTTACGGCCAAATTAGACCGACTTTAAATTTTCCATAGAAACAGAGTTTTCAGTCATCTTTTTTTAAATAAGACATTTCGAAAATGTTCTTTACTAAGTTTTAAGACCTTTGTATCCTGCTTATGCGTATGAAGTTTAATTGAAATCGGTTTATTCATTTCAAAAAACAAGGTCTTTAAAGTTTGTATGTACGTCGTAAACGCTCTTAACAAAAATCATTATCCATTACCACCCATATTCAGCTCCATTCCAATAAATTAAGTTCACGTACCCTTTAGGTTTAGGTGCTGCCTACTCCAGCAAATAAACACTCTAGCAAAAAGTAATAACTACAAACTAACCTATTTTACTGACCTCCTTTTTACAGTTCGCTACCTTTCTAGTCCGTATGTCACGATTGTTATTGAAGGTCCAAGATTATTTCGCTATTACGTTTTTTGGCAGCCAACCGGCGCTTAAGAAAATTTCACCCTCAAGGTTTCAACTAAGAAGATTTTCCCTCCAATTTACTACCTTTTAGGGACTTTGTTTTATTTTATCATGATGACGTTTTGGGCCTAATTGGGTCGTTGTGATTATGGTCAGTCTGGGTCATTATCATAACGGTCTACTGCGTTATTTTACCTGCAGCGATGTTTAATTGGAACGCTTGTTTTTTGAAGTTATTTGTGAAGCGTCGGTATGATTTTTTTCTTTAAAATAACTTCATCATTTTCTATATCAGAAATTATGAACAGCTCTAAAAAATGTTTTTCTTATAGTAAGATGAATAGAAATATATAATTCAATCTTCCTAGACTTTTCCCAACTATGTTGAGGTTAGCTTTCAGCCTAACCAGATTCAGCTGGATACCAGTAGCTTACATGGAGCGACTGCCTGACTGACCTCCACAACCCAGATACTGGGTAACACGATACCCCTTGGCAAGACTGGTTGTCAGACTTTCGGGCTTCTGGGGCTACCCGTAACGAGTTTCAAAGATCTACAAATGACAAGCGGCACGAACTGCTTAACGTGCTGTCCGAGACACGGAGGGGTCTCGGTATGTTATGAATCCATCCACAGACCCACCTCGGCAAGCGTTGCGTACCCTTGAAGATCTACCCATGCGACTGTTATTATTTAGCCACGAGCCCCTTCATCGGTTGCGAGAATAGAAATATATAATTGTGCTCACCTGCCTATTGAATTGCCCTAAATCAGGGCAAAGGTTTTTCCCATACCTGAAGCAATCATACGATCACGTAGGCATTCTCACCAGATTTTCTAAAAAACAAATCCCTATTTTCAAAATTAATTGTGAAAAACCTGAAGGCCAACACTCGTTCAATATCTAGTCTCATTGCGACTTGTCAAAAATGTAGGTAAATTAGAGTAATTTTTGGCAGATTGTGACTGAGATTAGTTTAAGAACATTGATAAAATAATACAATTAAGTACTAAACTATCTTATCATTTTGAAACTTTAACAACTTAAAAACTCGTCACCACATAACGCTGGCAGAATAGTTGACACCAGCTCAGTTAAAAAAGAAAAAAAAAGTAATTTAAAAATATTGACAGCTTGCTATCTATTATCCTAACTAATCCATACTATCCATACTAATATTACAAATTCGAAAGTAACTCTGTCTGTCTGTCTGTCTGTCTGTATGTTACCTTTTCACGCCTAAACCACTGAACGGATTTCGGTAAAATTTAGTAGAGATAGATTGCATCCCGGGGAAGGGCATAGGATAGTTTTCATCGACATACCTCGCGGGCGAAGCTGCGGGCAGAAGCTAGTATTATAAATGCGAAAGTAAGTTTGTTTGTTTGTTACACTTTCACGCTAAAACGGCTGAACAGATTTGGATGAAATTTGGCACATGGGTAGACCATGACCTGGAGAAGGACATAGGCTACTTATCATCCTGGATCGCAGACGAAATCGCGGGCAACAGCTAGTTGACAATTGATTGCTATTGACTTGGCATCAAGAAACGATATAATTACACCATTGTAATTAAAAGAAAAAGTCACCTGTACCATTACAGGTGACTTTTTCTTTTTAACCATAGGACTGCAAGAAAAAGAAATTGTGCATCTACTACCATATCAAATAATAAGATTAACTTGTATTTCTCATCATAAGTGAATAGTATTATTTTTGAGAAATAAATGTTTTATATAGCAGTCAGATCATCACATGTCATCACCACTTCATCTCAAAAATCTGCTAGTAAAAACAAAAGAACTTTAAAATACTTACCAGCAAAATCAAGACAGCAAACTCAACAAAAATAAAAATTTTAAAAGAAATGCTGACTGTTTGCCACTTAAAGCTATAACGATCAAGCCGTGAACTTTAATGATCTCCTATTAAGCCATGAGGATAACGTGGCCCGTATAAATTCTTCAGCATTACCGTTTTAAATATATTTTTAATATATACGGCCTTAGAGCCTTTTTAGCAAATTAAAATGTAACTGCATAATGGTACTTATAAATATATAATTAAGAGTTCCTCCTTGTGTCTGTTTATTTTATCTTCACGGTTCCTTAATGCGGTGAGTAAGGGAGATCTGGACCGCTGAAAGATTTCTCATATACTTATTTACCATAGCAAAAATCTTAAGTTACTTGCACTCAAGAAAGTGTGTCGTTACACTTGCGTGCAACCTGTAATTTAATTTTTAGAGGTAAAGTTTATGTATATTGCTCAACTTCATGTCAGTTTTTTTTTCTGATTCAGTTTTACGCTTTTTATTTAAAGCAGACTCACCTTTATAAAACATGCCACTAGTAATTTTAATACGGAAACCCATCGTAACTATCGTATATGGATGTCCAGTCACAGCCAAATACATTCGTCGCCTTAAGGGCTATTTTTGTCTGCTCATTGCACTATAGAATCTGCTTTACCGACTCAGCATTATATTATTATGTTGACTGTACTGTACTCTATATTATAAGTTATCGTCATCTTGTAATTTTTCTTTTCATTTAGCAATTTTAGCATTTGCGTTAGAATATCCTCTTTTTAATTACAGCACCTCATACATACAGCACCTCATACATACAGCACCTCATACGTACAGCACCTCAATTGAGTAACAAACATTTTTCACATTCCGAAGAATTTAGAAAGAAATTCCTAATACAAACATTGCTTCATTTAAAAAATTCGTCTGCTCGATAACGTAAATAACGAATAGAATGTTGTCGAAATATCAAAATTAAAGGCACTGCAATTATTAGTGTATTACGCAAAAGCCCTGCAGATTACAAAAATATCATTTTCACCACCATAAATCTTAAAAGAAATCAACATCACAAACTAAATACCAAAACAAGACAAAAACAATAAGTAGCTTTCCTTCCTTACTAAACAGCAGAAACCAATGCCACAGTTCACAACGTACTCAAAAAGGAACACAACACTACCAACAGAGGGGAGAACAAACGAAAGAATGAAAAACATTAATGAAGCAATTTGTTTCATGTCCACACTATGCGGGACAGGATTAACAGTATCTAGTCTGAAAAGAACGGAGGGGTATGAGGAATGAGGTACACGAAGGGGGGGAAGGGTCATTGTGTAAGTTACAAAGAAGTTATGGTAGCTTTTCTTCTGGTGCTATTAATAAAAGTAAGACTAGACTACAAGACAGGCTGTTGTGACATACCCTTAGCATTTTATTATAAAATAAAACTCCTTTCTGAATAAAGATATCTAAAAATAAAAATTTCTGCATAAGTGGTAAGGTTAAGTGGTCTTTGGAAGGAAGAAGTTCTTAGGTCTCTTCTCGGTGAGAGGGAGTGAGCCGTAATCCACCACGCGGGACTAGTGCGGATTGGAAGACGTCACAAATGTCTTCGTTTTTTTTCTTATTATTTTTTGAACATGTCGGTTTTCTCGCCATGTTTTTCATCACCCTTTTGAGTTTTGATTGTAACCTGCTTCGCCAGTTATACTCTCATTTGGGACAAGGCTATTTTTGAGGAATAATTATCTAGATAAGTTATTTTTTGAAGATTATGACCGAAGACTAAACTGATCTTACTTATTCCGGGGTTAACAATTAATTTTTCAAACCAACTCTTTTAATTTTACCCAATTAAGAAAGTTTATTTTTCGTAGAATCTCACTTTGTGGACCTAACCTTCTGTTCTTCATTTCCGTTTGGATGTCGGGTAACCAATGTGGCTGGGCGGTGTTTCACTAGATCATAGTACACTAGAAATAGGTGACGCGTAAATTGAGCGACCATTTTCGCACAATTGCCTGGGCTACTGTGACCTAAATTAAATTTCCGGGCCATATTTTTAAGGCAAGTGACGTGATTCTGAAGGATAATATCACTTTGGGATAAGAAAAGCTTTTTGGTAAAGAAAGATTGCTTATGCGTAGCAGCTATTGAGTTTTAAGTGGATTCATATGTGCTTTTGTTGAAATATAAAATTCGAAGCATTGTGGTCTCTACCAATCCGCATTGGGTGCCCGTGTGGTGGATTACGGCCCAGTCCCTCTCACCGAGTGGAGGCATTTGTCCAAGTAGTGGGAACATTATAGGCTCATTATACCGGATGATTTTTTTTTACCGTCTCGTAAGTTTGAAAACGCTGAAGTCACGAAAAAAAATCAGCAGTTTGTTTTTTTTTTAGGTATCGAACTGTTGTATTAAACAGCGGATTTTTTTTATGATTTAGGGTTGGTCCCTTAGTGAAAGTTGTTCATATTCACGGGTAGAACTTCCTGTAAAAATTTGGAACCGGTAAAAATAATCATTTTATAGTTTTATTGTATTGAATTGCCATAATGCTTGGATGGGATCTAGTTTTGCTTACTTTCGTCTTCTATCGGCAATAGAATATTTTTATCGTGTCGATCGACGATAAGCCTACGCTTGCCGCGATTGGTTCGTGGATAGAGACTTCTTCCGTGTTTCGGAGCACCGTGTCGGTGGCAGTATCTGTGGACAGACACCGCATACAGGGGGTCGCAGCCGTCCATGAACCCCACTTGTCCACCTTGCTGTGGCCTACTTGGTTATGAAGCCTATTTAAGGTTTTCCAAGTAGGTCACGATAATCCATAACCAACCCACATTAACAAAAAATAAACTACTTATCCAAGACATAGTCTTCTGCAAGTTGTAGCAACACCAATCGATTGGAACGTGATCAATCAACTAAGTAAATAGCTCTTCAATTATAATCAATCACCGACGCAATCAATTATGGTGTAAATTAAGTTATTATACCACTTATTAAAGTTGGTTTGGCGAATGATTGGACGAAACAAATGCTTCTTTGGTGAAAGTTTGACAGTTTTCGTTACAAATATTATAATGATTTATCGTATGAAATCGTTTATATGAAAATAACGCTAGGATGAAAAATATTTTATTTGGGACACGCACAGGAAATATAAACAGTTAAAAGCCTTTATTTAAAAAAGTGAACTTAAAAGAAAAATATTAAGTGACTTTTGTCATGTGTGTATGTTACATAGTAGGTATATTCTATGTTTAGAAGAACCACTCTCTTGGTAAGTCAGTCATCATCATAATATAGGCGTGCGTAGATAGGTAGGTAGGGACGTATATAAATAAAGATCTTTTCAATATGTAAAATATATTACTTTATAAAGCTTAAGGCACGGTATGATGTACGCTATCCGTTAAATAGGTTTAGATACTATACAATATCAATGAACTCGATGGTATCGCATTGTTTTAGTTGTGAGTTCCTGTGGTCACCTTCTGGCTCCATCATCAGACCAGCTCGATGGTACTAAAATATTGCATTGTCACGGACTTTACATACGTGTGCCAAATTTCAGCTCAATCGAACACCGGGAAGTGGGTCAAATTTAACATGCAAATTTTGAAGAGGACAACTTACAAGCTACATCAGAAAGGAACATTTAAAACTAACTAAATTTACATAACCTTTTTGGAATAGAGTAAAAAATCAAATCTCAGCGTAAAGCTGTGATATCTAAAAAAGAAATAACTGTACTTACAAGTTAACATTCTTTTTATTTTGTTTATTGTTATTATGTGAATTGTTTAGGACTTATTGATAGTGAAAAGGTGCTCAACTATTCTAAGAATGAACCAATGACAATCACACATCATACTAAAGCAGACAAGGAAGACAGCCGTTTGCAACCAGAAAATGGATACTTTAGCTGATAAAAGCGCTTACCAAAAAGACCTACGAAATTGAACGATAGAACGGAAACACGACAGCAATGTATAATGAATAGTAGGTACTTTAGCCAATCGCAGCCCGCCGAACAATGTCCGTTCCGAATTCGGAAATCGAGAATTAATTTCAGTTCATAATTATTGTCATTCGAGAGATAATTACGCAATGTATGATTCGGACAGTACGTTCCTGGGATATTTGAAATTAATAGGTCTGTGAAATCTATCTTTGAAAGTTGACATATTATACGTGATGAACGGCAGTCATCGTTGCATGTATAGAGGTATGAGGAACAGGGTGTAAAGTTCACTCATACTCTATGAAAAGGGAGGATCCTCCGACCAGACGGGTGTCGTGTCTGGTGGGCAACTGCCCGATGATTCATGTCGGGCCCTTGTATCTACGCTAGTTTGCGCGGTAAACTCTGCTTGCGAGATGCAAGATTTTGCGTGACGTCACTCGTGCCACTTCCACGGCATCGTTAGTGGCAGCACCGACGTTACTTTGACTGCATATTTTGGGACACATATGGCAGGATAGGAGGCGGAGCATGCCAATTTACATGTAGCGACTGCCTATCTGACCTCCACTACCCAGTTACTGGGTAACACAATACCTCTTAGTAAGACGTTAGACTTCTAGAACAGACTTGATTCATTACCAATAAACATATGATTTCTAATCTACATAATTATGCATACTTAAGCTCTGATTTGGTACTTGGTACCAACTTCTACACGCACAGTCATAATAACAAAGATACAGTCAGCAGAACTTGGTCGAAGTTAGATCTAATCTAGATTTATGTTAGACCATTTTGCTTTGTAATCAGAACGTTGTAATTACAGGCATATAAGACATTCGTGCTTTCCCTTTGATATTGCAGATATTCTTAGGCTACGGTGTTAATTTACGATTAGGTAAGCTGCCTGCTTGTTTGTCTGAGACAAAGTGATAGCATCTAAAACAGAACATTGCAGTCAGGCCTGTGTTATCAGCAGGAGATAGCAGAACTTACCAAGAGTAGTAATAATATGGATGTACTTTATTCAAAGATATCTTCATCCTGGTAAAGTTTAAAACTGTAATTTAGGATTATGGCAGCCAATCCGTGGAGTAGTACAAAATTGCTAGTATTTGAGCAAAGCTGTAACTCTGTAGGTCCAATAAAACCTGAGATATCGCTTTTTAAACATTGACCATTTTTCCAAAGAAAATTGTTTATATTTGAAAAATGTACTGGATGGTACCTACTTATACGTAGGATGCACGCATATGCATGCATAAAAAACTGAAAGAAGTCAAGTCAAGAAAATTTCGAGGTTTTTTCGAGTACCAAGCAGTTAGCACAGCTTTGTTTTACACTACTGTTATCAATGATAAAGGAGCAGGTTTGTACAAACACATACGTCAATCATATTTTTTTCAACTAGATGAGGTTGGCGTTTCCTATCTGACTATTCTGAGAAGAAAGGCCGAAACAAACTTAGAGGTCACAGTCGCTTTTAAAGTCCAGACAAAATCTTGGTCAGATCATGTGAATACCATGTAGATTGGTGTCTGAAATGGTCTTTTGTGGAAAGAACCACACAGATTGAGCGGACCTGTCCAGTTAGTTCACGCATTTGTCAATAATCGTGCAGCTCAACTCAGAACTTGAGGAGCTCAACGATTCGACGAACAATACCAAAGAATTACTAGAGAAATAACATCCCAAAAAATCAGAGCAGTGCAATTTTTGGCGACCAACGATCGATGTCTTAAATGACTGCAATTGCTCTGCAAAATGCTAATATGCACTACAAATAACTTACTTATACATAAATGTAGACAAGCCAAATAACTTCCACAAAAAACCCAATGTTTCTAAAAAGGTAAAGTTTAAATCTAGAGCGTTTGTGCCACAAGTACTAACGTATTATTCGAGTTTCAAATTGGGTCTCATTCATTTCTCTACATTGTTGTCGTGATGAATGAACAAAACGTTTCTTTTTTGTTTTCCCTAGATATGGGAGTTGAATGAGTGAATGAGGGAAGGAAGAGAATTAATTTTAACTCAGTTTTCAATAGGATTAAGAACGGGAAAATATGTTGTTGCAACCAAAATAATATGCTTACTTTCCGTTTTATGCGGAATTAGTGATAAAGCTACCAAAAGGCACTATCCCCTATGTTATAATAAAACATGTCCCAGTGTATAAATCTTTCACTACGTGATTTTGCTTTTATAAAATTAAAACGTAATTTAAAAATAAAAGAAATAACCTTCTCATAAAAAAGTCTGAAATTGCGTACAATCACGAAACCGAGTTATCAATTTAAGATTCTCGTCATAAATAAAACAAGAAATTCTCTTCCAACATTTTTTATGATATTTCTCGTCTTGTAAGAAAAGAAAAAATCTAAGTAAACTTCAAGTACCTACAAATGAACTTAAACTAGGGCAGAAGTCTGGAGGGAATCGTGTCTGTACAACGAAAACATTTCTTCAAATATATACTTTAGCTGGCTTTTTAGAACAATATTACAATTAAAGCTTCTAACTACCACTTCTTGATGTTGTTTTAGCATAATTTTGCAATGTAAGTGTTTAAACATTTTGCTTTAATAACGTTTCTTTATAAAGTCTCATTAGCAGTTTGGTTAATTCTAGCAATAGTCGACTTCGTGTACCTACTATACCAACACTAGGGTCATAAGATAGTAAAGAAAGTAAGAAAATCCATTTATATAGCACATACTAAAAGGCACCCAGCCTATATATTCTTCGATACGGGTGTATGTCACAGAACTCCTCCTAAACAGCTGGACCGATTTTGGTAGCGCTGCTGTTGAGATCCGGATATTTTTTTTTTTATTTCAAGACCATTTTTGTTTGTTTGTTACCTTTTCACGCCTAGACCACTAAACCGATCATCCTGAAATTTTGCGCATTTGTTGTCAGGTGTACAGAAATGGACACAGGGTACCTTTCATCCCTAAAAAAAGTGCTGTTCCCGAGGAAAACAACAATAACGTTATTATGATAATAGATGGCGCCATGTGTCTTTTGTTTTGATCGCAGACGAAGTCACGGGCAACAGCTAGTAAGTCATACTTATTCGTAGACTTACTTCGTTTACAGCCATGCGTGGCGTTAATGGTAAGCTTTCCTTAAAAGCCTTGGAGCAGTCTTTTTTTTGGCCACCCATGTTCAGCAGGACATAATTTAAGGGCCGATTAGATATCATAATTATTTATTCTTAGCGTGTCGATGGTAATCTTAATGGAGTTGACCCAGAATTCGACTCTGGGTCTGGCGTCAGTTCCAATAAAATCATTTATATAATTATAGCAAATCGGTTCATGAGTAGCACATAGGTCATTGATTTGTTTATTATGTTATTAGGTGATTAGCAATCTGGTGGCCCACCTGATGTAAAGAAGTCATTGCCGTCTATGGTCATCTGAAATATCAGAGGCACAGCAGCTGTATTGCCACCCCAGAAACAAACCATTATCCAAAATCAAAACATTTTATTTCACATAAACCTACGTGGGCACTCAAGAAACGTCAGAAGTTATTTGCACGGTTCCACTTGGTCGTTTCATATGGAGAAGAGCTGGCAAGGAACTCCACAGTTACTCTTTTTAAAAATAATTGGCTTTTACAATGTTTTCAAATTACATTGTTAACAGGTATGGGAGGACAGATTAGGCCCGTCAACAAGTTCTAGCAAAATATAATGTCTACAAATCTACAGTCTACAAGACCTACAATGTTTCCACATTCAAAATAATCAAAAATAAAATAATCTATTTAAAAGTTAAATTAAATAATAATAAAAATATAAACCTATTTATAACTTAAATTAAATAATAATAAAAATATAAACCTATTTAAATCAAATTACATGATTACAACTGTAACATATCTGAATTAATATCCTGTCCACAAAAGGCACTGATAGAGTCGAAATTAGAATTGTAATGTAAGTGATGGTATAATTGAATCTCCACAATTTCTACCAACAACGTAAGGCAATATTCCAATTCATAACCAATGCTACCAATTATTTCTTATTGAAAACAAACGCCATTTATTGTTTACAAACCACACAGCAGCTTTCCTTAAAGCTGATATGAGATTTTTCCTCCTAAGATCAAAAGGAAGTGACATCCTCAGCCTTTAATATACGATAGGTAGTTCTGAATATAAACACAACTGCGCCCTTAACTCGCTCCACAAATAGTGGAGGGTCCTTCGAAGGGCACACAAACTAAGGATCTGAAGTTCTAGGGGATCTTAAAGCCATGGAAATACAAACACTTGAGAGCAAAGATTTTGAATCATGTATTTTGTGTTTTTGTACGAGAAGGAATGTGTACCAATTAATTTTGTGCTGTTAACTTAAAGGCTAAAATGCATGCCAAATGTCAAATGTCAGTTCCTTGAAATTGAAATACCTATCCAACATGCTCTGGACCACTTCTGTCCGTACTCTACGAAGAATATATTTATCTGTTTTTATGAAACGTGACTTTTCTTTGTTTTTGATTTCGCACTTCAGAAATCTTTCTACAATCTATCACGTTATATTTCGTTTCTAAGGCGGTCATTACGACACGACTAAACTATTTAATTAATTTTGAAAAGATTTGCAATGAAAACTGATATAAACTTCAGTTTCTTATGTGAAATCGAAATAGACCGCTTTTTCAATAAATCATGTTCTTGTTAGCTACCATCATCTCAAATCATAGCATAACTATCGCCAATCATAGCCTATAGGGGCAATTGATTATGACGTTGCATATCGGTCGTATTTGACATGTTTCAAAACCACAATGGTGGTTAAGTAGATAGGGGTGAATAGATGAGATACTACATCGTTCCCACCATGTTCCTATAATTTCAACATGAATGATATAATCAATATTGATTTAAAAGAGAGCTATGCAGTTTCTTGCCCGATTTTTTCCATAGGAAACTATTACGCTTTAGAATGGGCAACTAGCTTCATCTGACTGACTGATTCCTTGACAATCCAAAAGTGCCTGTTACAGTGTAGGAACATTATTAAAGGCTTATGTCCCCTCCGGCGTCCTCTCTTCGAAAGGGAGTGTGCTGTAATCTACCAAGCGGGCCCAGTGCAGGTTGGTAGATGTCACATGTCTTCGAATTTTTGGTTCTAGGACATGCTGGTTACCTTAACATGTTTTTTTCACCATTTTGAGACAGCTTAAAGTAAAGCGCTTGCCTGAGTTCAAACCCGCAAATTCAGCTCGCAGGTTGGGGCCTTTACGATTGGGCCACTACTGCTCTATTTATTAGCTAGTTGGTGAATTAACCAGAAAACAAATCTGTGTTGTTTCTTAGAGTTTTTTAATGACCCATCGTCAACGATGCGACGCGACTTTCTACGCGTTATTAAGTAGTTTCTGATTGGTTGTGTCGTGAAATACTAGTGTTGTGACTTTTTGGATACTTATTGGTGATTTGAATTTGTAACGGTTACTTTTGAGTAGAATCGTAAACGAACGGGCTTACGCAGAATTGAAAGCTCATTACAATTATTATGTTATGTTACATTGTATTTTTTTTTGCTACGCGTTATTAAGTAGTTTGTGTCGTGAAATACTAGTGCTGTGACTATATGGATACTCATTGGGGATTTGAAAGCTCATTACAATTATTATGTTATGTTACATTGTATTTTTTTTTCTTAACGTCAGTCTGTGCATAGGCCCATCAATGTAGAATGTAGTCTAACCATTGAGACGCCAGTAATCAAATTTATCAGGAGACGATGCACAAGTTTTCCTTACACAAGGACCATCGACCGAATGGCTTATAGTTTAAACTACCTACCTACTAATATCTCTGTATCTCAAGCTAAATGTTATTTCTCTTAAAGATAAATAACACATCACAGAAACCACACGACAACCAACAAACTATGTATTTTCCTAGGAAACTACGCCTAGCAACTGTCTACCGACTTTCTTCACAAATATCCGAACTCAGCTCGTAATGTAACGTCAGCAAAGCGAACTTTATCTCAGAAATACTAGAATGACGAATGTGTACAGTCGAAATGTAAGGCAGGAAATGGAACCGCGGAGCCTTGTTACAAACGTTATGGAATTCGTAAACTAAAACGACGCACGAAAATGTAATTTCATACTTTTTGCCTATCGTACGCCAGCTTTCTTTAGGGTTGACAGATCTTATTGAAACGCGAAAATGAGCATGAAAATAATTTGAACACGTGTTTAAATCAGAAAAGTATTAAAGGATAGAATGAGGACCTGATCTGAGGAAAGAAAAGATTTTTATTGAATGCGTAAAAAATCGCCTTGGGAGAATGGCGTTATTGTTCCATTTTCCTGTACGAAAAATGATATACGAGTACGTTATTTATACCGTTATTTTTTTTGTTTTTTTGTTCCGCCCCGACACTCGCTCGAGCCAGCCCGCACCGCTGAGCCTGTAGATTTAAATTCGCCCCTAACTAAAACCGATCCAGCCTGTCCCTTGCTGTCCTCTTCCAGCGACGCCCTAAGCCGAGGTCCGAACCCTGTGGGGGGTGCCCTTAGCGTAGTCGCTTAGTTTTTGAGTTTTATTGTTAGCCCTGGCTGGAGGCCTTAACTAAGGCATCCACAGGAAAGTCCGATTAAGCAGTAGCCATCCTCATAGGATGAACTGCGAGATGCCATATTTATAAAAAAAGTTTTTTTCTTGGGATAGCAACCTTCTCGGAGAGTTTAGGAAAATAATGCGTTCATCCTCGTTAACAAAAAAACCGGTCAAGTGCGAGTTGAACTCGCGTGGAGAGGGTTCCGTACGATGAATATTTTATCTACCATGTTTCTTTGAAGAACGTGACACCGACATTCCAACTGAAAATGTAAGTTTGTACGCACAATATTGAGAGATTTACCATGTTGTTTCAAGATCATAGACTTCTTATTAATTTTCCTGTAATCTATAGGTAATAGAACTATTTTCTGTATTTTTTTAAAAATTTTTGGCTCAGTAGTTTTGGAGATAAGGGGTAAATTTCCGTCTATTGTCTTAAATAACTTTAATACAGTTTACTTTAAAATTATGAAAAAAATATATTTGAGATCCTCACGGTAAGACTGCGAAACTTTCTTTTTAATTGTCTATTTACCCCTCAAAAATGACTCCCATTTTCAAAACAGTCAGGTCACAGAGATATGTGTACCAAATTTCAACTTAACTGGTCCATAAGATTCGGAGCAAATTGGCTGTGACAGACGGACAGACAGACACACGAGTGATCCTATAAGGGTTCCGTTTTTTCCTTTTGAGATACGGAACCCTAAAAATTAATAAAAGTTTGATGAAAAGTAATTTTAAGTTCTTTTAGTACCGAGACAACAGCCCCATTGGGAAATACATATTTTTTTGTACTAAGAAGAATTTAATTTATGCTTTTGCTTATTTATCTTCAACCTCGTCCCTGGGGCTGGCAAAGATCGCTATTTGTCACTGTCAAAAATGACATCAATTTAATTTTCCGCCATTCGCCTCGGATATTGTTTCATAGTGTAGTGTCCGAAAATTCCATTATATTATAGCCTTAATCATCAGCATTCATTACCAAAAATATCATAAACATACTGTGGCTACAAAGCCTCGGTTGGTCATTGAACCCAGTTACTCTATCCATCATTTCAAATTGGGTACGATTTGTGACACACAGAACATTTGAAGTACAAAATAATTACTTTAAATGATAGAAGATATTACACATCAAAGAAATATATTTTTTTTAACTAGATGAGTTGATGTTTCCTATCTGACTGCTCCGAGAAGAAGACCGAAACAAACTCAGAAGTCAGTCTTTTAAAGTCCAGATATTATTTTGGTTTAATCATAATATAAGGACTATGCAGATTAGTGTCTGAGACTGTTTTTGGAGTGACTTGTTTTAATGAATATTTTGAACTAAGTTATTGAAATTATTTTCAAGTTATGGAACAATAAACTGAATGTCATACTTATTATAATAAAGTTCAAATTCCGTTGCAACCAAAAACTTATTCAGTTATTAAGACCTTTTTGTGACAAAATGGTCACTCAAAAATCAACTTGGAATACATTTGTGTTTTTTTTAAATTCATCTCTAACAAAAACGTCTCTTCACAAAAGAATCATGAATGTGTTTGCAGACCGGTGGGATTCTCCCCTCTTACGAAGGTGGGTAAGAATCTAGACACATTTGTCCAAATAAACTGGTGTGCCATGGAACGAACAGTTGTATGGTTTACTAGTTGTTAATTATTGTTTATTTTAATTTAATACTAATATTAGGCTAAGTTATACTAACATTATATGGATTTATATCTGAAATAAATATTTGAATTTGAATTTGAATAACAGCTGTAAGGATCGGTCGATCAGGTTAAGCTACACTTACCGCGGCCGATCCCTGGATGGGTGACAATCTTTACACACCAAGAACCTCGGAAAGCACGTTAAGCCGTTAGACCCGGCTGTTATTCGTGGATCTTTGAGTGGTTACGGTCTTCAGAACCCCGAAAGTCTGATAACCAGTCTTACCAAGGTGTAACGTAGGTATTGTCCAGTAACTGGGTTGTGGAGGTCAGATAGGCAGTCGCTCCATGTCAAATACTGGTATTCAGCCGCATCCGGTTGGACTGGAAGCCAACCCCAATACAGTTGGGAAAAGGCTAGGCGGGTAGGGGGGCATTATTTTACTCCTTTTATTGTAAAAATCTTATATTTCATCTTCGAAAATTAAATTTTCAATAAACCAATGATAATCACAGTATGGATCGATTATTTTATAGGAATTAACCTCTCTTTACTCAGCTATTTGAATACGAAAAATACTATAAAAAAGCAGCCAAGTGCGAGCTGGACTCGTACCTCCCCATCATGGGGGATTTGTGGAATTACCCCTACAAAGGGTTCCGTACCACCGAACAATTTTTACCACAACATCATCACCTTTTAACAACTATGTTGGGGTCGGCTTCCAGTCTAACCGAATGCAGCTGAATACGAGTATTTTACATGGAGCGACTGCCTATCTGACCACAACAATACATTTAGAAAATCATAGATATGTGTAGAACATACTTTAGTAAAAAAACAAGTTTCTTGTATTTATTTATTTATAATATTATATACTTTATTGCACACCAGAAAAAACATAACAAAAAATTAAGTAATACAGTAAATACTACTGTAGTAGTATTAATATGGTGTGGTATTATATTAAATAACTAGCTGCGCCCCGCGGTTTCACCCGCGTAAGTTTCGATTTAGGGGAATGAAAAATAGATGTTGGCCGATTCTCATAGATACCGGATAAGCACAAAAAATTTCATCAAAATCGGTCAAGCCGTTTCGGAGGAGTATGGCAACGAAAACTGTGACACGAGAATTTTATATATTAGATATTCTATTGTATTCTAAGGTACGATTATCACTACAAAACATACAATTGGCGGCCTTATCGCTTTCTGCGATTTCTTCTTATTTTTTTATTTTTGTTTTTTATTTTATTTGTTTAGTTTATATATTTAAAAAAATACTGATAAATTGACATAGAGTGTGTACTAACACACTCTCTGTCAATTTATCAGTATTTACTACTGCTACTACATAATATACTGCCAGTATTTTTTTGCTTCTGCTGCTACTGTATTACTTAATTTTTTGGTTATTTTTGGAATGTTTTTCAACTCACACTATTTATGTAGGTAGGTACATTCGTTACAATTTTTTTGTCTTACACATATTTATTTTATTTAAGTATGCATACACACGACACGTTGCAGTGTAAAACTGATTTACATCCGTCACCTCACACACCAGGTCCAGTTGAAAACCAGCGTCAGGCACTAGTTGTCTGGCATTTTTGCTGAACTAGGCCTTTTTGGCGCAGCTGTGAGGCACACTTTCCTGCAAATTTCTTAAATTATATGGATATTTCACTTTTTAAGTATTTGATCTTTATTTTTTTTGTTTTTTATCTGATGTATCGCATCTGATGTATTTATTGTGTGTCTTTTAGTCTGTGCTAAAGAAATGTATTTTCTTTCTAATTTCAAATTACGGTTCAAAAGATACAGCCCTGTGATAGTCAGATGGACGGACAGCGGAGCCCTAATAATAGGGTCCCGTTGGAACCCGTTGCATACGGAACCCTAAAAAGTAACAACAAAAAAAAATGAAGATCCGACCATGAAAAAGAAAGAAGTTTAACGAATTCTTAGGCAAAAGTTCATGAATAAAGATTTTTTCATCAACCTTTTGTAACGTTTCATGATTATTGCCGCGTTGAACAAAAAAGAGTTTTTAATCGTTGGCATTCACAATCTTTTGAGGAAGGAAATCTTGCCAATAGCTGTTGTAAGCCTTCGCGTTTTTGTGTTAAGCTCATTTACCAAGACTTAATTTTTTGAATGAATTAAATTAACTATTGTTTTAATAAAATTTTTCCTTTTTAGTAGAACTGTTTTATGTTGTTAACTACAGTCAGGGAAAGTAATATTGTTAAACGTCAATTTGCCGTGTTATAGCAATTTCATACAATTATTGTCAAATAATGACGGTTGTGATTTTAATAATTATAATAGTCTGTATTTTGGCCATGACTGCCAATCTCAACGGAGACTAGCCTTCAGCGCGGGTGAAATTATAGGGCACAAGTGTCTGCGCAGACACAGGTGCACTCTCATAGTCCAACGGGATGGCACACAATCCGACACGATTGGAAAGAGAACAAGCGCAGGACCAACGGCTTAACGCACAGACAGACACACAGACAGTTTAAGTGGGTAATCAATTTGTTTAAAAATATTAATGAGTCTTCGATTTCAAATAAATAAGGATGAGGGCTATCATGATTGACATAAATATAACTTGCAACTCTATAAGAGCAATCAACTGCCATGAGTAAATATATTCAGCCTAGACTTTGTAACTTCTTATGATCATCTATATTTGTATAATATTTTTTCGGAATTACTTTACTAGATTCTTAGTTAATAATCTGAGAACAGAAATAAAGAATGCAGATTAAATTGGTTTTCCAACTAAAATTCCTAACATTATAATTGAAATTGTACCTCATAAAAACACATTTAGACCTTGTTAAACTCTATTTTTACCCGATTACGACAAATCCAAAGGAGGGTTATGATTTTAACAGGCTATTTATGTATCTTCCCTTAAAACTAGGTATAGTTAGAAGCATCATGACGTTGTTCCGCGCGGAAAATATTCAACATGGCGGTTACATGGCGGATTACATATCAATAAAAGTGCAACCTAAAAAAAAGGATAATATATCGTGTCTGGTATATAATGAAAGGTCTTAAAAAGTACATAAGTAAAAATGCAACAAAAAAATTTATAAGTTCTATACTTCAAAAATCTCAATTCAGAAACCGGGTGTCAGCCAGCCAAAATGAGGGTAATCTCGAGACGAATATAACCTAAAGTGAAATCTGCTACAAAGACATTACCTATTTAATTAATACTTTCTATATTACTTTCACCGATTTCATTAACATTATATAATGCGCCCGTAGCAATTGTGTCTTGCAAACTTCATTACTTAGGCATTAAGCCTGAAGAGGTAATTACCAGAATAAATGAACAAATAATTTTCTTTCTCCTTGATTTGACTTAATCTGTGGCCTTTATCAATGCCTCGTGTTAATGTCAGAACCATGTAGCTTACTAATCTAATTTTATTATTTAAGGTGCGTAAGTAAATAATTAATTTTAAGTCACTGTTTCTTCACGTGGTGGGGCGCCCCCTCTCACAGACTAGGAATATTATAGACAGAGAAAAAATAGAATTTCGTTATTAAGAAATTCATTCACTTAAGCCCCTCAATCTATCTATGTATCATGCATCAATGCCTCTAATATGATATTACTGTCATCAATAAAGTTGGTTATTAAGACAAGTGAACGAAATTATCGATATTATATGGTATGACCAAAGTAACATAACCTAACTTCACGCCTGTATTTCCCAAAGGGATATGCAGGGTTGTAAGTAGAATACACTGACATTTCGCCAGTTGTATTTAATTCCCATGTAATAGGGGGCGAACCTATTGCCAAGAGCCGGGCATAAATCTAGACTCCGGGCTGCTACTAAGGGAGTCGAGAGCCGATTCCCGTCCACCGTAGGCGCGGGCTTGCGGACGGCGAGCAATGGGTAGCTCACCGTCCGATAAGGTCCAGCGGATCGACGGCGCGTTGTGTTCCACGCGCGCCTCAAAGAGATGTCAGCACTAACTGATGGGGTCAGCTAGGGCCGATGCTCGCCAGAGTCGCGGGTTGTTCGAAAGAGTTACTGGCCCCTGACACAGGCAACTGAAGGAACACGGGTGGGTTTTAGTCAGTAAAAGTCTGACATCCCGCTCCGTCCAGAGCTGGAGAAGTTATTTGATAATTACTCACCCAAAAAAATAAGAAATTGCTGGTGGAAAAAACCAAGAACACTGCCTGACCTTGGAAACGAAACCAGGATTATATGCTTAGCAGTAGCTCTTTCGACCACTAGAACAACGAGGCCAATGACCAAAATTGTAAATGTATACTTAAACCATAGAATAAGAATTTCCCGCCCTTTGTGCCCCAAAACAAAGTGACCTCTGTGTTGCCACTGATAATAACGCTGTGGAAGTGGCGAAGTTTTGGGGGCCAACAAATTTTTTATGACTGTCGTGCCAGCGACACGGAGAAGAAAAATAAAAAAACTACCGACTTCCAAAAACAACACTACAAAGTGAAAAATAACTTTAATTTCAGAAGTCAGAGTCGTTGGTTCCGCATTTTCGATTTTGGGTACCGACTGCCGAAATTAAAGCTATTTTTCACTTTGTAGTGTTTTTTTTTTGAAAGTGGTAGTATTTTTTTGTATAAAAGATTTTACTTTTCACTTTTTGGTTGTAGTACCTACCCCTCACAAATTCATTAACACTACTTGCTGTGTAAATATCAGTGACAGATATAAACTAAGTGGAAAAAAATGGTATTATTGAAGCTGACCCAAAAACTACCCAAGGAAAGTTAATAAAATTTATATGGGATCACCTCTGAGGCATAAATTATCTACAAAAAAAAAGAGTTATCGAAATCGATCCACAATTTCCGGAGATATCGCGTAACAAACATACATGCATTGGAAACCTCCTCCTTTTTGAAGTCAGTTACTATAAAGTTTATTTAAGCTCCTTGTATATTACTAACTAAAGAAACAAGGCGAGCCAAAAATCCAGACTCACAGCCACTAAAACACCAAAGTAAACCAGAACAAGTACAATAACACACATTATTATGCAAGAACATTAAAATTACTCAGTTTCTAAACAAACAGTTTAAATATTAATATAACAAAGGCAATAAGCCACGACAGTGTAGCTTCGGGACATGTTTTCATATGGCGTAGGTGGTTCGAGGTGTGTGATTAAAACTAACATTTATAGAAATTTGTGGGAATACGGGAAGGTAATGTGTGAAGCTTGTTTATTTATTACTGGCTTATTATCTTAATTTCATTATATACATGTAAATTATATTTTTAAATATTATGATACAAAAAATATAAAAACATTTTAAAATAAAAAAAATTGTAGCCCACCGGTATCGGGAACACGGTCCAAGCTACCGGTGGTCAGGGCTCCAGTGAGAGGAACCTCCTAACAATGAAGGCCGTGTCCAGAAGTACCGCTTTCTGAATCAAACCCTTGATCCAGCTGCCCAACGAGAGCTTCCTTTGGTGTTGGTCGAGGCTCTTGGCCATTGGCAGTCACAACTATCGGCACAATGATCGCTGAGTCCACATCCCTAATGTCAACAACCTCGTGAGCCAAGTCAAGATACCTACTTGATTTTATTTTTCATTTTATATTTTACTAGCTTTATTATTAGCGTCTGCCCGCGACTTCGTCTGCGTGATTTTTCTTGTTCCCCCGACCAACCCCGTCGCATCACATCGTCAGTGATATTATTTAGTTTTCGCTTAGCGAGCTTTCTGAGTTTTAGTGTTCCGTATCGAAAGGGTAAAAAGGGACCCTATTATTATGACTCCGCTGTCCGTCTGTCCGTCTGTCACCAGGCGGTATCTCATGAACCGTGATAGCTAGACAGTTGAAATTTTCACGGACTGTGTATTTTTGTAGCCGCTAGAATACACACGCAACAAACGTGTTTGTATGTAGTGTTAAATATTATACATATAGCTTAACCTGATCGATCGACCCGTGCGGCTGTCATTACTTAACCACAAGGTCTTACTTAGCCACAATGGAGCTAAAGAAGATATTCTAAAATCTTCTTTGATGGCATTTTCATTCCCATCTGCGTATTTCACTCTTGTAAAAACTTGTAAGCCTCTTGAACTAATATTGTCTGAATCGTGGCTCAGTGTTTGAAGAAGCACCAGTTTGGAGCTTATTCCCTTACGTTATACTTTATCCATACTTAATATTATAAATTCGAAAGAAACTCTGTCTGTATGTTACCTTTTCACGCCTAAACCACTGAACGGATTTCGATAAAATTTGGCAGAGGGATAGATTGCATCCCGGGGAAGAACATAGGATAGGTTTTATCGACATACCTCGATGGCGAAGCCGCGGGCGGAAGCTAGTTTTTTTATAAACTATATTCTGATTTAATGGATATTATTAGAATAGGCTGAATCTGCTTTGACTTGTTAATAAGAGTAGTTATTGATTACTATTTGAGTATAATTCATTTCATATTTCTGTAATCCATCTAGGTACTTTACCAACGTACAATGATTTTCTACAACTTTTAGCAAAATATTAATGAAATAAAATGAAATTGTTTATTTTATAAATAGGATATCTGAATCACTTTACCATGTCATATGTCAAAAAATAATAAGCTAGTTGGAGTCGACATTTCCTATCTGGCAACCCCTGAGAAGAAATGGCAAAACAAACTCAGGGGTCAAAGTCTATTATAAAGTCCAGACATAAGCTTGGTCAGATCATGTGAGGACTAAAATGGTCTTTTGAGAAAAGAACCACACAGATTTAATTGGATCAGTCCAGTCAGTGCAAGCAATGCTTTTTTGTTGCTGAATGGGCCTGCTCTTGGCCTCGATCACGCCTGATGGAAAGCGATGAAGCGCGCCCAGAAGATGCCTGTTCACTCTTGCTTTGAAAGCAGACGGGTTAAATGTGGAAGAGAACACAGTTCTACACTTTGGCTATGCGCATAATAAATGTGGAGAAAAAGCGCTGAGTACGATTGGTCAGGATATCAACGAAGTGCGGATGATACGCTGTACTACGTCTGGTAGTCCTTTAGTCAATCCTTCGCCGTTGCTTGACAATCTAAATTCCCGTGTGTTGTCACTAAGCAGAGCTGCAGTGTCACTTACCAACGCAGTGAGACCCCCGGCCCCCACCGTTGTGTTCCAAATTGCCAATAAAAACCAACTGCGCGCCTTTTTTAGAGCTCAACCTTAATTGGATGCGTTCCAACTATTCTATTATACTTTGGATAATTTAAGTTTGGTCTTGTTATTATCCAACTGTTCTATATAATTTGGATAATTAAAATTTTGTCTTGTTATTAAAACTATTCTATTCTGTTCCTGGTTAAATTACTACTATGTGTATAATTAAAATAATAACGCTGTGTAAATTATTAATTAAGATCGGATACAGTTAATAAAACTTTCATGAGACATGATTGCCTACGATTTTATTCACGTTACGGGTTTAACAAAAAATGTTTAGACAATTTTTTTACTCATGAGATAAAAAATTCGTGAAAGCTAAGTTGTCTAAGTCCCGTCCGAATCATTCGTCATTTTCCTTAACATATTTTTGATAACTTGCACGCATGTGTTGAATAGGCCATTCTATATACCATCACCTCTGCCTACCTACACGTTATTATTCACCGAGCTCAACAAAAGCTCCATACCAATACCGAGAATACATCGTAAGCGTTCCATGCACAAGGATTTCCAGTGTCCTGGGTGCCATTACAATTGTGGTCATCCAATCAGACCTGCCTTGTACATCACTGTACACCAGACAAAGATTTAAATCTCTAGATTTGCACTCACCGTACCTAGTCTACCATGCGGGCCCAGTACGGGTTGGTAGATGACACATGTCTTCGAATTTTTGGTTTTAGGACATGCCGGTTTCCTCACAGTGTTTTTCTTAACCGTTTCACAGCCTACGCCCTCTTAGTAGTGAGAACATTATAGGATTATGACGTGTGTACCCAGACACGTCAAAAAGTGTTCGAATACTGAGAAGAGTAAGCTCATCCATACTTAATATTATAAATTCGAAAGTAACTCCTCGCGGGCGAAGACGCGGGCGGAAACTAGTATCTTATAAAATAACGTTTCTATGACAATCACGTCAATTAGTGACTATGTCATTGTGTCGGAGGTATCAAAGCGAAACAGTGTAGTAGAGGTTGGGCGAATCTAACGATTTAAATCTTTGACACCAGATTGGTTGGAGCTATCTAGGATGCGTTATTCGTCTTAAGGCCAACCATACACGTAATTACTTAAGTGTCATGAACAAGCTGGTTTATGAACTATCGTCTTGTACTAACTGACGGAAAAGTATTTAGGCCCGCATGTACCACAAATAAATATGCGTTTAGCGCTAAACGTGTTTTTAACATCGTTTTGATTCTGTCAATTGTTTGACAGTGACAGGATGATGTTTTCTTGTTTAGCGTGAAATTCAAATTTTCTTACGTTTTTTGCAATTTACTGGTCAGTATTAAGTTGTACGTTGATTAAAATATGATTCGCGACCGTAACAAATATATCAGAATTATTTACAGGACACTAAAATATAAATTACTTGGGTTTCCCAAAAAGAGGCGCAATCATTACTTTAGAGTGTTCAACAATATTTTTAGGAGCACAAAATACGAGTAATTAGAGGTTCAATGAAATGTAAATTCTCTTTATTTATAGATACAGTGGCACAATACAGTTTTCAACATAAATAACGAGTACATTTTTCAGCATAACTTCAAGAACCGTGAATAATTACGGTTGTGGATCTTCAATCATACATTCCATTTCTCATTTATACTTTTTGAATAAATACTGAAGTAACGAATAAAGGAACGATGCCATTGTCAACTTTGTTTACTTTTTTATTGTTTTTCGAAGAATTGAAAACACATTTATCATTTAAAGTGAATGAATAGGTTTACTATGTCGCATCTCATTAAAAACTGGCATTCAGCTGCATTCGATTAAAAAGGAGAAGCCTTCCCTTACATAGGTAGGTAGGAGATAATAATGATGATTAGGTTTATTTAAGAAAAAAAAGTAAAATTAAAAGTGTCTATGTCTTAATTATCATTGAGTTTCTTTACCTGAGCATGAAGAGCAAAATAAGAAACACTGAACAGATTATTCATTTCACGCTTACGCGCTTACGCGTATGTAATATAATAATAATATAATATGCTTGGACATTTCACACAACGCCAATTAGTTCCAAGCTAAGCAACCTAAAGCTTGTGTTATGGTAACGAGATGGCTGATAAACTACTTATATATTTTTTTTTTGTAAATACATATTTATTATAGATAAAACACCCAGATCCGGAACAAATACTTTTAGGTCGTACAAATATTTATTCCGTGCGGGAATCGAATCAACCACTGCGCCAACCGTGTCATTAAACGCAATTGTAGGCTTGCCCAAGTAGCATAGGACATGGGCAGAAAGAAGATGCTTGTATGAAACTTTACGGCATTTGCGCCATCGTTCGTATATATTTCATTTTCGAAAAGCACAAATATTTGTTTGGCTTACGAAGAGCTGTTATGGGTACAGACCCATTATTGTTTTACATGAATACACAGGTATTCATGTAAAACAATGCAAATATTACAAGTCTGTTAACTCTGCCACAATACTAAGACACGTCTTTATTGATACTGTATTTCTTTCGGAGATTGTTGTAGACTTTTATAGATTATTCATTGATAAGCCGGAAACTACCACTACTACACAGATAGTACAAAATGTATACTTGGCTAGTAAATACACAATTAAAATAGCAATTTAGTAGGAACTTTCTAAGTTTGTAAGAAACATTACTGGGAAAACTTTCCGTAATAAATGTCTAGCTTGCTCCGTTGTAATTACAAGAACAATTTAAGTACACTTAAACGTTTATTTCTCAAAGAAAAACAGACACATGGGATATAATACCTGCGTGGGTAGGTATTTATTAAAAACTATATAAAGCCTAATTAATTTTGTCGTTGTCTTTTTGATAATCATTGTAGCAAACTGTTAATATAAGTTGGTTATAAAATAAATAAATAAATCATGTTTCTAATTGAATTTTGCTGAAAAAAGTATAAAACGAATGTACATATTATTATTAATAGAGAAGCTGGATTCTGCTCTCAAATGCCATAATCATCTGCCTTGCCTTTTCCCAACTATGTTTGGGTCATCTTCCAGTCTAACCGGATGCAGCCGAATACCAGTATTTTATATAGAGCAACTGCCTGAGTGCCTGTATGACCTCAACAACACCATGGCAAGACCGGTTGTCAGAATTTCGTGCTCCCATGTGCCATGATGAAAATAATTAAACCCTAAAAAGAAATGTATCAATATTCCTCGGTATTTGAATAATATATCTAGAATTAACACTTATTTCTAGAGCATTGTCGTGCCTACTATGATAGGCAAATTGCTCATAATTTACATGTCAAAAGTCAAAAGAGTAGTTAAACAACAAAAAGAAACTGCAATTACCATTAGTGGAAATATTAAAAGTTTCATATTGTAACCACAATTGAGTTGGAAACGATGTTGAATATACAACAGCTTTTCTGTTTCCTTAATGACTTGCCAAAATGGAGTATTGACACGCACTTGGCTCATTCTTTGATATTTTTATAGTAACAAATTGCAATTTTGTGGAAATTTTCTATAATTTCATAATTATTATGCATGTTGTTAGGTTTTATATTGCGCCCACTTGAAATAAATTAGAATAATGGCTAGAGAACGATGTGTCAGGTTTTTATAAATGAGGCGTAATAGGTAAAGCGAGCAAACATCCTACTGGGCACTAGACAGAACTCTCATCAATCGTGTCCTTAACAAAATAGCATATTATAAGATTAGACTACGTTGAAGACAAGGTAGTTTGACAATAATTCCTTCTGCACATGTGGCTTCCCTGGCACCTCATTAACGGCATAACTACGTAAACGTCTATTAACTGCTCCCAAATTACGATGTTTATTTTTTACATACTTCTTTGTCATACTTATTCTTTTATTATTTGACATTATATACAGACAATTCTAATTTCAACTCTTTATTAGTGGTTTAATGGCAATTATATCACTTGGTTTTAATAAGTTTTATATTTTATTTATCGTTTTGATATATTTTTTTATATTTTCTAAATGTGAGGACTTTGTAGGCCGCCTTGTAGAATTTAGATCTGTAGACCATTTTTTATTTTATTAAGTACCTGGTACTTGTTGACAGGCCTACACTGTCTGGGAGGACAGCGTAGTGGTTGCGTGCGTGGCTTTTATAATGTTTAAAAATATTATAAAAGCCAATTATTTTTTAAAGCGTAACCGTGGAGTTTCTTGCCGGCTCTTCTCTATAGGAAACGACCAATTGGGACCGTGCACCTAGCTTCTGACGTTTCATAAGTGCCCATGAAGGTTTATAGTGAAATAAAATAGTTGTAGTGAAAAAATATATTTTGATTTTGTGTCCTTGAGATATATTCTGTAAAAATCTTACCGGGAAAACATAGGTGAAATGAGCTATCAATAGTGTCAATCACTAGCATTTTGTGGAATGACTCACTACAAGATCTCTTCACCTAAGTATTCACGGAGAGATTTTTACATAAAAGACAAGCTGGTTTATTCTGTAAAAATCTCAGTTTCAGAGCTAATGTAGTTAATAAAAATAATAACACCAATACTTATATCATTCCATGTAAACGTAAAAGTTCTAAGTAATATAATAGTATTGTTATTTGTAAACGGGATCTGCAGTGACAGAGATGACATGCGACAACTGTCAGTGTCACTTTTTGAAGAATCGCTCTCTGTCGAAGATGTTGATTGTTTTTGTTGATTTTTATGCCTGTTTGTACGATAAGTAAATCTGTTTAAATCGCGCAATTAGTTTTGATTTATTGCCCAATTTACAACAAGTTTTTTTTTATAAAATTTGCATTTTCTCGTGAACTAAACGTGCTAAAAACTATTTTATTGAGCTATAAAAAACAGTTTTAGCACTCACTTTTTATACACTGCAGGAAAAAATACTTTTTGTCACTTTTATTGGGTAGATAATGGTCAAACAGAGATATACTCCCGGACTCCGAAATTAAGCCACCGTGCGAGTTATAAAGATAAAAAAACATCAAAATTAGGATAAGTAACGTTTTTATGCAGTTTTGAACTCATAGTAGCCATTATTTTGGTATCGTCAATCTTCCGAATTTGAATTTACGATCACTTATAAACGTATAAATAAAAAAAAAACTGCAGGTTGGCTCGATTTAGGAGTTGTTGGTGGTTATATTTTTTGTTTTTCTAACGAGGCGGCGACCATGTAGACAAAAGCATCTCTACTAGTTAAAAATCAACATTATTATTAAATATCCTTTCTTTGCAAGCAAAGTAAACATAGCAACTTTCAACAAAACGAAGTATACATAAACAATAAGCAATATAATCAAACCTGTTGACAAAAATCGTGCCGCCATCTTAAAAAAAAACAACCTTCCAGACAACACATATCAGAGCCTAAACTAATAAAAAAACAATGTTCCAAATGAAATACTGGCAATCTAATAAAGCGGAAAACTGTTTTTTGTTCTACTTTTATTGGAGTATTCTCTTGTGTGGAGAGTCCAATTTTATCGAATAACGAATTGATGCTAGTGTGCCCAAAACTAACATCAATAGGTTGATTTTTTTACAGCTTCAAGGGAGTTTAGACCTGAGTATATGGTTTTAATTTCAACTCGATACCTTCGCGCGTTCCCGAGATAAAGGGTCTTGACAGACAGACAAATGGGCAACAAAGTGATCCTATAAGGGTTCCGTTTTCCTTTTGAGGTACGGAACCCTACAAAATAAACAAAATACATATACTAATACAAAGTAGCCAAAAGTACTTCACGTTTAGCAGGGGACCGTATTGAGGCACGCTTAAAGAAAATTACACCTACAAATACAACCTTTCTACTAATATGCACCCTACAAAGTCACACCGCTGATTCTAAACAAAAATTCAAACACATGATTTCTTTTGAACTGTTCTCTAAAGAAAAAAAAATCAAACTAACCGTGAAATGAAATTAAATTGTTTATTCTATATATGAGTTATCGGAATCACTATAAAATATTATTAAAAAAAAAAAATATTTAAAAAAAAACACTCAAAACCAAAATACAGCAATACAACACCGCTACTCAATCACGTAATAGATGACTATCATTAAAATCGTCGCCCAGCGATGAATAACGCGATTGTCGTCATTGTACACCCAGAATTATTAATGGGGCTCCACCATCGTAAAATATTCCACCCAACGAAGAATGTTTAATTTCATAGTTGAATAAACCATTGAGTCGTTGATTCTCTCTAAATAAAGTGGTAATTTAAGAAGCTAGAAAACTAACCAATTAGAATACTTGGTTATTAGGTATTTTAATTTTAATTAAGATTTGCAACGCCTTCTGAGTTTTGCTTTGTTTGCTAAATTTACTTTTGTATTACAATTTAACGAATTTAAAACAAAATATTTTCTTACCTTAAATTAATGTAGATTGTAGGTTTTAGTTTAAATAGTATGGTTTGTAAATTTATTAATTCATCATCATCTGCCTAGCCTTTTCCCAACTATGTTGGGGTCGGCTTCCAGTCTAACCGGATGCAGCTGAATACCAGTATTTTACATGGAGCGATAGCCTATTTGACCTTCACAACCCAGTTATTGGGCAATACGATACCCTTTGGTAAGACTGGTTGTCGGACTACTTTCGAGCTTCTGACTACCCGTAACGACTGTCCAAGATCCACGAATGACAGCCTGGACCAACGGCTTAACGTGCTTTCCGAGGTACGGAGGGGTCTCGGTTTGTAAAGATGGTCACCCATCCACAGACCAACCGCGGCAAGCGTAGCTTAACCTGAGCGATCGACCTGTGCGGCTGTTATTATTTAGCCCCTATCGCCCGTCCTATCGCCCGTCTTGTAAAGATATTAATTGTATATGTATGTTCCATGGAAAATTTTGTCGGTTACACATTCGGCCGTATCTTTTTTTTTGTATTCTTCCTACAAAATGTAATGTGTCACTGTTTGTTTTTCCTAGTAACCGTTTGTTTTTCTCTGTAACCATAATAATATTGTGATTTATAAGAGTGTCCGTGGAGTTTCTTGCCCGTTCTTCTCCATAGCTTCTACTACTCTTTGGAATGGGCAACTAGGTTCCTGCTTCAACTTTCTGACTGACCGACCCCTTGACAGTTCAAAATTGCTTGTAATTGGTTTATTTGAAAATAAATGATTTGAGTTTTAATAAATTGTAGCGGCATATACACATATGCACACCTTGTGACTATACTTTTAAGCTAACTGTGACTCTTAATCCTTCGTTCTTCTTGTGCTTTCATTATACCTGTGTACTGGCTTGAAACGTATTGTATGCTAGCTACAACAATTACCCGAAGACTTTCATTCCATCGCCCAGAATCACAAATACTCGAAGGAGGAAACAATCACAGCGAGAAGGTAGGATTTACCTATATTATTCCTACAAATAAAATAAAATAAGAAAGATTATTATGGGAAATATTTTAATTAATTTGGTTGATAATTTTGGTAGCCAAAGGACATTTTTTTACATAGTGGCACATCAGAGGGCTACTCCTTAAGTACGTAGTCCGTAGTTTCGCCCGAAGTTACGGGCTTTTCGTACTCCGTATCACTTATGGACACAAGATTAGTTCGGTTTCTGAACTAAGAATGAATGACAAAACGATTTAACCGTTGTCTAGTTCTCTGGCATTTTTGTTGAACTGGGCCTTTTTGGCGCAGCCGTGAGGCACACTTTCCTGATAATTTCTTACATCGGACTTTATACTTTTTATTTGTTTTATCTGATGTATGTATTGTGTGTCTTTTAGTCTGTGCTAAATAAATGTATTTTCTATCTATTTTTCTTTCTTTTTTGCCCTTACGAAAAATTTATTTGATTGTTGTTTCGACGGGTCAACTACTTTCGAGGCTACTTTAGAGAGTAGAGCTTTAATAACACGCTTGTTATGCTAAACGCGTTACAGGAGTATACAATGTTTTTATTGACATCGTTGGCCCTAGCGTTTATTATTCTTGTTGCTTTAAAAGACTGAATGAATACTTCTGGTAGGTAGGTGTGGTCATATTATATAAGTTTACTAAGAAACCGATGGATGTTTTCTAAAAAATAATATTTTAAATAATAGAAAACAAACACATCATTTATCAAATTAAATTTCATTTGGAAAAATTCGTCGGTTTCTTTCTAAACTTCAACTACATCCAAAGACTCTGGTTAGTTATCTTTTTTGGTGATTGTACAGTCAAGCCAAAAACATTAATACAATTAGAGAAATTCTCCTAGTGTATTGATTGAAATTATAATAAATCATTTGTATATAAAGTATCTTCGCACTCATAGCGAACTTATGCGTTGCAATAATAACGAAACAATTAAAAAAATGCGACGCCCCATCGATGTTTTATAATATTGGCTTTTGTGCTCACAATATGCAACACAAAATATTCATTGTAGCCTTTGTATGCATTATACAGCACCATTTATTTATGCATAACTGATTTTTAATCCTACATCTGTTGCATGTGGTTTTAAAACCGTAGCAAATAAATGTTCGAAAAAGTAGACTGGATTAATATTTTGCAAAACACTAAAATAAATAAACCTGCCTGTTTCACCAAAGTGAGAGATTGTTTTTTTTTTTTAATTCGATTGAAATAACTGAAATGTTTTTTGCCACTGTTTTTATATACCTACTGTTACTGTCAAAGCGCTATTTATACTAACTTTATTAGAAACTAGCTGTGCCCGCGACTTCGTTCGCGTGGATGTCGGAAAACAATAGGTAATATGTCGCTTAGGAAAGGTGTAATTGCCACTCCTTCATTGAAAAGGAAGAATCATCAGATCTTGCCTGGTAACGCTTTCCTTACCTAGGGTTCTCTACCACGGCCCTTTCGACTGCAATCACTGCGTCTTCATGGTTCATAATGACAACGCGACGAAGTGTCACTTTGATTTTTGAGAATAAATTAAAATAAAAGCGCTTGCTCGAAGCTGATTATCTAACCAAACAGCCATAATTATGTCCATTTTATTTTGCGTCTGTCTTAGAATACCAACTTGTAAAATCATATCACCGTTTTATCTAAAGTATATCTGAGATTAGTAGGTGAAGTTTGAAGTTAGTTTTTCTAAGTCTTGTTTTCTTCTCTGTGGTAAATTTAGAATTTCTTAACTTGGTATTGAAGATATCATATATACCTACCAATATTATGCCTTATAAAGCATCGAGATATATACATGATAAAAGGAAGAATACATTAATGGTAAGAGCTTCTACATAAAGTTGCCCGTGTAAAAAGCAACCCATTAAACTTTGGTTATATTTGACCCAGGCCGCCATTTAAACTACGAAGATGAAACCCATGAAAACTTTAGACATGATTTTGATTTAGACCTTATACTGCCGAAAACCAGAAAAAGAATTGTAAAGCTAATTACAAAAAAATATAACCGACTTCCATAAAAAACCCTACAAAGTGCAAAATAACCTTAGTTTGGGAAGTCGTTGCGCGTTGGCAAGAATTACAGACTTCTGAAACCAAAGGTCTATTGCACTTTGAAGTGTGTTTTTAAGTCGGTTGTATTTTATTTTATTTCACACAAAGTCGTGTAAGTTTATATTGAAAACCATGAAAACGACACACATGATAAAAAAAGAAAAAGAAAATTGCAGCCGTCATCTTCGATTTTCATTTTGACGTCACAATCGGCTTCAGCACTCTCGAAACCCATGAAAACGACACACACTACGAATTTTTCGATTTGCAACCGCCATCTTGGACTTTCATTTTAACCAGTACTGAAACGGTTTACTAAGAGTCGATTGGTCCATGAACCGTTGGTCAACACCATTAACTTTTCATCCAAAGGACTTGTGACCCACGAACGTTTCCCCAACAGAACTCTACGTCAGTGAATGCTTAACCAACAGAATGTTTTGACCAATAACTTTCACCCAAAGAACATTTGACCCATGTCAAATAGAACTAAGGATGCAAGGGCGAGCGAAGCGAGCTCGGGACTTGGGGCACCCCGACTCGGACAGGTAGGGTTCGAGGGGATGATGGCGGCTCAAGTGAGCGAGCAAAGCGAGCGAAGGGCAAACCGAGGTAGGCTTGGTTAGGTTACTTTATACCCTTTTCACAGAAATAAAGGACTACGTCTTATTATTATTTTACTTTCACCTTTCCCGGCGTCTGTTGGCCTTGTTTTTTGGGTGAAAAGTTATTGGTCAAAACATTCTGTTGGTAAAGCATTCACTGACCTAGAGTTATGTTGGCAAAACGATCGTGGGTGAAAAGTCTTTTGGAAAAAAGTTAATGGTTTAAAGATAATGTTCACCATCGGTTCATGGGCCAATCGACGGTGGGTAAGCCGTTACAGTTTCATTTTAACCTCACTATTGGCTTCAGCACTCTCAAAAACCAATAAAACGAAACCCATAAAAAATAATTGCAACCTCCATCTTGGATTTTCGTTTTGACCTGCCTATCGGCTTCAGCACCTTTGAAATCTATGAAAACGACATCCATGACAAAAAATCAAAACAAAATTGCAGCCGCCATCTTGGGTTTTCATTTTGACCTGACTATCGACTTCAGCACCCTCAAAAACCATGAAAACGACAAACATGACAAAAAAAAATTGCAGCCACCATCTTGGATTTTCATTTTGACCTGACTATCGACTTCAGCACCCTCGAAAACCATGAAAACGACACCCATGACGAAAAAGTTAAAAATTTAGGCAACCGCCATCTTTGATTTTCTTTTTGACCTCACTTACCGGGGTCAGGATCCATGAAAAATAGCTCTCTCTCTCTCTCTCTGTGTGTGTGTCTCTATCTATCTATTACTATGAAAAATGAGGCATAACGCTTTTTCGTAATTTGACGATTTCTCCCTTAGAACTCCTACCGCAAGCTCCATATAAGAACTTCGTTAAAAAACGCTCTGCGTTACTCAACTTTCTATATCAATAATTATCTAACTTCTCTATCGCTCAGAACACCACATTAATTATTATTATCTTACATTATCCTCACTTTTTGTTTAAAATTCTTTTAGCGCCACAGGCGCCACTAAATAAACCATCAATGGAAAGCGATTTTTTTAATATCATTAATATCATTATCATTACTTTTTAAAATAACATAGACATAAGTAGGTATCTGTGTTATTTCATCATTTAAGTAAGCATAAACTAATAGGACGTGATTATTCACATCACAACAACAATATGTTTTCGTTAATAGGTACTATATCGCGCCAATAGATGTCGTTACGTGTTACTAAAAAACGTAAAAAGTTGTTCCTAGAATACTTTAAATTGATTATATCTTTTGATAGAGTGAACCGATTGCGATGAAACAAAAACTAATCACTGCTCCGAGTTCTACACCATATTTGAGTATAAAAAGTAACCGTATTGGTTTGGTACTTTTTACGTTGACCCTGTTCAAATCAATAATCTGTTACATCCAAACAGACAAACAGACAAACCGACAAACCGACAAACAGACAAACAGACAAAAATTCCAAAAATTGATGAAATGGCATCTGTTGGTTATCCTTTAACACCCCAACTATTTTTTTTGGAAATATTTTCAATGTACAGAAACGTCTCGTCTACAGATTTATTATATGTATAGATAGATATAGATATAGATAGAATAGATATAGATAGAATAGATAGAAGATAGATATAGATAGATAGATATAGATATAGATATAGACTACGTCAAAGTAATATTTGTTAAACAGTACCTATCATAGTCCTTGACTGCTCCGTTGGTCTTGTGGTCGCAAGCACGACTGCCGTGCGTGGGGTACTGGGTTCGATTTCCTTGGTCGGGAAAAGTAGTATTGCGTTTTTCAATTAGAAATATCTTAGTAACAGCCCGGAGTTTGGAAGTTGGCAGTGTGATACCGCCATGCCTCGGAAAGCACGTTAAGCCCTTGGTCCTGCGCCTGATCTCTTTCTGGTTGTGTCGGACTGCGTGTCGTTCCATCGAACTATGAGAGTGAGAAAAGAGAGAGGGCACCATTGTCTGCGCACACACTTGTGCACTAATTGCACTATAATATCCCCCGCGCCTAAAGCTGGTCTCCGCTTAGATTAGTCGCCAATCCAAAATTCGGTCAAACTCAAACTTAAAGCATTTATTTCAAATAAATAATTTACAGGCACTTTTGAATTATCAAAAAGTTGGTCAGTCAGAAAATATGACACTAGTTGCCCATTCCAAAGCGTAGGTACCTATGGAGAAGAACGGGCAAGAAACTCCATGGACACTCTTTTAAATTTTATTTTACAAAAATATTAGTTACATCATTAATGTTGAATTTATAATTTTAAGTGAGAACGATGTAAAAACAAAATACGTACGCTTTAAAAGTGTCGGTCTGGAGGACTTTATACTGTAACTTCCAAACAGCTATTTATTCTAACTTTATTAGACCCTACCAACGTCAAAGCAATGTTTGTTAAACAGTAGGTACCTACCTTCCCTCTAGGCCTCCATAAGGCAGGCTCAACCTAACGTTTAAAACAGACATATACGTATTTACTTTCCCCTTAATCACACTAATTAAAAACCTCAAAACGTACTTTTTCGACGTTAATAATTTCACAATTTAAACCCTGTCAATTTTTCTTACATTTAACTCAAATGAACAAATTAAGAGCAACTCCCATTTATGCAGCTTTAAATAAAAACTGTATCTACCAATCGTGCATACACAATTTTTTTGCCAAATCTCTAGAACCCAAAACGAAATTACTCCGTGTAAGCAATTTTCCTCGTACATCTTAGATTGTATATATCTTTTCCTCAAACGCTGAGCTTCCTTATAAATCTCGCGACAGCGTACAGTGACGTTACGTATCAGCCAACAGCCTGAAATAAATCATAACTGAACCTTCTCTTTTTGTGGCCTCAAGTGCACAATGTTAGAAAGGTGACACTCCATATTGTGTACTTACTTTAGGAAACGTTTAGGATGATTTTTAAAGTTGATTTTGTGCGCTTTTTTATTGTTTTGATTATTTATTGCTTTCTGAGTTTATCTTGGAGATTACTGACATTGGTGAAGGAAAAACGTCTTAGGAAACCTGGACTTATCCATACTAATATTATAAATTCGAAAGTAACTCTGTCTGTCTGTTTGTCTGTCTGTCTGTATGTATGTTACCTTTTCACGCCTAAAGCATTGAATGGATTTCGATAAAATTTGGCAGAGAGATAGATTGGATTCCGGGGAAGGGCATAGGATAGCTTTTATCGACATATCTCGCAGGCGAAGCCGCGGGCGAAAGCTAGTTTAATATAACCATAATTAAATTCGACGCATGATAGGCAAAATTTACCAAACGACATAGGGCTATAAATAGGGATATCATTTCTTGTAATCTATAGCCGTAAAAAAATTATCATGTAGGCGTAATTCTTACTGTTTTAGAAATCTTATTTTATCATCTGAATATGAATTGATACGGTTTTTTTTTATGAAAGTTAAACTTTAAACTGTTCTCATGTAAAGTTAGCACTATGTCGCTTAGTCAATTTTGCCTTTCAAGCGTCAATATAAAAATGGTGACTACCGTTACTATCGATCTAGTTTGTATCGGCTATAATTACAGTAGATAATTCTTCTACATCTTTCAAGGTGCTGTTATTTTATTTTATATTATATTTTCCTACTTCTTTCCCTTTTCTTATTTAAATAACAGCCCGTTATGTGTTCGTGTCAAAGCGTTGCTATGTTCCGTCTCTGTTTTTTCATATACTGCCTTACGTAATGTATCTTGGTAACAACAACTGTTCTATCTAGCTTGTTTTTATTAGATGTTTTCCTGTCACTTTCTGTTACCTTCGTCAGTGTTGGTATTTGTTATAATATATATTTCTTGGATTCATTCTTTGTTTGATATTTAACAGTAATTTTGTAATAAATTTAAAAAATGTATTAGGTACATACCTATTTTCTTTTTAGAATGAAAAAAAACACGACTTGGTTCGTTTTATTCAGGCTTTTTGTGTAGAGAAATATTTTAGAGAAATTTTATTCTGTGGCATTGTGATATTTTATTTTATTTTATGTAATATGGGTCTTGCCTGAAATTTTTTATTTTTTTTTGCTACTAAAATTATGAACGTACACCAAGAGGAGCCAGAAAGCCGTCACGGAAGACCCTGTAGAAGATAGCGGGACGAGCTGGAGAAAACAAATGACCAGCGGTCCAATTAAGTACAAAAACGTTTTTTTTTTACAACACACCTACATAAATAATATTGGTAACAATATTTAAACTCTATGTTAAACTTAGGTATGCTAAATACTAATCATGCCACATACATGGGGATCAGACGTCATGCACAAAATCAATCCAATATTTATTAACTTTATCCATCAGTCGTCCAACAACATTCTAGATGTTGCGTGCATAGCATGATCAGCTTTAATGTTCCCAATGCTGGGATACAGGCCTCCTGTCGGTGAGAGGGATTGGGGTGTATTCCACCACACAGGCCCAGTGCGGGTTGGTAGATGTCACAAATGACTTCCAATTTTTGGTTCTAGAACATTCCGGTTTCCTCACGGTGTTTTCCTTCCCCATTTTGAGAGCAGCTGTGGTGATGAAATTATTTACGACGATGAAATAAAACGAGGCATGACTCGTAAGTCTTACCACATGGCCAACATGATGATAAGATGTCATCCATAAAATCAATCCCAGATTTGTTTACTTCAACCAGCAGCCCTCATATAACGTTCCAGATGTTGCCCACTCAATATTTACTTTGAATTAATTAAGTGTCTCCGACTCTGTGGGACATATTTGTAGAATTTTCTTTCACAATTTTCTTTTCCCCTCGTTCCAATTACATTATTAAGCTGTGGTATTTGAAGTTTTTCTAACAAGTCAAAGTCTCTCTGATTGAATTTCATTCTCTTTAGGTTGACCGAAGGTTTTCATTTCGGTTTATGTAACTGAGGAAAAATATCGTGTTTTTGTTTGTAATAAACATGATTTTTTTGCAGAGATAATAGGCTAAAGTGGCACTTTGTCACCCAGTAACAAGGTTGTGAAGTTCAGATAAGCATTCGTTCCATGTAAGATAAATATTATGTATGTTTATCTATGGGCCTGAAGCGGTATCTTTTACGTCACATGCGATTTCCGCGTCATAATGACGACACGCAAAATCCTGCATCTCACAAGCAGAGTTTACCGCGCAACTAGCATACATATATACAACGGCCCGGCATGAACCATAGGGCAGTTGCCCACCAGACACAACACCCGTCTGATCGGAGGATCCTCCCTTTCCTAAAGAGTATGAGTGAACTTTACTCTCTTTTCCTCATGCCTGTGTCGCCGATTTATTTATTTATTAATATTTAAGTATTGGTACTTATTTCGCTGCAACCTGTTAGACTAAAGGCCGATCTTAACATGATGACAAGAAGCTGAATTGGCCAGTGACCATACCAAGATTAGATTAGAAGCTAGATGTATTTGACTAAAAAGGGATCACGAACGAAAAATCAAAAATGTTACATAGAGCAGCTAAAGTAAGCCTAGAGAGTGCTCGAGAGAGAAGGCAGCACGTATTGGCACAGTAAACGTATCTTTAATTTAAACTATTGGTGAATTTATCCATATTATCTATGGGTGATACTCATTGTGCTGTAAACAAAAAGCTATAGGTACCGACCCTGTGTTTTTTATTAAAAAAACGTTCATAGTTTACTCCGTCGCTAGGCCCTCTGAATCTAGATGGAACGACGATCTAAAAAAACAGTGTAGGCTGGCTGGATGTGGAAGGCGAAGAAGTAGGTATTGTCTATAGTAGAATTCCATTAGATATAAGTTGATAAAATGTATGAAATGGCTTTTAGTTATGTACGGTTTCAGATATTCAGAATTCCACGCAAATTTTGGCGCAAAATACTTCCATTTGAAACCCACCGTCGTGAGTCTTCGACCCAAAAAATAAAGGCTGAACTTTTCGTTAGCGGTCAACCATTGTTCTCGATGCTCTGCTAATGTCACTCTATACGGGTCATTAACTTTATGACCAGAATACTTCCACAATTCTAGAATATACTAAAACTTTATAAGTCCATTTTAAACGAAAACAGTACATGAAACGGCACTTTTTGGCCAAAAAAATGTCAGTCTCCAGTCGTGAGAAATATGAAGCTCGAAGATTTATTTCTCGGACAAAAAAACGTCTCAGTAGAGACATAATGAATACCAAGCCAAATATCTTAACATGGTATGGAGTAAAGTGTGTACTGTTTGGGACATACAGTGATCAAGGTTTGTGAGCGATTTACTAAATCGTTGCTTTGTTTTCAGACTTTAAAGACGATAATTAAATATGTAAAATTTTCACGGCGACATTAAAAGTATATCAAGAGATCGATGTAATTATGTTAAAAAATTTCTGTGAAAAAAAAACGTGTAATAAAGATTTAGCAATTATAGGTTTTTTTTTTTTGACTTTGATAAAACCAATAGACCGGTCAATTTGCCCATTGTTAGCAGTCATACACTTTTAAATGAAATTAAACGATGAAATAACGTTTTTATCTGTAAGTAGATCTTCTACGATACTTTTAAAAGTCATTATTTTGGTAAATATTTAAAAACTACATAGACAGCGCCAGTATTTCCTAGCTGACAAATTTCTGAGAAGAAATTTCGACACAAACTCAAAGGTCATGGTGTATTTTAAATTCCAAACAGATTTTGTGTAAGTCTAATAATGTAGCAAACTTTAGATTAATAACAAAAAGGACATTAAAATTACAAGACGAAAAATATTGCGATTTTGCCCACTTACCTAAAATTAAGACATAAACAATATAAATAAAAATGAGATCATAATGGAAAGTATAGCTTCTATCGTAATAAAATATAAAAAGGTGAAGTGTTAGAGAAACTACGAGTTCTGTGTGAAACAGAGTAGGAGCTAAGAAAAGTAAAGGCTCTGACAATATTAAAGCTATGAATTTTGAAAGCTTTCTTTTCGGGAGAGATAATATAGGACATTCATGTCAGGATCTGATCTTTCCATTCCTTAGCACAGTCACCGGGATGTACCTTGGCAAGGTATTGGCGTAGTTGGAGCAAGTTTGGGCATGTACACTTACTCCCATACTAATAAACGTATTATATCAGATGAATAGTTACACACCGATTTCTCTCTTTCAGTCGTCAGTAATTTGACTTGCGAAAGAAGAAGACAAAGCGTTGTGTAACTATACAGACGCTATACAAGGTTTATTAGTAAGGGGGTTAGTGCAAAAAAATTGTCACTTTTACTGCTTGTCGTTTATGTTTACAGCCACTTAGACGAAAGTAAAAAAAAAAGGAAAAACGCATTTCACGACTCTTGCCAAATACGTGCGGAAGCTATCATTCGACAATTTTCGCACAACTTTCCGCAACAGAAAGTTGGACAACACAAACGACAATGTATCGCAAAGTTAACACAAGCCATAGAGAAAGAACTACTAACGAAGCGTGTCACGCCAGCCGTCGCCACGTTTTATATGGCCATTGTGAGCGGAACGTATCAAACGAACACGTGGATATTATGCCTCCTATATATATAGGGGATATGTTAGGGAAAATGTGTTTGTAATGGCTGCGTTTTTTTGGGGTTTTGATACTTATTTTTATTAAAAAAAAATCTTTAAAGGTTCTTCTCCATAGGTTCTGTAGGGGAGTAAGGCTCAGAGGGACCTCACGATATAATCAAACAGCGGTAACTTTTAATATTATTGAGAGGAGGGACTTTACATTGTCATGTTATTAATAGCACTTTTCCTCTACCAAATGTTAACTTTATGTGTGCTTAAATCACTAACTATTAACTGAAACAACTTTAAGTATAGTTTAACAATTTATAATATTTTCACTCAATATAATAAAGACATAGGTTAAAACATGAATCGACTGCCTCTTACAAAGGTCTTCAAGAAAGTGCCCTATAAAATCTTAATATAACAATGGTCGCAACGCAACGCTGCTCTTGTTTATGTTCCCATGCTGAATTTGGAGCCTATCATATCGATGTTTACGTCTGGCGGCTCAGGATACACAGCAGCGCACTCATCTCGGAGCCACCATGCCGCTCCGGTGAGGTCACTCTTAACTTTGTAAAGAGAGCGCGGCGATCGCCAACACAAACAAAAATACCCAATTAACGTCTGCTTGAACGTTCGAATGGAACATGCTGTCAATTATGACCAGCCTGTGTTAATAAAGACAAAGCTACACAGATAGCCTCTATACAGTACCTAAGCTTTGGAATGGGCAACTAGCTTCATATTTTCTGACTGACCGACTTCTTGACAATTCAAAAGTGGTTTAATGGTTTAATTGAAATAAATACTTGAGTTTGAGTTTGAGTTTGGAAGGAAACTTTCACATCGAAAACTATCTGAGAGGCAATATCATGAACCAAATAAAAATAAAAATAAATAATATAATGTTAATGTTCCGTGTAATTAATTTTTTTTTACTCAATTGTGTTATTGAGTAAAAAAGAGTTACCTACGTATCTGACTTATGTTAGGTATGGAAAAACCTACTTAAGTATGACAATATACAGGGTTATTTAAAATTGGCTAGCTAAACTCCGCAGACAGGTATTGATATTAGATATCCATTCCTATCGCAACTGCGGAGTTTAGCTATCCAATTTAAAAAAACCCTGTGACACCAAAATGACATGACAATAAAAATTTATGAATGCTTACGCCTGTATTAAAATTTATTCAATATTGATGCCAGAATCACAATTAAACTCAATGAAATCAAATACTTACCAACAAAAAGGTTGGTAATAAATGTCTCCAAAATATACCTACGAGTACTCGTACGCAATTTTAAACGTCCACTAGCATGACCATTTCTGACGCATAATTACCCGACGTGACTGCGGTCTGACACCGCAATCACCAATCTGGGCACCAAGCGTAGTGATTACGGTTTTATCCGCCGATATCATTCACAATATCGGTCTCTAGGGCAACCCGAATTCAGGAATGAACAGTTAGGTACCGACCGATACAGATGTATTATATAATATTATTATCTGTGATAACGGATAACCATGACGGGTGTCACTTTTGGAAAATGTCGTCATAATTTAAACTTCGGCAATAAAGGTTTAAATTATGATGTTATTATCGGATTGAAAGCATTTAAAGTATCGTTATAGTCAATAAATCAATTTATTTTCATTTATTTATGATGCTTCATCAGCTTTTAATCTGGTAATGTTGCCATTTAAATAACCACACGCAGACACACACACAGCCGCACATTTCGATCGATCAGGTTAAGCTACGCTTGTCGCGGTTGGTCTGTGGATGGGTGACCATCTTTATATGCCGAGAGGCACGGAGGGGCCGTGCCTCGCAAAGCACGTTAAGCGGTTGGTTCCGGCTGTCATTTGTGGATCTTTGACAGTTGTTACGGGTAGTCAGAAGCCCGAAAATCGGACACCTTGACAACCTGAGTCTTACCAAGGGGTATCGTATTACCCTGTAACTGGGTTGTGGAGGTCAGATAGGCAGTCGCTCCATATAAAATATTAGTCGCAAGCGCTTATTACCGTGAGGTTCTGGGTTTGATTCCTAGGTCGAGCAAAGTGTTATTTGGACAAAAACTTTTTTTTTTCTAAAACATCAAGATCAAAAAAACAGGAAAAGTAGGGAACAAATCCATCTTGTTTAACAATTTCTAACAAAGGACAATCAAACTAAACATGTTCACAGGTGCGATTTTTATTTAGCTATAAAAACATCGTAAAACATAGTTTTTGTTATGATATTTTTGCACGGAACAATCGGATATATTTATGCTTACGTCGCGTTTTATTTAAACGACTGAACTTGTTCTGAGATTCTTGTAACTGTTACATATTTATGACATTGGTACTTTTTAGCACATACATTGACTGAAATGGTTGATTTATGATCACAATTTGTGACGATCCTGAGGTACAACCCGCAAGAGTTACTTTGAGACTTCGCTCGGATGACGTAGCGTGCGATACTGAGGCGTCGATGGCGAGAGCGGTAATAAAGCGAAGGCGGGAGGAGACGTTCGGGTCTTAAGTTACCTCTTGCGGGTTGTAGTTTTTTTTTTTTGTATGGGAATACTACAACTGACCCCTCCCACTCTGGGTGGAGCGGAAGGGAGTGTCACTGTACTGACTAAAACCCATCCGTGTTCCTTCCTTAGCCCTTTATGTTCCGGGGTAGCGGTAACCCTTTCGGACAATCCCGCTACATCAATGCATGGAAACATAATTATGTATTAATTGTGTATTTTGTTGTATATTTTGTCGACATTATAATAAACCTTATACCTAGTTGTTTTACGGTTGTACGGTTTTCACCAAATTTTCAACATTTTTTAGCTTGAGTACGAGGCTTTTGACTATGCTGTATGTGTATATTTTATGTCTTTTTTAATTTGTAATGTGTGTTTTGTTTGTGCAGAATAAATAATTTTTCTTTCTTTTTTCTTTCTAAAATACAATATAATAAGTTAAAAATACATAAAGCCGATTGGCGTAGTGGGTTTGTTAATTTTTTGTTTCGATTAAAGAACAAGATGTGCCTATACCCTACAATACTGGTCTAGTTCACTAAAACTTTATATAAATAATTTGAGAGGCTGATGATGCTCATCTTTTATCATCACGCATCGAAATATCCCTGAGTGCCATCTTTCAATACCCAAATGCCCAAACATTTTCTATCAATGCACCGCCTATAAACACTTAAATCCCGACTCGAAATCAAGCACAAATTCCAGTAGGTAAATCGACCCGACCATTGACCGTAATATCGCAGAACAATGAATACCATAAGGCCATTTTGCAGACAATAAATGCATTGTTTAACCGAATGTTATTGACAGAATCGTAACATGGGTCCATGTGTGTTCGACACTTTGACGTATGACTTACTTATCGAAGGAAACAATGGTCCGTTTGTTTTGTTTAAGAGGTGATATGTCAATAGTAATTATGTTCCGGTTTCCTGTATCAATTTGGGATGGGGTTGTGGGTTGTGACATTGAACAGGAAGGAAGAGGAAGGTACCTAAGGTTGAGATAGTTCTATGCTTTTCAGCTTAATTGTTGGTGACAGCAACGTCATTGTTTAGCTACATTGCCAGAAACTCTATAGAACTTTGTCCCATTTATTAAGTCATGTTCAAACATACAATATGCAACGTCTTATTGCTTATTTATTACTAATAAATAAAAGTTTGTCTTAATGCTTGTAGAACTTGCGGTTTCTGTTTAAAATATAAAAACAATAATAACATTGATTATTATAGGTTATGTGCAGTTTGAAATAATTGTTAAAATAAATTTACCTGCGCCTCTGAGACACATATCTAATACAGCATCACAACACATAAACCGACTTGTGTAAGAGAAATCCTGAAAAAAGGTGAGAGGTAATAAAGAAAACGATGCAATTCCCGTCCTCAATTTTCCTTCACCTGCAATGCTAACACTTCCCCTCATTTTTAGCGAAAATGTTCCAAATAGAAATTCTATCCCACGCAACAAGGACAACGGGAAATACTCCCTATTTTCCGGAACACTCGATATCCAATGACAGAATACAAGTAAAACGTAACAGTAATAACGTATAATCGAGGACAACAGAGGTCGTCATCAAGTTGTAAGAGCAGCGGGAAACTGGGTCTACTGATATAGTGCAGATTGTAAGCAGTAAAGCAATTGTTGCTATGCTAAATAGTAGTGAATGTGGAAAAAAGCATGACTGTTTCGAACTCTGAATAAGCAGAGGCTATACCATTTTTACGAATGCTCTTGGAAATAGCGTTAAAATAATAATACATTCTTTATTTCGAAATACAACAATCCATATAGTTATTAGTAACAATGACTTAGTCTATCCCTCTAGGCCTCTTACTAATAAACGTATTGTATCACGTGAATAGTTACACACCCATTTCTCTTTTTCAGTTGTCAGTAATTAGACTTTCGAAAGAAGAAGACAAAACGTTGTGTAACTATTCGTATATATAGTAAACATTTACAGACTAAGGGCTGATTTTTTCAACGCCAGATAAATTTATCAGAGTAGTAAGTACCATTATATACTTTCAAAATTATGCATTGACCCCCTTACTAATAAAAATTGTATAGCGTCTGTATAGTTACACAACGTTTTGTCAACTTTTTTCGAAAGTCAAATTACTGACGACTGAAAGAGAGAAATCGGTGTGTAACTATTCATCTGATTTAATACGTTTATTAGTAAGGGGGTTAGTAAAAAGCTGTTATTTTGACAATAGAAACAGACACTTTAATTGAATTCATTTGTTTGTATATAGATTTGCATACATTGTACATTTTTACACATTCCCGGAAAGTCCAGCAGACTTGAAACACTCAATTTACCCAACATTGGCAGTTGTCAGTCGGATCACGCTCCCGATCGGTGAACGGCCTATGAGTGCCTCAACGTGACTGTCGACCGATGAATATTTTCAACAGGCCTTTGTTTTTAAAGTGACTGCGAGGTGAACATTTGGGGAAATAAAAATGTTGATGTTGAGCTTTGATATTTCCTGGTATTGTGAAAATTGGTTAGTTCGTCTTTAGGCAACCCCAATATCTACACGTTCGGTAAGAAAAGGATTAATTACATTGAAGAAAAATAACATAGCAACATGTAAACACACAAATCGTGCAGAGGTACGAGTAGGTACTTCTTGTAAGAATCCTGTCACTTTCATAAAATTTATGGAACAAAAAAACTTTCTAAAAATGGAAAAACAATATTAGCTCTCTAGAGAGAAACATATTACAACTCAAGATTTCAAAGATCAAATAACATGAAAATCCAGATTCGAAACAAAAGACGCCGCAAATATTTACCGATCAAACATTGGAACATAATACACGACCCGAAAGGGAACCCAATACTCCATCAGTCCCTTAATCGGTAAACGACGATCATATTTCAAAAAGCCCAAACAATAGTACCCTCTATTGACAGCGTCCCGAACTAATTTTCCGAGGTGTGGACAGACATTATAAAGGCGCATACATAATGGCTGCTAATTTATTCCACAAAGTTCTTTGTGATCCTATTAATCCAGTTTGGGTATTTTACATGCGACCTACTTGCACCATAAACCGTTGAAAGCATTCATTAAATTGTCTACATATTCGGGTTTTTTTTGGAAGGTACTCCTTTATAACTAAAAACAGTCAGACAGGTTAAGCTATGCTTACCACGGTCGGTTCGTAGATGGGTGATCATCCATTACCTACTCACCGACACCTCTCCATGCCCTAGAAAGCACGTTAAGCCGTTAAGCTGTCATTTGTAGATCTTTGACAGTCATTAGGGGTAGTAGTTACCAAGGGGTATAGTGTTGCCCAGTAACTTGGTTGTGGTGGTCAGATAGACTGTCGTTCCATGTAAAATACTAGTATTCAGCTGCATTTGGTTAGATTGGAAGCTGTCATGTGTGCTGAATCTGTTGTTCACAAACTAAACTAAATTCCGTGCATCTTTTTCTTTCTATTTCATTAAGAAAAGGACAGAAGATACATTCCAGTTTAGTCCTGACAAATTAATCAGCGTATGACTTAATTTTAGTGCGAAAGTTTTTAATCACGTCTAAACTTATACCAGAGTAGTGTCAGCTAATTAATTTCCCATCGATGTCCCTTACGCCGTGTCCCTATTATGAATAATTCAACGCTTCTTGGACTTAATTTATTATTCCATTGAAAGGTCATAGCACACATATCAACTCGGAAAGTGATCGTCACCGTAACAACTCGAGCCATTCAGTATTATTTGTATGAAACTCCCTACTGCAACGCACACTAATAGGAATCGTAACGTAATCGCCTCGCCTCGGGACAATCGTAATCGCTCACGAACCGCGGTGCGGTGCGTCGTCAACTTGCAGTTCTTGCGCTTACGGCTCGTCGTCCCAGCGTTTACGTCTCTCCGTACCCGGCCTTACGTCTCTTCGTCCACCCTTGCCCCTTTCACCCCTACCGCGGCCTGCCTGCAGAACCATCAGCCAGCGGTCGGCGAGTCGCCTAGCCATAGCCGAGTCGACGTATCAGAGCTTCTGATCCGCTTTGGTTACGTAAGCACGTTAGGTTGACGCCTGTTTGACGGAGAGGCGAAAGGCGATGCGGTGACGATCCCTTTCCGAGTTGATATGTGTGCTATGACCTGAAAGCTTCGCTAGTTAAAGCAAACACCCGAAATCTTATACTTGACCGGGTTTACATAATTATAATACTATTATGGAGGTGGTAGTATTCATTGGAATTTGAAACATGTAAACGACTAGTGGTTGCTCTCGGTTTCATCTGCACCCTTGGGAAACTTCTTCATTTAATTTTTCTAGGATTAAAATTATACTATGACCAAGGTATGGTTTCTCTGTGTGTACATTGTGACATGATGCGTGGTGGAGTAAAATTCAATTAAATTTTACAGAATTATTAGTAGGTGAAGACTATTTTCAGGAAAAGATAACAGTGTGAAAACATATATCTAAATGTAACCGACATAGCCCGAAGAATTGCCAACCTTAAGTGGCAGTGGGCAGGGTACATTACTCGCAGAACAGATGGCCGATGGGGCCGAAAGGTTCTGGAGTGGTAACCGCGTACCGGATGACGTAGCGTTTGGACCAATGACCTTGTGAATGCCGCAGGAATCCGTTGGATGCAAGAAGCACAGAACTGGTCGAAATGGCGACGCTTAGAGGAGGCTTTTGTCCAGCAGTGGACGTATTTCTGAACTATTATTAAAAACTTGGATTTTGTAAAAAGACTATTGTTGATTTCCGATGACCAAAGGTGGGAGAAACTCATGTTTATATCAATGCGTAAAGTGACAATAGTCATATGGCTAAATAATAACAGCCGCACAGGCCGATCGATCAGGTTAAGCTACGCTTGCCGCGGTTGGCCTGTGGATGGGTGACCATCTTTACTTACCGAACCGAGACCCGTCCGTGCCACGGAAAGCAAGCTAAGCCGTTGGTCCCAGCTGTCATTCGTAGTAAAATCTCTTTGACAGTCGTTAGGGGTAGAAGTCTGACAACCAGTCTTACCAAGGAGTATCGGATTACCCAGTAACTGGGTTGTGGAGGTCAGATAGGCAGTCACTCCATGTAAAATATCGATATTCAGCTCTATCTGGTTAGACTGGAAGCTGACCCCAACATATTCGGGAAAAGGCTAGGCCGATGTGATGTAAAGTGACAATAGTATTCATAAAAACACAGCACACCAACATAAATAATTCTCGTATATTTTTAAGCTAAGCAAGCAGTATCCATAGTAGAAGCCAGTATTAACATAATTTTATACTGCAATAAGTGAAATATATTTGGGCAGCGGGATTGTCCGAAAGGGTTACCGCTGCCCCGGAACATAAAGGGCTAAGGAAGGAACACGGATGGGTTTTAGTCAGTAAGAGTCTGACACTCCCTTCCGCTCCACCCAGAGCGGGAGGAGTCATTGGATGATTTCCCATCCTAAAAAAAAAAAAAAAAAAAGTGAAATATATTTTCCAATATGGCCGTGCGATAAACTCGTGGGGATTTGTTTAATATCACGTTGTAGCTCGAGATTCATACCAATCACATTACTAGATGCTTATGCTAGACTCCTTTTAGCTACAATCAATCAACTCAGCCTATCGTAGTCCACTGCTGGACATAGGCCTCTCCCAGGCTGCGCCACAACACCCTGTCCTCCGCCTTTCGCGTGTCCTGTCCATCCCAGCCACTTTCTTTACGTCGTCCGTCCATCTAGCTGGGGGGCGTCCCAAACTACGCTTGCCGATACGCTCGTCTGCTCCACCGGCCATCGGTCCTTCGAGAAACATGGCCAGCCCACTGTCACAATATGATACAAATATAATTACTTCCTCTGGTTAAAAAGGAACCTAACAACTTATTCGGAAAACGAACATAAAAGTTGAAATGAAATATTCTTCTTTCATTTCAACTTTTATGTTCGAACGAAAAGTTGTAATGTTTAATAAAGTATAATGTAAAGTGGTAATGTTTTTTTTTTTTTTTTTTTTATTGTTTCCATGATTTTTTTAGATTTAATGTTCTTTTTTAGGATTCCGTACCCAAAGGGTAAAAACCCTATTACTAAGACTCCACTGTCCGTCTGTCACCAGGCTGTATCTCATGAACTGTGATAGACAGTTGAAATTTTCACAGAATGTGTATTTCTGTTGCCGCTATAACAACAAATACTAAAAATGGAATAAAATAAATATATAAGGGGGCGGACTAACTAACATCAAACGTGATTTTTTGCCGGTATTTTATATCTATTGTTAAACATTGTATTGTGGTTCGGAACGCTTCGTGTGGAAGTCCAACTCGCACTTGGCCGGTTTTTTTATTGTTTGTATTTCCTGTGCGTGTCCCAAGTAAAATATTTTTCTTTCTTAACATGGGACTTTGAAAGCATATTACGCCTAAAACGAGAGGGGCTTGTGGCTTCATAATAACAGCTTCACGGGTCGATCTTCAAGGTTAAGTAACGCTTATGATAGGTCACCATGCATTGCACTGTCATGATCTACGAATGCTGTCATTTGTAACTACCCGTAAAGACAAACAAGGTGGGAGAAAATATGCGCCACATCTACGCAAAACGAGCATCGCTCAGCATTATGTTACGACCCTATGCGTGACAGAGCCCCAACGCTGGTTTTCAGCGACAGCCGGCGTTGACGTGATGACGTCAACCGGTGCAGCATACGATATCATTAATTTATTTATACAGGTTTATAAGGAACACAAACAGCTTATAAGTATAATTTATCTTAAGTACTATAGATCACAAAAGTCTCGGTATAAATATAAAAAATATATTTAATCTGTATCATTAAATTAACAAAATAAAATAAATACACAATACCTAGTTCTAATAAAAATGTATACAAACATTAATACTTATTTAAAAAACAACCGACTTCCAAAAAAACACTACAAAGTGAAATATAACTTTAATTTCTGAAGTCGGTGTCGTTGATTCCGCATTTTCGTTTATTGACACCGACTTCCGAAATTAAAGTTATTTTTCACTTTCTAGTTTTTTTTGGAAGTAGTTTTTTTGTTTTTGTAATAACCCTTTTTATTTTTCCCTGTTTAGTGGGAGAGTTTTAATTTATCTATGTTACAGTACAGTAGCCTAATGTCATCTGCTCATCACCTTTCACAAAATATGGCTTTTCCCGATGCTGGAACGTTAATTGTTGAGGAGTTTTCCTAGTAAGATCCAGGAAAACTCCTCAACAACCACACACCATATTGTGACGACCATAAATTGCTTAGCAACTATATTAAAGTAATGGAATCGCAACCCGTGAAATATAAAATTATCATTGAGTAGTTCCGATGGCCATCTGTGGTCCAACTTGATGACAATGGGACCATCTCGAAAGTAATGGTATACTTTAACGAAATAATACTTAATAACGAAATAATACTTCAACGAAAAAAAACATTTTTAAAATAGGTCCACAATTGTCGGAGAAATCGGTGAACACACATAAAAAAAAAACATACATAAAGTCGAACATATAACCTCCTCCTTTTTGGAAGTCGGTTAATAAAATTGTAACATTCCGGGCAACGCGAACGACCAAATAGATGGAGTCTTTTTATAAGGAAGTAAATGTGCCTGTAAGTGTCCGCTTGCCAATTAGATCCTCAATTTGCTATTTTATTCATTTTCTAATGTAGAAACAGAACATCGGCTTTAGCCATGAACAATTCTATTTTAACCTACCAAGAATATTAGCACTGCTAAATTCTTTTGCAATTAGTACTGAGGTGGATCCATTTTTGCCTCTATTTTTTCTTGCTTTAACTAGTGTTCTAATGGATGTTTTATGCACAAAGTATTTTGGTAGAGAAAACAAAAGCAGAGACAAAAAAAAACTATTTATTTTAAACAACTTGTCATGGAACATTTTACATCACAATAGCGCTCAATCTTTGATACAAAATAAGATTATGTGCGCTATTAACGTATTTTAAGAGTTTGCTCACTTAAAATACTACTTGATAGGGACTGCCGAAAGAATTATAAACTTGGAACTTTGAAATAATATTGCACAACACGTCACCGTTATAGAGCTACAGATATAGGTACCTACTGCAATTACAGCAGCATATCGGCGACGAGAACCCTTAAGATTTTCCCTTACTAGAAATCGCTCAGCGCGCCTAAAGAAGTTTACACTTAAAAAAGACCGGTCATATGCGAGTCGGACTCACGCACCGAGGGTTCCGTAAAAATTTGTAGGTATGTATTTACATACCTACAAATTTTTACGGAACCCTCGGAGTTTATCACGGTTTTTTTTGTAATGTTAAACTAAATATTTACGGTTTTCGGATTTTTTCCTTTACTTGTGCTACATGACATTGCTTCTTGCCAAATTTCAAGATTCTAGTTCAACGGGTACGCACGATTTCTTTGCGACTGTCAAAATATGCGGCATAAACGGAACATTATTGACTTATTTATCGCTGCTTCTACGGATTGCAACCCTGAGTATTTGATGTTAATTTTAACTTGATAACTCCACGCGTTGAGGAAAAGGGTCTTGACAGTTATACAGAAAGACGGACAACGAAGTGATCTTATAAGAGTTCCCTTTTTCCTTTTTAGTGTACGGAACCCAAAAAAAAATCAGATACATTGTTTGAGATCATATTTTTTCCAACCCTAATAAGGAACAATCAAAATTTTCTTTTCTTTAAGCAAAAGTTCTAGAATAGTCTTCCGTTATCTAATAACAAGAGAGCCAGATTATTTTAAACGTCTAAAGAAAACTTGAGGCTGTATTCAAAGAGATATCGACCAAACTTGATATCAATGAAAACGCTTGGAAAATAGCAAAGAACAATAAGGTTAAATAGTCTTTGCTTTTAAAGGACTATGCGAAATCTTTTGTTCATCATAATGTTTATCACACCGTAGTGTAACGAACGTTCTTTAGTGCAGGAGTCGTCCAATCACAGACGAGACGAGTGACGCGATGAGGATTTCAATCATTGTGATCGATTCCTGCACGTCTCCGCTCCGCTCCGCCCAGCTCCGCTTCAGTGGAGTCCGGTCCTAAGAGAACGCAATATGATTAAAATGCGTCTTTTCAACGTGAGCGTTTTAAAGACCACTACAATGAATGATCCAAGAAGAATAAAATTATACCAAAATCGCTTGATTATTTACATTTTCTGGATATGGTTAAAATTGTAGCTTTCCGTTAGAAGGTATTGAATCCGAGCAATTTTCTAGCATTATTTTGCTAGCTGAAATTTACTTTTCTGTACAAAAATATTTATTAAGCTATAATGTTCAGTTGCAAGTGACTCCACCACTGCAGAATGGTTTCAGTTTCATTTTTGATGAACTGCACAATAGATACTTCATTTTAATGTGTTTTGCACAATATTTCATTTTAATTACGGTAATTTGAAAGAAATAACGGCAAGCATAACATAAATTGGTTTTAAGGGCATTGGGTAGGTGCAAAAATAATATTCAGAGTCACGGGGGGTATCACACCGGCGACTTCCAAACTCCAGGATATAAGTCTGTACCTAACTGTGAAATAACAAGGACAAAACAAGTAAGGTCTGGCGTCGTTTCTAAATTTGCCAACAATGGCCTCTCAATTTCGAGCGGCCATTGTTGTTTAAATCTTTGAAAAATTTAGAAACTCCAGAACTTCGAACATAATTATTATGCATAATTATTATACGTCATTGTGCGTCTAACTTCAAACTATGACATTTACACAACGGTGTCACACACAGCCAAGTTAAATGCAACGGACAAAGTTGAATCCATTTTAAAGTTAGTTCTGGCGGGGCTTTTAGCGCAATAAATGCCTTCCTTCCTCCACTTTCTTAAAAGTTTCCTTTAAAACAAAAAGATTTGTTTCTTATTCTAGAACAAACGGCCGTCTTAAGCATCGCTACTGTCTCGCAAGCGATTTTCTTAGAACTATTTTCGCAATTTGAATCGAAATAAGGTATTTTCCTTTTGGCTTCCGATTTCCTTTTGTTAATCTGTTTTGCTTTTGTTTATTCTTTTTGTATCGTTGTCTCCGACTTGGGTGATAAGTTCGGGAGTTTTGGTATTCATTTTTTTAAACTTGACTGATGATTTTTCTTAACGATTATGGTCGCTGTGATTAGCGATGTAAGGTTTTGAATTTGTAATATTGTATCATCTATATTACAATATCATCATCATCTGCCTAGCCTTTTCCCAACTTTGTTGGGGTCGGCTTCCAGTCTACCTGAATGCAGCTAAGTACCAGAATTTTACATGGACCGACTATATAATACAATAATATACGTTTAAATAAAATTTAAGTGTCTGTTTGTAATGTCAAAATAACATATAATACGGTTCTAATATTTTATTTTTTTTATTTTGTCCCTCTGTCTGTTTGTTGCGGGTAATCTACGAAACGGCTAAAGCGATTTTGACAGGACTTTCTCTCGCAGATACTTGATTTTATGAGGAGTAACCTAGGCTTTGTTTCGGTAGCACATTCGAGAGGGATAGTTTCTTATATCCACGAGGGCAAAGCCGCAGGCTGAAGCTAGTTTAAAATAACGAAAGATTTTCTCAAAGAAAATATCGTACAACACTCATAAATTATTATGTAATTACATTATTATATTCTTGTACTTGACGAAGGTCTGAAGAATTGGTAACTTTTATAATATGTGACAAATAACGGCTCAAACTATTTATAACGTGAAAAGCTGTCAACATTATTTTCGTGTTGTTTGATATAAAAACTTTCAATAGCCATACAAGATGTCTGAAGCTGAAAGAAAACGTTTTTATCGTTTGACATTAAAAACTGTTTTTTTTAGCCTTGGTGACTAAACAATTTTATGCATTTTAAAACAGTGTTATATCAATAGTAATGTAATGATTTTATAGAATAATAATTAAAAATAAGACTTTTACCGGAAGCGACAGATGGCGCTAGTGATTGCACGAAGTTTATTCATAATTTTTAGGTAGTAATTTGTAGAATAACGGTATTTAAAGTGTTTTTGTTTTGTATAATTAATAAATCAATATTGTTTAAATTAAAAAGGTTTAATTATAGTTAAACATAAGCCCTAATGTATTTTAGTTAGTCAAGTGATTTTATGTACTGTCTACTTTGCTCTGATTGGTTGTATAGCCGGGTGAGTGTTCACTTTCGTTTAAAGTGGGGAACATTCAGTTGGCAACTAATTTGCTTGGACAGAGTCAGTCTTTTTCGAGACGTTGAACCGTAAGCAAATCTTATGGGTCCGGGTTAATTTTGTTGTATTTTACTGTGTGTAATTGTATAATCTGATTGTGTTGGAATAAAGTGAATAAACATTATTAAAAACTATACTTGAGGTGTATGATTTCTTCACATCTCAGAAGTGGGATCTGCCTACATTTATAGTGATTTCAGAAAAGTTAGGTTATGTGTGTCTAAACTAAAGCCAAGTGTGCTAAAGTCAAAGTGATTTCAGAAAAGAAAGGTTATGTGTGCCTAAAGTAAAGCCAAGTGTGCTAAAGTCAAAGCCAAGTGTGCTAAAAGTCAAAGCCAAGTGTGCTAAAAGTCAAAGCCAAGTGTGCTAAAGATAAAGCCAAGTGTGCTTTAAGAAGTTTTTGTGTGGCCAAGTGAGCCAATAAAGACTTGGGCCAAGTGTGCCCGGTACGATTTAATTTTTTTTTTTTTCTTAATTTAATTTTTCTAATTTCAAACACGCCATGGAATCTGATGGTGCCAAAACTCCGGAAGAAGAGCCGCCAGTTCGGTTGAAGAGGAGATCAAAAGACAAACGGGTAGCCCTTGTTTCAAACAAGGCAGAGACAAAGACAAAACGTGCAAAGAAGAGATCTAAAAGGAAGCGCAAGAGGTCTACTTCGACCGCTTCGTCTTCAAGCACGACAACTGATACTTCAAGTACACCACCGCGACGCAAGAAACAGAAGAGGAGCTCAAGTTGGTCAAAAAAAGAGGTACTGAATCTTTTGAATATTTTTCAAGAAGGAACTCGTAAAACTTCTCGTAACTTAAACAATAATCATTTAAATAATGTTATACCAGAGTTCGATCCTTCTAGCAAAACTCAGAGTATTGGAAGTTGGGTTAGGAAGGTGAATGAATGTGCTGTAATATACGAATGGGACGAGAAGCAGACCATACATTTTGCTCTACAAAAACTTGCTGGGCTTGCAAAAAAATGGTTCGAAACCCTACCGAGTGTAGTATTTAGTTGGACTGAGTGGCAAGCCAAACTTACAAAGGCTTTTCCATGTGAGCAAAATTATGGTCGGCTTCTGGAAGAAATGTTAGCTCGTACGACTCGAAGTAATGAAAACTTATCTGAATATTTTTATGACAAATTAATGCTTATACACAGATGTCATATTAGTGGAAAAAGAGCCGTAGATTGTATAACTCACGGTATTTATGATAAATCCATTAGAAATGGAGCTCAAGCATTAAATTGTAGTGAACCCGAAGACTTGTTACATTTTCTCAGTTCCCAGCGTGTTTTATCAGAAACTGTTTCTACAAATAAAAAACGTCATGACCTTGCCTCAACGTCTACTTCAAATGATAGCTCAATAACGTGTTTTAACTGTCGTAGTAAAGGACACCCTTACTTCAAATGTCCCAAACCTCTTGTGAAGTGTCTAAAGTGTCACAGAGTAGGGCATAATAACGAAAATTGCAAACTTACACCGCTAATTCCACAAACAGAACCTAAGTCAAACGATAATATAGAACGTAAAACTCTAACAATTTCTACATACAGTAATCGCAATAAAAAGTTTTTTAAACAAATCGAAGTAAACCACCAGGTTTTTAGTGGGTACGTAGATTTTGGCAGCGAGTGCAGTCTTATGCGTGAAACCGAGGCAAATAGTCTTAACCCCTCCAAAACACTATCAAAACTACCAATAATCAAGGGTTTTGGTAACTCCGCAGTTACGCCCGTATATAGTACGTTTGTCAACCTTAAAATTGATGAAATTGAATCAAGCATAGAAGTATTGGTCGTTAATGATGAGTTTATGCAGACGGCTTTACTAATTGGTCAAAATTTTACTGAATTACCATCCGTAGCTGTATATAAAGACGATAGTACGTTATTCTTTTACAAAACTCCTGGGCTCCGTGACAAGGCCAGTGATTTGAATTCCATAAAACTTATATTGCCGAACCACATTCAGTTAGTCAGGAACAAATCCGAATCAGTTGAAGTTTCTGCTTTAGATTCCTGTTGTTCTGTGGATGTTTATATAGAAGGTTATAATAGTAATAAACCTGGTAAAGAATATAATTTACATCAGGGTACTTATCGTATAAGTGCAGGTAAATGTTACATTGTTCTGTCAAATCTTTCTGACCATACTCTAAACTTGCCCAAAAATACTCTAATTGCCAGAGCAATACCTTTTGAAGAAAAAGAAATTCTATCCATTAACAAAATTGCAAAAGACATTACTAGCTTAGTTCCTCTCGTTAAGTCTGAAATCAAAGTCGGTCCACAGGTTGACGACAAAACAATGGATAAGCTTTACGAACTATTGCAGTCGTATCGTGATTGTTTTGCATTTAATTTGAGCGAGATAGGTTGTAATCACGCTATTAAAATGAAGATAGATTTGCTTGACGATAGACCTGTCGTCTACAGACCTTATCGCTTGTCGAATTTCGAAAGAGGACAGGTACGGGAAATTATTGATGACCTGTTGCAAAATGATATAATACAGGAATCTGATTCTAATTATGCTAGCCCTATAGTAATTGTTAAAAAGAAAACTGGAGAACAGCGTCTTTGTGTAGATTACCGATCATTAAACAACAAAACTAGAAAAGATTGTTTTCCCTTGCCATTAATTGACGATCAAATAACTAATCTCAGCGGCAATCGGTTTTTCACCTCATTAGACCTTGCTTCAGGATATTATCAGGTTCCGATGGCCAAAGAAAGCCGTCCCCTTACCGCATTCGTAACGCCGGATGGGCATTATGAATTTAAAAGAATGCCATTCGGATTGGCTAACGCTCCAGCCGTATTTCAGAGAGTTATAAATCAAATGCTCGGTGCAAAGCGCTACGAATCTGCCCTGGCGTATTTAGACGATATTCTCGTACCTTCAACCGATTTAGAGGAAGGTTTTCGAAGGCTTGAGGAAATTCTGAAACTAATGCGAGAAAATGGTCTCACTCTTAAACTAGCAAAATGCCGTTTCTTTGACACCACGATTAACTATCTAGGGTATGAAATATCGGCAGATGGAATACGACCGAATGAAAATAAGGTTCTAGCTGTAAAAGAATTCCCTATTCCTCGTAATGTACACGAGGTTCGTCAATTCTTGGGTTTAGCAGGCTATTTTAGAAAATTTGTAAAGAATTTCGGGGAAATTGCAAGACCCCTCACCAATTTATTAAAAAAAGGAAATACTTTCACTTGGGCAGAAGCCCAATTCCAAGCATTCTCTACATTAAAAGACAATTTGATAAACAGACCGATATTAGCCTTATACAACCCAAAATTTGCAACGGAGTTGCACACAGACGCTAGTGCCTTAGGTGTAGGAGGAATATTAGTACAATGGCAATCTAACCCTCGGGTATTGAAACCTGTTGCTTACTTCAGTAGACAGACGACGCCTGAAGAGCGTCACTTACATTCTTACGAACTTGAAACGTTAGCCATTGTTTGCTCACTGAAGAAGTTCCGTGTTTATCTGCTGGGATTAGAATTTAAAGTAGTAACCGACTGTAATGCGCTTCGAACTACACTAACTAAAAGAGATCTTATACCACGTATAGCTAGGTGGTGGCTCCAAATTAGTGAGTTCACTTTTACTATTGAGTACAGACCCGGGACTCGCATGGAACATGTCGATGCATTAAGCCGTAATACCATATTGCCTTCTGACACTGACGATGAGTCCTCCGTTACCGTGTATCATATCGAGACTGATAATTGGTTATTAACATTACAAATGTCAGATCCAGATATCTCACGTATTTTTAAAATTCTCAAACCTGAATCTGACGAAGAATCTAAAGACATTAAGAAAAATTATCTTATCAAAAATCATAAATTACATAGAAGAGTTGGCGATGATATACGCCTGGTTGTCCCTCGTAATGCTCGTTGGCAAATATGTCGTTATAATCATGATGACGTAGGGCACTTGGGTATTTCTAAAACGACTGACCGAATTCAATCTGTCTTTTGGTTTCCAAAGTTGAGGCGATTTATAAAGAAATATGTAAAGTCTTGTATTCAGTGCGCTTACAATAAAGATGATGTTTCTAGACAAAAAACTGGACAATTGTATCCTATAGAGAAGGTGAGCATCCCGTTTCATACAATTCACATTGACCATCTTGGCCCATTTGTGAAGAGTAGGAACGGCAATGTCTACATCCTTACTATAGTTGACGGCTTTACAAAATACCTATTTGTAAAAGCAGTAAAAGACACGAAAACTAGGACCGCGATAAAAGTTCTTGAAAACATATTTTATGACTTTGGTTTACCATCCCGAATCATATCTGATCGCGGTACTTCTTTTACTTCAACTTCTTTTAAGAGCTTTTGCGTAAGTCATGGTATTAAACATGTTCTGAATGCTGTAGCATGTCCCAGGGCCAACGGCCAAGCTGAAAGGTATAACCAAACTATCTTGAATGCCATGGCAAAACACAATGACGGCAATGACGAACGTAACTGGGACATATATCTTGGAAAAATTCAGTGGGGTGTAAATAATTCCATTAATTCCTCCACTAAACGTACTGCCACAGAGGCTCTATTCGGGACCAGGTTCAAAGACAGTCTAAATAATAAATTGGATGTTGGAGCTGACGCCATACCAGACACGTTACAAAGCTTAAGAGACGAGGTCAGCACCAATATCCAAGTTAGCCAAGAAAAACAAAAAGTTAATTATGATGCCGGTAGGATCCCTGCTAGTACCTATAAAGAAGGTGATCTGATTAAGATTACTAGAACTAATTTCAATAACAAAGGTAATAGCACTAAACTCCTTTCAAAATTCACAGGTCCGTATAAAATCACAAAAGTTTTGGGTAATGACCGATATAAAATAGCTGAAATTCCGGGTTTTAGTAAACGGAAAAATACATTTAAAAGCGTAGTTTCCGCTGACCGTGTAAGACCCTGGATAAATATTCATTCCCCTGACCATAAAAGTTCATTAGATGATAATAATAGTTCATCTTCTGGTGCTGAAAGTAATAACGATGACGATAAAACATGCCCCGGGATCGAATCTGAGATCAACGAATAGCCGAATGTAATGATTGTGTATGTAAGGCTCATTTAATTTAACTGTCATTTAGAATATTGTAAAATCGTGCATCAGGAGATCGCACGATGTCGGATGGCCGAATGTAATGATTTTATAGAATAATAATTAAAAATAAGACTTTTACCGGAAGCGACAGATGGCGCTAGTGATTGCACGAAGTTTATTCATAATTTTTAGGTAGTAATTTGTAGAATAACGGTATTTAAAGTGTTTTTGTTTTGTATAATTAATAAATCAATATTGTTTAAATTAAAAAGGTTTAATTATAGTTAAACATAAGCCCTAATGTATTTTAGTTAGTCAAGTGATTTTATGTACTGTCTACTTTGCTCTGATTGGTTGTATAGCCGGGTGAGTGTTCACTTTCGTTTAAAGTGGGGAACATTCAGTTGGCAACTAATTTGCTTGGACAGAGTCAGTCTTTTTCGAGACGTTGAACCGTAAGCAAATCTTATGGGTCCGGGTTAATTTTGTTGTATTTTACTGTGTGTAATTGTATAATCTGATTGTGTTGGAATAAAGTGAATAAACATTATTAAAAACTATACTTGAGGTGTATGATTTCTTCACAGTAATATAATTAAAATATAGTTATTTTGATTGTTTTTTTTTTTCATTTTTATTTATACTTATTTAATTGTATGCAGCTGGTCTATTCTGTAAAAAACTCACCGTGAAAACTTGAGTGAAGTGAGCTGTCATTCCATCTGATACTATAGGCATTGACACAATTGACCACTCACTTCACCTAAATTTTCACGGTGTTTTTTTTACAGAATAGCATTGCTGCATTGGCTGACGTCATTATGTCAACGCTGGCTGTCGCTGAAAACCAGCGCTGGGGCTCTGTCTCGTATAGGGTCTTAGCATTATGCTGAGCGATGGCCGTTTTGCGTAGATGTCACGCATGTTTTCTCTCAAATTGTTATTTTGTTTTTACTTTTTCTTTTGACGCGTCATGTTTGCCGGCAATAAACATATTTTCTTTATTTTCTTTCTTTCTATGTCAGCCTGGACAGCTTTATATATTTTTTTTTTCTGTTGTACATTTACTGACCACCTCTCAAAATGGTGAAGGAAAACATCGTGGGGAAACCAACAAATCGTACAACCAAACATTCGAAGACGTGATTACCAACCCGAACTGGGCCCGCGTGGTGGATTACGCCGTCTCATTGAGAGGAGGCCTATATACCAGCAGTGGGGATATTATAGGCTAATTATGCATATAAGCACCTCTAACATCTTCAAATGGAAAAATGCTCCATTTAAATCCAACTTACTATAAACAGGACAAGATAGACAGACAAGCTGTCAGGAGGTAGCTTATGACGGTTTGTCTCTAAATGATGAACTGACAGTTGTCATTAGTGACAGCTACCTCACTACTGATGTGCATGAGATAATGAATCAACTGTGTCCTATATTAAAACTTCTTCCAAACACGTAGTTTTAAAACTAATTATCTTTTTATTCTGACTTCTCTAACTATCTAATAGTATAATTTAAAGTAACAAGTAACAACACTACAGCGGTATATTAAAGTGATCACTTGTGGTTCCATGCGGGTTAAATCCGGGATTTATAACACAAAACGCAACGGTGAATATTTTAATAGTAAGTACTGAAATATCGGATGGTGGTTATGAACTGTGTACGAAACAGTTTAGCGGGTGGAAAAATACGCTTAACGAAGCCGAAAGTCACTGTCAATATATTTTTTGTACTGGACCCTATCTCGGATTCTTCTGGTTAGGGAGATAATAAAGGTCAAAGTTCCAACTTTATTTAACTTTTTCACAAGAACGGGTTTGAAATGACTTAACTTTACCTCATGTACTGTTGCATGGACCCATAAGCACAATGTTTTGCGTGTGTTCCATTCGCTGCTGCCATAAACAGCAATTTGTTGTTTCCCAGCAATATTTTTTGCTCGATAGATATTTTGGGGTAAGATCGTTGCTGGGGTAAGACTGTAGGAATCAAATTCTTTGCCTGCAAAATTAAATGTTGATGGAGAACACCAATGTTTATTACTGCATTAAAAACATAGCCACATTACCTAGGTGGGAATTTGATTCGTACGGTCTTATATCAGTGTCGATCTTACCCCAACATACTTTACTTAGTTTGATGTACAGAATGCGCAGAGTACCGTAATCCCATTACATAGCTGTGTTAATCCAATCTAAAATATTCCTCAGCTAGTTCATCTTTTTCTATTTGATATTATCTTTTACTCCTACCACCATTATTCAGTTGCACTCAAAAATATAGATACTGCGTGCATTTCTACGATTTAGACCCGCTAACTACATATTACTTGAACCACTACATAACTACATGCGGCAAATGTTAGTGCATATCGCGTTTCATTATGAAACCGCTACACCAGGTGTTCGGGTAATACTCGCTCGTTCAACTTATATTCAGATTAAATCGCGTTGTGTTAGGTTATTAGATTCCTGTTCTGTTACCATTGAATTTAGGTGGGCCCTGTGATTGGTTTAAGGACTTCAAAGTTGTTTCAGGTTACATAGTTATGAAGTACTTCTTTAATTACCTAGTTGAATACGATGCTTATGGTATTGTTGCGCGCCACAATTGATATTTGTTACCACTAGCGCCATCTAGTATCGAGTAGAAGAACTAGTGTCAAGAACCTTCTAGAAGTTTCGATGATAGAACTTTCTAGAACTATCGACATCTGGTCAGTTGGGGCCGGAATGTACTCGAACATTCTAGATGTTTCTACAATAGAAGGTTCTAGAACAATGTGAGGCCTATATAAGGCGGGAATGCTCCACGAGCGGACACAGTCTTGGATAAGCGATACAAGCGAAAACATCGAAAGGAAAGCGATCTTCAAGTGCGACTTAGAAGTGATCAGTAGTGCAATTGTGTTTCATAATTAGTGTGAAGTTGTAATTGGTGTTTATAATTAAAGTGTCTATTTTTTGGTTATTTAATCGGCAGTTTTTAATTATTACGAACCCCAAGCTCGTAACAATTGGTGTCAGAAGCAGGGATTAAAATCATGCCGATTTTACCCAAGGACGACACTGAGGGTATCCGTACCCGGAGTCAACGCCAACAGGAGACGGACCAGAGACGTTTTGGTGGAGCTCCGCCACAGAGGTCGGAGGGCCAGATACCGACCACGGAGGCCGGCCCGCCCACAGCTGCTCCAGCATCATCAGCACCAGATTTTGCTGCTCTGATGATGATGCTGCAGGAGCAGGCTCGCCGACAGGAGGAGCAGGCTCGCCGACAGGAGGAACAGGCTCGTCGTCAGGAGGAACAGGCTCGTCGGCTGGAAGAACAGCTCCAACGTGATAAGGAGGAACAGGCTCGCCGACAGGAAGAGCAAATGCTCCTTATGAAGGACCTTCATGCTACCTTCAGGAAAGACATGAAGGAGGTGAAGGATAAGGTTGCTCAACATGACAACCGCCTGTCGGAAGCTGAAACCCGAATCGATCAAGTGAATAATCGGGTTGACAACGTGATGGCTGACGTGAAGAAAACCGTGATGGCTGACGTGAAGAAAACGTTGGATTACATTAAACTTGGGGATGGAATCGCAGCTCCCGTAGCTACAACGCCTTCGCTACGTGGATTCAAAGTGCCACCATTCGACGGAACTTCTTCCTGGTCGGCCTACAAAATCCAGTTCGAGGCTGTCATGAAGGCGAACGGGTGGGATAAAAATCACGCCATGACTGCCCTCACCCTAGGCCTGCGCGACCAGGCCTTAACTGTTCTGGAAGCTATCGGTAAGGAAGTGACTTACGAGCAGCTCCTTGAGGCATTGGAGGCTCGGTATGGTGACGCTCACCTGGAACACGTGTTTCGTGCGCAGCTCAAGGATCGCGTGCAACGCAGCAGCGAAAACCTGCAGCAGTGGGCCCTTGAAGTGGAGAAGCTGGTTCGCAAAGCTTACCAGTCCGTACCTGCGCTTATTGATGGGAACCTGGTGCAGGCATTCATCGACGGCATCCGCGACCTTGAGGTTAGAGCTGCTGTGAGGCTCGGTCACCACGGGACGCTTAAGGACGCCTTGGCCCATGCACTGAAGGTGGAAGCTGTGCGGCAGGAAGATTCGGACATTAAGCCGATTCTGGAGTGGATGAAAACCAGAGCTCCTAAGCCCAAGTGGAGTGACGTCTCAGCGATGAGTTCGACCACAAAAAGCTATTGGGCCCAATGGGACAGCTTGGTGATTCAGGATGAAGTCTCGTGCCGTAAATGGGAAAATGCTCGGGGAGACAGCTGTCATCTGCAAATGGTTGTCCCTAAAGCTCGAGTGCCGGATGTTCTACAGCTGTACCATAATGGTTGTTCAGGAGGTCATCTGGGAGTAAAACGGACTTTACTGAAGATACGAGAACGGTTTTACTGGGTCCACTGTCGGGACGATGTCGAGGACTGGTGTCGTAAATGTACAAGTTGTGCAGCTGTAAAGGGACCTCAGACACGTAGTAGAGGTGCATTGAAATTGTACAATGTTGGTGCACCATGGGAGAGAATAGCCCTAGATGTTGCTGGACCTTTTCCGGAAAGTGAAAGTGGTAACAAGTATTTCATGGTTGTGATGGATTACTTCACTAAGTGGCCGGAAGTCTTCGCCATTCCAAACCAAGAAGCTTCAACAGTTGCAGATAAACTGGTGCATGAAGTCTTCTGCCGTTTTGGAGTACCCTTGGAGATTCACAGTGATCAAGGAAGGAACTTTGAGTCCCAAATATTCCAGGAAACTTGTCGAGTTATGGGTACTCATAAAACTAGAACAACTTCTTACCACCCACAATCGGATGGAATGGTGGAAAGATTTAATCAGACATTGGAGAGATACCTGGCAAAAGTTGTGGAAAATCGGCAACGAGATTGGGACAAGCACATACAACCGTTTTTGTTGTCATATCGAAGCGCTGTTCACGAAAGTACATCGGTGACACCAGCTTTCGCAAACTTTGGAAGAGAATTACGGCTGCCTGCAGACCTGATCACCGGAATACCACCTGATGCCCCACGCAGTATAACCGATTATGCGAATGACTTGCGGAACAAAATGAATGACATTTATGAGCACGTCAGACAATCGGGCCAGCAAATGTCTGAAAAGATGAAAACCCGCTATGACCGAAAAATGAACAATAAAGGGTTCGACGAAGGCTCACTAGTGTGGTTGCACAATCCATTCCGCAGCAAAGGGAAATCTCCTAAGCTTCAAGCTAAATGGGACGGACCGTACCGGATTGTGACAAAGATCAATGACGTAACCTACCGGATACAGAAAGGTGCAAGAGGTACTCCTAAGATCGTCCACGTGGATCGACTGGCGCGTTATTATGGGGCCAATAATGCTCGGGACGAGCATGTCTTAGGAGGGGGCAGTGTTGCGCGCCACAATTGATATTTGTTACCACTAGCGCCATCTAGTATCGAGTAGAAGAACTAGTGTCAAGAACCTTCTAGAAGTTTCGATGATAGAACTTTCTAGAACTATCGACATCTGGTCAGTTGGGGCCGGAATGTACTCGAACATTCTAGATGTTTCTACAATAGAAGGTTCTAGAACAATGTGAGGCCTATATAAGGCGGGAATGCTCCACGAGCGGACACAGTCTTGGATAAGCGATACAAGCGAAAACATCGAAAGGAAAGCGATCTTCAAGTGCGACTTAGAAGTGATCAGTAGTGCAATTGTGTTTCATAATTAGTGTGAAGTTGTAATTATTGTTTATAATTAAAGTGTCTATTTTTTGGTTATTTAATCGGCAGTTTTTAATTATTACGAACCCCAAGCTCGTAACAGTATGTTTGTATTTTATGTCATTTTTTTTTAATGTTCGTTTAGTTTGTGCAGAATAAACATTTTTTCTTTATTTATTTCTTTTTAAATAAAATGGGATGATAAATGATAAAGACAGGTTTTGGATTATTTTCAATGGCAGCAGGTTTTTACGTTCGTTTTAATAAGTAGGTAAATATGATAAACCTTAAGAATTGTCTGTGTGTCAATGGTTCATACTGAACTGTATACTAAAATCAAGGAATATGACGTGGAGACATCTACACGTCTCGTCATGTCTAGAGAAAGAAAGACGTATAAAAGTGTTTGCGTTATCCGTGTTTACTTACAAAAATAAAATCATTATCACGAAAAATGCGTTTATTGGCATAACAACAAAATAAATAAACCTTAAAACAATAAATCAGAAAACAACAAGATTATAATGCCAAAATGGCCTCAGCTCAGCATAATGTCAGATGACAACACAAGGAGTACCACCTGACGCTGATTTTCAGCTTTAAGAGAATTAATGAAATATGATAGATAATACTTTTAAAACAGCTCATACAAAATCAAATAAAATTTTGTGACCTAGGTATATTATGTGGGTGTACATCATTATGATGAGGGGCCCGTGGCTAAATAATAACAGCCGCACTGGTCGATCGATCAGGTTAAGCTACGCTTGCCGCTGTTGGTCTGTAGATGGGTGGCCATTTTTACATACCGAGACCCCTCCGTGCCTCGGAAAGCATGTTAATTTGTTGGTCCGGCTATCATTCGTGGATCTTCGTTACGGGTAGTCAAAAGCTCCAAAGTCTGACGACTTTGGAGCTTTTGACTACCCATAACGACTGTCAATACGATACCTCTTGGTAAGACTGGTTGTCAAATCAGTCTTACCAAGGGGTATCGTATTACCCAGTAACTGGGTTGTGGAGGTCAGATAGGCAGTCACTCCATGTAAAATACATTGTATTCAGCTGCATCCGGTTAGACTGGAAGCCGACCCCAACATAGTTGGGAAAAGGCTAGGCAGATGATGATGAAATCATTATGATATACATAATTTCCATAGGCACTTCAATATATAAAACTTTAATCCCTTACATTGAATGCAACACCTTGAAAAAACAGATTTCAATTCCATTCCCAACTGATAAAACATCCAATCTTCTAATCGAGACCCTTCTGAGATAAACTCGCTGCTCCATTTTTCCCCACTCGCAGATCAAGAAAGATGCAATTTGATTAAAACTCAGTCCGGTACAATTTTTCTTTCACTTCGTTTAAAATCAATTTTCGCGACTTCGTTAGCTTTATCTTTGAAAGATAAATTGTTGGCGACTCCAACGATTTCATCTACCATTAATTCTACATTCACGATATCAATCAGCAATTACTGAAAAGAAACGATTTTAATACTGAAGTTCTCTTGGAGAAAAGTTTGGCTGCGGGCAATGAACTCTCAAATAGTTTGATTTGCAGGGTAGTCACGTTTTCTTTTAGCGGTAAAGGCTCGTGTGACGGAATCTTGAGTTTCATGTCGATTTAGTGTGTAGGTATAATTTAGTTTGTATGAAAGTAAAATACAATGTTTTAGCTCTATATTTTTACTTAACTTCAAGAAATGTTAGGAAAAATTCTTAGAAAAAAGAAAAGAGAGCTTTTCTGCTGATATATGTCAACATCACACTTGTTAATTCACAACATTATTATTTTTAGGGCTCTTGAAATTTCTCGGAACCCTCTTGGACCTTTGTAAGACGTACAAGGGACCGAAGCCAACTCGCAGAGTCCCGTTAGTCGTTTTTAATTAAATAAGGCACTAACCAACGATTATCCCTGTTCGTACAATGCATGTGCACTCAGGGAAAACTCCCGGTTGTCATAACACAATTGCAGGATATGGAAACAAAGATATTTGATTATGGGTGGCTAAAGTGAACTGGTTATCTCGGATTAAGGAAAGACTGAAGCCCCTGCCTGACCAATGTTTTTATACAGATTACACAGTTAGAATGGCAAGGGGTGACTTGCAGCACACTCAATAATGGACCCCTGAAAACGGTGTCGCAAAGTCACTAAGTTTTACAAAGTATCGTACTAACAAGGGGGCAACATTTATTGAGGTACTTATCAGGAGTGGAGAGGTATTCCACGGCTATCAGGACAATCCCGGTCATGAACCCTACCAGAATATTACTGGAATACTTCCTTCCTCCGAGCACATTTGCTGTTGCGAATTTCGACTCAAGCCGGCCAATAAAGACAAGAAAGAGTCGAGCTCTGTTCCTCGTCATTGTTATTATTATTTATTGAAACTTCATGAACAGTACTGATACAAGGCTAGGCGAGGCATTTTTCATCGTGGATAATCCTCGATGACTTATTTTCCTGGCGTATACAACCAGAATTTCCATTATATGCGACAAGCCTATCCATATATTCCACTAGAAGTCTGCCCGCGGCTTCGCTCACGTGGATGACGGAAATCATCTCACGGGAACGTGCTACCGACAAAAAGTAGTTTATGTCCTTCCCCAGGATGCTATCTATCTCCTTGACGAATTTTATCGGAATCCGTGTAGTGGTTTAGGCGTGAAATGATAACATACAGACAGAGAGTATTCTAATTTATAATATTAGAATGGATTCTAGTTTCAAATGGGTAATAGACCCGTTCCTTACTACATATCTGTCCATTTCACACTTAAAACTATACCAAATTAACACAGTTCTTGGATCCATTCAAAGTGTCAAAACTTGATAAGGTAAAATATAACTCTTGAAATCTGCTTTTTCCCATAACATAATGTCAGAATCCCATGAACACGAAACCTTAATTACATTATTATCACAATCGCCAATCATACGGCAACACATTCAATTATTATTTTCAAAATGAGCACAATGTTTGGGCTGCGCCCAATCAAATATGCAAATGGTGCGGTGACGTAGAGTGACGGTATTTACCGAGCGATCGGCTGGCATTAGGCCTCACGCATACCGGTGTTTGGTCAATGCTAACTGGGATTTTGAATGGGGTATTGATATAAACTGTAACCAGATTTAGGGATTAAGTCAGTAGTTGCGGAGGCCTATGATAATAAAGGACAGGAAATGTTTGTACAGTCAGAGAAATTAATTGCTTATAAAATTGGGATATATACATTTTTAATTGTGGGAAAAATCATATAAAATCTATTTAATTTTTTATTATGGCAAGTAAAGCCAATTTCGACCATCCTGCCAATGTCTAAAGAGAATTGGAAAAGCAAAAAAAAAAAATAATCTGCCGTATCATTTCATACAGCCATCAAAGAATGACAGTTGTGATTTCAATATACGGACAGTTTAAAGTAGATAGTAAATTTTCTAAACAATAAACTTTTATGACTGCAATACACGAACACTATAACCGAGTCGCTTTAGTCAGGTAATAGTGGATAGATGAATAGACCTACATTTTAAAGCATATTTTTATTTCAAAAACTGTAAAAAAAGTCCGCTAACGTCCTGATGAATCAATATCTATCTTGATCTTCACAATGATCCAATAACGAAAAACCTTACATAGTTTATTGTTTGGGTTCCTACGGAGAGATATTACGGAAAGGGCAACGACCGCTCTAAATTGCCATGCTTAAGCGACTCGGGTATCTAGTCCAATTGAAGGCAATGGTCAAAAGTTTAGTTGGGCACATCACAATGATCAGCACAAACGACTGAAGGAGGAGGAGTGCATGGGTGCATGGAGGAGCTCACGAGACTTAGGTTTTTTTTTTAATTCTGTAGCTGATGGATTTGCCCAAATTGGTCATTAAGTCACAGTCTCATTATTGATCTTGTTATGGTAATTGAAAGACTCATATTAATAAGGGACAAAAAAGGCTGATTGAAGCTGAGCTTAGCTGATTCACGAAAGTTATTATTGGCGTATTAAGCACAGACAGATTTACAGAGTCAAATTAATTTAACTAGCGAAACTTCACAGACGTCGTGACCATTCGTGATTAAACATAATAATTTGAAGTAACTACAATTGTTGTTGCGTGTAGTATAATATCTTCACGTCCCACATACCGCAGTGTCTCAAGACGAAATTCATTGACCAGTACGTGTTGCCAGTGATCAGGGCCAATTCTCGTAATTTAAAACGTTCAAAATCTAGTCGTTGTCTCATCTCGGCGACAAACAAATGTCAAGAACTTGTCAAAATGTAGGAAAATTAGAGGTATTTTGAGATTGAGACTCAGATCACGATCAGACTGTGAACGTTGGTCGCTCACAATGGGCGTCATTAGAAGGCTGATAGTCACTCAAAGGGCAATGCAGAGGGCTATACTTAAAGTTTCCGTAAGTAATCGGATCAGAAATGAAGAGATCAGCAGGAGAACCAAGGTAACCGACACAGGTAGAAGAATTGGCAAACTTAAGTGGCAGTGGACAGGGAACATTGCTCGCAGAACAGGTAGCAGATGAGGCCGAAAGGTTCGAGAGTGGCAACCGTGTACCGGAAGACGTATTGTTAGAAGGCCTCCCACAAGGTACACCGATGAGCTGGTGAAGACCGGGGGAATCCGCTGGATGCAGGAAGCACAGAACCGGTGAAAGTGGACGTTCTTGGGCATGAAATATGTCCAACAGTGGACGTCTTTTGGTTTAAACGATGATAATGATAGTGACAGTTTTGTTTTTTGTTACAGATAGATCATATAGTAAGTACTAGCTTCCGCCCGCGGCTTCGCCCGCGAGGTATGTCGATAAAAACTATCCTATGTTCTTCCCCGGGATGCAATCTATCTCTCTGCCAAATTTTATCGAAATTCGTACATTGGTTTAGGCGTGAAAAGGTAATATACAGGCAGACAGACAGAGTTACTTTCGAATTTATAATATTAATATGGATTGTTCGACATAAACAGCTTTAAATCAAATCGCTATCACCATCTACACTCGTCCTTACAAGCCGATACCCAGTGTTAGGATTATGCGGTAGTATTGGTTTGCAAAGCACCGTGATTAAAATTAGTTGGATGAAACGATGAAACATGTGATTAATCCCGATCATCCCGAAGGTAGCTAGATAAGCCGTCTCGTCGAGATCGAAAATGTAATGGGTTTTATGCAAATATTGTATGTTTAGCTAAAATTTGACATTGGTATGTATTGTAATGACATATGTCCATTGCATGAAAGCAAATTATATTGTAAGTTAGTAATTTATTAATTGGATGTTAAAGAATGACATGGTTTTTAGGTTATGTGCCACTTTCAGATTTCTGTTGAAAACATTGTTAATGTTTTGAGTACAGCATAACCTTTAATGTCGCCACTGCTGGGACACAGGCATCCTCTCTGTGAGAGGAAGTGGGCCGTAATCTACCACGCGGGCTCAGTGCGGGTTGGTAGATGTCACTTGGCTTCGAATTTTTGGTTGTAGGCCGGTTTTCATACGATGTTTTCCTTCATCGTTAAGACCAGTGGTGATGAAATTATTTACACAAAGCTAAGCTCGAACCCACGACCTACAATTAGTTAGTCAGGGCCGTTACCACTGGGCCATCACTGCTCTTTTTTTTTTTACAACTCCATATAACTAAATTATGATGAACGAACAACAACAAACGGAAATAAGGATTTACATTCATGATCTGAATACAAATACTAAGGGCGAGAAAAAGGTCTAGACTAACCCAAATTATTTTCAAGGTCTAAGATATACCTAACTAGGATATTGACCGTAACAAGATTATTTTTAGAACTGAGTGAAAACAAAAAACCTTGACCTGAAGAATGACTGTCAAAACAAACAAAAAATCCTTTTCATTATGAATAAATAAGCATCTACATAAACTCAGACATCTTCTAATACTCTACCAAACATAACACCGCCATTGCACACTCAACAAGAAAAATAACATCATCCTACAGAATTCCTTTCAAAGCCAGCACTTTCATTATGATAATGATTCAACCAATCTTTGATATCGCTCCGATTATGACCAGTTAGTCGTTCAATGTACTCGTTTAAGAAACAAAAGGGCCCTTTTTTGCCGTCTTCACTAATATTTTTCTTGGTCATAATGTTTTTATTAAAGCCATTAAATATTATTTGGAGAAAAGCGGTTATGGTTCAGCATCTAATTGAAAATGAGAAAATGTTTTTTGGATGATCGTGTTTTTAAAGAGATTTCGTGTTTGAGGAATAGATCAATTTGATGAGAATTTTGTAAGGGTGACTGACAGTATTGCTGAAGCGTGTGGTCGCTTAGCGCTTTTCTATTATAAATTTTGCAGCCCCTATTACTATACAAAGTGTTACAAAATTAACCAGACAAACTTAAGAGGTGCTTTAGACCATCGAACTAAACAACTTTCATTATGGGACCAACTCTGAAATAACGAAAAAAAATCTGCTGTTTCATACATTTTGGTAAAGTAGGTATTGAACTTTTGTATTAAACAGCAGACTTTTTTATTACAGTTTTTTTTATTATGTCCCGTCACCCTGTATAATCTTATTTTCCTTTAAACTAAAGTGCTTCTTATTTCTACAGCCCTTAAATTCATAATAATTTCAGAGTACAAGACGGTTTCAATAAACGGCTAGCAAAACACCCGTTAACAATTTCCCCAATTCCCATGGTACCAAACCAATATAGAAAGAGTTGAGCCAAAATTAAACGAACAATTTTCGAGAAACCACTATCAAAGATTGAAAAATATTGTACGTTAAAGAGTCCTCACATAACTTTAAAGAGCTTTGAACGAAATAAATTAACGCAGTAACGAAATTTTCCTTTCAATTAGTATCTAAATCTGTTTATAACATTACAAATCCCTTAGGCTCACAGAGGCGATTTATTTTAGAGCGGCCCATATATGGGGACGGCTCATTTTATGGATAGTTGTGATAGTTTATTAGAAAATGTTACAAACCATTGATTCTTATGACGGACTGGACGGGGGCCGAGTGCAAGCGATAATCAAGATCTAGTTTTTTAGGGTTCCGCACCCAAAGGGTAAAAACGGGACCCTATTACTAAGACTCCACTGTCCGTCTGCCTGTCTGTCACCAGGCTGTATCTCATAAACCGTGATAGCTAGACAGTTGAAGTTTTCACAGGATGTGTATTTCTGTTGCCGCTTTATCATCAAATACTAAAAACAGAATAAAATAAATATTTAAAGGGGGCTCTCATTCGACAAACGTGATTTTATGCCGTTTTTTTTATATGTAGTGTTAAATATTGTATGGAACCCTTCGTGTGCGAGTCCAACTCGCACTTGGACGGTTTTTCTGTTAGTTAGCCTTCACTGTCCCACCGCTGAGCAAACGCCTTCCCCAAATCTTTCCAGGCATCCTTTTCCAGCCAAATCAACACGGCACGCGGTACGCGTCTGGGTCGCTTCGCCACCTCTTTCTGGACCGGCCTTAGCGGCGCCCGTCCATTTTCAAGCACCTACCGTATGGAGATTTCCATGTCCTATTATGTTATGTAAAAATAAAATATCCTAAACCAAAGGAAACGTGGAAAAAATTATGATGTCATATCGACATCGCTCTGCACCATCCTGCTATTAATAACTTAACTGAAATCACCAATCCGTCCGATAAGATTGGTGATTATGAAAATTCGCTTTGTTCGCTTACTGGAGAGGTCATAGGGATTAATAATTCCTAAGAAAGAATAAACTTGTTCACTTACTAAAAATATAGAATGGACTTGTCCACAACTTGACATTTGAAATTTTTGTTTTGATATTTTTGAAACTAAGTTGTGCATTTTCAGGGTTTATGATTAGACGGGCCCATACCTTTTACGTTATAAATAGATACAAACTAACCTATAAACCCCTTCATAATTTGTAATTAATTTTTTCAACAAAGCATTTCAACACAAAACAGGACACAAACTCAAAACGACACGGTGGAAGCCTTAGAATTATTGTGGCTTAAAACGAAAATAGAAGTTGTTTCAAACAATTTACGAAGCACGAAACTAGCTGAAAACTAGCCTAGAATAAAATGTGTAAAAGCAAATAATTTCGTGTTACACGTGTTTTCGTAATTAAAGTTGGATTCGGCTTCGTTTTAACTAGTTAACAGTTTTTAAAAGCATATTTTTAACGTGAATAAAGTAAAATGGTGGACACAATTTTAAATTTTTAGTTTGCAAAATGTTTGTGAAAAAGATTTAGTTAATTAAAAGGGTTTGCTATGTATGTGGAAATGTTTTTCGTGAACGAAAATAAGTGTATGAAAAGATTAATCAATTATGCGGCTGTTATTAATTAGCCACAAGCCCCTCCAAAAAAAGATTAATTAACCGACTTCTAAAAAAGGAGGAGGTTGTCAATTCGGATGTTTGTATTATTATTTTTTTTATGTTTGTTCGCGCATAACTCCGTCGCTTGCCAACTGATTTAAAAAAATATTATTTTATTGGAAAGGTTATACTTCCCAAATGGTCCCATGAAAATTTTATCGAAATCGGAAAAGCGGTTTTTGAAAAATCAACAAAAATCTAAAAATGTATTAGCAATATTTTGTAAAAGGTGATGAGCAGTTGACATTAGGCTATTGTAACTTAGATAAATTACAAACTCTCCCACAAAAAAGTGAAAAATAAGTTTTTTCAAATATGATTTTGATTAATAAAAAGATTTGCTGGTTACGTATTGCGGGAATAGTTCAATTTCTATGTTTGAGTGTTTAGGTACTTTTTAATGTATTACCTACTTTCTTATTTTTAATATGATTGAGAATGTTTGACTATAAAATTTTGTGCAATATTTTGCCTTATTACAAAACAGGAGTTATCTATAAACTAGAAATTTCTCGTAGGAAATTTCGAGCTATAATCCGACAACGTTAAACTTCACAATACAAAAACTGACGCTAAACCAGAGTCTATGTTGTCAATTTTGCATTATGAACTGAAAACCAATGCTGGGGAGCTGTCTCGTATAGGGTCTTAGCATTATGGTTTTGCGTGGATGTGACGCATCTTTTTAGACAACTTTTTTTTTTTGTGTTCCTTTTTGCGTCATGTTTACCGAAATAAACGACTTATCTTTCTTTCTTAACGTTCATCGGAATAAAGTTTAAAATACAGTAATTGTCTCGTAGGTTTAGGCTATAGGCATAAAGTCAGAATTCGTTTTGTAATAAGACGGATTGTCTTAAAGCTCCTCTACGGATATCTAATTCTTATTAATTATAAGTCAGGTAATTCAATTACATACATATTTCACAAAGTTAATATTAATGTTCACCAGAAGAGCGTGTGTTCTATGTTATGGGGTTTGGTTTCTGCACTTATTCTTTCAAGTGGACCATTGTGCGTGGGCCATGGCGGCCGTCGTCGGTGACACCTGTGCATTCTAAGAGCACATTTATGTGCAACGGTTTCATCAGCCTCCATGCAAGCCCTGCACAGGGAACTGTCCATTATGCCTATTGTGTGGAAGTGTTCCAGAAGAGTGTATTTAGTAAGTATATCGTACTCGCTTACACTCACATACAGCTTTACCCAAAGGTACCTTCCAAGTTTTTGAGCGCTGCTGGCAGCCAATGAGCTTTAAAAGTGGTCGCAAAATTTCAACTGTCACGATACGGATCCCCAATTAGAGAGGTCCAAGCCAAATTGATCCCGTTCTCGGACACGTCCCAGGTATTAGAGGAATCAATCGATTTATTGTTTACGGTGTAAGTACGGGCTTAGGTGCTGAAATGTAGGTCCCTGTTTTGATTTAGTTTTGCAATTTGTTGTAGTTTTAACGTGTCTTGGCAATTAAAGTCACGTAAAAACTTCAAACAAAATGCTCTGTAGGTATTTACGACCCAGTAGGTCCCGCTTAATGGCAAGCGACATCGCTTCAGGCCCAGACGGAGATGGCGGGATGAGCTGGACTCCTTTGATAAAGATTCGTCCTTAAGAGATGGAAAGAGATTAGGGAGGCCTTTGCTCAACAGTGGGACATTATCGGCTAAAAAAAAAAGGTACTTAGAGATTTTTTTAAAGAAAAATCTGAATTTTCCGTAGGTTAAGTTATTAAAATTATATCCTTTATTTCATTAATTTAAATATATAAATTACTTTTATAAATATATTATAGAAGCGTGATACTATGTTTTGTGTAAAAACCTAAAAATCCAGCGTTTCACACAGAAAAATCCATCGGCAGGACCCCATTATCCTAAACAGACAAAGTTAACGAGCTCCCAGCATACCCCGGTAATACATCACCGTGATTGTTTGGATCAGCAGTCGCGGCGCGTGCACGGCTTGAATGGAGAAACGTGACCAGCAAATAGCACGTCTAATGTGGATATGGAGATCAGGCCTTCTATTTTAAAAGAGGATAGGCTTTCATTTATTTTTTTCACTGAAATCGAGTCTGGCTTGTTATTCTCTTGTAGTACAGTATTTTGTCTCAAGAAGCAACGCGCGCTTTAGGTATATTTTTTTTAAGGATGGGAAATTATCAAATGACTCCTCCGGCTCTGGGTGGAGCAGAAGGGAGTGTCAGACTCTTACTGACTAAAACCCATCCATGTTCCTTCCTTAGCCCTTTATGTTTCGGGGCAGCGGTAACCCTTTCGGACAATCCTGCTGACCAACGCGTGCTTTACTTGTGGTTATCAATTGTACAAATACGCTGTGAATGTGTGTGTAAGCGTAGAAGCTCTCAGTACCGTCCGAGACAATGGCAAAGTTGTAAGTGTGCGTGTGTGTGTGTGTGTTATGTGCTGACGCTACTAGTCTTCACGCACTCCTTTACTGCGTGTTTGTGCACTTGAATACCACAAGTACCTAAAGCGCGCGTCACTTCTTAAGATAAAAAGTTTTATAGAAAAGGAAATAAATAGGAATCTCTGAGTGATGACGAGTGGAATGTGATTTTTTACACAAAAAAATCTTATTCCTCGATTTAGACCTAAATCATCAGTGACGCTTTGAATCAGCACAAAAACAACTGTCATTTCGTTTAATAAATTTAGTTCACTTAATCAAAAATACCGAAAGGTTCTGAAGTGGCGACCGCGTACCGGAAGACGTAGCGTTGGAAGGCCTCCCACAAGGTGGACCGACGACCTTGTGAAGGCCGCAGGAACCCGTTGGATGCGGGACACACAGAACCGGTCGAAGTGGAGGTGCTTGAGGGAGGCCTGTGTCCAGTAGTGGACGTCTTTCGGCTGAAATGACGATGATGATGTTCACTTAGGAAGAGGACTGTTATACTTTTTCTTTAGTTAAGTAATTATGGCTAGAAATAAAATACATAATTTTGTCACAGACCTAAAAACTGTAGCATCCACAGGCGTAATAAAAACAAAAAAAAAAATCCTACATAGGTACATTCAGCCCATTGGATACACACACAAAAGCGTTACTATAAAGGCGCAGCTACATTGCTGCTCTCGACCATGTTACGTTCGTGCACTTAGGTTCGCTTTGTATGGAAATTTAGGCAAGATCATCACCAAGCTACGTACAGTTACGTGGCTTGATTTCGATATCATATTGTGTCCGTATGGATTGAGGAGCCATGTCTCATATTTAGATTGTTTTGTCTTGTCTAATATTTAGTAGTAAATTAGCCGATTTGTGGGCCCCATCCGATAATTTTCTGATTACAAATAATACATTGTCATATAAAGTTTTTTTTTTTTTTTAGATCCGCCCCTAAGACGACGCTCTGACCTATTATGTTCATTATTTAAGTACTGTTTGGTGATGAATTCGAGCAGACCGCGCATATTATGATGTCATCAACATATTAATGTGCAGTGTCTGTCACAGTGTGCTTGCTAATATGGCTACACACGGAACTAAACAACATCAAGTCGTCGATTGTTTTTCAGACCGGGTTTCCACACATTACACTTTCGTTTTCAATGTCTTTATGGCATGAATTACTGTGCTTCAGTGGAAAGACAGACATACGCACCAAAAAAAAAAGAACCTACAGTTAACGTGTGTAACCTCTCCGTGCACATCCTTCGCAGCAATCAAGTCGAGCCCTAAAACAGAGGACCGTCTGAGTGACTAATTATCCCCCGTATCCCCTTCGGCCTGGTAATTAACATAACAATTAAACATACACAGTTATGGGCTTAAATTATAAGCCTGCTCCATTGAGACTAAAGTCACAATGGAACTTTGGGTTCGGGATGTGTTAACTTTAGCTGGGTATTCCGAATATCACCCGGGTATTTCAAGTATTGTTGGGCAAATGGTGTATATATTTTATTGTTATACTGAATTGGCATTGAGAGTTATTTTGTTTCAAATTAATTGGGCAATGTTGGGATGAGGTATAAATAAATATTGGATTTCACTCACTGTTGGTACATACTTGACTCAGCAATAGATTAAAATAGATTGACGTAATTTGTTGTGTCTGCTTATCTCAGGGATATTAAGGCGGATACAGACATGCGCCGTGCACGCCTCGCAACACACGCCTCGATATTAATTTGCCTCGAGTAACGAGTAGCCTCACCACGAATATGAACGTCCACACATTGCGAAGCATGCGATGAGCGCCGTGCGCTGCGCATGCCTCGCAATGTCTATCCGAATTTAATGTTTACTCACAGGCTCACCAGCTGCACACCAATGTCGCTTCAACTGCAACTTCGCTTCACCCTCCCTTTCCCGCCATTCCTCGAGACTATAGTAGCAAAATGTTTTTAATATACTTACAAACAGTCATATTTAAAAAATAAAACATTTTTAAAGCAAATACAATACGGCTGATGAATCATAGCTAGGTTGAACATAGGCTCTCCGAACTTTTGCGCATGTTCACTTATGGCTGATTCCTATAACTTACTGACCGTTATTGGTTAAAATTAAAACTTGCATCTTTACCAATAATGAAGCAAAGACCTTACAGCTTTGCATAGTATACTCTCCCATATGGAAGTAGCTATCTTAGGTATAATTAGCTTACGAATCTATTTAGAAGCCCAGATTGGTACTTAATAAAAATGCTACCATTGGTAAGCAAAACGATTCGTTTATAAGAACCGAACATTACTCAACCTCGCCTCATGTCATTTGGTTCCTAAAAAATGTTGGGCCTTTTGCGGAAAGTTCGAACCGGCAGTCATAATTCATCGGCCGTATTGTAATAACTTAAAAATTGGCACGAAATAATGTATGTTTCATAATCTTATATCTTACAATAACATAACGGCAGACACTTATTGTAATATTTCATAAATCGAATGGTTAGCAGCCATTGACATTTATATATGCAGCGTTCGAATATTCCGCTTTTGGTATGGTAACTTCAACGAATGGCAAAGCGTAATGACACTGTCCAAACATGGGCCTCCATTGGTCACGTCATCCGTAATGGCGCGTAAAGTAAAAAATTTTCGCCATGGCATTCGTATGGACTATTTTGATTGATTTTCGCAGATTTTCATGTGCAATTCGTAACAAAATATAAAATTAGGTACTTCTAAACTTGCGTGTAAATAAACCACAAAAAACATTACTAAACTTATTTTTTTCTCAAAAACTGTCAACTAGCCTTTTATATGATTATGAACACTAAAATAGTGCATGTATTTTTAGGTAATTTTATTAAATATAATAAAGTATGCACATTTTTGTGAGGTGGTGCCATTATACGATATTTAAAAAAACACATCTAACAGAAATATTGTGACACTGACATGCATAGGGTAAGGTTGCGATTATTGGACCACTTAACTTTGAGCGGTTATAGCACCTGAAGTATGACATTTAAGGATATAGTGATTATTAAATTTTATAGGTCTTATACATATGTCCTCGTAGGTGTGTTTTCGGATTTTTTGTTTGAAGCATAAAGGAACAAAACAGAAAAAACTGATTTTGTGATGGTTCCCTTATTTGGACCTCAGTCTCTTTGATTGGACCTCCTAGTTGCTATGATTGGACTTAGGATATTTTTTTCTGTTGGTCCATTCAAGGTGCCCAAGGAAATTGAAATAAAATAAAATGTAATACAAAATTAAACACAGTCTTTAATATTAATAAGAATCACGAAGAATCACAACGTCTTAATTTATCGTTGAAATGCAACATTTTAAAAATCTTAACTAAGGAATTGGCTATTATAGTTTTTAGCTTTAACATTTTTGTCATTCAATCTTCGTTTTAATGTCGCTTTTGGTACACCATATATCCTGCTTGCTTCGTTTAATCCGACCTCTTTTTTACTCATACTTCCTTCATTCCAGTTATAATACTGGCCTCGTTTTGCAATTCTAAAACAAAAAAAAATTAAAACCGAAAAGTTGCCTTCATTGGACTGGTCCAATCAAGGAGCCTTGCACTGGTCCATTGATGGCAATTTGCTGCTATCACAATAAAATAAAAATAAAAAAATATATATTAATCTTATGTACCATTTGGTTGGTAAATTAGCTGAATAAATAGATATGTTAGGCTACTAGAAATAATCATATTGAAAAACTGAATAAATCTGTACTTACACGGTAAAGTATGTCGCGAAAATTTTATATAGGAAGCTCTTAAAACACACCGACGTGCATTCTTCCCGAAGGAAGCTCACGGCGACACTGGCGGTTGAGGGGGTGGGTGCGGGGTCGAATACGCAGCGTTTCGTCATAACGGACAATTATTATTACAATTCGTTTCCGAGAAATCAAAGCGGTCCAATCAAGGCGCTGGTCCAATGGTCGCAACCTTACCCTATTTAATAAATAAAAAAAAGGGATGCGCGTCTTACTTCGATTGTTCCTTATTTGAATTTTCTTTAGTCTCATTGTTACAGTTAAATAATGGGAGCCTAGCTCAGCATGTGTCAAGCAAATATACCTGTTTTACACTGGAAAACGTTTATAAGGCGACTACATGACCTAAAGCGCGGTCACTATCGAACTGCATAGAAAAGAAAGAGATGCGCGATGACACAACACTGGTAATTTATTGCAAAATATGAAACAATCATCTATTGTTGATTTATCAAACACCAAACAAATAAAAACCGTATACTAAAATTCGGGGAATTAAATTGTCTTTTATATGGTGAAAGTTTTATGAAAATACACCCGATAGTGTTTGCGTGACTATCGTTATTATGACCGCGGTAGACATTTCTTTACAAATTAATTACACTATGTTAAAAAAATATAATTGCAAATATTCACATATCAAATTACGAAGCAAATGGTCTAGTATAACATGTATTTTTTTCAAAGAAATCAGTCCGGTCGATTAGACGTGATGTTGAATTTAAAATCATTAGAAGTCGTATATCTGCGCCTTAAATGTTCTATGATATAGATCGATATATGATTGTATATTTGAATACTTGGTCGTATTAATTACATTCACATCTTCACTATGCATTTACATGATGTTGTTCAATATTAAAACAATACCGCATAGTTTACCTATTATGTAAGCTAAATTTTATTGCCCGATTTGTAAACTAATCATAAAAAAATAACTTAAAAAAATGGTAAGTATAGCGGCAAGAATGTTAATTGTTTTTATTTTGTATAGTTCAAGAAAGTCATTTAGGATATTGTTACGTCTTATTAAACTCGAGACACGAGAGAACCCACGATCAAAGTACCGGGACATCTCGGAACTTCGACACTTTCAGAATGAAATTAAAATCGAGTTCATTTTGGGCCAGATGTATCAATAAAAAAGCAATTTTAATAAAAATCTTTTTGATACAACTCCCACAACTTCCATAATAACGTTCCGCTTGATTTTTTTGCAAGAATTTCGGATACATTTTCTTTGATTTTTTGATTGCCTGTTCCATTTGACTTGTTCGTTGTGTACTGTAGAGCTACAGGTTAGACGTTCATTATTCCCAAATCTGGCGTCTGCAATACAGTTCTTCGGCAAAAGCAATAAGTGCCATTATCCCTCAAATTCGAAGTAAAAAAAAAACGAATTTTGGGACTGTAAGCTGTAGTGGCCAGTGTATCAAGTCTCGACTCGAAAATCAGAGACGTCGAAAGTAGGGCCCCTATTAATCTGCATTCGCAACTTATTTAATTATAAGTTTATGGAAAAATTACTTTAACTCCTACACAATAAAATGCAGTTTACTTACTTACTCTGAAATCAACTTAATTGCCATTAAAATAAAGTTGGTATTTGTTTAACTTGAAAGAATTTTTATTTGAAACGTAAGTTTGAATAGACCATTAGTTAGGAATTTACCTATACAGGGTGGCAGAGACATTGCGCAACCTGTTACCATGGAAACAGTACACTAACCCCAGGTGTTGAAATTTTTCATCGGTTTAAAAAAAAATGCTATTTGCACATTTTGACCGCGTAGGTCTATTACTTTTTTTTTAAACGGGGTTTAAATTACGTGCTAAATTCGTGGTTACGTTTTGCGCATCGATGTCCCGCCACTCTGTATATTAATCTAGTTAACAAATCTATCTTTCATACATTCACAATTTTATACAGAAGTTTAGCCTTCTCAGAAGAGGCGGAGAAAATATTGTTATACATACCAAGGGAATATAATTTTACTTTACTAACTAGTTCAAACTCTTTTCTCTTAGCTTCATTCCGGACATTTCCAACTTTTAATTATGAATACTTGGACTCGTACCCAACGCTTTTGAATCACAATTCAGCACCCTGGTTCATTGGATTCCTCACAGATATAGATACACCTAGATAACGCAAGAGCAACTACTTCGTGTGCCCAGCTTACGTACAAAAATCGTAAGCCGCCACTTTCGTGCTCATCAGTCCTGAGTACTGCTGGCTGGGTGAGCGTGAGCGCTGGCGCTAGGCCCCGGGGGTGGGGCGAGACGAGTGCCGTAAGCCGCGGCGTCTTTGAATCGATTTGGTTTTCTCATCACTAAATACCGCTTGTGACGTCATAGTAGGTAGTCAAAAATGCACGCTTGGTTTTCAAACAGATCGTGCATACTTGCGTTATCTAGGTCTATCTATATCTGTGGATTACCCTCTGTCACATCTCCCCACGTTACGGTGACATAACTTGGAACCCTGCCCACCCAAGACGGATAGCACAGCCGTAATAATATTACCTCTATCTATCTGAGACGTCAATAATACAAATAGTTGGTATTGGCATATTTAGTGTTATGCGAACCTGAATGTGGCTTAGATGGCGAATGGAGTGGACCAGAGTGATATCTAGTGATTTGGGGTAATAGATTCATTGGTTTATGACCTGAACAGCACCGTTACTGGAATGCTCTTAAACTGGCAACCCTCAGACCTAATAAAAAAACCAAGACAAAGCGCTGAGAACGATACAGTGAAGTATGCCAAAACTACACCTCCGCTCTGTGCATACACGCTCACACGCACACATTTACAACCATACAATCAAACGACACCTCACTAAGTGCACACATGTTTACGAAACCGGTTTCACTTTACTGTTGACAGCCCTCTGTGTTGGTTTTTTATTTGGTCTGAGTGGCAACCTTAGCATAATCGACTTATAATGTTCCCACTGCTGGGACATAGACCTCCCCTCCGTGAGTTAGAAAGGGGATGTAATCCACCACGCGGGCCCAGTGCGGGTTGGTAGATGTCACATCTCTTCGAATTTTTGGTTCTTGGTCATGCGGTTGATGAAACAGAACGTGACCTAGTTAAGATCGATATGGCTACAAACTACGGACGCTAAATGCATTAGACTGTTCAGGGTAATAAATTACTAGCACTTAGCTAGATACATACGTTCACACGGTGGGTCTAATGGGCAGCAGTGGAGCTTGCTTTTGTCTTCTTGAATGCTGTATTTCTTTATTTCAAGAAATCCCAAGTACAGTGTATCGACGACGGTTAGGGCAAATTTTAGTTCAATTGTCAAAATTTCCAACTCTTACATGGTTCAAGCAGGAAACCCACAACAAACACGTCAGACGAAGAATGACAATACAAAAGTGCCTGTAAATGGTTTAATTTAAATAAATGCTTTGAGTTTGAGTTTTGAATGATGAGGAGATCCGATCCTAAAATCAAATGGGATAAGGTTCGACACACAGAGAGAGAGAGCTTGTATTCCCCAAAGATGTAGGTCTGAATGGTAAAGCACATCCATAAATATGTACCCAACTCTCTAGCACACGCGCTTGCGACCACGTCTAGTCAAATAAGGCAGCAATGAATGATTTGCCACTATCCATGGTTGGAATTATGCCAGGCTGGTAACAACAGGATCGTACTTTATCATGTGGCCTAACACCGCAATTGGCAAACCATCACACTGCGTTACTCGATCTTATTAGCACAACATTAAAGTCTACGTAATCCCAAAATAATATAGACGGCCTGGCAAAAGCATTATTTATGTATTTCGCAAGGCCAGGAGACATCAACATTTTTGTTAGATTACCAATGAATTTTAATAACACAACTTCAAACACATCATCATCTGCCTAGCCTTTTCCCAACTATGTTGGGGTCGGCTTCCAGTCTAACCGGATGCGGCTGAATACCAGTATTTTACACGGAGCGACTGCCTATCTGACCTCCACAACCCAGTTACTGGGTAATACGATACCCCTTGGTAAGACTGGTTGTCAGACTTTCGGGCTTCTGACTACCCGTAACGACTGTCAAAGATCCACGAACGACAGCCGGGACCAACGGTTTAACGTGCTTTCCGAGGCACGGAGGGGTCTCGATATGTAAAGATGGTCACCCATCCACAGACCAACCGCGGCAAGCGTAGCTTAACCTGATCGATCGACAGCCACGGGCCCCTCACAACATCAAATACATACCTAGGGATAATTATATATACCGGAGATGCCTCACTGCGATAAATCGCGATCGCATCTAGGTATCGAGATAGCGAACGCGATTGCGAGCATCTTCGCATGTAATTACCCTAAAAAGCCAAATTACAGTCACGAGCATAACCTTACAGTCAAGCAAGATTCAAAAGAGATTCTCTCCTAAAAAGAATAATATCACAGGACATCAATTAATGGTCTTGATTCCTCTGACATCGGTCTACGACAAGTATTTTTAATATTAAAACATAAATCATTCTCTGGTAAACGAACAATGATATAATGAAAAGGAAAGCGACAATAACTGGCCATGAAGAAATAATAACACCATTAAATGACTATAAAAGATTTGTTAAAGAAATAATACAGTACGAAATAAAACAAATTTTATGTACTGTGAGACTTTGATGAAGGCTGGATGGACAACATTTTGTTGTAATCGCCGTCGATTCCGCTGACAATAGCGAATATAATAAAGGAAAAGTGAATTGCGTCATACTCGAAAGAGAGTGACACACGGTGAAATATTTTGTCATACGAAGGACATTATTTGAAGCTTAAAATGGTATAATAAAAGTATTATTAGTAACAATTTAGGTATGACAGGAAGACAGCTACAAAAGTAAAATACTGTACCGCGACTATCAACGCCCCACTTAAAATAAAAGACATATTTTGTTGCAGACTTAAAGGATATCTCATAATAAATTAGGAATTACAGTATACAACATTTTAACAGCTTTTAAGCCAGCAGCTTTCGGTGTAATCAGAAGGCCAATTCCAGTAATTGAAAACGTTGAAACTAGTCGCAATCTCATCTCAGCGACAATAAATATCAAAAACTTGTCAAAAATGTAGGGAAATTAAAGGTATTTTTAACAGAGTGAGACTGAGATCAGACTGTGAACGTTCTTAAAATTACGAAAATTGCCCCTCAGATGACGGTGTGTAAATATCAGCACCCTAACGAAGCTATCGAAAAACAGCTATCACAATCAATTTTTAATGTTATGGGATTTGACTGCCTCCTGAGCTGATACTCCGAGTCTTGATTTAATCGGCCACATAGTTAATAAAAATAATAATAAATTTATTTTACACACATTTAGTTAAACCGAGGTTATATAGTCTTCTTATTATTTTTTAGTATTTAGATACTAAAAAATAATAAACCCATGTTACGATATTTTCTATATAAAATTGTCATTATTTCCTAAAGGCTAGAACTTTAGGACTTTAGGAAATAATGACAATTTTATGAAGCTTTATCAACTCCACTTCATTGGAAAAATCAAAATATATCAATATTTTAAATATTTTATTATACCTATATTAGCCCATTGTTGGACAAAGGCGTTTCCCAAGTTGTTCCAGAAACTCTTTTCCCGTCAAGGTCGTTTCGCCACCTCTTCGAATTTACCTCAATAATTCTTACATAATCATAATCAGCCTGTGCTGGGACACAGGTCTACTCTCTTTGAGAGGGAGTGGGCCGTAATACACCACAGAAGCCCAGTGCGGGTTGATGTCACATGACTTCCAATTTTTGGTTCTAGAACATGACAGTTTCTTGACGATGTTTTCCTTCACCGTTTTGACAGCAGTGGTGATGAAATAATTTACACAAAGTAAAGCACCTGACTTGGTTCCAACCTACGACCTTAACTAGTACCTATCTACCTAAGTCTGAATAATTCTTACCGACGGGAAATGTTTGTGCTATTCAACAGCCGTGTGTCAACAATATTAATATCGTTCACGAATATTATCAAGAAGAGGGAGCGCAACAAATAAATGTCATCTCAAACAAAGACCCTGTGACCGCTGATGAGGGGCCATTTAATATAGTCATGATTACAGCATCAATTTACTATTGTTTGTTTGTCAGGTGCTGTTTCGCGGTGTTGAATAATGAGAGCAAAGATGTTCCGAGAGCGAAGTATTTTTTGGTTTTTCTGTAAAAAAGTTTTTTCTTGATCTATGACTCTGCGAACTGGAGGATCATAAATAGAACTACTTACGAGACTAACATAGATTTTGCAATTTTCAGGTAACTTTTATTTGTATGTATTTTTGAGATAAAAGCTTTCTAACTATTGGAGGAATTGGCTATTCGTCTTGAGAGCGTTTACGACGTACGGTATTTTATACAAATTTTCAAGCCCTTGTTTTCGAAATGAATGAACCGATTTTAATGAAACTTCATACGCATAAGCAAGATACAATGGTCTAAAAAGTTAGTAAAGAACATTTTCGAAATGTCTTATTTAAAAAAAGATAACTGGAAATCTCTGTTTCTATGGAAAATATAAAATCGGTCTAATTGGGCACTACTTATCGAAAATGTTCTCAACTAACTTTTTAGACCTTTGTATCTTGCTTATGCGTACGAAGTTTAATTAAAATCGGTTCATTCATTTCGAAAACAAGGGCTTGAAAATTTGTATGAAATGCCGTACGGCGTAAACGCTCTTAACTAAATTGTTTCTTGATTAAAAAAAAAACTCCGGTATGACACAATATGTTCAGAGCAATATTGTGAGCATTCTTGTAGTCATAAGCGTTACTTATCTGTATTCTTCACACCAGCAATCAATGTAAAAAGGCACCTGTAACAAACATAAAAATACAAATATATCTACATAAAACAAAAATGTTTGTTTTAATTCATTTAAACAAAAAACGCGAGCATCAGCCAAAACGTGCTGATAAATTGACGGGCATTTTTCATGGCACCCATAATTGAGGGAATAAAATATAACAACACCACAATGTTGATTGTAATTTTCAACGCGGGATATTTTACCTTTGAAGTGGACTTATGGGCTTTGTTCTGTATTTAACTTCTTTATCACCCGCGGCTTTTTGTTTACATTATAAAGGCCTTCACCAGAAATAATTAGGTAACTAAAAAATACATGGGGCGCACCTTGGGCGGTCAATCTGCAATGATAACATTTTGACAAAAATGCTGTGTCCAGCTGTCTTAGCCCTCGGAAGCACGGGCGATTTTTATGACGCGACTATTTTTATCGCGTTCTGGATTCATCTCTCGGTATTGGGAATCTAACAGAGAGCATAACAAACGTGTGAAAAAAATGCGCGATACATGATTTTGAACTCTAGGCGCTAACCAGCGCGTTAAAAATCCAGTACCTAAGCCATCTAAAATCATCAGATAAAAAAATCGTCGCTTTCAACTTACTGATTACAACAACAGGCAACTTATTGATTTCCAGCAGATATTGCTGGTAGGTAAATATCTCCTGTCACCTTTATAATTTCAGCCGAATCGAAACCTACACAGGCCTTCCCGAAGCATCGCCACATTGACCGCTCCTGGCCTTAGTGTGAGATTTTTCACTCACGTTATAGAATTTTATATGGGAATAAGTTATAGCGCCACCTGATGGTCACTAGGAGAAACCTAATTTACCGTACAAAATTCTAACGCGCTCACAATCGAACGTGAGTCGACAAAACGCACACTAAGGCCTCTGAGCTTCTGGCATTAAACGTCCACGACCTTCACCAGTCATTGACCCACCGTATAGATAATACCCGTAATACCCGTGTAGAAAATATAAGTAATACCTTTCTATTAAAACACACTAATTAATAAACCACCCTTATTTAGGGATAAATGAGAAATTCGGGAGGTTATCGGATTCGTATCTTCCCACGTATAAGTTCTAATTACGTAGAGGTAATCTGCGTCATGAAGTATGAACATCATACATAAAAATAAATATAATATCCATATCCTTGAAGAGATAAAGACCCCTCTTTATGGTGTAGGTATTGGGTGACACCCAGATATTGATATTATTCCCCAATATAATTCCCGTCAGAGATAACTTCCTAATCACACTAATATTATAAAGGCGAAAGTTTGTGAGTGTGTTTAAATTGTTACTTCTTCACGCTCAAACGGCTGAACCAATTTTGATAAAATTTTGTATGGAGGTAGCTGACATCCTGGATTAACATATAGGCTACTTTAATCTCGATATTCCCACGGGAACGAGACTTATGCGGGTGAAACCGCGGAGCGCGGCTAGTATCCTAATCATCACATGGCACTTCGCAGTAATATTATAAAGGCGAAAGTTTTTGAGGATGGATGGATGGATGTTTGTTAGTCTTTAATAATAATATAGCTTATACATCAGAATAACACAGATAATTTTTCCCGATATTTCCGCGAGATCGACACATATACAAGTGGTGGTATACAATGTGGGGATGACAATACGACTATAAATGAAAACACTAACAATACTAATGCATATTAGTATTTAGGAACCACCAAATAAATCCTAACATTCAAATTAAAAAAGTGAATTTTTCTAACATATTAAATAGCGTAAAAGTGTAAACAAAAAAGAACACACTTTAAATATTGCGGCAGCAGCGGGTGTTATTGACCCAACAAACATATGGCCGAAACCTGAAAAAATTGTATCGGTCAGTGTGCCGGGCACCCCTTTTTTTTGCAGGTTCGTAATAAATGTAAGATTTGTAGGAAGTAAAAACTTCCGCATGCATGGCTCTTATGTCTCAAGCATAACGTATAATATGCATTAGTTCGCATCGGGAAATCAAATTTAAGAACAAATTTGACGAAGGTTATTGAACTAGCGAGCTGGACACATGTTGTGTTTAACTGCAAATGTCTTTAACCTATCGGTGCTGGCTTGTTAACAGATACATCATGTAGAAAAAGTCAAAAATGAAAAATAATGTCCAGTGACCAAACTATTGGATTTATTTGATTGAATTTTTTTATGCAGACTAGGAACGTCATTAGGTATACGAAGTTTAATTTATAGTCATATTGTCATCCCCACATTGTATAATATACATTTATGGTGCGCGATCTCAATTTACTCAGATAATTAGCTCCGACTGGGACACAATCTACCGTGGTCAGTGTGGAAGACATTAAATTGGCATCAAATAGGTTGATCTATGTAGCTTTAACATGAGTAAATAGGAGTTGAGTCGGTAGGAGAGCAGTGGTGGCCCAGGCTCCGACTTACGGTCGCAATTTCGAACCCCGGCAAGCTCTGGTTCTCTGTGTAATTTATTTCATCACCACTTCTCTCAAAACGGTGAAGGAAAACATCGTAAGGAAACCGGCATGCCCTAGAACCAAAATTTCAAAGACATGGGACATCTATCTATCTGCACTAGACCCGCATGGTGAATTACAACCCACTACCTCTCACAGACAGTAGGCCTGTGTCCCAGCAGTGGGAACGTTATAGGCTGATTGCACTAAATAGAAGTTAAGGGATACGGTCATACTCAAAATTATTGAGGATTTGAATATTATTATTTTAATAGCTCAACTGTCACTAATGAGACACAATGACTTTTTCTATTGATAACGATGTCTAGGAGATTTCTTGACATCTGCAGAGTGCTAGGTATCTACTCCACTGTGTCAGAAAACCTTCACATGAGACGATATACGCAGTGCTGAAATGGGGTTATAATTTATATTTTTTTAATATATAATCGGGGTAAGACTTTCGCCATTAACCGAGCACAAATCAATACTTAAGATTTTTGTGAATTTCCAACTACATGAACCCAAGACTAACTACCAGATCCAAGAACGGAACCGCGTCCTTACGCTCACTAGTTCTTTAAACTCTACAAGTCTAGACCAACGAGGAAGCTTTATCTAAGTGGCACTTTTCGCATGAAAGTACTTATATTAGTTCTCGTTACACCATCATTCTAATACGTCACGTTTCCATCACATATCTAAACTTCCACTATATCCGTCAGCTTATCTTGTACTACCCTCCTTGTAAAAATCCCGGGGTTCGGGAGTATTCTTCTCTAGAATCGAACATTAATAAAGCTGAAGCTGTTACCGGAGCTCGAATAATTTTGCATACTGTATAAGGTCTGTGGATCAGGGGTTGAATGCTGTGAATTGTTGATTAATATCGTTTTGATTATTCGAGTTTTGTTGGGGTTTTTTAAATCTTATTTTCACTTTACATGACTCGAAGTCAATTAGATTTACAGAATAAAATTGAACAGATGCGCAAATTAAAATATCTGATCCGACGTGTCATTAGGTCCTTACCTATTAAATTGCCATTTTAAATGGTTTTTTTTTTGTATTAAGTTATCTAAATTCCAAATAAAACTGGAAATTAGTTGGAGCAAGGTCTGGTCAGTATGTTGTGTGACGGAGAGTTTCCAGTGATAACCCCTATAGTTTTGAGTCGGCCCGTTGAGCGGTGCTTCGACGCGATTTTGTTGTTGATGTTCTTTCAATTTGAAGTAAATGAATCAGCATCGATTTATCACTTACGTTGAAGGCTTCTGCAAGTTCCAACGTGGTTTGAGAGGATTCTGTTTCCTCTATGGCTTTCAATTCATCGTTATCGACTGTCGCCATTGTTGAGATTCCAGAACGGAAGCGATCAAACCAAAAACGAACCATGCGAACACTTGCAGTATCATGTCGATACAGATAGATACCAACCATTTATTTGGCGTACACAAAAGTACATTATTAGATGATAATCAATTACCCACATAAATATAATCTAAAAACAAGGTGCCGAAATAAAAACAAAAGGAAAAACATACATACACGTCGTTAACATTGCGTACTGAGTAAAGTTCTGTCACCAACGCAGCATAGTTACTGCGTTGCGCGTCGGTGCCCCGACGGAACTCGTATTCGAAAACAGCGCGCAATTTCAATTTATGTAATGTTACAGAAACAGCGATATTTAAAAAAATCTAACGGTTGGAAAACAAATCAAAATTCATCATGTAGTAGTTTAATTATTGTGTTAATAGAAGTCGTATAAATAACATTGGAATACAGCCGAGATTCACGATTATTGGAATCAATGCAATTTATTTGATTTCTGAGGTTTACTTTTAGCAATTTAAATTTATAAATTTTAAGCTAACCAAGTTTTCTTTTCAGTTGCTTAGCATTTGCCAAAAAATATTTCGTTTCACTAAAAATTTAACCGCCTGCATGTAACTCTTTTTCACTGCAACTGCCCATAATTTAACTTCGCTTCCAGCATTTTGATTACAGTTTTTTACAAAACATTACGCTCACACGTTGATGTATCTCTGTAACTGAATTATTAGTATTCTCGCTTGTCACTGGAACCGATGAGTCTACAACCATTTAAAAAGCGTCACCATCGCCAGTGTTCTAAATGGTGAAGTAAAACATTGTGAGGAAACCGGCGAGGATTAGAATTCCAACAATTTGAATACGTAAAAAAGAAAATAAGTTTATTTGCCGTAAATATGATGCAGAGAAAGAACACAAAAAGAACATGCTGGAGGAAAATATGCGTCACATCAACGCAAAACGGCTATCGCTCAGCTAGGCCCCAATACATAATGTGACATGAATCAAATCGCATTGGGCACGTGTTATAGTTTACGATATTGTAGACGCTTTAACCTGAATTGCTTTCACATATAACCTCCACGAATATTTGATTAAGAGAAGTTAATGTCAAGTGTGTGTGTTTGTGTGTGTGTGTGTGTGTTAAGAGATATATACATTATTTTACGTTTAAATGAAGAAAAGGTTTGAAAGTCAGCTTGGACAGCTCCCGTCTGTATAAAAATAAAATTTTGAATACGATCCTAAGAAGACTCAGTTAGCCTCCTACAGTATACTCCTTTTCACAGGGAGGAAGCCATAGGCCTATTATGCCTATGCTACGAGTAAAAGCGGTACAAACTGGCAGATAGGAACTGGCTAACCCGTACCACAGGTATTTTGTGCCTTCTTCAGTCACCAGTCTCTCACAACTGTTAAGAATATTTATTAGATTTAGCGCTTCCTGTCCACAACAACATTTGTGATGAAATTAATAAATAAATAATTATTTCCTTTTTTTCTTTATTATATACATATAAATTATATTTGTAAATATTAGAATATAAAAATATTTAAAAATATTTATAAAAAATGGTAGCCCACTGGTATCGGGAACAGGGACCAACCAATAGGTGGTCAGGGCTCCAGAGAGAGGAACCTCCTAACAATGCGGGCCATGTCCAGAAGTACCTACTGCTTTCTGAATCAAGCCTTTGATCCAGCTGCCCAACGAGAGCTTCTTCAGGTGTTGGTCGAGGCTCTTGGCTATTAGCCCATAATTATAATTTTTTATTATTATTATTAGAAGTCTGACTCATTGATGGCTGGTTAATCTTTTGACAGCTGCATTCGATTTCCGTTCGTATACCCAGCCTCCAGAATAAACAAAAGAAGACCTTTACCACTCCATCACTCTTTCAATTATTAAAATAAAGATACACGGACAAGAAGACAAATCCTCCAGTCTCAGAGAATCCTAAACATTTAAAGCGGCAATGAGTCCTATTTAACGTTACGGATGAAAGCGCATTCAGTACAATACATCCTCCTGTAATGTAACATACATCACCGAGCGATATATTTCACTTTCCCGTCAACATAACCGGACGCTGCTGGGTTACGGCTGGTCCACACGATGGTTTCATTATGAGGTTTTCGTAGATTAGTCATAGTGCTGGAATTAGATGCTGGTTTATGAACGTTTTGTAGCAGTTAGGTAATCACTAAGTGAGGTGATGTGGATTTGTTGTTGAAATTTTAGTTTTAGAGGGAGGTTAATTGAATGAAAAGTTTCTCGATTCCTAACAAGTGGGCGTCTGTCTTTTGCAGATACTCGTACAAATAAGAAACTAGGTAGGTAAGAAAAGTCCGTATAAAATTAGACGCCATTCTGTCTTTTTGAGGAACTTTAGCACTTCAGATCGTCCTAGGAATAAATAAATAAATATTATGATAATAATATTTTTTATATTTTTTGTATCATAATATTTAAAAATATAATTTATATGTGTATATAATGAAATAAAGGAAATAATAAATGAATATATAAGAATAAACCAGGAATTTCGTTGTCAATTTGACAGTCGACATGCAGGCTGCGCTGTGCGATTTTGCCTAACCTTCCACATTATAGCCAGGTCCGTCTAAATTTCTCACTTTTCTTGATTAACTTGAGTTGATTTTAATTCCCGATGAGTTTCTTCTGTGAGAACATTTTCAGTAACAGCTTGACAATTAGAAATGTGCCTAATAATATAGTAAAAGTCTTTTGGCACCGAATATCTTTAGCAAAACGGCCGTCAGGGAATTAATACTTGAAGACTGTCTAGATTACATTCAAACCAGGCTGAAAACGCGACAACATGCTCTAATTTCGCGATGAAACTAATACAATGTGAGCTCGGCTTAACAAAGTGTAGCGATGGCATTTACCAAGAAAATTGTATCATTACTGTAACACAACACCAGAGTGGTTTACAGTTCCCCTGGTATTGCCTCTATATATCAACCGGATGTGTTCAAGAGATATGACTTAATGTTCATAAGTTATAGGCGGAAGCGGTAAAGAGATTAAAACAATTAGGCAAAACATTAATTAACAAATATCGTGACAGCCAATGGGTTAATAGCCAAGAGCCTCGACCTACACCTAAGGAGGCTCTCGTTGGGCAGCTGGATCAAGGGCTTGATTCAGAAAGCGGTACTTCTGGAAACGGCCCGTATTGTCAGGAGGTTCTTCTCTCTGGAGCCTTGACTGCCGGTAGCTTGGACCCTGTTCCCGATACCGGTGGGTTAATATTTTTTATATTTTTAAATGTGTTATTTTACTGTGAGTTTCGTAGTTTACCTCTGAGTTTGTTTCGGCCTTTCTTAGAATAGTCAGATAGAAAACGCCAAACTCATCTAGTTTATAAAAATATGACTGTCGTGTAAAAGTGTTTGTACAAACCTACTTACAGAAAATAAATCATTTATCATTTATATTTTTGTTAATAAAATATTTAATTTACATCAGACACATAGTTGTCGAGTTCAGAAATGGGCGAAATCTACAATGGATACCCTCCACCAAGAAAAGGCAAAGTCTTATACAGGTCCGTTACCGACCAAAGTCACCTGGTGGATATGGTCACCTACTGGACCAACACAGTATAAGAAACAGGTATGTAACCGTCGAAACTAAAAAGAAGAAAAACCACAGTGCCACCACCACGAGCGCTGCGGCTCTGCCTCGTATAGGGTTTTAGCATTATGTGATGTGACGCATGTTTTCCCCCAAATTGTTTTTTTTTTTTGTGCAAATAAACGAATTTTCTTTATAATTATTTTTTTGCAGTGATTATTCTAAGCACATGCGGAGTGACTCCAATATCTCTAGTAGCAAGTACTTGTCCTCTTCCAGTGATAAGCCGAAGAAGCAAATCGCGGTTCATTTCACTCACGGCCACGTCTCGCTTGTGTATCAGACCAAACCCCTCAGATCCTTGAAACTATTCAACTATTCCAACTGTAAGACGGCGGTCTGTCACATGCGATATATCTGCAAAATATCCGTTCCAATCTCCGACGACTGTAACGTCATTTACAATCGTCATATCACTTGTTTTCATAATTTCAGATAATTTACATTCTATCATCACTTAATCAGTTATCTACTTTACTTAAATGTATTCTAAGTTGATTTTTGAGTGACCATTTGTAACAAAAAGGCCCTAATAAATTTTCAGTTGCAATGGAATTTGAACTTTGTTAATTAAGAGATTCAGTTTGTTGTTCCATAACTGAAAAATTATTCCAAATTCCAGGATCTAACATAGTAACTACTTACTTATTTAATTTACCAAAATACAGAATGAAACATGAGTCTTAGTCCTGCTTTTACTGTAGTTTTCAGTGCTTTGATTCTCTAGAAAGCAAAGCCGACCACATTTTTTTTTCTATTTTATCTAGACTAGACATTTGACGCTGAGCCCGCGACTTCGTCCGTGTTTCTTTTCCCCCGACCCACCTCGTCGCATCGCATCATCTGCCCGCGCTATCACCTGAAGGCCAATTCTCGTAATTTAAAACGTTCAAAATCTAGTCGCAGTCTCAACTCAGCGACAAACAAATGTCAAAAACTTGTCAAAATGTACTGAAATTTGAGGTATTTTTGACAGATTGAGACTGAGATCAGACTGTGAACGTTCTTAAAATTACCAGAATTACCCCTCTGGTTTTCGCTTAGCGTTCTTTCTGAAGAAGACATGTGACATCTGGATTGTGGCCCACTCTCTCAAACAGAGAGGAGGCCTGTGTCCCAGCAGTGGGAAAATTATATGCTGATTATGCTATGAATATTCCCAATAATCATCAAATATGTAGAAGTTTTATTAAACAAGACTTGATTACATTAAATCTGCTCAACACCGCCAATAATATTTCACACATAATCTCAAAACAAACCACAACAGTAATCCTGAGAAATTCACAAAATTACAAAAACAGACTGTTCCAGAAAGATGGCGAGACATAATAAACACATTGTACACATTTTGCTTGTGTACAGTGAAATGTACGCAAAATTACACACGAGGCTCTGATTTAAAAATTTCCTTAGAAAAATTTCTCCCCTATGGCGTATATTTCCCGACAGCCTACATCCTCCGTCTGTGGTATTCAAATATTTACGTTAGACTTGAAGTTAAGGTGCTATACTGTTTGAAAGGATGATGAGCGAAATTTCGATTTATTTCGGCCTTAAAATACAAACCATGTCCTAATCGAAAGCGAATGTTTCGCGAGTACACATATAATATATAAATGGGCTATAAAGTAAGTGATCACTAAGATGGTGGCATAAAGAATTTTAAAGACAAAAAGAACTATTTCGCCTAACCTGAAACAAATTCGTATAAGAACAAGAGAACGATGAAAAAAATCAACCAACGAAGAAGTAGGTAGCTTTTTTTGATACATCACGACACTTAGATATAAAATTTAAAAACGTCTGCCAATTCTTAGTGTAAAAAGGAAATATCTAAAATAGTTCCAAGTTTTCATGGCACCGTCTTAATGGGAAGATGAGTTATGGCACCAGGAAATAGGTCTTAAGACCGTTCTTGGAATGGACACAGAAACGGAGTGTCAGATATAAATGTTGCGAAACTAGGGTGATATACAGTTACTGTTATGTTCCTTCTAAATGTTCCAGGCATCATTAAAATGTATTTGAATCTAGCTCTTTGTAAAGAACGAAAATCTCATTTATTTATTACTAGCTGCGCCCCGCAGTTTCACCCGCTTAAGTATCGATCCCGTGGGAATATCGGGATAAAAAGTAGCCTATATGTTAATCCAGGGTGTCAGCTACCTCCATACATAATTTTATCAAAATTGGTCCAGCCGTTTGTGCGTGAAGAAGTAATAAAAATATGAACACACACACTCACAAACTTTCGTCTTTAGTGTGATTTTCACATTGAATAATATGTCTCATGGCATTCATCTATACTTCGGTGTCTGTTTGTCTGTTTTATTGTCCGTCAGGAACGAGTTCGTTCGTCACGTCAGCATGCAGCGTTTCTTATGCCCGCCTCTGTGACGACGCCCGTCTTCAGGCACCCACTGTATGATGATCCTGACCCATCGGTTTTAATGCATACTATACGATGTCATGAAACAAAAACATGAAAAAAAAAACATTTCTTTTAAAAATGAGACGAAAATAAATCTACGCCAACAGTGGAAAAAACAAACAGAACGTTGATCAAGTGGAAACATCGATCAAAAATAATCGAATTGCAGGTAGATGTTTATTTACGTGCTCTTTGTAATGGGTATTAGGTAGGTACCTACTCAGCATAATCAGCATAAATCTAATGTTCCCATTGCTGGGACAGGCCTCTTCTCTGAGAATGGGAGTGGGCCATTATCCACCACGCGGGCCCAGTGCCCAGTTGGTGGATGTCACATGTCTTGGAATTTTTGGTTCTAGGACATGCCAGTTTCCTCACGATGTTTTTATTCATCGTTTTGAGCGCAGTGATGATGAAATGAAATGCACAGAGTAAAGTGCCTGCCTGGGTTCCAACTCACGACCTACAACAGCTCGTAATTCGGCCACCCTACCATTGCTCTTGTATCTACTCATTATGACCAGATTAATTCTTTAAATATAGGTAATGGCAAAGGTCTCCAAGAAATGTTCACGTTTAAAATAACCGTGTGTCACTTAAAACCAAGAGCACAGATACACACATTAGGTTGGAGCCCGCAATCTGCTGGCGGCATCGAGAATCTGTTAAGGATACGATCACTCGATATGATGGCGTTTAGGATACGCCCCTTTCTGATACTTCGCGAAACGGAACGTGTCGTAAATCGAATCGGAATTGGAATCGAGATTACGATGGGTGGTACTCGATTTTTCGTAAATCGATTTAAATTTGAAGTGATTTTGGGCTGGATTTGTATTTACTGGATTTCACGAGCAATTTTGGAGTAATGTAATGTATGTAATGTAATTATTTTGTTGACGTACTTACTCTTAAGTACCTACGTAAAAAGTTATTTACGTACAGCACTCCACCCAGAATCCACTACTTTAAGTTTTAATCAAATATGTAAGCATCCAATCCGTGATTTACAGTTCAGTTTAATAAAGACAAATCGACTTCTAAATTAGAAAGTCAAAGTTTACAGAACTTTCCGAAATAGCGAATTATTTTGCAAATTCATTTTAAAAGTAAAGTTTACAATAAAGTTCTATTATTGTCTATCGTATCTTCAAGGAATTCTGAACAAATTTCGGTCTCAATTTTTCAAACTTAGCTTTAAGTTTAAATCGAACTAATTTCTAAGATGACTTTATTATTCTCTTGCCTTTATCAAAAATTATATGGGGTTGGCGCAACACGTCAATTTCTTCAATTCTTCTTTATTAATCGTCGTCTCAGTAGTCACCCCCTTACTAGCCATATCATCTTGAATTTTTCTGTAGGGGTATACCAAAGAAACGAAAGATTGACTCCTTCATTTCTTTGGTAATCCCCTACTCTTACAGCCATCCACTCCACGTTCATACTCAAAACTTTCCTCACAATATTCTCCTTATTCCTTCGCATCACATGCCCATATCATGGCAACCGATTCCCATACAACTTTTCAGTCACTGGTGCCACTAGCACTATTATTATCGTGGGACTGTTTAGCGATACCACTTGCAATCCGCAACGAGGTGATCCGGCAGAGAACCAAAGTTGTCGACATAGCTCACAGAATAAGCAAGCTGAAGTGGCAATGGGCCGGCGATATTAGCCGTAGAACCGATGAACGTTGGGGTAGACGTGTTCTTGAGTTGAGCCCACGAATCGGTAAACGTAAGGTGGGGCGCCCTCAGGCTAGGTGGAGCGACAATCTTCGCAGGATAGCCAGGATAGTCGAGTTGAATGGCGTGCAATAGGAGAGGCCTATGTCCAGCAGTGGACTGCTATAGGCTGATGATGATGATAAGAGATAATAATATGAGGGGTCAAACAGACATATTCGGGTCAACATTCGATTCAATGTACAACAAGGCCGAACCGAAGCAATTACTATACATAATCCGCTTTCACTAGGCTGGTGCTGATAGGCAAACTCCGTTCGACATTTACTCTCGGTCGGCTCTTTACAATTCGATGAAAGTCGAGCGGCATTTTACCGAATATAAATATTTCAATCAATCAACTCAGCCTATCGTAGTCAGCTGGACATAGGCCTCTTCCAAGCTTGCCACAACACCCTGTCCTCCGCCTTCCGCATCCAGTAAACATACATTTCTAATCTACATTAATTATTATATTAAATTATGCCGCTGGATGTGCCGACCCCTTCCCCCACCCTAACAAATGTGTTGCATCCCAGACAAGGAATTCACACGTTGAATTAATACTATCATATAAGTTTTAGAACTTCAAACCATGTCACATAAACCCACACTGAAGTTTGTGCAAACTGTTTGTCACTTCTAATCCGCCACTGTCCCTCGTCTGCTAATTATAGCAATAATAATTATAATTTTGGTTTAGATAGTGTTAGGTATATCAAATTCAATGTGAAAACCAATTAATCAAGTTCACCTTCAGCCTACCGTTGTGTGTAAACGAGGCACATATAAGGGATCGTAGTACTCTATAAAAATTATAATTTTTTTCTATTTTTTCATTATATTTTAACGCCCTTAAATTATGTTCCTCGTTTATCCTAAAACTCTATATATTACTTGTATAAAAAGACGCTTAACGAAGCCGAGATCTTGAAGCTTGATCTTCCCGTCATTGTGATTGTTTTTATACTGGGCCATAACTTTTTTCTGGAAACCTTCAAAATGCACCCAACCTCCGGGGAGGGAGTTCCGGGAGTGTGGGATTTTGACCTCCCTAAAACCACCCCGGTAAACACCTTCAGCACATAGGGGTGGTCCCGGTTCCTCTTAAAAGACTAATTCTGGAACCCCCCCTGTGCAACGCCTGAGAGGCACATCCCTGGGTAGACTGTAAAGGGCTTCCACTGAACCTCACTATGCATAGCAGCACGTGACCACTGTGCCACTGTCATCCCTGTCACTTGGTGGGCGGACAGAGTCCCCACTCTGTGCGCCCACTATTTCAAAGGTCCACCTATCTTGATTGGTAAGCGGCTTTCGACGTATGTACTGGGCCATATCTGGGAACATTTTAGTTACGAAGATGTTGAAGGTTAAAATGGATACTTTCTTTGCCCGTTGAGTGGAATGGGCCTTTACATCCCATCTACCTTTTACTCGAGCTCTCAGTTTTGCTTCTGTCAACCCGACGTGTTTAGCTGGATCCATACATTCCATATCCTTATCCTAACAAATATTATAAATGCGAAAGTGAGTTTGTTTGTTACGCTTTCATGCTAAGACGGCTGAACGGATTTGGCACACAGATAGACCATGACCTGAGTAACGTCATAGGCTACTTTCATTCTGGATCGCAGACGAAGCCGCGGGCAACAGCTATTATATTATATTATGGATTAATATATATTTGATCAGTAGGCTGGAAAAACTACGGGCCGATAAATACCAGGCACTGATACAGAGCGTAAAAATGGAGTTGCTATTTTTTGCGTTCGCGCGCCCTTTACAAATAGAGTTGCGAGAGCATTAGAAAATTGGACAAGCCGGCTCTACACTAATTATTGAGTCTGTTGGACTTACAGGGACTTAAATGTGCTCATATTTCTTTAAACCAATAACGGACAAAATTATTTAATAACAGTCTAAAATCATGTCGTAAATCTCCTCGAGAAAGTTACTCAGGTACCCATTTAAATTGTCTTCTTGCAAATATGGACAAATCAGTGTTACACCGCGCTAACACCCATAAAAGATGTGATAGTTATTTTCGAAAAAACTTGCACGCCAAAAAACGTGTACTTATGAAACATTTATGTCGTTCCAGACATGTCAATTTTTTTTTTTTTTTACTTTTTGGTCGAGTATTATTAGAGTATTTACAGCTTGGAGGGCTTGCCAGGCAACATTGTTTTTTTAAGGGGAGGCACTGCAGCTTATACTTAACTAGCTGTTGCCCGCGACTTCGTCTGCAATCCAGGGTGATAAGTAGTCTATGTCTTTCTCCAGGTCATGGTCTACCCAAGTGCCAAATTTCATCCAAATCCGTTTAGAGGATTTGGATGCTTTTATAGGAGGATAAAAAACCGGTCTATCGACACTAGTCTACAGTGTCGAAAGACCGGTTTTTCAGAGTCTAGTCTCACAAAATGTACATAAATAAATAAAAAATACTATAAACTCAAAAGTTTTCTAATATAATTCAATTATAATTCGAAAGACTCGTGGCGCCATCTATTATATATAGTTTATGTACACCCGACAACGTAAATGCAAAATTTCAGGATGATCGGTTCAGTGGTTAAGGCGTGAAATGGTAACAAACAAACATACTTTCGCTTTTATAATATTAGTTGGGATAACTCGAGCGGCACAGTGTCACATACAATCTGTGTGAAGCCCCATTATCAATATCCATAACAAAAAAAAAACAAAAAAACTGTCACAATTTATTCGCAAAACCTTGCACAATATTCCCCAAAACCAAATTCCATGTAACATCAATAAGGTACTAAAATCTGACATCGCTCAAGATATAAGTCAAGTAAAGAGCAAGAATATTACAAACAGTCTTCTTACTTCTGATTTATGCCCAAAATATTCTCGGACGTAATATTGAAAGGAAAACCTCGTTTACATCGCAATTTCCTTTATGTCCCAAAATTTCTCGAAAGCACTTTTTAAAGAGATAGCACATTTAGATAAAAGGCTAATTTATTCATTGGCGGAGAAAAAGGAATAAGCCTGATTACTTACTTGCCTTCCAATTGAATCTTGAGTCGGTAATTTATTTTTGATGTTAAATTAATAATGTGTTTACCGAGTGTAATAATTTTGGTACGGAGGGGCCCGTGGCTAAATAATAACAGCCGCACAGGTCGATCGATCAGGTTAAGCTAAGCTTGCCGCGTTGGTCTGTGGATGGGTGACCATCTTTACATACAGAGACGCCTCCGTGCCTCGGAAAGCACGTTAAGCCGTTGGTCCCGGCTGTCATTCGTGGATCTTTGACAGTCGCTACAGGTAAACAAAAGTCCGAAAGTCTGACAACCAGTCTTACCAAGGGGTATCGAATTACCCAGTAACTGGGTTGTGGAGGTCAGATAGGTAGTCCCTCCATGTAAAATACAGGTATTCAGCTGCATCTGGTTAGACTGGAAGCCGACCCCAACATAGTTGGGAAAAGGTATATGATGAAGAATAATTTTGGTAAGCGGATTAGGTGATTCGAGTTGGAATGCTTATATTTTTTCGGTTATTATTTAGGTAAAGTAATTTTGCTACGTGGAAATATATATTTCAATGAGTTGACAACGAATTAATGGACGTTTAGGAAGAAATTGAAATGAAATTAAATGTTTATAGTAGTATTGATATGAATAAAATGTACATCATCTAAATAGGTACTGATTATGTTTAAGGACCAACTTCAGGGATTTTTTGTACAATTTTCATTTCAGTTTGTTTAAGATAGATGACGGTCATGGTGGCAATATTTGAACATAACGAATTGAAGGATTACAAAGTTTATTCGAAATTGTTTCATCTCTAAATTTCTGAAAAATTTTGGAACTTTCTTTTAAGTAAAGTGCCAAGGCAAAGAGGATTTGAAATGAATACGGATCGCGTTGCGAACCAAATGGAAGAGATCCAATAAGTTATCTTATTCGTCGTAGTAAATCGTATTTAAAAAAGTAAAAACCCAGAAAAGTGAACGTAAAAGATGACAAAAAAGAAAAAAGTAAAATTAAACTTGACACGACACTTACAGAAAACAACATTCATAATCAACCTAATAACACCAGCAACAACGTTCACAAAAAAATCATGAACATCGAAACGAAAGCCACAACTAAATTTAATCCAGCTTGAAAATTTAAAACATGCAGTTTTAAGTTTTTAACTTCATAAAGATTGGTCGCAGAAGATAATTGTATGAGAGAAAAGTAGATTACACGCCACTCGGGAGCCTTCCATTATGCATAATAATGGTAATGGTTTCCAAGATGGAACTACCCCGTAGTATGTGGTTCCTCCGAGAGACGAGCGAGAAAACTCCGTAGATTTAATTTCGCATGGGTCTGACTGGCACCGATTTTCGACTGCTATGGGATGTCGTAAATTTTGGAAACCCAATTGCATTTGAACACTTTGAACCCGGGGTGTGAATCTAAGCAAATATGCCAAAAATCAGGTGCATTTTTAGATATGGACACGGACGTAAAATTTTTACTACCTAGTAGGTACATCTACAGCCATAGTTTTTTTATTTCTAGATGGATCGATAGTCTGGATTAGAAAGAGTATTAATTTTGTCTTCATAATCCATTTTATTTTGCCCAGACCAGCACAAATTATGACGTCACTCGATCACTATAATAATATTCAATAACGTATTCCACGTTTAGTACAAGATTGCGCTCAAACGCGAAAACTGGTAACTACCGAAATTAATCACAAGAGGGGGAAGCATTCTGTCTTCCATGTTTCTTTAAAAGCTAATAAATGACTTGCTTTAGAAGATATCCGTTTCTACAGATTTTATAGTAAGAATAATATTATGTCTATAGAATAATATTATGTCTATACAATAATTCGAGGAAATCATATCATTTAAATAATTTTATATTTTACTTAGGGGTAAAATTTAAAATTAATTAAATTAATTATTTAAATTAAAGGAAATTTAAATACTTAATTAATAATAATAATTAATTATTTAAATTTCCTTGGGTAGTCAGAAGCCCGAAAGTCTGACAACCAGTCTTACCAAGGGGTATCGTAATACCCAGTCACTGGGTTGTAGAGGTCAGATAGGCAGTCGCACCATGTAAATTACTGGTATTCAGCTGCATCATCCGGTTAGACTGGAAGCCGACCCAACACAGTTGGGAAAAGGCTAAGCAGATGATGATGATGAATTTCCTCAGTAAAGACAAAGACAAGGCTCAACATTTCAATAAACTTTTCAATCATTGACAAATATTTTAACCGTATTTTTTTAGACCGTAGTACCTCTAAGAGCAAATATGCAACCTATTTCTGCTGCACCAAGCACGTAAAAACACGCAAGCAACTAAAATTTTTTATTCAATTTTCCTGTATTAGATCAAGGACGAGATCGGCCCAGAAAGCGGTGGCGATATGACCTGGACGCGTACCCCGAGGGCTGGCTCGAGGTGGCGCGGGAAAAAAGTTTCTGGAAGGACTTAGGGGAGGCTTTTGCCCAGCATTGGGACAATATACTAAACAAACAAAAAAAACCTGCATCTAGGTTGCCTCTGAGGGGCAATTCCCGCATTTTTAAGAACATTTGCTATAATCCAGAATAAATCTGTCAAAAATTACTCTAATTTCTCAAAATTTTTGACATTGATTTTCCCTTTGATGAAATTGCGACTAGATGTTATCCTGGTATTGAAGATGTACATAGGCGGATTTTGGCTCATTCCTCGCTCAGCTTTCCACTATATAAATGACCCACCCTCACCTGAAATGGGACTGCAGATTTAATGCCAGTGTAAATTTGAATTTTAAAATTCAGTGATTATTATCCATTGAAATAAGTTAAAAAAATACTATTCAGTGGAATCTTGAACAGCTTTTAAAAGTAGTTTTGTGGGTAGATTTTATGAGAGTCCTTTTTGTGAAATGGAATTTTAAAATGTCGCTTTATTTGATAAGCGAGCGTTTAAAAATGTTTGATTTTCTTTAAATAGTTTTTTTTTTGGCGTTTAGAGGTAGTTGCGGATTCGTAACGTGGTTTACTAAAAATTGTTTTGGCGTGGTTATAATAAATTCAAAACTAAACTGCGGTTAGTATAGTTTTTCAGTTTTTTTGACGTTTTTTTTTTTTTTTTTTGTTTTTTGGTTCCGGTTGTTATTTTGTGACTTAAAAAATATAACTGTCGAAATGTGGGTGTTCTATTTAATTAATGCGCACCTCTACCTAACCCTTCATAAATAAACGCTTATGTTGTTTGATGAAACAACATTTTGAAAATATTCAGGACAGCGGTGCTTGTACAGTGCAGCAATGGAAATGATGAGGATGATAATTCAGGCTGAAAAGATCTGTATTTGTAATGTAATTATTCAAAGTTGTCTGATCCAATCAGACAAAAATGTTGGAAATGTTGGTAGAATCAGGCGACTTTGATTAAACTAGATAGGATATCCAGTAAATGATATATTGCGAAACTCACATACTTGTATTTTACTCTATAGTTTCTACTATTAATTCAAATCAATGGATGGTTTGATGGGTAATATGGGACGCCCCCCCGCTAGATGGACAGACGACCTCAAGAAGGCGTCTGGGACAAACTGAATGCGAAAAAGGAATTAGTGATCAATTTAGGTCTATCTATTCATACACGAAATATCTGAAGGGGTCATTGTACTCATTTCATTGTGTCCTATAGTAATAATTGACTGGATCTCCTATCTAGTATATTCAGACTTTTCACTTTGTTAAACCAAATAGTTTACCTTTGTCCGATTCCTAACTAAAACTTTATACCGTTTCATTTAAGCATTCCTAGAACAAAATAGTCAGTTCAGAATCCTTAGCTCTCGAATTAAATACTTTCGTTAGTTTTTTTTCTTTTACTTAATTCCTAAATTCTCTTTGATTGCTTTGACGCATCAAGATTTAATTACTAAATTTCAGAACAAAGAAAAATATGTCTCCCTCGGGAGTTTCTTTGAACCCGATATTCGTTTGTATTATGAACAAAATGTATGATAAATGTCTAGTAGATTGTTTTTTAGGATTCCGTACCCAAAAGGTGCCAACGAGACCTTGGTACTAAGGCTCCGCTGTCCGTCCGTCTGTCACAGGGCTGTATATTTTGAAACTTAATAGGTAGACTCTGAAATGTCCAGAATGTGTGACTACTATGTCCGCTATATCAACATATAATAATAAAAATTAAAGGTGGTCCCCATACAGAAACGTGATTTTTCGGCATATTCGTTAAATTGTTGTCTTAAACTGATTTACATCCGTCACCTCACACATCAGGTCCAGTTGAAAACCGGCGCCAGGCACTAGATGTCTGACTTTTTTGCTGAACTGGGTATTTTTGGTGCAGCCATGAGGCACGCTGTCCTGCTAATTTCTTACATCGGACTTTACACATTCTATTTGATTTTTGTTGCTATCTGATGTATTGTGTATCTTTTAGTATCTGCTAAATAAATATATCTACTTTCTTTCTTTTTATTTTCTTTCAAATATTCTACGGTGATACGGAACCCTTCGTGTGTGACCTCTATTCACACTTGGCGGGTTTTTTTTTACATGTGCTTGTTTGCGCCTTTGATTAAGTATGACATGTGTTTTTTTCTTTTCATTAAATTATTTTTCTTTTGTTTTTATATTCGCCCGTTTCTTCTCTTTTCCTTTGATTTCTGGATTTGTTATACCTACTAGATTTTTGTTGGAATATCAAACACGTTACTTATATAAGAGTTCTGAGAAATGAGCTTTTCCTTATTTACCGACAAAAGCCTCTTAGGTAGGTACAATTTCCTGGTAAATAATACTATATGTACTTTTTCTGATAGATAACACCTTCAATGTTCGTTTGTGAAGGAAAAGTGCCATAATTTTGTTGTCCTGCAAATGTTTTGGTGATTCTAGTGTGAGTAATGCAAATTCACAAGCAAGGAAAAAATGTATTATTTATAACAGAACCGAGTGCAACGTATGTGCCTTGCTGACAGCTGAAACAGTTGATGCCATACTGAATTTTGGCCAAGGCGGCCAATATCAGCGGAGACTAGCCTTCGGCGCGACAGATATTATAGTGCACAAGCGTGTGCGTAGACACAGCTGCACTCTCTCTTCCCTCACTCTCATCGACCTAGGAATAGAACCCAGGACCCCACGCTCAGCAGTCGTGCTTGTGACCACGAGACCAAAGGGATAGTTGCATACAGGAGATTTTAGATTCTAGCGCTGAATAATTTCGTCGGTTATCAAAAAAAAAATCTACTGTTTCATACAAAAGTGCAATAGCAAAAATTCTATGGCAGAGCTACTTTTTTTATAAGAACGGACGTAAATTGTCTTGTAATTGTAAACATATACTTACTTAATCCATGGTAACTGGTTGTGCGTTAATGCTACCACCCTGTATATAGTGTATATCATTATTATTGGTGGCGCCTTACACCAATACTTGGGCGGAAATATAAATTGATTGCGTGTATCCCAGACGCAGGGAGCTGGTTTGATAGAATAGTGGACTGTATTATTGCGGGGGTTGAAAAGGTACGTAGGTAGGTCTGACCTTGCAAATGCGACACGAATTAGTACGACGAACCTGTGACTATGAAAAAGGGAATTAGGCAGGAAACATGCAGCACCACTGACCTGTAGATTCACCGTCTTCAATATTTATTCTCCGCGTCGGTCGGCAGAGGGTTCGAGTCCTTGCTGGATTCAGGGCAGCACATGCGGGGGCGCACAGACGCCTTTCTTCACATAAACACGCACTTTCCGTAGTGTTTCAGACAATAGTTCGTAAATGCACTCGCGGCAATTCGCAACAGTAAATTAATAATAAATTAATAAGGGAGTATGTTCTTAGTAACGCTACTCTCGTTCAGGACCCAGGTTCAAGTGAGCGAGAATCTTCACACAGTCACCGTTGGCGGTGACAAGGACAGCGATAGTCCAGGTGTGCATGTGGGAAAAGGATGGGATACGATAGGATAGTGACGGATTTTGCAAGTCATTTTACTTCTACCCTACAATGAAAATTATGAACGAATATGAAATCCAAGAATTATAGTAACTAAAAATACAACTAAAAATCTTCACACAGATTAAAAAAAAAACACATTAAGTACCATACACAACCCGACATTATACAATAACACTAATACAACATGTGTATCTTGTATTCTCATACTACTTACTTGTATACAATGTGTCCTTAGACAACTTGTAAGATATATCGCTTAACAGCGCCCCAGTAATGGCGGTGCGATGTCAAATTATCACTCAAGTATATTATTAATCATTTAACCTGTACAACTAATTCATTGAAGACAAGGATGGTACTTAATAGCTTGCAGCAATTTGAGCTGATTTCGTGTTGAATGAGTAAGCTTTAGTGATTAGACTCGCTTTACGTCCTCATAAGTTTAAGCTTAGGTGATAATTGAGCTTGAATTTACGCACTATGAAGTGGCACAATAATACAACTCCTTAAAGAAGTGAAATAAAATATTATTCAAGCTTTAAGACCCTTCATTTTTGAGATATTTAAAGTTGATTTGTGGTGATGAAACCACTACCTTATAATAATGTTCCAATTTACCATGAATAAGGCAAATAGTGTCATAGGAACAAGCAGACTATGTGCGTGTCATTATGAACCAGCACGGTAATTATACGGACTTAAAAGTTGTAGGTCGTGGGTTTCAACCAGCCAGGCGCTTTACTTGGTGTAAATAATTTCAGTGCCACTGCTCTCAAAACGGTGAAGGATAATATAGTGAGGAAACCGACATCGATAGGTCCCAGAACCATAAAATCGAAAACATGTGACATCTACCAACCCGCATTGGGCCCGCGTGGTGGATTAAAGCTCACACCCTCTCGAAAAGAGGAGGCCAACATTATTGGATGATTATGCAGGATAATTGCATAACACAGTATCTAACAATTACAATGTCTGTCATTTTGACAATACAACAACATACGTCGAGCAGACGAATTTTCAAACACATGAAGCAATAGATTAGCAATTTCCTTCTAAATCCCTCTGACCGTGATTGAAGGTATAAAGACCTTATTCCATTCTACATTCCTATTCAAAATTTGTAGTTAAATTTCAATCCAACTACGAGGAACATGGATAGACACAGATAGATAGGTATTAGATATCAAAACAAATATCACAACAGCAAACATCGGAGTGGGTATCCAGTTTTGTATCAAATGAAATGGAAAACCCATTCGGATGTAAAGTGAAGTGAACAGTTTTGCGCCGCGGCTCGTGAAAAACCTTGTGATGTGCAGTTTTTTTTCATGTGTTCCGTATATTTTGATATTGGATCAAAATGTTTATAACGTGTAAATGAAATATTGTTTTCATCTGTAAACACCAAAAATATGTGGAGTAGACCAGGTACTGTTTGATCAACATGTGATCAAAAATCCGTTTGTCTTGTGGTTGCAAAAGAGACGGCCGAGCATGGGATCCACGTAAGGACTATTATTATTATTATTTAATGTAGAACAGCGCAGCATCGACTATTGACATGAGGGTTCGATCCTCAGGTCGGGCAATTAATTAATTTTCCATTATGAAATTAAGTATCAGTAGCAACCTGGGGGATTTGTGGCCGGTTAATAGCGATAGGCTCTTAGCCTGTTACATAAGGCATAAACATTTAGCCTATAACGGTCCCACTGCTGGGACAGAGGCATCCTCTCTGTGAGAGGGGGTGGGCTATAAACCTACTATAATCCACCACTCGGGCTTAGTGCAGACAGGGTGCAGAGTTGAAATTTTGCACAGGGGCCAATTTAGTGCCTCGACTAACAAGGGATTTGGAAAAAGGTGGTGCTTCGCTTGGATACCATACATTGTAACAAACATGCTTTGATATGCACAAAAATTGTTTGGACTTTTCACTGACGTCATAAAAGCAATGTGCTGAAGGTATACGTTACTGTTTTGTGGCGATTTCTCAGTATTTTTTTGAATAAATCCTTCCAACTTCCAGCAAGAGATATTCAATGATTTTCATGCAATTGTTATTGTTTTGGTACATACCTACGTCTTTGTGAGTTTTGACCTTTTTACAGCACAAGCAAGCAAACACAGTTTGAAGTTAGAAGTTGACGAATAACGTTAATTTTGCTCTATTACCATAAAATGTATATCTTGTAAAGTAGCCTTGTTAAAGTAAATACTTCAAAAAGATTAAAAGTTCCTCAGGGACCTCAAGCAAAATTGTTCTTTTTCATTTCAGTGGTTTAATTTATCAAACCTTGGACCAACCTACTGCCCGACTAAATATGAAGGAGAAAATATTATTAATATTTTATACATATTTATTATTTTAAGAAAACGAAACGAAAGCTAGTACTTTTGAGTATGCAGCATAATGTAGAAGAAGATCAATTATACGAGAATAGGACACATGATATTATATTTCAAAATAGATAAAAAATACCTATACGAAATTCACGAATGTCGGTATCTATACATATCCTTAGGGTATTACACGCCAAAGATCCCTACCAGCGATTTGGCTCGATACCTCGACATCACCTCCATGTAAACAAATGCGTGCCAATAGACACACACGCATAAACCGAAATATACCTCACAGCGATACACCACGGGCTGCTTGAGGGTTTAGGTACTTCGATGCCTGGCATGTGCGTGTCTATTACCATGCATTCACTAATTCTTACCTTCACTAATTGCACCTGACAATGTTGGAAAAGGCGAATCTAAAAAGAGTTCAACCTTAACACACGATTAACTTTAAAGTAAATAATAATTCCATGCACACGATAGTCAATCAGTTTGACACTTAACTTCCTCCCGACAACGTGACAGCCCCCACACCCCGATCAAAGTTCCAAACCAAATACCCGTAGGACGAAACTTTGAAATACCTCAAAGATATTCGAGCCTAAACATAAACAAAGGCATTAACGTGCCGAAATACTGTTGAGAACTTCGTTACGAAGTTATTTAGCTGTTCCATAGAATAAGCAGAGATGCGCAAGAGAAACGGTGTAACCAATATGGTAGAATTGCCGAACTTATGTGGATGGGGCACATTGCTCGGCAAAAGTATGACCGATGGGGTAGAAGAGTTGTGGAACAACGTAGGTCCAGTAGGTACCTACGTCGTCATTACTCCAGGTGCAGCGCAGGTAGGTCCCACAATGTGGACCGATGACCTGAGCCCTATTTAATATAACTGACAATGCGACATATAAGTCAAAATAAGACAATATTAATGTTGCCACTTGTTCACGATAAGTTTTGTTCAATAGAGTAGAAAATCTATGAAAGAAACATAGACTAGAAAGAAAATCTATGAAAGAAACATAGAAAGTGAAGCACCGTAGCGATCTATGTGTGCGTGATTGACGATTGACGCTGTCGTGTCACGTAATGGCGGCCGGTCGGCGTACTATGATGTAAATGTGAGCGTGAGGTGTGTTTGTGCAAGCGGTCCGGCCATACTTACTTTGCTTTACTTTCGATATGCGTGGCGCGGAGTCCATCTTTTTTTATAAGTCTATGGAAAGAAACTTGAAAAATTATCGGATTGCCTCTTGTAGTCTGGCAGTTTTATTAAATCGATCACTGGGAAGATTTAGGGAATCCACTGGGGTAAATTAGAAACGAACGTTGAGGTAATTCTTTGGCTGTCGAAACTCACACAAATGACCATTGCAGTACATAGAAATTCGCCTATGTCCAGCAGTGGGCATTGATACGAGGATGATGATCGAATATTTTCTTGTTCGTGCGCTAATGCCCACGAAATAAACTCTAATCGCGTCCCACCCCACCAAATCCTGACTGAGTGAACGTTTCTTTCATTTTCAAAACTGCAGGCCTTTACAATTTTTCAAAGCATGAATGAGTTCAAAGCGGGAGTTTCTTTTCTACACCTTTTTATTCTATGGCTGTTCCAATGAAGTTTGTAAAGCAGGGTCAAGAAGCTGAGGCCCGTACGTGATTTTTGTACGAAACAATGTTTTTGAAAAACTTATAACAGTTTTTAGTTGTTGTGTTAATTTTGTTGGTTGTTTAGTGAAGTGTTCTTTCGAGAATCGTGAAAAGATTTATTGGTGCTGACACATGCCTATTTGCACCTAGGATTGTGATCGATTGTGTGTTACGCAATTAGTTTTATGTTCAGTATAACTCGAATACCAGTTTAATTGCCCTTAACTGCATAAAATCACAAATGACATGTTAAAATAAAATAAATCGCTTAATAGATTAAAGAAACTATTCGCTTGATAAAAAATTTTCTTTAAACAAAAGAATTCTTGGAACTTATTTATGATGTCTGGACTTTAAAAGAGACTGTGACCTCTGAGTTTGTTTCGGCCTTTCTTCTCAGAGTAGTCAGATAGGAAACGCCGACCTCATCTAGTTTTATAAAAAATATGATTGACGTGTAAAAGTGTTTGTACAAACCTACTTACAAAATAAAATCATTTATCAATCAAAACGAAGAAATAAGTTGTTATTCTTTTAGTAATGAGGAAAAGAAAACCAATTGATTGTTACAACAAATGAAAAATGTATTATAGAAAACAAAATTGGATTATTTAATATAAATAGTTCTTACATCTACGAAAAGAATATGAAAATTCCAATATAAAACTATACTGTCCCCCTGTAGGTATGTCACATGTCCAGTTTGATCAATACCCTTACTCATGGTGTAATTTCAAACCACAACTGAAACAAATACAGCCACGCGGGTCGATCAAAGGTTAAGTTAAGCTTGCCGCGGTCGGTACGTGGATGGATGCCCACCGATTACATTATATAGAACCCTCCAATTACCACTGTTTGTCTGTGCATCACTCAAAGGTTGTCTGGTAGAAAATGCCTATGGCATTAAGTCCGCCTCTGTACATTTGTGTGCTTAAAGTATTAAATAAATAACGTTTCGGGCCTCAGAAAACATGTGAAGCCATTTTTTCCGGCTGTCATTCGTACGTCATTGACTGTCGTTACATTTAGTCAGAAGTTCAAAAGTCTGACAACCAGTCTTACCGAGAGGTATCAATCATGTTACCCAGTGCCTACTTGTACAAAATCAAAATGTGCCTATTTCTGGCGTTGTCGACTCGACCAAAAATAAGATACTTCGTGCAAGTCGCTTATAGAAAAAATAATATTATTTAAGAGCGACGATTCGCCCGTTTCGGGCGAGTAAATTCATGGGGATCGACTAATAAGCCGTTTTTCATAGCAATCGAGCGTTGATGTTACCTGCATTGAATCCTTCAAACGACTGTTGCACATGGAGTAGACGAAGGGATTATAGCCACCTGTATGTGCTCTAATAACGTCATGCAGGCGGCATCCTAAGCGTTATTGTTGCAATATTCCCTCGCAACGCTGTAGGTACTATTGTACTCTCCATTATTATGATAACTATGCCTTTGCTACTAACATTGTGTTCTACCTCTATCCTACTCAAACTCATAGATATTATGTACAAACGCAAGTGAATGTCATCGGGGAGGTAATGACATACCTCTGTTCAATGATGTGTAATCGTATATTATACAGAAAGTGTGGAATTACAGAGAATATAGAAAATTAATTAGTGCGTGCTATTATATTTCAATTGTATTTTGATTTTGGAGTTTAAATGAAGCTTTAATTTATACAATGCTTGCATGCAAGTATTACTAAGTAACAAAAGCATTTCTAATTGATCAATACAAATACAAAATGCATCCGAGCACGCATTGAACATATTCGATATAGGTTTAGTTCAGACAATTTTGTCACGCCCTAAATCGGATCTAGCAAAACAATTTTGTAGTTCAGCATTAGTGAACCCCGAAGTTTCTTAGATTTTATTTTTAAAATTGTTTTAGTTTAGTGCTTACGATATTGTTTTAAGATACAATGAGGTTGACGTATCCTTGTGGATATATAACCCAAAAAAAAAAAAAACAAAATCCGATAGTTAAACCAATGGAATCGACATCATCAACGACGACATCAAACAGAAAAAATCCGACGTCAGAATCTTTAAGATGTTACATAGAGTATTATTATTCATAACTAGCGCACCCAGAAGGTCGTGGTTCCTTTACGGATTACATTGTCATAAATCCGACCTTAGCTTTTATCTATAAATAATACATCTTAACATAAGTACAAAAGGTCGTAGGTTCGAACCCAGACAGGCGCTTTACTTTGTGTAAATTATTTCATCACCAATCTCTACAACGGTGAAGGAAAACATCGTGAGGAAACCGGCATGTCCTAGAACCAAAAGTTCGAAAACATGTGACATCCTTCAATCCGTACTGGGCCCGCGTGGTTGAATATGGCCCGCTACCTCTCACAGAGAGGAAGTCTGTGTCCCAACAGTGGGTACATTATAGGTTGCATGCATGCAAAGCCTCATGTAGTGACGCTTTGGCTACGCTTACCTAATGTTGCTGATTCCTTTAAGAGGCGCAACTTTCCATCATGAAGAAATCCTACTTCCTACTATCCTACTAATATTATAAATGCGAAAGTTTGTGAGGATGGATGGATGGATGGATGTTTGTTACTCAATCACGCAAAAACTACTGAACAGATTTGGATGAAATTTGGTACACAGATAGTTTATAACCAGGATTAACACATAGGACACTTTTTATCCCGATATTCCCACGGGATCGAAACTAACGCGGGTGAAACCGCGGGGCGCTGTTAGTATTAAATAATACCAGAGGGGCAATTCTCGTAATTTTAAGAACGTTCACAGTCTGATCTCAGTCTCAATCTGTCAAAAATACGTCTAATTTCCCTACATTTTGACAAGTTTTTGACATTTGTTTGTCGCTGAGATGAGACTGCGACTAGATTTTGAACGTTTTAAATTACGAGAATTGGCCTTCTGGTTGTTTTTCATACAGAGAAGGCACGAGCATTGATCACCACGCTTGCTGATTGACTGAGCTTGCGATTTCAGACTTATGTTAACTATAATTCCAGGTGTTCGCAAAGTTTTCCTTTGACTGATATCATAAAAAAAAAATGAATTGAAAAAACCTTGCCGACCTGAAAAAAATAACAATCACTATCAATCGTAAAAGTTATTCTCATAATTAAAATAAAAGCCAAGCACAATTAACTTCCTCTTAACTTAAGATTAATCTTGTATTTTCATTAGAGATATCTAATGAAAATTACAAGATTAATCCAAAGAATTATGGGCTGAAAAGTCCTAAGTCGACGGTGTCTCCATCCTACATAAAAGGACAATTGATTAATGGAAATTTATTATTGTTTTGTCAAGAGTTGATTAAAGCGAAGAACTGTAACTCCCGGATCGTGACTACGCATAATTTTAACTGGTGACCGTTTTCTAAAATTTTGGCTCGAGAAAAGGTCGACAACTCAACGTTTTCATGTTGGCATAAGGAATTAGAAATTAATGTTATTGGCATATGTCCACAGTTTTCCTGAAATCTTTGCTTCTGCATCCAACTGGAGACTTTTATTAGATGATCGCGTTTTTCAGTTAAATAGTTACATAACTCAAAGACACACATAAGTTTACTCTTGTCTTCATCACTTCATCACATATTCTATAAATTATTACAATTCTGAAGTTCATTCACACCAAAAAGTAATTAATCTCAATCCAAAGTTTAGGGATCGTTTACAAGGTAAGTTTCTGAGCAAAATACTTATAGCCAGTGAAATTAAGACCATTTGAATATTGTGAGCATCGTAAGGCAGAATAACAAAGGATAGCTACATTTTCCTTTTCTATCTTAGTTCAACGCACAGCATATTCCGCGTATAATATTCCTACTGTTAGGACACAGGCCTCCTCTCAGTGAGAGGGAGTGGGCCGTATTCCACCAAGCGGGCCCAGTGCGAGTTCGTAGATGTCTTCGAATTTTTGGTTCTAGAACATGCCGGTTTCCTCTTGGCAAGGTGGCTGGTAATGGATGAATGCAAGTAACCCAGGATTGAGCTCATCATCATCATACACAGCCCTACCTCACCCATACCCGGGCATAAGTAGGCCTCTCTTTTCTTGTACCAATCTCCACGCTCATGTGCCAGCCAAATTCAGGTTCTGCCCGCAATAGCAACAATGTCTTCCGCCCGTCCCGCTCATTAACGTACAATTAAAAGAGTCCTATATCTAGCAGTAGATAGCTTATAATGCTGACGATAAGATGAAAATAAATCTTTTTTAACTTCTTTTTATTTTTCTTCTCTAGTCTCTCCATTCTCCCCGCTTTTCTGCAATCGAAACAGAAAAATAAAAATTTGGTACGTAATAATCAGACGCATAACCGTGAAAAAAAATGTTTAGCTTTAGTGTAGTAATATAATTAACATGTGACTGCAACGTAACTGAAAGCTCGTGAATAAACAATTACACAATGATAAACCCAGCAATCAATTAATAATTAATATCAACCACAATAAGTTCATATTATTAATATCATTTATGTTTAAGTTTAATATGATTTTGTGGTCACTCGTATGAAACTTTAAACATTTTGAACGTAAGGATGCGTTTCCATTGGAGCGAAGCGAGTATTCGGAGATAAGTTAAGAAGAATTGCGAAATGGTGTAGCGATGTATCCTTAGGGCTAGACAAAGTGACATTCCATTAGCGATAACGATGAGAGTAAATTACAAAAGTAATATGAAGCTGACATAAGCTACCGAAAAGCTTATGTTAATCCTGCTGAAACTCATTGAAAAAATGCCAAACGCTTTGAAAGCTATTTCCACTTCGTCTCGCGTCTAGGAACTCTTGAAGGTTAAAGCAAAGCGGGGCGAAGGAGCGCTGCGGGAGCAAAAGGAAGTTAGAATTTGAGATAGTACACGGACAGAAAACACAGCACCACATACATTCGGGATTAAAAACGCGCAAAGTAATCTCCACTGTGGCCAAGTTTATATTTTTATTCGATTTATTTTGATTGGTTATCTAGATCTCCCTTACTGGAAAGCGATGGATATGGTCTACGATGAAACGAGCAAGCCCAGAAGAGGCCTGTTCAATCTTGCTTTAAAGGCTGATGGGTTACAATTGTAGACAGACGCTTGTAGAGAGTTTCACACTTTGGGTGTGGGCATAATAAATGTCGAGGAGTACGAAAAAAAAAAAATGAATTGAATACGACTAGTCGGGATATCAACCAATTGCAGCTAGTATCCTGCAGTACGTCTGTCCACTTAAACCGGCTGTAAATATGACATTGTTTTAGTGACCGCTTTCCTAGCTCTACACATCGCCGCTCATCTCTGCTCCAATGAACAAGCACCTTCAACCCACTACGATATTACATTATTCTGCTCAATTAGACCTACTAATAAAAATATTTTCATTATTAATTCGGGACATAAAACTGACTATAATTAATTACTCCTACCCATAATAACATAGTCCTCTAAAATTAATAACCACAAAACTGGCTTCGAATTTCTGGTCATAAATTATTTTAGGAATTAATTTGTGTTTTAAGTATTTATACTTTTGGATTGATATTTTGTTTCAATAAAATTAATTATTTAGTCAACTTATCCCACGGGATAATTTCGAGCGGCCTCAGTTGACTTGAAGAGCCGAAGTACCTACCCAAGTCTTATTTAAGCGAACTTTGACGAAGTTACCGATTCATTTTTTTTTATAAATTTCTGATACCGATGTAACGCAATATTTTATTTAAGTACTAGCTGACCTTGCGAACTTCGTGCCGCCTCAGAATCAATAAAAACGAATGTAAGGGAAAATGAGTTAAGATTATATTTTTTTGTGAATGTTTTCATAGTTATTCTGCTATTCGGAGCGGGGGAAAAATGCAAAAAAAAAGATCATAAAAATCGGTTCACCCGTTTCCGTCCGATTCCGGTGAGTTATAAATGGTGTAACTATTCCGACTTTGTTTTATTATAGATTTATTTATTTTGGTGTAATTTTTATTATCTTCTTTGTCTATTGAGCATGGGGTCCTGGGCTTGATTCCCAGTTCGGGTTAAGTGTTATTGGGCGTTTCCATTTGAAATTTCTCCGTAGCAGCGCGGAGTCTAGAATTTGTGCACAATGCTGGCATTAGGCTCGCCCCTTATAACATTTATCTTAAACATAACTGGCAAAATGTGGGTGGACCTCTGCCTAACCCTTCAGGGAAACCAGATGATGATGATGATGTTGATGTTATATTATACTTTGTCACCTTTATTTTGCATTAAGTAGGCAGAAAGACAGCTTAGTTTTCAGTACCATCTTGGACAGACGCCAGCATATCAAGCTACGCGAAACTGTCAAATTTCCCCAATCAAGTTTGAACCTTGTGCTTGAGCGGTAAAGTTGAAAATCTATTAAATAAATTTGACGGATTGTCTGTACTAATTAATCCTTACATTCATCAACATTGAGAGGTGTTCTTTGCCATATCTTTATTTAAATTACTAGCTTTTGTCCTTGACTTCAGACGCGTGAAAGAGGTAATACACCAAAATATCCTACTTCCTACTGATATTATAAATGTGAAAGTTTGTGAAGATGTCTGGATGTTTGTTACTCAATCACGCAAAAACTACTGAACGGATTGGGATGAAATTTGGTACACAGATAGTTTATAACCAAGAATAACACATAGGTTACGTTTTATCCCAATATTCCCATAAGATCGAAAATTGCTGGTACTAAAATAATAGGCACTTTCAAAACAATGATGCTACAATAGCAATAAATCAACGTTGCAGGAAGTCGGTATGAAGATATCCTGCATCAGCTTGCAAAGTCCGCAACACGTTTTATGATACTCACGGAATTTCATTTTGCCCATCTTTTGATGTGTTCTCTACTTTTTTTGCCTAGCCTTTCCCAAGTATATTGGGGTCGGCTTTCAGTCTAACCAGATGCAGCTGAATACCAGTATTTTACATGGAGCGACTGCCTATCTGACCTCCACAACCCAGTTACTGGATAATACGAAACCCCTTGGTAGGACTGGTTGTCAGACTTTTGGGCTTCTGACGACCCGCAACGACTGTCAAAGATCACGAATGAGAGTTGGCGCCAAAGGCTTAACGTGGTTTCCGAGGCACGGAGGGGTCTCGATATGTAAAGATGGTCACCCATCCACAGACCAAGCGGCAAGCGTAGCTTAACCTGATCGATCGACCTGTGCGGCTGTTATCATTTAGCCATGAGGCATTGTCTGCTTTGGGTGATGCAGGTGGTAGTTAAGGTTATTGCATGTTTGTACAATATACCTACGTTTGATAAAAGAGCTAAACTGCATCACTCCAAAGCAATTCTATCTAGTTTGTTTGTTACCTTTTCATGCCTAAACCACTGAACTGATCATCCTGAAATTTTGCATAAACGTTGTCAGGTCAAAAATGGACATAGAGTACCTTTCATCAGTTTCTGCTGAGCCACGACTGCTCTCTTTGTGTTTATTAAACTAACAAACCATACACCAAGATTTCTTTATTATATAATAACTAGCTTCCGCTCGCGGCTTCGCCCGCGAGGTATGTCGATAAAAACTATCCTATGTCCTTCCCCGGGATGCAATCTATCTCTCGGCCAAATTTTATCGATATCCGTTCAATGGTTTAGGCGTGAAAAGGTAATATACAGACAGACAGACAGAGTTACTTTCGAATTTATAATATTAAGTATGGATTATAAATAATTTAAAAAATATTACTAGATGGCGTCGACATTTCCTATCTCATCTATTTCTTTATTCTTTATCTTTTTTCTTTTCTTTATTCTTTATTTTCTTTTTTTCTTTTTTAGTTACTTTCGAATTTATAATATTAGTATGGATGAAATCTTTTAGTTTGGTCAAGATGTTAAAACCGTGCGAAGCAGTCACCAGTAAACTAATAAAAAAACCCCACAAAATCCTGAAAGAAAACGGAACGAATAAAAAGTAAGACATGTTATCTTCCCGTATACTCCTAGAAATATGCGGAACACCTTCCATAAAAGCTGAATTGACGCAACCTTCGGGTGTCACATGAACTGTATCTACGCCAGAGGTCTATTGGGTCCCATGAAATTTGTATACACGGTGATATATCACTTTTAGTTCAGAAAATATCGGTAAATAGTTTGAGGAAAATGGATTGTACTTTTGGGGGATGTTTTCATCAATTCGTTATAGTTTCTTAATTGAATAAGCGTGTGTGTATAATATATCCGAATAAGTGTCATGTGTCAACACCCCTGCGCCATCCCATCTTCCTAGCACGGTGGGCTGTGCTGGAGCGGCTGCTGCAGGTGCAGAAAACCTCAAACGGCGAAAATATTCCAACCTAATTGGGAGTTAAATGTTCGAGCTGTTTGGGGTGTGTAGTGTAGTGTTTCAAACACTAGGCCATGGGGTCCGAGTGGTCACTTGGTTTTTCGAGATATTGCCAAGCGGTTAGTCGACTCTTCACGTGACCAGAGGGCTGGGCTATTTCTTGGCCCAAAGACTTAGCATCGCCATACAACGTGGTAATGCTGCCAGCCTTTTGGCCACTGTTCCTGTTGACGAATTTTTTGATGCCCTATGATTCTTTTTTCATACAATTGTACGAGTACATATTATTATTTTAAATGTTAGCTTGTATTCCTAATAAGCTGTATCTTTTTGTCTAATGTTAGAACTATTTCATTCGCAAACAATAATGTAAAGTAAAATAAAAGATGACATATCTACGACTCAGTGAGTTGTTCAGATTTCTTGTTTTCAAATAATTATTTGTTATTTCCGTTTAAAGTACTACTACCTGCGAACCGCGGTTTCACCCGCATAAGTGTCGATCCCGTGGGAATATCGAGATAAAATGTATCCTTTAAGTTAATCTAGGGTGTCAGCTACTTCTATACAATTTTTTATCAAAATTGGTCCAGCCGTTTGAGCGTGAAGAAGTAACAAACATATAAACAGATTAACGGACACACACACTCACAAACTTTACAATTACCCCTTTTAAGAGGTTATCCATTAATTACGGGACACCCTGTATATTTTAGAGAAGCGTGACTTTGTGTATCTTCAGTGTCTATACACAACGAAGGGTATATACATATAAACACAGGTATGCAAATAAACCCTTAGATACACACTACATACCTATCTTAAGTCAACCAATCAAAGGTTACCATAGCTTATTAATCCTATGTTGTGCGTCCAGGCAGAATCGTAAACTAGTAACGTTGGTCTGGTCTGCGGGCTACTAAATAATGTAGGTTGTATCTTGATGGTTTGACAGCGGTGTGTATTTACAGAGTGAGCTGTGAGTTTTTGGTGGTTGAATGGTGAATTATCTAGCTTTTGCTCGCGGTTTCGCCCGCATGGACTAAAATGGAATAAAAAGTATCCTACGTGTCATCGAGGTTATAATAAACTATCTGTGTGACAAATTTCACCCAAATCCGATTAAAAGCATAATACTAATGATTGAAATACTACCGTGAATTCATGCAAACCTAGTAGGTACTTTTTGATAAAATACTGCTCAGATAGTCAGGTCATATTTTAATCATGACACGTAGCGCCATCTAGCATCTTTAAGCAATTGTGACCGTCGAAAGTTATTGTTCTTTTCCTCGGGAACAATTTTTTTTTTCTAGATGAAAGGTTCCCTCATGTCCTTTTCTATATCCCTGACAACGTACTCGTATATGCAAAATTTCATGATGATCGGTTCAGTGGATTAGTCGTGAAAAGGTAACAAACAAACAAACTTATTGTCGCATTTATAATATTAGTTAGGATGACCGTTGGCTTTTCAATGAAATGATTGGGTAACTAGATAAATTCACCCATTATACAGAGTCTTTTCTTCCTGCAATTTCAATAAGCTATACTTCTGTCAAAAGGGCTTAAGTTTATTTCAGATAAAGGCCTCTTCCCAAATAGAGAAGGCATGAGTAATGATCACCACCACGCTCGCTCAAGACGGGTTGGCGATTTCAGACTGAGTCCTAGTTTCCTCAAGATGTTTTACCTTCACCGATGTCAGTCGTGTCCAGATAAACTCAAAAAGTACATTAATTTGAATTGAAAAAGTCACATTGGGACTTGCCCGGATTTGAACTCGCCACAACCTCTCAAGCACTTTTCTCTATCTTAACTACTAGGCCATCTCTTCAGATCAGTATCTACTTAATCTCATATAAAGTACTGTGAGGAGCTGGATGAGCTCCGCAAAGTATTTAAACACCGATAGGATTTCTTTATATTGACAGAATGTCTTTACATTTCCGACAATCAGCACTGACTTAAATATACAAAAAAACTTAATAAAAAATTTTACACTCCGTTCTAAGCTTGCTTGAATGTTCGAATGGAACCCGCGCTAAATTATAGCCAGCCTTGCACTACATAAAGTAAGGCTACATGATAGGCTTTATAGTACCGCCATCGCCATCATGTGTACGACTTCAGCAAATAATTTAATATTCTACTTTTATTAGTATTCGTGGAACATGAAACTCGTGTTCTCACTATAATATCACGCCTACAATCCCCGAAGCATTAGACAGGGGTGTGCCTATATTAAACCCTCATTATTCCAGTTATGTTTAAGTCCCATGTCAAAAGGGGCGAGCCTATTGCCATCAATGGGGACAAATACAGTCTGCGAGCTGTTAGAAAAGAAAGAAAAAATTGTTTATTTGGGCACAGTTTGTGAAACACAAAATACAAAACAAAAATAATTTTTCTAACAACAATAGTGTGTGCTACTGAGAATTGCTGATGGAAAAAGCCAATAGCACGTTGCCCGACCTGGGAATCAAACCCATGACCTCAGGGTCAGCGGCGCTTGCGACCACTAGACCCAACGAGGTAGTCTCTTTACTTAATCTTACTTAAAAAATGTTGCCATGACAACATAAGTAGGATTAAGACATAATAGGAAGGCCAACCTTTGAATTTATGATATTATTTCATATCTCGGGACCATGGGGACTTTTGGAACGCGTAATACGAGAGGCTAAAGCCAACTCGCAGAGGCCCAATAGATGCTTATTAATCTAAATTACATCGCAGAAAAGACAAATAAACAACAAAAGCACTTTTCACATGCATTTAATAGGAACTCAGTCTAGTTTTTATTAAGACTTTTAGATAGATATTATCTTTCTAGCTAAATTATCGTTTTAGTTAAGTGCTAGCTTTAAGTGCCTTAGCTGGAACGGAGCTAGAGTTAGTAAAACATATTTCAAGTGAGCTGAGAATAAAGTCTCATTTTTGATAAGGTTTATAAATTGCTGCTCTTTTTTTATTTAAAGGTTGAATTCTTTCGCCTCGCGTTTTCTGCTTCTTGTTCATTTAGTGTTATAGCTACTTTAAATCAGAAAGCCAATTCCCGTAATTAAAAATGTTAAAATCGCAATCTCATCTCAGCGACAATCAATGTCAAAAACTTGTCAAAAATGTAGGGAAATTATAGGTATTTTTGATAGATTGATACTGAGATCACTATAAAAGTTCTTAAAATTACCAGAATTACCCTACGGATATATTTACTAAACTAGATTTTGCCCTAGGCCCCGAAGCCTTGAATGCTTGATGTCGAAAATATCCCACGGAAACCTACTATCAGCATTAAAGTACCCTATGCAGCAGGATTGTCCGAAAGGGTTACCGCTACCCCGAACATAAAGGGCTAAGGAAGGAACACGGATGGGTTTTAGTCCGCGCGGAACTAGTTGGCCGCGCCTTGGGTATGTGAGCGGTAGGACGGAGGGACGGGGGCGCTTTGTCATTACTTATATTACGTGCGTTGCGAACACTAGGCAACCCCGCCGTCCTCACCTCTTTTTTTTCTAAGGCGCGGCCAACTGTACTCTGACTTTTAATTAACTGCAGTAAAATGACAGTCCGACTATAGTTCCGCGCGGACTATAATTTCATCAATGTCTTAGAAATTGGCTCCAAAATGCTAAAGGAGTTTTCTGTGTGAGTTTTCTCAAGAAGCCACGTTTGCAGTCGCTTTTCGTAAAAGTCAATCTAAATATTCATAGAGAGGCATCTTTCCCCAGCTTGCAAGAGCTGTTACTTCCTATTTTCCTCAATTAACTCTTAAGACTACTTCAAACCTAGGATACTTCTCAATTCTTTCAGCAAGACTAGTATTTTAAGCCCTATCGGGGTATCTACATATTGAGTAACATTTACAAAAAAAAAAATACACGTTGCAGCACGTGCATTTTTTTTACTGTACATGTGAAATAGGTGAAACTTCAAAAAAATAAAAGAGATTTACTGTGTGATACAAAGACAAAGAGAGAGTGGATATACCATAGATTTAGTATATACTATTAGATCATTCATCTCTCTTATGTAAGGAAATGTGCCTAAACGGAGACGCGTCAATCGTCAACGTCGCGGAATTCACTTCAAAGATATATTGATACTTACCACAAAGATTTGTTTCAAGTTTGTGCCGTGCATGTTTTGTAACACCGTGAGAGTAGCAATTTGATAATGAAACGAACAATATTTCTAAAGCAAAACCTTAAACAAAACAAAAGAAAAGCCAAGTTACAAAAAAATAACACTCAAAGATCATTCAAAGAAATTTTCAAAAAAATACTTAAGCAAATAAACTTGGAAGCAATTATTGGTTTTTGTCCTTTTGTTTCCCTTATTCCACCATTTACATAGCTTTCGTATTCGCGGACTATAAATTTCAAAGTGGCGGCCATAAATTTCTTATTTTACGCTTCCCGCGAAAATTTTGCGATATGAACCGGAATATCTCTTTTATTGTCTTATAGATTATCTTTATTTCTATCGTTATATTATATGAATGTAATGACTGGCTTTTATTATGTTGCAATATTTTGTAGAAGCTGCAGCAATAAAATTGTTATAAAATTCATCTGATTAACGGAGTTTTAGCGTCTGTAAGATTTTTGATCAGCTTAAATTTTAATGCGGTGTTTATGCACGGATGGATTCTTTCAGCTACCTCGGTAGTTAGCTCCATAAGGTTCCGTACCTCAAAAGGAATAAATGGAACTCTTATAGGATCGCTTCGTTGTCAGTCCGTCCGTCCGTCCATCCCGTCTCTAAGTCTTTCTGTCAATCTGCTATGACCCTGTTTGTCAGGAACGCGCAGGTATCAAGTTGAAATTAATATCAAAGACGTAGGTCTACGGTCCCTTGGAGCTCATATATAATAAAATCAAGCTCCTAACTCAACGCAATAAAAAATACAGTAATTTATGCGACATATTTTGACACGCGTAAATAAATCAAAACCTTTGCCAAGAAGCAAGGTCTCACAGCACATGTAAAGGAAAAAGTCTGAAAATTATTACTTTAAAGATTAACAAATAAAAAAATAATTTTGCGATTACGTACTTATATATTCTATTCTTTTTTTATTAAATGGCAAGCAAAGCCGATATCCACTATTCTGCCAATGTCTAAAGTGAGCTGGAAAAATAAGTGTGCGGTTCCAATCGTAAGCACACACCCTGTTTTTCCTCATTTGCTCCGGAAGCTTCATATTAAATTGTTTTTATTATAACTATAAACATAGCTTGTCTTGTGGCATCCTCTTAGCAGGCTTTAAACAGTGCACCGGCAGTGTTTAATTAATAGCGTTTTTGAATAAGAATTTTGCTAATTAATTGCTTAGCAATTGATAAAATTTTAAGAGAAGTTTATAAAACATATGTTTCGGAAATAATACTATAAATTTACTTGACTTTAAGATATGTAATCAAGGTTTTTCTATATTATAACAAGGAGATTATTTTATAATCATTCAGGTCCAGCGGTCTGGCTTTTAAGTGACAGACAGCCATCTTCACGCCCGCAAAGTCGTGGGGGTGAAAGTTATTCGTCAAAGATACAAAGCTTTAAAGGTCAAATACAAGGCCTAAAGGTCAAAGTACCTACAGCTTAGCTATCTAGCAACAAAACGCAATGGAAAACCGAAATATGATAATAAAAGTTGGGATTGAAATTTTCAACTAAAGCGAAAGAAGCTTTTAACGTTGTCTAAAAATTCGCGAAATCACAAAAGGAGAATGTTCCCTTCCAAATGGTTAAACTTCTAACAGATTGTTAAATTAATTTTCTCCTAAACAAACAAGCTTATAATATCTCCTTAACGTTGAAATGTATTATTAGGTAGCTGTTTTCTTTTTACCCAGTTTCCGAGAAAATGAGATAAAATATTTAATCATTATTACGTTTACAATTTGAAGCACTCTTGTTTTGCAGGTCGAGTTGGAATTCAGCGGGGTGATTATGTAACACACATAAACCACGTTCATTTCGTTATTTACGTTGTTGAGCAGACAAATTTTTAAAAATATATGAAGCAATGAATTTGCAATTTCCTTCACAACCCTCGGAATTTGATTGAAAGAGCAATTAGGGTGCTAGTTCACATTACGAGTCACTAATCTTCAGTACGTCTTTTTATTTGAAATAGTTTGATTTACAAACGCAAAAGATAAGTTATGGAAAGGCACTTTGGTAAATCAAAAAAATATTTTAAAAACAGACTCATCGATGACGTCAGTTTATAATGGATGTTAGGTTATTAGCGTGAGTTTAAGTTTTAAAATCGACGAGATACGTATAAAGCAACAGATGAAAGTATTCTTACAATTGTGACGGTTGTGGGGTCAAATCCGGACAGGTACCAATGTCACATTAAAAGGTGGGTGCACTTTTCTATAAAACTTTTTAACAAAAAAAAACCGATTTCCAAACAAACACTAAAAAGTGAAAGTCGTTTAAAAAAGATTCCGACGAACTGAGAACCTCCTCCATTTTTTGAAGTCGGTTATAAAAACTGCTTTTTCGTAGAAAAGTGCATCTACATTGTCAAAATGTATGGAACAGCTATTTTTTTTTTAGGAGAGTACAGATTCATTATCCTCAATCCATTATCGACGACGCAGCTGTACCTACGTGTCCAGACTGCAAAACTCTACGAAGGTTGAGGAGATCGTGGAGTACATGCGTATGAAGACCAACTGGACTTTGAGGGTCGAGAAGTTGGAGTCGCGTCACAACACGAACTTCACGTCGTCCATGGTACGTGTTCCGACACATCATCTCGACAAGTTCCTCAAGGAAGAGTTCTGGCCGAAGGGTGTTGTGTACCGCCGCGCCGGTTTCGTGGCCGGCTACATGACACCTGTCAGCGAAACACGACGCAGACACTTCGTGCATGTTAGTGTTAGTTTTTTAGTATAATGTTGTATGTATTTATAGTATTTTTAAGTTACTTATATTAATATTGTATTGTATGTGTTTATATGAGCCTTGATGCCTGAAATAAATGGATAATAAAAAAAATATATAATAGATTGCACGTCGATGTCCGTCCATACCAACCAGTATGGGTAAAGTAAATTAACAAACATTGCGTGTCTATCCATTTTTCTTACAATACACCCAACAAACTAAGCCGACATCCTGGCCCACCTCACAAAGTGCATGGCTACATAAATTCTTAGCGCATTGCTCACGTACTAACTTTATACACATCACTCTGACATAGACTTAAAAATTGTACTCCGCCGAGTAAAATAGAAAACGTGTGCAGCTTGCTGTATGGGCTTCCATGTTGTTACAGTATGACAAGACCTAGAAGTTCCATAGGTTAAGAATATTATACATTCTCCATTGTAACACAGCTCATTTGAAATTGGGTTAATTGTATGGGTATGGGTATCGCCAATAGTGAATATAACTGTGGCGGCATCAACATCGCCACATGCGAACACACACAACCACTAACCACCAACCACCATCCACCACCACCCAAACCGTCCCGAACCATCTCTACATAACAAGACAGCTCCGTGCCTCGGAAAGCACGTAAAGCAACAGTTGGGAAAAGGCTAGGCAGATGATGAGTGAGAAAATAAGCAATTTCTATGACTACTTTTGGCTGTCTGATATGTTTTTATTGGGCTTTACAATATTTATGTCTTACTGTCTCATCTATGTACTGTACACACATCGATGTAACCTCTAAGTTATGCCGCACTATACTTAGTTACGTGAGATGGCGTATCAGTAACTTTGTTATTTAAGTTATACTTTGTTGAATGTTGTAGGTAAGAACTGAAAAGCTTCGGTTACTGCAAATGATTCTCATTGGTAAGGTTTCTCTTCATATATTTTCTGGAGCAGCTTCTGGCACTTATTTCTTTCTAAACCGTGTAGATGGACAATATTATCAGTTTCGTATTCGTTTGAAGGCTAAACTTTTTTCTTCTAAACCTAAAGTATTTTTTGTTATGTTGTTTTATTGTTACGAGAATACTCACTGACGTGTGTATACTCCCCATCCTCACATATGGTGGACAAAACATGGTATTTGACAAATCAACAGAGGTGAACACTCGAGGCCAGAGGTATCAAACTAACAGACCGGGTTAGGAATACGACCATCCGTTCCATCACAGAGATAACTGATGTCACTTGGAAAGCTGCCACGATAAATTGGAATCGGGCATGATCAATGGGCCAAACTTACAACCCAATGGGTCCCTCTTAATGGCAAGCGACATCGTGGCAGGCCCAGATGGAGAAGGCGGGATGAGCTGGACTCCTTCACCAAGAACTGGTCCTTAACATCTTTTAACAGACAGAAGTGGAAAGAGAGTAACTGTGATGTCCCACTGCAAGGCAAAGGTCCCTCCTTTGCCTTGCAGTGGGACATCACAGTCTTTTAGTAATAACATTTTCTGATGTACAGTAAAGTACTTATTTATGACATAACATGAGCCTGTATTTCCCAAAGTGTTAGGCAGAGGTGCAACCATAGTATCACACATTTTTCAGTTTCAGTTATGTTTATGTCCCATGTAGTATTTATAAATTGTAATAATAATAAATAAATAAGGTCTTCAGATAAACAGATAATCAAAATATACTTGTTCTATTGCTTTCAGTTTTCTCGTCTTGGTACTTGTTACTTGACGGTGCAGCGTTTTTTCTGCTTTCTCTTTAAAAATGTTTATAAAAATGATTAGTTGCTACTTGGCTCAAAAATTTAACGTTTAAATAATCTACTTCTTAGAGTTACTTCTGTAGATCAAGATCGGGACTATAAACTCACTCACTTCTTTATAATATTAAGTATAGATTACCCACCTGGACTTGCGTTACCTTGGGTAACCTGGACGTCTTTAAACAGACTCCAGATACAGGTTGGCCGAACCAAGGAAAACCAGCTCCAGCAACCAGGTGGAGATTCATAGATGACTCTGCCTTGAAATGTAAATGTGGAGCAAATCTTCAAACGATGGGACACTTAGTATCGTCTCCTGCGTGTCCACGCTGCACGTTACAAGAACTGATGGACGCTGGTGATGGCGCCAAACAAGTAACCGAATTCTGGGCCGAGTCCATTTAGATTGCTATCGACACGCTAAGAGAGATTATATAGTTAAATCTGTAAATGTAGTAAAAAGTATTACTAAAGATTACATAACACATTCATAATCAGGGTATACTGTTCCCACTGCTGGGACACGGGCCTCCTCTTTGTGAGAGACTAAAGATTAGTAATACTTATTTCATTAGCAGACATTTAATTTATTCCTGCCCAATAAATTGTCCAGCTTCTTCCATCCAATTATTACAAACCTCAATCTCAAACAGCTGACTATCAAATATCTTAACAATATCTAGTTAGAAAGCTTTCCGAACTAATTGTGTGTAAATCTGTCTCTCTGAGAAATTTCGATAATTTGCTTTGGATAAATGAAATGGGATTCGCCTGATTGGCCTACCCTTTGAATATAAATGATCGTCAATTTCCATTGGCTAAGACGGTTCAACGTGATAATATTGAATAGCAAATTATACTGAATAAAATGTACATAATAATTAGTGTTAAAGGTTTTAGTTGAAATATAATTTTATAGGCTAGCTGTCTTTATTTAGTAATTAATTAATATATTATGTTATAGTAAAAAATTAAAATTACTAGGTGAAATTTTTATTTAATAAAATTTTATAAATTTAATTTGTGATTTAATAAATTTCATAAAAAACTAGAATTAGATACCCTATTATTAAAATTTTAAATCAAAATACTATGAGGGATTTTTGATTTAGGAATACTGCCGATACTGTTCTGTAATAATCTCACACCCTGACAACTTAGATGAAGTGATCTGTCGATAATGAATCCCTAGCGTCAGGTGGAATGACAATTTCACCTTAGTTTTCACGGTAAGATTTTTACAGAAAAGGCCGGCTCGTTTTGCCGGACGATTAAATCAGTCTATTGTTCCCATATTGTTGTTTGCTGGGACACAAGCCTCCTCTCATCGTGAAGGAATGGGCTGTAATCTGCCACGCGAGCCTAGTGTGGGTTTGTAGATGTCACATATTATCGAATTTTCTAGTACCAAAAATGAAGGACATGCCGGTTTCCTCACGATGTTACGAGACAAATGAGGTGACAATGAAGTAGAAATTTTTCCGTATCATATCAAATAATAAAATCATAAAACATATAAATATTTATATTTTTTATTTATAATATTTAAATTATATCTTTTATTATTATTAAATCATCAAACGGAATAACTAGTTTTACGGAATAAGGGACAGAGACGACTAATAAATAATGGAATGTGTGAAAGATGATATGGCTAGAAAAGAGTAGGTCCAGACGCCAGCCATCAAGCTATTACAATCTGTCAAATTTCTATAATAGATTTTCAACTTTATCGTTAAAGCATTAGGTTCAAGGTTGATTGGGAAAATTTTACAGTTTCGGGTATAGCTTGATGTGCTGGCGTCTGTGAAAGGATTCTTTAATATTATTGTAACCACCTTGTTGTAAATGCCTATATTCTTAGCAAATAAATGAATATTCTATTCTGTTCTTAAGCTCAGCAGTGGGTGACGTCGGACTGTCGATGATGATGATAAAGACGATGATGATAATTATTGCTAGACACAACACCAGACAAAACATTTGGAAGCAAGCAAATTGACACATGAATGAAGTGTCTTTCTATATTAATAAATGTCAGTTCCAGAAACTTCTCTGTCTACAAACTAAATTGACATTTGATAAAGGTTCGTGACTGAAAATGGAGCGTTTGCGACTTAACTATTGACAATCATCATACTTACGTGTCACGTCGTTTGGTCATTAAGGAACATTGTATTGTAACTGGGTTGTGGAGGTCAGGTAGGCAATCGCTCCGTGTAAAATACTGGTTTTCAGCTGCTAGAAGCCGGAAACAAAACTAGAAAAATACGAAAGAAAAAAATAGGTTTAGGTACTTATCACAGAAACACGTGCATTATATAGTAAGGAGTAGGCTGTGGCAAATGGTTACACTTGTCACGTGATATGTATATTATAGTGTAGTAGTAAAATTACATTAATTAATTAAACCTCCACACCAGCAACACACTATAAGCCGACCGCTTAACTGAGAAGTTCCCTGAGGTAGCACAAGTTGACGAATCACTGTGCTCTCGCATCACGTCACCACACCCCTCCCGCACCGCGCTGCTACCTCAGGCAACGTCACAGTAAATTAAAAAAATTGTTATGTGCAATTACTGAAACCAAATCACTACCAACCGACACTGGGACCGTGTGGTGCATTATGGCCCACGCCCTCTAGCAGAAAGGAGGCCTGTGTCCCAGCAGTAGGAACAATAACATGATTTCTGTAGGTGGTTTCTAAAAACACTTTTAAACGTCAATCATATTTTAAAAACAGAGGTCATAGTCTCTTTCAAAGTCCAGACATAATCTTGTTCAGATCATGTAACGACCAAGTAGATTGGTGTCTCAAATGGTATTTTGAGGAAAGAACCACACAGATTGAGTGGACCTGTCCAGTCATTGCACGCATTTGTCAGTAATCATGCAGCTCAACTCAAAACAGGAGCTCAACGATTCGACGAACAATACCAAAGAAAGGATAGGCCATTTGGGTAGGCCGCATAAATTACTCAAACTACCAGACCAACATTAAAACTATCTGAAGAGAAAAAAAATTACCTATAGTCCTCACATTCACAATAATTAAAATAATATTATACTTTACAATGTTAATGTCCATGTCATTGTATGTGTAAAATGGTATATAAGAGAAAAAAAAATAGGAAGCAAAAAAACAAAACAAGATTCACTGTGCTTTATTTTATCGACTCAATCCCAAGCATTTTTGCATATGATATAATAAGACTTTATAATAGGCTGATTATGCTATGCTCATCCATCATGCATGATACAACATTCACCTCCACTGTAAACTGAATTTTCTTATCAAATTAATCTTAACGTTAAACCCAATGGTAATCACTGAAATATAATAAAAGATTTTTTTTTTGTAATTACCACTAATAACCTAGAAACGCACTTAAGTGACGCTTTTCTATGACTTAAATAGTCCATTTTTACACGGAGAAGCGTGACTTAAGTGCGGGTTTAGGTCACATGAGCTATAAAATGGTATATTACGTAACTCGTGACTTAAGTAAGTCCATTAATGCAATAATGGACTATTTATGTCACATGTATCGTAATATAAACTTTTCACCATTTTAATTATTCATACATACTTTTAAAGGTCATTAGAAATAGAACATTATTTATTGACGCTTACATTTTCAGTAGTTCACACGACAGGTGACAATCGGTAAGTGAAAGTGATAAGGATATTTTTCTTTAGGAAAAATTCATGAAAAATTTATTTTGAGTCGGGTAAAAAGAAACGAATAATTGGCTATTGTGGTCTGACGACAAAGGACGGCTTAGGTTTTCCAGACTAAAAATAGGTTACCTGTCATCCCTTTTCTTCTTTTAGACGTCGTAAGAGTTGACGAAAATATAATTTTCAGGTTGCGATTTTTTTTTTTCATTTGCCTATACTGTTCCACTGCTGGGCAAAGGCCTCCCCCAAATCCTTCCAGGAACTCTTTTCCCGCGCCACCTCAAACCAGACCTCGCGGTACGCATCCCGGTCATCTCGCCATCTCTTTCTGGGCCGGCCTCGGCGGTGCCGTCCATCTTCAGGCACCCATTGTATGGAGAATTTGGCCAGCGGTCATCTTGCATGCGGCTAATGTGAGCAAAACCTAGAAACAGAAAAAATAATCTACGTAAATACCCTTCTAAGCGAAGTGAAATTACGCCCCAAAACACAATAGTTAATTATGCAATATCACTGATTTAAAAAGTTATGGCCTACTGGTTAATGAGAAAAAAGGCGAGAAAACATAAAAAAGCAGCAGAAAAATTTCAAGTTTCTAATTAAAATTACGAAAAAATATCATCTGTGAACAAAAAATATGAGACGTGCTGGTTTTAATTAAACTAAATAATTAAAGAAGTTGAAGTAGACAGTGTAATGAAGCAAGTACTGACAAAGGTTAAAATCTGTACGGCCCATGACGCAGGTATAATAAACGAAAATAGGCTCTGTTATTGTATTTCAAATTAATATGCTCCCAAGATAATTTTAATTCTAAAAGATAATTAGCTCACAGCTGTTATACAGGGTGTCCCTCGTAGTATGGATCAAATCGAATGGGGATGACTATTCGAAAAAAAACCGGCCAAGTACGTGTCGGACCACGCACAATGAAGGGTTCCGTAGTTGGAATGAATTTATCCCAAGAACAAACTTAACATTGTAGTTGAAAAACATGTTCTCCCATACATTCCAACTGAAAATGTAAGTTTGTACGCACAATATTGAGAGATTTACCATGTTGTTTCAAGATCATAGCCTTCTTATTAATTTTCCTCTAATCTATAGGTATAGAAATATTTTCTGTATTTTTTTTTTTAATTTTAGGCTCAGTATTTTCCGAGATAAGGGGGGGGGGGGAATGGTAAATTTCCGCCTATTATCTTAAATAACTTTAATACAATTTACTTTAAAATTATGAAAAAAATATATTTGAGATCCTCACGGTAAGCCCAGTTGATATATGTCACACGGTACATATTGCGAAACTTTTTTTTTAAATTGTCTATTTACCCCTTAAAAATGACTCCCATTTTCGAAACTCATTTATTTACGTTACACGTCTGTGTTTGGGTCACAGAGATTCATATGTGTACCAAATTTCAACTTAATCGGTCCATAAGATTCTGAGCAAATTGGCTGTGACAGACGGACTGACAGACAGACAGACAGACACACGAGTGATCCTATAAGGGTTCTGCACCGGAACGGATGGGAGGAGACGCCGTCGTGTCACGGCTGTGGCGCGGCGGAGGACACGGCGCAGCACACTCTCGAGGTGTGCCCGTCGTGGTCCGAGCCGCGCCACAGTCTCACGGCGGCGATCGGGACGGACCTCTTGCTCCCCGGCGTGGTCAACGCCATGCTGGGGGACGATGGGTCCTGGGCGGCAGTCGCCTCCTTCTTCTCTTCTTCTTTGAAGCCGACCCTAAAAATAGTTGGGAAAAGTCTAGGCAGATGATGAGTATCCAGTACAAACGGTTTAGTCGCTTAACTCCTCGTCTTTTAGGCAAGCTTATTAATTTCGGTAACGGTGATAGAAAAAGTTATTGTGTCTCATTAGTGACAATTGAGCCCTTAATTAAAAAAACAACCTTGCTCTCTAAGCATAACTTTACCTTCCCAACCTACAAAACAGCTTTTCTGAATTGATACAATCTTGACGTAAAAAGTTACGCCACAACAAAAACCAGAATGCCATCCAAGTACGCCAAAAAACGTTCTCTCTTCAATAAAGTTCCCCATACAACCGCCATGTTCGATTCAGTCGCAATGGTATTCAAATATAAAACACGTGGGAACGGTACGTCCCGTTTGGAATGCAATCGTGCGAGAAATTAGGGGCGAGTAAGAAACATGTACACTCTAAATTGAAATCTGTCTCGGGTTGTTGAGGCACTCTGGTGAAGTTAAAGTTAAGAGACATGAGCGGGATTAATTGGGTCATTCTTATTATTCTGCACTCGGAAATATTTGAAACAACGAAGGCTTTGTTGCCATTGCAACGCTTGACAAACATACTAAATTATGATTAGGGAAACTTTCACGTAAGAACTGTCACGTAGGAAGAATATTTAACACGTTGTGTCAAAACAAGTAAAAGTTATTATTCGCCTGCTGGTAGAAAGTTGATGATTTAATAAAAATTACTGAAGAATTACCTTTAGGAGATGACGTAGATCGGGGTAATTAAGAAAGGCATATAATATAAACTTAAGCACACAGCTGAAATAGTCTGAGTTGATTCATTCAACTCCTGTCGCAGTTCACTGCGGACACAGGCCTCTCCCATGCTGCGCCACAACATCCTGGCCTCCGCCTTCCCATCTGTCTGTCCCATATCAATGACATTCGAAATCCTGCTCGGGGGAAGACACACGTTGACTTGATCCAGAATCACATGTGACCTTACATACGTGGTCTCCACCATTTAGCAGGCAACAGTTATTTATTGATTCTTATTAGTCAACTTTATTAAAATCTGTGTTTTCGTAACCCCACATTGGAGACCAAAGTTCTGGGTCACCATCTCCAAGGTTTCCATCCAAATACCATCGAGCTCCGCGCCGGGTACTTATTTCACCCGCGTGGCCGCGTCGATGTCACAACGGGTCTGGCGAGAACATCCGCCGACCGGCACTTTACCTGGCGTCTGCAGCGTGGCACACCACTGCGGTCATTTGCCACACCAAGCTCAGCCAGGCCAGCCAATCTAAAGAAACTGTTGCAACCATAAACCTACCTAACCCCTATACTCATTTTATCTACAAATTTTTTTATGTTGACAATTTACATGGTCTTATTTATTTGCCCCACGTAAAAAGCTTCCGTCATTGTCGTCTGTCCCATCACTTTTTTAATCATCATCAGTTCATATTTTTTTTAATTTTGACAATGACTGCTGTTAATAATTTTATAATTTTGTGTTGTGTTTTTTCTTCCACTTAATATCAGCAATAAGAATTGTTCCTGCTGAAATTATGAAAATTGTTCCTTTATTTATCAAAATAAACACATGTTACTCTAAACCCTCATAACTTGAACCAACCATAATGTTGTCCGTTATTTCGTGAAGTGAGTTTTACGTCGTGAATACGTAATTGATGGAAACCTTTTGAGGTTTCCACTGGATTTTTTCTTGTACCCTTTCATATGTTTCAACGGTAAACCCTGGTTTGTACAACCCTCATATTGTGCTACTGAATCTTATTGAAATTGGGTAATTGGATTTCTTTTGACCAACATTTTAATATCCAATTTCGAGTACTATTTTTCTATACTGGAAATAAATCAAAACAAACATACGTACCATTTGGAAAGGGAAATATTTAACTGATCCTACAAAAACTTATTGACCTACCAATATAAAACGCTTCATTTATATTCATTAATGAATCTCTAAAAACGTTTTGCGCTTCTAATGATGCACACTTAACTAAGCTGGGGTGGGTACCCCGACCAACCGGGTTAGGTAAGGTAGGACCTGTGACGAACCACGCGCGAGGCAAATTGGTCGCAGTAACGAAGCTAGAGCACCCCGAATAAATAAGTTAGGTTAGGTTAGAACTGTGAGCAAGTGCCGCGGCAACGGCCAGCCAAGCTACAACCAAGTTGGTTGCAGTCAATTGGCTCTATTCAGTATTTTATTTGAGGTTCACAAAAAGAAGCACAATCATTTCATCAAATATATTTTTAGGAAAGCAAAATGGGAATTATTTGAGGTTCGATTCAATACCTGCTATTTGGAAACACTAATTTAAATAAAAAAGATCCCATTATAATTTAAGATAAACAAAAGACTATCACGAATACAAACCGACATTGATTTGTAATAGACATGCCAAGAGAGACGCTAAACGCTTAACTGCCTCGGAAGCAAGTAACGAATTCAAGCGAAAGAAAAACAGAAGGAGTTTCGATGTAATTCCTTTTCCAATTTCGACTTCGACAAAACAGGAAATCGAAAATGAAAAGACTTTATTGTGATAGCCTACAGTTTTAAGCCCAAGGGATTCCATCAGCACTTTAATTGCGTAACAGACTTCCAATCACAACCTCAATCATTTTAAAGCATAGGTATTGTTATTCTATTGCTTCATATGTTCGAAAAAATGATCTGCTCAACAACGTAAATAAGGCAAAGATCTGATAGTGAGTTACCCCAATTACCCGGCAGGATACTGGCTTTGAAATATAATAGCTTTTTAAACATTTCCTCGATTGCAAAGAATGGTTATGTTTTTGTGATAGTCCAGATTAATTTAAAAGAAATCATTACAATTCATACATATTAAAAGGAAATCATGCTTAAAAGGAGGCACCAATCGTAAACTTACGTATTTTATAAATTTAAGGGGCCCGTGGCTAAATAATAACAGCCGCACAGGTCGATCGATCATTTTAAGTTTTGCTTGCCGCGGTTTTTCTGTGGATGGGTGACCATCTTTACTTACCGAGACCCCTCCGTATGTAAAATACTAGTATTCAGCTGCATTCGGTTAGACAGGAAGCCGACCCCAATATAGTTGGAAAAAAGCTAGGCAGATGATGATATAAATTTAAGTCGCTTTTCGTGTCTTCTATGTGACCTCGTTGTTCTTCTATACTGATATTCAACAGATTTTGATGCAGTTTTCACCATCATTTATAGAATTTATTCCGGAAGGTTTATGATAAATGATAAATGATAATGATAAATGATTTATTTCTGTAAGTAGGTTTGTACAAACACTTTTACACGTCAATCATATTTTTTTAAACTAGATAAGGTCGGCGTTTCCTATCTGACTATTCTGAGAAGAAAGGCCGAAACAAACTCAGAGGTCACAGTCTCTTTTAAAGTCCAGACATAATCTTGGTCAGATCATGTGAAGACCATGTAGATTGGTGTCTGAAATGGTCTTTTGAGGAAAGAACCACACAGATTGAGCGGACCTGTCCAGTCAGTGCAAGCATTTGTCAAAATCGTCCAGCTCAACTCAGAAGTTGAGGAGCTCAACGATTCGACGAACAATACCAAAGAAAGGACATTTGGGTAGGCCGCGTAATTTACTCAAACTGCCAGATCATGATTAAAACTAACTAAGAAGGAAAACAGTAAAAAAGAAATGACCCACATAGTCCTCACATTCACAACAATTAAATAAAAAAATAAAAAATACTTTACAAAGTAAATATTCATGTCATTGTATATATAAAAATCATCAATGTCAAAGTGTATATAAAAATTCGGGCATATATCTGTATACTCATATTAATTTATAATTTTTACATAATATTACAAAAGACAGAATTATGTGGAAAATGAAAAGGGAGGCCTTTGCCCTGCAGTGGGACAGTACAGGCTAGTTAAGAGAAGTTAGAATATTATAAATTGAAGCCATCCTTGTGTTTCTCTGTGTGACTGCGAAGTTCTTCATAATTTAGAAAATGTATTCAGAAAGGTTTATGTGTATAATACATTTATATTAAACTCTCATATAATAAATAAATCTCGATGTTTTGTCAAGTCGAAGTTGGGGCGGGTTGCTAGTTTAAAATAAAGCAATTTTAGTACCAAGTCTATACGACCTCACATTTACAGCTTCCAAGAAGCAATATACCCTCAGAATGTTACCAAAGTAAAAATAATCAAGGTCAAACTACTGCGATCAATTGTTGTTTATGTCGAGTTGTTTAATAAATATCCCAGGGGTGAACCCTATTGCCCTATGCGGTAGACAGGTGAACTTGGACCCTCGATTGTTTGTGTAGGACCAAGGCCCTTTGTGGAGTGTTTGATAAAGACTTCATATTGTGGATGAAATAGTTATGGTGGTCTAGAGGTATGTTTTGGTGAGCTATTTGGGAATTATTTTTGCATGGCAGTGATGAAGTTTTGATTGATTTTTTTAAAGTTAATAAAAACAAAGAAAGAGAAAGTTTGATTTGGGCAGTTAAGTTTGAAGGTTCTATGAATAAATCAAAATTGAAGTTCGACTTCTGTAACGATAATTTCTGACGACAGTGCTGCTACCTATAGCAAGTATGGCCAGGCAAATAAATATTGCTACAAAACTAAAAGAATCATTATCATGTATATTTCCATGTGACTTGGGGTCGGCGCAACACGTGAAACTATACCTAACATAAATAATATTAAAAGACGCACATTCGCTATACAATATTATTATTTTAAATTAAAGTCATATTTACCGTATAAAACTAAATGTAGACTTTTCCTTTATAGTAACAGTGTGATATTTCAGAACCAAGGCCAAAAAGCTACCTAACCAAAAAATTTAGGACAAATCGTTTTGTATTGGTTTTACGCCAACTCAATCCCTACAGAGCAATCCGGGGCTTTAGATAAACATGATTTATTTGCGTTATAAATGTATTATTCGTAACGTAATGTCACCCAGAGGACGGCTTTGTCTACAGACTGGTTAATTCAAACGTATGGTTATGTGAGATACTTAAGCCTAACTTGTGTTTGTTTCTTAATCTAATCTATTGTTATTAGATAGGTTTCGTATCTTCACCACCATAAAGTGTAGACCAAAGTCTATTTAAGTACGATATCAGCGGGAGAATTTCCGTATTTTTATGAATGTTCGCCTTGTAATCTCAGTCTGAAACTGTCAAAAAAATCTCTGATTTTCCTAAATTTTTGACATGATTTTGACATTGATGGTAGCTGAGAAGACATTATGACTTGATCTTTAGCGTTTTTTAAGTATGAGATCACCTTCCGTTCAATAAATCATTTGCGACCTTTGTAGATAACTATTGCGTTGAAAACAGGTTGAAAAAGTTTAGCATCACGATGAAAAAGACAATTTTTATTAGACAAGATGAAATTGAATTGATGCGCCAAATTAAAACATCTAATTTAACGCTATAGAAAGATTTAGAGTACCTATATCATTAAGGAAAGTTATTTGTGATATGATTTTTTTTTTTTACTGGGTCGACGATACTACATTTCTACTTGAAGGCAATAACTTGCACATTGCAATAAGCTTACACTATCTAAGACGATAATTACACGTTTTTTTTAAGCAGTAGTTTAACAGTTACTGTACCTACCTCTTATTTCGAGTTGGCGCTAGTTTTCAATTTCATCCTGTATACTCTTTTGCCTGTTCTTCTTTATTTTCTTTATTTATTCTTCTTGTATCAAGACACCATAATAAAAGTGTTCCAACTATAATTTTCTATCTTCCCACTAAACCGTAACCCTGTTACAATCGAATCGAATCAAATTGGTACCTAACAATACAAATTGACCTTCACATCGATTATTTCACAGTTGAACGAAACAGTTACGTTTAAATCTATTACATAAAGTTAAGGGTTGACCGCATTCGTTCATTATATCAATATAGCTTACGGTTCAAATGCTCTTGGGCATGATAAATTTATAAAACCCTTCCGGGTACTTACCTACTTATGTTTCAAGGATAGTTTTAGTTGCAAAATATTGGTAGTAGGAAAGGTGTGATCTACCGGATGATTTTTTTTACCGGTACCAAATTTTTGCAGGGTGTTCTACCTGAAATTACGAAAAAAAATCTGCTGTTTAATACAAAAGTTCAATACCTAGTTGACCAAAATGTATGAAACAGCAGATTTTTTTTTGCCCGCTGACAAAGACAGACGCACAGCGGAGGTTTAGTAAGCAGCTTAGTAGTAAGAACAAGTTAGGAGAATATATGCGTCACATTCACGCAAAACGGCCATCGCTCAGCATAATGCTACGAATTGATTGTGAACCAGATGTTATTTGACGGTAGATGGTAGATTAGGAGCATTGATTGATTAGGTGCGTCTCCAAACAACAGTCTCCTGAATGTCATTGCCAACAAACTGGATTGTCCTTTCATTTGGTACTTGAGTCAGCTGCATGCTCCTGTAAATATTGGTTATGTCTACTAACTTAGTTTAAGTTTTTATGTTACTAACATCTTGGTACTTGTTGTAATTGTATGGATTTATTCTGAATTAAAGAGATTATTATTATTATTCTTTTATTTATTTATATATCATTTTTTTTTTACATTTTTAAATATTTCTTAAAATATAAAATTATGTATAAAAAAAACATTTAAAAATATAAAAAAAATAGGGATCCGCCGGTGTCGGGAGCAGGGTCCAAGCTACCGGTGGTTAGGTCTCCAGAGACAGGAACCTCCTTACTATGCGAGCCGTATCGAGGAGTACTGCCTTCTGAATCAGGCCCTTGATCCAACCGCCTAACGAGAGCCTCGATAGATGTTGATCGAGGCTTTCGGCCATCAGGCCATTGGCCGATACGACAATCGGGACAATGACAGCCGAGCTCACATTCCACATGTCAACAACCTCGTGTGCTAAGTCAAGATATTTAATTTGTTTCTCTTTCTCAGCTTTCACGAGGTTCCCGTCATGTGGAATGGTAACATCGACAATCATTGTACGGCGCACTAATCGATCTATCACCACAATATCAGGCTTATTGGCGACAATAGTCCTGTCAGTAATGATAGACCGATCCCAGTACAACGTGGCATGGTCATTTTCAAGAACTGGGTCGGGCACATACTTGTAATACGGTACCTCAGAATCCACAAGTTTATATTTCAAAGCAAGTTGCTGGTGAATAATCCTGGCTACTTGGTTATGCCTGTGCAAGTACTCGCCGTTAGCCAGACGAGAACAACCAGAGATAATATGTCTGATAGACTCACCCGGACGGTGGCATGCCCGACACACGTCAACCGTCCCGTCCTTCATAATATGTCTCCGATAGTTATTCGTCAAGATAACTTCGTCCATAATTGCACAGACGAAACCTTCAGTTTCCCCAAATAGGTCACCGAAACGTAGCCAGGATACGGACGCTAAGAAATCTACACCGGGCTCATGAAGAGCCCGATAGAAGCGCCCGTGAAGCTCCTTGCTTTGCCATATCTTCTGGCGGTCATCGGTAGTAAGTACTACAGGTTTGCGCCAGTTCTCTTTAGCCATGGAGAGCGGGGTGAGCCCCTTATCCACTGCAACCACATCACGGTGCATACCCACTTCAGCTTTTAAAAAATATTCCCTGAGACTGCACACCTCGCGGTTGTGGAGTGTCTTTGCATTTAAAAAGCCTCGACCCCCGCACTTCCGCGGGATATACAGTCTCATCACCGATGATCGTGGGTGATGCATCCGGTTTGCGGTCAACAGTGTACGGACCCTTCTATCCAGGGCGTCAAGTTCGGTCTGAGTCCATTTGAGTATGCCGAAAGAGTACATCAAAACTGGCATGACCCAACCGTTGAAGGCGCGCACCCTATTTCCGCCCGAAAGAAGACTACTTAATACCTTCTTCAGGCGACAAAAGAAGCGCTCCTTCAACGATTGCTTCATGTCAGTATCGTTGATGCCTAACGCTTCGGACATACCCAAATACTTATAGCTTTCGGATGAAGAGAGGGATCTGAGGTTTATGGAATCCAAGAGTTGAATTCCCTCAGATTCCACAATCTCCCCTCTCTTTACATGCATGACTGCACATTTGTCCACACCAAATTCCATCCTGATGGCGCTACTGAAAGTTTCAGTTACCTTTAGTAGCTCCATCAGACGCAATTTGTTGGGGGCAAAGAGTTTCAAATCATCCATGTAGAGGAGGTGAGATATGACCTGACCACCTCTCCTCAACCGATAGCCTAGACCTGAATCCTCCAGTAGTGTGCTTAGAGGATTCAGGGCTAAGCAGAACCAAAGTGGACTCAAACTGTCGCCCTGAAATATTCCCCGTTTAATCCATACATGTTCATCATTCCCATGGATCTGTCGACACCCTGGATAACGAAGGACTGTCTTCCATTGTCCCATACACGACTCAAGAAAGGTGCGTAGAGTTGCATCTATCTTGTACAACTCTAGCACCCTCATGAGCCATGTATGTGGCACCGAGTCGTAGGCCTTCTTGTAATCTATCCAACATGTCGACAGATCCTTTCGGGAACGATGAACCTGTTGGCTAATGGCCATGTCTATGAGGAGTAGCTCCTTAGTACCGCGGGACCCATTCCTACATCCATTTTGAGAGGCAGACATAATCGAATTACTGTAAATGTGTGTATTAATTTTCGCTCTCAAAATGGATGTAAGAAGTTTATAAACCGTCGACAAACACGTGATCGGTCTATAATTCTTGGGTTCCGCGGGACTACCTGTTTTATGGAGCAGGTGGGTAACGCCTGTTGTTAGAAACTGCGGTAGCGACCCAGACTCTAAAGATGACTGGAACTGAGATGCCAGGCAAGTATGTGAACTAATTAGCCATTTCAACCAAAAGTTGTGCAGTCCGTCCGGTCCCGGTGATTTCCAATTCGGTAACGGACGGACCGCTTTGGCAACGTCTGATGGCGTAATTAGGACTGCATCCATTTCTGGTATAGTTTCACACACTCGCTCGACATCCCGAATCCAGCCAGCCTCAGTGTGACAGACGGGTACCGACCAGATGTTTCGCCAGAATGCACTTGTGTCGGCATCATCCGGGCGGCATACATCTGTCACATTTTGTTCAGGTCGCTCCCAATCTCTATACACCCACCTTTCATCGCTCTGGAACATGCGATTCTGCGTGTATCGATCAACCCGCCGCTTATACCGCCGAATTCGGCTCGCCCATGCACAAACTTTCTGCTTTAGGAAGTCGATGCGCTCTGTGACGCGGGACATGTATTCTCGAGGGCTGATTCCAGTCCCCGAGAATGCCCGCCTTACAAAGCGCATCACACGTGGTCGTGTATTGCCCTCCCTAAAGCAGTATAGTTTGCCGATGAGTACCCTGGCTCCATCGATACGACCCTCGATCCTGTGCTGCCAGACTGGTACGGTTTGTTTTGGTCGAGTAGCTCCGTCATAACATGGGAACTTGACGTTAGCTAAACGACATGCCGCAACAGCTGCGCAATACAGGATCGAGTGTGTATCAACAAGATCCTCGCTGCTCTCGAAGAAATTCTTGAGCTGCGAGTCCAAGGCACACACCAACGCCCTATTTTTTTTGTGCATAGGTAACCGAGGTAATCGTGGTCTAAGTTCGGTTGGAGTGGATCTATACTCACGAATTGCATCCTCCAGTGCGCTCCTCAGACGGACGTTGCACTGGCTACTTACTGTGGCAACCCTATCATCCTCTTCTTCAACATGATTGGACCGCGGCGGGAGGGCATCAACAGTTGACGCTTGTGCCGCGGTTTGTGCTGGAACCGAGACGATATGGTTGCACAGTACCTCTGAGCGCAGCCTATCAAGTGCGATATCATCCAACCTGTGATTGCGTTGGATGACCCGCACCTGATCCGACAGTCGTTGGGCCGAGACGTTGACAGTTGGTTCCAGTTCCTGGAACAGAGACAGCATCCTATCGCGGTACGCAGTGAGATTAGTTCCCCCCTCTGTAGACCCGTAATATGCGCGCATGACGTTCTCATTCATAGACTGAGTCCATCTCATGCGCTGCACACAACCACCGGTAGCGGGGACCCGGCTCGGGGCCGGTTGGCCCCTAAGTCCCAAGCTTCTCGGTGGCCGGCCTCTCCCCTGCCGACGTACGGGTGTTGGCGACGTCGGCGGAGAAAAATATTCGTCGCTCGAGCTCGACGCAACTGCAGCGGCCGGTGTCACTGGATTCACTTCTGGAGCAGGTTCCGGCAACTGCGAGGCGGAGCTGAGCGACGAACCCGAAGATGTTGGATGTGTGGATTCGTGTCGTCTTGCCCGACTTCGTGTCAGCATTGTGTTCTTGTATCCATAATCTTAGTCCATAATTATTTTAGTATTGTAGCGCTATGTAAATTTTGGTCTTAAAATAATCGTTTGGTCGTAGAGAAACATTATTGCTTATTTATTGTCACAATATACTGAATAGAATTATTATTTATGTTAAAAATACTAGAAATAAAACGGAGTAAAAATTTTTTCAACGTCAGCTTGACAGTCGGGCCACAGATTATTTCTTTATTTCACTATATACACATATAAATTATATTTTTAAATATTATGATATAAAGATATAAAAACATTTAAAAATATAAAAAATAGTAGCCCACCGGTATCGGGAACAAGGTCCAAGCTACCGGCGGTCAGGGCTCCAGAGAGAGGAACCTCCTAACGATGCGAGCCGTGTCCAGAAGTACCGCTCTCTGAATCAAGCCCTTGATCCAGCTGCCCAACGAGAGCCTCCTTAGGTGTTGGTCGAGGCTCTTGGCTATTAATCCATTGGCTGTTACGACTATCGGCACAATGATTGCTGAGTCAACATCCCACATGTCGACAACCTCGTGAGCCAAGTCAAGATACTTGATTTGTTTATCTTTCTCGGCTTTCACGAGGTTCTCATCATGCGGGACGGTTATGTCAACAATCATTGCGCGCCGCTCTGATCGATCCACCACCACTATATCAGGCTTATTGGCAACAATAGTCCTGTCAGTGATGATGGATCGATCCCAGTACAATGTGATATTACCATTTTCGAGAACTGGGTCGGGCACATACCTGTAGTACGGCACCTCCGATTCCACAAGGTTGTATTTCAAAGCAAGCTGCTGATGGATTATCCTGGCTACAAGGTTGTGTCTATGCAAGTACTCTCCGTTAGCTAGACGAGAACACCCGGAGATAATATGCCTAATTGATTCCCCCGGCCGGTGGCATGCCCGACAAATGTCAACCGTGCCGTCTTTCACAATATATCTCCGGTAGTTGTTCGTCATCATAACTTCGTCCATAATTGCACAGACAAAACCTTCGGTTTCTCCAAAGAGGTCACCGAAACGTAGCCAGGCTACGGACGCTAACAAATCTACATCGGGTCCATGTAGGGCCCGGAAAAAGCGTCCGTGAAGCTCCTTACTTTGCCATACCTCCATGCGATCATTAGTGTCAAGCACTACTGGTTTGCGCCAGTTCTCTTTACCTAAGGAGAGCGGGGTGAGGCCCTTGTCCACAGCGACTACATCCCGATGCATCCCCACGTCGGCTTCTAAGAAATATTCCCTGAGACTGCATATCTCGCGATTGTGAAGAGTCTTAGCGTTTAAAAAGCCTCGACCTCCACACTTTCGCGGGATATACAGCCTCATTACCGATGACCGTGGGTGATGCATTCGATTTGCGGTCAGCAGTGTACGGACCTTCCTATCCAGGGCGTCGAGTTCAGTCTGAGTCCATTTGAGTATGCCAAAAGAGTACATCAAAACCGGCATGACCCAACCGTTGAAGGCGCGCACCTTGTTTCCGCCTGAAAGAAGACTATTAAATACTTTTTTCAGGCGGCCAAAAAAGCGCTCCTTCAACAATTGCTTCATGTCAGTAACATTGATGCCCAACGCTTCCGACATACCCAAATATTTATAGGTTTCAGATGCGGAGAGGGCTCTAAGGTTTGTGGAATCCGAGAGTTGGGTTCCCACGGATTCCACAATCTCACCTCGCTTTACATGCATGACCGCACATTTGTCCACACCAAATTCCATCCTAATGGCGTTACTGAAAGTTTGAGTTACTTTCAGTAGCTCCATTAGTTGTAAATTGTTGGGGGCAAAGAGTTTTAGGTCATCCATATAGAGGAGGTGCGATATAACCTGACCACCTCTCCTCAGCCGATAGCCTAGACCTGAAGCCTCCAGCAGTGTGCTTAGAGGATTCAAGGCTAAGCAGAACCAAAGCGGGCTCAAACTGTCGCCCTGGAATATGCCTCGCTCGATCGTTATCGGTTCGCTATTCCTCTGAATATTTCGACATCCTGGATAGCGAAGGACTGTCCTCCATTGCCCCATACACGACATCAGGAAGGTGCGCAGAGTTGTATCTACTTTATACAACTCCAGCACCCTCATGAGCCATGTATGTGGTACCGAGTCATAGGCCTTCTTATAATCTATCCAACATGTCGACAGATCCTTTCGGGAACGACGAACCTGTTGGCTAATGGTCATATCAATGAGGAGTAGCTCCTTAGTACCGCGGGACCCATTCCTACATCCATTCTGAGATGCAGACATGATGGAGTTGGTGTCTATATGTTTGTTAATTTTAGTTCTCAAAATGGATGTAAGAACTTTATAGACCGTCGGTAAACATGTGATCGGCCTATAATTTTTGGGTTCCGCAGTGCTACCTGATTTATGGAGCAGGTGGGTAATTCCTGTCGTTAGGAACTGGGGTAGCGAACCAGACTCTAAAGCAGTCTGGAACTGAGATGCCAAGCGAGCGTGCGACCTTGAGAACCATTTGATCCAAAAGTTATGCAGCCCATCCGGCCCTGGAGCTTTCCAGTTGGGCAACGGACGGACTGCACGAGCTACATCTTGGGGGCAGATAGTGATAGCCCCCATTTCTGGTATTGGATCGCAAGCTCGCTCAATTTCCCGAGCCCAATCACCTTCGGTGTGACTGACAGGCACCGACCAGATGCTGCGCCAGAAGGAACACATGGCATCATCATCCGGCAGGCACGTCTCAGCCACACCTTGGTCCGGTCGTTCCCAACCCCTATAAACCCACCTTTCATCACTCTGGAAGGTGCGATTCTGAGTATATCGCTCTACCCGTCGCTTATACCGACGAATACGGTTCGCCCATGCATACACTTTCTGCTTCAGGAAGTCGATGCGCTCTGTGACACAAGACATATAGTCTTGAGGACTGATATCAGTCCCCGCGAACGCCCGCCTCACAAAGCGCATCACTCTAGGGCGAGTATTGCCCTCCCTGAAGCAGATTAGTTTGCCGATGAGCGTTCTGGCCCCACCAATACGGCGTTCAATTCTGCACTGCCAAGCGGGTACGGCTGGTTTCGGTCGTGTAGTTCTAGAATCATTGGCAAATTTGACGTGAGCTACACGACATGCCGCTACAGCCGCGCAGTACAGAATCGAATGAGTATCGGTGAGGTCTTCGCAGTTATCAAAATATTTTGACAACTGCGAATCCAGGACCGCCACCAGCGCCCTATTTTTGTTATGCATGGGCAAACGAGGTAAGCGTGGTCTAAGTTCGGGCGACATGAAGCGATATTCCTGAATCGCATCCTCCAAAGCACTCCTCAATTCCTCATTGTACTGGGTACTTACGTTTGTAGCCCTATCATTACTCCCTTCGTCTGCATGTCTTGTATTAGACTGCTGTAATATTGCAGCAGTCTGCGACTGGGGGGCGATGACATGACTACTCCGCATTTCACTTCGCAAGCGATCAAGTACAGTGTCATCCAACATATGATTACGTTGGATAACCCGCACCTGATCCGACAGTCGTTGTGCCGAGACGTTGACAGCCGGCTCAAGCACCTGAAAAAGAGAGAGCATCCGAGCACGGTACGCGGTCAGATTGTTTCCCCCCTCTGTAGCCCCATAGTATGAGCGCATGACATTTTCATTGATGGGACGTGTCCATCTCATGCGCTGCACACTTCCGCCGGGAGCTGGGACCCTATCAGAGGCCGGTGGGCCTCGAGGTCCTAAGCCGTCCGGCGGCCGGCGTCCTCCCCGTCGACGAGCAGGTGGTGGCGTCGTGGGCGGAGAGAAATACTCGTCGCTCGAGCTCGACGCAACTGCCGCGGCCGGTGTCGTCACAGCGTTCACAGTGGGGCTGGGTACCGGCGGCGGCGAGGCGGAGCTGAGCGAAGAGTCCGGAGGTGGTAGGCGTGCACGTCTTGCGGCTGATCTTGTCAACATATTTTCATATTATTTGTTTCGTTTTATCGGGGGTGACATGACATATGTCACCTCCGATTCGGCAGTTTTTAGTAAAAGTTTGGAATATTATGGTTTATTCATGGTTTATTGTACTTTTCTATTGATATTATATTAAATTGGGTATTTGGAGTTTGGATGCAGGTAAAATTTTACAATAAAACTGGTGTAAAATTTTATTAATCTGAAAATTATTACGAATTGATATGTTGACGTTGGTGTTGCCATTATTATTATTATTATTATTGAACTTTCTTGGATTTAATATCTCATGTTGTTTGCAAAGCCTCCTTTATTTATACATTCCTATCTAGTGACAACGTTCTCAATCTCTTTTAAAATGAGCAAATGTTTTTCCTTTATAAATATGGAGTTATCCAAAACTTTAATAATCTGCTAAGTACCTCTATTGAAAAAAAATATGTACAAAAAATTATTACTGTTACAAATAACACCTATCATTAAATCCCATGACGATGATTTGTATGTTATGTATAACTCCCATGTAATAGGAACGAGCCTATTGCCATCAACCGGGCAGAAATCTAGATTCTAGGTTGCTTCTGAGAAATTCCAGATGGAAAAAACTTTTTTACAAAACTTGAAAAAACTTTTTAATTTTTCACTTTGTAATTTGAGAGTTTGTAATTTATCTAAGTTACTATAGCCTAACATCAACTGCTCATCACCTTTTACAAATGGGACGTTAATTGTTGAGTTCTTCTCGTAAGAACCATGAGAACTCCTCAACAACCACTCGCCATAAGCATTGTGACGAGCATAAATTTCTTAGCAACCTTAACAGTAATCGAACCGCAACCCGTGAAATATTTACATTGAGTAGTCCGATGACCATCTGTGGTCTTCATCATCAGCTCCACTTTACTTAATGATGATATAAGAGAGCAAATGGTCAAGTTAGTTTAAAAAATACCCAAATTGCTACAAGTTTGCCTATAAAATTTGAGGGTTTCCCTCGATTTCCATGGGATCCTCTCATCAGATTCCAACTTAATGACAATGGAACCACCTCGAGAGTATACCATTTCAAAAAAAAAATTGAATAGGTCCACAATTGACGGAGAAATCAGTGAACATACCTACATAAAAAAAATCGAACATATAATAATAATAACATAATTTACAGACTACAATAGCCGAAAAACTAGCCAAGTACACCGCACTAAAAGACGAAATAACCCGACTTTGGCATCTTCAAAAAGTCACAATAGTCCTTATAGTGCTATTTACAACAGGAATAATACCCAAACAGCTTCGTCAGTCCCTTAGTTCTCTCAACTTGCCATCTAAACACCTACCACCTGCTGCAGAAGGCAGTGATTCTCAATACATGTAGGCTAGTAAGAAAATTCCTCCAGTGTGAGGCCGATAACTTGCACCATTACTCCCACTCAAATATATTTTCGGGTAATGTACAGCCTACGGCGGATAACCACACAGTATCTAATATTACTCCAACACTTAACCCCACTGATGAACACTTGGCTTAGGCCCGTGCCATCAGTTATCTGGCTAGGCCGAGGTAAACAAATCTATAAAAAAAAAAAAATAATAAACCATTTATTTTCAGGTAACAAAGACCCATAGATACATACCTTAACCTAAGTATACATAATAACATATACCTTCCTCCTTTTTGAAAGTCGGTTAAAAACCCAAAAATACATTACGCGACCGTGAAAAAAACACAAAATTTAACTGCACAAATCAATAAAACAATGACTAAACCTTACGTTTTTCTGCGAAACAGTAAACTGGCGTACAAAAAAAAGGGTGTAGCTACGAATTTTTCCACGAGATAATTATCTATTGAAAAGTGGCAAGGCCTCCTGTTTTGGACGAAGGCGTCCGCTGCTAATTAATTACGATTGCTGTTTAACGAACCGTTGCGTCCCAAGAAAATGGCTGCAGATTTTTGTCCGCTAGTGTAAAAAAGATTGGTGGAGGCAAATTCCGCGGAATTTTTTGTATCTCTTTAGGGAAAAATGGCCAAAAGAAAGGTCTGTTCTTTTTGTAAAAATTGTTCGCAATCATTCTAAAGGTGAATTTTAATCTGTAGAAAGGTGAAGTGAAATCTGTGTTTGCTTCAAGTTTTTATACAAATACTCTTTTTGAAATGTACTCTCCTTGTAAGAATTTATAATTTAAACTCTTCAGAAAGGGTTTTTCAATAGGGATAAGGTGTGTGACAGCCGATGGCAGCCATATTAGATTGTCTTTTGGCGAAAATTATTGACATAATTCATCATCTGCCTTGCCTTTTCTCAACTAACTGGATGCAGCTGAATTAAAATGCTCTTAAGATTCGAGACTAGACAATGTCTCCAAGATCATGTGGGCTTAACGATTACTTTTAAAGAGTTATGTGACGCAAAAAGCCAAGAACTGTCGAACACCTAAAGAGTAACATCACACGCGTCATCAATGAGATAAAGGTATCATTATGTCAAAACGTGATTCAAGCTACCATACAAAGCCGAAGTGGTCACTTAAATAATATGGTATTCCATACATAATGACAAAAAATAAGCCTTAAAAAAACATATGTAAGCAATCAATGTGTTTTTATTTAAATTTAAACATACCCGAGCCCTATTGAAAAACCCGGTAGGTATACCTACTTATACACAGTGTAAATATGTTTTGGCTTGATGGAGTAGTCATCAAAGTCACAGGATGATGGGGTACTCAAATAAATATTTTGTTGTATGTAGGTGTGTCTATAATATTCGAAGAGTTCCTTCGACTTCTGCAGGATCCCATCATCAGATCCTGACCTGATAACAATACAAATAAAAAAAACAAATTGGCAAAAAAATATTGGTCAAATTTTTCAAATCGGTTCAGCATTCTTCGAGTAATCGGTAAACATAGATAAAAAAAAGTTCCGAAGAACTGAAAACCTCCTCCTTTTTTTTAAAGTTGGTTACAAACGAATTCCTTCGTAAAAGCGTCGTTGAAAACTGCTTTCAGGAAATGTTAAAATAACTGTAGGTAATGCCTGGCATTAGAATTAATTTGGAGTATTTCTACGACATGGTCTTCACTTAAGAGCGAAATGTAGAAAGCAATTAATTTCTTAAGTAGACAACATGTTGTTATAATTCCTTTTACATAGGAGCTTAGGCGAATAGTGAGTATGACGAGTTATATATGTGAATTGAAAAATGGCTTGATACAGAAATGCCAAATAAATAGAAAAAGCCTAGAATAAGCATAATCAGCCTATAATTCTCCCACTGCTGGGACACAGGCCTCCTCTCTATGAGAGGGAGTGGGCCGTAACCCACCAAACGGGCCCGGTGCGGGTTGGTAAAGAAATAAAGAAAGAAAGAAAATCCATTTATTTAGCAGACTAGAAGGCACACAGTACATACATTAGTTAAATACAAAGAATAAACATCAAAATAACGAAGGTGTAAATTCCGATATAAGAAATTAGCAGGAAAGTGTGCCTCACGGCTGCGCCAAAAAGGCCCAGTTCAGCAAAAAATGCCAGACAACTATTAGATGTCAATGTCTTCTAGTTTTTCGTTCCAAGAAATGACGGTTTCTATTTTTCCTTTATTTGTGCTGAATGACATTGCTTTATTCATCTTTAATCATATTCTAGGTCAACGGGAAGTACCCTATAGGTTTTGATTCCCTTGCGAGTGTCAAAATATGCGGCATAAACGAAACGTAAACGCCCGTATCTTTTGATTGTTTTGACTTAGAAGTTTGATTTTATTACTGCTTCAAGAGATTGCAGCCCTGAGTTTTTGATGTTAATTTCAACTTGATAACTCCACGTGTTCCTGAGAAAAAGGGTCTTGACTGACGGACAGACAGACGGACAACGAAGTGATTTTATAAGGGTTCCGTTTTTCCCTTTGAGGTACGGAACCATAAAAAGAAGTTTAGGCAGGTCAATTAAGTCGAAATCATTTAATAAAGTCTTAGTTATGCTTTGGCATAATCTCAAACAATTTAGGGCATTCTGTTTTACAGCTTTCAATCTCGAGTTTAATCTGCCAAACTTAGATAAACATTTTATAGAGCCTTCGTTCATTACCGAGACATCGTAACTTTTTAAATTATCAGAAAGTAGATCACCCGAAGCACTCAACAGATTTGGATAATTCCTTCGAAGACAGATTTGTAAGTAAATGTTTATAAAGGAAAGCTTTTTTAGTATTACAGTAATGAGAATAATTATTTGAGCTTAACAAGGCCAAGTCGTTTAAGGATAAGACAGGAAGTAATTTGCAAAAATATTTTCTTGAGCTCTTTTGTTTTAGTTCTGTTATCTTAAGGAGTACTTTGAACTAAGAGGGACTTTATTTTGTAGTAGAAGTACTTTGTTATGTCCCCAGTATAATCCTACTAATATTATAAACGCGAAACTTTGTGAGGATGCATAGCTGGATGTTTGGATTTTGATGAAACCTTACAGTAACATAGCTTATACATCAGAATAACACTTAAGATACTTTTTATTCCGATATTTCCACGGGATCGACACTTATGCTGTTTAAACCATGGGATACAGCTAGTTTTGTATATTTTTACCCGACTTTAGAAAGTAAGTTTTTCTCGCGGCCCATAACATAATCAGCCTATACTGTTACCACTGCTGGGACACAGGCCTCGTCTCTGTCAGAGGGAGGGGTCATAATCCACCACGCAGGCCCAGTGCAGGTTGATAGATGTCACATGTCTTCGATTTTTTTGATTCTAGGACATGCCGGTTTCTTCACGATGTTTTCCTTCACCGTTTTAAGAGCAGTGGTGATGAAATAATTTACACAAAGTAAAGCGCCTGGCTGGGTTCGAAGCTATGACCTACAACTCGTATGGGCCACTACAGCGATGCGATACTTTTTGCAATTTTCATGTTATAATTACCACCCACTTGTCCGTGTAACTGTATCCTATAAATAAGATTTTATCAATGCCGTCATTTTATTTTAATTATTTCCGAACACATTGGTAAGAATGAAATAAACGATAACCTTCTCTATTCTAAATGATGATTTATTCTTTCTTTCTTATTACTAAATATACCCCTTCTTGACCCCGATCACGCTTGATGGAATACGATTGATGAGGTCTATCATGATGCCTGTTCACTCTCGATTTGAAGGTAGATGGGTTAAATGTGGGAGATAACACAGATGCCGGCAGAGAATTCCACACTTTGGCTGTGCGCATAATAAAAGTGGATTTTTGATTTTTACCTCATTGATTCGCTGACTGTAAAAGCATTGTAATTTATATCTTAATCCTTCGACATAGAGTTCTTAACTTGCCGTCGTATTATCCTGGAACAATTATAATTTGGAGGGCCTAGCAATTATAAACATAAAAGTATTTTATTACCTACTGTATTTTTATTAAGAGAAACATTGAATGTTTAATTAAGAATTTGATTGGACGTTTTTTTCCGCTAATGTTCATACAATTAAAAGCTAACTGAAAAATAATGTTTTGATCTGAACACATTTTAGTTTAAGTTTATTTATAGATCAGACGACTAGAACCATTGCCACGTTGAATGGTAATACTAATTCTTTTGATCTTGTGTTGTGATTAATACAAATGTGAAACTGAAGTAAATCATAGAAGTTGCATCACCACCACCACCACCATCACCATCATCATCATGTATGATGATGATGATGACGATGGGGCTCTCTTTTCCGCACTTAGAATCCCATTCGGTCCGTTGTGCGTGGGGATTCTGGCTAACAGGGCCAACCTAGCTCCGCCCAAAAGCACAGAAGCTTCCTGGGAGCTTCACAGCCTTCGCGGAGCGACCTCATTGTTCCGAGGATTTCTGCACGTTGAGAAGCCATGGCCTCGCATTCCAGGATGACGTGGGCGGCTGATTCCTCGGCGTCAAGGCATCCCCTGCAAAGGGGGCTGTCTGTGGCGCCTATGTTGCTCTATTACTGTATAGTAATAGAGTAATATGTTATTATATAGTATGTAATTATAGAAGTTGTGTTTATATGTATAATGTGCAGGATTGAGAAAAGTAGTTTTAAAGAAGAACCCTTTAATTGCTTTTTTTAAATATCTGAACCAATTCATCAACTGCTTAGCCTTTCCCAACTATATTTGGAACGGATTCCAGTATTACCGGATGCAGTAGGTAGAATATAAAATAAAAAAAATAAAACAAAGAGGGAGTGCCTACCCAGTTACTGGGTAACGAGATACACCTTGGTATGATTGGGCAATACATCAAAAACTAATTCTGACATGAAATTGAACCTACATGCTGAAAGTCAATAACTACGTAAGTCAATAATTTAAATCAGCAAACAGGGGGTAATTGCATAACACAATAAAAGAATCAATACGTACGTACGTTGTTCAGCGGACAAATTTTTCGAACATATGAAGCAATGTATTAGCAATAACCTTCAAAATGATCCACATGGTGATTGATGGTGTGTTATGCAATCAGGGTTCTGCTTCCTACATTTTTCCCCCTAAGCTTCATTTCTTTTGATTTATCAACAGTAGTATTTCAGCGGAATCCGTCAAATAATTTTTTTCACGTGTTTGGCCTGAATATAAAGGTTTTTGCTCCATTCTACTTTTAGTTTTGTTTAGCAGCTCGACGCTGATGGATAGGGTTCATGTGAAATCAGATTTTGGTATACAGTTCCACTGGTAGCGTTAATTTTAGGACTTTTTGTGATCTTAAATGGGATTTTAGTTTTTATAGTCAGGCGTGTCGTCTAACCACAGATTTTTTTTTGGAAACTTAATTCATTAATATATTTATCTTCCCTAACTATTCCATGCATACAATATACTAAATGCGAAAGTGTATTTGTCTGTTTGCCTGTCTGTCTGTCTGTTACCTCTTCACGTTTAAACCGCTGAACCGATTTAGGTGAAATTTGGTGTAGAGATACTTTAAGTCCCGGGAAAGGACATAGGATAGTTTTTATTCCAATATTCCTACGGGATCGACACTTATGCGGGTCAAACCGCGGGTCGGTGCTAGTACATATTATAAATTTAGCTCATTGTTCGTGTTTGTCTATGACTGCGTGGTTCTTCTAAGCTACAAAACAGATTTTGATGCAGTTTTCACTGTCATTTAGATAATTGATTTTGGAAGGTCTTTGTGCTTAAATCATTATTTATTGAATTCATAATATATAATGATAACAAATCTTTGTTTTGTCAACTCGTAAAAACATTCCGAAACCAAAGCATGTCGCTTCTTATCATTTATCATCATTTCAGCCGAAAGACGTCCACTGCCGGACATAGGCCTCCCCCATGCACCTCCACTTCGACCGGTTCTGTGCTTCTCGCATCCAACGGGTTCCTGCGGCCTTCACAATGTCGTCGGTCCACCTTGTGTGAGGCCTTCCAACGCTACGTCCGGTACGCGGTCGCCACTCCAGAACCTTTCGGCCCCATCGGCCGTCTGTTCTGCGGGCAATGTGCCCTGTCCACTACCACTTAAGTTTGGCAATTCTTCATTGGTTCGGTTGCCTTGGTTTTCCTGCGGATCACTTCGTTTCTGATTCGATTATGTCGGGAAACTCCTTAGCCCTCTCCATTGCCCTTCAGGTGACTTTTAGCGTTCTAGAAAGGCCCATTGTGAGCGAACAGTGCCATAATAGGTAATCACTGTCAACACGCTCTGGTCAAAAATTTTTGTTTTGAGACACTGCGGTATGTGGGACGAGGAGATATTGCGTAGCTTCCCGAACGCTGTTCAGCCAAGTCGGTCTCGACGATTGACCTCTTTCTCGAAGTTGGACGTAACTATCTGGACAAGGTTTGTCTTAGGTAAATATACTCGAGACCACGACATTGAGTGTAGCGTCTTCGATCTTTATGATTTATTCCGATCTGATCCCCTGAGTCACCCCTCCACCCCCCCTCCTCGATCCCCTGCTAGTTCTTCTTCTGATGAGAGTGCTACTTGCTAGTACATTTTTGCACCTCAACATCAGTCATCATCGTTCCAAAATAGTCCAATAAGTAATATTTTAAAATTTTGTTCTCTCAAAAATTCATCGATGTTTTTTTCACACGAAAAATGTTGTCTTTGAAAAAAATTTTATCTACCGCTCCTTGCTTTAAAACATAATCATGTTTTTTCGTATATTTCAATTCCCAAACTTCCGAGAACCTTCCTACTTCCATCACTCATCAAAGTAAATAAATCACAAGAAAAACAGCCAAAAAGTACCGAAACAGGCTAATTCAAAACCACACATCAATCGTCAAATGTCACAGCAACTCAAAATAATCCATCATGTAACAAGGAGGTATTATCAACAGTTGTACCACGCGCCATTTATCTTGGGACCATCGAGGGAACAAATTAAACACTTTAATACATGAGGCGTGACTAAAAAAAGAAAAAGGGGATGAAAAAAGTGCCCTATCGAGTGGCAGTAAAGATGTTTGCTGGGCTGGAAGTGAAGTAGATAACAAACAAACCTTTGAAATCTATCCCAATGCCGCGACTCGACTTAAAAACCACGAAGAGTCGAACTGACATCAATTTGTGCACAAGGAATAACTGGTTTTACTGAGAAAAGGATGCTAGATGATATAAATAAGGTGACTGGTAATTAGTGACCGATATTTAAACATGATTTTACTCATCATTATAAACCATTTTTCTAACGAAACGACTTTTTTAATTTACCAACCGCGTGACCCCAATCAAACCAATTGAACCGCGCGTGCGGTTCGTACAATTGTTAAAAGAATGAAAAAGAACTATGCATGGTAAAAATGAAATAGTTTTGTTTTTATAAAAGGGATTAGTGAATTAAATTACAGCTGTATTATTTTTGTTAGGTACTGAATAATTGGGCTCTGTAGGTGTGATTAGGGGGTCATGGGCTTTGTTCACAATTTCACTAATTTGAAGAAACCACTATTTTGATGCTAATTCTATTCCGCACAACTGTACTATTTCAGAATCAAACGATGAACGGCTCTGCAGTACATTTTACCTTTATATATGACCTTTAACTTCTCCGACCCGGAGCGTACCATAAGTGGTACACAATAGAAAAATTCAATTGTGTCTTATTAGCTGTCCTTGACCGAGCAAAAAAGAAAATATGTTTATTTGCGGTAAACACTTTTGTCCCACCCAGAAAAAACGATAATATTCTAACCGTTATTTCGATGTGTTGCCAAAGTAAAATAATACATTCAGTTACCATAACGAATATACATTAAAAAGTTGTATATACGTACAATATTAATTTTTAATTTGACAGTGTTGCCACAGTGGACATTATAATTCGGTATTAAAGTAATATATTAAAAAAATCGGTTTAGGCATTTGGGAGCTACGATGGCGCAGACAGACACACAAGTAGTGTCGGACTTAAGATATTTCGAACTAAAGTATTGTCGAAAAAAAGACGTGTCGGAGTTTCGTATTGTCGAAATAAAATCTTGTCGTAGTACGGTTTGTCGAAGTTCAGTTGGTAAGTCCTAGAACTGTCAGACGTCAATTTTATTCCACGAATAAAAGTTAACTGAATTTGGTAAAATCAACCAATGTAATTTTATTGTAAATCAAAATCTTCAAAATCATTAATCAACCAACTCTTCCAGCCAAACTAAATCCACGACAGCCGTTAGCCATCAGTTGCGTTCCCTGACGCCGGCAAAAGACTCAAGTCCCCCCGATATCCGGATTCTAAATCTGTCCAGCTACCCACGTTTGACGTTTACCTTTGATTAGTAATTTTGTATTTCTGTTCACGTAAATAGTTTGAATTGACTCGGGTTGAATGTGAAGTAAAACGCGTTTGGTGGAATTTTATGGGTGCGACCATAGAAATGTTATGGGTGCGACCTTTTTGGTAGTTGTTTCTGGATTGTTAAGGTAACGGTTAATGAGAAATGGATAATGTGCAATTAAGTTGAAGAAAAATATATATAATATATATTTATTTATTAGGGGACAATAAACAGCTACAATATACTGTGTTTACATATAACAATATAGGCTCATCAGCAGTATTAACAATATTGCAGCCCACTGCATTATCCACAGTTAACAAAAATTAAAATAGTTAAAAATAAAAGAAGTTAAAGAGTGCCACCAGATAAGCATAACATAAACATGTAGACATTAAAGCTCATAATAGAAATTGATTCATAACATACAAAGTTAATTATTAAAATATATATATATAAATACATATGTATAAGCAGCTTAGATTATAGATAACAATTAAAGAAGTGGATTTTATTAAAATACAATACATAATTAAAAATTCTAAAACTAAATACAAAATACTTGAATTTAAAAATATATAATATAATATAACAATCACATTGTTTTCCATTATTATCAGATAAAATTTTATGGACATTGAATTTAAATTGTAATTTTGAATTAATGAAAATGTCAATGGTAATGAAATTCCGGTTGTAGGATTCTACAATTCGGCGAATAGGACAACGCAATCCCGAATTGGTACGACAGGTATTTACAGCAAATAATGTACCTGCACGGACATTACGCCTGTTGACAGTGCGGGGGACGACATAGCATAACTTACGGGTGAGATCAATGCAATCAAAGTGGTTATGAACAATACCATGTAGTATGTTGGCTTCTGACAACTTACGTCTAGACTCTAAAGATAACAGATTATACTTGCATAACAATTGCGAGTACGAAAAATATATTTTGTGGCACCTATATGACATGGTTCGAAGAAATTTACGTTGGACCCTCTCGATCGCATCTATATATTTCTGGTAGAATGGGTTCCAGATTGGGACTGCATAATCAAGCTGCGAGCACACAAGTGTCTTAAATAAATAAAGATATGTAGAAGGCCGTTTGAACTCAGAAGATGACCTCATCACAAAACCAAACATCTTAAATGAATTATTAATAACTTTCTCCACCTGCTGATTCAGTGACAACTTATCATCCAGTAGAACACCAAGATCTCTTACAATAGAGGTGTTTTCAAGTAAGGTATTATTTAGGCTGTAGTTAAACTTCATAAAAGATTTATTTTTGGTAAAATTTATAGAATGGCATTTGGAAATGCTCAAGTGAAGTTTGTTCTCATGGCAGTATGCTGAGAGTCTATCAAGGTCTTCTTGAAACAATAAACAGTCTTCTAAGGTGGTAATCGTTTTAAAGACTTTTAAATTATCGGCATACATTAGAAATTTTGTACTTAAGAAGCATTTCCGAATGTAATTTATATATATATTAAATAACAGCGGCCCCAGGATTGAGCCCTGTGGAACACCAGAAGTTATGGATACTGTATCAGACTGATGGCCACTAATAACAACCTTCTGTGTTCTATTTTTGATGTAGGACGAAAACCAGCGGAGCAGATTTCCCCGTATGCCATTAAATGCAATCTTATTCAGCAAAATTTCATGATCGACCTTGTCAAAGGCTTTTTTGAAGTCTGTGTAAACAGCATCCACATGCAAACGTCTATCCATACTTTCAAAAAGATAGTTGGTAAATACCAACAAATTGGAAACAGCAGATCGACGCCTAACAAAACCATGCTGTTCAGGAATTATGGCATTATGCACGATTGGGTAGATTTCGTTATGTACGAGTCTTTCAAAAAGCTTTGACAAGGTCGACAGAATTGAAATGGGTCGGTATTGCTCAATGTCATTTTTCAAGCCACCCTTGTGCACGGGGGTAATATTAGCCCGTTTCCATATTTCAGGAAACACCCCTTCACTCAGACTTTTATTGTAAATTATATGAAGGGGTCTATAGATGCTATTAGCCGTAACCTTGAAAAACAGAGCTGGATACCCATCGGGACCTGCTCCTTTAGTCGGATCGAGTTGTTTCAGTTCCCGTAGTAATTTAGACTCTTCAATATACAGGTTGTCAATTAGGGTGTTAACGTTACACTCACAATACGTTGGCGGCGTCCATGTTGACAACGCGGGCGATGCGGGTTCGAATACCGATAGGAAAAAATCTGAGAACATATTGCAAATCACGTCTGGAGCACCTGACTTAACGCTCTGGTAATGCATAGTAGATGGGATACCTGATTTATTTTTCCGATTAGATATATACTTCCAAAAGTATTTAATATTGGAAGTAAGATTATCTTCAACAGATTGAATGTAGGTGGAATAACAGTTCTTACAGGCTTCTTTAAAATAATTCCGGTATTCAGAAAACATATTGTAGTCTTTAATGTTCTTGTATTTCTTCCACTTAACCCAAAGGCGTTGTTTCTTTTTGAAAGTCTTAATCAGGTGCGGGGAGAACCAAACAGGAAAGTCAAGTGCTCGAGACTTCACCTGAGGGACGTTCGGTCCGACAATGTCACTCAAAATGCCATAAAAGGCATTCACGGCTTCCTCGGACGGAAGGTGATCCAACAGGGCTGACCATTCGACTTCATCGATTTGCTTATTAATAACATCATAATTAGCCTTACGGAAGTCGTATTTATTCATAGATTTTCTTTTTATGGTTTGCATAGATATACTAATAGGGGCTATTGCAACATATATATATAATATAATATAAAATATATATAATAATATAGTATCTATATATATATAATATATTTTTCCTTCAACTCGAATGCTGTGTTTTTGGTATACTTTTTGAATAGAAAGTACACCCAAACTGAAATGGAAAAGTAAATATTTATATACCTACTCATGCATTCATAAACTTCACGCCTTCTTCTATGGCGTAGGCAGAAGCTACAATAGACAATTCAAAAGTGCCTGTAATTATTTTATTTGAAATAAATGCTTTGAGTTTGAGTTTACAGAACGCCACCTGCAATGATCTTTACATACTCCTTTTGCTTCGTTCCTGAATAACTATTATAATCCACATAATAACCATTATAGTTTGGATGACCTTCGTAATTCTATGATATTAAATTCCTGAGAAAATTCTAAACCGAAGTGGGAAATAAAAGTTTATCTTCATTAATTAACACTTTGCGGAACACTAAATGCTCCCAGATGTAATAACCAAAAAACTTCTACTGTGCCTATATTAGTGTCCTTCAACCGATTAATTAATATGGACTTTAATTTACCTACATCATGATTTTAATTCAGAAAACTTTATTGAAAATAACCTGAAAAAAGATTGAACTGAATTTAAAAATTCGTTAAACCTACTTCGCCCCATTCTAAAATAAAGTCCATCATTTGAACTGCAGTAGACTTTCACTCCGACTGGCAGCAACTCAAACCTTATTCAATCCATTGCAGATCCAAAAGCGTCATCTACCAAACTTACAGTCCAAAGCGAGCGATGAAGCTAAAAATACTTGAACTAATATGCCTGATTCAAGTTCTCCAAAATTAGAATCGTCTAGACATCATCTGACTCCACTCTTCAAGAATGTCGCTGAGACAAATCATATAAAAAACTAACTAAACAATTTCTGAAGTGTAATTTGATACTTACTAGGAATTTTATGTCCTTTGAAAAACTCAAACCAAATCTTTGATGTCTGGTTTTCGGCGGTTTGAGTCCAATTATGGGCTAGAAATGATGATTAGAATAATAATTGTTAAACTTATGATTTACTAGCTGCGCCCCGCGGTTTCACCCGCATAAGTTTCGATCCCGTAGGAATATCGGGATAAAAAGTATCCTATGTGTCAATCCTGGTTATATCCGTGTACCAAATTTCATTCAAATCGGTCAGTAGTTTTTGCGTGAAAGAGTAACAAACATCCATCCATCCATCCATCCTCACAAACTTTCGCATTTATAATATTAGTATGGATTAAGTAAGAAAAAAGTACTGATTAAAATGAAGTTATAACCTAATGCAAAAGACATTTTAGATTTGTTATTAGTTTAAAATTAGTCTCCATTGTAAAACCAGGACATCTGTTGAAAGACAATCTATCTTTATGTATGTTTCATTCAATAAATAACCTGTTAATAACGAAAAAATAAATAAAAATAAATAACGTGTTAGATACTTATCTACGTGTATTATATAGTTATGTATCTATAGTATACACGTAGTTATGTATCTAACACGTCATCATCACCAGCCTAAACTGCTACATTCACCGTATTTTTCAAGAAAACTTCCTTTTTTAACTTTTTTTTTACATAAAAACTCCTAAACTTAATTTAACCCACAAAGACTCACATCCTCCTAAGCACGTGCTCAAACTTTTTAAAATCGACATCCATATCGACAACCCTATCCATTCGTAATTTACGATCTTACCCGAAGTTTTACGACGTCATTCGGGCTCACGTCACAGCCACGATTCCGTTAATGAGAATGGGAACTATCAGTCAGCAACCGGCCGGAATCAACGATATTGGATAGAAAACGGATATCTATTTCTGGATTTTATCTTACCTTCTATGTAAGTGCACGTGCGGTAAAAGTGTGGCATCTCCTTATTCAATTTTACCAGCTTTTTTGCTTTATGTGTGGAATAACGCTGCGGATTTTGAACGCGGCCATTATGGTTCGATTGGTCTTGGGTATAAGGATGTGTGAGTGTGAAAGTGTGATTTATCAGACTTATTTCTCGTTTTGGTTATCTACTTTATAAAGGGCAGAAGAGTAAGATATTCTTGGTTAGTTAGTAATTGATGGACGATTGAGTGTGTCTATTGCAAAACTAGGATCAACTGTTTATTTATAGTGTTTCCATAATTTTAAAAGCCAACAGTCTTAAAATAATAATAATGTACGTATGTAAGTATGTACAAGTGCCTATATAAAAAAGATGGGAAATAATCAAAGGGCATTAAAAAATTCGACCGCATCGCTGTCAACAAGAAAAGTGCCCAAAAGGCTGGCAGCAAGGCCAACTAGGACCAATGAAATCACGAATCTATGTTAAAAAAAAATGTATGCAAGCAGTACTCTAAGGCTGACTAGGTGTGGTCAGAGGTAACTGCAACCGACGACGCCGGCTGTCGCCGACACGCGACACTCTTGTATTTGAGTACGGTGCTGAAATACACGAGTGGCATATTGTCGCCGGCAGCCGCCGACGCGTCGACGGTTACAGACTTGCAGTTGCCTTTGTCGTCGACGCGTCTCGCTCGTGTGTGTGCACACTTAGACATGTTCCCGTCTCTATCTTTCACTTGTAGTTTGACAGTTGTGCGATAGTGACAATAACGCTGAACTAAGGTGTGTAACGTTTATATATCTCTACCTAAAAAAATATTGCATGCCTTAGACTTGCGGAGTTTGTTAAAATACATTATTTTATATATTTTCTTAACCCGTTAGTTCACATACAATGATTGAATTGAGATCAAACGTTTGGGAAGTGAGTCAGGGCTTCATCTAAGTACGTATTATTTTCATGATGGAGATCAAAAGATTTTTCAAATGATTATGCTTACGTAGATCTTCCATTGTTTTATGATGACGAGTCTGTAGATATTATTATTTGATTTAAATACTTTTTGAGGGTGAGGGGCTTGTGGCTAAATATACAGCCGCACGGGTCGATCGTCCAGGTTAAGCTACGCTTGCCGCGGTTGGTCCGTGGATGAGTGACCATCTTTACATACCAAGACCCCTCCGTGCCTCGGAAAGCACGTTAAGCTGTTGGTCCCGGCTGTCACTCGTGGATCTTTGACAGTCGTTACGGGTAATCAGAAGCCCGAAAGTCTGACAGCAGTCTTACCGAGGGGTTTCGTTTTGAATTATCCAGTAACTGGGTTGTGGAGGTCATATAGGCAGTCGCTCCATGTAAAATACTGTTACTCAGCTGCATCCGGTTAGACTGGAAGCCGACCCCAACATAGTTGGGAAAAGGCTAGGTAGATGATGACTTTTTTGAGGGTATGTCAATACCGACACTTTTATCTTGTCTAGGCTTTTTGTGGTAAAACTGGGCGCATTTATCTTTGTAAACTCGATTATTTGAAACATCACATTCTTGGATTTTTTCTAAAATGTCTGGCTTGGCCTTAGATGTGGCTGAGAACAATATAATAAAGTCAAAGGTTAGTCACACCATTTGTAACTCAATAACAGTTAGAAAGATTTTTATGATTTTTGATTTGTTGGATTTGTCTTCGCCCCGAATCCTAACTAGTCCAAACTTTAATATTATATACTGCGAAAGTAAATTTGTTTGTTTGTTTGTTACCTACCTTTTCACGCCTAAACCACTGAATCGATCATCCTGAAATTTTGCACATACCTACGTTGTCAGGTGTACAGAAACGGAGAAAGAGTAACTTTCATCCCGAAAAAAAGTGCTGTTTCCGCGGAAAACTACAATAACGTTATTATAATAATAGATGGCGCCACGTGTCTTTCGAGTCATGATTGAATTTTATTAGAAACTTTAGAGTTTTATTAACGCAAACTGATTGTCAAATTCTAAATTAATAAGCGAAGACGCGGACAAAACCTAGTAGCAGAATAACTATTAAAACAAGGGAAAAATTCACGAAAGAAAAAGAATGATGATAATTCATCCATACTCATATTATAAATTCGAAAGTAACTCTGTCTGCCTGTATGTTACGATGAACGGCCCTCGATAAAATTTGGCAGAGAGATATATTGCATACCGGGGAAGGAGATAGGATAGTTTTTATCGACATACCTCGCTGGCGAAGCCGTGGGCGGAAGCTAGTTTCAACATAATTTATTGATTCTGAGGCGGTACGAAGTCCGCCGAGCCAGCTAGTAAATTAATAAAGAAGCCATGGCACATGCCTTAATATGAAGAAACATTTATAATTAGAATCTCTGACTATCATAGGTATTCATAAAACAAACTACGTATGAACATTTTTGATCAAAACTTTCGCAGGATATGCCTAAACTTTTGAGCTCATCAAAGGCTAATAAAGTTTAATTACAGATGTCATATCCTGCTCCATATACTTACCGTACGAAACTAAGCCACGGGCAGAAGTTAGTTTAATAATGGGCAGTAGTTAGGAAAAGTCTGTATTTTGGAGTGGACTTAACAAAGGCAAGGTTATTTTGTATCTTTTTATACTACAGAGTGGATTTTGTACAGATTAGAAAACTATTTATTATTAATAACTAGCTGCGCCCCGCGGTTTCACCCGCATAAACGTTGATCCCGTGGGGATATCATGAGAAAAAGTAGCCTATATGTTAATCCAGGATGTTGGCTACCTCCATATAAGATTTTATCTAAATTGGTCCAGCCGTTTGAGCGTGAAGAAGTAACAAACATATAAACACACAGACACACACACACTCACAACCTTTCGCTTTTATAATATTAATGTGATATTAATTTAATTATATATTATTATTATTATATTTTATTATTATTTATTTAATTTATTAACTGTGGTATACCTCTACATAACTTTAGATATCATGATATGCAATCATTATGATTGTAAAATTGCACTCCAGACCCAAAAGATACAAGCAATGCTTAGTTTGTGGCTCACCGAATCCGTCACATTGTATTTTTACTTTTTGATGAATAAACTTATTATATTATTATTATTATTTATTTTTGGGGGCTTTGTTCCATCTTTTGTGCCATGATTCCCTGGTCAGAGTGAGTCTTATCCAGGTCTTCCTCGCGATCTTCAATAGGCCATCCACCCATCTGACTGTTGATCTGCCAACTTGATGAGAGTTAATTATGAACATAAAAAAAAAAACAAATAGGTACCTCTATGCCAATTCTTGCAATAGCAAACTCTCAGTTAACCTCATATTTCAGAAGACCAATTCAGACACCAATCTACATACTCTTCACAAGATCTGATCAAATTTATGTCTGGATTTTCTTCAAGACTACCTCTGAGTTTGTTTCGGCCTTTCTTAGAGTAGTCAGATACGAGACGCCGACCTCATCTAGTTTTATAAAAAATATGATTGACGTGTAAATGAGTTTGTACAAACCTACTTAAAGAAATAATCATTCATCATTTATCATTTGACAGTGGACTTTTTTCGGCTGGTAGAGTGAATGGTGATGACTATAATGGTCGTTAGTTATGATTTCTTGTGTTTTTCTCGTCAGTCATAATTGTAATTGCATTTATGTCCTCCCAAGTTATTTTAAAAATAGTCAAGTATTTGCTGTTTTTGGTTCCATATTCAGATTTTTCTTCGTTAATCTAGACGGGAAAACATTGTTGTCTGCATTTCACCAAATTCCTCATTCATCTCCGACAGAGCAAATGAAACCGATTTTATACCGAGAACCACACAATTAAATCATTTAATTCAATATTATATTATTATGACAAAAATCGTAGTAAAGAGTATATAGTTAGTTCAGCCAGGTTTCAGACTGGCTAAAGTAGACTCATGTTTTATGGGTTACTGTTTAAAATGTTATAATAAATTAGTATAATTTATTAAAATAAAAAGAATGTGGGGACATTCTTCAACTGAATGACACAAAATTGAAGTCTTGTATAAAACGCACACTATGCAGGCAGCCATATTATAAGTTAGGGGATTAAATCGCTGATAAAAATGCCTGGCTCAATGCTGGACCTGCTCCATAAACACAACTAATTGATTAACACTTCAAAATACTGTTGGAGCTGCTGAAGATTGTAAGACTATCTTTGCATTATATAAACTCAATTTCCTTTGTATTGTATAATTGCATAGCACAGATATGAGTTCTGTGTACTATAGAGGTACCATTTACCGGGTAATAATATTTCTTTCATTGACTTGAATGTGCCCTGGCGGCTGATAGTATGTCATGCTCACTAAAATGTCTCGCTGACGGTGGCGTGTGTGTTGGATCATTTAGCTCCCTTCAAAATGGTTGAGCTGAATGATGCTGATCTATGCGTCATGTACGTGAACGGGCGCCGTCAGTTGGGGCTGGTCATCACTTAGCTGCCTCGACTTATTTTTATTAATTTTATTTTTGGATTGTTGTTTTGTTAAGTACTATTTGCTGTAGGTACTCTGGACGCTTTTAACACGTACTTCTTTTTTTTTACATCGTTCTCACATATATTCAACATTAATGATGTAACAAATATTTTTGTAAAAATATAATTTAAAAGAGTGTCCATGGAGTTTCTTGTCCGTTCTTCTCCATAGGTACCCACGCTTTTGGAATGGGTAACTAGCTTTATATTTTCTGACTGACCGACTTCTTGACAATTCAAAAGTGCCTGTAAATGGTTGAATTGAAATAAATGCTTTGAGTGTGAGTTTGAGATAGGTACCTAATATTCTTTTCTCTTCGACTGCAAAATTAAATTGAAATTCAACAAACGAAACTAATTAATTCCATAAAAAGATGAAGCAGACATTACATCTGTTTCGAATATATTTTCGAACAATGCAGCACAAATTGAGAATACAGAATTCACTCGTAGGTATTTACGGAATACATTGAACAAAATGATGAAAAATTAATTTTATTGCGCCGGTTGCATCGGAAGGCATAATACATTACGGTTCTGATACTATCGAATTTATACGGATGTCATTTTGTACAGAGAATTTCAGTGAAAGAAATAAAAAAAAAAAGTTTATCCGGACACAGTTCGTGAAACACAAAATCACAAATTAACAAAATAAAAATAATTATTCAAGCAACAATACCTAGTGCGTGTCTCAGTGGAATTATTGCTATTAATTAATATGTTCAATATTATTATATAAGACGGAGGTCTCCCTCGGAGGTCTCCCCATATTTTAATAAGTTCTGCGGGCGTACTATGCGCAGTGTTGGTTATTGCGCAATAGAAAAACCGTTTGCAGTTCAAATCAAATTATAATTTACGAAGAAATTAATTACAATAGCGATTCACACTCTGTAGGTACATACAGTAGGTACATAGACACAGATACGGAACGCGAAACAGTTTTTGAGTACATGTTATCCGTATACGTTGTCCAATTGTCAAGAGGATCGCTCCAGCGTTGTTCTAGCGCTCTCGTCGACTCCCACAAACTCAGGCTAGATTCTGTCGACCGCCGCCTGGCGCTGGCGTCCCGAATAGTCAAACGAATGACTCCGACATGTATTTCCAATATTTTATGCAGATTACATTTTTGTTTTTATCATTCAGATGGGAAACATAGCTTTTCGGATTAATTGAAAACTCAAACTCAAACTCAAAGCATTTATTTCAATTAAACCATTTACAGGCACTTTTGAATTGTCAAGAAGTCGGTCAGTCAGAAAATATGAAGCTAGTTGCCCATTCCAAAGCGTGAAAAATTGTTACAACTGAAAATATTAATTCTTTCATTAAACTTGCGACAATATAAGATATGAGGGGTTAACCAATTCTATAGATTCTGGTATGAATAAAAGTTTAAGCATTTCTGTACTATAGAAATCGATTGCAGTCTTGCACCCAATTCTTCTTCTTCATTTCAAACTAATTTACCAAACCATTCCGTTTCAATTTACCAAAAGTTCAGTTTACATAATGAAGAAAAACGTGAAAATCTAATTATAGCAACACATTTTGGACTTACGTTTCCAATAAATAGCTGACACACACACACATACAGTACATAAACTATGAGCACTCTTCCCTCCCTAATGTTTCCATCAGTTACAACTGAACTTCAGTTAAAACAGAATGACATCGGCATACCTTTCAGTCGCAGCCGAGTGAACGAACCCGAGTACACCCGAACACGCTTGCGCTTGCGGCGGTCGAAAATAGCCTGACGGAGGGCGCTCGCTCCCCTCTTCTTTTGTTCCTATTTTGAAATTCAAAAAATAGAAATGAAGGGTGTTTCGGGATGTGCGTGAGTGAGTCAGTGTCGGACGGCGCGCCGGCGCGTGCGTTGTTTCCGCCGCGGAAATCGGATTATTAGAATTCCGGAACTCCGTTTTTTTTCCTTTTTTGAAGTGGTGTTGAGTGGCTGTGTTGGTAGATACGGATGTGTGATGTGAATTGTGTTTTATGAATATTTTTGGAAATTCGAGATTTTTGTCGGTATGTATTAAATTTAATATTTTTCGTATTATAATTATTTTCATGTTGCGCCACGTGCTGAAACTCTTCACAGTTTTTTTGCACGTAATTAATTAATTGCCGTAATGTTTTATGTACTACCTAATAAACTAGGTAGGTTTATTAGATAGTACATAAAACATTTCTAAGTAATTTTTTTAAACCGATTATGAATAATGGAATAATTAAAATATTTTTTTGGGTTGTATATTTATGGCTGTTGTAACACCCATATAACCGGTAAAATATACTGCCTGCAAATATTTTTTTCAATTGAGTTGATTGGCGAAATCCTAATTGTGTGAAATATTCATAACATTACCCGAATTCAGCTTAAAAGCTACCTTAATTAGCTACCAGGGAAAGGTTTTAATGACTGCGAATGCAACTAACGAAAGGGTCTACTGCATTTCGCGCTTTTATTATTTCTAGCATGACGATATCGTGGCCGTCCGTCATAACGTAATTGTGGACGGAAATTTAATAGCACCTGCATACTCGTACATTTCCATACATTTTCCTTTCCTCTGCTATTGTGATGTCGTGATGTGTACGTGGACGACCACAATATTATCGTCACGTTAGAAATTATGAAAGCGCACGGACATACGTTCTGAACAATAATTCAAAGCACGAGTATGAGCTCCTCAAGTTCTGAGTTGAGGTACATGGGTACTTTCCTCAAAAGACCATTTCAGTCATCAATCTATCATGGTCTTCACATGATCTGATCAAGATTATGTCTGGACTTTAACCTTTTAACCGCTTACCGAATAATCCGACAAATATTTTCGTGTCCATTTCGCCAGGGTCGTATATTTACGACAAAATACCACAGCTCGTTTAATCTGCTTTTTTATTTAGTTAATTACGCTGTATTCTATCAGGTATTTTTTGTTTTTTTCGGGCGCTGGGGGCACGACGTCTGATATGAAGTCGGCGGTTAAAAGGTTCACGGGTTAAAAGACATTATGACCTTTTTTTTTTTTTTTTTTTAAGGATGGGAAATCATCCAATGACCCCTCCCGCTCTGGGTGGAGCGGAAGGGAGTGTCAGACTCTTACTGACTAAAACCCATGCGTGTTCCTTCCTTAGCCCTTTATGTTCCGGGGCAGCGGTAACCCTTTCGGACAATCCCGCTGCCCGAGACATTATGACCTTTCGAGTTTTTTTTCAGCCTTTCTTCTTTTTGTGAGACGTTACCTTGCAATAAAACAAAAAATGGTGAGAACGGTGGTCAATTAATATGTCATAATGAATCACCAATATTGTGTCACTTTACTAACAATAGTAATTGTAAGTCATTATTGTAATTACTAACACATTGGATCTTAGTTATGTGACTTAAAGAATTATAATTATCTTCTCAGAGTAGTCAGATAGGAAATGCCGACCTCATCTAGCGTATTTATTTTTTATGATATGACGTGCAAAAGTGATTCTGATATCCTTTTTACAGAATGAATAATTTAATTTCATTGTACTCGGTTGATAGAATATAGGAACAAACTAAACACCGAAGATTGAAATAGTTTAGCGACCTCATTATTTGTAAATATCGTAAAAATACGTCACTGGCGCGTCTACTGTTCTACGAAACTGTACCTACTTCTATAATTATTATTAGCCTGTGATGTCCCACTGTTGAGCAAACGCCTCTCTACTCTCTTCCTACTTCTCTCTGTTCAAAGCTGCTAAATACCAGTTCAAGTTGGAGTCCAGCTCATCCCGCCATCTCCGGCTGGACCTGCCGCGATGTCACTTGCCATTAAGAGGGACCCATTGGGTCATAATTCCCATCGTTTGGCCCATCGGTCGTCTGACATGCGGCAGATGTGACTAGCCTTTTAGAGTGGCGAAAAAAAACTGTACTTCTAGAATTTCTAGTTAGGTATTTTAAATATATTAGGTTGTACAATATTCCCTTGTAAACAACTTAGTAATAAAACAGCCCCTTAGGCAAATTCATAATATTTCATAAATATTAAACTATCTGCCAGAAATTATTTGAAACCTTGTAAAATGAAATTAATAAAAGTGGCGCTTAACGTATTAATAAAGAGTAGTTACCGACCTCATTTATATGAATTGCTAGTGATGTGTTCGGTATTTGCGGATATTTGCGGGCGTAATATCCGCGGTGCTCTCTCTTGCGGATAATATTTTGGTAAGATTCTCACAGTAAGCAGATTTGCCAAGCTTATTTCTTTTGGTTTATTGTCTATCGATCTTAACTGATACGTTAACATGACGATTTCGGTCATTATTCGTACTAGTTCCATTTATTTTATTATCTTTCACACTTATTGTTGACTAGAATAATCTAATAACTACCTCACTACCACCTACCACCCCCACCGCCTTACTACCTTGAGTACCTACCTATATGTTCTATCTACAAGATCAGGAAATATTTCACTTTAAGAATCATTTAACATTAACTTTTGCTAATGGCTTCGCCGGCGTTATTGTCGGAAATTATCCCACAGGAATGTAATATTAGTAATGTAAGTAGAATTCTATTTATTCTTTATTTGTAAAAATGTTGCTGGATTCATTATTCTCATACCACCATACCTACAAAGATGTTGTTTTAAATATCCGAAATTTTTCGTATACTTGCGACACAACACTACTGTTAACGTTAATAATTCGCTCGTCCGTCCGTACTGTAAAGGGGCCAACAGACGATCGACAGCGGTCGATAACATTTACAAAGAATATTTCAGAACATTTTCACTAAACTATTTAAATTGTTTCAGCCACTTAAGAGAGCCATTGATTGGTATTGGGATTTAGAAGATGAGTTCAGGGATTTCCTTAGAACGAAAGATAAATAAAGAATCAGCTGTTTATTATTGCTAGTTAGAGGGATAAATAGGTTATCGGACTCGTAATGTTGTTATACCTACCATAGTATTTTACTGTAGGTATTTTCATCATCTGCCTAGCCTTTTCCCAACTATGTTGGGGTCGGCTTCCAGTCTAACCGGCTGCAGCTAAATACCAGTATTTTACATGGAGCGACTGCCTATCTGACCTCCACAAAACAGTTACTGGGTAATACGATACCCCTTGGTAAGACTGGTTGTCAGACTTTCAGGCTTCTGACTACCCGTAACGACTGTCAAAGATGACAGCTGGGGCTTTCCGAGGCACGGAGGGGTCTCGGTATGTAAAAATGGTCACCCATCCACAGACCAACCGCGGCAAGCTTAACCTGATCAATCGACCTGTGCAGCTGTTATTATTTAGCCACGGGTCTACTGTAGGTATTTTATTAGGTCCAAACTCAAAGTTTGCCAGCGAGCCATGGAGCGCAGTATCCTGGGGGTTCGAATTTCTGACCGTATGAGGAACACAATAAAACCAAGATAACAGACGTTACACAGAAAGCCGCTAAACTTAAGTGGGAATGGGCTGGACTTGTTTGCCGCATGTGAGGTGTCAATTGGGCTAGGAGAACTACTGTCTGGGTCCTACTAAACGCACGACGCCATCGCGGCAGGCCATGACGAAGATGGCGGGACGAGCTTGACTCCTACCGCAGGGACTGGCCGACTGGGAGTGTACTTCTCTCCGAACCGAACTCTCGCCGAGTTCCACAACTCTTTAACAGAGTTGACTGTCGTCGTCGGAAACCAGTCCTTCCCCGTGTTAGTGCTCGGGGACTTCAACGCCAAAAATTTGGCCTGGGGTTCCCGTTGCACGGACATGCGGGGAAGGATGGTGGAGGACTGGGCTCTGGAAACAGGCCTGGTCGTCCTAAATCGGGGTTCTGTTCCCACGTGTGTGCGGATGCGGGGCGAGTCGGTGGTGGACATTTCGTTCGCTAGCCCCGCTCTGTCACAGCGAGTAATTGACTGGCGCGTCATGGAGGAGGTGGAGACCTATTCCGATCATCGGTATATCCGGATCGACGTCTCCGCCCAGACCTCTAGCGCGCCGGTCCAACAGACCCCGAGTGGTCCGCGGTGGGCGCTGAAGCAGCTGGACCGGGAGCTCCTCCTGGAAGCCTCAATCGTGCAGGCCTGGGTGTCATCACTAGACAGGCCTGCCGACATTAACAACGAGGCGGAGTGGTTCCGGGAGGCCATGTCCGAGATTTGTGACGTGGCAATGCCCCGAGTTCGGCCAGGATGCGCCCGACGTCAGGTGTACTGGTGGTCGCAGGAGGTAGAGGTGTTACGCAAGGCGTGCGTTGATGCGCGACACCTGTACGCCAGGCACCGCAGGCTCCGCACCCGCCCTCCGGATGCGGAAGCCACGGAGGCGGAGCTGTACGAGGGGTACAGAGCGGCGAAGACCGCCCTCCAAGAGGCTGTACAGCGGGCCAAAGATATGGCCCGCGAGGAGATGCTGGAGACTCTGAACAGAGATCCATGGGGGCGCCCTTACAAAATGGTGCGGAATAAACTCCGCACCTGGGCCCCCCCACTGACGCAGAGTCTCCGGCCACAGCTGGTGGAGGAGGTGGTGAGCGCTCTGTTCCCTTCACGGGGGGAGCATACTCCCCCGCCCATGGCTCCGCCAATTGCGGTGTCCGAAGCGGACCACGCGGACGACGACGACATCCCTGAAGTGACCGGGGTAGATCTGAGAGTGGCGGTAGGCAGGCTGAAGGCCAAAAATACCGCCCCAGGGCCCGACGGCTTGCCGGGCAAAGCCTGGGCCCTGGCCTCGACGGCTCTCGGACCCCGACTGGAGGCGCTCTTAAGCGCATGTATGGAGAGGGGCCAGTTTCCACTCCGTTGGAAGACGGGGAAGCTGGTCCTCATTCGGAAGCCAGGGCGCCCTGCGGACTCTCCGTCCGCATTCCGGCCCATCGTGCTGCTCGACGAGGTCGGCAAGCTCTTTGAAAGAGTGATTGCGGGCCGCCTCGTCGGGCACCTGGTGAGGACGGGGCCGGATCTTGCGGATAGCCAGTTTGGCTTCCGCAAGGGGCGCTCTACGGTGGACGCCATCATGCGCGTGAGAGCCCTCACGACGGGGGACGCGGTGTCCCGGGGTGGGGTGGTCGTGGCGGTGTCACTCGACATCGCCAACGCGTTTAACACCCTGCCCTGGAGCTGCATTGGGGAGGCACTCCGGTATCACCGGGTGCCGACCTACCTCCGTCGAATAGTCGGGGCGTATTTGACGGACAGAGCCGTCATCTACCCCGGTCGCGATGGGGAATGGAACCCGCGAGAGATGTCGTGCGGTGTCCCACAGGGATCGGTCTTGGGGCCGCTCCTGTGGGACATCGGTTACGACTGGGTGCTGCGGGCAGACCTCCCTGATGGCGTCAGCGTAGTTTGCTACGCTGACGATACGCTGGTCCTGGCGCAGGGGAGGTCGCATCAGGCGGCGGCCGACGCAATGACACGCGGGGTTGCGATAGTCGTGGAGAGGATCCGGCAGTTGGGTCTCGAGGTGGCTCTGCACAAGTCCGAAGCCATGACATTTCATGGGCTTCGGAACGGGCCACCATCGGGATCCCAACTAACGGTAGGAGGGGTTCACATCGGCGTCGAGACGACGATGAAGTACCTGGGTCTCGTCCTCGACAGCCGGTGGAACTTCGTGGAGCATTTCCGACGTTTGGCCCCCAAACTGGAACGGGCTGGGGCCGCTTTCAAGCGGCTCCTGCCCAACCTGAGGGGGCCAAACGCCTCCTGCCGGAGGCTTTACGCGGGGGTCGTGCGGTCCATGGCCGTATATGGCGCCCCGGTGTGGGCGCGTTCACTGCGGCTTCGAGCCGCCCACTACCTGAACGCGCCCCAAAAGGTGGTCGCCATACGGCTGATACGGGGGTACCGCACGATCTCGCGCGAGGCGGCAAGCCTCCTTGCCGGACTGCCGCCATGGGATCTGGAGGCGATGGTCCTCGCGCGCCTCTTTGAGTGGCGCGCGGAGGCACTACGCCGGGGGGAAAACCCGCTTCCGCGGCAAATTGCTGCGGAGCGGACAGACCTCCGGCGCGATCTCATGGCGGCATGGAAAGCGCGACTGTCGCAACCCAGCGCAGGGCACGCCGCGATAGCGGCGGTAAGGCCCCTCTTTGAGGAGTGGCTAGAGAGGCGTCACGGCGCCCTCACCTACCGCCTGACGCAGGTCCTCACCGGACACGGATGTTTCGGGAGGTTCCTGCACATCATCAGGCGGGAGGAAACGCCCGGGTGTCACCACTGCGAGAATCGCCCTGAGGACACGGTGGAGCATACGGTGGAGGTCTGCCCGGCTTGGGCAGAGCACCGCCGTGCCCTCGTAGAGGCGATCGGCAGCGGCGGCGACCTCTCGCGCCCGGCCCTGGTCCAAGCCATGGTCCGGGGCGAGAGGGAGTGGGAGGCAGTCACCTCCTTCTGCGAAGCAGTCATGCTAGCGAAGGAGGTGGCGGGATGGGCGAGGGAGAGAGCTGAGAGAGCCGCCCGTCCCAGCCGCCGCGGTAGACGCTCCGGGCGTCGGGAGCCGCGTGACGACTCCCGGCCACCGTAGGCGCGGGCCTGCGGACGGCGAGTAATGGTTAGCTCGCCGTCGACGGATGGGTTTTAGTCAGTAAGAGTCTGACACTCCCTTCCGCTCCACCCAGAGCGGGAGGGGTCATTGGATGATTTCCCATCCTTAAAAAAAAAAAAAAAAAAAAAAAAAAAAAAAAAAAAAAAAAAAAAAAAAAAAAAAAAAAAAAAGGGACTGGCCGACACTCGCAAAAGACAGAATTGTGGTGTGGAAAAGGGAAAGGAAGGCCTTTGCCCTGCAGTGGGACAGTACAGGCTAGTTCAATTAGATTACGTTACATTTTACACACTGGATATTATTTAGGTTGTTGGTAACTAGACTTGAGATACGCCCACTTGTAGAAACGCCAGCACAATCAAGCTACCGGAAGCTGTAAAACTTTCCCAATCAACCTTGAACCTTATGCTTTAGGGATATGTCACACAATTATTGTTTAATACGTTGGGCGATAAATTCATTCAGTTATTTGTGGTGCAATCAGTAAGGCCATTGTTAGAGCCGATAATGTCACAGAGTTAAAAATTTATCAGTATCTTAGTAAGTGAGATAGATCCCGGTCTAACACGGGTTATAATGATGTTTATAAAGATTATGTCGCACCTACTTTTCAAAGCAACACAAAAACAGCGAAATTTAAATAAGAAATCTAATTATAGTCCAGCATGTCGATTCTCTAAAAATCTCACCGTGAAAACTTGCGTGGAGTGAGCTGTCATTCCATCTGATGCTATAGGGATTTACACTAATGACAGCTCACTCCACGCTCACTTCACCTAAGTTTTCACGGTGAGATGGTCACAGAATCGCACTGCTGTAGTGCTATTCTGCAAAAATCTCAGCGTGATAACTCAGGTGAAGTGAGCTTAAAGTGAGCTGTCATTAGTGTCAATCCCTATAGAATCAGATGGAATGATAGCTCACTTCACTTAACTTCTCACGGTGAGATTCTAACAGAATCGACCGGCAGAAACACGTTTTGGACACACACTTTATTCGGCCCTAAAGGCTTATTACTCCTATTGGTTGTTTTATGAAGAAAATCTATTGAAAACCACGAAAACCCCAGTCCATATGGCTATACACCGCCTGTTAATTTACATGCTTTTGGCACAATAGAAGAATAGAATCGGTAGTAAATTAAATGGCAAGAGAAATTGGATAGTCTGAAATGACTCACCAAAACCATAAATAATGTCTAGAGGAACGTCTATAAATCACTATTTTCGCAGAAATATAGCTGTAAATGTAAGTGGGAACAAATGAATTGAAACATTTCATTACCTTGACACGTAAAGACAGCTGATGCATTAAAACTTAATTTATAAATAGTTGGCCGCACGCGTCGAATTGATGTACAAAAACATTCCTTGAAAGAATTGGAGAAATCGGTGTAATAGTTTTTAAGGTTAGGTAGGTAATATGTCTGTATTAAAGACTCAGTTTTGAGTCTAGATTTAAAACTACTTTCTTTCTGTCTGTCTGTCTGGATTTGTGTCTCGTTGATGGCAATAGAGTTACTCCCTATTAGGTTGGGTTACAACACTTACAACGTAACTAGTGAAATATAGGGTGTTCTAATAGACTAATGCCATAGAACCACGGGTAATTAAAATTACCCATGGGGGTGGTAATGGGTCGACAAAACGGGACCACGGGTAACTATTGGGTACCTCAGCCTGCTAACCCTTTGAGGAATACGCAGGCGTAATGTTCTTTACAACATAAAAATTTCATCGTATTTTAAAACGAGGTTCATGTTTCAATATAATAATAGAATGTGTGCCTAAGGTAAAAAGGCCACCACGAAAGGAGTTTCAATTATAGTTTCAGGATACCTACCACGAGCTCTTAACGCGATCCACTTTAGGACCTAAACTGAACTGTTCTTCTAATTCGTACCATGACGTCAGTTTAACGATTCAATTAAGGCCGTGCCATCTGGATACCTACCACGAGCTCTTAACGCTCATTCACTTTCAACGATCCAAGTGCCGCTGAGCGTATTGGACGTCATGGTACGACTGTGAGCGATGCAGTTTAAGAACCTAAACTGAAATGTCTTGCTTTTGAATCGTTTTTAAATAGATCATGGTAGGCCTCCAGGAAGATAATTGAAACGTAATAAAATGAACCTATTAAACCAGAAGCAGTGGTGGCCCAGTGGCAACGGCCCCGACTTACGAGTTGTAGGTCATCGATTCGAATTTAGGCAGGTGGTTTTTTTTGTGTGCTCTCAAAATTCAATTTTGAAAATCCTTGGCTTGTATGTTTGCTTGTGTTAATTTGGTTGAACAGTATAACGATTATAAATAGACCAATAAATAAATAAAACGTTGAAGGAAAATAAAGTGAGGAAACCGGTTAATCCTAGAACCAAAAATTCGAAGACATGTGACATCTACCAACCCGCGTGGTATATTACAGCCCATTAACTCTTTAAAGGGGAGGCCGGTGTCCCAGCAGTGGGAATATTATAGGCTGAAATGCAATATCCTAACCGAGCTAGATATTAGGGAATAAGGAGCATGGTAAGTTGGTACTATTACTTCAGTTGTTTTATTAACAGAGAATTGTCTACTTTTATCGTAGCACAGCAGTAAGCAGCTTATTGAGACTGTACATCGCACGGCACAGCCGAAAGTAAGCCAGCTGACTTCGAGCGCTTTAGCTGATCGGTACTCTTAACCAGCTGTTGTATGCTGAATCCATTCTAATCCATACTTTCATACTAATATTGTAAAAATGCGAGTTATTTTGTCTCTCTGTCTGTTAGCTTTGAATCGATTGTTATGAACGATCGGTTGTTGTTTGTTGTTGTTGTTGTTGTTGTCGTTGTTGTTTTTGTCGTTGTTGTTTGTTTGATCGAATTTTCACATAGGTAAACCTCTGACTACCTGCAGTATTTTTCTCTTTTTCGCCCTTTAATCCATCCAAAGGTTGTCTGTAGAAGATCGCTTTTTGCGATAAGACCGCCCATTGTGTCACCCTATGTAAACTTTCTCAATCTTACTAATAAACGTTGTAGGTATCATCTGCATAGTGGCGCGGCTGTGTTCAAGCGATTCATCAATCTGCATGTGAGAGTTGCGGGTTGATGAATCAATACTATTTTTTATTTATGTACCATTTTTTTTTGTACCTGCTAACGTAGTTTTTAATATTTTTTTTCTAACTAACATTATGGGCCTTGGTTGTCTGAAAATAAATATTTTTTTTGTTACGAAACGGTTTGTCTTCTTCTTTCGATAGTAAAATTACTGACGGTTGAAAGGGAGAAATCGGTGTATAACTATCCATCTCATATAATACGTTTATTAGTTATCAAAAACCGTTTGATCTGTACACGGCTCCAAAATAAAGTTAGCTCGAAATGAAACGTTTTAAAATAGGAGTCGGTATTCAAATATGTACGTGTGGATATTGTCTAACATAAATAGAGCTGCCCTACTATTATATTTGTTTACGATTGAGCGCGAATGAGAGGCCGTGACGTCATATTTCGATGTTTAGATTTTCGTGGCGGATTCCCAGGAAATATTTCAGTTAGTAACTTTTTTGTGACATGGATGTAAAAACCGCTAATGTCAAGGAGCATTGGACAAGTTTTATGATGGCTATTTATTTTGGCAGACGATAGAAATTATGAATGTAACGGCGCAGAATAAGTCTTTACCAGAAGTTTTGATCGTATTAGTGGTTCAGCAGCTTCAATATCACAGAATACTTTTTGATAGACTGATTCAATATCATCAGGATTGTGCCGGAATATAGCAGTTCGTCGTGGTGGTGCGATAGCGGCTCCCGTGAATAGAGGAAAAAATTAAATCCGTGACATCATCTGTCATCAGAAGACGCCGCCACGCAACCATCGATGCGACGTTCTGCTCAAGTAACTGTCACCAGCTAGCGTCGCTCTTATCCAACCTTTTTGGTGATTCCAGTAACATCGTTCCAAAAAGGGTGGCGCCACTTGCTGCGTGTGAAAGATAGTAATTATGGGAGGGAAGGAAATGAACACTGAGATGACGGCTAAAAGAGATAAATGGAAAAAGACTTACTCCGCTGACCCCGAAATAAATAAAGATCCCCGAAATTAGTCACAGAAATTACAACAAATACAATAAAGAATTATTTGTAGCTATCATAAACAAAAACAAAGGGAAACAAATACCACATAGCAACGTTAAGCATGCTTACAAAGCCTCTTACAACGTAACTCCTTCATAAATTTCAAACACGCTAACCAACCGCCCGCCATCTTGGTATCACGCCCTTTACTCAAACTGGAATTTATTATGTCTCAGTAATTTTGATAAACGCGCAAGCTCAAAGACAAAGCGGATTCTGTATCTCAGAACATGTTGGGCAGGATGCGAATGTGGTGTAAATGTGAGATGGTTGAACGTGTTCCGACTTGTTGAGCTTGAGATGACGGAGGATAATGTGGTTGGGATATATTTAGAGTTTAGAGTTAAAAGGAGGGATGAAAGTTGGAGTTGTTGGATGCAGACAATTTGAACAGCTGACTATGAATTCATTGGCATGTTTTTAGTGGGTGTAATTAGGTACAGATGCCAGCACATCAAGCTACCCCAATCTGTCAAATTTCTTTGATAGATTTTCAACTAGCAAAGGAATAAGGTTCATATCCAATTGGGAAAATTTTACAGATTGGGGTAGCTTGATGTGCTGGCCTCTGTACTCACCATTTATAAACATGTAATTAAAGAAACAATTAAAAGCCATTACGTCTCGCGTGAAGAACGTGAATTCACGTTGCGCAGTGTTAAAACAGCAGATTAAAAAAAAACAGAGGTTATCTTACAGCTTTTTTATAGTAGTAAGCTCTGGAAGAATGGACAGTAACGAGTTAAGAATCAGTCAGTTTGTGATGAGAAGGTAAAAGTCTACTAAGGCTAGATGCAAACGTGCCAATGGCCACAGCCACCGATAGCCTAGCGACAAGCAGTTCATATTCCTTTTTCAAATGGATTCGTCACACACGTGTGGTCTGTGGCGGCCGCCTGCTGCAGCAGTACTCAACAGTGGTTGTATCCGGTAGCTCGTGCCACAGCGACTTACCCACAGTTATTTATCTCTGATTTTCCATCACAGTGATATTTATTCTCGTTGCAATGAGGTTACTGTTTAATTGCTATCAGGGGAAAAATAACAGCAAAACCTGAAGGCCAATTCCCGTAATTAAAAATGTTCAAAATCTAGTCTCAATCTTATCAACAATCAATGTCAAAAACTTGTCAACCATGTAGGGAAATTAATATGCATTCGCGATTTTTTGCCAAAAATGTAAACAAATATGAGTTTATAGAAAAATTACTTTATATCCTACATAATAAAGTTCAGTTTACGCTGCAACTTCAAACATTTTTATAACTGTTTCAATAGTGCTAGTTACTCTGAAATCAACTTAATTTCCATAAAAATAATGATATTAATCGCTTAACCCCGCTAATGAGACACAAATGATTTTCTATTGTATCGTGCCATATGTAGTACGCGCGGGGCTTGACTGGTTTGAAACATAAGTTTGAAGGTTGAATAGACATATTTTTGACAGATTTTGAACTTAGTGACTGGATTGTGAACTTTCTTAAAATTACGAGAATTGCCCCTCTGGGCAGTAAGCCCCGCTATCAGCCTTCAAACAGAATCATTTATTTGGCTCTTGTGTTACAGCAACTCCTAGTACCACTAGTGCACACTGTAAAAGCCAGGGCTACACTGATGTTGGTGTCTTGAAGTGAAAATTTATAAATACATTTATTAAAATTAGGCTCGTGTGCCATCAACAAGACTAAGAAGATGAGCTCCTGAAACAAAAGAAGAATTAAAATAAATAACACTAAAGTTCTAATCACACTAATATTATACAGGCGAAAGTTTGTGAATGTGTGTGTGTGTTTATATGTTTGTTATTTCCTCACGCTTAAACGGCTAGACAAATTTTGGTAAAATTTTGTATGGAGGTAGCTGACGACCTGAATGATAAATGATTTTTATTTTATAAGTAGGTTTGCACAAACACTTTTACACGTCAATCATATTTTTTATAAAACTAGATGAGGTCGGATCTGACTACTCAGAGAAGAAAGGCCGAAACAAACTCAGAGGTCACAGTCTCTTTTAAAGTCCAGACATAATCTTGGTCAGGTTATATGAAGACCATGTAGATAGATGTCTGAGATGGTCTTTTGAGGAAAGAACCACACAGATTGAGAGGGCCTGTCCAGTCAGTGCACGCATTTGTCGGAAATCGTGCAGCTCAACTCAAAACTTAAGGAGCTCAACGATTCGACGAACAATACCAAAGAAAGGACATTTGGACAAACTGCCAGACCTAGAAAAAAACTAACAGAACAAAGAGAATAATAAAAATTAAACAAAAAAATAATAATAAAATGACCCACATTGTCTTCACATCCACAATAATTAAAATAATATAATACTTTACAAAGTAAGCAAATGTCAATGTGTATATAGAAAAAAAAAACATTCAACATTCACAACAAATGCCTATCTAAGTCCACGTAATTCCACACATACATTTCGAAACTAGAACAAATTAACTACATAAATAAACAATTTCGTAAACATCAACTTGAAAGAGAACAAAACTCCGTAATTATACGATTAATTTGCCATCACTTCAGCCTAATTTAATTATGCCACTTCTAACAGTACAATTATGTAATTAAAACAATATTAAACTAACTTATGGTAACCTTTTGACCAAAGGTTTTACTGTTGTTGGAAGGTCAACAATATTTGTTATTCTCTCTAGGGTTATGTTATTTTAGTACCTTCATATCTACATCTTAAAGTTGGCTTTGTTGATATTTGACACAGAGTTCTTGCTAATGAGAATCATGTTTAATTAATAATGTAGTAGAATTTTCTTTAAAATGGTGTGCAAAGCATTTATTAAATTGTAGTGCTAGCTGTTGCCCGCAACTAGGTCTGCGATCCAGGATGAAATGTAGCCTATGTTCTTACCCAGAACTATCTGCGTGCCTTGAAAATCAAAAGTGCCTGTGATTGGTTTATTTGAAATAAATTCTTTGAGTTTGAGTACGAGTTGAGTTTGCCAATTTTCATCCAAGTCCGTTCAGCCGTTTTTGTCAAAAAATTTAACAAACAAATAAAGTCACTTTCCTGACCTCTGTTTAACTATGAAGATTACATAAATAAATATTGGAATCGCTCCCCTTTAATCCAGAAAAGCCAAGCATCATACTTAGACAAAACCTAATAAGAATTCAAGCAGTGACTGCAACTGAATAAGTCTTTGAAAGCCGAGCAAATCCCGAAGACGTTATTAAAGGCTAAGAACCTACAAATCCTCATACATTAATTACTAAAATTCTCTTTTGAGTTAATATTTACGAGTGTTTCATCCTTCCCTCCAACGCGTTGTACAATGGCGGACAAAAAGGTGGCGGATACACCGACGTCCGTATATTCCAACGTTTAGGTACACATCATATTGAGGGAGAGATTCCGCTGGTGCATCCGGTTCGGCGTCCTTTGTAGGACTTGTGTATAATGGAGTGTGCGTTTGATATCATTTTGGAGTTTTTTTTTTGTGTTCATAAGTTAGTTTTATTTTTATTGGTTTTGATGAGAGTAGGTTAGTTTGGAACTTTACCTACATAGATAGATACATATAATACTCTTTATAATGTAGAACATAATGAATTACAGATATGAAAGTAGAAATTCTTCGAGAAACAATTAAGATACACTAAAAAAATTGTAAAATTGTCTAATATTAGGTAATTTTACTTAATCTGAGGACAACAAAAAATAATTCCCTGTAATAATTACCAAATTGATTTTTGTAACTGAAATAAGTAGGTTTTATAATATCTAGGATGTTGTCTGATGAACACTTGCAATTTTTTATTGGTAAGCATAAGTTGTGACATAAAATTATGAATAGGTACTATAAAAAAAATGTAGTACCACGAGTTCTACATTAAAAATATTATATTTTTATAAACAGTAAAGAAATAAAATAATATGATACTTTATAGCCTCCTGCCTCTGTACATTTGTGTGCTTCGTATTAAATAAATAATCTATCTAATTATAAACTAATAATACAGCTGAAGAGTTAATTAATCGTATTTTCAATTTGGTGAACAATTTCATTAATGTTTGCATGCCTTATACATATAAGGTAGATTGTACAAGCTCACACATCTTATTGTAACATCTTATTTTTATTTTTTTAGGTACCTGCAATCTAAGCAAATAAAATTGACTTTGACTTTTGAGTTTTTTTGCTTGTGTGAATGCGCTAATCTATGGAACTACTAGTCGGATTAGTTTTTTTTTTTTTTTATTTAATATCCCAATTCTTTGAGGAAGGCTATAGGCTACCATCACGCTAGGACCCTTCGGAGCCGAGCAAAATCAAAAAAAGTCAGAAAGAAAGCTGAGTGAAAATAAAGTAATAGCGCGGGCAGGCGATGCGATGCGACGCGGTGGGAAATTTCACCCAGACGAAGTCGCAGGCAGAAGCTAGTTATAAATAAATAAATTAGTAAACGACCCCAAATTCATAAATATATCTTATTATTATTATCAAAGATCTCCCACACAAAACACTGTTCACAATACCGTGATTTCAGGCCACACCTGAAGCGGTTCGACACCTACCTACATAAAATATTTCAAATTATAATATTTCAGTTATATTAAAACATTCTTGTTTGAAGCTGTGGGTTTCGTTTTCCATATCTCAATTCAAGGACCTACTCTGTTTCAAAACAATGTACGGGGTTCAACCTCGTTTTATTTTTGGAAATTGTATGGCATAATAACGGCTTAATGGTTGATTCACACGAATTTACTCGTCCAAAACCGGCGAGTCGACACTATAAAGTATTATTTTTTCTGTAGGCGATTCGCAGGAAGTTAATTTATTTGTGGGCGAAACGAGAACTACAGAAATACGTATTAGGCAATAAGAACAGTGAATTTTATGCTGTAATTTTGTAAAAGTTTATATTTAATTCAGCAAATGTTTATGAGTAAATATAAAAGATAATATTTTTTTTATAAACAAGTAGGGAAATTTGTATTTTTCTTACTAGACAATAGAAGAAAATCTAACAAATTATTTTACTTCGAATGTATTTTTCGCGTCGCCATCAATAAAAAATTACATTTACAAGGGTCGATTCGCCCGATTCGGGCGAGTAAGTTCGTGCGAAGCTAATAATAATCTATAACAATAGGATTTATAATTTTTTGTGTTATTTTTAGCCTTGGCTAAAAATGGCCTAGCCTGGTAGGTAGGTACTGGTATAAGTTTAAACTGTAATATTTTTAACATCATCACCACAATATGTTATCCAATTTTAAATAAAAATATCGACAGAGGCATGCTTTCCTTCCTCTGACACTTATTTTTTCTTAAAGATACAAGTCCGTAGCTGACTACAGACGCAGACGACAGAGCAGGGGACATGTCGCCGCGAAACTTCTATGCATTTGTATGAAATATTTAGCAGATGACGTGTCGCTAGCCACGGAAGGTATTTCGAAGAAAATCCATACTATAATATTTTAAATTCGAAAGTAACTCTGTCTGTCTGTATGTTACCTTTTCACGCCTAAACCACTGAATGAATTTCGATAAAATTTGGCAGAGAAATAGATTGCATCCCGGGGAAGGACATAGGATAGTTTTTATGGACATACATCGCGGGCGAAGCCGCGGGCGGAAGCTAGTATATATATAAAAAAAAAACAGTTGTACCTTAATCTGGAATATGACTGTAGTAGCATTATTTTGTCCTAGAATTGTATTTGGTACAATTATTATTAGCTTTTTGTTCTTCCACTCTATCATGATTTATAAAGAGCTCCTTACTTAGTTCTTATATGATTATGACTATCTTCTCCATTACCTTCTCATCATTATCAGTCGGCGCAACATGTCTTTTTCTTCCATACATCTCTATTAGTCGTCATCTCGGTAGTCACCCGATGTCTCTTATAAATACCATAGACAATTTATTCCGCGAATATTTTCAAAAATCTTCCGCCATGCAATATTCGCCTTTATTCAAACACTGCCAACATCGGTTACACAATATGAGTTAGGGTTATTGACTGACAGTATCACGGTAACATCGTTAGGAGAGTTCATTATTTTCCGAGTATTGTGTCCAGATTTATTTTGTAGGTACTGTTTTCTGCGACTCGGCTATGTCCAAAGTAATGACGACGATAATGAATACATGGTAATGGTTTTTTATTTATTTTGTAGTAAGACTAGTAACAGGGTTATTTTAGTATCAATAACATGATGTGAAAAATAAGAGAGTTTAAACAATTGAATACTCTATACCAGCTGACTTTTTTACCGTCTGGACAAAAACACAAAGTAAAGCCTATGGCAGAGAATTCTCTTTTTAAAGGTTTTTTTTTTTTTTTTCATAAAAAAATTAATTTATAATCTTTTTCTTTTACATACCGATGGCTTAAGTCAAAGGATTGATCATGCGCTAAGAGTTCATTGATAATAATGAGTTGAATTTTTTTAGATATTATTTTGTCGATATATTTGGTTTTTTTTTTTGTATCAGTATGAAAAGTTTACTTCAAACAAGTAATAGTATTTATTGTTAGGTTCATTTAATTTTACGTTTTTAGGATTAGGAATTAGGATTTTATAAAAAAGATGATACAATTAGGCCATCTGACTGCAATCAGCGATCCGGCAGCAAGATGCACTTATTAAATGGGTCTAGTCCATGGCAAAATGAATAATGTGGATGACAAGAAGAAAAATTAGACCATAGGGAAGTATTATACGTACCTATGTCTCAATGTAGGTACATATGGGTTACACACAACAGCAACTACATACAGGTACTACAAATCAATAAATTACGAAAACTGAATTAAAAATGAATCCGTTTTCCATTAATACGGGCGAAGCTTTTGCTCATAAACTTAACAGGTGGACGGAAATGCTGAATTTTTCAGCACAATACCGTTCCCGCTGAAATTGTTCGAAATACCGAAAATGTTGCCGATAAAAATTGTTTTCCGTCGAATTTTTGTTCATTACAGCTCGATCGTGTGGTGCAAGTTTAGAAAAATAAACATTGAATTCAGAATAAAGTTTCAGACAAAAAAATATATGGCAATATGACAAACTTCTGATCAGACGGGTCAGTCATACAGTACACAAATGTACGATATATCTGATACATATCTTTTTTTTTTTTTGCTATATTTAACAAACCTAACTATTTAACTGGTAGACCTAAATTTTTATGTATGTAATAAACTTATTATTATTATTATTAACTGACATTTAATCTCTACTTTATGTTATTATTATTATGGTGGTTTCAAAATGGTGACTTTGGACAACCGATTTATTGAAAAAAAAAGTGGATGACGTGCAAAAGTAGGAATCGTGATACGAAATCCTATCATTTTTATTTCTAATATACTTGCTAATAAGCGATGCGATAATGTTTTTTACCCAATAGTCAATACCCATAATAGTCTTGTGACTCAGCCTTAAGAATTTCTTCATTATCATCATTTCAGCCAAAAGATGTCCAGTGCTCGACATAGGCGTCCCCCAAGCATCACCACTTAGACCAGCTCTGTGCTTCTTCTCGCTTAAGAATTTAGTACAGTAAAATACTTAGAAGCCTTCGCTGAAGGTACCGACATAGCTTGCAGAGTAAGTAAGTTAAAGACGTGGCAGTGGGCTGGCCATGATTGTCGAAGGACTGACAGCCAGAGGAGCAGACGAGTCCTGGAGTAGAGACCGCGTATCGGCAACCGTAGGGTGTGACGCCCCCCAGCCAGATGGACCGACGACCTAAAGAAGGTGGCTGGGACAGACTGGATGCGGATGACAGAGGAAAGGGTATTGTGACGCAGTCTGGGAGAGGCCTATGTCCAACTGTGGATTGTGATAGGCTGACTTGAGGAAGAAAGCTTTTAACTTAGCAAGAAAATAATTAGAACGAACAGCAATTCTAAAGTCGCTTTTACCTTAGACCAAACCATTGCAATACGAGAAAACCGAGCCCACGAATAAGTTTACTTCGACGACAGTAATTGGAAGAACAGATAAATTATTACCATTTTAATTGTTTTTCAAGTTTTGATTGAAGAGCACCCAAGTTTAAGACATCAATCTTTGTTACCCAGAAAATGGCGGAAAATTACAAAATATCAATGTTATTAACCTGAATAATGGATTCAGTTGTTGTTCAACTTTGCTATTAATTTCCGACAGTTACTGAGAAAATACGAATAACAATTCTCAGGACAAAACCTTTAGTAAGTTCTTTGACCTCGACTAAATAAATACTGAATGTAATCTAGCTAGGAATAAGTTACAATTTCGGGAATAAGATAAATCTAAGCTGAGATAGATTGACTTGTTAATAACAAAACAAAAGCATGATTACGACCTAATGGTAGTTGAAACATAGTACAAGACGTGACAAATACAAGAGGTCTTGTTGGAAGGTCTTAGAATTAATGAGATTAAACAAGACACTACCACTAACGCTACTAATACAGGACACATGAAACAAAATGCAACACACAAGTTAAACGAAAACACACACACGAACAAAACCCTCTGGAACCCCTTCGAAAAGGTAGTTTTCATTTGAGCGACTAGAAATTATTCTATTTTAATGTAAATTTTGATGTTCAAAGTGCCTTTATGTGCGTATCCATACTAATATTATAAATGGGAAAGTGTGTCTGTCTGTCTGTTACCTTCACGCTTTAACGGCTGAACCGATTTAGATTAAATTTGGTACAGAGATAGCTTGAGTCCCGGGAAAGGACATAGGATAAATTTGTATGTGGGTCCGCGGGGCTCTGCTAGTTTGAAATAAATGCTTTGACTTTGAAAAATAACGCCTTGTTTCCCCAAAGGGTTAGGTTGAGATGTACCTATAATAATAAATAGTACACCCACATTTCGCTACTATAGTTATGTTCCATACAATGTGGGAACTGTATGTAAAGATGGTGGATGAGTCTTACCATACCGTGATCCCTACGTGTCTCGGAAAGCACGTTAAGCCGTTAGTCTCGGCTGTCATTCGTGGATCTTTGTTACGGGTAGTCCGAAGCCCGATAGTCTGACAACCAGTCTTACCAAGGGATATCGTATTACCCAGTAACTGGGTTGTGGAGGTCAGATAGGCAGTCGCTCCATGTAAAATACTGGTATTCAGCTGCATCCGGTTGGACTGGAAACCGATCCCAACATAGTTGGGAAAAGGCTGGGCAGAGATGATGACAATGTGGGAATTGCCCAAAAAGAGGCTTTGGAAAGTGGAACACAGGAATGGAAGACTATGTTTAGCAGGGAGAAGTTGAAGGCCGAATAGGTATGTAAATTAGACAAATCAAATCCTAGAAAATTCAATATAAATACGTCATGATCAGCTCGGCAGCAATGTTTCAAAATGTTAATACCGGTCCCATCAAATTATACTAAAAACAACCTCCGTTGATCAAAAGCCATTATATTTACATGCCTCTCTTTAAGATAGTATTTCTAATCGGAAATCCAAGACTGTTACACAATACCTACTTTCTATTGTTTAAAGTAATCTCGACAAAATTCCATGTATACTTGTTGGTTTGACGTGTAAATTGAGTGGTTTGATGTTTTGTTCTTGGGTAAACGTTTACCTTGTTGTGAATGTTTTTTGATGAAATTGAAAATGTTTGGGCTCTGACAAAAAAGTAAATGTTAGAAACATTTATTACAATACTAGCTGACCACACAATAAATAGTTCACACAACAATACCATAAAAAAAGACTTCCGATCAGAACAGTTTTAACCGAATTACAATTTCTTTTAACTTCTCTTTTATATTACATAATATGAAAACAAGTAACATAAGTGCCTATACGTTTAAATTTAAATAAAATGTTTTAACATAGTTCTTAAGTTTTTGTAAAGGAAGAGACATTGTGACTTATGACATCGCCTTGGATGATTCTGTAAAGGTGTTATAATTGTGGTAGAAATAAAAAATAAAAAAGTTTATTAACACAATAAGTCTTTGTTACTTGAATAAATAAAATTTATTGTTGTAAGAAAAAGCAGCAATGAAAATCAGATCTTTCAATAAAGGTGTGAAAACCAAACCTAAGCCACAGATTATGGCATATCCTCAAACAATATCGTATCTACTTTAGTCGATATCTGACCCTTTAATTGTCTTTAAATACTTCACATTAAAATATAGATAAATCGTTTATTTGATGCACACAAAAGACTTAGTACAACATACAAAAGCACGATTAAATAGTTACACGAAAAAAAGCCAATTGAACAAAAATTACGCCCAAAATAAATTCACGAATTTATTGCATGAAAAGCACGCGTTTCCTTATCACGTTTTCGACTCGATTAGAACAAAAGACGTTCCTTTCAACTCCTCAGTCGTATTCAATGCGCGCTCATTTCCATACTATTAAACCCCTGTGCTAGGCATGTGCCGTGGTTTCGGCCGAGACTGCATTCAGACTCGGACGAAACACATTTGTTTGTTGATACCGATACCGAAACGTTACGACGTGAAATCAATTACAATTAAATTGTTTTTAATTAGTAATTTTAATTATTCAAGAGATTTCCACCTCGTATCTTTGCCGCTTGGGCATATTGGAAAAATGGCGTCCAAAAACAGTTTTTTGACAAAACAGGGTATAATTTTGTCAAGAAACTGTTTTTGGACGCCATTTTTCCAACTTATTTTACATTGGAACAAGTTACAATAATTAATTAAAATAGAGGCCTATTTTATTCTTTGTAAAATTAATTGTTTTAGCGTACGAGCACCAAAAGTCTGTAAGTACTAGTAGGTATTCGAAAAATAGTGCAATGTATAGCAAGCATTGAAAAACATTCGTGATCTTAAAAAATCCTTTACGACGTCCCAAGGCTAGCATAGTCGAGCTCTTAGCGTGCTCAGTTGAGCAAAGAAAGCATTAGCCTGGATAAATTAGCTTTAAATCTACAAAGAGGACGGATTAGGAATACACTGTCTTTACTAAAAGCAGGACTTCCGTTTATTGTTGTTTCATTCCTATTCATTTGAGCAATTACTTAGAATAAGATGAATTTGTTGGAGATTTAGATCTCAAAGAGGGCAAAGTAATCTTGGTTTAATTTAAATCTACAGATATTTCTGTTTGATATTTGTTTATTGAATGGAAGTTCTTCCCAGTAATCTTAAATGAGGTTAATCTAATGTCTAATCAGACATTTTTGTTTTGTCAAAAGAATATTAGGTAAGGTAGAAGTTAATTAGGTTATATTGAGTCCAATAACTGGCCGAAACTAAATATAAGGCCGAAACCCAAAATTTCGGCTTCTCTTTAACCTCAACCTCTACGTGAAATGAGTTCTATGTGCAGGCAAAATGAAATTCTCCCTTATCTAGGATTGTTTTGTTTGTTTTTCTTATTAAATTGTGAAAATATACGAATGTGAAAATTATTTTCGTCATTATACAGAAGGGTAGTGGTTGTAATTCACCGTACATTCTTTTGATATGGACAATTTTGTGTTCTGACGATAATTGCATCGGTCTAGTTTTATCGGTGCAAAATATGCTTGTAATTTTACCCGACTACGGCGAAGCAAAAAGGAGGGTTTTGATTTTGACCGGTATGTATTGTATGTATGTTCATCTGTTCCCTCATAACTTCTAAACTACTTGTCATAATTAGACAAATAAGGTCTTGATCGTCCGCTGGTTATAGGCTATATGACGTCACACTAAATTAAACATGGAGCCCTCTAGCGGACATAAACTCATAATCCAAAAAAAGAAAAATATATCTTGCCGTGTTGGGTATCAAATGAAAGGGTTTAATTAGCACATTTCAAAAATGTACATATTACCGAAGTAAGCCCCAAAATAATAAAAAAAAAAAGTTTAAACACTAAAACCCGGCTACTCAAAAGGATGAATCAAGAAAGTTTAAACTTATTTTATACTAGCTGTGCCCGCGACTTCGTTCGCGTGGATGTCGGAAAACAACAGGTAATGTGTCGCTTAGGAAAGGTGTAATTGCCACTCCTTCATTGAAAAGGAAGAATCATCAGATCTTGCCTGGTAACGCTTTCCTTACCTAGGGTTCGCTACCACGGCCCTTTCGACTGCAATCACTGCGTCTTCATGGTTCATAATGACAATGCGACAAAGTGTCACTTTGATTTTTGAGAATAAATTAAAATAAAAGCGCCTGCTCGAGGCTGATTATCTAACCAAACAGCCATAATTATGTCCATTAACCCAACCAATCATTAATGTACCAACTTGTAAAATCATATCACCATTTTATCTAAAGTATAACTGAGATTAGTAGGTGAAGTTTGAAGTTAGTTTTTCTAAGTCTTGGTTTCTTCTCTGTGGTGAATTCAGAATTTCTTAACTTGGTATTGAAGATATCATATATACCTACCAATATTATGCCTTATAAAGCATCGAGATATCTAGATGATAAATGGAAGAATACATTAATGGTAAGAGCTTCTACATAAAGTTGCCCGTGTAAAAAGCAACCCATTAAACTTTGGTTATATTTGACACCGGCCGCCATTTAAACTACGAAGATGAAACCCATGAAAACTTTAGACATGATTTTGATTTAGACCTTATACTGCCGAAAACCAGAAAAAAAATTGTAAAGATAAAATATTGTAAAGAGAAAAAAATATACTTAACCGACTTCCATAAAAAACCCTAGAAAGTGCAAAATAACCTTAGTTTTCGAAGACGTTGCGCGTTGGCAAGAAATTACAGACTTCTGAAACCAAAGGTCTATTGCACTTTGAAGTGTGTATGTGTGTGTATTTTATTTTATTTCACACAAAGTCGTGTAAGTTTATATTGAAAACCATGAAAACGACACACATGATAAAAAAAGAAAAAGAAAATTGCAGCCGCCATCTTCGATTTTCATTTTGACGTCACAATCGGCTTCAGCATTCTCGAAAACCATGAAAACGACACACACTACCAATTTTTCGATTTGCAGCCGCCATCTTGGACTTTCATTTTAACCAGTACTGAAACGGTTTACCAACAGTCGATTGGTCCATGAACCGTTGGTCAACACCATTAACTTTTCATCCAAAGGACTTGGGACCCACGAAAGTTTCCCCAACAGAACTCTACGTCAGTGAATGCTTAACCAACAGAATGTTTTGACCAATAACTTTTCACCCAAAGAACATTTGACCCATGTCAAATAGAACTAAGGATGCAAGGGCGAGCGAAGCGAGCTCGGGACTTGGGGCACCCCGACTCGGACAGGTAGGGTTCGAGGGGATGATGGCGGCTCAAGTGAGCGAGCAAAGCGAGCGAAGGGCACCCCGAGGTTAGGCTTGGTTAGGTTACTTTATACCCTTTTCACAGAAATAAAGGACTACGTCTTATTATTATTTTACTTTCACCTTTCCCGGCGTCTGTTGGCCTTGTTCTTTGGGTGAAAAGTTATTGGTCAAAACATTCTGTTGGTAAAGCATTCACTGACCTAGAGTTATGTTGGCAAAACGATCGTGGGTGAAAAGTCCTTTGGAAAAAGTTAATGGTTTAAAGATAATGTTCACCAACGGTTCATGGGCCAATCGACGGTGGGTAAGCCGTTACAGTTTCATTTTAACCTCACTATTGGCTTCAGCACTCTCAAAAACCAATAAAACGTAACCCATAAAAAAAAATTGCAACCTCCATCTTGGATTTTCGTTTTGACCTGCCTATCGGCTTCAGCACTTTTGAAATCTATGAAAACGACATCCATGACAAAAAATCAAAACAAAATTGCAGCCGCCATCTTGGATTTTCATTTTGACCTGACTATCGGCTTCAGCACCCTCGAAAACTGACAAAACGATACCAATGACAAAACATTTTAAAAAAATGGAGCCGCCATCTTGGGTTTTCATTTTGACCTGACTATCGACTTCAGCACCCTCAAAAACCATGAAAACGACAAACATGACAAAAAAAGATTGCCGCCACCATCTTGGATTTTCATTTTGACCTGACTATCGACTTCAGCACCCTCGAAAACCATGAAAACGACACCCATGACGAAAAAGTTAAAAATTTAGGCAACCGCCATCTTTGATTTTCTTTTTGACCTCACTTACCGGGGTCAAGATCCATGAAAAATAGCTCTCTCTCTCTCTCTCTGTGTGTGTGTCTCTATCTATCTATTACTATGAAAAATGAGGCATAACGCTTTTTCGTAATTTGACGATTTCTCCCTTAGAACTCCTACCGCAAGCTCCATATAAGAACTTCGTTAAAAAACGCTCTGCGTTACTCAACTTTCTATATCAATAATTATCTAACTTCTTTATCGCTCAGAACACCACATTAATTATTATTATCTTACATTATCCTCACTTTTTGTTCAAAATTCTTTTAGCGCCACAGGCGCCACTAAATAAACCATCAATGGAAACCGATTTTTTTAATATCATTAATATCATTATCATTACTTTTTAAAATAACATAGACATAAGTAGGTATCTGTGTTATTTCGTCATTTAAGTAAGCATAAACTAATAGGACGTGATTATTCACATCACAACAACAATATGTTTTCGTTAGTAGGTACTATATCGCGCCAATAGATGTCGTTACGTGTTACTAAAAAACGTAAAAAGTTGTTCCGAGAATACTTTAAATTGATTATATCTTTTGATAGAGTGAACCGATTGCGATGAAACAAAAACTAATCACTGCTCCGAGTTCTACACCATATTTAAGTATAAAAAGTAACCGTATTGGTTTGGTACTTTTTACGTTGACCCTGTTCAAATCAATAATCTGTCACATCCAAACAGACAAACCGACAAACAGACAAACAGACAAAAATTCCAAAAATTGATGAAATGGCATCTGTTGGTTATCCTTTAACACCCCAACTATTTTTTTTGGAAATATTTTCAATGTACAGAAACGTCTCGTCTACAGATTTATTATATGTATAGATATAGATAGATATAGATAGAATAGATTACATTGAATATCAAGAAATGTTTTGCAAAGTTTGTGGGGTGATTGAGGATTTTTACCACGTGCTGATGGAATGTGACCGGAAGATAAATGTACACGATAGACAATGTTCACTTGGTGTGGGATTTGAAGAAGAAGCATGTAACAGCATTCTAGCGTCCCCTTTTTCGGAGGAGGCTAGACTGGCAAAACGAATAGGGACAACATAATTAAGTAGGTCATAATAATAATAATAAGTGTTCATTACCCATTGTTTAGTTTTAAGTTGATGAATGTTTTCTGTTTTGGGTTGACATTATCACTAACTGATAAAACCCCTTCAAATAAATAAACATTAAAAAAAAATGTTTGCATTTGAAAATAAATACCTAATTACCTACGCAGGAAAACCAACCTCAAAATTCGCCGAAACTGAATTATATAATTTGGAAAAAAATACACGTTCGTGTTTTAATATTTCACGCCTGTCACGGCATGTCCAAAGTGTTTCGGCCCACGCCATTCGGTATACGCAGATTAACTGTCGAGGTCGAAAACCAGTCTCTTGGGGCTCGCATGAAAAAAACAAAATGCCAAAACTTTTTTAACTTACCTTTTTTCCCGGTTGCGCACGCTTCACGGAAAACTACTAAAATAAACCGCATTTTAACGACCCTCTGTGAAATAGAGCTCAATTTTTTTATTTTTTTTAAATTACGGTACAGGTTTTGTAGCGAGAGTTTTTGGTCCAATTTTTGATTACTCGACTGTATTCGGAACGGGTTTTTCGATAGAATGAATAGTTTTTCGACAAATGTTTTGTTCGGAAACTCGTGGAAAGTCTACATTAAAGATTTATTTTGAGATGTGTGTAGTATTATTTATTTATTTATATATACTTTATTGTACACCAGAAAATAAATAACAAAAAATACGACTATTAATATAAAACATACAATGGGCGGCCTTATCGCTTGACAGATGTTTAAGTCTTTTCAAGCCTGCTTTTGTCTCTAAACTGGTACCTTATTCCTGAAAATTCCTGTTCTTTGTTTACGTACAAATACCTAAAAAAATCTCTGAATTCAGAAATCTTCTGGTATTATGTAACTGGTATGATATTAAAAAGCGAGAATACAAAAATAAGAGGTATTTACAAACTAAAATAAAGTTAAATCTACCAACGATTAAAAAACAATAATTAAAAACCAGTAAAGAAGGAAAATAGTAGATTATACAACAAGTGAAAAAAAGGGAATTTAATTCGAGGGATTAAGTTGGATCCCGAGAGCAGCGAAGGATTCTAGAGTAGAATCCCGAGCGTAGCGAAGTATTTTAGATTAGAATCCTGAGCGGAGCGAGGGATACAGGGACCGAGAAGAATTATTTTTTTCACGAGTTGTGTACTCTACTTTTTACCATTGACTGCGAGAAAATAAATAGTAGTATAGTATTTATCAAATTTTATTTTATAATCGGTAATAAAAGAACAAAGGATTAATTTATAAACACTAAAAATTAATAGTGAAATTAGTATTAGGTAAAGCTTCATATTTTTCGACGATTTTTACGTACTCTTGCCGTATCACGAACGTTCTATCAATTTTTGTTTTCTTATCAGTTAAAACGATCAGTAATAAATTTTCCGAGTGTTTTTGAATGTCGTTCATAGTTATCTTTAATAATTCATTACTGCGACTGGCCCCATTCACGCCAAAAATTACCACAACCTGTGAACCATAATTAAAAAAAAATATGTAAGCTTTTTTAGAAATATGTATGTAAAATAAAACTTTTAAAGTATTATTAGGTTTGTAGATAAATAGGTACTTACTTTTACGGCCAGAAAACTGTGGTCAGGCGCATCATTTAGAAAACGTTCAATGTTTTGGGAGATTAGCACTCTAGATTTCTTGGGCTTATTGCCCTCGGATAGTCGCTTAAGTATATGTCACTCACTTTGAGTACTTTGAAATATCAATGTTGTGTTTGATTCTCATTGTGGCTTTTAGCATAGAACATGCTCCCAAAGTGTCGACAGCTTCTTAGTCTTGGTTAATTCGTTGAAATAGTTAAGAAATACGGACTCTGTATTCGTGGTTTTCCAAACGCAGAACAAATTGTATGTTTTCTGGTACGACTCCCGAGATTTTGGCGGCAACAAATTATCTACTATAATTGCTGCTTTAATTCGAAATGATTTCTCATTGTCGTCACTGGATGAACTCATTTTATTATAATTTATGTTATTACATTTTCCAATGACTTAAAACAACCACGATAACAGATAGAAAAGAACCCAAATTGGCGGGATATTTTTTTTTAATTAAATTTTATAGCTCTACGGGATAGCTCCTTAAAACCAGCCAGTACGTACTTTCAGAACGTTTTATTTATTTTACATATCTCTTGCTCTGTAAGTACACCCTTACACCCCTGAATGCCGGGGTGTATGACTATCATTACAGCATAGGTTTTGGAATTTGAAAAAAGAACTGTCATACTCATACTGCACGAAGAATATTTTTAAAAAGTTAATTTTTTTTTTCTCGGTATCGATTAATTACTCGAATCGGAATCTAGACAATTTATTTTATAAAGATTTTATTTTAAATATGGAACTATTTGTTTCCACATCGTATGTTAGATGGAATCGATTTAAAAATCAAACTGGCCAGCAAGATTTGACGCGCTTGCGTGCGTGAAAAAAAAAAGGCAGTCTACTAGTAGGCGCGAAAGCATCGCGAAAATAATTAATTTTCTTGTTTGAGTTCTTTTTCAAAAGTTTTAAACATGTCTAGTGACGAAGACATAGATCTAACGCCCGATTTTATTAAAGAAAGGGCAAAAACAGTTGTCGAAAATATATTACCGCCGAACTCGAAAGAAAGATATGTAAAGGCATACGACGAATTTATGAAATGGCGGTCAGAAAAAAAAGTGAAATCTCTTTCTGAAAGTGTTTTTATATCATATTTTGATGAATTATCTAAGAGGCTACAACCTTCTAGTTTATGGTGCTTTTATTCCATGCTAAAATCTACAATGATGACAAAACATGACGTGAATTTGAAAGATTTTTCTAAACTTACTGCTTTCTTGAAAAGGCAGTCTGACGGTTTTAAAAGCAAGAAATCGAAGGTATTTACTGCAGAAGAAGTACAGAAATTCTTAAATGAAGCTCCGGATGAAATTTATTTAGCAATAAAGGTACCTACGTATTTACTTGCCCTTTTTAATAAGTTACCAAAATATTTCACAAAAATACTATGCGAATTTGGTGCCTTTAATACAACTTATGTCTTTTTTACAGGTTGTTCTAATTTTTGGGATATCGGGAGCCTGCAGAACCGTGGAATTGACAAACTTGACAATAGAAAATGTAGAAAAACATAACAAATTACTACTCATAAAACTGCCTAACACTAAAACTAAAATTGACCGGTCATTTGTTGTGCATGAAGAATTTGCAAATTATGTTGAAAAATATCAAGCTCTTCGGCCTGAAAACGTGGATACAAATCGTTTTTTTCTTAATTACAGTAAAGGAAAATGCCACAGACAAGTAATAGGAAAAAACAAATTTACAGGCATGCCAAAGCAAATAGCCACATATTTAAAACTGAGTAACGTAGAGTTATACACCGGGCATTGCTTTCGCAGAACATCAGCGACTCTATTGGCTGATTCGGGAGCCAACCTCACTCTGTTAAAAAGGCACGGCGGCTGGAAGTCCAGCAAAGTGGCCGAAGGTTATATCGAAGATTCGATGGCAAACAAAAGCAAAATTACTTCTAAAATAACAGAAAATATAAACTTAAAATCACCACGTCAAAGCACATCATCTGAGCCATTTTTTAATGAAGAAAATAGTATCAGTCAACTGCCGCCATTTACGATGCAAGAACCTCAAGTCACTCAAACTCAAGTCTTATCATCACAAACTCATATTCAAACTATAAATATACCTAAAAAGAACGTGACCATATCTCTTACAAATTGTAATAATTTTACTATTAATTTTAATTAAATACACATTTTTTTCTTCTTAATAAATGTTCATTGAAACCTGCTGTCTTGTTGTTTACTTACCTCACAATCGATATGTAAAGCAGAGTATTTATCTCGGGCGTAAGCATCAATTGCATACTCGGGTTAATTAGCGCCTTCGCTTCGCTCAGGCGCCAAAAACCTCGTATGCAATTGATGTCATACAGCCCTTGTTTAATAATCTACTATTTGTACATAATTCGTATATTCGTGCTTGTTCCAAATTCAAAATGTTTTTATTCACACAGTGACTAAAAGAGAGTTTTATTCACTGTTATCGATGAATAAAATGCTCTTTTTCGAGTGGCAATGGTAAAAAAACAATATCGAAACGAGTGCCACCATACACACAGCAAAAAAAACTGCTTAAAAAAAAACTTCCGTTTACAAGTCCTTTAACCTGAAGTAAAGGCAAATTTTCTCATCAGCCGCCATATTAGCTTTTATTAGGGTTCCTCAACAAAGATATAAAAACTTCAGGTTTAAAACGATACTTCGAGATGGGTCTTGTCGTGTTTGACGAGCGAAAGAATTGAATTATGCTAATATAGTGTTAGGATATTTTTATGAAGGGACACGTTTCGTAGTGGCTTATGCGACTTATGAATAGATAAATATTCACGATTTTCTTCGCTGAGAAGTGAAGTCCTTGAGAATTTAGAAAGTTTATATAAAAATATGTTTTTACCCACAAAACTAGTCCATGGTCACTTTCTAGTATCATGAACTAGTATAGTATACTACTAGTATAGTATCGTTAGTTTCATAAAAAAAAAATCTTATCTTTTAATTATTATTGAAATCTGTATAATGTTTTGCGCTTAACGGTTGTCATATAAGTACTGACAATTCATGCAGCGTACAATAGACAATAATATAAATACACAATATAAACAATTGACAACACTAGCGTATGGCTAAAATGTTGGCACGATCCCTAATGATCTTTTCAACTGTCAATGAAAAGGTCAACAAACCCAATAGCAATATTGAACTGTTTGAACACAATTTCAGGTAACTCCAACCATAACAAACATTAGAATTACAATAAAAAGCAACATATTACAATCTAAGACCTAAATTTAATCAAGGTTTGTAAGGAACACATTAGGGCGAGGCCCCAACAATGCGTTGCGGCGTCGCATTGTCATCGCATTGTATTGCTGTGCGACGTCGTTTTTGACGACCAACTTCTCTATAAAAATAACATCGCGTAAAACTGAGCTGAACTCAACGAGCTGATTCCACATGAATTTTGCATGCAAAGTAGACTTTTTTTTAATTTTTATACCGTTCCGACGAAATGATACGTTCGTATCGGGTCCATCCTCACTTGCCATACCGTTGCTGATAAATTAAATTTCGCAGCGAACTGACGGCCGGAGCGATAAACGAAATAAGACAGCTTCACGAGAGCAACTGTGGGAAAACTCACTAAACTTCGCGCGGTTTTTCCATGTAAATATCTTGCACATTCGTATTTTTTGGTAGTAGAAGGGTGATTTAATGGTGTGGCAACTGGTCTGTTTTTTCGTGGCCAATTTTACCCGGTTTGAAGCCAATTTGTGTTCGCTTCCTGGCATGTTTCCGAAGCATGATATGCGGGAGGTTTTCCGAACCTCAATTCGCAAGGTAATTGTGCACCTATCAATCATGCATGCTCTAAACCAGCTGGATTGCAGCTCGATTTTTGAATCGAGATACGGGAAGCGAATGTGAATCGGAAAATTGAGCTACATTAGAGCAATTCCACTCAGGCGCCAAATACGTGCGTGATTTGGGCGTTAATTTACAGATGACTTTCACGAGTGGGAACGATCTACAATTTTGGATCCAGATACGCCATTTTAAAGCTCCGCCATTTCGTATTGTCGTAATTTCGATTTCCAGCTCAAAAAATATAGGTCCTTATCATTAAATTAAAGATACAAGTCCGTAGCCGACTGCAGACGACAGCAGCAGGCGACATGTCGCCGCGACACTACTGGTTTCTATGTATTTCTATGAAATACCTTCCATAGCTAGCGACACGTCCGCGTCGTCTGCCGTGACACAATGTCGCCTGCTGTTATCGTCTGCAGTCGGCTACGGACTTATACCTTTACGTGTTTCTTTTTTGCTCTGCAAAAAGTTATAGTAAAGGGTGAGCCTTCTTCATTCTAAATACGTCCCTGTCCTCGCCCACAGAACTATTCTTTTGTGTCGTAACTCGCAAAAACCGTCGCATGACAAACGATCGCAAGGTGTAAGTTTTACCAGGTCGCCGCCGCCGTCTAAAATAATAAATTGTCGCCAACATAAACTTAATAAAGCCGTATCTATGAGAGAAATTGCTTCTGTAATATTTCTGAAGACTTTTACTATGAAAAGGTTTCTGATCATTTTCGCTTTAGGCTGTTAAGTCAATGTATTTAGTAGAAAAAAGGTGCTAATCATACAGATATTTTAATAATACTGTAGGGATCTAAACATTTTTTGTACAAGAGTAATTTAGACCTTTTATCAAGATTAATTTTCTAATGACTAAACGCCTTTGGCTGCCACGTTGGTCTCGTGGTTGCAAGCCTGACTGCTGAGCGTGGGGTCCTGCCACTGCCAACTAATACTAATCTTCTTTTCCACCAACAAATCAGAACAAGCTACTCCGAAACTCGTCGGTTCCGCCGGTATCCTGAAAGCAAAATATTTATTTTCGGCACCGTCACCCGATTAACGCAAACGGCCGGCTTATCGGCATCATCAGTAACATTTGGTACAATTCTACTTTGATACGTGCCCATTCGTAAAACGGAGGCTTTAATTAAGCCTTTATTGCCTCGAAATCGATTGCTATCATTTGCATATGAGTGCTTTTGTTTACGTGAAAATGTGGAGCGAATTATTTTGTTTTAATCTGTTTTGTTCAATATTTTTGGTTGTTCTGTGATAATAGGTTTTGAATATGAAAGGTCGGTTTGGTCAGTAGAGGGCGACACGTGTATTGGTGCCGGTTAAGCCTCTCCCCCACAAGCGCATCTCAGTATCAGTCTCTCGTATCAGTCGTTAGCATCACCTGAGCTACCGCTTGCACCAGTCGCACTTACGCTGCCGATGTGCGCGTAGTTAAGTATTTTGCTGCTACCTTAGGCTTGCTAAGTATTTTTTATTATTTTTATTTTCTATACGTAAATGAAATTAGTCACAATAATTTCATCAGTTAATAGGCATAGACTTATAAAAAAAGATGGACTCCGCGCCACGCATATCGAAAGTGAAGCACCGTACCGATTTATGTGTGCGTGATTGACGATTGACGCTGTCGTGTCACGTAATGGCGGAAGGTCGGCAATGTCGATACTATGATGTAAATGTGAGCTTGAGGCCGTGTTTGTACAAGTGGTAAATGATAAATGATTTATTTTCTGTAAGTACGTTATTAACGCAGGTGTGTGTAACATCGTATATGTCCTAATACAAAATATTTTAAGAACTCATAATGGAATATCGTAGGACGGAGGAACGCAAGTGTCCTACTTCTATAGCGACGTTATTATCGCAGCAGTTTGTAACTCTGTGCCCGTCCTAAAACAAAATATACTGAAAACAGATATCGCATTAACGCATCCGATATTATCGACCGATAATAACGCGCCTGTGGGGGAGAGCCTTAATCCATTTACAGGGTGTTTCGTGTTCGATTCCCATGTGAAGGTCTGTAAGCGTAAGCTGTTACTTGTCGTGCTACTGCACGACAAGTAACAGCTCTTGTCAAGTAGCAGCTTGTGTCACTGTGTGTTCTCCACAAGCTACTGTGCTGACCAGAGGTCTGTTTAGGTTTAAATGCGCGCGTTTTTTATTGTTAAATGGGTCGGCTCTTGACCTCGATCTCGGTCTATGATGCAACGAGCAAGCCTGAGATGGCTACGTATTTATATTATCGGAAGAAATCGCTGCAGCGCTCATTAATAATTTGTGCGAATGATCTACAAGTCTAAAATCCACGCTATGAGAAATCTTGATTTAAATATTAAGTACAGACATCGAACTGAAACTATAACCATCAATATGTGGGTGTGTAGATCTGTTGTACATGAGCTTGGATAAAACAAGCGTGAGGTGTTGTTATGTGTGTAAATATGATTTAGCCCTGTTGACCACATAATGAAGCTTAAGTGTGGTCATTTATCATCTGCTTAAAATATTTTCATCAACATAAAAAACATGGGACCCGAGTGGCCACTTTAAACGGTAGCTTTTAAATTATATAAATATTTTAAGATAATTATGCATATAGGGGGGAGACTTGTAGTTGTGTCGTGTTGTTGTGTAATAACAGCCGCACGGTTCGATCGATCAGATTAAGCTACGCTTGCCGCGGTTGGTTTGTGGATGGGTGACCATCTGTACATAACAAGACGGCTCCGTGCCTTGGACAGCACATAAAGCCGTTGGTCTCGTCTGTCATTCATGAACAGTCTGACAAACAGTCTTACCAAGGTGTATCGTATTACTCAGTAACTGGATTGTGGAGGTCAGATAGGCAGTCGCTCCATGAATGTACTGGGTATTCAGCTGCATCTGGTTCGACTGGAAGCTGACCCCAACATAGTTGGGAAAAGGCTAGGAAAATTGGTAAATACCTATTTTAAGATAATTAAATTAAATACCACATCTGCTAAAGCATTACCATCAACATCATCGCTTCTGTAGTGCGTCGGGGATGTTCGCGGATGCGCATGTAGATTGTTTTTACACAACAATGCGTAAAAGGTGCGCTTCCCTGGTGCGCAGGGTGTGGGGCAGCACCAACAGTATCCTAAGCATGATTGCCAGTCGCCTGGACTGTGTTTATGTGGGTCGCTGCTGTGCAATTACTCATGGGTTGTTGCAGCAATGATCCACCATTATTTGTTGTGTTGTTTATAATTATATTCAGTGTTTACTAACATTGTTTAACAGCTTTTGAGTCTTGGATACTCGAATAAAGAGAAATTCTATTCTATTCTATTCTATCAACATAAAAAACCACTACAAAAAATTCTAACGTCCCAGCTGTTCTACAAGAAAACGTTTCCAGTCACCACCATTTCCACCAACCCACATTCACAGTCACCCACAAATTGCCCGGGACAATTGAAACACCCGCTTAAATAAACAAGGACAACATTAATACGTAGAATGACACCGAATGTGTCTCCAGTGCCACATTTGGGGACTCTCAAGCGAAAACCAATAACGTAAATATGCCTTGACTGTAACTAACTTCCGAGGAATGTTACAGAGTCAAATAATTTCGGAGAGAGATAGATTAACGCCTAAATAATTTATTGCTACAGGCTCGTTTATAGGTACACACGACGACATTTATCAAGCTATACATTTTCAGTTTTAGCTGACCTCGCATTGTACATACATAAGAAAGAAATTGGCTTTAATGTAAAGCTTGCTACTTATATCGTCGTACGTGTACTAAATGACTGCATCGTTGGGTTTAGTGGTCGTAAGCGCTACTGTTGAACATGATGTCCTGGGTTCGATTCCCAGGTCGGTCAAAGTGTTATTGGGTTTTCCATTAGAAATTTCTCAGTAGCAGACCAGAGTTTGAAATTTTGTCCGGTTGATGGCTAGCCTCCATTTATATGAGATTTTCACATAATTGGCGAAATGTGGGCGTGCTATAGATACACTTCTGCTTAACCATTCCAATGAATATGGTCGTTCACGTGTTTTATTTTCTTTAAAAGTCCTTGTGTCTACCGTGATATAGACGATTTTCGTAGAAATTTGGTACGAAACCAATTAAGAAAGTCGTTAGCAACACGGCAGTAATATAATATGAAATGTATACCAAACATTTCATAATACTTTTTTATTTGCACGCTCTGTTTTTATAGGTAAGCAATTCTAAGTCCGTCTGTCCACCGCCTCGTCAACTATTTAATAAAGAGATGACACCGCCGAAGCAGCGATTCATATTTATTTGCTATGGCCGCGTGTCCACCGCACGCCATCACCGGGACGGACGTCACGCTCGGTTCGAATAATCTCGATTATCGTTGAACTGTTGAAGTCTCGTTGACGGTGGTGGGTGGACAAACGGTTTAAGTCTACGAAGCAAGATACACTTTTCTAACGTGATTCTTGTGTTACGAAAAACACGACTTAATTTATTCATCCAAAGCAAATTAAACATTTTTAGTTTTCCCTCTTTAAGAGAATACCGACCTAAGTCAAACCATTAAAAAAAGTCTAGGTCATGACCCATTAACAAATCAACGTGACTAAATAGAGGACAACCTTGACAGGTCATGACGTGTATTAATTAACCCACTTACTAATTGAAATAATTGTGCTACTTCGTAATTTCTCTTTTGAATGGAACCCATAGTTGTTACTTGATATAGATGTAGATTTATTAACTCGTTACCTACGCAAAAGGTAGTGGAACTTTGATGCCTTTGAACCTGTAAATAATTTATTTTCTACGAATTTCTATGTATTCACCAACCGTGATTTTAGAGACCTTAGTGCAGTTGTGAGTGATAAATTTACTTACGTAAACTGTGTAGGTAAAGTTGTGCTTGAATAAGAATACATTAACATTTTGCGCAGGTATTTTGAACCTCATAATTGCTTAACCACCATAAGGTTGACACTTGTTGTTTTATCACTTACACGTCATAAGATGTCAAGGTCTATTTTTGCTTTAAGATCGATGTGATAATGAGAACAAGTGATATAATACTGAGGTCGACAATGCCAAACGACGTACCTTATGACGACCTCGTTATATTATACGCCACCATTTTTATTCGCCGAATACAAAATATCGAGACCCGAATATCTAGATAATTATAGGTATTCCTATTGAAAAATATGCATACCTACTGCTATTGATGATTATAAATCGCGGGTTAATGAGTACCCTAAGTACATAATTATATGCCTTACAATTATTATTAGTCCATCTGCCAAAAGAATTGAGTACAGCGCACTTTTTTCTCTAATCCGAATACATCGTTCTTCAGATGCAAATTCGTACTAAACTATTCTACAAGAACGAGATGCATAAACTGTAACATAAACCATTTTCAAATCATTGAGATATTTTCGTTGGACAAAAGACTTTTTCTGAACTGTCAAGGAGTCAGTTAGAAACATGAAGCTAGTAGCCAACAAAATTCCAAAGCGTAGTTGGTTCTTAAGGGGAGGAACGGGCAATAATAAACTCCATGGACAACTACAAATTTCTGTAGTACTCTTATTTTATTTTCATTTATTCCTACCACAACTCTACACAAATACAACCAAAATAAAAGTATGTCAATCATTTCAGGTTCCCAAAACATTAGTCAGAAAGTTTTCAAACATTCCTTTAACACCAGTAAGTACCTAATACACGTCGGTGGTCGACTGACCAATGAGAGTTGAAACTATAAATTCTCATTAGGTAGTAAGAACAGTGTTTTAAACGCCCTATAAATCAGCTTCGACTGTTTGCTGGGTTGCGTCGAAGTGCCGTAAATAATGTAACCAAGGTACTGTGGCAGGAACTTGTTCTAGTTTTTGTTTTTTAATTACTATAGTGGAATCTTTACAATGGATGTGTGTGGTGGAGTGCTAAAATAACTTGTTATTCAAACGTTTTGAATTCTTCATCTATATTAGGTATAGTGGCAACTAGATACCTAAATGCTTATTAGGTACCTATGACAAATCAACTAAGATGTTTATTAAAAAAAATGTTTTAACGTAAAAAGGTGTTGTTATGGTCACATTGAAACGTTTTTACGTTAAAATTTTTTTTTTATAGAAATGTAAGTTGGAACCCTTTTATTCCAAACGGTCGAAATATTAATATTTATAATATTTCTGGTGATAAAAGTAGCCAACTAAGTCGAGACGTTGCTCTTACCAAAGAACCCCAGATTTTTTAAAATTAAAGACTCATTTCCAGCATGGCTTATAGTGCCTTTAGAAGAAGCTCTAACAGCACCGAAATAGCTTCATTAAAAACTTAACTGGAGCATGTTTTTTAATAATTAACCAAAAAAAATATATACAATCTAAAATAATGAATTAGTATTTAGCAACTTGAAAATAAGGTAGGAATTTCAACAATAGTTAGGTATTTCAAAAATAAAACAACATAATTAGGTACCTATTGTGATCTATAATTTAAATTCTACACCTACGAGAGAATGCGTTCTTGACAGAATGAGAATTGTCGTAATTCTAGAAGCTAATAAAGATCAAATTCGCAAAACACGTATTCGTTTGTATGAAACTAGTCGAGTGATAGGTGTCAAGAACGCATTCTCTCGTAGGTGTAGAATTTCAATTATAGATCAAAATAGGTACCTACTATATTGTTTTATTTTTGACATAACTATTGTTGAAATTCCTACCTTATTTTAAAGTTACTAAATACTAATTCGTTATTTTAGATTGTATAATTTTTTTGACTGACAGGTGCCAGGAACGCTTTCTCTCGACGGCCGGACTGTAATCCCATTGCTATCCATAATGTATCCTGTTTTAGGGGGCTTGTGGCTAAGTAGTAAGCCGTTCGGGTCGATCGAATCTACGCTTGCCGCGGTTGGTCCGCGGATCGTGACCAACTTTACATGTCTCGGCTGTCATCCGTTACGTGTCGTCAGAAGCCCGAAAGTCTGACAATCAGTCTTACCAAAGGGTCGTATTAAATACCCAGAAATTGAATTGTGGCAGTCGCTTAATGTAAAATACTGGTATTCAGCTGCACTGCATCCGGTTAGACTGGAAGCCGACCCCAACTGAGTTGGGAAAAGGCTAGGCCGATGAATGTATCCTGTTTCAAAAACAGCCCACAGTTTACGTTCTCTCTAGCAAAACAGTCCTAAACACGAGCTTATAAATCAACATCGGTTGTTTACAAACTCCGACACTATTAGTGCCAAACTACTGTAAACAAGTTGCTAGAAAACGATAAAATTCTAGTGTTACTGCCTAAAGTTTATCCGTTCTTTAAAGTTGTTGTGTAGCGGTCTGTAAAGTGCCAAGTAGTGCTCGTGAATTTGTGCGCTAGAACATAGTTTAGGGGATTGAAAGTAGTAGGACTTTGAAAGAAATGCACTTGCGATGGTAAACCATAAAGCATTCGTTAAGAGTTTCTAAAAACCCTGCTGGATTGATGGACTGTGTTAAAGATGATCATGGCTTGAAAGAGGGTTACTGCTGAGATGACGACTAATAGAGAAGTATTGAAGAAGGAGAAATGTTACGCTGACTCCAAAAAAATTGTTATTAGGGCAAAAGAAGGATGATGATGTCAGAGAGTCTATCATTCATAACTTGACTGCAGTCATGGTGTTCAAAAATCTATGGTAGTTTGTTTAGGGATGGTGATACATTATATAAGTTCTGTAGGTACTATGTAACATTGTTTTTGTATACTTCGTGTATGCTTAAGGTCTGATTTTTACAACGCCAGATAACTTCACTGGAGGAATAATTTTGAATTTTGGCAGTTCTTCTATACAAACATTGTCAGACGTCAATTGTATGCCATGAATGATTTTTTTCTTGATGTTTTTTTTTGTGTCAATAATGTACTTAAGCTGGTGTGTTTGGTATCCTACACATCACCCTGCGTAAGTAGAAGTGTGTCGGAGGACAGATGCTCATACTTTGTAGCTGTAATTTTGTCAATAAAGTTTTTTTTTTACTGTAGTTATCATTATTATTGTTGTTCTGGTCATGTTGTGCGACTACGCTTTTAATGATAGTCAGGTCGAAACCTATAATTCGAACCTTGTAATGTACTTAGGTAGGTACTGTGGTTATTGCCTGTTATAGTTGCCTTGTGAATAAATAAATAATAATTATCTGGCAATTGAAAAATCAGCCCTAAGTCAGATAACACGCTCTTCATAAACTATCTGTCTCTTAAAATATTCCGTCGTGTAATTTTATTGGATTACAAGCGGTCCGTAATCAGGTTGGAAAAGGCTTTGGGCTAGGGATGACCTCGTTAAAAATTACTTCTACGAAATAAAACTAACCTATTTTTATTTTCTCTAATTTAATTAATATCTTCTTTGTAAGGAAACATGCTGTGTTTATAAGACTTAAATTAATTGTATTTCGAGAAATTTACTTTTTCATGGACAAATAATGATGAAGAAATATTTTTCTGATAACTATTATGACTTGGCCTATTATCCGATTCCGGCTTGACGTCGACTCGTAAGTCGACACCCTGTATATTAATTATTTTTTCTTTGAAATTAATTATTGTAATACCTAAGCTCCTCATGAAAATCGTATTAATACAATGAGATGCCAGTCACACCGTACTGTAACAAATATTTCACGAAACTGTTCACAGAAAAGGAATTTTAATCGCATTTCTGCTTTCTTGCCAAAATCTTTGTGAATTTTGAGATTTATTTCCACGGAACACTTCGAATTTCGTGGTAATAGAAGGTTTTGTAATTAAAAACATTATTCAGTAACAGTAACGTATTTGTTTGGTCAGGATTTGTTGATTAGAAACCATTTTATTTCGATGGGAAATGGTATTACAAAAATGACTGAAGTAATTTTCTGATCGTATGGTGTACGCTATACATCAAAATTATATAGAAAGAAAGAAAGAAAGAAAAATACGTTTATTTAGCACAGACTAAAAGACACACAATACACCAAATACATACATCAGATAAAAAATAAAATCAATAAAAGAAATTTGCAGGAGAGTGTGCCTCTCGGCTGCGCCAAATAGGCCCAGTTCAGCAAAAATGCCAGACAACTAGTGCCTGACGCTGGTTTTCAACTGGACCTGATGTGTGTGTGAGGTGACGAAAGTAAATCAGTTTTAGCTGCAACGCGTCGAGTGTATGCATACTTGAATAGAATAAATAATATGTCATACAAAAAAAAAAAAAAAAAAACATAAATAGTGTGAATTGTAAAACATTCCAAGAATAACAAAAAATAAAACTAAAAATAAAATACTGATAAATTAATGAACAAATGAACAAATGAGACGGCCGCATGTAAGACCAAAACCTGTTTAGTCGATGCCAGACTTCCACGTTCCAACACATCGTCATAATTAATTTATCCGCGCATTTCATCGCACAATACGCTGCAAGCAGCCGAGCGCGGCGGTCTGTTTACGGACAGTTTGCAACTTGTGTATTTTAAACTTGTCTTAGCTATGGTTTGCAATGGGATTAACCCAATACGATGGATATATGAATAAGTCAGCTAAACATTATTCTCGGAAGTGGTAATGGAGTAAAAACATGCACAAATAAACGAAAAACATTTAAGGACGAAAAAGGTAAGCGCTGGTCGATTATAATATTATTTGCTGAAAAATTGGTAATGTGAAATGTGAAAGCAACTACCCACTTTTAATTTACCGCCTTCTTTCTACAGTCTTATGGATGTCAAATCAAAACATGGCCCAGAGGTTCGTCCACTGCCGGGGCTAGGTGAAGGATGGGTGAAAAGTGGTGTCATCCCGACATCATACGTCTCATTCGTGTGCAAGTAGGCCAGGCAACATCGGGTACGTTGAAAAAAGCAAACATGTTTCAGCGACGCATAAGTTGAAAGGTATTACGTTTTAATTTGTTTATTATGCATTTTACAGGTCTCACATCCGCGAATGGGACGCAGCAGTGCCGCGGTCAACGTAACCACAACAATCACCGGACCAAATTTGTGCGTATCGGACGGAGGATAGATACAGAGGACACCAGCCAGTTAACCGAACGGAGCGACTGCAAGAGCAAGAACAAAAGCAAATTCCCAGCAATGAGACTGTATAGTATTATAACAAATTATATACATTACCGTGCAACACTCACTGACAGAAACACTGACACATACACAAGTGGGTACATACATCATATAATTGAAACATTTAGAGCGACCATATCTAACTTCCTTTGCGCCTCTATGAGGTACTGCCGTAAGCGTCGTCTAAAAGCGTCTATGGTGGCAATTTCTCTGATTGGTGGTGGTAAGTTATTCCATATTTTGGAAGCCGCGTAACGGAAGCTACCTCTAAAAGCGGCTGTACTATGTGACTGGGTCGAGAGTTGTTGCGAGCATTGCCTTCTCCCACATTCACGTCTACTGGCTATCCAATTTAACTTGTCGTACAGGTAGTCCGGTTTCTGGCATTTAACTACACCAAACAGAAGGCATGCCAAGTGTAGTTTGCGTCTCGATTTCATTTTTAATGTGAAGTGTTTATTTAAAAATGGAGTCACGTGGCTTCTGGGAGGAATTTTATAACAAAACCGAGCACAAGCGTTTTGAACCCTCTGAATGAGCCGATCTGTACGAGCCAGTAGGCGCGGGCCATAGACTGTATCAGCGTAGTTTAGCCTGGACAAAACCAGGGTTTCAACTAGCTGCTCCCGTAGTGATTCGGATAAGTACGGCCTAATCTTGTACAGAACTTTCAGGCGGTAAAAGCAGTTTCTTACCGAGTCGGCTACATGTTTTTCGAAACGAAGGTCTTTGTCCATAATAAGACCAAGGTTCCGCGCCTCATAGACTCTGTCAATTGGTTCGCCCATTAGCTCCAGGTGAAACGTTGCTGGTAATTTAGCTAGTTGCTGCCTTGTGCCAAATACTATGTATTTCGTTTTGGTTGGGTTTAACGACAGGCAATTCTCTTCAGACCAGGCAGCGATTCTACGAAGGTCTTCGTTTAGATCTTTAACGGCAGTATCATATTCCTCTGGTCTAAAGGATATGTATAATTGGACGTCATCAGCGTAAATATGATACTTGCATTTTTGGAGGCATTTAATTATATCTGCACAGTATAAAATAAATATAATTGGGCCTAATATAGATCCCTGCGGAACCCCTCTTTCAATGGAAGCAATAGTCGATGTAAGAGCAGTGCCGTCACCCAAACGTAGATCCACAAGTTGTTTCCTATCACTAAGGTAGCTGCGGAACCATTGCGTAGCGCTAGGGTCAAAACCGTAGTAAATGAGCTTCGACAGTAATAACGGAATATTTATTGCGTCAAAAGCCCGGGAAAAATCAAGCAACACCAACAATGAACACATTCCCTTATCTTGGGCTGATAGAAGATTATCAGTCACATCTAATAAGGCAGTGGCAGTACTGCGCTGTTTCCTGAAACCAGACTGTAAGTCCGGCAACACGTTAGTTTGTTCCAGAAAATGCGTTAACTGGTGGCTGACGACTTTCTCTAACACTTTAGACAGACACGGTAAAATGCTAATAGGGCGAAGGTCTTTTACCTCAATTGGATTGTCATTTTTTGGTAAGGGCCTAACTGAAGCAATTTTCCATTGGTCAGGGAATGTTGACGTCACTATTGAGCAGTTTATAATGTCAGTTACAGTACTTAGTGCGTATGGCAGAATCATGTTTAACATACCAAGGGTAATGTTATCATAACCTTCGGCGTTACTTTTAAGGTTGGATATAATACGAGAGATGTCGTTCTGTTCCACAGGACTGATAGAGAAAATTGCTTCACCATGCCTATGGTTCTCAAAATAAGTCATAAGTGTCGTGCTTGCAACGGGGTTACCGGGAACCATCAAAAAGGTATTATTAATTAAATTTGGATCTGTAAAATGCGACGGAAGGTCTTGTCTGGGCTTATAGGGTGATAATGTGGATTTAAGATTTTTCCATAATAGTTTAGGGTTCTTTATTTTATTATTTATATTATGCTTGAAAAACGCAACTTTTTCGTTGTACAGAGAACTTAACACAAGGGACTTTAACTCTTTGTAGTATTCTTTTTTAGAACCTGATTTAGTTTTCCTGGAACAAGTTAATGCTTCGTCCCGTAAACGCATCATGAGTTTAATCGTATCGGTTATCCACGGATAAGACTTTTCCTTGACCGTACATGTTTTGATTGGCGCGTGAACATCGAACAGTGAAATTATGCGAGAATTAAATGCATGCACCATGTCATTTACATTGTCAAACGAGGAAATGCTTTCAAGACATAAAAGCAACAAGTCCATATTAAAGCTATCCATGTAAACATTTTTAAGTGGCCTAAATTTAATTACGTATGGTTTAAACTTGTCACGTTTTACGTGAAATTCCCCAACTATGACAGAATGACCGTTAAATGATCCAAAAGACTCCACTGACGTGTGTCTTGCTCTAAGGTCGGTACACAGGAGATCGATGAGAGTTTCACTGGAGGCTGTGAAGTGAGTAGGAGAGGTAATTAATTGAGTAAGACTGAGGCTATTCAGAAATTCGTTTGTTTTTTTTGTTTTTATGCAGCCTGTGTCCAGCAAATTCACATTGAAATCCCCCAGCAATATGCAATGGTCGCAACATCCCAGTGAGCTAAGCGTATCCGTTATAGCGTCCAGGAAAAGAATAAGGTCAAGCCATGGCGGCCGGTACGCCGTACCTATTGCAATTTTTTTGCCGTTCATTGACAGCGTTAGCCACATTTGTTCGACCGATTCGAACCTGGGATCGGCTGCGCTAGTCCAAGTTCGCGCGCTCAGTCCCCGCCGCAGATAAAAGCCGACGCCCCCACCACGACCAGAGCGCACACTAGCTGGCCGCGGCGTGTGACGCAGACGGTAGCCCGGCACCACCGGAGCGCGCCCCTCCTCACCCGGACGCAACCAAGTTTCATTAATGGCCATAACGTCGAAACAATGCCTATCGAGTGCACCAATCAGATCATCATGACCTGTACCCAATGATCCAGCATTAAGAAAACCAACTTTCAGAAACTTGTCTCCTTTAGTCATCATTATAATAATATAAAATAATTCCGAGATGTAGCAATAACGATATTAACAGTGCACATTCAAGAGTTTCAAAACTAATTTCATTTATCATTATTAATCTTAGTCCAATAGCAAATATGTAAATAGTGAATGTATTAAAATAAAAATGATATTTAGTGATAGAAAGATTTGTAAATAATATGTATGTAAATTGGAAAAAAAGTTTTGTAATAAATAAGTGTAGATAAATGGGTGTAGTGTTATAAAACTGGTTTACGTACAGTAGACTGAGGCGCGCCGCGAGGCACACACCTACCAATATATAGGTAAGCAGGAAGTAGCAACACAAACTTAATATTATTTTTGAAAAATTGACACTTACTACATTTAAACTTACTTTAAAAATCAGCATAACAGTATAAGAAAGAATGACCTTAATTAGACAATTAATAATCGGTGTAACACAACAAAAAATAAAAAACAAAAAAGTAAATCTATAATACTGCGCTATTTTCGCCGCCCGGTGTCGATGCCGGACCGAAGGCGCGCTGTAAGTCAGCTTCACAACGGATTTGGCAAGTGGCGTCTCCGGGTTTGTAACGGGCGAGAATACGGCCACGTTTCGACCATACAAATTGCCAACCCAGGCGACTACCGGCTTCACGAGCGCTCCGAAACAACTCCCGGTTCACCTTTGTAAGGCGCTCGTTCACGTAAAAGCGCATCGCAGGGCCCGGCAAATCCAGGTCCGCAGTAGTAATGCCGCGACGCACTCGTGCACCCTCAAGAAGCTCGTCACGCAAATCGCGGCGCGCGAGGCGCACGACGAGGAAGCGGGGGCGGGTCTCCACAGGCGCCGTCGCCTGCGTCGCGTTGATTCGCCTACCACCAACACGTTCGGCGCTCACTATGTCGCGAGCTTTTATTTTAACGCCAATCTTAGACGCAACTAATAACGCCGTGTGAATTGGATTTTCACCACTGGTCTCGGGTATGTTCGTGATCTGGATATCGTTTGCGAGCAGCTCCTGGTCTCGGTCATTAATATCACTCCGCAATTGTAATATTAAGTCATTTACCTCCGACGATGCTTGGGGCTGAGCGTGTTTTGTTTCTAACACAGCTACTCTCTCCTCCAGATTACTCATCCTATCGTTAGTTGCGTTTAGCGAAGATCTTAGCTCGGACAGATCATCACGGAGCAGCTGAAATTCACTTCGCACCGTCTTCAAAAATTCCTCCCTAAAAAGGCCTAGCTCTGCCCTGAGGATGTCCAAAGTGAGCTCCTGTGTGGTATCTAGGGCTGTACTGTTTATGGGGCTGGTGTCCATCAGATTAACTAGGCTTTCCTCGTGTCCAGCTAGCGCTGGTGTACGCGCCCTAACCGGTGTTTCAGCCTGGTTGTCCCTCACCAGGTTCTTATTACACTCAGGACAGTGCCAGGGGGTCGTTAATGGGCCGGTATGCTGGATACCAACGCATGCTCGGTGGTACCAAGACCTACATTTGCAGCAATTTGCGGCCTCTGTCGACGACAGAAACTTGCCACAGCCACCGCACTTAGCCATGGTAAACTTGTTGACAATATTTTGTGTTATCGATCAGACCAAGTAGTACACCAATAAAGCAACAGATGGCGCTGTTTTGAGAAACACGTATATGGTGGTTTTCACGGGGTTTATGGAACGGATAGACACCATAAGCTGAGTACAGTATCGGAGTAAAGGTGCGCACACACTAGTGATTGGTCACAGACTGATTCCCGTTTACGAACTAAACACTGTTTGTTTTCCTTCGGGTGTCAGGTACTTTAACTTTTTTGGGGATCGATAAAAAGTTTTTTAAGTTTATTTTATTTAACACAGCACGTACACACCGGAAAATATTGTTACTTGTAAGTTGCACTTATACATGTATTCCCACAATAAACTTTGGCAAAACAGACTTGATTTTTATTTTATTTCGCGAGAAGTAAACAGAGAGCTTATTGACTGATTGACATCCGTGACGTCACTCGTCATATTTGCGTTATTGTCATCATGTACCCATAATTATTGTTGTGTTGAGTTTACTTATATCGTTATCAGTTAAAACTATGTCCATACGCTTTGAAAGGCTGAGATAAGTGTAGTTCAGGCTAAGTAATTGTTATACTTATGGTAAACTAGTACTAGCACACTGCGGTTTCACCCGCATTAGTTTCGATCCCGTAGGAATATCGGGATAAAAATTGGTCCAGCCGTTTGTGCGTGAAAAAGTAACAAACATACTTGTACAGAGGCCAGCACATCAAGCTACCCCAATCTGTCAAATTTTCCCAATTGAATATGAACCTTATTCCTTTGCAGTAAAGTTGAAATCAAATAAATTTGACAGATTGGGGTAGGTTGATGTGCTGGCCCTTGTACAAACACACTGACAAACTTTCACCTTTACAATATTAGTGTGGTTAAAATATTTGAAAATGAAAAAAATTATATGGTAGTGGTTAAAATATTTACCTACTATGTCAGTTGAAGAAAGGAACCAGGAAAACTGAAAGCTTCTCAACCTATAAAAACCGAACAATAAAAAAAAACATTTTATTTGCAAAATCAACATAACAACCCTGCACACAATTCAAGTAAGATACAAATAAGCAGTAAAGGTATATACAGTTTTTGTTTGGTATGTATCAGTACCTATTATAGAGGTGCTCGTAGCTAAATAATAACAGCCGCGCAGGTCGATTGGTCTGGAAAATCTACGCTTGCCGCCGTTGGTCTGTGGATGGGTGACCATTTTTACATACCGAGACCCCTTCGTGCCTCGGAAAAGCACGTTAAGCCGTTGGTCCTGACTGTCACTCGCGGATCTTTAGCAGTCGTTACGGGTAGTCAGAAGCCCGAAAGTCTGACAACCAGTCTTATCAAGGGGTATCGTATTACCCAGTAACTGGGTTGAGAGGTCAGATAAGCAGTCGTTTCATGTAAAATACTGGTATTCAGCTGCATCCGGTTAGACTGGAAGCCGACCCCAACATAGTATTGAAAGGGCTAGGCACATGATGATATATCAGTATCTATTATCGGAACTGTTCTTCGTACTAGTATTTTAACACTTTCCCTCGTTCTCTGTAAATGTACAGACGCCAGCACATCAAACTACTACAATCTGTCACATTTCTTTAAGAGATTTGCAACTTTATCGCTATAAAAGCCTAAGTTTCAAAGTTGATTGGGAAAATTTTACAGTTTCGGGTAGCTTGATGTGCTGGCGTCTGTACTTATATTAGCAGACTTGTGACAAAATAATTATTATAATAGTAAAAAGCATTTTAGTTATTAATAACTAAGTAACAATAATGACACCAGGAGGGGCAATTCTCGTAATTTTAAGAACGTTCACAGTCTGATCTCCGTCTCAATTTGGCAAAAATATCTGTAATTTCTCTATGTTTTTGACAAGATTTTGACGTTGTTTGTCGCTGAGATAAGATTGCGACTAGATTTCGAACGTATTTAATTACGGGAATTGTTGTTCTGACATTCTTGTCACCATAAACAATTCTAATTACGCGACGTTCTAAACGTAGCCTCGAACGTCGGTATCAATTTATTAAACAGCTAGTTTGTCTCCATTCCTGCGGGGCTCGCCTCGATGCAATAATGACAGCTATTTTAATTATGGAGAGTGATCTTCGTAATTAACGTTTAATATTATTTCTTGGGTATTAATATTTAGATGGTTTAACTTTAAACTCAAGTTAGTTAGCCTTACGTTAAGTTAACATTTGATTAGGGTAGGTGAAACTTGTGTCCATCAAAATTATTGTCAGATTTAGGTAGCACATTTATGATAGTGTAGTGGATTTTTTTCAAACCATAATTATTAATGACTAGCTTCCGCCTGCGGCTTCGCCCGTGTTGTATGTCGATAAAATATGTCCTTCCCTAGGGTTCATAGTATCCCATACCAAATTTAATCAAAATCGGTCCAGCCGTTTCAGAGATTAGCCGGAACAAACAGGCAGACAAAAGTAAAAAAAGAAGATTTTTTTTTTATGTACGTTATGTTACTAACATTCATATTATTATGCATTTATAAAAAGCTGTTATTTTGACATTACAAACAGACACTTCAATTTAATTTATTTATTTTTATGTTAAAGGATAACGAATGTATAGATAGAGATTGATTTCCTGTTTCACAAATTCATACATTTACAATGGGTTCAAAAACTGCACATATCGGGGTTACGAAGAAGATGAAAACAACTGAATATCTTGCTTGCATCTTCCTCTATTTAATGAAAAATCTTAAATTCATTCAGTAGGCAAAATAAAATACTGATATTCGGCTGCATCCGGTTAGACTGGAAGCCGACCCCAACATAGTTGGGAAAAGGCTAGGCAGATGATGATGATTCTCTGGCAGGCAACGCACAATTCAACCTAAACCACAGTACGGTCTAGAAACATACCGTGTGGTTTTATTAATTAAAACTCCGACATTACCTAAGATTGTACTTCCACAGAAGCAGATTATCAAACAGAATTTCCACAAAATAAAAGGAAAGTAATACATCAGATAAACTCAACTGAAAGCATTTATTTCATTTAAACAATTTATAGGCACTTTTGAATCGTCATGAAGTTGGTCAGTCAGAAAATATGAAGCTAGTTGCCCATTCCAAAGCGTAGTAGGTACCCATGGAGAAGAACGGGCAAGAAACTCAATGGACCCTCTTTTAATCCCCTAACGGGGTTAAATGAGGAACGAAAGTTTGTATGGAATTCCTTATTTTTTCCCACTCCGTTTGGAGTTTTAAGAGATCTCCTTACATAAATAAATAAACATTTCATTTATTTAAGTTTAAAGCAAAAACATCCAACTGTTTTCTCCCCAGTAACACAATCAATAACACAAGAAACTTCACATCGCCATCCATATTTATCTGTATCCGCCATCTGCCTATTTACATATTTATCATATCGCCGACAAAAAAGGGAATGGCGGCTAAAAACCGTGAGATATGTTACCATTTACATATTTATATAAAAAGATGTTTTCAATTTTCCTTTTAGCTTTTATTTATTCGAGTTTTTTCTTTCGCGGGAATGAGAAAGTTTTGGATGTTTCTGTCGGCTTTTATTTACGTAAATTGGATTAGTGCGAGGTATGGGCTATTTTGAGGTTATGGGAAAGCAGTCTGTAATTGCTTTGGCTCGTCGAAAAAGTCATATCTTATCCAGGGTTTTTTGAATATGACCTCTTCTTGTATTTCAATTTATGAATAAATTTTCTCGCAACACGAAAAAATGGCTTATTAGTTGATTCGCACGAATTCACTCGCCCGACACGTTCGCATCGTCGCTTTTGAGTAATATTATTTTTTTCTATAGACGACTCGCACGAAGTTTATTTATGGGTGAGTCGACAACTGCCAGCAATATGTACCTATTAGGCATTTGGTACATTTTGAATTTTATGCAATGAAGTTAAGCAAAAAGTACACGTTTTATAATATTTAACCCTTGTCACTTCTGTGCGCGAGTGTCTTTTTTTCTATACCATATTGCATAAAATTCAGAACTTGCCAGTTGCCTAATACATATTTCTGGAGTTGTCGACTCACCCACAAATAAATAAATGGTATAAAAAATAATATTATTTCAAAGTGACGATTCACCCGTTTCGGGCGAGTAAATTCGTGCGAATCTACTAATAAGCCGAAAAAATAATTGCCTCACTTCCAGTTATATTACAAAATCTTTTCCAATATTTATTTTCTAGCGACAACCGGTGATCATTATGAATATTTACAAAATACCGTACTTTTCCTCAACAGCCAACAAGCTTGTATATAACATATCCTTATTAAACTCGTAAGGTATAATTACTCGTACACGAGTTTACCCTAGGGACCGAGATGTAGTCTAAAATATCAGTCTTCGGCGGCTTCGTTTTCTTCAATTACACACATCAAAAGTGTCTAGGGATCAACATATATTTTTGCAATAACTTTTCTCCTGATTGATATTAATTAAAAATTTCTTTAAGGATTCATCAAATAAAGTGTTTTCGTTTGTCACAGTAACGATAAACCAAGTCACCTTTGCATTAATAAAGAAATTTGCCATTTTCCTAATAAAGGGATTTTTGACATTTGAACCACTAACACAAAAGTTCGAAAAAAAGACTGAAATAACAGTTTTCTTTAAAATTTTATTGGGTAACTTAAACAATTAATAATCCGTGTTTCTACCGCGAACACTAACAACACAAGAACATCGGTTTGGCATACTCAAAATGAGTTCATCCAAATCACGCTGTGGAATGGCCGCCCATGTTCGTTGCAACAACAAAAAAAGGTCTTCTTGCGACTGGATACCCTCCATATTCGGCAGAGCTCTTCTCTGTAGCATATCCCATGCATGCTCAATCGGGTTCAAGTCTGGCGACTGAGCAGGCCAGGGCAGGACATTGATGTTAGCTGCGGCGAGAGTCTGTCTTACAACTCTTGCGGTGTGCGGTCGTGCATTATCATGCATTAACTGAAATAAGGGACCGATTTGCACTTGTAGAGGAACGATGACGTCTGATACAATCGTCTCAGCATAAATTTGAGCGTTGAGGTTGCCTCTGATCCAAATCAACTCAGTTCTTCCGCCGATCCAAATACCCGCCCATACCATGATGGTTCCACCACTATAAGGATGGACTTCCTGGCAGGATTTTAATCGCTGTTGGCGTCCAGGGGTTCTCCAGTGTCGTATACGTCTTGTATCCGGTCTCATACCAAAACGAGACTCATCAGAAAAGCACACGAAACGCCATTGTTCTTCTGCCCAATTTCTGTGTTCAAGAGCCCATTGATATCGAATCCTACGATTGTGCATTGCTATAGGTGGTACCCGTAGCGGTCTTCGGGAATGAAGGTTCACTTCATGCAAGCGGTTTCTGACTGTTTGGTCGCTAATTAAGTTCCCTGAAGAGTGATGAAGCCTCACGGCTAACATCATGGCGGTTATTGTTGGAGCTCTTCGAGTTAAGATTTGAATGTATCGGTCTTGTCTCCGTGTGGTGCAGCGATACCGTCGTCCATGGCGCTCAGCCACGGTACCAGTGCTTCGGTAACGTGTCCAAAGTCGACTGATAACACTCTGACTTGTATTCAGAGCTAAAGCCACAGTACGTTGCCGGGAACCAGCTTCTATCATTCCCACGGCTCTGAGCATTTCTTCCCTGCTTAAATGACGTCGCCGCTCCATAATAACGTTGGTTTTAATCAGTAGTAGGGAAACAGTAGCACTAATAATGTCTTCAATGCGTTGTATGTTTTTATAGGGAAAATATTGACAGCTGATTTTCATCTTTTACTCGAATTTGATTCACAGTTCCTGATTCAAATTATGAAATGCACCAAAAAGGATCCATATAAATTTATAAAATCATAAATTTATTACAAAGCCACATCTCAATCTCAAGAAATCCGCATAAAAATGCTTGATCCCTAGACACTTTTGATGTGTGTAGTTTGCTATCTTAAAATAAAGGTAGTATCCATAATGTTTGTATGACAGAAATATTTGAGGAAAGTTTTGAGTATGAATGTAGACTGCTTTATTTGGAAAAGATCAAATAAACGACAGATGGACTGTGTGAAAGATGATATTGGTAGAACCCTTTCTAGCCATATGACATAATATACTCGTATATAATTATATATGATATGGCCAGAAAGGGGTTCTAGCCATAACATCTTTCACACAGTCCTCCCCCCCTGGTTACACTGAGTTGACGACTAATGTATGGAAGAAGACATTTTGCGATGACCCCAAATAAATTAGGATTAGGGCAAGAGAATTATGAGAGGTATTCCACTCAGAGCACTGATTTCAACCGCACTTGGACGAACCGCACCTGAGCACTTTCACAAACCGCACTGAAACGATGCCTATTACTTTTGTTGCCATGACAACATAAGTGCTTGATATTGTAACTTTACCAAACCTAATCAGCCAATAATGTTCCCACTGCTGGGACACAGGCACCTCTCTTTGTGGACTATAATCTATCACTCCGGCCCAGTGTGGGTTGGTAGATGTCACGTGTCTTCGAATTTTTGTTTCTAGGACATGCCGGTTTCCTCATGTTTTTTTTTTTTTACCGTTCTAAGAGCAGTCGTGAAACATTATTTATACAAAGTAAATCGTCTGCCTTAGTTCGAACCCACCTCTTAGTCGTAAGCCGTTATGACTGGGCCACTTCTTCTCATGATAATGTAAAAGCTTGATATTGTAACTTAACTTAACCAAATACATGTAATAAATATTTTGCTGTAGGCCCACTGGTTGGAGGAACAGAACTCGTCCAATTACAGAATATAATTTCAATTGTTGCTAAATAAATGAAACGTATTTTTTTTTCTTATTGAGCTATTGCGGCTTTTGATTAGTAATTCGTGTGGTAGATATGGTGTGAGTTTTGATTCATCATTTTTTAAACCACAGGACAACGTAGAGTGGTTTAAAGAAAATAATCTCGTGAGGTTCTGTGGCTGTAGCATTAACGCGCCGAGTAAACGTAATATAAATTGGAACGATTCAAAATACTCGTCCCCCTTACTAATAAACGTATATCAGATGAATAGTTACACACCGATTTCTCTCTTTCAGTCGTCAGTCATTTGATTTTCGAAAGAAGTAGACAAAGCGTTGTGAAAATTTAAACAGTCTACCTATTAAGGTTTATGAGATACAGTTCGCTGACAGACAGAAGGACGGATGGACAGCGGAGGCCTAGTCATAAGGTCCCATTGACACCCTTTTGCCTTCTTGCCATCAATGAACGTCTTGAAAAAACGCTATTTACGTCATAATAATAGAGTTGAAAGGACAATCAACTATTCAGCTATAATAACATCTTAAAGATCACAAAATATTCGTAGAAACAACAAAACATCAAAACGAACTGCCAATTAAGAAAACAAGTACCCAACAAAGAAATTAAACGTAAAACTGTTTCAGTAGATTTGCAAAACGATATCGCTACGAAAGTTACCTCGAGTGGAAAAATGCCCCGATGAGGGGAATGTGGGTCAGTAATTGTTGGCTAACGGACGAACATTTGTGGCTGGCTTTACCCTGTATTTGATTATTGGAAAAACAGCCCTATACGGTGTAGATATGTTTAAGGCAGTGTAGGAAGAAATGTGTGTTTTGGGGGTATTTACAAGGTTGAATAGTTTGGCATAGATTTTGCTAAATTTGTAGTTTTAGAGACTATGGCATTATGATGACTGCTGAGCGGCATCACGCGAATGAAATTTTTTAGACCGTGCTTATGAGCTAGTCTACCTCTCGGCTAAAATATCAGTCAGTCAAAATGAGTTCAGACTTCCAATCGTTCAGATAGACATACTTTATAAAGTTAAAAAAAGACAACTGTGATACATGGCAGGAAGCTTACTTTTATCCAATACTAGTTTCTGCCCACGACTTCTTCCGCGTGCAATTTCTCGTTTTACCATACTACATATACCAGAACACTCGGCAATACTCTTCTCGTTATTTAAAGAATTTACGGAATCGAGTATCTAAATATATAGTACAGTTCCGCAGATTACTCCCTATGTAAAAACTGACAAACTGAACATCTTTATAATATTATATGTAAGTTTAAATAAAATTAAGCGGAAACATCATGTAAACAAAAGTTTACCGAACTCTGAATCGTAGTATATTGCTTAGCATTTCCTACATTGTAACGATGTTGTCAGACAAAGCAACATTAAACACACAAAGCACAAGACCCCTTCCCAGAATTATCCAAAGCACTAACGACAAAGCAGAGGCAGTTAAATAATTCCGGCACAACTTTCGACCAGAAATTCCAGTCAGAAAGTCCAAATTCGTTCTGGAATGTATTCTTGGTGGGGGGTGGGCAAAGTTTGTCCACAACTAGAACTAACGTGGAGACACACGGGTAGAAGGAAAGTTTTGTGATTTAATAGTTAATAAAAACTAGGGTGGATCGTTATGGTTCATCTAAAGTGTGGAACATATTTTTGCTTAAAATTATAAGAGTTTGGGGAGATAGTGTACATTTTTTTTAAGGGACGCGCAAAATTAAAATCTTACGTTTTTTGCAATTTACAGGTTAGTGTCAGGTTGTACATTGAACAATATAATTATGTTTCGCGTATGTAACAAGTATAATTATTATTTACAGAATTATAATCATGAAAATCATCTATAAAATCCCTTTAAGTTCATGTAATCCTATTGAATGACTCATCATCTACCTAGCCTTTTTCCAACTTTATTGGGGTCGGCTTCCAATCTAACCGGATGCAGCTGAGTACCAGTATTTTATATGGAGCGGGCTTCTGACTACCCGTAACGACTGTCAAAGATCCACGAATGACAGCCGGGACTAACGGCTTAACGTGCTTTCCGAGGCACGCAGGGGTCTCGGTATGTAAAGGTGGTCACCCATCCACAGGCTAACCTGATCCATCAACCTGTGCGGCTGTCATTATTTAGCCACTGGCCCCTAGAGACCACCTTTGGTTAAAAATACTCAAATCCCCACTACCCAAAAAAAAGGGCTGTTCCAGTTTTTAAACGTTGACCACGTATAAAAAGTGGAACACCCATATGTTTTTGTATAGACAAAAAGTAGTTAGCATCTTGCAGTCCCCATACAACTAACACAACTTTACATAAATCTCACTAACAATACCCTTCTCTTCACATAGCTAATAATACCGAGCAAAAAACCCTTACACCCCATAAATCTCTCATAATTAATATCCTGTTTCCACTGTGAATAGATATGATGTATGTACAGCCGTTTGTAACTATTTTTTGTCCTACCCCTTAATGGGTAAGCGTAATGATATGATGGCTGCACGCGATGGCACAAAAAACTGAAATTAAGGGGTTGTTTTCGGCTGCAACTATGAAAAATGATGGGGTGTTCGCACAAATATAGATAGACCTAGTTAACGCAAGTATCACGACCTGTATGAAAACCAAGCGTGCCATTTTTTGACTACACACTATGACGTCACAAGCACTATTTAGTGATGGGGAAATTGGCACTAGGCACGCGAAGTAGTTGCTCTTGCGTTATCTAGGTGTATCTATATCTGTGGGTATTCCGTATAGAGGTAAACGCATATACGAGTACATCAGCTCGTAACTGGATCGATACCGGATCATTAGGTCTACTCCCTAATCACGAATTCCGTAGTTATGGCAACTTAGGATAACTTAAATTAGGATAACTTCCTACTCCGTTTACGGACATATAATTAGTTCGGACCCCGAACTAAGAATTAATGACAACACGATTTGACAGCTATCCCTACTCCCAATACGTATTTGCCTGTCCGAAAAATAGAATTTGACACTATGTTTTAATGGATCTAATAATTTCGGATGGGTCTGTATCTTCATTGACGGACTTAGACAGTAGGCGTCAACGCAACGGTTTAACTGTCAACCATTGCGTGGAAGCCTAGACTGATGACGTCATCGCATGGGCTTAGAACCTCTGTGGTATGATGTGTGAGATGACCTTAATCCTGTGGTTAGTTAGAACACTATTTATCATAGCTTCACTGTAAGATATTTCGCTTTATTTAATTATTTCCTGTCATCGCCAATCAGCAGGGAAACTAAAGCGATGATTGGTGCTCGATAATTATCTCTTGATACGGGTAATTTATATTTGCAAATAGAAAAATACAAGCTGATATGAAATTCAATTAACTTTGGACGCACATACGAGTACTTAAAATGCTTCTATTTTATGGCACTCGCATACATTTCCCTTAAGATGTCTTAAAACAGTAGGTCTTAACAATCTTTTAAAACAAAAGAAAACGTATCTACTTCAAACCTTAGCAACATTCTTCAAGAGCAATACAAGCAGACATACAGTCAAAAGCAAGTCAAACGAACTCTTCTATTTATCTATCTATATCCATTGATTTACATCTGTACATATATAAAGAGAGTTCTCGTAAAATTCTCAAGGTATCTCGTAAAACACGAGCATGTATCTCATTTACGGGTACTTGAGCTTCATAACAAACCACGGGTATCACACCGTAGTGTAATTTCGAGAAGAAAGAAAATGCCAAATGAATTTCCCTTGGGAGAAATTACATTCTAGGGTGTTAAATGTTTCATAGATTGGGTTTGTTTGTGTAAAAGTTAGGTTTGTTAGTACAACTTAAACATCTAGGAAATAAATCTAATTAATTTTTATAACGCTCACGGACACGGTTAGTCTAAAATCATTTACAGGCATTTTTGAACTGTCAAGAAGTCGGTCTGTTTGTCAGAAAGTTACAGCTAACGCAACTTATCTACGTTTTAGAGATCTCTCTATGGCGAAGAACGGGCAAGAAACTCAAAGGAAACTCATATAGATTAAAATATCACACTCTACGAAGTTGGCCCCGGGGTACCTACTACCTTGCTGAATTACTAATATTCTAAACACACCAGGAGTTACACTCATGCAATTTGTGCCGATGCAAGAGCAAAACGGGCAACAAAGGCACATCGAAATGTGGTGCTCCACTGGCAACGTCACCCAATCGCAATGACAGATGGCAGCGATTCGAATGATTTTTATGTATCTCTATGAAATCGGTGACAGGCCGGCAATGTCACCATCTACGGAAGCGTTTTCATACAGTTATATAGAAACCAGTCGTGTAGCTGCCGTAAAGAACTATGCCTCTGACTGAGAAAGGCAGCTTGACATTCATTTGATACCTATATCAACAAATACACAGGAAAAAATTGGCCTATGAGGGCATAGGACAATTTTTTCCTGTGTATTTGTTGATATTTGGTTGGATTTGGATTAAGTTTGGCACATGGCACCCAAACACACATACAAAAAATCTTTTTTTTTTCTCTTTATAATATTGAGTTTAGACGACAACAACTGAGCCAGAACAACATTACACTTCGGTGTAACAGTCAGCCACACGTTAACATCATAAAATCAGTGAAACCCGAACAGACAGCGAAGACCGTTATGGCCTCGCGGGAATTATAATGAGGTGCTTATACAGGATATTGTGTACTTAAATAGTAGCTTCAAGTTTCCGTAATTCTTTTCCGTAATTTATTAAGTATTCAAGGTGGTATGGAATTAGCTTCGAAATATCGTACAGTTTTCCGAGTGATGTAATATTCTGCTTAATAAATTGGTTGAATGGTTTTCACAAGGATAGTAATAAAAGCTCGGACATAAAAATAAGAATTGTCCTTACTCAAAATATTAAATCTACTGCCTAAAATACTAACTTTCTGACTACTTTTGTCCGAATAAAACAGACGAAACGACCGAATGAGATAGGTACTGAAATCTTCAAAAAATAAACATGACTGTTTATTGCTTTAATACTTTTCTACAGGCTTAAGTTACGTTTTAATATATACCTAGATAAAGGTATTTGTATTCTCATTCGCTCGCTCTTGCATCCTATGTCGATGTAGCCCCGCGTATGATTATTTTGACAAAACCTCTGTTGTCGGTAACTTAGTAATGTTGTCGGAGGTTCAGTATTTTATTCGGAAGTTTAGTTTTGTTATTTGAAGATCAATTTTTTTAGTCGACCACAGATCGCTGGAGATTAATTCGTTTTTCGAAACCATTATTATTTCCCTTTTCATAAAGTCTTAAATGGTTTGGTCTTCTCCGTGTCGCTGATACGACAGTATTTCGGATCTTGTGGGCTCAAAACTTCGCCACTTCCACAGCGTCGTCGGTGGCAGCACAGAGGTCACTTTGACTGCATCTTTTCTGACACGGAGAGCAGGGTCGGAGGTGGAGCATAGCTTGCGACATAGCTCCACATCCACACCCTGCTGCCGTTCCATTGAGGTAGCCCCACTACCAGGTTGGAGTTACATCTTCGCTCTTGTTTCCGGAGACGTTAAGTTAAAGATGCATGGAGAAGAGCTAAAAAAAAAACAATTAAAAAAAGTGATAAGTACTGACATAACTCTTTTTTTTTTATTGCACATAGCTGACTATGTGCAATTAAAATTATATATTTGTAAGGTATCACTTTTCAATCATATTATAATAACGTGGTTAGTGTTTCAGCAATCTCACCGATGGTGATTCCAATTTCCAATTCTGGTAAGGAAAGCCAAGAAATAAAATCGTTATCGAACGATGACATAAAAAGCTTTAGATGAAAATGAAACCAAATTTCTCCAGAGCTATATAATCTAATTAAAAGCGAGACAATAAGGTATCAAATTGCATCATTTTCATCCTCAAAATGTAAGAGTATACCATCATAAAGTCGACGAAATCCGAAATTTCAACATAAATTGTTACGTCTTCTGAAGGAACAATAGGAAGATGCTTGCTATGAAATTGTTTCTTTGACGTCAGATCATCTATTCATATTATATTAAAATAGTAATGAAGAACGTATGTCTGGATGTATGTATATTCCGAATTGGTGCATAAAAGGCAGAACGGATTTAGATTAAATTTGGCACACAGTTTGTAACCTGAATTGTCTATCGGACTCTCTGAGAAGAAAGGCCGAAACAAACTCAGAGGTGTGACCTCTTCTATAATCCAGACATAATCTTTGTCAGATCATGTAGCAATTGATATCTGAAATGGGCTTTTGAGAAAAGCACCACACAGATTTGAGTGGACCAGTACAGTCAGTGCATGCATTTGTCAGTAATACAATGTATGTAATGATCTAACTATTGACTAATCAAGAGATCGTAGAAAATAGAGCACAGCCAACACATTTTAACAACTCATTTAATCAAACATTGCCCCACGTTCTCATGACATCGAAAGTCCAGACGTTTTGCATAACAAACATAACACTGTAAATGCAACAAACTCGAATAAAAAAAAACGGGAAACACACAACATTGTACCGGAATATGATGGAAAAAATTATATGACGCCGACTTGGCAACTGGACAAAGTTTTTTGCGAGGCAATTGACACGAATCGCGAAAGTAGGATTCGCGGCCGAGCGTGGGTGAGCCACCACAACATGGAGTTAAAAATAAAAAAAAATATACAAATTACCTGTGACTGTTACGACAGACTGACATGGAATTTTGTGATCTATTGACGAATTACCATGACGTATTAGTGATTCTTTTTTGTTTTTAGAAGTTTGATGATTCTCTATGATTCTCTAGATTGTGTTTTGTTTGTGTTGGGTCACAAAAAATGTTAAAAAAGGGCCTTACGGTTTTTGCTTACTACTAAGTACATTTATCCATTTCAATACCATTCAATACAATTAAAAGTTGTAAGTTACCATCCCTGCCAAGCTGCTATTCCACAAATTCGAACTAAGCGTTTCCAAATGTCTGTTTCAATGCGCACAGGAAAAGAGTGGAACTCTCTACATGCGTCTGTGTTTCCGAGCGCATACAACCCGAATCTCTTCAAAGTGAGAGTGAATAGGCTTCTTCTGGGTAAGCTCACTCTATCGTCGACTTTGTCTCTGTCACCTCTGACCTAGACTAGAGTCAAGAGCAAACCCATTTCAAATAAAAAAAAAACCTTATCATTCAAATTAGCCATTTCCACGTACGACAACGCAATCCCGTCATACAACGTTAGGCAACAACCGAAAGGCATCAGATAAAGGAATCGATTTCCACTGAGACTACATCCAGGGTACAAATAGGGTCCATCAGAACCTACCCTGCATACAAACTGTTGGATTTCGACCCTCAGCTCAGTTCGAAAAGGTAACGGGCTCAGAATGTGTGTTACCGTTTCTTTTTTTGTGTCAGGGTTTTGCTGTTTGGTTTTGGAAAGTAATGTTCTAAGATGTATTTTAGAATAGCTTTTATTAAAATGTGATAGTAACGATTAAAGAGTTTTTCAAGTATTGATTACAAAAATAGTATTCTCGAAACTATACTAGCAAGAAATAGGTCTCTTCTGAAAGTCGCAAGTGTTATTTCACGAGAAAATCGCTGTTGAATGTTGCGTAAATGTAAGGTATTTATGGAATACTAGCTGTTGCTGTCAAGACAAAAGACATGTGGCGCCATCTATTATTATAATAACGTTCTTGTTGTTTTCGTCGGGGACAGCACTTTTATTCGGGATGAAAGGTACCCTATGTCTGTTTCTGTACACCTGGCAACGTACATGCAAAATGCCAGGATGATCGGTTCAGTGGTTTAGGCGTGAAAAGGTAACAAACAAACAAACTTGCTTTTGCATTTATAATATTAAGTTAGGAAGTTAGGATAGGATTAACCTAAATAAACACTTGGACTTTGCTCCATGCCAGAGTTGCCAAAGTCCATCTTCTAAGACAGGAAGAACGAGACGCTTGCTAATGATCGGTTAGCTATGTATGTATATAGATGTTCTAGATCTCTACACAGACAGTTTAGCGACTACCAGTGCACTTTGATGACCGACTCGGTATGTCATGTCGACAGATATAGATACACCTAGATAACGCAAGAGCTTCGCGTACAGAAATCGTAAGCCGCCACTTTCGCGCTCAGTCCTATAATGCTATTCTGTAAAAATCTCACCGTGTTAAATCAGGTGAAGTCATTAGTATCAATCCCTATTGCATCAGATGGAATGACAGCCCACTTCACCTAACTTCTCACTCACGGTGAGATTCTAACAGAATCGACCGGCTGTACTACTGCTGGCTGGGTGAGCGTGAGGCCCCGGGGGTGAGGCAAGATGAGTGCCGCACGCGGCGGCGTCTTTGAATCGATTTGATTTTCCCATCACTAAATAGTGCTTGTGACGTCATAGTAGTTTGTCAAAAAAATGGCACGCTTGGTTTTCATACAGATCGCGATACTTGCATTATCTAGGTCTATCTATATCTGTGGTTATGTCATCAGTGAACGCCAATATTATGGATGTTTGGTGCGCTTCATGTAGATGTCCAAATCTAAATCTAACACACGTAAACTGACGCATTCTTCCCCATGGGTAGGCAGATACTACAGTACAAAAAAAAACAGTAATAATCAGCTGTTTCATACATTTTGGTCAAGCAAGTATTGAACTTTTGTATGAAACAGCAGATTTTTTTTTTTCGTGATATCAGAGTTTGTCCCATAGTGAAAGTTGTTCATATTCATTGGTAGATCAGCCTATAAAAACTTGGATGGTGATAAAAAAAATCTTCCTGTATAGGTACGTTCGTTTGTTGTGTGTGTGTTGTTGTGTTTTGTTGCTTCGTATGTTGTTGGAAGAGGGAGTGCAGTTGTGTCTATATACTTGTGCACTATAATATCTCCCGCGCCGAAGACTAGTCTCCGTTGAGATTAGCCGCCGTTGCCGAAATACGGTCTGGTGTACTTTATTATTTATGATTTGTCTGCTCACCAACGTAAATAACCCAATGAATGTTGTTCAGCTGTCAAAATGACAGTCATTGCCACTATTAGTGTGTTACGCAATTACCTTACCTCCTCCTTATTATGTCCTCCTAGAACATTCCCTCTTGGCGTTTCCACTTACATCTGCCTTGTAAGTACTGTTGAGGCTATCTGTGTAGCTTTACCTTTATTTAGTACAGGCTGGTCTTAGGACCAGCATGTTCCATTCGAACGTTCAAACGGACGTCAAATAATTTAATTGGGTATTTTTGTTTAATAGTAGAAGTGTTAGAAATAAGATGACAATGTAAAGCCCCTCCTCTGGCCCTGGCCTCGACGGCTCTCGGACCCCGACTGGAGGCGCTCTTAAGCGCATGTATGGAGAGGGGCCAGTTTCCACTCCGTTGGAAGACGGGGAAGCTGGTCCTCATTCGGAAGCCAGGGCGCCCTGCGGACTCTCCGTCCGCATTCCGGCCCATCGTGCTGCTCGACGAGGTCGGCAAGCTCTTTGAAAGAGTGATTGCGGGCCGCCTCGTCGGGCACCTGGTGAGGACGGGGCCGGATCTTGCGGAGCCAGTTTGGCTTCCGCAAGGGGCGCTCTACGGTGGACGCCATCATGCGCGTGAGAGCCCTCACGACGGGGAACGCGGTGTCTCGGGGTGGGGTGGTCGTGGCGGTGTCATTAGACATCGCTAACGCGTTTAACACCCTGCCCTGGAGCTGCATTAGGGAGGCACTCCGGTATCACCGAGTGCCGACCTACCTCCGTCGAGTAGTCGGGGCGTATTTGACGGACAGAGCCGTCATCTACCCCGGTCGCGATGGGGAATGGAACCGGCGAGAGATGTCGTGCGGTGTCCCACAGGGATCGGTCTTGGGGCCGCTCCTGTGGGACATCGGTTACGACTGGGTGCTGCGGGCAGACCTCCCTGATGGCGTCAGCGTAGTTTGCTACGCTGACGACACGCTGGTCCTGGCGCAGGGGAGGTCGCATCAGGCGGCGGCCGACGTAATGACACGCGGGGTTGCGATAGTCGTGGAGAGGATCCGGCAGTTGGGTCTCGAGGTGGCTCTGCACAAGTCCGAAGCCATGACATTTCATGGGCTTCGGAACGGGCCACCATCGGGATCCCAACTTACGGTAGGAGGGGTTCACATCGGCGTCGAGACGACGATGAAATATGGGCGTATGGGTCTCGTCCTCGACAGCCGGTGGAACTTCGTGGAGCACTTCCGACGTTTGGCCCCCAAACTGGAACGGGCTGGGGCCGCTTTCAAGCGGCTCCTGCCCAACCTGAGGGGGCCAAACGCCTCCTGCCGGAGGCTTTACGCGGGGGTCGTGCGGTCCATGGCCGTGTATGGCGCCCCGGTGTGGGCGCGTTCACTGCGGCTTCGAGCCGCCCACTACTTGAACGCGCCCCAAAAGGTGGTAGCCATACGGCTGATACGGGGGTACAGCACGATCTCGCGCGAGGCGGCAAGCCTCCTTGCCGGACTGCCGCCATGGGATCTGGAGGCGATAGTCCTCGCGCGCCTCTTTGAGTGGCGCGCGGAGGCACTACGCCGGGGGGAAAACCCGCTTCCGCGGCAAATTGCTGCGGAACGGACGGACCTCCGGCGCGATCTCATGGCGGCATGGAAAGCGCGACTGTCGCAACCCAGCGCAGGGCACGCCGCGATAGCGGCGGTAAGGCCCCTCTTTGAGGAGTGGCTAGAGAGGCGTCACGGCGCCCTCACCTACCTCCTGACGCAGGTCCTCACCGGACACGGATGTTTCGGGAGGTTCCTGCACATAATCAGGCGGGAGGAAACGCCCTGGTGTCACCACTGCGAGGATCGCCCAGAGGACACGGTGGTGCACACTGTGGAGGTCTGTCCCGCTTGGGCAGAGCACCGCCGTGTCCTCGTAGAGGCGATCGGCAGCGGCGGCGACCTCTCGCGCCCGGCCCTGGTCCAAGCCATGGTCCGGGGCGAGAGGGAGTGGGAGGCAGTCACCTCCTTCTGCGAAGCAGTCATGCTAGCGAAGGAGGTGGCGGGATGGGAGAGGGAGAGAGCCGAAAGGGCCGCCCGTCCCAGCCGCCGCGGTAGACGCTCCGGGCGTCGGGAGCCGCGTGACGACTCCCGGCCACCGTAGGCGCGGGCCTGCGGACGGCGAGTAATGGGTAGCTCGCCGTCCGATCAGGACCAGGCCCGTGCCGGACGGCGCGTATGTGTTCCACGCGCGCCTCAAAGAGATGTCAGCAGACATAGAGGGGCCCGTTAGGGCCGAAGCCTGCCGGGGCAGCGGGATTGTCCGAAAGGGTTACCGCTGCCCCGGAACATAAAGGGCTAAGGAAGGAACACGGATGGGTTTTAGTCAGTAAGAGTCTGACACTCCCTTCCGCTCCACCCAGAGCGGGAGGGGTCATTGGATGATTTCCCATCCTTAAAAAAAAAAAAAAAAAGCCCCTCCTCTCAATACATACATTAAAAGATATCGCTGTTTAAATTATATTGTGAGGGTCCTCTGAGCCTCACTCCCCTACAGTACCTATTTTTGTATTAAAACCTAAATATTATTAAGAATAGGGTCGAGCCTATCAACAATGCGTGTTTTGAACGTTGAACAAAGAAATACTCTAATAAATGATAATTATAAAGAAAAATTGAAATTCTTGTAGCAAAACCTTTAGCAAAAACATCTGGCAATAATACACGTTTTTTAGCCACATACCAGTCGTTTCATAGAAACAGTTTGAAATTATCAGGTACTAGCTGTGCCCCGCGGTTTCACCAGCTTTAATTTGAAGAAAATACCTACTAAAATATATTGAGTATTTATTTTAAGATTATTAATTACTTATATTAATTACTTACGAGTATACAATCATGACCGGCTGCCTTGTGGACTTATTTTAAAACTACGATATCTCCTAAGATATTCATTGAAAATCAAGTGACGTCAAGGGCAATTTTGTTCAAAACTAAATACTTGTGATGAATAACGTATTTATTTTGAAAAGGAAAAATATCATATTTCTAAAAACACCTTCGCAAATAATGCATTATTTTAGAACAAATTTGACTTCCATAAAAAAGGTTATAGTGTGTCATTCTTTACACATAGACATATGCCGTCGCGGTCTTTTTTTTAGAACTTTTAAAGGAAAACAATTCCGTCATACATGATTTTTGCGTAATTTTAACCGTTTACGCAGCTTACGCAACGAAAGTTCGCAAAAGGAATATTATTTCCCGTTTTTGCAACACTTTCCATTTATGCTCCGCTCCTATTGGTCGTAGCGTGATGCTGTATAGCCTATAGCCTTCCTCTACTAATAAATGAAATATCTGGTACAAAAATATTTTTGAACCAGTAGTTTTTGAGATTAGCGCGTTCAATCAAACAAACAAACAAAACTTAATATTATTAGTATAGATTTACGACATACTGAAACAAAATTCTATTTCTGCACATGTTCCATTCAACAGTACTTAGTTCACGCCTCCACGGCCTTTACGAGACCTCTAAAGTATCTATGTAATATCAAACGACGAATTCAGCAACAAAATAGAACCCGAATACCTCTGAAAGAGGAATCACGAGAATCATTCCATCACCTATTTATAGAATTCATATTAAAAATAACCTGATACCCTTCGTTTTGACCATCCAGTTGTGACTAATAGAAAATGAAGGATCCAACTCGAGCAGACGTTTTTCATGACATCTCATAAATATTTCTTAAGAATTTTCTTTTCAAGAGTTCCCATTGAATCTAAATGGCTATTTTGTAGCGATGTCGCATTTTTTAAGTAGGAAGGAAATAAATTACGAGAGGATCAAATTAGTTGGCGAATATGAAGTAGGTATATTTTGCTTTAAAAACAAGAAATTTTAACTAGTGGTAAAGACTAGTAAAGCAACTTTATACTTCAAAATACTGTGCACGAAGCAAGCAAGTATTTTTTTTTAATATAGCAGCATTATGCTAAGATAGAAAGAAGCCTTTTTGGCCATGCACAGATTTTCTTTTGTTTTTTTTCCAAAATTTTTGCTATGCTTTCTTTACTGATTGCGTAACTCAAATAAAATATTTGTGTTTCTTTTGTTTCACAATATTTATTTAGTGTTAAGACTTTATTCATAAAAACTATAAAAATAAATTGTACTTTCGATTAAAAAACTGTTCGAATTTACGTTCCGTTTACTTTGCGCGTTCATAATGGAGCCTCTGTCTCCTTTCGAATAACATCGCTATTATTTTAAAGGGCTTCATTCATTTTAAGTCACTCCATTGTTTCGTCAAAGGCATGCCTACTTTGCCGACTTATTCAAAGAGCAGTGGTGGCCTAGTAGGAACGGCCCCGACTTACGAGTTGTAGGTCGTGGGTTCGCAACCAGACAGGCGCGACGCGCTTTACATTCTGTAAATAATTTCGTGACAACTGCTCTCAAAACGGTGAAGGAAAACATTCGTGAGGAAACCGGACAAGTCCTAGAACCAAAAAATCTAAGTCATGTGACATCTACCAAACCACACTGGACCCGCGTGGTAGATTACAGCCCACTCCCTCTCGAAGAGAGGAGGCTTGTGTCCCAGCAGTGGGAACATTGTGCGTTTATGCTAAGTAGACTCTTTAACTCCTTTGGAATAATATCGATTTGATTCTAAAGTGTTTTTCATTCATTTTGAGTCACTAAATTTAATTTTTATTTTGTCAAAGACAACCTAACTACTATTCATCGCGTTGATAAACTCCCAGAAAGAATCCAACATACATTTTCAACCTAATGAAAATTAATTCATTATAGGTACTCATTGCAACGAGTATCCAATATGTAAATTCCTAACATCATTATAGCTGTGTTATCAACCGTGAGAAGCAAACCAGTGAATAGTTAGCACCTAATGGAATACGTCATTAGGGATATAATCAATCTAATGTAAGGGTATATGATATAATATTGCGTGGCAGCTGTATCCGACTGATTCATATCCATAATGTTATCCCCTACGGATTAACAGAAGTCTATGGTTTAGTAATGAATGATAGTGACAATTTGATCTTAATTTGAATGGCGGATGCCATATCTTTTCTGTTTGAGTTCAAAAGTTCATTAAACCATGACGAAAATAACTTTGCTTAAACGTACTTTGTGAAAAGGAGAACTAATAAAAAAAAACTCGGATGTTACGAGTATGTATCTAGTACGTAATAATGTAAGTTTAAATCTTAGTTGTACAAAATAAACACATAATCAGCCTATAATGTTCCCACTGCTGGGACACAGGGAGAGGAAGTGGGCCGTAATCAACCACCGGGCCCAGTGCGGGTTGGTATAACATGTGACATGTTATACCAACCCGCACTGGGCCCGGAATGTCTTAGAATTTTTGGTTCTAGTCATTCTAGGACGTACCTGTTTCCTTACGATGTTATCCTTCACTGTTTTGAGAACTGTGGTGATGACATAACTTACACAAAATAAAGCGCCTGTCTGGGTTCGAACCTACGACCTAAAGTCGTAAATGACGGCAGTTCCACTGGGTCAGCACTGCTCTAAGCTGCTCTTAGTTGTATGTCTAATGTTTAATTACTCTTGTAACTTTGGCTAAAGGAATGTTCAAACGGAGGCGAATGAGTAGGAAGACAAGTGACTATTCACACCATTTGAACATGATTTTATTATAGCTGACACAATCGTTGCGAGCAAGTTTCGTCCAGCATCCCATGCGGGATACGCCACTGTTTGGCCAGGCTTGAACCAATAAACTTTAATGTCATTATTATTATTGAGTTAATACAACTATAAAAAACACTATTATGACAAAAATGAATTCTCACAGCGAGCACTCAGATTTATAACAATAACCAAAATATTAGAATAAATTTTTCTAGTCTTAAATAGCTTTGATCCTTTCCCCATGTTCACACCTTTTTGTAAAAAAAACCCAAATCCACTGTTGATCCGCTACCCAGAGTATACTTGAATTTATCCCAGTCTGTTACGAAGCCAAGGTCAAGATCTGATATTTTGACCTTGGCTGTCATATTAAGGCCGTGTCTAGAAAATTTAATTTGGATAGTACTTACATTGTTATTTATATTTCATTTTATAAATATACTTTATATTCATAGCTTTTAAATATGAAAAGGACCTAAGTGGTATACATTAAGTTATAGTCTATAAAAAAAACCGGTCAAGCGCGAGTCGAATTTGCGCACCGAGGGTTCATTAAAAATTTGTAATTATGTAACTACTTAACGGTTTTCGGATTTTTTCCTTTACTTGTGCTACACGACATTGCATATTGCCAAATTTCATGATTCTAGGTCAACCGGAAGTACCCTATAGGTTTTGATTCCATTGCGAGTGTCAAAATAATTATGCGGCATAAACGGAACATAAATGCCCGTATCTTTTGATTGTGCTGACTTAGAAGTGTTTTTTACTGCTTTAAAAGATTGCAGTCCTGAGTATGAGTATTTGATATTAATTTTAACTTGATAACTCCACGCATTCCTGAGAAAAAAGGTCTTGACAGACGGACAGCGAAGTGATCTTATAATGGTTCCGTTTTTCCTTTTGAGATACGGAACCCTAAAAACTATTTCTTTTAAAACGAAACTTAAGGCTAATCTGCATTTAGTTACTTATCTTAGAAATCACTTTAGATCCTAAGTAAATGACACTTAAAATTTTTTCAACCATTTCTATGTCAAAGCATTTATTTCAAATAGACACATAAAAGGCACTTTAAAACCTTAGAAGGGCTTTGAAAGTCCGTGGCATAGCTATAGACCCTACAGTCCGCCATCTTTTTTTGCATACGCTTCATATAAAAATCTTTAATCCCCTTTAAAATAACAGAATTGATTCTAGTCGCCCGTTCCAAAACGTAGTTTTGTATGGAGAAGAATGAGTAAGAAACTGAAACGTTACTCTTTTGAAATGTTTTACAATATTTTGTATATGTCGCAGCCAACTGGTTAAATTAGCCGTTCAGTTAACAGCCTAGCCTTTTAACTAAACAGCGGCCATTCAACTAACGGCCTGAATGATATTCAATTACAGTTTATGTTGGAAGTCTGTAACCAATCACGCGCGAGCCGAATTGGTCGCAGCAACTAAGCCAGGGCAACCCGACCAAATGGGTTAGGTTAGAACTGTGGTCAACCGCGTGCGAGCCGAGAGAGCGAAGCGATGCGAGCACTACTTCTAAAGACTAGGCAGTTACCTGAATGGCTAATTTAACCAGTTGGCTGCTACATATACATTAACTAAAATAATATAAGTGAACAAGATGCACGATATTTCCATGATTCCGTGAAAATAACGGAATAAATATTACCCTGTCCTAATCAAGGTCATGATCTACCCATGTGCCAAATTTCATCCAAATCCGTTTAATCTTTTTAGCGTGAAAGCATAACAAACATACTCGCTCATAGAAAAAATGAACTCTTGTCTCTTTATAATATTAAGTTTAGACAACGATGCATCTAAACAAATCTCATCAGGAAATTGTAGCATGTACCCACAAACTTCTGGTATTTCTAAACTTTAGTTATTAACGTTCAAATATTCGTTAAACCCGCCTCAGAACTGTTTACCGGTTTATTAATTGAAAAACTTGAAGGAATTCCGATGGATCAATCTTTTCGATCGGGGACTTAAATTGTGATAAGTTGTTTTGTAAATATGGATGTGCGAGTAATTAAAAACATTTTCATGTTTAAATAATCAAGTTTAATAATAATCAAGAAGCAAATTGCTTGTATTTACATTTTTAACATATTGCTTTTAGGGGTTCCGTACCCAAACGGTGCCAACGGAACCCTGTTACTAACCCTCCGCTGTCCGTCCTTCCGTGTGACTGTCAGCGGGGTGTATCTCATGAACTGTAATAGGTAGATAGTTAAAACTTTCCCAGAGTGTGTATTGTATACATATAGAAATACGAATCTTCTCAATATCCTAAACATTTTCATCAACCATAAACCCCCGAACTAAAAACTCAGCCCAAACATTCTGAGCTCCATTTTAAAGTGGTAGAGCTTACCAATTACAGTCGGAATAACTTCACCGAAAACTTTTAATCAATCTTTTAAACCTGCAACTCGGTGTATGTAAGTGAAAACGGATCCATACATTCCGACTTCCAGTTGCAAAATGGATTCCGAACTTGGGCATTTAAACTTGTTAGCAAGTACTGCCCTGGCTGCAAGTTATTTTTGCCCGTAAATCTTTTAAGGCGAAATTATGTTAAAGTTAAAGAAATTTCTGTTTGTTGGTTACATTTTCGCTCAGTTCTGTCGCGAACCGTGGGAAAGAAAACTTTTACGCCCTAAAATGTTGGTGTGAATTTATCGTCTTTCGTGCGGTTCGGCTAAAGTGTGAAGTTTGAAGTTTTTTTGAATTTGGGTACGGCTTGATAAACATTTTTATTTAATGCTTTGGCAGCCCGTAAATATTCAGAGCTGCTTCAGACGTAATATTATTAAGTTATTGTTTAAGTTCATCTTAGACATTACTGCCATGAAGATGAAGACTCAATCTATTCTACGTGGTCTCAAATCTCTTACAGTGAGCAAGCTGATCATTTAAATAGCGTAATAGTTCCTGCAGCATCTGCAGCAGTAGTAACCAAGTGGTAACAGCCTTGACTTACGAGTTGTAAGGTCATAGGTTCGACTCCAGACAGGCGTTTACTTTGTGTAAATTATTTCAATCACCGCTCCTCTCAAAAGAAGGAAAACATCGTGAGGAAACCGGCATGTCTTAACCAAAAAATTCGAAGAAATGTGATATCTACCAACCCGCACTGTTCCCACGTGGTGGATTACGACCCACACACTCTCACCGAGAGGAGGCCTGTGTCCCAGCAGTGGGAACACTTAAGCCTGGTTATCCATCTGCATAATCAATTATTAAACCTAAGCAAAAAAAAACATGACACTTTACCTCCTCAAAACAAGAACGTAACACACGATTTCATCATCCTTCCTCAACAGAAGATAAATCTAGTACATCCTGCAACACAACACGTTTTGCGCTAGTTATTCGGACCTGCAACCGTCACTGACTATAAATCATCCGTCGCATTGTTTGCCCGACAGATGGCGTTAGGTATATGTGTTAATATTCGTGCCTCGTGCCAACCTGTCGACGTGTACGGGGAAATGGCGCAAATTAACAGTTTGTAGGACCTTTTGTGACGCGAGTTTTGAGGTGTTATAAAGGTAAAAGTTTTGAAAATGGACGCTTTTCAGTGCTTATTCACCGTAAATGACATATGTCATCAACGTCATTTCTTGGCCTTAAACGAATTTGTTTCGGGTCTCAAGCATAAGGTAAATGACTTTTTTTTTTTTTTGAAAATGGCATCTCGCAGTTCATCCTTTATGAGGATGGCTACTGCTTAACCGGACTTTCCTGTGGATGCCTCGAATTAAGGCCTCCAGCCAGGGCATACAATAACTTAAAATCTAAGCGACAGCGCTAAGGGTAACCCCCTGCGGGGTTCGGACCTCGGCTCAGGGCGTCGCTGGAAGAGGACAGCAAGGGACAGGCTGGATCGGTATTATTATTGGTGTTTAGGGGCGAATTTAAAACTACAGGCTCAGCTGCGCGGGCTGGCTCGAGCAAGGGTCGGGGCGGGCACGGTGATGGTGCGGGACGTCGCGACGGGCCTCGGCGGCGAGGACGGAAGGACGGATGTCTGAGCTTGTTTTTGTGTTGTCGACTGAGAGTACTCGTGGCCTTACTGCTCTCCTGGAGGAGGGTAGTGGCGTCGTCGGGGATGGTGAGGGTATGCCTTGGTCGGCGAATCCTACTTATGCGGGAGGGAGTGTATCGGGAGGCCGCCGCAATCAGGGGATTGGGGTGCTTTATGGCAGAGTCGAAGAAGCGCTTGGAAAGGCGTTTCATGAACTGCTGGATGGTGGGGAGTCTGAGATCTAGATGCAGATTCACATTTCGGACATAGAAGGGGGCTCCCGTGACCTTTCGGAGGAAACGGTTCTGGAGGGTTTGCATTTTATGCAGAAATCGCGGCTTGGCGTGTGCGAAAACTACGCAAGCATAGGTCATGATGGGACGGATGACCGCGGTGTAGAGGCGCAATTTGCACTTGAGTGACAATTTGCTGCGGGCAGTTATCATAGAGTGGAGCCTACCGAGAGCGAAAGAGGCGCGCGAACGCGCCGTCTTTATGTGCTCGTTGAAGGTGAGGTTGTGGTCTAGGATGACACCTAAGTATTTGGCTCGCTTTCCCCAGGGGATCGGCTTGCCATACATAGAGATCGGGCGCGGGAGGGGGGGGGGGGGGGTCGTTTGAGCGGTCTCGAGAAGATGACCGCCTGACTCTTATCGGGGTTGACCTCGATTCTCCATTTCCGGAACCAATCGCTCAAGGCGCTTGCGGAGGTTTGGAGGTTTCGAGCTATGGATGACTGGTTGGCACCCGAACAGTAAATGGTAGTGTCGTCGGCGAAGAGCGCCAACTGTGCCTTTTTACTGTTCGGGATGTCACTAGTGAACAGGGTGAAAATGAGGGGAGACAGAACGGAACCCTGGGGGACTCCGGCGCGGATGGGGTGAGGGGGAGAGAGAGCGCCCTCGATACGGTAGCGGAAAGTGCGGTCCGACAGAAAATCTCGTAAGATGAGCACGAGACGGTCTGGCACACCTAGCAGGTACAGCTTATATAATAAGCCATTGTGCCAGACCTTGTCGAACGCCTTCGCTATATCGAAGAACAGGACGCCTGTCGAAGCACCTCGCTGAAAAGCAGCGCTAATGTGCTCGACTATGCGGTGGAGCTGGTGGATGCACGAATGCTTCGTGCGAAAACCGAACTGTTCGGGGGGGATGAGGCTCTTTGCTTCGGCATAGTCTTTGAGGCGCTTATAAATAAGCCTCTCGTAGACTTTGCCGAAAACATTGAGCAGACTGATGGGGCGGTAGCTGGAGGGCTCAGACTTGGGCTTGCCTGGCTTAGGGATGCCTATGACTGTGGCTTCTTTCCACATTTGGGGGAAGATGTTGTTGCTCAGGGCGCCATTGAAGATGGCGGTCATGAGCAGTATGAGGGGGGCGGGGAGGAGTTTGTACACCCTATTGGTGATACCGTCCGAACCGGGGGCTTTGCGGGTTGCGAGCCCTTTTATGATGTCTTGCACTTCGTCGGGAGTGACGGGAGGCAGAGGATCATCAGGGTCTTCGACTGGCGGGAGGGAGGCTCTCCGTTCGACTTCAGCGTTCACCTCGTCGAGGTGCGCTCTGTCTACTGGTTGAGAGCTGGGAGTGCATTGAGCCTCTAGGCTGTCGGCTAGGCATTCGGCCTTTTCGAGGTTTTCGAAAGCGACCGTTTTGTCGGGGCGTGTGAGGGGAGGAACTGTGGCCTCTTCAGAGGAGCGGAGCTTCCTCTGGAGTTGCCAGAAGGCGTGGTGGGTGGGCTCGAGTTCGCCGATCAACTTATCCCATCCCTCGGAGCGCCACTCCCCTATGCGTTTCTTTACAGCACGCTGTAAATGGCGCATGTGGGATTTGTTCGCGTCGCAGGGAAAAGAGTCGTAGGCACGAATGGCAGCGTTCTTCTCGGTCAACAGTTCACGTACGTCATCGGGTAGTTTTCAGCGATGGTCTTCCATCACTGGGACTTCCCGTGAGCAATCCGTCAGTACGGATTGAACGTGCTCTGTGAACGAGTCGATCGCCCCAGTCGTGTCTGCGACTGAGATAATTTGCTCGGGGATGGAGTCTAGGTGGGGAGACATGGTGGATTTCAGTCTTTCGCTTACTTTCCTCCAGTCGGTGACTATTTTGGTCGGGGGGGGCTGGTTGGGGTCGTGCGGGGGGCCCGAATAGGGGGCCAGGTGCAAGATGACCGGGCGGTGGTCAGAATTAAGCTCTTGTACCGTCTCGATAGACTGCAAACGGAGGTTTACATTCTTGAGAAGCGCTACATCGAGAACGTCAGGAAGTTGGGCGGGGTCGCCCGGGAAATGAGTGGGATACATCGGAGCGATGATATCGAAATTGAGGGAGTCGCCTAGTTTGAACACGATCCTACCTCTGGTAGAGGTCGTGCTGCTATTCCAAGCGGGATGTTTGGCATTGAGATCCCCCGCCATGATGACGGAGTCACTCATACCGAAGAGGGTAGTGAAATCGGTAGTGAGAGAGATGGGATCCTCCGCACCATTGATGGGCGGGATATAGGCGGAGATGATGGTGATTGCGGGGTGACCGGTCATGCCGAGCCGACAGATTGAGATCTCTAGCTGAGAGATAAGGGCGGGCGGGTCTATCGGGATGCAATGGAGGGACTTCCTATAGTAGATGAGGGTACCGCCCTTGTGGCAGCGAGACCTGTCATTGCGAACTATCTTGTAGTTGGCAATGTTCGGGTTCCGCAGATGGGGCTTCAGGAAGGTTTCCTGGACTAAGAGGACATCGAGCTGGTGATCGCGGAGGAACGCGGCGATCTCATCGCGTTGATTTTTAATGCCGTTTGCATTAAAAAACCCTAGTCTAAGGGATCGGGGTTTGGTAACGCTCATTTTTTGTAAAGCCATTGGAGCTTTTTAGAAGTTGAGGGTTTGCATGACTTGCGTAATCTGAGGATACGCATTGAAAATCTCGGCGATGCGCCGAGGATTGCCGTTACAGGCTTGGATTTCCGCTGCCATGGCATTTGCGGGGGCAATAAAAGCTGCGTAAGCACCGATTATTACCTCCATGCTGCTAGGCTGGGGGCGGGAGGCGGGGGTCGGGGGGGACCTACTGGGACCAGCGGGGGCCCTGGGCACGGCGGCGGGAAGGGCTACCGGTGGGGCTACTGGGACCGAGGGGCCTACTGATGGCGCGGGGATGACGGTTGCCATCAGCGCTGGGATAGTCGGGGGTGGGGGGGGGGCACCGAAGCTGCGGGAGCTTTGAGGTGGTTGAGGTTCGCCCATGGAGGGCCTTTGGGGACTGAGCCTATCGGGCATCTGGGAGGAAGGGATCGGGATCCTCACAGAGGGGCTTTCCCTTTGCTGGCGGTCGCTCGCGCGCTTCGTCAGTTTGGGAGAAGTAGACTTGGGAGCCTTGGGGCAGCCTCGGTAGTTAGCCGGGTGCCCGGATTGGCCGCAAAGAACGCAGCTCGGTGGCTCTGTGCACTGAGAGCGGTCTTTGGGGCGGGGACAGTCTGACGTGCCGTGGGCACCTAGACACTTGACGCATCTAGGTGTCGCGTAGCAGTGGGATTGGGAGTGGCCATACAATTGGCACCTGTGGCATTGTCCGATGAGGTTGGACTTTCTGGGTTTCTCGATAGAGATACCCGAGAGGGAGCAGACTGACTTCACCTTGAAGATGGGGTGATGTCCTTCAGTAGGGTCGCAGATGACCAGGACCATGTCGTAGACTAGGCCCTTCCATGCTTTGTGCAAGCGATGGACTGCTGAGACGGGGATGCCTTGTGAAGCAAGGTCTTCTTTGATCTCCTCAGTGGGGATTTCTTTGGGGACGCGCCTGATGATTACGCGGGTGGGGACTTCCTCCGGAAGGGAGTATGTGTGGAAGGAGTAAGCCCTTGTCTGGAGGAGACGGGTAAGGTCCCTGTAGTCCGAGGACGAGGCGACCGTTACCTTTATACCCTGTTGGGTTGAGCGGGCGTTCGTGTAGTTGATCTTTTGATCAACACACGCTTTGGAAATTTCTGTCCATTTGGACTTATCCTGGACATAGATGGGGGGCGGGGGTCGTGGCTTCTTTGCGTTCGAAGCGGGAGGGGTAGCCGAGAGGCTAGACGCGGGATTGGCCTGCGGTGCGGCGGAGGGTGGAGTGGGGGGGCGGGGGTTAGAGGGGATTACCGCGACCGACTTTTTGGCCTTGCTGGCGTGAGAGGAGGCGTTCTTCTTCCTCTTGCCTCCCTTTCCGACGACTATATAGTCGTCTTCCGAGGAGGACGAAGAGTCAGAGAGGGCTTCCTCTGAGTCGGATTGAGATTGGGGTACGGACGTGTCCATACTCTCTGGAGTATCAGCTGGGATAGCGGCTGGCACGGAAGGTGCGGGATCGGGGACTGGCACGGACGGTGCGGGTTTCGGGGCGGACACGGAGGGAGCGGGTGATGGGGCTGGCACAGAGGGTGCTGGTTTTGGGGCGGGCACAGAGGGTGCGGGTTTAGGGGCTGGCACGGAGGGTGCGGGTTTTGGGGCTGGCACGGAGGGTGCGGGTTTTGGGGCTGACACCGGGGGTGCGGGTTTGGGGGCTGGCACGGAGGGTGCGGGTTTGGGGGCTGGCACGGAAGGTGCTGGTTTGGGGGCGGTGGCTGGCACAGAAGGTGCAGGCGAGGGGGCTGGCACGGAGGGTGCGGGAGGGGAGGCGGCGGCGGCCTCGGGGATTTCGCCAGAGTTTGGCGGAAAGAGGGGGCTGACTAGCGCGTCGCTAAAGTCAATGTCGATGACCGAACCGGGAGGGCGTCTAAAATTAATAAGACGGTGGGCATACTGGTTAACGAAAGAGGGGTCCTTGAAGAGGACCTCTTTTACGAACGCCAATATGACCGCGTCTGCCATGATCGGGAAGGGGGGCGGGGAGAGGGAAGAACCATAGGGGGCGTGAATCCCTAACAACCTAGCACCCCGGGTGGATGGGCCCGGGGGTGTGAGATCCTACCCTCCCTGTCGGGTGTGAGACAGGGAGGTGAGTACCTGAAGTAAGCCCTAAGCTTGTGACCCGTCGCCGATCTTATTGTGCGAACGGGGCCCTAACCAGTCTGTGCGATGGGTGTATAGACACCCTAGACCGGTTTCTAGTACGAAGGGGTTGACACACCCAACCGTACTAGACGCGAGCTGTGGACAAGGGATTAGTTACGAAGCTAGAGCTGACTAGGAGCCACTCCCAAGGCGAAGCTGCTAGCTCCCGATTCCAATTGACTGCCTCGCCCTGATGGGGCTCGGCGGGTGAGATTGGGGCACCACCCCCTTGGCTTCGTTGGCACCGTGAGGTATCCACCAAGGACCACGAAACTGTGGTTTTTACCCGGAAGGGGCCAAAAACCTCGACGACACGTGTGATGACGATTCTCTCTTAAAGAAACAACTTCTATCAACCACGCCTTGAAAAAGGCGGCTATTGACAGGGTGCGGGCGTAGTCCGGAGACTACTGAGCTCGTTACGGCTAGCGTAGCGAGAGCGGGCGGTGGCGGGGCGGCGAGGCGGTGGGGGCGTGCAGCGAGCGAGAGCGGGCAGCACGACCGTCCACGGCGAGCGTCGAACGGCGAGTCATCCGGTAAATGACTAAAGTGTAAGGTATTTTTATACATGTCTAAAAAAGGCTACGTTTATTTAGAGTTGCGTTTTTTTTTTTCAAGCTAAAGGACTTCTTCAAGAAAATGTTGTCTCAAGGATACCTACCACAGTTCTGGCAGGCCGCCAAATGAGCAGCTGTGCCCAGATTCTGGGAAAGATCTTAGTGCGATGACTGCAGACCACACTGTTAGCATAACTGGTGTAAATAGCTTGTCGTCAGTTACCTCACTACTGCTTTTGTAGTTGATAGCTGTAAGCCACTCAAAAACAATAAAATAACACGAAAAATAGCATTGGAATGCATATTCTAGTTCATTTAGTATGCTCATGATTGTCCACGTCGCTTAATCTAACTGTGGTAAACAGCGAGGTAATTTCGTAAAATACTATCAGTAGCAATGGCCTGTGACGTAACTATACCGTTTGGGGCCCGTGGCAAATTCAAGGGATGGGGCCCTCCCTCAATGTAAAGAAGCTCAACCAACGTTATAGTTTTTTTTTTTACTAGCTCTTCTCCCGCGAATTCTTCCGCGTAGATTTCATATATTTCCCTACAAAATTTAACACCTGACTGCTTCGTTGGTCTAGCGGTCTCAAGCGCTACTGCTGAGCATGAGGTCCTGTCCAAAAAAATAGAGAATCAATGGGGAAAAAGGTAGAAAATATTTGAAACCTGAATGATGTTCTTTGTTGCACATTTTCAAAAAGTTTGCATTTATAAACTTATGATAGAATCCTCATGTGCTCATGGCCCTCTCGGGCCGTCTCTCTGGCTCTCTCTGGCCCGTGGCATTTTGCCCCAACGCCACCCTGTAGTTAGTTGTAGTCGAAAAATAGTGTTACAGCCAAATTAGACCGATTTTAAAACAGAGATTTCCAGTTATCTGTTTCGAAAATGTTCTTAAGTATTTTTTTAGACTTTTGTATCCTGCTTATGCGTATAAAGTTTCATTAAAATCGGTTAGTTCATTTCGAAAAAACAAGGGCTTGAAAGTTTGAAATACCGTACGGCGTAAACGCTCTTAAGAGATTAGCAACGCAACAACGCATCATTTTCCGATGCTATTAAGCCGATTCTCTTTCGCTTGCTCCTTTATTAGATACAGAACCTCTCTGAAGTTCTTTCTTACGTTTGATCTCACATTATTCGGGTAACTCCATAATGTAAATTATAGCCGCATTTCGTGTCTGTCCGTGTGACCACGTTGTTCTTCTGCAATACGTAACGAATTTTGATGTGGTTTTTATCATGATTTACAGTATTGATTCCAGAACGTTTATGTGTATGATATGATTAATATTAAACTTAAAAATAATAAAGAAATCTCGACAAGTCGTAAAAATCGCTCGAAACAGGGGCTCGCTGTGTTTCTAAACACGTATGAAAATAAGCCTTCAAAAAAGAGAGGTCTTAAATATATCTACCTAATTCACACATTCATTTGTTTTCTCCTAACACAATGTTCTAGGGTTCAAATTCATGAAGTTAGTTTCTACTTTAAATTCAGCGTAACTCATAATAATATAAACACAGCAATGTTTTCACCGCATCGCTAATGTCAAATGTCAGGCACATCTCACCCGTACGTCCGTACCAGTATGCGTTTGAAATGTATATCATTTTAACCGTTGCGCTACTATGCAAATAAGTTTAGCTTATTTTAATTTTGTCGTAGTGTTTATGCTGACTGAATTTAACTGACGTTTTACTTTTAAATATTATTTTGATTCATTATTTTGTTGTAAAACTAGTCGTAATTATTGTAAGTTACCTTTCCTTAATTAAGCGACTAATAATAAATAATATAATTATAATAAATAATATAATTATGTAGTCACAATCACGTATTCGCTTGATTAAGAAAAGGCGCTCGCATGTTGCTACGCTACGCAAGGAACTACGGCGTAGCTGCTACGCGCTACAAAGCCTCGGTTTAAGTGCCTAAATACATTATTCCGATGAAACGCGACCGAAGTTCGGCATGATTACGCCTGAAACGTAATTTCGGCATAATTTGTCGTCAGTAATTCAAATAGCATTGCAGGAGCAATCATGCCGAACTTCGGTTGTGTACCTTCGGCATAGTGTGTTTAGATACTAAGTATGCCAATCATTTTGTTACCTAATTAATAATAAATGAAGACTAAAAGGCACACAATTTAATATACCAACATCGACATCCAAAGGTTGTCTTTAAAAGATCGCTCTTAGCGACAAGACCGCCCATTGTGTCAACCTTTGTAAAATTTATGTACCTATTTATATCTGTAATTTATATATTGTAACCCCCTTACTAATAAACGTTGTATAGAGTCTGTATAGTTACACAACGCTTTGTTTTCTTCTTTCGAAAGTCAAATTACTGACGACTGAAAGAGAGAAATCGGTGTGTAACTATTAAGCTGATATAATACGTTTATTATTAAGATTGTGTGTAAGAGTATTCTATTATATTATACATGTCGCAGCCAACTGGTTAAATTAGCCGTTCAGTTAAATGCCTGGCCTTTAGAAGTAGTGCTCGCCTCGCTTCGCTCTCTCGGCTCGCACGCGGTTGATTACAGTTCTAACCTAACCTAACCCATTTGGTCGGGGTGCCCTGGCTTAGTTACTGCGACCAATTCTGCTCGCGCGTGATTGGTTACAGACTTCCAACCTAAACTGTAATTGAATATTATTCAGTTTAGTTAAAAGGCTAGGCGGTTAACTGAACAGCTAATTTAACCAGTTGGCTGCGACATATCCATCAGACAAAAACAAATAAAATCAAATAAAAAGTGAAAAGTCCAACGTAAAAAATTTGTAGGAAATTGTGCCTCACTGCTGCACCAAAAAGGCCCAGTTCAGAAAAAATGCCCGACAACTAGTGCTTGATGCTAGTTCTCAACTGAATCTGAATCTGGGTGAACTTGCTAATTGGAAAACTTAGTCCCTTGGAAAAGTTGCGTTAAGTATTTATAATTCAAGCGAGTCTCACTTCAGTATTCCTGAAAAAAAGGCATCAATCACTTAACTTTTTTCACTTAACCTTAATAACCTTATTTGGTCTAGTGAAAAAAATATTTTATGATGACCTCATCATAAAGTGTATTCATAATCAGCCTATAATATTCCCACTGCTGGGACACAGGCCTCCTCTCGGTGAGAGGGAGTGGGCCGTAATCCACCACGCTGGCCCAGTGCGGGTTGGCAGATGTCAAATGTCTTCGAATTTTTGGTTCTAGGACATGTTGGTTTCCTCATGATATTTTCCTTTACCGTTTCGAGAGCAGCGCCTGTCTGGGTTCGAACCTACGGTCATCACGGCCACCACTGCTCTCTAAATTATAAAGTGTATTAAGTATTACCATTACTGTAGGTATACTCGTAAGATCATTGCTGCACATAAATCACATATTTGACACACGTATGCGGCCATCATTGAATCCAGTAGGTACTAACAGCGATGTCTGAATGTAAAGGCATGTTCTAATGAAGTGACTGTAGAAAGCCAGCCGCGCAAAGGGCCGTCGCGGTCTACTCTCTTTGACTCTAGTGTGTATGTTGCTTAATGCACATGTACACTTTTAGTCAGATGACGACTTTGATAACTCTGACTGTCATAAGTAATGAGATAGTCGTTAGTTATGCCTAGACAGTTTATGTGAAATGTTTAAAGGCATTATATAAAATGGTTCTGCCAAATTGATTCGATTTGGTTAAATGGTTAAAAGGCGCATATATGAGAGGTTGGAGATTAAAACAGCATAAGCATAATACTTAATGTCCCCACTCCTGAGACAAAGGCATCGTCTCTTCGAGAGAGAATGGGCTATAATCTACCAAGGGTGCCCAGTGCGGGTTGGTAGATGTCACATGTCTTCAAATTTTTGGTTCTAGGACATGCCGATTTCCTCACTATGTTTTCCTTCACCATTTTGAGAGCAAAGTGACGGAATATTTGAAACAAATTGTAGCGCCTGACTGGGTTCGAACTTATTTATTTATTTATTTATTTGTATATAATTTAATTTACACCACAAAAATACATAACTACAAAAATTATCGATCACTAAAAAATTTACAATGGGCGAACTTACTACCTACAACTCGTAACTCGACTAACGACATTTAAATATTTCCTTTCATGTTTTCAAGATTAATTTTGGTAGCTTCATCCGAATTAATTAAGAACAAGTATAGTTAGAGACAAAAATGGGTAAATGCTGATTTTATACCTTTTTGAGATTGTATATGAAAGATCTTGTAGGAAGGTCTTGTTTTTGCGCAGTTCTTCCAACCTACTTGATGAATTATGATGAAGTTTTCATCATCATTTAAATCACGTCTTATTGAGAAAATGTAACACATGTAATAACGTTTCTTATTTTTTGATCTAGTAAACAAAGCTAGACGTATTTCTAAATCTATTACTTTAAAATTTATAAAACAACACAATAGAAGCATAACATTAATTAGCAAAGTAACGTCATGTTGATGAGATGAGATTACACGCACCCATTGTCATGGTAGAAAGATGCAGAAAATCAATTCTGTACGATTGTCAGCACAATCTGAATATTATGTTCCTACTGGTGGGACACATCAGGCCTCCTTTCTGTGAGAGGACTCCCTCTCAAATAACATTTATACACTCACCACGCACCCACGTGCACTTGCAGTTACACATGCTTTGGCTAAGCATTAGTCCTGTCTCTGTCACACAAGTTTCAAACTATAAGTGCAATACAGAGACGGGAAAATGTGTGCACAAAATGTCAGATTCTCGTGATGGCAATTTTTATATCAATACTACCTGAGAATGAGGGATTATGGGAAACTTTTTTCATCTTAAGAGGCTAAGTAGAGATTAAGTAACCTCCAAAACTACTGCTGAATTTGTTGGTATTATTCTAAAAACATATACTTATTTTCAGTACAAAATATGGCAATAAATCTTCTACCCTACCTTTACAATGCCACCAAACCAAAGAGAATCAGGTGGCGTGTCGAATTAAAACGTGAACAAAAGACGGTACACAATGAAGCAAGAATGAAAAGCGTACGAAGAGGCTTTCAGGACGTGCGTAATGAAATCTAACCTGTTATGTATGTAGACTGAGCTTATAATATGACGTAGGTACTTTCGTATAGCGTCTGGGTATTCGCACATCAACGTTGATCTCGGGTAGTTTGTAAAGGTATTGCTGTTTTAAGGCTCTCTCCACAGGTGTGTTATTATCGGTCGATAATATCGGATGCGTTATTACGATAATGCGATTCGATTCCTTGTACATAGCTGCGTTTTTATCGTTCGATATTTCTTACGTGTTACGTTAGAACGTTATGAACGCAGGTGTATTTAAGATCGTAAGCTTCTTAATACAAAATTTTCTAAGAGCTCATATCGGAATATCGGAGGAACGCAAGACTTCTACTTCTATTGCGTCGTTATTATCGCAGCAGTGTGTAACTCCATGGCCGTCCTAATGCAAAATGTATTAAAATCAGATATCGCAATAACGCATCTGATATTATCGACCTATAATGACGCGCCTGTGGGGGAGAGCCTTAAAGGTCAGAAAGGTTATATTTTAAGTAGACTTTATTGTGTTGTTATTTTGCTGTTTAATAGGATTATTGAACTTTCATAAAATCCTTGTCTTATTTCAGGATTTCTGCGTCAAAACTTTGCTTTACTTACTCTTTGTTAAACGTATTAAACCTTCATTTTACCTTAAGCCTTAAGGCTTCTTTCATCTCTTGTTTCATTATCAGTTTGACTAGAAATGCAAATAACTCAAAACGGGTTATGTCCGGTTAAAAATAGCCAGTGGAACTAAGCATAAACATCGTAAGCCTCTATAATGTAGGGCGTCGCAGTATACTCGTAGAAATGTCGTTGAAAGGTTTTCGATGAAACAAAGTTCGATGATACGGCTTTCGCACTCAAGTAGGTAACCCGTTTCCACTGTGGTTCTGTGAGTGGTACTGGGCCATAATTGACCACACGAGCCCAGTGTGGGTTGGAAGTAACTGCCTGAAATTCACCTAAATGATAATGATAAATAAATGATAAATGATTTTATTTTGTAAGTAGGTTTGTACAAACACTTTTACACGTCAATCATATTTTTTATAAAACTAGATGAGGTCGGCGTTTCCTATCTGACTACTCTGAGAAGAAAGGCCGAAACAAACTCAGAGGTCACAGTCTCTTTTAAAGTCCAGACATCATAATCTTGGTCAGGTTATATGAAGACCATGTAGATCGATGTCTGAGATGGTCTTTTGAGGAAAGAACCACACAGATTGAGAGGACCTGTCCAGTCAGTGCACGCATTTGTCAGAAATCGTGTAGCTCAACTCAAAACTTAAGGAGCTCAACGATTCGACGAACAATACCAAAGAAAGGACATTTGGGTAGGCCACATAAATTACTCAAACTGCCAGACCTAGACAAAAACTAACACAACAGAGAGAATAATAAAAATTAAAAAAAAGTGACCCACATTGTCTTCACATGCACAATAATTAAAATAATATAATACTTTACAAAGTAAGCAAATGTCATTGTTTAAATAAAATTCATTAATGTCAATGTGTACATAGAAAAAAAAAAATTAAAACATTCAAAATGTAAAAAAATTTGAAGCAGCTCAATCCCAAGCCTTTTTGTCCTCAATATAATCTTTAACGGTATAAAAAGCTTTCTGGCACAACTTACGTTTAATGAATGATTTGAATTTATTAAGGCTTAGATCTTGAACGTGGCTTGGTAGTTTATTATAAAAGCGTATACATTGGCATCTGAACGAGCTACCTATTTTCTTGAGCCTTGTTGTAGGTATAACAAATTTGTGTTTGTTCCTAGTATTTATATTATGGACATCACTGTATTTTTTAAACAATTTTATATTTTTATGGGCATATAAAAGATTTTCATAAATATACTGAGAAGGCACAGTCATTACATTAATCTCTTTAAATTTGTCTCTGAGAGAGTGTCTCGGACTTAATTTATAAATTGATCGAACAGCTCGCTTCTGCAAAACAAAGATGGTCTGAATATCGGCGGCATTTCCCCACAATAAAATACCGTATGACATTACACTATGAAAATAGCTAAAGTACACTAAACGGGCAGTCTCTATATCAGTTAAATTACGAATTTTTCTAACCGCGTATGCTGCGGAACTTAGCTTTTTTGACAATTTATCTACATGTGGTCCCCACTGAAGCTTAGCATCCAAAGTTATGCCCAAGAATACTGTGCTGTCTACAGGATTCAATTCCTCGCCCTTTATCAACACATTAGTTTTCACCTGCCTAACGTGAGGTAGCGTAAACTTAATGCATTTGGTTTTTTTCTCGTTTAGAAGCAAATTGTTGACATTGAACCATTGGACTACTTTCGAAATCGCGCTATTTACATCGTCAGTAACCAACTGCTGACGTTTAAGTTTAAACAAAAGTGAAGTGTCATCTGCAAACAACACTACATCATGATTATCCTTTATAAGGTACGGCAAGTCATTAATATAAATAAGAAACAAGAAAGGGCCAAGAATTGAACCCTGTGGGACTACCATTGTTACTATAGATCCGGGTGATCTTTTTCCGTTAACGTCAACGCTCTGAATCCTTTTACTTAAGTAAGAAGTAAGAAGATCCAGAGCAGAATTCCGGATCCCGTAGTGGCGGAGTTTCCTGATTAACGTTTCATGAAGAACGCAATCAAATGCCTTGGACAAATCACAAAAGATGCCCAAGGCATCGCATTTATCTTCCCATGCATTATAAATATGTCCTAAGAGTTCAACACCGGCATCAGTAGTTGAACGACCCCTTGTAAAACCGAACTGTTTGCTATGTAATAATTTATGTTTATTAAAAAATCTTTGCATTTGATCTAAAAATAATTTCTCAAAAATTTTACTAAAGGTAGTTAGTACAGAAATAGGTCTATAATTAGTGGGGTCCGATGTACTACCTGATTTAAACAAAGGTATTATTTTACTATTTTTCATAAGGTCAGGAATCTCCCCATTGTCAATACAACTATTAAAGATAAGAGCTAGAGTAGGTGCTACAATGTCAATAATAGACTTAGCAACTTCTACAGAATTACCCCACAGATCTGCTGTCTTTTTTACATTTAAAGTGTGAAAGGTTTTAATTATATCTTTACAGGTAATATATTCAAAATGAAATTCCGAATCGCAAGCATTAACATTTTCCTTAAGCAAAAACTCAGCAACAGAAGGTGATGAGTTTAGGGATTTAGTAGTTGAAACGGGAATATCTGAAAAGAAATTTTCAAATGCCTCGGCGACTTGAGAGTCTGATTTTATTATGTTGTCATTAATAGACAGGCTGTAGTCAGTATTTCGGTTACTAGACCTTCCCGTTTCACTATTAATAATGTTCCAAGTCGTTTTAATTACATTACTGCTGTTTTTAATCTTTGAACCCAAATAACGTGACTTGGCCAAATAGCAAACTTTTCTAACATACAAATTAAATTCATCAGTTTTAACATAAGTCCTTTCATTGTACAGTTCATAAAGCCGAGTTCTACTTTTATGAATACCAGTGGTAGCCCAATCACTGAACGATGCATTACTATTAACAGAGATAGTCTTGGGAATAAAGGTGGAGTCAAATTGTTTACAGTATATATTAAAAAAGTTTTCATATAGATGATAAGGATCATCATAAATAGACAAAACTGGTAATTTATTATTTAGTGTAACTTTAAAAGCCTCCAAGCGACTTGCAGTTTTGGGGTTAACAGTGATATCCTTTTTAGCCACTTTTTTGTTTTGGTCTTGAATAGTTATCCTTTGCCCGCAATGATCAGAATCTAGTAAATTTATAATTTCTTTGTGGCTTGGTATAATATCTGTATAAATATTGTCTAAGCATGTGGCACTAGTAGGGGTTATTCTTGTGGGCTCTAAAAATAGGTTTACAAGATTGTAGGACTGGAAAAGACTCAAAATTTTACTACAAGTACCTGAGTTTTCTAATAAATTGACATTAAAATCACCACAAATGATAACAGACTTGTTTGAGTTACAAATCCTGTGTAACACTTCATCCATTACCTTTTCAAAGCAGTCATACAATCCTGAAGGGGGTCTGTACACACTTAATACAATAGAGTGCTCCAATTCTATACAGGCAATTTCAACAGTTCGCTCAACAGATAGGCTCACAATATCGGTACGGTCTTTAAATTTGAGCTGGTTATTTACTAAAATCAATGAGCCACCATGTATAGCATTTATTCTGCTGAACGAACTACCAACCTGGTGATTATTAAAATTGAACAAGAACTGGTGGCTTTTCAGCCAATGTTCTGTTATACAAAGAATATCAATACTATTAAAATTCATAAATAATTCTACTTCTAAATCTTTGTTCATAAATCCTTGAATATTTTGATGCACCAGGTTGATACTATTTACTGATTTAAAACTTTTTTTTGAATAATTCTGTACATTATAGCTAGAGGTTGCCTCTATTGTCTTAATTTCTAATTTAAATTATTAGCAATGTCACTAATTGTAACCAAATTATTAATAACCTAGAGTTTACACCTTCTTGAAAGTATTGACCCTATAGAAAAGTCAAAGTCAAATCATTTATTTCAAATAATAATAAATAAATAAGCACATTAAAGGCTCTTTTGAACGTCAAAAATTACAATAAAATAGAATTGATTCTAGTCGCCCCTTCCAAAAGGTAGTGTTCGTATGGAGAAGAATGGGCAAAGAACTCCTCCGTTACTCTTTTAAAATGTTTTACAAGGTTTTGTATTCATTCATAATATAATTATAATTATGTGAAGACGATGCACCTACAATCAAATTAATCTACGTACAAAATAAAAATAATTAAAAATAAAGCTATGACAAGTAAATGAATTAAGTGATAGATTGTAAAAGTAGATGATTTTCCTAGAATTTTAACATGTGTGTGAGTTACTGTAGTCGCAGAATGTAAAAATCAATATCATAAAAATTTAATAAAATATAAATTAAATTAGCAACCAGTTTGATTTTGTCTAGAAACCCTTTTAATGTAATAAAAAAGCTAGAAAAAAAGTATTACCCTAACTAAAAGCTCTCCATAAATTCTTTCCCCCACCCCTTGATTCATAACTCCAATTAAACCTACACTGCAAGAAGAAAAGCAGGGCATATAAAAGTCTCATAAACAGCCAACCGCCTTCAGCAGATTTCGCCAAAAATACCCACTTATTTTGACTTCCCCTAAATTCGGGGTAAAAGACAGGGTGCACAATTTTCGAGCGAGCAAATCGTCTGAAACATTAACTGAAGCTAAATTCACGAAATAAACAAAGCCACAGGTGTGGGTAGCAAATTAAATACGAAGTGTATAAGACTGGCCTTTGTATAAATAATTCGTCCTTTAATTTGAGCGTATTATGCGGCGGGCACGCAGAATTAAGGACGCTAGATGGAATTAAGGGGATCAACATACAAGCGCGTTGTTATGTAACGTGCGATTTTTGTTTTATGATACACTGTTTTTGAGTTAACTGTTATGAACGTTTACGACGTACGGCATTTCATACAAACTTTCAAGCCCTTGTTTTTCGAAATGAATGAACCGTTTTTAATGAAACTTCATACGCTTAAGCAGGATACAAAGGTCTAAAAAGTTACTTCAGAATATTATCTCGTAATTTTAAGAACGTTCACAGTGTGATCTGAGTTTCAATGTGTCAAAAATACCTCTAATTTCCATTTTGACAAGTTTTTGACATTTGCTTGTCGCCGAGATGAGACTGCGCGACTAGATTTTGAACGTTTTAGATTACGAGAATTGGCCTTCAGATACGCTCGGATGTAGTAAGCTAGAAAGATGATGATTTAAATTTACAGTATATAGCTGTCACTAACATCAAGAAAATATGTATTTTAAGTTTACTAAAGTTCTGTGGCGTGCGTTTATGTTTAACATTTTAATAATTATTTATGTTACCTAAAGACAACATAGGTTTTAAGTTTTGTTAAGTGTGTATATTATTTATTGTAACTTAAAATGTATCTTAATTTAAAAATTATATTAGAAAATTGTTATTCTTATTAAATTAAGTACATATTAGGTATTCATGCATAATTAATTTGCAAGCACAACAGGCAAAATATGGACTGTATATTAAACAACCATATTTTACTACTGGTAACACCTATATTTTCTGCAAATAAATTATTTTTATTCTAAGTGAGGTGTTCAATTTTGTTTGTAGAAAGTAAGTTAAATCTGAAGACTCAGATGCTCTAAAATAGCCATTGTTCTAGTCAGGGAGAAAATAGCTCGACGAGAATTAATCTAACGTTCTTTTTTTTTTTTTTTTTTTAATGGCATCTCGCAGTTCATCCTTTATGAGGATGGCTACTGCTTAACCGGACTTTCCTGTGGATGCCTCGAATTAAGGCCTCCAGCCAGGGCATACAATAACTTAAAAACTAAGCGACAGCGCTAAGGGTAACCCCCTGCGGGGTTCGGACCTCGGCTCAGGGCGTCGCTGGAAGAGGACAGCAAGGGACAGGCTAGATCGGTATTATTATTAGTGTTTAGGGGCGAATTTAAAACTACAGGCTCAGCTGCGCGGGCTGGCTCGAGCAAGGGTCGGGGCGGGCACGGTGATGGTGCGGGACGTCGCGACGGGCCTCGGCGGCGAGGACGGAAGGACGGATGTCTGAGCTTGTGTTTGTGTTGTCGACTGAGAGTACTCGTGGCCTTACTGCTCTCCTGGAGGAGGGTAGTGGCGTCGTCGGGGACAGTGAGGGTATGCCTTGGTCGGCGAATCCTACTTATGCGGGAGGGAGTGTATCGGGAGGCCGCCGCAATCAGGGGATTGGGGTGCTTTATGGCAGAGTCAAAGAAGCGCTTTGAAAGGCGTTTCATGAACTGCTGGATGGTGGGGAGTCTGAGATCTAGATGCAGATTCACATTTCGGACATAGAAGGGGGCTCCCGTGACCTTTCGGAGGAAACGGTTCTGGAGGGTTTGCATTTTATGCAGAAATCGCGGCTTGGCGTGTGCGAAGACTACGCAAGCATAGGTCATGATGGGACGGATGACCGCGGTGTAGAGGCGCAATTTGCACTTGAGTGACAATTTGCTGCGGGCAGTTATCATGGAGTGGAGCCTACCGAGAGCGAAAGAGGCGCGCGAGCGCGCCGTCTTTATGTGCTCGTTGAAGGTGAGGTTGTGGTCTAGGATGACACCTAAGTATTTGGCTCGCTTTCCCCAGGGGATCGGCTTGCCATACATAGAGATCGGGCGCGGGAGGAGGGGGGGTCGTTTGCGCGGTCTCGAGAAGATGACCGCCTGACTCTTATCGGGGTTGACCTCGATTCTCCATTTCCGGAACCAATCGCTCAAGGCGCTTGCGGAGGTTTGGAGGTTTCGAGCTATGGATGACTGGTTGGCACCCGAACAGTAAATGGCAGTGTCGTCGGCGAAGAGCGCCAACTGTGCCTTTTTACTGTTCGGGATGTCACTAGTGAACAGGGTGAAAATGAGGGGAGACAGAACGGAACCCTGGGGGACTCCGGCGCGGATGGGGTGAGGGGGATAGAGAGCGCCCTCGATACGGTAGCGGAAAGTGCGGTCCGACAGAAAATCTCGTAAGATGAGCACGAGACGGTCTGGCACACCTAGCAGGTACAGCTTATATAATAAGCCATTGTGCCAGACCTTGTCGAACGCCTTCGCTATATCGAAGAACAGGACGCCTGTCGAAGCACCTCGCTGAAAAGCAGCGCTAATGTGCTCGACTATGCGGTGGAGCTGGTGGATGCACGAATGCTTCGTGCGAAAACCGAACTGTTCGGGGGGGATGAGGCTCTTTGCTTCGGCATAGTCTTTGAGGCGCTTATAAATAAGCCTCTCGTAGACTTTGCCGAAAACATTGAGCAGACTGATGGGGCGGTAGCTGGAGGGCTCAGACTTGGGCTTGCCTGGCTTAGGGATGCCTATGACTGTTACTTCTTTCCACATTTGGGGGAAGATGTTGTTGCTCAGGGCGCCATTGAAGATGGCGGTCATGAGCAGTATGAGGGGGGCGGGGAGGAGTTTGTACACCCTATTGGTGATACCGTCCGAACCGGGGGCTTTGCGGGTTGCGAGCCCTTTTATGATGTCTTGCACTTCGTCGGGAGTGACGGGAGGCAGAGGATCATCAGGGTCTTCGACTGGCGGGAGGGAGGCTCTCTGTTCGACTTCAGCGTTCACCTCGTCGAGGTGCGCTCTGTCTACTGGTTGAGAGCTGGGAGTGCATTGAGCCTCTAGGCTGTCGGCTAGGCATTCGGCCTTTTCGAGGTTTTCGAAAGCGACCGTTTTGTCGGGGCGTGTGAGGGGAGGAACTGTGGCCTCTTCAGAGGAGCGGAGCTTCCTCTGGAGTTGCCAGAAGGCGTGGTGGGTGGGCTCGAGTTCGCCGATCAACTTATCCCATCCCTCGGAGCGCCACTCCCCTATGCGTTTCTTTACAGCACGCTGTAAATGGCGCATGTGGGATTTGTTCGCGTCGCAGGGAAATGAGTCGTAGGCACGAATGGCAGCGTTCTTCTCGGTCACCAGTTCACGTACGTCATCGGGCAGTTTCCAGCGATGGTCTTCCATCACTGGAACTTCCCGTGAGCAATCCGTCAGTACGGATTGAACGTGCTCTGTGAACGAGTCGATCGCCCCAGTCGTGTCTGCGACTGAGATAATTTGCTCGGGGATGGAGTCTAGGTGGGGAGACGTGGTGGATTTCAGTCTTTTGCTTACTTTCCTCCAGTCGGTGACTATTTTGGTCGGGGGGGGCTGGTTGGGGTCGTGCGGGGGGCCCGAATAGGGGGCCAGGTGCAAGATGACCGGGCGGTGGTCAGAATTAAGCTCTTGTACCGTCTCGATAGACTGCAAACGGAGGTTTACATTCTTGAGAAGCGCTACATCGAGAACGTCAGGAAGTTGGGCGGGGTCGCCCGGGAAATGAGTGGGATACATCGGAGCGATGATATCGAAATTGAGGGAGTCGCCTAGTTTGAACACGATCCTACCTCTGGTAGAGGTCGTGCTGCTATTCCAAGCGGGATGTTTGGCATTGAGATCCCCCGCCATGATGACGGAGTCACTCATACCGAAGAGGGTAGTGAAATCGGTAGTGAGAGAGATGGGATCCTCCGCACCATTGGTGGGCGGGATATAGGCGGAGATGATGGTGATTGCGGGGTGACCGGTCATGCCGAGCCGACAGATAGAGATCTCTAGCTGAGAGATAAGGGCGGGCGGGTCTATCGGGATGCAATGGAGGGACTTCCTATAGTAGATGAGGGTACCGCCCTTGTGGCAGCGAGACCTGTCATTGCGAACTATCTTGTAGTTGGCAATGTTCGGGTTCCGCAGATGGGGCTTCAGGAAGGTTTCCTGGACTAAGAGGACATCGAGCTGGTGATCGCGGAGGAACGCGGCGATCTCATCGCGTTGATTTTTAATGCCGTTTGCATTAAAAAACCCTAGTCTAAGGGATCGGGGTTTGGTAACGCTCATTCTTTGTAAAGCCATTGGAGCTTTTTAGAAGTTGAGGGTTTGCATGACTTGCGTAATCTGAGGATACGCATTGAAAATCTCGGCGATGCGCCGAGGATTGCCGTTACAGGCTTGGATTTCCGCTGCCATGGCATTTGCGGGGGCAATAAAAGCTGCGTAAGCACCGATTATTACCTCCATGCTGCTAGGCTGGGGGCGGGAGGCGGGGGTCGGGGGGGACCTACTGGGACCAGCGGGAGCCCTGGGCGCGGCGGCGGGAAGGGCTACCGGTGGGGCTACTGGGACCGAGGGGCCTACTGATGGCGCGGGGATGACAGTTGCCATCAGCGCTGGGATAGTCGGGGGTGGGGGGGGCACCGAAGCTGCGGGAGCTTTGAGGTGGTTGAGGTTCGCCCATGGGGAGGGCCTTTGGGGACTGAGCCTATCGGGCATCTGGGAGGAAGGGATCGGGATCCTCACAGAGGGGCTTTCCCTTTGCTGGCGGTCGCTCGCGCGCTTCGTCAGTTTGGGAGAAGAAGACTTGGGGGCCTTGGGGCAGCCTCGGTAGTTAGCCGGGTGCCCGGATTGGCCGCAAAGAACGCAGCTCGGTGGCTCTGTGCACTGAGAGCGGTCTTTGGGGCGGGGACAGTCTGACGTGCCGTGGGCACCTAGACACTTGACGCATCTAGGTGTCGCGTAGCAGTGGGATTGGGAGTGGCCATACAATTGGCACCTGTGGCATTGTCCGATGAGGTTGGACTTCCTGGGTTTCTCGATAGAGATACCCGAGAGGGAGCAGACTGACTTCACCTTGAAGATGGGGTGATGTCCTTCAGTAGGGTCGCAGATGACCAGGACCATGTCGTAGACTAGGCCCTTCCATGCTTTGTGCAAGCGATGGACTGCTGAGACGGGGATGCCTTGTGAAGTAAGGTCTTCTTTGATCTCCTCAGTGGGGATTTCTTTGGGGACGCGCCTGATGATTACGCGGGTGGGGACTTCCTCCGGAAGGGAGTACGTGTGGAAGGAGTAAGCCCTTGTCTGGAGGAGACGGGTAAGGTCCCTGTAGTCCGAGGACGAGGCGACCGTTACCTTTATACCCTGTTGGGTTGAGCGGGCGTTCGTGTAGTTGATTTTTTGATCAACACACGCTTTGGAAATTTCTGTCCATTTGGACTTATCCTGGACATAGATGGGGGGCGGGGGTCGTGGCTTCTTTGCGTTCGAAGCGGGAGGGGTAGCCGAGAGGCTAGACGCGGGATTGGCCTGCGGTGCTTCGGAGGGTGGGGTGGGGGGGCGGGGGTTAGAGGGGATTACCGCGACCGACTTTTTGGCTTTGCTGGCGTGAGAGGAGGCGTTCTTCTTCCTCTTGCCACCCTTTCCGACGACTATATAGTCGTCTTCCGAGGAGGACGAAGAGTCAGAGAGGGCTTCCTCTGAGTCGGATTGAGATTGGGGTACGGACGTGTCCATACTCTCTGGAGTATCAGCTGCGATAACGGCTGGCACGGAAGGTGCGGGATCTGGGACTGGCACGGACGGTGCGGGTTTCGGGGCGGATACGGAGGGTGCGGGTGATGGGGCTGGTACAGAGGGTGCGGGTTTTGGGGCGGGCACAGAGGGTGCGGGTTTAGGGGCTGGCACGGAGGGTGCGGGTTTTGGGGCTGGCACGGAGGGTGCGGGTTTTGGGGCTGACACGGGGGGTGCGGGTTTGGGGGCTGGCACGGAGGGTGCGGGTTTGGGGGCTGGCACGGAAGGTGCTGGTTTGGGGGCGGCGGCTGGCACAGAAGGTGCAGGCGGGCTGGCACGGAGGGTGCGGGAGGGGAGGCGGCGGCGGCCTCGGGGATTTCGCCTGAGTTTGGCGGAAAGAGGGGGCTGACTAGCGCGTCGCTAAAGTCAATGTCGATGACCGAACCGGGGGGGCGTCTGAAATTTATAAGACGGTGGGCATACTGGTTAACGAAAGAGGGGTCCTTGAAGAGGACCTCTTTTACGAACGCCAATATGACCGCGTCTGCCATGATCGGGAAGGGGGCGGGGAGAGGGAAGAACCATAGGGGGCGTGAATCCCTAATAACCTAGCACCCCGGGTGGATGGGCCCGGGGGTGTGAGATCCTACCCTCCCTGTCGGGTGTGAGACAGGGAGGTGAGTACCTGAAGTGAGCCCTAAGCTTGTGACCCGTCGCCGATCTTATTGTGCGAACGGGGCCCTAACCAGTCTGTGCGATGGGTGTAGAGACACCCTAGACCGGCTTCTAGTACGAAGGGGTTGACACACCCAACCGTACTAGACGCGAGCTGTGGACAAGGGATTAGTTACGAAGCTAGAGCTGACTAGGAGCCACCCCCAAGGCCAAGCTTCTAGCTCCCGATTCCAATTGACTGCCGCGCCCTGATGGGGCTCGGCGGGTGAGATTGGGGCACCACCCCCTTGGCTTCGTTGGCACCGTGAGGTATCCACCAAGGACCACGAAACTGTGGTTTTAACCCGGAAGGGGCCAAAAACCTCGACGACACGTGTGATGACGAATCACTGTTACAGAAATAACTTCTATCAACCACGCCTTGAAAAAGGCGGCTATTGACAGGGTGCGGGCGTAGTCCGGAGACTACTGAGCTCGTTACGGCTAGCGTAGCGAGAGCGGGCGGCGGCGGGGCGGCGAGGCGGTGGGGGCGTGCAGCGAGCGAGAGCGGGCAGCACGACCGTCCACGGCGAGCGTCGAACGGCGAGTGTAATCTAACGTTCACGAATGTTATGCAATATCTACATTTTTACGCAACAAAACAAAATATCGTAATAACATTTTATCATCCCGTAACCAATCAAGACAAATATAGGACAAACAATACAATAAAATAATATTATCGTCCGGTTAATAGGGCTGTGCTATTGGGCAATAAATTGGGCAGATTAATATTGGAAACCATGATAGATAGGAGTATACCCAGGACACGAGAGATGTTATGGATTAAGTTCAGTGAAGCGGCCTCATCAGCACCCTAAATGCATAACACGCTATCAATCCGAATCTGAATCTGAGGGGCTTGCGGCTAAGTAATAGCAGCCGCACGGGTCAATCGATCTGGTTCTGCTACGCTTGCCTCGGTTGGTCCATGGATGGGTGACCATCTTTACATACCAAGACCCCTCCGTGCCTCGGAAAGCATGTTAAGCCGTTGGTCCCGGTTGTCATTCGTGGATCTTTTACGGGTCGTCAGAAGCCCGAAAATCTGACAACCAGTCTTACCAAGTTGCTCCGTATTACCCAGTAACTGTGTTGTGGAGGTCAGATAGGCAGTCGCTCTATAAATACTAGTACTCAGCTGCATTCGGTTGGATTGGAAGTCGACCCCAACATAGTTGGGAATAGGCTAGGCAGATAATGACTATCAATCTAAATCATTTTGAAGGATATATATATATAGCTAATCCATTGCTTCATATGTTCGAAATAATTGTCAGCCCAAGAATGTAAATAACGCAATGAATGTTGTTAAGCCGTCAAAATTAAATCCATTGCTACTGATAGATTAATCCACAGATTTGATTATTTACGGGTCTTAAAATTTACCACACTATAAAACTTTAAGCAAAGTAAGTTGTTTTGATGCCTTTCATTTCATTTACGCGAAAAAAAATAATATTAATAATGACTTCAAAAGAGTGAAACTGTAACTATATTTAAAATAATTCGTATGATGATCCCTTAAACTGCAAAAATGAGAAACATTTTGCTCAAATAACAGTTTACTTTATATATTTACGCTTCATCTAAACCAAATTGAATATCCTTTTGTTTTACGAGAATAGGGTTTTATTAACAGTATTAAATTGTTAGTAGAATTATAGGGCCTAATTCTTATCTTTTGGATAATTCTATTAAATCTGAATAGGGCTCTAAAATTTGTTATTAGTAAGGCCTGGTTCACAGTTGCGTGTTCAATTCAAACAATATACAGGGATATTTTTTAATCACCATCCAAATTTTTTGTGTGTTCTACCCGTGAATACGAACTTTCACTATGGGACCAACTCTGAAATCTTAAAAAAAAATCTGCTGTTTCATACATTTTGGTCAAGTAGGTATTGAACTTTTGTATGAAACAGCTGATTTTTTTTAAACACCCTGTAAAACTTTGGATGGTTATAAAAAATCTTCCTGTATATATATTTTTTTTAAACATATTATTATATGCTTCTCTACCACACGGTCAACATTTATTGTCAATAGGTTACTAACTTATCCCCTTACTAATTAACTTTGTTAAGTAGAAGACAAAGCGTTTTGTAACACAGGCTGTGTTACAAAACGCTTTGTGTTCTACTTTTGAATGTCAAATTAGTGACGACTGAAAGAAAAATAATATTCTTCAGGATATATGCTAGGTTAGATAGTGTGTTGAAAACATAACACAACTAATTTCATAGACCAGAAAAAAATCATGAAGATACCTTTAAAAACTCTCTTTATACAATAAAAACCATACTAATATACAAACAAAAAATTCTGACTTATTGTCACATTATTCTACAAGCAACATAATAAAGCGTAGTGTTTTAATATTTTAGTCCACACAATAGATTTTTTGTAAATAGATAATTGCTTCTCATTTCGAAATAAATTACCAACGTTGTGTGTGTTGTACGCTTCTCTTTCTTTTGCTAATAAGTCCGGCAGTGACCGCGCTTTAGGTCATGTAGCCTTAAGTTTTAATAATAATAAATTTATTTTGCTCAGTTTACATTTAAGTGGATTGAATTCCTAGATCACAGACTAGGATTCCCTGTGTTGTGAGATCTAGGCTCCATAAGGTACATTTGAAACTTAAAATAGGCATAAAAAGAGTGTAAACATGGCGGTGTCATTTATATCAGATGTGTTGGTGTTGTAAGAGAGTTTCAGTATGCCAGCAGTTGCAGTGTGTACGCATGTGAGTGCAAATGTATTAGTGAATTGTCAATGTGTGTACCGTGAGTTTTTACTAAAACTAAGAAACTTTCTGTTATATCGTAGTCCAGTGAAGACATTGAAACACAAAGTTTGTTTCTGTGGTCTGTCCAATTCAAATGTGATTTACAGAGCAAATAAATTATGCGACGTAACACCAAATATGTCACATCCATTATTCCCGCTTCTTGGTCCAGACCTCGCACAATATACCCCTTCATTTCATCAGTTCAACCAGTAGAAACTGGTTGAACTGATGAAATGCGCCAATGTGAGTCTGAAGTGTGCCATGTCTTGCAGCATCAATAATTAATAAGTTTCAAGCTCTGAGATGCACTGGTTTGGACATGTTGAGACGCTCAAATGGAGAGGAGACATGTCGTGGTTTAGGAATAGTTTGGGTGCAAGTATTCTGAAACTAGATATTGGATTTTGAGTTTAAAGTTTAAAGTTTGGTGGTATTAAGTCTCCCGCGCACTGACTGACTGCCTGCTGCAGCCTGACTGCCGCAGCCAGGCTGCCTAGTGCGCGCGGGCAGTTAAAATTGTATGAATATTTATCATTGTAATTTTGCCAGTCAAATTTTATTAGAAAAAATAGAAGGCAGAAAATAATGATTTCAATGCTAGACAAGAAAAAAATAGCAGCTGTACTTAATATGTATTTCATATAACCGCGGAACATTTCTTTTTTTGCAAATTTTATAAATATGAAAAATAATCTCAAAGCAGTATCTATCGGATTTGAAAATTTTCGAAATAAAAGTTTAGTAATTTTAATTCTGTAAACTGTAAAAAAAAAAACAAAAACAAATGAACTTTCCAGCTTGTTCACAGCCTTATTTTCTCGAATATCATAATTTTAGGCTCCATGGACTTCAATATGACTATACGTTCGGTGTTACGGGCAATTTACATCAAATCGTGCGTAAACTGCTCCAGTCCGGTAGTTGGTGTGCAATGAATAGAAACTGTGATAAGCTGATAGTCATGTTTTACGTGGTCAGTGCTGGGATTTGACCGGAAAATACTGGAATTTCTTTTACACGACGGCCCAAAAAAAGGAGTGGTATATTTTCAGGGTTTTATTGTATGTACCTATCTAAGTAATGTAGGTATAGTGAGTTTCTTTATTTCTAGAATTTTAGCTTTCAGCATCTCAAGAAATATGAAATACAATAACGTACTTCAAAAAAAATATTGCCAATTAGTTTCTCCAAACAAAAATATAAAAATAATATTATGCTGAAACCCCGTTTAACTATTCAACAATGTTTGCAAAAGTAGCTAAAAAAAAATAACCTCAGTTAATTTTTTACGATTTTAAAACTCATGACTCTCAAGACACAAGGTAATAAGTTTTACATGAAGTCTACAGCAAGCAATCCCACTTTTTAACCTCAAATCCCGATACATCCCATAACTAGTAACAAAGCAAACCACTATGTTTTACGCAGTTTATTTTATCGGAACACTCACATAGCACAATTTATAAGACGGAGCTCAATTCTGAACCAGATTAAGACCGTTCTTTACCTAGATTTTCTACAGACTCGGCTTTCTTTTGACCTAGATAGGTAGAACAGTCGCTGATCTATGAACTGGAGAAAATCATTTGTTACGTTTTCGGACTTATGGTTCTTCTTTGGTCCTTTTCTATGAAATTTTCTGCGTCTTGCAGATTTATGTCTAGATAAGTAAATTAATTAAACTTATATTTATAACAAACCTTCTTAACCGGTTAAATGTCGTAATTACAAACACAATTAAAAAGCCATTGTGCCTCGCGTAGAACTACGTTATACGAGTATATACGAAGGGTTAAGACTAAAAAAAAACTGTCAATTTTTTTTTTCTGGCTATTTCGCCCAGTCCTCTGAGAAGGTTAGGCACACCAAGGTTAGGCCGACATAAGACTGAAAAAGAAACAATACGTATTTTAAAATGAAAAAAAAAAACTCAGCGTATAGTGCGGTCTTGAACACGTTCGGGGCAGTAGATTACTTCTACAAGAACGGTCATTAGTTTCATTGCCTATGATACTAATTATCAAACTCAATAATTTCGTGTAGAAACAGAAAATATCTAATCACGACTCCCTTAAATACACGAACAAAACACACTTCATTTGAGGGCCAAAGACTAATGAAGTATGAAAACCCTGACAGTGGACATCAAGCCACGCGGAAGAGATACAAGTGTAGGAAGATATAAAGGCGGAATTCCTTTGATGCGTAGATTGTTCACTAATTTTTATTTAAGGGGAGGTTATCCGAATTTCCTGTTTTAGAAGTAACTATAAATAGTCGAATTAATGTATTTAGGCCCTAAAAAAATATAACATGTCATAGATACATCCTTGTTTTAGGAAAATTAAGGTTTAAACAAGATAAATTGTAATTTGCTCGTTGAAAAAAATTTCAGAGCAGGATCGATTCTAAAACCATTTTTCGTTACACATTCCAAAGCGTAGGTACCTATGGAGAAGAACGGGCAAGAAACTCCATGGACACTCTTTTAAATTATCTTTTTACAAAAATATTAGTTACATCATTAATGTTGAATTTATAATTATATGTGAGAACGATGTAATAAAATAAAAAAAGACGTACGTGTTAAAAGCGTCCAAAGTACAGCAAATACTACTTAACAAAACAGTAATCCAAAAATAAAATAATTAAAAATAAGCCGAGGCAGCCAAATGATGACCAGCCCCGACTGACGGCGCCCGTTCACGAACATGACGCATAGATCAGCACCATTCAGCTCAACCATTTTGAAGGGAGCTAAATGATCCAATACACACGCCACTGTCAGCGAGACATTTTAGTGAGCATGACATACTATCAGCCGCCAGGGCACATTCAGGTCAATGAAAGACATATTATTACCCGGTAAATGGTAGCTCTATAATACATAGAACTCACATCTGTGCTATGCAATTATACAATACAAAGGAAATTGAGTTTATACAATGCAAAGGTAGTCTTACAATCTTCAGCAGTTCCAACAGTATGTTCAAGTGTTAATCAATTAGTTGTGGTTGTGGAGCAGGACCAGCTTTGATCCAGGCATCTTTATCAACGATATAATCCCCTAAATTATAATATGCCTGCCTGCATAGTGTCAGATCAGCGGTTCGGTGGAACAATTTATCCAGAATAAATTGTCATAAATACGTGCATAGCTTAGTGTTCATACACATGAGCGACACTCGTCGACGACAGAATCAACTGCAACCGGCCACGCGTTTCGGCGACAGCCGTCAACGGGTGTCGGTGGCAGCTGCCGATACGGGCGGCGAAATCGAAAACATGCCCAATTGCAGTTGTCTCTGTCTTCGACGTGTACTGCTCTTGTGTATGAAACTAAAGCTTTGAGCAGCAATGGAACTGTGCCTTTATGGTCGAGCTTTATGAACCGTGCCACTATTAACGAATTAATGTTTTCCGATATTTATTGGGTGAAGAGTTTGTTGGATGAACTTTGGGTATACAATTCTGTTACCTATGGGTTATGATTATCATCAATTTGCTACGACTTTAGCTCTTTGAGGGAAATGTTTAATAAATAATTTATATTAGTCGATTCGCATGAATTTACTCGCCCAAAACGTTTGAATTGTCTCGCACGAAGTTAATTTATTTGAGGGCGAGTCGACAACTCCAGATATTGTATGTAATAGGCAATTGACACATTTTGATTTTTATGCAATAAAGTATGGCAAAACTTCGTGGGAGTCGCCTTTAGGAAAAAAAAAATATTTAAAAGTGACGATTCGACCGTTCCGGGCGAGTTAATTCGTGCGAATCGATTAACAAGCCGAAATATCAATAACTGTTGTCAACATGATATTATAATACTGTTGTCCATAATTTATTCAAACATGTTTATTTATTTCATATCTTTCATCTTTTCAGATCCATGCTGGTGTCATCTTTATACGTAAGTTAATATTTAAATAATACTTACTCTAAACCCTTTCGCTGGAGAAACAGAAACTTCTAAACCACACATCACCGCAATTTACTTAGGCATACATACATCAGTTACATACCTACATAATTATGTAGGTATATTCAAACAGCTATATTTTGGTATACAGGCAGGTAACTAGCAACTACTTACTTTTAAACAATGTAGTGAATGTGCTGAGTCCATTCTTTTACGAGTTACATCAAGTTGACAGCTGTCAAAATCAACCTAAAATCAACTCTGTGTGTTTGGCGTCGTTAAAGCTTTAGACGTGCCGTCATAAATGTACGAGTATGGCTATGTATATTCGCAGTATACCTATATTCCGGCCACCGAGACAATGCGATCTTGATACCTGTCAATTGGACATAATTAGGAACTAATAAAGTTTAAATTTGTAAAACCCGTATTATTTTTTTGTGTCAGTCATTTCAAAGTTAATTTGCATCAGAATGATCTTTATTCTCGTTGCTATAAGGTTGCTGCTAGATGTAAAAAAGATACATATTATGTACTATAACGTGAACGTATTTCCATACATTTCGTGGACGTCCACGATAACATCGTTTATATAGAAGTGGTGGTCCAGTGGTATCGGGCGCGACTTACATATTGTAGGCGAAAACATCGTGAGGAAACCTATAAAAGAAACTCCTAGCATAAAAACTCCTAGCATATTTTTTTTAAGACATATTACATCCGCCAACCCGCGCTGACCCCGCGTAGTGGATTATGGCCCACTCCCTCTTACAAAGATGAGGCCTGCGTCCCAGTAGTGGAACAATAATTATAGAATGATTAAACCGTTTGAAATTACAAAACTGCACAATTACGGGGGTGATATGTTCAAATATGAACATCCCTCCATAAAAAAATAAATATTAAAAAAAAACAATGCAACTAACAGCTTGTTCGATTGTACATACAACTATGCAGCTCTCTGTTTACATTCTCTAATGCGAGGGCTAGAGGGGCTAGTTTCACTTTCATTCAACTACACACAATTAAGGCACTTCAAAGAACCAACCGTCTTTGTTCCAAGTTCATGAGGGTTGAAAGAAAAATATTACACCAGGTGTTAATATTCTGTGTTATTTTTAGCTTTATAAAGTGCGCGTTCTACATTTAGGTCGTTTGCTTGTGTATCTACGAGTATAATAATAAAACGTATTTATTCAGAGAGGAAATTATATGATGAAAATTTTTTTAAGCAGTATATTGTCAGTCCAAGTCTCAACTCATACATAATCCAGCCTATCAAGTCCTGACTGACTGATATATCAATGCACAGCGTAATCCGCTAGTACTACAGGCATGAAATTTGGAGCGTGTGTTTTTCGTGAAGAGTAGGTATCCACTAAGAAAGGGTTTTTCGAACTTCCACCCCTGAATGGGGGGAGGGTGAATTTTCACGCGGACGAAGTCGCGGGCAGAAGCTAGTCTCCTACATAATCCCAAAATCATTACAGACAATACCAATTAGTGTAACCCTAATTACAACCCAAACACAAATAACGATTCACCCCAATTTAACCCTGCCGATGCCGTCTTAAGTTTCGTCTTATCTCGCGCGAAAGATAAACAACTCAACGGTTAGCTAAAAGCCTAAGGGTTAAATTTAGAAGCATTTATTAGGATATTTATAGAAGCACGTGCATACGCATGTGTTTGTGTCGTTTTTCGGTAATCCTAGAAGGGGTGAGATAGGGCATGTGGTTTCTTTCTTTTATCATCTTTGCCGATTTATTTTTGTTATGGAAAATATGTTTTATCCTCTATCTGGGAAAGCCCTGGAGTTCAACGATCGTGGTAATTGCAGAGTTATTTTCGTAACAAATAGGGTAGAGTCATCTCAACACTTATCTCCTTTGAATTTGTATATATATATTATAGTAAATAGTATGTATTTGGGTACCTATTTTATTAAGAGCGTTTACGACGTACGGCATTTCATAAAAACTTTCAAGCCCTTGTTTTTCGAACTGAATGAACCGACTTTAATGAAACTTCATACGCATAAGCAAGATACAAAAGTCTAAAAAAAGTTAGTAAAAAACATTTTTGAAATGTCTTAATTTTTTCATTTTCATTTTCGAAATGTCTTTATATATATCTGGAAATCTCCGTTTCTATGGAAAATTTAAAATCAGTCTAATTTGGCTGTAATACAATTTTTCGAAAATGTTCTTTACTAACTTTTCATTATTATTAATTATTTATTATAAGTTCACAGAATGTACAAAAAACTTATAAATTATGCCCCACAAAACTGTAGTAATGGTTAGACATTTGTATCCTAATAATGTTGAGTATTTACATAGTTTAAAAGCTAACAGTCTTAAAATAGTAATAAGAATATGTACAAGTATATAAAAAGGATGGGAAATAATCAAAGGGCATCAAAAAATTCGTCAGTATCGCTGTCAATAGGAAACGTGCCCAAAAGGCTGGCAGCATTGCCACGTTGTATGGTGATTCTTTTTTTTTTCGGACCGTGGGGCCCGAGTGCCCACTTAGTATTTTTCCAGAAGCGGTTGCTCGACTCTTCACGTGACTTGAACAATAAGACTGATGTTCTTTGAAATTTTTAACAAAAACGGTAAATAAATCTAATTAAAAAACCAATTCCAAACATGTAGTTTACTTCTCTTCACTCACTGCTCTCTTGCAAGAAAACAATCCTATTTACCCAGACACTTAATACAAGGTTCGCAAACAACGCACGAAGCCTGTTTAATTATTTATAGTACAATACGGTCGATGAATCATGGCCGGTTCGAACTATGCGCAGAAGGCTGCACAATAACATTTTTTAGGAACCAAATGGTGACATGAGGTGGGTGTATAGAGATACAAAACGAATTTTAAACCACAGGTTTTGGTTTAAAACGGTTTATTTACAACTATGGGTGGGTGTGAGTAAAAGAACATGCGCGAAAGCTCGGAGAGCCTATATTCAGACCAGCCATAGATCATTAGCCATATTGAGTCAAAGCTAATGTTTACGATATTTACCATGATATGACTTACATCGATTTGAACGCTACCTTTGATGTGGCATTAAGCGGATTTTAGTTCTTGTTTATGGGCGTGGTGGAAGCTATAAGATTTTCGAACTTTGACTTCAGAACTTTCTTGGTTTACAAGGTGGGTTCAGACCTAACAAAAAGACCTAGTGCAAAAACTAGACCATTATTTTTTGATATTCTTAAAATTTTAGTGTGAAACTACTAAACTACCATTACAGGGTTTACCCTAATGCGAAATTTTAGAACCTAAAGTATTACCTAAGCCATATACTGACAAGCTTATTTGGAATATAATGCCCATTCGCTCATTTGGTTTATAAAAACTTCTCTCTAACCGACTTTGCGACGAAACAGAGCAAAATTAATTTCACATTTCCTTAAACCAACACAAAAAAAGAAAAGCTCACTTCATTTATCTCCCAGAAAAGACAGCATTATTCACAAAATATTGTCAACGCACAATCTTAAAATTGTTCGCACAAAGTCCTAGTAATCTGCCTACAGCACCCGCTCCCAGGAAAACGATTTGTTATTTCTCTGAGAAATAATGCTAAATAGATTAGTACTAACAAATGGGAATTTAAGAGGAGACTGTATCCCGTGTAAAAATTGATCTAATATTGATGATGCTAGGGGATAAATTAGGGTTAAAACGGCGAGCTATGGACTGGGTGGAGGGTTTCTTATATACGAGTAGGTGCTATTTTCTTTTTCTCTTCCAACTATTACGTTTACTAGTATCCCACTACGTGGCTATAAGAGTAAGGCAAAGACTTTTTAGGGCTGCATGAAGAAGCCTCCTCGTGTAGCGCAGTTTGTTCCGCCAGTTCCTCAACTGAACCGAGCGCTCGGCGCGTCCTGGACAGTCACACCCAACACCTTATTTCACTGGCCAATTCTTCCGTGATGGGGCTAACGCCCGCCTGGGTTGCGACCACCCTCCCACCGGAGACCGGCGTCAATCAGCCTCCTGCATGTGTTTCGTCGATGCGTGGGAGTTCCAGTGCTTTAGGCATCTTCTGAGCATGCTCGTTCCATCATAGACCTTATACTTCGCTTTTCATCAGGCGTAATCGAAGCCAAGAGAGGGCCCATACAGCAGTAAAAAAAAATAAAAACAAAGAAACGATGGATGGACTGTGTCAATGATATTAGAAAAGGGGTGACTACCGAAATGACGCCAAATAGAGAAGTATGAAAGAAAAAAAAAGCGCCGATCACAAATAAATTGGGATATGGCCTGGAGAATGATACAGAGTATTCCAATGCGAACATTTTAAAATTATTAGAAAATTATAATCCACATCCCAATTTGTGGTGAAGCAGGTCTTTATCATTATCTGCCTAGCCTTTTCCCAACTATGTTGGATTCAGCTTCAACTCTTACTGTCTATTCTGTAAAACACACCGTGAAAACGTAGATGAAGTGAGCTGTCATTCCACCTGACGCTAGGGATTGACACTAATGACAGCTCACTTCACCTAAGTTTTAACGCTGATATTTATTTTACAGAATAGGTCGGCAGTATTTTTAGGGGGCTTGTTGCTGAATAATAACAGCCGCACGGGTCGATCGTTTAGTTTAAGCAATGCTTGCCGCAGTCGGTCTGTGGATGGGTGACGATCTTTACATACCAAGACTCCTTCGTGCCTCGCAAAGCACGTTAAGCCGTTGGTCCCGGCTGTCATAAGTGGATTTTTGACAGTCGTTACGGGTTGTCAGAAGCCCGAAAATCTGACAGCCAGTCTTACCAAGGGGTATCGTATTACCCAGTAACTGGGTTGTGGAGGTCAGATAGGCAGTCGCTCCATGTAAAATACTGGTACTCAGCTGCATCCGGTTAGACTCGAAGCCGACCCCAACATAGTTGGAAAAGGCTAGGCAGATGATGATAAGATCGGCAGTGTTTTAGATGGAGCGTCTGCCTATCTGACTTCCACAACTCAGAAACTGTGTAACTCGACCAGTGGCAATACTAGATGATGAACTAATATCAAATTGAACTACAACAACTTGAGTCGGGAATTGACTCATTCAATATTCTTCAAGTAGAGCGAAAATGAGCAATGGTATTGGAAGTTTCAATTTGATTGCTCAGTTATGTTCAAATTAGTACCTGCCGACAGTAACTTATTACTAAAATTGTTAGTTAGCCCGCTTCTTGTTCATGCCTAAATACTCGTTTGTGAAACTAATGTTTTCACTTGACTTGACGTTCTATAATTATAATTTAGGGCTGATTTTTATAAATCCTTAGTAATCCATACTTATTATAAATACGAAAGTGTGTCTGTCTGACTGTCTGTCTCTTATCTCTTCACGCTTGAACCGCTGAACCGATTTAGATGAAATTTGGCATAGAAATAGTTTGAGTCCCGGGAAAGGACCTCAGAACAATAACAATTACTGTTCTCAGGAAAGGACATAGGATATTTTTTATCCCGATATTCCCACGGGATCGAGACTTATTCGGGTAAAATCGCAGGGTGCTGCTAGTGAGGAATAATTTTAAATTTTTTACACTTTTTTCACCCAAAAATTGTTAAACTTTAATTTTATTCCACGGATAAAAAATCTGCCTTATAAAAGAACATGTTCCTACTTCATCATAGAACTGCCATTTTCCAAGTTATGTTTGGGTCGGCTTCCAGTCTAACCAGATGCAGCTGAGTATCAATATTTAACATGGAGCGACTGCCTATCTCACCTCCACAACCCAGTTACTGGGTTATAAATACTAAACCCCTTGGTAAGACTGGTTTTCAGACTTTCGGGCTTCTGACGATCCGCAACGACTGTCAAAGATCCACGAATGACAGTCGGGACCAACGGTTTAACGCACCCAGGGGTCTTGGTATTTAAAGATGGTCACCCATCCACGGACCAACCGCGGCAAGCGTAGCTTAACATGATGTGTTATTACTTAGCCTTATTTTATATTATTCCCGAACTAGTTTTAAAAATTCAAAACAGCCAGTAATGTAGGCACACTGGGTGTGTCCACATCTCGAGGTCGGTGGAGCTGACGTGTAAAAATGGATCTAATATTGATGCCCCAACACCCGGCACGTGTACCTACCGATCACGGGCATAAGTAAGTGGCACCTATCTGAAATTCATCCTTATCCTGAATATAGATGTTTTTTCAGAAATTAATCTATACGTACATACATACTAGGCATACTATACTATTCTTCATGTAAATAAATAAAAGTGACTGTTTGTAATGTCAAAATAACAGCTTTTTTACAGTTTACGCGTTGATGTCCCATGTCATCCTGTATGCCTTTCTGGGTAACCAATAGCTTAAAATTCTGACTACTGATCCTACTGATTCCTGATTCTGACTACTGATCCTACTGATTCCTGATTCTGACTACTGATTCCTTAAAAATTGGCTACCAATTCATGGTTATTACTCAAAGTTAAAATAGAAAGAAAAAAAGAAAAGAAAAATTGTTTATTCTGCTCAAACAAAACGTACATTACAAATAAAAAAAAATTAAAAAGACTTAAAATAGGTATACACATACAACGTAGTCAAAAGCCTCGTACTCAAGATGTTTACAATTTTGTCCATTGCTTGATGTCAGGGCCAGGGACCAAAGACAACACACATTAATTGACATTGACAATTTAAGATTGACATTTGACAATACAAATCAATCCATGATGCGCCTGCGACACTGGCATAATAACATAATAATAAAATCAAGCCATTGTGTTCCACTTGGGTTCTAATTACAGTTCAAACAGGCTTCTTTGTATTATAAATTAATGCAAACCTGTAGATATATGTTAAAATAGGTATATGTAATACCTACATTGTTCCAAATATCTGCGGGCTAACAACTACAAGCGATATAATATTCCAAAATTTTCCTAAGAACTTGTAACATGCGTCTTCGTACATATTATTCTGGGCAAATTGTACCGAAAGTCTTTTCAAACTTACGTTTCAATTTAATATTATTTAAAGTAAACTAATAAAAACTTTATTTTAATGGAAATTAAGTTGATTTTAGAGTGGCGAGCACTATTGAAACGGTTATAAATATGTTTTAAAGTTGTAGCCTAAACTGAACTTTATTGTGTAGGATTTAATTGTAGATTATGCACCAAGGGGATTAAGTAGTGTCTTAATGTCGCGGACTTGAATGAAGGATTCTAGGGCTCCCGAACTTAGCGAGGAGCTGCCTCGCTCAATAACAGTCGCACATTTTACAGAAATAAACATAATTTATCATTGCCATGAGGCCGAACCAATAAAATCTGCCTATCTCTTCGATGAATACAGGCTTGATGTTATGTTATGTAAGTAAACTTGATCTAAGTTGACTCCTGTTACGTAAGTACATAAGTAGAAGCTAAGTTGCATCCTTCAAATGAGGCGTTAAGTTTTGGTCGAAAGCAGGAGATTCTGTCGTAAGTACCTAATTGTAATCTCCTGAAAACATGTCTATCAGTATTTAAAGAAAGTGATCTAAGAGAAGCTGAAGAATAAATTACTTGTACTGTGGAGGTCAGATAGGCCGTCACTCCATATAAATACTGGTATTCAGCTGCATCTGATTAGGTTAGGTTAGAAAAAGGCTAGGTAGAAGATGATGATAACTCGTAGAGGTCACCAAATTATTTTTAAGTCCATTCAACAGGTTCGGATGTACGCAGCATATTATCGTAAATGCATGAAATGACTATATGCAACGTCGAAAAATAATGTATCATCAAAAAGAAAACATAGGGACATACAAGTAGTTAAAATTTATTATTCTGTAAAAAATCATTCCTTTATGGTCATTAACCAGAAAGAAACAAGCGAGAGCGTTTCTATGGAGAAAAGACCACCCGCATTTCCTCTTAAGTCCTTGGCCTTCGCCCTCCGCAGTATCCGCATACATATCAAATAAATAAATGATTTGGAATAACGATTTTCGTAACCTACTCGTACCAAGAGTATAACCACCTTCTTAGTCAGTCAGCCAATCATTACAGAGTACTCTCACTTTTATAGAAGCGACCTCGATCGCGTTGTCCTCAATTTCTAGCCTCACGTTAGTACAGTCAGCCTCAAGAAGATGTAGGTATATGTCGCAGCCAACTGGTTAAATTAGCCGTTCAGTTAACCGCCTAGCCTTTTAACTAAACGGCGGCCGTTCAACTAACGGCCTGAATAATATTCAATTACAGTTTAGGTTGGAAGTCTGTAACCAATCACGCGCGAGCCGAATTGGTCGCAGTAACTAAGCCAGGGCACCCCGACCAAATGGGTTAGGTTAGATTAGAACTGTGATCAACCGCGTGCGAGCCGAGAGAGCGAAGTGAGGTGAGCACTACTTCTAAAGGCCAGGCAGTTAACTGAACGGCTAATTTAACCAGTTGGCTGCGACATATACATCGACAAGAATTAATATAAGAGCGTTTACGACGTACGGCATTTCATACAAACTTTCAAGTCCTTGTTTTTCAAAATGAAGAAACCGATTTTAATTAAACTTCATACACATAAGCAGGATATATAGGTCTAAAAAGATAGTAAAGAATATTTTCGAAATGTCTTATTTAAAAAAGATAACTGGAAATCTCTGTCTTTATAGTAATTTAAAATTTGAATGTAACACTATTTTTAGAAACTTTTTAGACTTTTGTATCGTGCTTATGCGTTCGAAGTTTCATTAAAATCGGTTCATTCATTTCGTAAAACAGGGGCTTGAAATTTGTATATACAAATTTTCATAATTATGAAATGCCGTACGTCGTAAACGCTCTTAATTGTCTACAATCTTTGTTCCATAATATTGTATCAATGTGTAGCCACAAAACTTATTACACTTTGTTTATATAATTGTAGCTACTCGTTGACACAGTAGAGAGCAGTGGTGGCCCAGCGGTGACGGCTGTGACTTACGCGTAGCATAGGTAGCATATTGACGACACGGTTGGCGCAGTGGTTGAGCAATTGACTGCTGCGCAGCATGTCGCGGGTTCGATTCCCGCACGGAACTAATATTTGTACGACCTACAAGTATTTGTTCCGGGTCTGGGTGTTTTATCTGTAATATGTATGTATTTACAAAAAAAAAAAAATGTATATATGTAGTTTATCAGCCATCTCGTTACCATAACACAAGCATTAGGTTGCTTAGCTTGGGACTAAATGGCGTTGTGTGAAATGTCCAAGGATATTATTATTATTCTTTTATTTATTTATATATCAATTTTTTTTACATTTTTAAATATTTCTTAAAATATAAAAATATGTATAAAAAAAAACATTTAAAAATATAAAAAAAAATAGGGATCCGCCGGTGTCGGGAGCAGGGTCCAAGCTACCGGTGGTTATTATTATTATTATATTCGGTTTAAAGAACTTTATTTCTCATTAAGACAATCGTCACTTACATGAGAACAATACATATTCTTACTAATTATAGTATATCAGTGTGGGTAGAAGAAAACAAATTAAAAGAAGTATCATTGACAACAACATTAGAAACGAGTTCACTGCATTCCTAAGATAAGGCGGTGGCACAAGTTAAAAGATGTTGCTGTTTTCGACAAAAATAAACCCAACACAATCAATATAGTGTTTCATCGTTGCAAATAAAAGTAAATAATTTATTTTTAAATATGTTCAGTGAAGTCGCTTCTTTTACATCCTTTGGAAGTTTATTATAGAGCTGTGCTCCCCCATAAGTTAAGTTATTTTTGCCGTAGTTAGTTCTTACTCTAGACAATACCAGGTGACAGGCTCGACGAGATGAGTATTTGCTTCTCTCACCTTCAGTTGTGAATGTAATGCGTGAATGAATCAGTTTGTGAATAATTTTATAGATAAGTATGCATGTGTTATATATATAAAGTTGTTTGATGTTTAATAGCTTGGTCTCTTTGTAAATAGTTTTTGACGGTGTTAAGAAGTCATAATTGTGTAGTATTTTGATTATTTTATTTTGTAGAATTTGGATTGGTTTTAGACTAGTTTTAGATGCGTTACCCCATATTTCGATGAGATATAATAAATGAGGCTTAACAAGGGAGTTGTATATTACTAGCCGAGCTTTTTTTGGAATACATCTTACAATTTTATGCAGTGAGCCAACCAATGATGAAAGTTTGTTTTTAATGTGTTGAAGGTGTGCTTTCCATGTCAAATTGCTATCAAGAGTTAGTCCGAGGTATTTTTCTTGATCAGTCCTTTTTAGTACTTCTCCGTTAATGATTAGATTTGGGTAGTTAGGGAGCTTTTTGTTTTTTGCACAAAATATTATGTATGAGGTTTTGGAGGCGTTGATAGTTAAAAGATTACACTGATACCAATTTTGTAGTATATTTAAATCATCCTGGGCCTTTTTTGTGATATCATTTATGTTGTCTCCAAAATAAAATAGGCATGTATCGTCCGCATAAAGGGCAAGGTGACCTTGTAAACCTGCTTGGTGTATGTTGTTTACATATATTAGGAATAATAAGGGACCCAAAATTGAACCTTGTGGTACGCCACATGTTAAGGGTTTACACGTGCTTTGGTAAGCTCCAATTTTTACAACCTGACATCGATCACTTAAGTATGAATTCAGCATTTTATAAGCGGTTCCAGTTATACCAATACTTTCCAGTTTTTGTAATAGAAGTGTGTGACTGACTGTATCAAACGCCTTCTTTAGATCAACAAAGACTCCTAGTGCTACTTGCTTTTGGTCAATCTTTGTTTTTATTGTAGTTATCAAGTCAATAGTTGCGCCAAGGGTGTTAGATTTGGGTCGAAAGCCATATTGTTGATCGTATATGAAGTTAATTTCAGTCAAGTGTTCATCTAACCTCTTAAATATGATTTTTTCTAATATTTTAGATAATATTGGTAGAACTGAGACTGGACGATAATTTCCGGGATTAGATTTGGTACCAGCTTTGTAAATTGGGGTGACTTTAGCTATTTTTAAATTTTCCGGAAAGATTCCGTCCATTAAAAGTTGGTTTAGGCAATCTGTAAGATTTTGAAGAATTGGTTTTTTTATGCATTTCAGTACCTTGGTACTAATACCATCAATTCCTGTGCTTGTATTGGGATCCAAGTCGTCTATAATTTTTGATACCTCAGAAGCAGTGCATGGTTTAAATTGAGACAGTTCACAATATCCAGTGTGCTGATTAAGGCTCGGTAAGGTGTATACATTTTTGTTGTTTATGTGTGTACATGGTATTTGGCTAGCTAGTTGTGTTCCTATATTTGCAAAGAAACTGTTAAAAATTTCACATATCTCAGTGGGATCTGTAGCCATGCTACCATTTTCGGTTTTTAGTTTTGGGGGAGCACGACTAGGAACGATGTTATTATTTGTGAGGGTATTTATTAATGTCCACATTTTTTTAGGTTTCTTTTCGCATTTCTTAAATTCTCCATAGAAATATCTCTCTTTTGTACTCTTGATTAAGCTTGCTACGTTGTCTCTTTTGGCTTTAAATTTTGTTTCTAGGTTGCAGTTTTTAGGGTCCTGTTTTAGTTCGCTCCATAAAATATTCCTTTCATTAATTCCATTAACTATTTGTCTGTTAATCCATTCCTTTTGTGGCTGATTTAATATTTTGTACTTCTCTATTTTGGTATCGATAATAGCTTTTTTTATACGCTCATCTAAGCTGTAATAGTCATTGAACTTATCATCAGAGTTTGGCAATGCAATCATTGCGTACAATTTCTCATAATCTGTGACCTCGTATTGTATTTTTTGTTTCTGTGGAGGTATTACTCGTTTCAGTTCCACGTAGATATTTTTGTGATCTGACAATGATGACTCGATTATAGCCATGTGGAAATTATTTTGCTTCAAATTTGTAGCAACGTGGTCTATAATAGTTTTTGTGGCAGTTGATTCACGGGTACAATATTCTGGATCTATTTTGTTGATTAATTTATAGCCAGATTCTGTTATCAAGGCGCTGTATCGCCTAGTAGTACTGTCGGAGCTCAGCAGGTCGATATTTGTGTCACCGAAAATGATAGTCCTCTTCTTTTGCAGAAGTTGGTTTTCATAAGTGGATAAAAAGTCATTAAAATTTGAGTGACCAGGCCTATAAACAACCCCAATGTTCACTGCGTACTTGTATAAATGTATGCTTAAGTAATTGTTTCCACAGATATAAGTTGACGTTAATAGTTCATGTTTCAGGTCGTTGTGTACATAGATTGATACGCCGCCACCGACAATATTAGGTCGGATGTTGTAGTAATGAGTATAATTCTCTATATGCATTTCTTGAGCCTGTTCATCCGATCGTATCCATGTTTCCGCTATTAAGACAATGTGTATGCATTTTTTAAAAGAGCGGAGTATACAGTTTAGTTCATCCAGCTTACCTGGGCTACATATGCTTCTAATGTTAGCGTAGAAAAAGTTAAGGCTTGATTTAGTAGTAGTTATATTTTGGTAACTATTAAGTGCTTGAAATGTGTCGCTATTCGGTTTGTTTGCGTTATTTTCTGTAGCAGCAATGCTTGAAGTTTTTAGTTTTTTGTATCACTGACTGTAACGATTTTTGGCATTATATTAGCTTAGGTCATAGGTTCAAACCCTGACAGGCGCTTTACTTTGTGAAAATTATTTTATCACCTCTGCTCTCAAAAACAACGGTGAAGTAAGAACATCGTTAGGAAACCGACATGTCCTAGAACCGAAATTTCTAAGACATGTGCCAACTTCAACCAACCCTCACTAGGCCGCGTGAAGAATTTAGGCCCACTCCCTCTCACAGAGGCCTGTGTCCCAGCAGTGGGAACATTATAGGCTGATTCTTGCTACACTTGTAGACAACCAAATTAATTCTATTGTTATCGATGTGGATTATTCTACTTTCAATCTGTCCCACCAGTGGGACTCAGTCCCGTCAATGTGCAAGTATAGGTAGGTAGGTTCATACTTATGAACCCTATATGGGCACTTGCCCATATAGGTTTTTTTTTTTATCCTGCGCTGTCTCACTCCTGGGCAAAAGTCTCTCTCCAGTCCTTCCATCTCTTGCGAGCCCGCGCGTCCTTCTTCCAGTTTTGACAGAACCTATCCAGCTCGTCCCGCCATCTCCTACGTGGTGTGCCGCGACCCCGCCTCACTGTCTCAGGGCACCAATTTTGTGCTTATATGGGCCCACAGTTTGTCCGGCATGCGGCAGATATATCTTGCTCAGTCCCATTTAAGTAGGTTTATGTGAAAAATTTTTTTTTTTACATCCTTTTCTTGCTGACTGTACGTAAGTTACCAACACGACGACATAACGACAAGGGATCACATACGTTTGCATAAATAATAGGACGAGTATGTGACCCGTCAAATGAGGGTGTTAAGTCACGAAGAGACAAGTCTTGTAGCTCATTTGCTAAGGGCTGAGTCGTCTGACATCTGATGAAGGTATTTTAAGATGGGTGGTTATGGGATGTAGTTGCTGCGTTGTATGGCTTTGCATTTTCATGTATTTTTTATGCCATCCATTCTAGCAACGTCGCGAGGTTCCACCCGCATAAGTTTCGAACCCGTGAGAATGTCGAGATAAAAAGTATCCTATGTATTAATCCTGGTCATAAGCTATCTGTGTACCAAATTTTTTTCAAATCCGTTCAGTAGTTTTTGCGTGAAAGAGTAACAAACATCCATACATCCTCACAAACTTTCCCGTTCATAATATTATTATATTATATTATATATATATTATATTATGTTATATATATATATATATTATATTATATTATAGTAGGTTTAATTTTGTAATTGATTTAAATACGCTTTGAAGACAGTGCTCCATATACAATTGGTAAAGTTCTTGTATTTTAAAGTAAATATTGATCTTCTTCAATATCAAAAATACTTGTTGGAGGTAGGTACTGTAAAGGTTGTCTGCTAACGTCGAACTATGTAGTGCAAGGCTGGCAATAAAATAACTTGGTTGCATTAATTCGAACAGTCAGGCGAGTTTAGAATAGGCTGTCAAATATTTGTATAAAATTTTTGGTTTGGAAGAAAAGTGAACGTAGCGGGAATAATAATTATAAAGACTTAAGCATCAAATAAACGTAAAAATAATAAAAAAGTATTTTCTTTCTTTTCTTCTTTCTTTCTTTATCATTGTTTGAAACCTTATTAGGGTTCCGTACCCAAAAGGGTAAAAACGGCACTCTATTACTAAGACTACACTGTCCGTCCGTTCGTCCGCCTGTCTCCAGGCTGTTTCTCATGAACCGTGATAGCTAGACAGTTGAAATTATAACAGAATGTGTATTTCTGTTGCTGCTATAACAACAAATACTAAAAACAGAATAAAATAAATATTTAAGGGGGCTCCCATACGACAAAAGTGATTTTTTGCCGTTATTTTATATGTAGTGTTAAATACTATATCGTCAGTTGTAATATCAATTAATGTAACCGCCAAATGGCGACTTTACAGGAGAGGCAAAAAACTAAATTCAATTCACAAAAAGAGTTGTAACTTTTTGTGTACTTATCCTATTGCAATGCTGTTTAGAGCATTTTTCTCAAAATGTTGACACCTGTTATCTGAAAGAAACCATATGAAGCCTACTATTATAGTTTCGAAGATGACATGGTGGTTACGTTAATTTTTTGAAAAAAATATCGTGTTACATTAACATTTTTTGAAAAAATTAATAACAGCTATAACGTAACTAACAGAATATACAATCTAGTTTAACGTATATCACACATTTTTCAACGCGTGGACATACGTTGTGATAAGTTGATTGTAGGAGTTACATACCTATTCACTTGTACTAAGGTCCAATTTAGAATAAACTACCGTTTTAATTAATTAATGGAAAAATTCTTCGTTATGAATAACACAAATTCTGATATAAATCACACTAATATTATAAAGGCGAAAGTTTGTGAGTGTGTTTGTTACTTCTTCACGCACAAACGGCTGAACGGATTTGGATGAAATTTGGCACACAGTTTCTATCTATGTTCTATATTACGGGTTATTGGTTTTCGCACTTAGTCCATCAAGTGGACCATTGTGTTTGGGCCATGGCGGCCGTCGATGGTTATTCCAACCACCCACCTTCCTCCAGAAGCTGATTAAGTCTTCTGGTCTGTTGAGAATATCTGTGTAAGATCCGGGTGTCCCGAGGGTTTCTGACCTAATCTGGGTGACGCCTGTGCATTCAAAGAGCACATGCGCAACAGTTTCATCAGCCTCCATGCAAGCCCTGCACAGGACTGTCCGTTATGCCTATTATGTGGAAGTGTTTGCTCGCTAAACAGTGTCCCATGATGATCCCCATCACCAGGCGCAGGCTTTTCCTGTCCTTGGCATGGCTTCTTTAGACTGCCTACATCCCGGTGACGATGTCCACCAGCTCTCTGCTTGTGTGTGGGTATACTCCTGTTGCCACTTGCGTAGTTGGTTGAAGGGGATGGGCACGACAGGTTCCGGTCCACAGACTGACGTACTGGATGCCCTTCTGGCCAGCTCGTCAGCTGCGTCGTTTCCTAGCGATCCACCGTGTTCTTTTATCCATTGTATAGTGTCACTGTATTGCGGTTCGATACGGTTACCCGTTCAAGCGCATTGTGACATTCTAGTATTAGGTTCGATGCGTGATGCATTTTTTTCATGAGTATACGAATATGGGTGTCCGTAACTCTCCTGGCTGCTATGGCATAAGCCGCTTGTATCCACGCACATTCTGCTTGGTAGACCGTTTTGAGCATTCCCAGTCGTGTGAAAAAAATCCGGTCTCTTCGGGCTGTGCTCAGGTCTGTTCTGGGCCACCAGACTAGTGAGCCGTATGTAATTATTGGACGGATACTGTTGTGTATAGGCAGTGAGTGACCCTAGGGCTAATCCCCCCATTTTGCTTTCGCTTGCATTGCAACCAACCGCACTGGGCCCGCGTGGTGGATTACAGCCCACTCCCTCTCACCGAGAGGAGGCCTGTGTCCCAGCAGTGGGAACATTATAGGCTGATAATGGTATTCTCTTGCATTGCCGCAGATCCCTGTGGCAATGCAAGCAAATGCTGGCTTTTGTAGTGATAGTGATGTAGTTGGTGCGTTTTGCCTAATTCTGCTGTTTGTCTAAGAAGATGCCCAGGTATTTGGTTTCAATTGATAGGCTTAGGGTAGTACCAAAGAATCGTGGTAGTTGTAGTGTCGTCAGTTTCCTCTTTTTATGAAAAGAATCAATTCAGATTTTGTAAAACAGCCTTTAGCTTTCGTAAAAAAAAATGTTTTCAGCATAACTTGAAAGTCATTACTTAGTAGAATATGTCTTGAAATAATATTAGCAAAATATTTTGCTAAACATTATTAATTTGAGAGTTTTTCTTTGTAAAATTGACAGATCAATACTAAATAAAGAAAAGTAAGAGGCATGACTGCTCATCATCATCATCTGCCTAGTCTTTTCCCAACTATGTTGGGGTCGGTTTCCAGTCTGACCGGATGCAGCTGAATACCAGTATTTTCCATGGAGCGACTGCCTATCGGACCTCCACAACCCACACACACACACACAGTCCAGTCCTGCGAGGTTGTTATTGTTTTAAAAATAACCCTGTATAAAGTACTAAAGCGTTACTGTAACCAACAAAATCTTATATTTTCAAGAATTAATTATAAAGCAGGTATTATTTTGTGAAATTTTAATCTAATTTTGTGATTCTTACTTCAATTTGAGACCTTATCTACTTTATTTTAAATGAAAATACAATAGAATTTCATGGAATATTTACAAGCGTAGACACAAAAACTAGTGTATGTCGCGTTTTTTATTTTTATTTGGTGATGAGGTTAACGTAACAGTCAGAAAGTTATAATCTAAAACAAAATAAGTAATGTAAGAGTAATTTTTAGAAAAATGACTCTTACATTAATGATTTTGTTTCACGTTGGGTCGATACATTAAAAAGTAATGCCAAGTCTGTCGTTACATTAACCCATACATTGCTCATTCTCATAAAATGTGGCATACATCACAAAAATGAGTGGAAATGAAAAAAAATTGGTCTGATTTTGTTAACGTAATCGCCTTTTTTTTCAAGATATCGAGATTTTAAAGACACCAATCGATAGAGCGGAAAATTTGCAGTCGAACTGTATATTTAACTCATTTTCGTCATTTTGGCGGTTACATTAATTGATATTACAACTGACGATATGATGGTACGGAACGCTTCGTGTGCGAGTCCAACTCGCACTTGGCTGGTTTTAGTACCTAACTGTGACTGTCTCGTTGGTCTCATGGTTGCAAGCGCGACTGTTGAGCCCAGTTGTGTGGTGTGGGTTTGATGCCCAGTTCGGCTAAAAGTGTTATTGGGCTTTTCATTAGGAATTTTTTAATAACAGGCGGGTGTTTGGTTAAAGCCGATGATCCTGCGCCTGATCTCTCTCCCATCGTGTTAGATTACCGTCCCATCGGGCTATGAGAGTAAAGGGACAGAGAGCGCACCTGTGTTTACGCACACACTTGTGCACAATAACATCTCCCGCGTACCTGACTAATCTCCGTTGATATTAGCCACCGTGACGGAAATCGGTCGGGAGGCTATCAGAGCAATATCACAGGGTATAATACTGTTAGATTTTTGTAAATATGTTGAGATTGAAACTGTATTATCCTTGGAGTAGACACTGTTAAATAATATTAAAAAGAGAAAATAATTGCAAAATATTGTGCGCAGCCTAACCGAATTTCTGAAAAGCAAAAATCCATTGTAATTCTCTAAACCATACTAGGAAAGCAATAAGCATTAAGATCATTGAAAATGTTCGTACACCTACAGAATGTTACTGCTCCCATTAACGTGCGTTACGTGTCAGGAAAATCTAATAGCCATGCTTACTTGCGAAGCCTGAAGTTATAAATTATTCATAATGACAAAGTTATAAATCGTGATATGAAAATCTCATCCCCTCAGAAAAGCTAACGGTTGGAAGTGATAAGTAATCGGATTTCACTGAGAAATTACATCACGTCTTCATGTTGGACTCGTCATGTTGAAGAGTTGTTTTTTTGTTTTTTTGTTTAGGGTAGGTTTGCTTTACCGCATGGAAAGTTTAGACTCATGTTACTTAACATATTGAAAAATGAATGTGACACTGTTGTTCCATTTCAGCGACACTTTTAACGGCTTTATTTATTTTTTTTTTTTTGTTGATACTTTACATAAAATATTCCTCTTTTTTGATTTTTTCAACGCTAGTCTTGAAATTTACCAAATTGTCTCATTGTGTATCTGTGGAGAACGTGGTTGATTTCACATTTGTATCATTTCTGTATCCTATCTTTTTATGTGTAATTGTTTCTTTTCCTGAATAAATAAAATAAAATAAACAGATGCAATAACAAACATAAGTATACAATTAGTTCAACGCAATCCAGAAACAGTTTCCAGACAGTTTCAGAGTTAAGGGGCTTTGAGGGGCTAAAAAATAATAACACCCGCACAGGTCAATCGATCAGGTTAAGCTACGCTTGCCGCGGTTGGTCGGTGGATGGGGGACCATCTTTACATACCAAGACCCTCCGTGCCTCGAATAGCACGTAAAGCCGTTGGTCCCGGCTTTCATTCGTAGATTTTTGACAGTCGTTACGGGTTGTCAGAAGCCCGAAAGTCTGACAACCAGTCTTACCAAGGGGTATCGTATTACCCAGTAACTGGTTTGTGGAGGTCAGATAGGCAGTCGCTCCATGTAAAATACAGGTATTCAGCTGTATCCAGTTAGACTGGAAGCCGACCCCAACATAGTTGGGAAAAGGCTATAAGGCAGATTGATTGATATTGTCTTCATGTTGGTAATATAAGTAGTTGTACAGACGCCAGCATATCAAGCTACTCGAAACAGTCAAATTTTCTCAATCAACTTTGAACTTTATGCTTTAACCATAAAGTTGAAAATCTATTAAAGAAATTTGACAGATTGTAGTAGCTTGATGTGCTGGCGTCTGTACCTATGGACTAAATGCGTTACATACTAACAATAGCAATGGCTTTCATTTTGACAATTCAACAACATTCATTGCGTTATTTATGTTGTTGAGCAGACAAATTTTTCGAACATATGAAGCAATGGATTGATAGAGTGTTACACAATTATGATGCTGTTCGTACTAAAATAAGATATACTAAACTAAGTGATGTAGATTATTTGCGAAAGTCTTTTCGCCAAGAAAGATGTTGTCTACGGAAGTTGAGCTATAACCACAAAAAAATAATTCCTATGTTATAAAAATACTATTATATAATGGTTGGCTTGTTTGCGATCCTGTTATAAACAGACCACAACATTAATTTATTTACCAACACTGCCAAATAAGTTACCGTTAACTGTTTGTGTTGCGTCGCTTAGGCATCCCTTAGCGACGCAACACAAACAGTTAACGGTAAAGCAACAAGCAATTTCATAGGAGAAGGGATAGAGCAAAGATCTTCTTAAAACTAGAAATACATTTATTTACAGAAGAAACCTTGATAAGCGTTAAGGAATACAAAGAGACTCACATAAGGGGCTATTTTGAAAAAAATGTGTTTTTTCTATTTCGTGCAACTTGTTAAGTATGTGGAATAGGGATTTAACATTTTGGTATATGTTTTTTGACTCTTTAATCTAGTATCGTATAAAAGTAATGATGAATTTTTCTCTATACAAAAAAAATGCAAAGTTATATATTTTTTTTTACTTTTTTTGACATCACGGCGTAAGGCTTAAGAGTTATTCAATGGAATTTATTTTAAAACAGAGAATTATCATAATCAAAGTTTAATCAAAGTAGTTTTAAATTTAATTAATTTATATGTTGAAAAGGAGTAAATTCGTTTTGGCACATACGTTGTTTTATTCCGAGCGCACGCACATTATAGCCCTTATTTTGCGTTTTAAAAGTAATTGTATCACTTTCGCTCGCTTAGTAGGTTTTCGAGGATTTTAGATTTTCGAGGTAGAATCTTGCACAAACTTAGACTATGCATCCAAAATCCCATCGAGTACACGGCTTGTACTTAAAAACGAAGCGCGTAAGACAGTTGGTGCACGAACTCAGTAGATAATCAAAGTAAAAGAGTGAACGAAAACCACTTAGTAAAATATCTTTCTCCTTAATATTCACGTCCCAAACCAATGGCATACAAACAATTTGTATTAAGAACAGGTACATACTACAGGTGAAAAAGGAAAAAGTATCACACTGCTCACGTTTTGAATTTACGTTCATTCACTTGATCTCAATCGCGATAAGTGCGCGAGCGTCGTTCTGATGATTGTACACACGTTCACTCTGCAGTTACATTCGGAAGGCAATTGCATTTAGGAATACGGACTCGTGGAACGACGAACAATGTTGTTTTAGCTGGGTGTACAAATAAGTGATCGGTTTTTGGTTCGTGAAAATGGCCAAGTGATTTTGGGTCTGTTCTCGTTTACATTTGATACACGAGAGCAGTCTCCTGTATTAAATGTATAGTTATGATCGTTCTAGTGGAATAATTAAAACAGTTTGTCACTTTACCGCCGCGTAGCATGGATATACTAGCTTGCTTCAACTAAGATATACCTAGACAGTAGACAATTATAAAACAGCGGGATGAACAGTTTGGGATCCCTGAAGATGCCTCCTCGTGTAACGCAGTTTGTTCCGCCAGTTACTCAAATGAACAGTCACACCCAACACCTTATTGGCCAATTCTTCCCTTGCGGTGGTAGGGCTAACGCCCGCCTGGTTTGCGACCACCCTCCCACCAGAGTCCGGCGTCAAGCAGCCTGCTGTGTTTCGTCGATGCGTGGGAGTTCCAGTGCCTTAGGAATATTCTGGGCACGCTCGTTCCATCATAGACCTCATCCATCGCTTTCCATCAAGCGTGATCGAGGTCAAAAGCGGGCCCATTCAGCAATAAAAAAACCTAAACTCTTAATAATGTTAAATGCCAGGCCAATAGCCAATGTTATTGTAATAATTATACAACACATGTCATGTCTAGTATACCTAACAATAAAATTGGGTATTAACGACAGTCTGGTGGTCTGGCGACTACTGTAAAAGAATTGAATCTTTTTAATATTATAATAATTACTTAATGTACTGGGTGATATTGACGAGCAAACTGAAACCATGAATTCTGCACATGATTTTAGACAAAAGGTTTTCTTGGTAAACAAAAAAATCTGCTGTTTAATAGAAGATTGCAAAATGTTCCTAATTATAACAGCATTTTTTTTTATGGCGGACGAAAAATTTCAAGCCAGCGTGGTTCAGAATAATGTAACAGGTTACGCGTCGATATCGCTGCCACCCTATATTTTTTTTTTTTTTTTTCAAAATAGTCAAGATGCTTTGTTAGGCATCTTTTCTTCCCGTACAATCCAAAGAAGATACTTTTCACAATACCAAACGAAATCAACTTAAAGTTACCGACTACAGCGATACGTGTAATCTAATTACATTTGTACGTTTGTTCATAGTGCTCTAACGTAAACGTGCGCGTTAAGACCATTGAATTTCCGTTGTTCAAAGCTGTATTTAGCTAAAGTAACAAGGTAGAATCCGACGCAAATAACTGCAGTTATAGTGAAAACACGAATAAACTTGCGTGTGTTTTAGCTTTTTGAAAGGAATATTTAAATGTTTTCATTTATGAACCTTTTCAAGTTTAGATAATTAGCAAAAAATATACAGCAACGATTGGACCATGTTATTAATTTTCAATTTTTATCTTTTATAAAGAAATATTGACATAAAATATACACAGGCAAAGTAGCCAAAAGCCTCGTACTCGAGCATATAAAAAGTAGTCAATGTTGTCGATCGCTTGATTATTAAATAAAACTTAGAAGCGACATCGCGGCAGGCCCAGACGGAGATGGCCGGAAGAGCTGGACTCCTTCAACAAGAACTGGTCCTCAGCAGCTTTGAGCAGACAGAAGTGGAAAAAGAGTAGAGGGTATTTGCCCTGCAGTGGGACATCACAGGCTAATAATAATAATTATTATGTCACTGCCATTCTGGACGTATTTAAATATCGTTTTTAATTACTTTCATGCTAATTAAGGAGAAGTAAAAACCGTCAGCTGGTCGTAATCTTAAATTAATTTTTAATTAGATGTGTCTAGCCTTGACATGAGTGTTTTTCTACAATACATTGAAACTCTAAATTACTTACTTTTCAGTCCTGGAATTTTACTATAGACTAGAATAATTATTATTCCGATGTTTTTTACTCACATTCATTATGTTAAACTTAATCCTAATACTTGATCTTATCATATCATGTTTCCACTGCAGGCTGGGACACAGGCCTCCTCTCGGTGAGAGGCAGCGGGATGTAATCCACTACGTAAGAGCGGATTGGTGGATGTCACGTGTCTTCGAATTTTTAGTTCTTGGACATGCCGGTTTCCTCACGATTTTCTTTCACCGTTTTGAGAGTAGTGCTGATGAAAAAAAAACCACAAAGAAAACCACCTGCTTGGCCTAGAATCTACGACCTATATACTCGTATAACTCGTAAGCCGGGCCAACACCACTTGATCTTAATAAGATGAAATTGTTACCATTTTCCAGATCCCGTACTTTGGTAGGTACCACAAACAAATTAAGTTAACAAGACTTTAGTTTTTAACCTTTTGACCGCCACACGTCGAAAAATCAAAAACGTGCTCTCGGCGTCAAAATCTGTCATGTAGTTCGTGACCGTAGCGTGCTGGGTACATTTTGTCATCTACCTATACATGACTGTGGCGGTCAAAAGGGTAACGAAATCTCGAGCTCACAAGTAGGTACCTCAATTTTTTTCTATCGAAACTGATACATGTCGCATGGTGATCGCTGAATATTTGTAACTGTAAAAAATTATTATTGTATTATACCTCCAGACTAAATTTCGGCCACGGCGGCCAATCTCTACCGAAACTAGCCTTCGGCGCGGGAGGTATTCAAACTCAAACTCAAACTCAAAGCATTTATTTCAATTAAACCATTTACAGGCACTTTTGAATTGTCAAGAAGTCGGTCAGTAAGAAAATATGAAGCTAGTTGCCCATTCCAAAGTGTAGGTACCTATGGAGAAGAACGGGCAAGAAACTCCATGGACACTCTTTTAAATTATATTTTACAAAAATATTAGTTACATCATTAATGTTGAATTTATAATTAGGTATATGTGCGAACGATGTAAAAAAAAGATACGTACGCGATTTGCTGTACTTTGGACACATATGTCCAAGGTACAGCAAATAGTACTTAACAAAACAATAATACAAAAATAAAATAATTAAAAATAAGCCGAGGCAGCTAAGTGATGACCAGCCCCAACTGACGGCACCCGTTCACGAACATGACGCATAGATCAACACCATTCAGCTCAACCATTTTGAAGGGAGTTAAATGATCCAACACACACGCCACCGTCAGCGAGACATTTGTGTGAGCATGACATACTATCAGCCGCCAGGGCACATTCAAGTAAATGAAAGACATTACATTACCCGGTAAATGGTAGCACTATAGTACATGGAACTCACATCTGTGCTATGCAATTATTTATAGTGCACGCACTGGTGTGTGCACAGTCACAGGTGCACTATCTCTTCCCTCACTCTCATAGCCGAATGGGACGGCAATCTGACACGACCAGTAAGAGATAAGGCGCAGGACCAACGAAATTCCTAATGTAAACACCCAATAACCCTTTGTCCGACCTGGGAGTCGAATCCAGGAGTAAATTTTCTAACTCTTTCCAACTTCCCCAGGAATGCCCGTAAAACAATACTAATAAGAGTGCCGCTCGATACCGACTACAGAATCCCTGCGGAGTGCTTCATCGTTTAGCTCGTGCACTTTGTGTTATTAGTTCACAAACTTGAACCGAGACAGGCTTATTGTGTAGTAGGTACGGTATTTTTATAGTAAGGTGGAGTTTGTTAAGATAATATTACCTACTCTATACAGGGTGCCCATGGAAGAATGAATTAAATCGATTAAGGACGTGATCATTTCCAAACTTTTTAACCCTGAGAATGTCGGTGAATTTTTTTACGGTTCAAAAGTTATGACCAATTTTTGTTTTTTTCAATCACTTCGCATAGTGCTCAAAGAATAAAAACAAAAAAATATCAATCAGGGCTATCTAAAGCAAATTAAATTGATAGCTTTGATATGAAATACACACTGTAAAAAATTCTACTACCTGCATATCACAGTTCGTGAGATACAGCCCGCTGACAGACAGACGGAAGAACAGACAGCGGAGGCTTAGTAATAGGGTTCCGTTGGCACCCTTGGGTACACGGAACCCTAAAAAATGAACGTCGATAACAGGCCGACTTACCCACTCTCTTATAATTAGAGATAACTATTCGTCTGCTAATTGAGTCGCATTTAGCTCAGCCAATTTCCTCCAATCAGCTTCCACGGTTCATAGCACAATAACTCTTCACTGCTTTGTTGTTGAAAAGCAAATTGTGTTTCCAATATTTCAAAGGAGAACTGAAAATAATAAAATAGCCCCCTGACAAATAAACGCTGTATAACTTCTGTATAGTTACACGAAGCTTTGTCTTCTTATTTCGAAAGTCAAATTGTGATTGTTGAATAGTGCGTTACAGAGATACCTAGGTGAAGGCTGTGTATTACTCCATCATCATCATCTCTCTCTCCTGCCCGCATTCCAATTTATTTAGGGTCAGCGCAAAATGTCTTTTTCTTCCATACTTCTCTCAGCCACCTCCCTCCCCCCCCACCCTCCCTTCTAGCCACATTATCTAATGAATAATGTCACTTAGTATTTCGAGACATCGCCAAGCGGTTGGTCGACTCTTCACGTGATCAGAGGGCTGGCCTATGTTTTATTTAGCCAAAGAATCTGCATTGCCATACAACGTAGCAATGCTGCCATCCTTTTGGGCACGTTTCCTGTTGACAGCCACAGCCACTGGGCCACCACTTGTACTCTCTAATATCTCAATAGCAGCCCGGCCGATAAATGATATAACATTTTCCCGTTTAATCCTCATCTGAAAATAACATAGCACACCGGTCTGTCCCCTTAAAGTCACTGTACACTTCGTTGCATTGCAAACGTAATTATTTTCATGTAATAAAATAAAAAAGTAAATTCTTTTAATTTGTTTCCTGAATCCACTGCTGAATCGGATCTCCTCAAACGTAAAATTAAAAACCAAAAAGCATTGTAATGTGAATTCTTTGTGGTGTAAATGGGACGAGTTCACGAATTACGTTCGAAATTTAAATTAAAGCTGGTTTCTGGTGGGCTTAGAGGGTGTTAGTCAGAATTTAATTTCTGGACCACAAAATATGTACTTAGTTCAGAATTTATTATATTATTATGGAGAGTTCATCTTAGTTAGTTAATTTCACTCGAATTACTGTGTAAGTAGCAAGTTTAGTAATTTCTTAAAGTGATAGTAATTTAATTACGTGTAATACGTACAACATCTCGTTGGTAATTTTGCTCTATCTAAATGTTCATTAAACTAAGCACTTCTAACTTTGTCGTAACTTCCCTTTATAAGTTAACCTATGAACTAATTTAACTCTACACAGCATTATAAAAGACTAGCAGCGCCCCGCGGTTTCGCCCGCATTAGTTTCGATCCCGTGGGAATATCGGGATAAACAGTACCCTATTCCTATATTTTAATCTGGTTATAAACTATTTGTGTGCCAATTTTCATCCAAATCCGTTCAGTAGTTTTTGCGTGAAAGAGTAACAAACATCCATTCATCCATCCTCAGAAACTTTCACGTTTATATTATTAGGAAGTGGGATAACGTACTTCTAAAGTAGCAACTTCTCGAGTAATTTAAAAAATCTCTGCTACTGACATTAAGCTCTGTGCTCTAATAAGGAACCTTGAAGATAAGACAAAAACAGAATGACAACAATTTCCGAGACATTCCATTTAAATAACTCGGCTGCTTGCAAAATTGTCAACTGTCACTATACGAGTCTGAACCCGACTTAAGGTCATTATTATGAAAAACGCAAAGCGGTTTTACTCTCACCTCAGTTGAGTCGGATTAAAATATTTGCCCTCATAGGTATTTGTAGGCAACCATTTTTTTTGTCCGCAATTGTCATTCAGCAGCCAATTTAAATTCGAACCCTGTTCATATGGAAATTAGATTTAATTCCGAGTGTCAGTGTTATAGAATTTTGGAAAATGAATATTATTTTTGTTCTTGAGGATCAAGAAGTTATGAAACGTTTTTTATTAAAGTTTAAAAGGTCTTAAGCATGTGGGGCTTGTGGCTAAGTAATAACAGCCGCACGGGTCGATCGCTCGGGTTAAACTACGCTTGCGTGTCTTGTCTGTGGATGGGTTACCATCTTCACATATCAAGACCCTCCGTGCCTCGGAAATCACGTTAAGCCGTTGGTCCCGGCTGTCATTCGTGGACCTTTGACAGTCGTTACGGGTCGTCAGAAGCCCGAAAGTCTGACAACCAGTCTTACCAAGGGGTATCGTATTACCCGGTAACTGGGTTGTGGAGGATAGGCAGTCGCTTCATGTATAATACTGGTATTCAGCTGCATCCGGTTAGACTGGAAGCCGACCCCAACATAGTTAGGGAATGGCTGGGCAGATGTTAATAAAGGTCTTAAAGATAGAAATATAAAATAGCATATCTTTGGTCTAAATAATAAGTAGGTATATTTACCTTTGAGGGCGCATTCCACCAAACATGTCTACATAGAATAAATCTCATACTGTAAATAAATTTTGAATTTTTAACAGTTTTTCCATACTAGAACTGTCATACGTCGATTTTATTCCACGTATAAAAGAGATATCTGACTTTGGTAAAATCAGCCTCCTAAATCCATCTAAAATAAAAATCGCCAGCAAAGACGAATAGTCAAGCAAATAATTCACTTTCATTGCTACAATTTCCTGTGTTTCCTGAAACGTTCTTCCATTTAACTGTCATCAACTCATTTTTTATTCCTGAAATCTCTGAAAAACATAAATGAGAAAGCAACGAGAGTGAGCGTGTATCATTTCAATTTATCACCATCATTCATCAAGAAAGAAAAAACATAGCGGGGGAACTGAAAATTTTAATAAATTGTCAACGTGTGTAATGCCCTGAGAACTGTGATAAGCATGGCTGCCCGTCATGTCGGATATAAAATAAATGAAAGTTGCTAGGTGTGAAGATATTTCGACTGGTAAATGTTAGCTATTGTCAATCACTTATATGACTTTACCCGCGCGTGTTTTGGTTTTAACCGCGTTAGTTTCGATCCCGTGAGAATATCGGGATAAAACGTACCCTATGTGTTAATCGTGGTTATAAACTATCAGTGTACCAAATTTTATCCAAATCCGTTCAGTAGTTTTTGCGTGATTGAGTAACAAACATCCAAACATCTTCACAAACTAGGATAGGATATAACAAGGATTAGTAGGATTGTTGTCGTTATAATAGGTAAAATCATAGAGTAAAATAGTCGGACGGAAACTGTCATAAATCTCTAAGTTCAGTTATTAAATACAAAATGTACCTCGTTCACAGTTATTTTACCTCTGACAGCAACAACCTAACAGCAACCTTATTGTAACGAGAATAAAGATCACAATAATTATGACAGACTTATCAGTGGCAGCAACCGAACAGCAACCTTATGTGAATGAGAATAAACATCACTATGATTTGCACAGTGATGAAAAATCAGAGTTAAAATTACTGTGAAAGGACTGTAGCTGTACAAAGATCAGGTGACACGTGGTCAAAATCGAAACTAACGGCGCCATCTTGATTTTTCAATTCAATTTCACAAATGTTTACCAACATCGTCTCCCTGTCAATTTAATTGAGGAGGTACGTGTAGCACTCACTGACTTTAAAGCCTTTCTTATTGCAGTGAAAGCAGTGTTGGTCCAGCGGTAACGACCCAACTTACGAGTTGTAGGTCGTGGGTTCGAACAAAAACAGGCGCTTTACTTTGTGTAAATAATTTCATCACCGCTGCTCTCAAAACGGTGAAGGAAAACATTGTGAGGAAACCGGTATGTCTTAGAAGAAAAGTATGGGTCCCAGCAGTGGGAAACATTGCATACATAGCTATAAACAATATCGGTAGCGAAAATGCTGTTGAAGCTGCCCCAGTTATTTTTCGCAAAATAAAATGCACCACAAAAAATCGACCCAGAAAATCTGATGACTGTACATTTCATTCATCAATTCTCAAATGACCAAGTATACCCATCGACACAAAACTTTATTAATAACGACAATATCCATTCTCAGTTTGCACTCTCACTGCGGTACAATAGTAATTTTTCTCTGAAATTCAAAGCCACTAGGCGACACGGATTTATGTTTGGCACAAATCAAAATTTACGCTCACAAATACAAATTTATAATTCACAGTGTTAAACTTAAATAAATTGCTTGACACCTTTATGTTTTGGGTGATACGATCCAAATTGGCCTGCTTGTACATTTTTAGGCGTTAACAAACTAAATTGTTTGCTTACCGGCGGGATATGGAATGGGCATTCTATTACACCGTTCCACAACAAAGATAAAATGCGTTAAAGCTATTTTTTAAATTTTGATTGTGATAAATATTCTAAATCTGCTAACAAACGCCGGATAATCAGCTTACTAAGTAGTGCCAGTTTAGTCATACGTACATCATCACACGCATTTGCAGACCTACTCCGCACAAATACACGCACAACCTATAAATATTAATAATTAATGTCACTTTTAGTATTTCTTATTTTTCTGTGTACTTCGTAATTGGCGTAATTTTTTGAATAACAATTATGTTATAGGTACTGTCAGCTGTGAAGCTACCTTATACATTATAATAAATAATCATCAATACAACCCTCTAAGTTCATATAACCCTATTGAATAACTATTTCGTGAAACAATCAAAGATCGGAATAATTCCAACATACAACCGGACACTAACCTGCAAATTGCAAAAATTATACGAAAATTTTGATTTCATGGGATACCCTGGCGTTTCCTCCTAACTATACTTTTCCAAATTTTTATTATAATTATGATCGTTATCAGAATACAATTTATGAACCTTTATGATTACCAATGGTGCCTAAATAAATTGCCAGCAAATTGCCGGCTTTTTTAATTATTCATTTCGCGATATATCATATTTCAACTTATTATTGAGCGCGTATTAAATTTTGTTATCACTATATTACACTACGGTGTAAACATCACCAGTGAAGCGAATCAAGCAGACGTCACGGAAGCAACGCGGCGGAAGCGCGCGCGCCGCGTTTCCGCTAGAGCCGCCGCGTTTGAACCGCGCTAACTACATCGACGCTACAGGCCTGAGAGATATGCACAGGATTAGATTATATCCTTTCCTTCTGGATGGGAAAGAGAAAATCTATTGAAATAAGCCAGTATGCAGAAATGTAGTGCACGGTAACACTATAGGTACATACTGCTTCGTTTACTCGTTATGTTTGTATACAATGTGAATATATTTTGACTCACGTGGATATTTAGATATCCCCGACTATATTTGGACTTGACGAATCAAAGGCAAACGAAATACGCATATTCCAAAACTTCCTGGTTTCGAACCAGGGCAATAAAGTCTTTAGAAACACTTCTTTATCTACTACGATTGCTAAGCAATATTATGAAAACATTTTATTAATAAACTTATTACTTACATCTACTTCTTAATTAAATAATCGACCATCATTGAAATCGTGTACCACAATTTCATCTATACGTACCACATCATCAATAACTGCCATACAAGAAAACAAACCACTCTTCAATTTACTAGACAAACATTTGAAATTCCTGCTTGAAATGCAACATCACCTATGTCTTCGTTAAGTCCAATAAAACTTTGAATTCGTCACTGGAGTTATTAATATCGGCATAATTATATAACGCCTGCTCTGTCATTAATCATCTCCAATTCTTCTAGCTTGAGTAATAAACAAAACACCATGTGTATATTTTCACTTACATTTTTAACATTGCTAAGTACAGTGTCTTCGTTTACTGCAATAACAATAACAATGTCCTGAATATCAGATACGCTATGGTTAACTTTACCTTTTTTTTTTCTGTCGCTGAGAAATGACATTAGCCACACTAGTAGGTAGTAGGACATCTCTAAGTCCTGTAACTTCGTTAACTACCATAAAAGCTGATAAAAGTAAATAAACAACTCTTCAATTAACTACGGAAACATGTAAAATTCCCGCTTCAAATGCATCATTACCCATCCCTTCGTTAAGTACAATAAAACTTGAGAGTTCGTCACTGGAGTTATTTGCGTTGGTATATTTTCGGAGCGGAAATGGTGGGTACATCCGTTCGCTGGGGGTCCTCGTGTCTATGGTGAATGCTTCAGCGTTTGTAGTTTTTGCGTTTGTTGAGTTTGTTGACCTGACTGGCAGATTTGAATTGTAACTACTTAATAATTTAATATGCTCAAAATTATTTTCATAATATTTTTTAGCTGGACGAAAAGTAGTTACTGCCTGTCTGCATTTAGGACTGATATTCGATTTTGGGCTAGGCAAAATATTATTCCAAAGTCTGGATTTGTTTCCGGTCATGAAAACATAGACGGATTTATTTATAAACGTTGTTTAAACTTAAGTAATGATTAGCGACTATTTAAACATACATTTTTACGTTTAAACGGCTCTTAACGTTAAGCAAAGAGAAAAAAAGAAGGGGATAGTCTATATTAAGTACACTTCGTCTCACCGACAAGAGGCCTGAGTCCCAGCAATGAAAACACTATAGCCTGCTGATTATTCATTGGTACGTCTAAAGTAAGCACCACAAAAATCTTTCGCTTTAAAGATATTAACAATAAATTTTCTAAAAAAAAAAGGCATTATTTATTTTAAAAATCAACCATGCTTTTTAAAGAACCATAAAACATCAAAAAAGCCAAAACAACTATAAGCATGGCTTAAAAATATATATATATAAATAAAAAAGAACATCGCCAGATTATCGCGGATTCGATTTCCACGTCTAAACTTCCAACGCTTAAGTTAAGGCATCCGGAATGTTGTTGAGGTAGCAAAAAAAAACGTATTTCAAAAGAATCGAAAAGTTCGGAAAAATTCCTGCCAAGGATTTTGTGTCGTCGTCGGTTGACAGTTTTGCAGTAAGCCGAGTGCCAGTGGAAAATCATTGCTATTACGTGTTTTGATAGGCGTCAGTTGTTTTCCTGGTGTCCATTGATTTCTTATTTTGTTTTCCTAATTTTTTTGTTCTTTTTTTTGTTATTACAGACCATCATTTCTGTTTACGTCGCTCATGGTTTATTGAGAAATTGTTTTGATTCAATAACACCTTTTATTTACGTGGAAGTAGTTGCAAGTGCTGAGCATGAGGTCCTAGGTTCCATTCCCAAGTTGGGGAAGGTAGTATTGGGTTTTCTATCAGGAATTTCTCAGTAGCAGACTGCATTAGGCTCGCTTACTATTACATGAGTTGTGACAATAGATTAAATGGAATGATTTTTCAGAAGCCGGAACAGTTAGAGCAAATCCCGTAGAGAGAGTCGTTCTATTTCTTGTGAAATGCTTCCTCTGTGTTAGAAGGATAGGTTTAAATTATATCTGTAGAAATTTATCTGTACTATACGTACACCTCTGCCTAACCATTCGGGGATTAAGGGCGTGTTGATAAGTAACATTGACTATTTTATACATTGTTAGAATCCATCCCTTTCATATACTTTGTTAAATCTAAAGTTACTCTTAATACCCAAAGAAACTCCAATTGAAGTTTCAATTTGCCATCACACGTAATTGTGGCAAAAGAACTTTTCACAGCGCTTGCCAATAATCCTTTTGTAACAAACCAGTTTGACAGATGAGAATTCTATTGTTGGAATTTTTCTCGATTTATCACGTCTCTTTGAATAATGGTGTGTGCCATAAATTTCCGAATTAATCCTTTTATGTGAAAACATATTTATAAACTTTTTTACAATAAAACGATGCCATACGAATAACATTGGAAATTCAGCACTGGGCCCGCGTGGTAAATTACGGCCCTCTTACCAAGAGGAGGCCTGTGTCCCAACAGTGGGAACATTACAGGCTGATTATGCTATGCTTATAGTCCGCGCGGAACTAGTTGGCCGCGCCTTAGGTATATGAGCGGTGGGACGAAGGGGCGGGGGCGCTTTGACATTACTCAGTACGTGCTTTGCGAACACTGCAGCCCCGCCGCCCTCATCCCCGTCCCCAACTAAGGCGCGGCCAACTAGTTCCGCGCGGACTATCATTCAAGTGGGTCGTGGGTAAAAATCTGGGCAAAATCTTTTTTAATTCACATGTACTTTTAGGAAAACATCTTGACGAACCTTCTTGTACCTAATATTAGCTTGAAATCGCCAACCAGTCTTGAGCAAGCGTGGTGATCAATGCTCGTGCCTTCTCTGTAAATTAGAAGAGGCCTTTGCGCTGCAGTGGGTCAAGAATAGGTGGTGTTATTATTTTATTACATATTAGTTAGCGACCTGTCAGTAGGTAAATAAGTAACCCAGGGAAGAGAATTACCTACCATAAACAAGATGCCAACTGCGCACTTCATCTTAATTAAATAAGGTATAATCGGCTTTAAGCTTATGACTAGTTTACATTGCTTTGTAACTACTTAAGCTAGGATACGCATAAATTGTTTTCATGCAAATCTTGTTAGGACAGACGTAAATGTCTAACGGTTGAAATAGTAGTTACCTAGATGATCAGTCTAACAAGACATGCTTCTAGAGGAGCAGACATTTTTCGTCGGTAATCAAAAAATATCACGCTTTACTTTGTGTCAATAATTTCATCATAACTGCTCTCAAAACGGTGAAGGAAAACATCGTGAGCAAACCGGCATGTCCTAGAACCAAAAATCCGAAGACATGTGTCATCTACCAACCTGCACTGGGCCTAGTGGTGGAGTGGGCTACGGCCCACTCCCTCTCACAGAGGAGGCCTGTGACCCAGCAGGATATTATATCAAAAAAATCAGCTGTTTCATAGAAAAGTGTAAAACCTACGCGGTCATAATGTATGAAACCGGTGTTTTTTTTTTTTTTTGTTTTATAACCGACTTATTTTAACGCAGCGGGTTCAGATTATGTTCTGTATGTTCTGTCTCTATGGTAAGAGGTTGCATTGAAGTCCTTGCCACCTAGTATAATAAACCTAATCCAATAGACAGTAAGTAAGTAATCATATTATTCAATAAAAAGTTCCATATCAACAATCAAAGCCAATACATTTTTATTCTGTTTTACTAACACTCATATTGTCATCATCATCATCTGCCTAGCCTTTTCGCAACCATGTTGGGGTCAGCTTCCAGTTGACCGGAAGCAGCTGAATACCAGTATTTTATATGGAGCGACTGCCTATCTGACCTCCACAACCCAGTTATTGGGTAATACGATACTCCTTGTTAAGACTGGTTGTCAGACTTTCGGGCTTCTGACGACCCGTAACGACTGTCAAAGATCCAAGAATAACAGCCGGGACTAACGGCTTTCCGAGGCATGGTATGTAAAGATGGTCACCCATCCAGGGACCAACCGAGGCAAGCGTAGCTTAACCTGATCGATCGAACACAAGCCCCACTAACACTCATATCAAAAATACAATCTTCCATCCCTCTCAAATCACGAAGTTAATCCGTAAACAAAATTCATTCTCATTTTCTACCAAAATAAAAATAATTTCACGCCGCGCCGCGCGCCGCTTCAGAACGAGTTAATTTTTACATCGCCAAAGATTTTCTCCGACGAAAGTTGATTTTGATGTTATTTATTCGAGGAACATCCGAGGAAATTATGCGAAGATGGCTACGAGCGTGATGGAGAGTCTGTCGAGGGCATTACCACGTCGAATCAATTTCAAAGCCCCTACTAAGAAGTAGTTTTTCTCATAATATTAAGGAAAAATTCCGTGAGGTGAGAGCGCGATAAAACTTAGTATACAGGATATCCCGTAATTAATGGAAAACCTCTGTACTTATCATTATGAACAACTATTACTATGGGACCAAAACTGAAATCGCAAAAAAAGAATCGGCAAGCGTAGCTTAACCTGATCGGTCGACCCGTGCGGCTGTTATTACTGAGCCACAAGCTCCGCCCCGTCATAATACATAACAATTACAAAATGTCAAAAAATACAAAATTAAAGTAAGTAACAAATAGTAGTACCCACATCAAAAACCGTGACTTATTAACACAAATAATTTCCTATTACAACCATACACTAAGCCGGTCTTCCAATTTTCCTAAATAAACATTCCCGAGCCTGAGTTTTCACATTTAAAGCTCAGATTGAGCTCAGGATGGGGTGATGTGTGATTTTAGGGAATAATGTAGGAGTATAAATAAAATTGTCCTCGTTACTCTAGTGGTTGCAAGTGCTACTGTTGAGCATGAAAGAAAAATAGGTTTATTAGTCACAGAAATACGTGCATACAAAAAGAAAAAAATAATTATAATAATAAGGAAAAATAAATAAATAAAAACAAAATATATATACTAGATATCTATAATAACGAGTACAAAGCAGGATAGTCGACGACTGCACGTCATGACTGTGACAGAAAGGTTTCCACTCAGCATGATGGTGTGCTATAGGGGACCCACAGCACAGCGCTGATTTTCAGTGGTTACCCGAAAAGGACATGACGTGTTGGACACAATTCTCAGCTCAGGCAAAGTGTTATTGGCTTGGAATTTTTCGGTAGCATTCCGGTGTTTGTAGTGCCCTGTTGATGGAGGTAGGATCGCCCCTTATTACATAGGACAACCTTACAACCTTGTAGCCAGGATAATCCATCAGCAACTTGCTCTGAAATACAGCCTTGTGGAATCGGAGGTACCGTACTACAGGTATGTGCCCTACCCAGTTCTCGAAAATGGAAATATCACGTTGTACTGGGATCGATCCATTATCACTGACAGGACTATTGTTGCCAATAAGCCTGATGTAGTGGTGATGGATCGATTAGAGCGGCGCGCAATGATTGTTGACATAACCGTCCCGCATGATGAGAACCTCGTGAAAGCCGAGAAAGATAAACAAATCAAGTATCTTGACTTGGCTCGCAAGGTTGTCGACATGTGGGATGTTGACTCAGCAATCATTATGCCCATAGTCGGGACAGCCAATGGGCTCATAGGCATGGGTCATGGCACAGTATACCGGCACCGCAACTGCACAGCTGCAGCATGACGTCACCTCGAATTTAGCCTACGGTTAGCTGCCAGCGCGCTAACACCGCGTAGTTCGCGTGGTGCAAGCTCGCAGTCCGCGCGCCGGCCGCTAGGTGCAAGCTTGCTGTCACCGCGAACACAATTTTGTTATGGCATTTGTGATACAACACGCGGGCGACGACGTCGGCGCAACTACCGATGCGACGTTGGGAGTCGGCGCGCAATAAGTTGCAGCGCGCGGGCTGTGAGTCGAGTTTTAAGGCGGCAAGCGCACTTACTGCTCGCTGTTGGCTTTTTCATATTGAAATTATGAAATATATTATACGACACACGATTTAATGCTCTAATTTGAATGACAAGTTAATTGATGGGTTGGAGCGGTGGCGTTGCGGTGCCGGTATACTGGTGAAATGGTTAGCTTCCCATTAGTGAAAGAATTTTCCGGAATCAGCTAAGCAGTTCCAAACATTATCCCTACATATAAACTCACAAATCGTAGCTGTTTAAAATAATATTTAGTATACATTTATTTTACCTTACCTCACACATAACATGTCTATCAGCTTTTCCTTTCTAGCCAAACATACATAAATAATTTCAAGTATCTACAACAAAACGTTAGTATGCAGTATCGCCTTCAGTTTATTTAGTCAGAACCCCTTATCTATGGTATAATAGCAGTAAAGGGGCTAATAATAACAAGCAAACTTGCGAGGACCAAAATAATTCCGGAAATAGCTGACGGAATATCTAAATCATGGCATGCCTCACAATTTTAAGAACAAGGATGGGCTGACTTATACTCTTTTTGTTATCGATAATTAGAATGTGGATGTAATGAATAGTCTAGAAAAGTACGATACAGTGTGGCACGGTAAATGGTGACATTAATTTAACCGACGTATATGGTTTCGCGTTTTTATTTTAAGAACATATTTTAATTTCATTAATACTATTTATTTATTTATTAACTATTTACAAAAATAGCATCTTGGAACAACCTGTACTTAAGACGACACCGACCGCGCAGTGGCGCCCTCATCGTTTGTTTGGTTATTTCTTTAATTTTAGAATGAAATTGCAGAAAATAAACATGTTACGTGGTGTCCCACAATATTATACGTTATTAATATTACAAACGGTAGTTTTAGTGTAGTTATGAACCCCACAAATACCCCAATTCTTTCAGTCTTTCAACAGAATTGTTTTTATTCACAATCTTCCTCGAATCACGTGTAAAATACACTTATATAATATTGTTTTCCAAGCTTCTTTTCAGATTATCTTCTCGTTTACTATCTTTTCAGTTTATGTTTATACAACTTCTGGTACAAGTCAGATAAAGTCAGAATCCGCTAGTGTTGTTACAAGAACAGTACTTTGTCTTTAAAATTACTGGTTATGGTTCTCCCGAACACGATGCGTTGGCTTTTCTTTGAGAATCAAACTTTACCAAAGTTGAATCTCGAGGAATTTAATCTGAAAGTTCTAGCTACAGTCGAACAAGTATCAAATTCAGTTACGTCATCTTTTCATTCAACCTATGTGGTTTCGGAAGTTGTTGTCTTATTACAGAATGTTCGTTCTCAGTTATTTTACCTCTGACAGCAACAATCTTATTACAACGAGGATAACGATCATAAAGATTTTGACAGACTTATCAGTGGCAGCAACCCAACAGCAACATTATTAGAATAAGAATAAAGGTCACTGTGATTTGGACAGTGATGCAAAATCAAAGGTAAAAAATAACGGTAAAAGAACTGTAGTTGGTCAAAATGATAATCATAAGCAGAAAGTTACAGACGCCAGCACATCATGCTACCTGAAACTGTAAAATTTTCCCAATAATTTTTGAACCTTATGCTTTAGCGATAACGTTAAAAATGTATTAAAGAAATCCTCACCATCGCTCAGCATTATGCTGCGACCCTATGTGTCCCTATGTGCTGGCGTCTTTACACTGTTACAAAACCGCACCAATTAAATCGCGATTGCCGGGCAAGTACATGATCGCCGTCCTCTTTAATGTACGTAATATACACAAGAAATCAATCAAGTCGCGTTTGGAAGTCATATTTAGTATATTGACGTTTGCACGGACGTAAAAATATCGCGACGGGATTTTATCGCGATTTCACTGGATTGTCAACTCTCGGTTGAACCTAGCATTGAAAATATAAGAGTGCATCCCAGCGCGTCGAAAAAATACACTATTACCACGCACTGCTTAGCGCCGAGAGTTAAATAATCCAGTGAGCAAAATATAATCGCCGCGGGAAAATATCGCCTGTGAGAACCTGGGTTCTGGTTATCGCTTTTGATTAGGACGCGGACTTATGCTTTTAACTGATTTTTTAGTATAGGTTTTGTGTAAAGAGTATGTGACGATCGTAGCCGAACGCCACCTCGTTCTGTGGTTTCTGCCTACCCCATGGAAGAAGACGTAAGTTTATGTATGTGTATTGTGTTTTGTGTAAGAAGTATCTAATTGTATGAAAGAAAATTAAAAACTCAACGGTACACTTTGTAAACAATGATATTATAAATTAGAGGATTATATCCAAGATAAGAATGCTTGGAAACATGCTGGTCCTGCTACATAGGACAATCTAGAATCTAGACAAAATCAAACTGGTTGCTAATATATATATCAGTATATGTTTCACTGTGACATAGTACATGTACGGGCTAATGTGGAAATATTGTTTTGATTTGTATTCGTAAAGTATTGTATTGTATTATTTTATTGTATTTTTGCATTGAAATTGTATTTAATTGTATTTGTTTTAGTTTATTTTATAATTGGTCCGTGTTGGCTTTAATTCAATAAATAATAATATAATTTATATTTTTTTAAGTTTTTATGACATTGATTTTTATATTCTGTGACTACAGTAACTCCCACACTTGTTAAAATTCTAGGAAAATCATCTACTTTTACAATACTTGTAAATATGTGAGCACCGTCTATCACATAATTGATTTACCTATCATTGCTTTATTTTTAATTCTTTTTACCTTTTGTGGTAGACTAATTTTATTGTAGGTGCATCATCTTAACATATTATTGTAATTAATATATACAAAACCTTGTCGAACATTTTAAAAGAGTAACGGTGGAGTTTCTTGCCCATTCTTCTCCACACGAACACTGCCTTTTGGAAGGGGCGACTAGAATCATTTCTATTTTATTGTAATTTTTGACGTTCAAAAGTGCCAGCTTTGATCACATTAATGTAATTGTATTGTATTGACAGCAACTTGAAAGTAGAACTTACTCTTTTATCTAATTAAAATTCATACAGAGAAAATGAAACAAAGAAAATTTCGATAATTTATTTTTCATGTTTCCCATCCCTCGTTCCAACGTCGTTTACTTTAACAGCCTCGTTTACCCTGAATAGACAATTTCCTTAATACTTAGCGTTATTTAGCCGCCGGTATAAACGATTAATCATTTTTTGTTTAGGTTAACAATGTGACGAATAAAAGTTGACAATTGTTTGACTCGACTGGGTTCTTTTTTATTGTCATTGAAGTATTTTGTTTTATGTTTTACGAGTTCGGTTTGATAATCGGAATCTTAAGGCCCTTTGTACACACACGTTTTTCTTGCCATGAAAAACTTCGGTTTATTCGCCGTGCAAAGGCACAATCGCCAGTTTTATAAGGATCACTATAGGAGCTTGTTGACGTACCTACACGTTTTTTCTACGTTACGTGAGAAACCATGCTAGGTGCAAAGGGCCCAATAGTATCAACACGCATTCTATTATCTGTATTGTTCACATTATTACATTATCTAAGTGAAGAAATAATGGGTTGTCATCAGAACAATAATTTCTCATGAAAATATTATCAAAACTGACAATAACACCTAGTCTGATTTTCATAGTGTAGCTACGTTAGATTACTGTGTCCGAGATTATTTATCAAATTCTTTACGTGAAAAAAGGAACCACAAAAATAAATTCATAATCTTCAGCAGTAAATCCTGTGAATTTTAAACAGCGCAGCACGCATTTAATTTCCGACAGGACAATCTGAGAATTCTAAACAAAAATTCTTTTTCGGCCCATAAATAAACAACGTATTCAATCTCTTATAAGTTAAATTTTCAAATCTCGGCATTAATCGAATTTATTGGATTTATGAGGAAAACCGTTTAATATGGACCTAATGGTAAAATTGGTTTATTGATGAGCAGAAAATTGTTGCCAGCTGGTTATTTTAATATTCTCTTTTATTATTGGTTAAATAATTACTGAGATAGCGGGATGAGCTGGGCTCTCTTAATAAATAAAGAAAATTAAATATATTAAGTTTATTTTCGGTAAACATGACGCAGAGAAAGAACACAAATACAGAAAAAGAACAAGTTGGACAACACAATAAAGATTGTGAGAAAAGAGGTGGAAAGAGAATTGGCGCAGCAGAAGGATTTTAATGACTAATAACAAACCTACAAAAAATTATTGCAGTCGTACGGGTTGATCTAAGGTAAGCAACACATGCCGCGGTCTGTTCGTGGAACGTTATCATCCATTACATATCGTGACCACTCCGTGCCTCTTAGGCCTGTGAGAATAGGGGTCTTGGCGCAGCAGAAGGATTTTAATGACTAATAACAAACCTACAAAAAAATATTGCAGTCGTACGGGTTGATCTAAGGTAAGCAACACATGCCGCGGTCTGTTCGTGGAACGTTATCATCCATTACATATCGTGACCACTCCGTGCCTCTTAGGCCTGTTAGAGCACTTTAACCCGTTGATTTCGGCTGTCATTCGAAGATCTTTGATAGTCGTTATGGGTATCGGATGTTCAAGTCTGACAACCAATCTTAAGGCAATGTTTCTGTTTGTCTTTCATAAAATATTTATAAGAGTATATAAAAACAACCTATTGATTTATATTTGTGCTGAATAATATTTTTATTTACCTATAAATACTTAGTTGGTATTTACATAAAAAAGTTGAAAATCTCTTCACATTTTATTATTCTTTGGATTTGAATTAAAACTTGTTTGAATCTTTTAATGACGATACACATTTTATAAAGATTTTCTGTAAATACAAGAATCATTAGCTATTAGCAAATTACGGTTACTATCAGTCATACGTAGTATATATTTTAGGACTTATTTAATATAATTATTATAACCAGAACATCCACAGCCATATGTTTCCTCCTCCATTTCTGGTTATTTTTCTATTATCTCCTTCTCTTCTTCTGGCTGTTCTCAAGGGTTCTTATGGCTTTCCTCTTTACCTCCGTCATTATCTCCGTCACCTTCTTCTTTTCCTTCACCTGCACCATTATGTCCGTCGTCGTCATCTTCATCTTTACCGTCCTCTTCTTCAGTTACTTCTTCTATTTCATCATCTTCATAATTCTCATAATCGTCTTCTTCTCCACTACTATCTTCTACATCTTCTTCTGGTTCTCCACTGCTATCTTCTACATCTTTTTCTGGTTCTCCACTGCTATCTTCTACATCTTCTTCTGGTTCTCCACTGCTATCTTCTACATCTTTTTCTGGTTCTCCACTTCCATATTCTACATCTTCTTCAGGTTCTCCATTGCTATCTCCTACATCTTCTTCTGGTTCTCCACTGCTATCTTCTACATCTTCTTTTGGTTCTCTTCTGCCTTCTTCTACATCTTTTTCTTGTTCTCCACTGCTTACATCTACATCTTCTATTGGTTCTTCACTGCTGTCTTCTACATCTTCTTCTGGTTTTCCACTGCTATCTTCTACATCTTCTCCTGGTTCTCCACTGCTATCTTCTACATCTTCTTTGGGTTCTCCACTGCTATCTCCTACATCTTCTTCTGGTTCTCCACTGCTTTCTTCTACATCTTCTTCTGGTTTTCCACTGCTATCTTCTACATCTTCTCCTGGTTCTCTACTGCTATCTTCTACATCTTCTTCTGGTCCGCCACTGCTATCTTCAACATCTTCTCCTAGTTCTCCACTGCTATCTCCTACATCTTCTTCTTGTTCTCCACTGCTTTCTTCTACATATTCTTCTAATTCTCCATTGCTATCTTCTGGTTCTCCACTGTTATCTTCACTATCTTCTTCTGGTGCACCACTGCTATATTCTACATTTTCTTCTGATTCTCCGCTGTTATCTTCTCTATCTTGTTCTGGTGCTCCACCGATATCTTCTACATCTACTTTTGGTTCTCCACTGCTATCTTCTACATCTTCTTCTGGTGCTTCACTGCTATCTTCTCCATCTTCTCTACTCCTTTTTCCACCACTACCACTTGGCGCTGCTGTCGTTGCCCCACCTCTGGCGCCTCCTGTTGCTGCAGTCGATTTACCACCACTACCCCCACTTGGCGCTACTGTCGTTGCCCCACCTTTGCCACCTCCTGCTGGTGCAGTCGATTTACCGCCACTACCCCCACTTGGCGCTGTGGTAGTTGCAGTACCACTACCCCGACCTGGCGCCGCCGTTGCCCTGTTACTCTTTCCGTCAGTCCAGATCCCAACCTTCGATTCTGAGTTTTTTGTCGATTCTGATACTATAACAGCCGGTTTGGCGTCGACTGATACGCGAGTATGTGATAATGCCATAAAGCATAATGTTACCTGGAGGAATAATAATTTGTGTCAGTACTATTTTTATTATACATATTTTATTGGAGCATCGATGTGGACAGCTTTAAAAAAAAGTATTATGTAGACAGCATTAAAAAAAGTGTCAAATTTTACTAAAATCAAAACGTTAGTACGCAAAAAAAAATATACAGGATGAAATTGCGCTAAATTAAAACATCATATTCAACGTGATAGAAAGAAAATTTAGAGCATCTTATTAATGAAAGGGATGCACATAAATACGCTTAGGCAAGCGATTTGGAACGATCTTTATAGATATTTTATAATATTTTTAAGCATATTTCTAGTAGGTGGCGCTTTGTAGTTTTTTCCTACCACCACGGGAAAAGGCTTGAGTTTATGCATATACACACACTTGGATAGCCGCATGTGGCTAATAAAAACTTGAATTCAGTAAAAAACACACTTTATACTAACCGAGACGAAAAGAAAAGGGTTGCAAACCAACAGACTTGATGATGATCAAGTCTGTTGGTTTGCAACCCTTTTTTTTGCAAAAAAAATCCTTAAATATGCCAAAATTCGGCAAACTCCTAGCTTTAACAAACTATAAGCAGAAGTTAGCACTTTTCTACCGCCACTAAAAGTATAGACTGCATACTTGTCTATTCTGTAAAAATCTTACCGTCAAAACTTAGGTGAAGGGAGCTAGAAGCGAGCTGTTATTCCACCAGATGCTGAGATTGACACTATTGAGCACTCAGTTCACTTAGTCAAAGGTTTTTTCCAGAATTTATCGGCAGAAATCAGGCTGTTTGCCAAAAAAACATAGGAAAAGAATAATAATTATGTATTTACCAAAAGTAGACGTTTCAGATCTCCCATGATTCCACTTGACACTTCAAAATTGAATGTGGTTAATTGACAGCTACCACGTATTTTATACAAGCTAAATTACTATTCATAGTCTACTGATATGATAAAACTTTATGAAACAGTCGTTTCAATTTCGAAATTTTAAGAAATACATTTTAATTTTATCTCTATTTTCTTTGATAATGGTGATTTGGGTTCTTCAAAACTGTATTTATCAAACTTTATTGGGCTACAATCACGTTTATTTTGTATCTTTTTAGGATTGATTTCCATTTATGTAATGCTAAAACTTAACTCATCATTTCAGCCTAAAGACGTAGGTATAGGTACTGATGGCAACTTCGAAAAGTTTATCTACTAAATCAAAGCAAATGAACATGAAATGTTATAACTAAAATATTTGTTTATATTTTCAGATCCGTTCCAAAACTCCATGAGACGTAAGTGAAAATACAATATAATTATTGTGAAATATAATCTAAATCCATATTTCACCACCACTGCTATCAAAAGACCGCGTGACGGATTACGGCCCACTCCCTCTCACAGAGAGGAGGCCTGTGTCACAGCAATAACAACATTATAGACTGATTAATATGCTCTAATCCGATTTGATTATTAGGGTTACTTATTATTTTTTACCCGACTACGAAGGGTATATGATTTTGACCGGTATGTATATGTATTTATCATTACGTTTCTCAGGTCCTTGGAGTCCCGGTCCTTTGGAAGGCATACGAGGTCGAAGCCAACTCGCAAGCGGCCTCCCCTTAGGTAATTTTAAATGGAATGAGGCACCAACCGACTATTATTATTTTATTTTTTAATAAGACAGTTTTAAAACCAATTACAAAAATTAAATAGGTATTGTTTAAGTTTATTTAATGCACTGTAGTTTTTCTGAAGTTTTGCTGTAAAATGCTATCTTCTGCGTCATAAAACGCTCATTTTCTGCCTTTCTCATAAAGATAAGACCGGAAACAATACTGTTTTACATTTAGACAACTTTAAACTAGTTTTCTTTAGATTATGTTACCTACTATTTACTATTACGTTATCATTCGAATTGAAACTCACACTATCTACTTGTTTCTAAAAAAAGATGATGTTAACTGACTTTTTATTATATTTTGCCTGCTATTGAATATCGTCACTTGAGAATTTCGTAGATACGTACAATACCGCTAATTTTAACTAAATTATTACCAACATTGCTTAATTTTTCATACTTTGTACCTTTACTGTTAGGTATATCGTCCTCTCTCGTTTTCTCATACAATTATATAACTAACTAGCTTATGCCGCGGTTTCGCCTATGTGGAGATCGGATCCTATGTCCTAATCCAGGCCAATCCTGTGCAAAAAATCATCCTAACCCGGTCATCCGTTACGGCGCGAAATTGTAACACAGGCAAATTGTAAAACAAATATATATACAAAAATATGTATACAAAATTTAAAAAAACATTTTAAGAGTTACTATAGAGTTTCTTGTTCATTATTTTCCATACAAAACTACCTTTTGAAAGGGGCAACTAGAATCAATTCTATTTTCTGGTTTTTGACATTCAAAAGTGTCTCATGATTTGACTTCGACTATTTAGAATGTTTGTGCTTTGTTATTACCTGTCTGCTCATCTTCAGTTCCATCGTAAATAAAGCTTAATTTCACCAAGTTTCTGATAAATAAACAAGAAAACATTCGTACAACACTCCTAAAAAAACAAATAAATCCTACATTCCCTTTTACATCTAATTCCTTGTTTATTTGCACAAAAAGACCTCATATGGAGAACAGCCATTTGCAAACTTCGTTGGGAGAGGAGTATCCATAAAATAGTTGTATTAAGAGATATGAGCACATTTGAGCTCCGGCGCACTTTGTGGAGCACCGTGATTTATCTAAACAAGCTAAAAGCTCTCAGAAAGGTATGAATAACAAGGGAAACTGGGTGACAGTTTCATATTTTTGGGTTTTGGATACAGTGGCAGAGACAAAAAAATCTACTTTTTCAATTTCTATGCTAGGGGATTTAGAATCATGTGCTAAATTCATAGTTAAAATTTACGCTTCAATATTACGGTCAAATAAAATTAGCTACCGAAACTCCGCGTACGTGACTTGTCTTAGAAGATCTACTTACTCAAATGTACTTAGCTCCTGCCCGCAACTTCGTGCGCGTGAAATTTCTATATCCTATAATATAGCAACGCATCGCCCGCGCGCGCTATTGCTTAGTTTTCCCATAGCGTTCCTTCTAACTTTTTTTTTGTTCGGCTTCTAAGGTTCATAGCGTGATGTTATACAGTCTTTAACCTTCCTCAAGATGCCTGTCAAATGCAAAAAAATCTTACGGGCTGGTAGTTCCCGAGATTCCCGACAAACAAACTCTTCATTTTTAGTATATGGATTTTATTTTATAATTCCAGTTAAAAGCCCGGAGTCCAGATGTGTGATTGTGTGCCCAAGAATGCTTATAGGCTCTGCCCTATTATATAGTACTAACATCATACTATTACATTATTAGTGCTAATATTAGTGAAATGTAGATATAAGTATTATAATTTTTACTTAAGAATATAGTCTGTGGTTTTTCACAAGTAACTTCGACAATCAATTAGAAGGAGCACTTATCCAAAGCCTCTAACGTCATAAGTAAGTGATTACTCGTAAGCCTAAGTCAGATCAAAATTGGCAAGAAAATCTAAAAGCCCACTTAGCTTAAAGGCTTTCTCCTAATTTCTTGTACCCTACATCAGTAAGCCATCATCCTGGTGTAAACAAGCTGTCATCGGATGATTTATGTCTAGACAAAGCCCAGCCTTCGACCTAAGTGCTCGGTTCGATTCACGCCATTTGGTTCACCGCGTTAATCATATTTTACCTTTTTAGGCGACAGTCGGGCCAGTAAAAAAGCTGCTTTGAAACTTTTTGAGATATATTTATAAACGTTCGCGTTGCTTAAAGTTACATAATGATTAATGTCTGATGAATCATACATTGTTTGACAATTAAAAGACTCAGTCCAGTCCGTAAGTTTAAATATGATTTTTATATAAACCCTTTTATGTTTTCTTTTTTTCTGGCATTCGTAGATCTTCGACAGCCGTTACGGGTCGTCAATAGCCGGAAAGTCTGACAACCATTCTTACCACGGGGTATCATGTAATCCAGTAACTGGGTTGTGGAGGTCAGATAGGCAGTGACTCTACGTAAAACACTGGTATTCAGCTGCATCCTCTTAGACGGGTAGCCGAACCCAAAAATAGTTGCGAAAAACGTAATGCAGATGATGATGTTTTTCTTTTTTCAGAGGTTTATATTAGGGTTTTCTACCTTCAGTTTGTATAGCAGATATTACTCTATAGATTATAAATAAATGAAACATACTTTCAGTAAGCAATTCTTATGTCATCTGTTCCGAAACATTCGTATATTTTGGTAGCCATTCTTTTTTTGTAAACGCCTGGGAAAACGTCTCCCCACATTTATTCCACTTATCTTGAGATAGGTAGTGCTTTTTCTTACCAATTTATGAGAAAGCTATCCAAATCGTCCCGTCAGATTCTTCTCGGTCTACCGCAACACAGTCACAGGGCTCCAGACTTGCGGTATACGGGCCCACTGCTTAGCGGGTACACTTTTTTTCTTTGGTTACTAAGTTTTTTTTAATTACTCTGAAGGAATGTTACCTATCATTCCTTACATAATAAATAGTTTCTTACGCTAACCTTTGTAGAAGATCCGATACTCTCAAGAATCAATCCATCATTCATCGTCCGTCGTCAGTTAAATCTGTATTAACCTCTCAATTCTAATTATGAGGAAAAAATTACATGGTCTTAAGACGGAACAGGGCGTGCGATTCTCCATACAAAATTGTATTCTTTTTTTTTTTTTATAAAATACAGGGCTGCAGGCTGTAAACACGTTCCTATCATGTGTTTTTTTTTTCGGCAACTAATTAGTAAAGAAAATATGACCCTCTAAAAATTACAAAAAATGTCCTATTTTTACCGCCGTGATTGATTAGAGGACTTCCAGACAAATTAGAAAAGTTTTAACATAAAAAAATATAGGAACCTAAACATAGTCTTTCCTAAAATGTTAATGTAAAAAATATTTGATTCAGCTCAGTTTTCGAGGAGAAAAAAGTTGAATACGAAACGTCTCTCGTGCTGATCTATGCGTCGTGTTCGTGAACGGGCGCCGTCAGTTGCGGCTGGTCATCAATTGGCTGCCTCGGCTTATTTTTTTTTTTTTTTGGATTGTTGTTTTGTTAAGTACTATTTGCTGTACTCTGGACGCTCTTAACACGTACGTCTTTTTTATTTTATTACATCGTTCTCACATATAATTATAAATTCAACATTAATGATGTAACTAATATTTTTGTAAAAATATAATTTAAAAGAGTGTCCATGGAGTTTCTTGCCCGTTCTTCTCCATAGGTACCTACGCTTTGGAATGGGCAACTAGCTTCATATTTTCTGACTGACCGACTTCTTGAAAATTCAAAAGTGCCTGTAAATGGTTTAATTGAAATAAATGCGTTGAGTTTGAGTTTGAGTTTTAAGTTCGATCTCGTCGAAATTTTTGTGATAATTTCGGTCTGAGCTGCAGCTGTCCCTATCGCACACTACGGGCTGCAGACTTGAGGTAAGGCGACGGCAATAGTTTCTTCAAATACCTATTTTTCAAATTTCTCGCAGGGTCCATGTCATTAGCAGAGTAGTTGCACTTGCAATCGGTCGGTCAACGAGGCAGCCATTCAGTTTAACTTTTCCTATCTAATTTTATGGCCCTATACTAAAAACCCATCAATGCTGAAAGCTCACAAACAAATTGGACTGATATAGTAAACTATAAAATGTATTATTCCATTAAAGGTAGACATGCTCCAATGTCATGTGCTGTATTTTATAAAGGTAGGTACGGTCAATAAAAGGTTACGGTGTGCAAGCTAAAAAAAACAATATTTGTACTATTTGAGTCAGCACACAGGGTAGCGAAATGGTCGAGCAAATTTTTTGTTGTCAAAACTTGAGTAACTTGTGTGACACCTACAATAAGTTTGCGCAATTCTACTGAAATAGTAGAATGTACAAGGATTCTTTAAAATTATTGTAACCACCTTATTGTAAATACCTACATTTTGAGCAAATAAATGAATATTCTATTCTATAGATTGAAATCATCTATTTCAGTAGAGTTCGTGAAAATTGAAATTCCTTGTTCTTGTGTAGTAACATTCGTTACCGATAACATTCGTAAGATATATTTATATCATTTAGTTACGTACATTTCACCTAATAAAGTTTTTTACATTTCTGCAATAGATTGCATTATATATTATTATTATATAGATATAATAATAAAGCTGAAGAGTTTGTTTGTTTGTTTGAACGCCCCAATCTCTGGAAATGCCAGTCGGATTTGAAAAAAAAAAATTTTTGCATTTGATAGCCCAATTCATGGTTCCGTGACATGGACGTGAACGTCCACGATAATACAGACGGTAAGTAGATAACTTGGGTTTTAGAAAAAAAAAAAATTGGTTGAAAAATCTATGGTCTAGAGCAGAGGTGCGGTCGATCGCGATCAACCTATCATACATGTAAGTGCTTAAGAAATTATTACTTAAGCACTTCTGAGAACTTCTATAAGTTCTTAGAATAGACTTATCTAATATATAAAATTCTCGTGTCACAGTTTTCGTTGAAATACTCCTCCGAAACGGCTTGACCGATTTTGATGAAATTTTTTGTGCTTATCCGGTATCTATGAGAATCGGCCAACATCTATTTTTCATCCCCCTAAATCGAAACTTACGCGGGTGAAACCGCGGGGCGCAGCTAGTAAATATATACAAAAGACCAGAACAGTGGGCCCAGTAGTAAGGAGTTAAGTTTAACGAGAAATACGGTCGTAATATTATGTTTATATTATTCGAAATATATTCAATACTATCAGCGCCCCGCGGTTTCACCTGCATAAATCTCGATCCCGTGGGAATATTGGGATAAAATCTATCCTATGTCCTTTCCCGGGACACAAACTATCTCTACTTATACCAAATTGCGTGAAGAGGTAACAGACAGACACACAAATATTATAATAGCAACGCCACGCGAATCTCTATACCAAATTTCATCTAAATCGGTTCAGCGGTTTAAGCGCGAAGAGGTAACAGACAGATAGACAGACACATTTTCGCATTTATAATATTGTGTGACTGTGCTGAATAATGCCGACCTCGACAAGTACGTGGTACGCGTAATAATTAATTCCATATAATCTTGTAGAATTATCTTCATGCTCGAGAAGTTCTTGAACAATTAACAGCGCATCACTTGCCCATTACATAATGTACATAATTATCTTTATTTCCTTTAAATTGTCAGTTTTATTAACTTGGCAACAAATATTCTGTTTAAACTTATAGGTTGTTGCATTAAACGTTGCTTCACAATAGGATTTATCTGTACTAAACTTAACTGAGGAACTTTAGCACCAATCGAGCCAATTATTTGTCAAATCACTAGAAAAAACAACTCATTCTTTAAAATAAAAAGTTCTAAAATACCAAAATATCCGTGTTATTTTATCTTCAGGCTCACGATTAAACTCTGTAAACATTTTTGAATTTAAAACCTTGTTCCGACTAAGTAAAGTTCTTAATACAAAACTGACTACTTAGTTTAGAATTACTTAAGTTTTCAGTTTTGAATAAAGAACTATTATCACAGTTACGTTCTCATTGCAAAAATTGGCTCAATGGATAACGATAAATTGTTCCACCGAACCGCACATTACTAAATTTTGTTTCAGTGCGGTTAGTGGAAGTGCTCAGGTGCCGTTCGTCCAAGTGCTGTTAAAATCAGTGCTCTGAGTGGAATACCTCGTTTCAAACATCTAATTAATAAAAGTCTTAAATTCATTCATTAGCTCACAGCCGAAGCACAGCCTAAATCACTGGATCTAGAGCTTGAATGTTGCACAGAAGTTCCTAATACAACGGCTGTGACCACAAAGGCACGATTTTTTTTTAATTCTTTCGCTAAAGGAGTTAAAGAGGGGCCGACATAAGAATAGAATAGAATACTCTTTATTATGCTCTCTATTTTTATTGCTCTTTTTTATGACATTTTGTATGGTGATTCAACATTTCTTCTGATGGGAACAATTATCGGCGCAATCTGTAAAAAAAAAAATTGTTTTGTAAAAAGACATATAAGATATATAAGTTTCATCCACAACCTTGCTTAACACAATTCTAATACTAATTCTCAGGTACTTAAATACCTACATTACAGACTAACGTTTATGTTAGCTTAAGTGAACTATTATCATTATTTATCTCAGATAACTTTGAAATTGCTAGACCTTAGGTACACAATGATATTGGGAGCATTCAACTACTTGATCAGACATAAAACAAAGTTTAAACGGATACTGTAGATAATCTATAGTTTGTTTTGTTTGGGATGGTTAACCGAAGTATAACAATGTCTGTCAGTGGAAGACAAGACTTCGTTTTAATAATCTATGATTATCATCCATCCATACTTATGTATATTATAAATGCGAAAGTAACTCGTGTTTGTTTGTTACCTTGTCACGCCTAAACTACTGAACCGATCGTTATGTTTGACAGGTATGTAGCCTGGGAACTAAAAAGTTACATTATTATAGGACATTAAAAAAATCTACTGACAAATTTTCCCAATCAACTTTGATCCTTAAGCTTTAGTGATAAAGTTGAAAATCTATAAATGAAATTTGATAGAGCGTAGTACTTGATGTGCTGGTGCCTGTACACAAGTGGTGAAAATGCTGAAAATCGTAATAAAGCTAAACAGTCCTTAAAAACCACTTTCTAAACCCAGGACCTTTCATATCCGGGCCAAAATTCTGTATTATTCCCCGGAAACCTTACTACGTGCAAACCTGTCGTGTCAACCTTACGGTCAATATATTATATTTTTTTGACAGTTGAAACCACGCTATTGTGTCATAGAGAATACGTTAATAACAGAGGGGTAATTCTCGTAATTTTAAGAACGTTCACAGTCTGATCTCAGTCTCAATCTGTCAAAACTCCATGTAATTTTCCTACATTTTGACAAGTTTTTGACATTTGATTGTCACCGAGGTGAGACTGCGACTAGATTTTGAACGTTTTAAATTACGAGAATTGGCCTTCAGAAGTCCAATTCTCGTAATTTAATACGTTCAAAATCTGGTCGCAGTCTTTTTGTGTCGTATTTTTGACAGATTGAGACTGAGATCGGACTGTAAACGTTCTTAAAATTACGAGAATTGCCCCTCTGCGTCGTGATTAGCTAAGGAATTGACGTGGTTTCGAAGAAAAGAATCGTTAGGTGGTCATAGTGAATTTGGGCCCTGTACCTAAACCACGGGCTAAAGGAATGAACGTAATAATAATTCTACCTTAGCTACCTTCTCTATTTATAAAGCTGCTAAACCGACAAAATTTACTAAAGGTCTTAACTTAATTGCGGTTGCGGTCAAATCTAGTCTCGCAGTTCAGGGTTACCTAGACCTAGATTCATGGAGAATTCGGTATAATACTTGTATAAATGCTTTGAAGAGTGAGAGTGGTTCATTATAATTTTAAATATTTGACCTTTATATTGAGTCTAGCTGCGCCCCGCGGTTTTACTCGCATAAGTATCGATCTCGTAGGAATTTCGGAATAAAAAGAATCCTATGTTCTTTCCCGGGAGTCAAACTATATCTGTACCAAATTTCATCTCAATTGGTTCAGCGGTTTAAGCGTGAAGAGGTAACAGACAGACAGTCAGACATACATTCTTTCGCATTTGAAAGTGAAATTTGTTTTTATTTTTCTAATAATTCATTTAGAATTTAGAAGATTGTACAAAGGAACATTGCACTGATTCAATGAGGGTTTTTTGAAAAATGACGTTTACTAGATGGCAGCACTGAGACGTCAGGTCCGGCCACCTGTCACAAGTGTCAAAGCGCCTATAATTTCTTCAGTCGTGACTGAATGATGAACGAACGAATGAAACGAATGGTGATTGACATCATATATTTTATATTGGAAGACCTCTTGTCAAAGTGGCGCCAACTGGTGTCGTGAATTTTCATGAAAACCCTCATTGTTTCGGAATTTGAAAGATGAAAGTGCCATTTTTAGTTACAAACCATTTTCCTGGCTTTACCTAACTATGTTGGGGTCGGCTTCCAGTCTAACTGAATGCAGCCGAATGCCAGTATTACCACAACCCAGTCACTGGGTAACACCTTTGGTAAGACTGGCTGTCAGAATTTTGGGCTTCTGACTGGGTAGTCAGAAGCTCAAAATTCTGACAGCCAAAAAAACTGCCAAAGAACTACGTATGACAACCGAGCCCAACGGCTTGACGTGCTTTCCGAGCTATGGAGGGATATCGATATGATCTCGATATGATTCGATCGACCTGTGCGGGTGTTATTATTTAGCCACAAGCCGTTGCCTAGACTAATTATTTTCATGTTAGGTAACGCAAATTTGAGTAAATTTCGAACATTTGACCTCTGGCAATAAAACTATATTCTACCGGATCAGTGCAAACCCTAACAGTTCCATTAATATTGAACTGGCTACTTTAGGCCGACCTTCCGCTGAATTATTTCAGCAGGTATTCGTTTGTGCAAACTATGTTTGTTGTAAGCAAAATCAATCTGCCTAAAACATTTGAGTGATTGAATTTTGTGGAGTCAATTTAGTTTACACGAAGTTTTGGAATTATAAAACAAACTGTATTGTGCGTTATGCTAAAAACGGCTCGGAAACAAAAAATACACGGCAATATTCCTATATACTCGTATTAATAGAATTTTCCACCCACCACAACAATGACGTATTTCCACACACTCACACACACACACACACACAAAACACTCCCCACAATAAATATGTATGTTATCATCAGCGTTAATACACAGTTATGAATATTTTTTGCAAAACGTGTCAATCCCTTAAAAGTACACTGTCCTTCAAGATACAGGATTTTCCTAGTTTGAAGGGCAGGGGTTTTCTTAAATGTAATAGCCATACCCATCCCGTATTGAATTAACACTGATGTTATCTAGGCTAAGTCTTTTAGTAAATAAATAATTACTTACTTACTTTATTTACATAATTTAGTGGATACAGGGCACCGTATGTGTCGGTTACCTTGGTTCTCCTGCGGATCTCCTCGCCGCGTACCGGAAGACGTAGCGTTGGAAAGCCTCCCACAAGGTGGACCGACGATCTTGTGAAACCCATTGAACCCATTGGATGCGAGAAGTGGGGGTGCTTGGGGGAGGCCTAAGTCTAGCAGTAGACGTCTTTCAGCTGAAATGGTGCTGATGATGATGAGGGCACCGTAACACACATCAAAACATCAATCCGACGGGTAAGGCAGAGGTGTACCTAAACATGAAACGTTTATTTTCTATTGTCTGTACTTACCTGTCATAAAGAGTAACCTAGCATAAGAAAGATTTTAAAACAGAAGAAGAACTAGCAGGGGATCGAGGAGGGGGGTAGGAGGGAGGGGATCAGAGGATCAGACCGGAATAAATCCTAAATAGTACACCTACAATTCGCCAGTTATGTTTAAGTCCCATATAATAGACGACGATGGGATGAGCCTATTGCCATCAACTAGGCAAAAATCCTAACTCCCAGAGTTAGGATTTGTGCTACTGAGAAACACACACACACAAAAACACAAACAAAAATACAGCACAGCACAGTAAATACACGCAAAAGTATCTTCAAATAGGTATCTACATTTAGTTACGATATGGCTTCGACACATTGATTTTCCGGTAGTCTAAGATTAACACAAAGATAATTAGACTACATGATCAAAGACAATTAGATAATCAATCTGTTACATCGCTTAATATTGAAATTAGTAATTAACAGTCCTATTGTTTTGTCAATAATTGATTTGACATCTAATTATAAACTACAATTATAGTTTAAGTAGGTACCTTTCGTGGTTTCTGAAGTGGGATGATGTAACTCTAACCGGGTAAATTTAGGCTACCTCGATGGAACAGCAGCATTGTGTGGTTGTGGAGCTATGTCGCAAGCTATGCTCCACCTGCTGCTATCCTACTCTCTGTGTCCCAAAACTTGCAGTCAAAGTGACCTCTGCGCTGCCACCAACGACGCCGTGGAATTGGCAAAGTTTTGGGCCAACAATATATAAAATGCAGTCGTGTCAGCGACACGAAGAAGAAGAATGAAGTCATTCTACTTTCATGCAAGCTACCCCCCCCCTCCTCAAGTCGTACTCCTCATTACTGAGGGTCGTGATCCTCCCTTGAAAACACCTTTTCCCTGACGATGTTACGCCATCTCTGTCTATCTATATAAGCAAGCTATATACGAGATTTAATAGCTAGTCATCATCTGCCTAGGTTATTTCTCAATAATGTTGGGGTCGGCTTTCAGTCTAACCGGATGCAGATAAACAGAGTATTTTACTTGGAGCGACTACCTATGTGAATTTTACAACATGTTCATCATCATCACTATCATTTCAGCCCGGAATTACTCACCGCTGGGCATAGGGCTCCCTTTTTTATGCCATACTTAACGGCTCTTTGTGCGTATTGTGCGGACCGCACCACGCTCGCTGTCAAAGTTAGAGACTGCCAATGAGTTGGCGCGCGGACAGTCGGCGTTTTGGTACAACGCGTGAGTGGATATTGAAAAATTCACAAATATTTTTCTGTTTCATAAAACTATTTGAGCGACAGGTGACAGGTTAGAATTTGTCGTGAAAAACTTGTCAAATCTGCTTTATTAAACAGAAAATTGTCATGACATATTGACATATTTGTAGAATTGTCCGACAATTCTGACAGGAGCGTTACCCTCTGTCAACATATTTTGAATTTTGCAGGTGTAAGAATCACGATCAACGACAAGACAATCCGACAATTGACTGTGGTTTTTTGACATATGTCGAGTTTTATTAAACGCGTTTTTAAATGACAAATGCGTCAAGATTTCACCTGTCGATTTTTGACATACTTTTATTAAACAGCCTAAGCGCAACAATTTTATAATTTTTTTTACTTAAATTTCGAATTGTCAGCTTTATAAAACAACAATAACCAGTCAGCAGGTTGGTAACGTGGCTGTTTACCCAGAGATGTGCAATAAATAAGCCTCCAAGAGTGAAGGTACTCAGCATTTAAAAAGCTAACCCAAACTTCAAAGAGTAGATATTTTAGCACTCAGTCAGACTGGTCTAGTGTTCGCAAGCGTTACCGCTGCAGAAACCAGGATTCAATTCCCAGGTTTGGCAAATTGAAATTAGGTTATACCATCAGATATTTCTTAATAGCAGCCAGGAGTTTGGATTTGTGCCCGGTTGATGGCAATAACCTCGCCCACTATGACATGGGAATTAAACTGGCGAAATTCACCGCTGCCTTACCTTTCTGAGATTACAGGCGTGATGTTATGTTGAAGATTATGTAATATTTTATCAGAGAAATAACATAACTACGAAGTCATACAGAATAGAACCATAAAGCACAATAAAAAAATGAAATCAGCCCTGCATTCTTTTTTTTAAATTTACAATTCAATTTTCGCAGAAGTTTCTACAATATTAAGTTATAAAACATAGATTTAAAACACAGTTTTATGAAAACTTATATTGAGAAAAACTAACATCTGTTTTATCTTGTTGCGACCGTTCTTCTAGAATGCGTTCCAATATAATTTTATCGGAATAATATTGTTCTAAAGCATACAATAGTTTGTTTTGTGCAAAGTTGCCATGTAATAAAATTTTATGTTCTACAGTCTCTCTGTTAGGAATTTAATCGCAAAAATTGTGAACGTTACTTTTCTTTTTGGGGCCAAATTTTACAATACCTAATCATTTTTATTTTCATAAGTTAACCTCGTTTAGATTTTCTTCAGCTTAAAATTACAATATGAATGAAAATGCAGAAAATGTTGGTCAAATTAAGTGAATTATATTATGTTAGCTTTTCATGTCAGCATAGTTATAGACGTATTAATTAAAACAATATAGAAAGAAAGAAAAAATGAATTACAAACTAAACTAAACACAATCATAGAAACCATAAAAACACAAGTAAAACAAATAAGTGTATTTTAAATAGATTAGGAAATACATTACACTTTTTAAACATTATGATTGAGGTTAATATCCATAATAATGTTCAATATGCTAAAATTAAATAATAAGCCTTATAAACTTGTTTTGCAGACGATACTAATAATAAGTTTATTCATCAAAAAGTAAAAATACAATCTCTCTGGAGTGCAATTTTACAATGTTTATCATTACATTATACGGGTAGTTTGATGTTATTTAGTTACAAAAAAGATTAGATTTAAAATAAAATAAAACATTCGTGCGATTCTGATCACAATATAAAATAGTATTGGTTTAACCTTAGGCTTGTACTATGGTGTGTGTGTGTTTGTCCGTGTGTTTATGTGTATATAGGTGCTATATCAAAGCTTCGATAATTGCAGTTTATTACCGCTCATCCTCCAGATAGTTTTTAGTAACGAAATCCACAAACGAGAAAACCTATGCCAGGAACAAACCGAAATCAATCCTTTCGAAAAAACCATTTCCCGCTTCTAGCACACTAAAAAACCTGCACATACGAAACACATTTCTTCCCGCCCCTGCTTCCCATATAGCAGAATTACACCCCTTCTCATTACTCCTGCGCATTCAAAGAAACGCAAGGAAGAACGTAAACGCTTTCCTTTCGTAAAAATACAAATCTATTTGAAATTTAGTTTCCTTTGGTACAGTTCGTCGGTGTTAGGAAGTTTCTGGAAGCACTAAAAGGTTCCGTATTTGGACTTGAAATGTTTTTGAACTGAACACCGACTAAGTACTGCATTTGATGTATTTTAACTTTATTGCACAACCAACTTTGCTAACTTTGTTTGTAATATGTATTATTTATAATTATGTATTTTATTATGTGTTTACAAATAAAGCTAAATCTTTGTGGGAATCAGCCAATATATCTAAAATTTCAACAAAGGCCATGTTCTTCATGTATCTCTACAGTAAACCACAGTTTGATACTTTTTATCCCGATATTACCACGGGATCGACAATTATGCGGTGAAACCGCGGGGCGCTTCTAGTTTGATTATAATCATCTTATTGTCACTTTTAACAACACACTCAGATAGCAACTTCGGCGAACGTGACCATTTCTTTGATGGATTCGTCGCGTCAGTTTTCTTACCAAACGACAAAAAAAAAAACAAAATAATCACACAGAGAAAGAACATTATATGTATAATACTTCTTTCTATATATACCTAAGTTTTTTTTTGCAATTATTTCCGGTTTTAATGAGATAATACTTACATAGTTTAAAAGCTTACAGTCATAAAATTATAATAATAAAGATGACTCTATGCATTTACCAATTAACCCTAAACACATGTTCGCCTGCGCTCCATCTGCTTTCGCAAACTCTTTTCCGCGCACCGGAGTAAGACCCAACTATTTCTCATTGGCTAAACGCCTGCTTCCGTTTCCTGTTTGTATGCGTTTGGCTTAAACGAAGCTTAAAGCTCGTTCAATTTATTTAATTTCGGTCGGAACTGAATCGAACCGTGTATTGTTTGGTCATATAACCTGATATTGCAGTTTTCAGTGTGTTTCTGGGTTTGGAGTTTACGAATTCTATTCTACTTCCGACTGTTAGCTTGTTTATTTTTTTTTTTATGTTATATATATTGCTTAATTTCTAGATACATTTGTCTCATTCATTAAAAATAAGTTGTGAATTCTACTAAAACTTATCGATTATTACGGAAGTATGGATTTAATTAAAAAAAACATGTATTATATTAATACTGATGTTTAATATCCACTATTGAAAATTATCAAAAAACAAATGATTAATATTGTAACAAACTTTTAAACAACTGAATGTATTATTTTTACTTTGGCAACACTTACAAATAATGGTTAGGACATTCTCGTTATTTCTGGGTGGGGCAAAAGACGTTTAAAATTGTAAAATGCAGTGCAGAGGAGTAATCGTGGAGCTACGAAGCAAGGCAGTTGACATTGTAGTCAGGAATCAGTGTGTCAACTGCATACAGATGAAATGCAACGGTGGCTTACGAAGGCCCAGTGCGGGTAGGTAGATGTCACATGTCTTCGAATTTTTGGTTACAGGATATGCCGGTTTCCTCATGATGTTTTCCTTCACCGCATTGAGAGCAGTGGTGATGAAATATTTACACAAAGTAAAGCGCTTGTCAGGGTTTGAACCTACGACCTACACATATAATCACGGCCGTTACCACTGCTCTTCTTGAAGGTAACTTATTTATTCATAAATTATTTACAGTCCCTTGTTTACAACAGTAAAGACAATAATGTCCCACAGCAGTCTAACGATACTCCTGGGATGAATAAAACTGACATAGACCCTTCATTTGTATCTGTACTTCAAAATATATGACTGTCGCAAAACACTGATAACCAACCTTCCAACACCAATATCTTAGAGATCAACCTTCCAGAAATTTATCGACAAAACTTATCGTAATTTATGTCCAACAATAAGTCAGGGGTTACCAACTTTTCGGGTTGCCACTTCATTATTTCGCTTGCTTTTAATTTATAGAAGTTTCCAATTTAAAGGCAAGCGAATACCACCTGAAGGGGTTGATTTATTTGTTGGTTTCGGGAATTTTATTATATCGCTGTTTGGTATTTGGAATTGTAAATCGAGGGGTTTAATTTACTTCCAAGTAATGTATGGGGGGAAGACATTGTTTGTTTGTGTTTATTCTGCGCGTCTTTTTAAAGGTAAAGAATTTTAATCGTACGTTCCAGAAATACTTGGCTGTTAGGCTATTTTTATTAAACCAGTGATGACCCAGTGACAACGGCCTTGATTTACGAGTTTGTAGGTCGAAGGCACGAACCCAGACTGTGACAGGCGCTTTGTGTAAATTATTTCATCACTACATCTCTCAAAACATCGTTATGGAAACCGACATGTGCAAGAACCAACATTTGGAAGACATGTGGCATCTACCAACCCTCACTAGGCCCGCGTGGTGGATTACGGCCCACTCCCTCTCACAGAGAGGAGGCTTGTGTCTTAGCAGTGGGATCATTATAGGCTGATTATGTTACATTTTTATTCAGAATTTTGAGCATGTCTACATTGTCTACCGTCGTACATGAAATCAGAATACAATAAAACTCTTTATAAACAATCCAAAAATAAATATAAATCCTTTTCATTGTTATGGCCAAATTAAACAGACTTAAAATAACTTACTACAAAAGGTGGAAATTCTAATGAGTATGTAGGTATGTCTAATTTATATGAGTTGCCATGGCAACGAGGTTCTATTGTCTATCGAGTTATCAAATATGCTTTGATGCTGAGAAAGCCCGCATAAACTGACTGCTTTCAAGCCCAGTCGAGATTCTGACGTCACAATTTCGACAGTGGGTAGTTGGAAAATTCGAAAAGCAGAAATTTTTGTTTTTAACTAGTTAGGAGAACGCTTTAGCAAGATTTTTAATTGGTTTTTGGGTAGTAAAAGGTGGTTTAAAATAACTTTTCGGTGACTTTAATTAAAGCTCGAGGCTTTGGTCTTTATTGAATCGCTTTTAGCCAAGTTATTAGTCGCAATTTTAGTGCCAGTTTTTAAGCTATTAATTATGTTAGAAAAAATAAAAATACCAACAACCTCTCAAGAGGTCATTGTACTCATCATTATGAACAACTTTTACTATGGGAGCAAACCTGAAATCGAGAAAAAAAATCAGCTGTTCCCTACATACACAGTGAACTCTTAAGAGTTTGTTGGTGTTTTTCTAATAACCCTGTATAATAAAATTGATTATTTTATTATTTTAGCAGACTGATAACAACTTGTAACTTATCGCCACTCTATGTATAGCTACTATTCAATAATAAAAAAACTGGCTGAAAAATTAAGTATTTCCAGTGTCCTTCTTCTAATAATGTGTAGGTACCGTACGTTTTTATTCCCTTCCCTGCCACGTCAGCACAGAAGTGACGATTAAGTTAATTGTTTAATCAAGTGAAAAGTGATCTGTCATCCCAAGTTCTGCCGTAAATGAACTCTTGCTGACCTAAGTATAAGGGTTGGGTGCTGTAATAGGCGGTAGCGATTTTATAAAAAAAAATATTTGGTGAGATTTTAGTAGAGTGGAGACCGCGCGCAAAAGTAGTGTGAGACGCCCGTCAGCTAAATAGACCGACGACCTTAAGAAGGTGGCTGGGACAGAATGGATGCGGAAGGCTGAGGATAAGGTGTTGTGGCGCAGCCTGGGAGAGGCCTATGTCCAGCCGTGGACTGCGACAGGCTGAATTGATTTGAAGATTTTAATTTGGGTTCTTCTATCGGTCCGTCTTTTACGGCCTTTGTTAAATTTCAGACGGGTTTTGCGAAATAAAAACCTTTACAAAAGCTTAATGTATCAAAGTATCATCCATGATTATGGAAAGCTAACTCTACTTCTTCAAAAAGGATGAAGGAGGAAAAACATCATGAGGAAACCGGCATGTCCTAGAACTAAGAAATCGAAGACATGAAAAAGAAAAAAAAAAGAAAGAAAAAACGTTTATTTGCGGTGAACATGACGCAAAAAAAGAACATAAACACAAAAAATAATAAAAGGTAGGGGGGAAACATTCACGCAAAACGGCCATCGCTCAGCATTATGCTGTGACCCTATGCTAGACAGAGGTCATGTGACATCCACCAACCCACAGTGGGCCTGGGTGGTGGATTACGGCCCTCGCTCTCTCACAGAGACTAGACCAGTGTCCCAGTAGTGGGAATATAATAAGCAGATAATACTTACGCATAAGCTAATACTCCTTCGTGAACATATAGGTATGTGTGTGATAATAGGATCAAAATCAATGGAGTCAGTTAGGTGATTCGAAATCCGTTTACCTTTTAGAGTAGTTGTCAAATTCTCTGCAGATAACTCTAGATTCAAAATGCCACCAGCATAGTTATTCACAAAAACTCGATACACTTTCGTGCACAAACGACCGATACCGATTGCGTACCGAACATCAATCAATGTGCGTAGGAGTCCTCTAAACGCTCTGCAGGTTATCGAAATGTGTCATTTTCGGTACGATAGTCTGTTGGATAGTTGTGAATACTGGTTATCCCAAATTTTCCGACAGTAGGACCTTCATTCATCACTTTAAAGTAAGAAAGGTCTCAATTTAGTTTAGTTTTGCACACCCGCTTACACAAGCACCCAACAAAATTTCATCGTCACGTCAGGACAAAGTTACGACAGAGATTGGCCACCGCTAACTGTCAAACGAGATAATACTGACAGTTTTACTTGTACTTAACCTATTTACCTTCGACCTGTCTGCTAGGGTAGATTGCGGTCTTGTTATTTGGGTAGGGCAGATATCAGGAAGGTTATGAGTTAATTGTTGGAGATTTTGTGTTTTACGATGGTCTGTGGTGTTTCAAAGATAGTATGCTGTGGTAAGTTGGTTTTGTAAATTAAAATGTAGACCAGTGGAATAATTGGGTAACATACTCTTAATACCAAAGACATTTATTTAACAGTATTCATTGTGTTATTTGAACAGAGTAGAAAATCGGTGATAGTAAAAATAATCTACGTATGGACAATGGTCTCTCAGACCAATTAAAAACCAAGACAGAGCGCTGAGAACAATACAGTGAAGTATTCCAAAACTACACCTCCGCTCTGTGCATACACGCTCACACGCACATATTTACAATCAAACTACACCTCACTAAGTGCACACATGTTTACGAAACCGGCTTCACTTTACTGTTGACAGCCCTCTGTCTTGGTTTTTTATTTGGTCTGAGAATGGACGATGAATTTATTATGATTTAAAGTGTGTTACACTGTTAGGGTCTAACTAAACCAAGTTACCTAACTACATAACAAAGATTATAAAAAGTCGACAATTTAAAGATTAAGTTACCTACAGACTGACAACTTTTTTCTGAATGAATATGTTCTACGAAAATCGATTGATAGCCCATTTACTTTATGACAAATAATTTTATTTCTTTAGAACACAACTTTTCCTTTTGTAAATTGTCTTGTATTAACAACTCCTAATGGAGTATTTTAATTTAGGTATGACCTACGAAAACCTCTGCATTCTCTCAAAGTTGCCAGAGATTATTTTGTTTCCTAATTTACTTAGGTAATAGGTATTTTAAACCGACCCTTTTAGTTGTCTTTTTGTTTCAAGTGTTTATCAGTGGAAACTTGTAAATGGCCTTCAAATGCATATTGTTTAAGAGCACTGTTTATATTAGCTGTAAGTTTCCCGAATGGAATAAAATAAATCAAATAAAATATATCAGCAAATAACGAAGGGGATTGCGGAATCTTCAGTGGACTGCAATCCAAAACTTCAGTGCACGTGTTAATGCGTGCTTTTGGCACATCCCAGAGGAAACAACGTCGTTTCCTGCAATACCTCACATCAGAGGGCCTAAAAAGGCCACTTTGGCAGAATCATAAAACAATTCATATCACGCAATTTCATCTGTATGAAAGTTTTGTAAGGAGATTCGTAAAATGCTACAGGTACACCTCTGTCTAACCCTTCAGGGATATATAGGTGTGAAACTGTCAAACATGAATTGCGTGATATGAATTGTTTTATGTTTCTGCCAAAGTGGCCTTTTTAGGCCCCCTGATGGGAGGCAGCACGTGACTATAAAACAATCATACAGCCAGACATGCTAACTGCAGCAGCACCAGAACTTTCCAAACAAAACTCAGTGGACATTCCTCCAGGGAATTAATTTCAAATACGGGTGCAACTGAACTCGAAGTACAGCTTAAACTACGTAGAATAGGACCAAGTTTAAACTTAGCAACATTGCAGTAGTTGTGACAGGATGCTTAACCAACGCTTAGCTTAATGATTTGTGTTTGAGCTGTCCTGTTTATTTTGGGCTTTTTTGTGTGGTGTTGCAGTAGTGTTTATATTATATACCGTACATGGAAGTTGTTCAACACTTGTAAGCTATGAAGGTGCAGGAGCAGAGAATCTTAGTAATAATAATAAGTTTTCTAAAATGTTAAGTTATCGTTATGTGATCTGGTCAATTTATTATTTAACTACTGCCTGGTCAAACCATTGCTGAAAAAGAAACTAAACGAAGTTGATAAGGCTTTCTGTTTTTAATAAAGGCTATGCAATGCGGTATATTCAAAACGGTTTTACCTATATATTAACCCTGAGTTCATATCGGCTCTTAATTTGTCCAGATAAATGCCAAAGGGTACATTCTCGTATCCGATCACTGTAGATAAGTGTAGTAATGATGCACTGTACGATAGTAAGTGTTGATGATCATTGATCGGATTTTGGCGTGCAATTACTAGGAATTAATGTAATTATTATAATTATTGTGACTTACGAGTTGTAAGGTACGAACCCAGACAGGCGCTTTACTTTGTGTAAATTATTTCATCACCATTGCTCTCCAAACGGTGAAAGAAAACATCGTAAGGAAACCGGCATGTCCTAGAACCAAAAATTCGAAGACGTGTGACATCTACCAGCCCGCACTGGGCCCGCGTGGTGGATTACGGCCCACTCCCTCTCACAGAGAGGAGGCCTGTGTCCCAGCAGTGGGAACATTATAGGCTGATTATGTTTGTTATGTGATAAAATTGACCTACTTAATCAATTATACAACTAAGTATAACCAGTACATGGCAAATTCGCAGGACACCGTGATTATAATAGCTTATCCATATTCTCAAAACGTCATTAAAACCCAGTAATTGCTCGCCAAAATCCGATCACTGATTATCTGTCTACACTTAGTTCTTCGAGAGCACTCAAAACTACAAAGAACAATTTTATTGCTCAAAAAAATAAATCTACACGAATTTCCTCTATGCATCTTCCCCAAATTCGTCCCCGTTACGAAGGGGGTGGCTGGCTCGCCACAAATAACCTCGTCATAGCCGGGTGGAATAAATTTAACTATAACCGAGCTAACGACTTTAGGCGCCACTGTTTTTACGAAGTTTATCTGGGCAGCTTTAATAGATGTTGTCAGCTGTTAAATAGTGGGGCAAGATTTATATTTGTGGAGCTATTTTGAGAGGTTTTTAATATTGGAAGTTGTGCTTAGTTACTTTGGATAGCCGGCAGTTATTAGGACTGTTTATTCTTCTTTATCGCACGAGGTAATGCGTTGTCAAGGAAGATATTGTCGACATATGGTTTGTTTCTTTAATTCTTTTCTGAACCGACTTCAACTCCGCCTTCTTCGACATTTGGGTTTTTGACTATACGATTCTCAATGGTAAGAAATAAACTTTTACAGACAGACCTACAAAGTAACATATCGAAATTCTTCCATTTTCTGTACTTACCTACGTGAAAACTAGTGATAGACCATGTAGAATCAACATCAACTCCGTCATTATTAGCCTATGGAAGTCCACTGCTGGATAATCTAGGCCTCTTCCATCGCACACCGTTCAGATGTCCTTCTCAATGTTCGCACTACTCCTTTACGAAAATAATCATCATCTACCTAGCCTGTTCCCAACCATGTTGGGATCTGCTTCCAGTCTAACCGGATACAGCTGAATACCAGTATTTCACATGGAGCGACTGCCTATCTGACCTCCACAACCCATTTATTGGGTAATACGGTACCCTTGGTAAGACTGGATGTCTGACTTTCGGGCTTCTGACGACCCGTAACGACTGTCTAAGGTCCAAGAATGACAACCGGGATTAACGGCTTAACGTGCTTTCCGAGGCACGGACGGATCTTGGCATGTAAAGATGGTCACCCATCCACAGACAAACCGCGGCAACCTGATCGATCGACCCGTGCAGCTGTTATTACTTAACCACAAGCCCGTCACTCCTTTACAAGAATAATATTATCATCTGCCTAGCCTTTTCCCAACTATGTTGGGGTTGGTTTCGGTAAAATACTGGTATTCAGCTGCATCCGGTTAGACTGGAAGCCGACCCCAACATAGTTGGGAAAAGGCTAGGCAGATGAATGATGTTGGGGTTGGTTTCCAGTCTAACCGAATGCAGCTGAATACTATTACATGTATGGAGTGATTACTATTACATGGAGCGACTGCCTATCTGACCTCCACAACCCAGTTACTGGATAATACGATACCCCTTGGTAAGACTGGATATTGACTGTCAAAGATCCACGAATGACAGCCGGGACCAACGCGCAACGGTATAACGTGTTTTCCGAGGCACGGAAGGCTCTTGGTATGTGAAGATGGTCACCCATCCACGGACAAACCGCGGCAAACGTAGCTTAACCTGATCGATCGCTCTGTGCGGCTGTTATTATTTATCCATAAGACCCACTTAAAAAAATAATGATGCAACATATTCTCAATTAAGGCTTTACATACAATAAAGATGAAAATTGCGAAAAAACTGAAACGCTGCAATGTAGTTTTTCAGGTAGTTGAACAAATCCGTTTGTAAGAGGTATTCCACTTAGAGCACTGATTTTAACAGCACTTGGACGAACGGCACCTGAGCACTTCCACTAACCGCACTCAAACAAAATTTTGTAACGTGCGGTTCGGTGGAACAATTTATCGTTATTGTTTTCAGTCTCCGAACGGCACTTGCATACAGTTTGTAGTGATGGGACGTAAATATTCTTTGTTCAGGACATTACCAACGTATCGATACGGCAAGTGCGTGTAAAACCACGGACAGTAAAGGTCCCCGTTGTCGTTATGAACGCGGTTAAATGTTTACAAATGTAATTTGATTAACGCGTTTAATGTCAACTGGGCATTGACATATATATTACTACTTTTGAAATCATTGCAACTGGGTGAATGTGGAAGGCAAATTCGAAATGGCGCTGTCGTAGCTAGTTCCGAAAACAAGCTAATAATACAGGCGTGAGGTACTTAGTTCTATGCTATTTATGCAAAAATTACTCGTTGTTGTGTTCCTAAATACTCCACCATTTTCCGAAATACGATGCGCGGAGACACGCGCGCCATGCGCAGCGCCCGTGAGTTCACGAACTCGAGTAGGTACTAAGTTGCGTCACACAATAGAGCAATGCATGATCAACTTGAATGAATTAGTACAGATTATTTTGTTTTATTTTTCTGGTAAGTATTGTTTTAAGGTTATAAATAGGTTAGGTATCGGTACGTATTGTCTATTGTTTAGACTTGAACCTTATCTTCTTGAATATAAAAATGTTAAAGTGTTTTGTCATGGGTGTCGATTTCGTGGTTTTCTAGGTTGCTAAAACCGATGCCGTGGTCAAATAAAAATCCAAGATTGCGGATGTCAAAAATGTTGAAATTTTTCTTCATGGGTGTCGATTTCGTGGTTTTCTAAGGTGATAAAACCGATGCCGTGGTCAAAATGAAAATCCAAGATGCGGATGTCAAAAATGTTGAAATTTTTCTTCATTGTTGTCGATTTCCTGGTTTTCTAAGGTGCTAAAACCGATTCCGTGGTCAAAATGAAAATCCAAGATGGCGGATGTCAAATATGTTGAAATTTTTCGTCATGGGTGTCGATTTCGTGGTTTTTTAGGGTGCTAAAACCGATGCCGTGGTCAAAATGAGAATCCAAGATGCGGATATAAAAATGTTGAAATTTTTCTTCATAGGTGTCGATTTCGTGGTTTTCTAAGGTGCTAAAACGAAGAAATTTTTTAAAATTTTTGACATCCGCCATCTTGGATTTTAATTTTGACCACGACATCGGTTTTAGCACCCTAGAAAACCACGGAATCGACACCCATGACAAAAATCTTGAACATTTTTGTCATCCGCCATCTTGGATTTTCTTTTTTACCACGGCATCGGTTTCAGCACCCTAGAAAACCACGGAATCGACACCCATGACAAAAAACTTGAACATATTTGACATCCGCCATTTTGGATTTTCATTTTGACCACGACATTCGTTTTAGCACCCTAGAAAACCACGAAATCGACACCCATGAAGAAAATTTTCAACATTTTTGACATCTGCCATCTTGGATTTTAATTTTGACCACGGCATCGGTTTTATCACCTTAGAAAACCACGAAATCGACACCCATGAAGAAAAATTTTAACATTTTTGACTCAGCCATCTTCGATTTTCATTTTGACCACGGCATCGGTTTCAGCACGCTAGAAAACCACGAAATCAACACCCATGGTGGTGGTAGTACAGAATGCAAGAGCACTTCTCTACGTTAGAAAAATAAAAAATGGTTTAACGGCCCTGTGCGAGTTGGCTTCGGCCCCTCATACGCCTTCCAAAGGTTCAGGACCCTAGGGTCCGAAAAAATATCAAAAGACGTACCTAAAAATAAATACTACAATGGCGGTGACTGAATATAATTATAATACAAAAATATTTTTTATACATAATGTCATGTCACATTAGGTGCACATAAAAATCGAAACAAAAAGGCGTGGTCATACAAATTTGTGTACGCAAACACGATGGTTTTGTTTTCTGAGCTACATGGAAAACATACCCCGCGCGGGTGGAGAGGGAAAGGGTTTGTTTAATTTTCAACTGAGCGTGCACCATGCACAGTCACATCACATCTGCAGATCGGATCGTATAAGAGAAAACAATTCGACGAAATCGTTTCAGAAACACGAAAGAAATTGCCAAATTCAAACCGGTCATCAATCCGGGGCTCCTGGTAAATGTCAAAATTTCGAAGTCATAAAAACGGTCTGGCTTGAAATCTGTCTTCTCCTTGATATTGAGTCTATAATTGCTTAAACTGATAGCAAGTCTTCCTCGTCGGAACTCATTACGATATCTAAACAAAATGTGTTATTAACCTAAAAATATTTTAATACCCAGGAGACAGCTTGTGTTTGAAAACAAATGTTTAATGTTTCAAAAAAACGCCCGAGACACGCATTACGATTAAGATACATATCATGAACAAGATGGAATTATCCGTTACAAGACTTCTGCTGATTTGTCAAACATATCGATATGTTTTGCTTGATCATGCTTTGAACAAAAAAGTATATCCCATCACTAAAAAAATAACGATAAAAATAACGATAAATTGTTCCACCGAACCGCAGGTTACAAAATTTTGTTTGAGTGCGGTTAGTGGAAGTGCTCAGGTGCCGTTCGTCCAAGTGCTGTTCAAATCAGTGCTCTAAGTGGAATACCTCGTTTGTAAAGCTCATAAAGCTAGTTTATGACGTTGCACTTTACATTGTCACATTAAATAAAGATGGCACAGCCTGTTGCCTTATCTTTATATTTATCTGGCTCATTTTTATTTTGAGAGGGAAATAAAAGGATTCTGTGCCATAATGTTGTTTAGAAATATAAGTTTCAATTTTATAGCCTATCTCTTTCTAACCTTTCGGGGAATTAAATACAGGGGTGGTGTTATGTTAAAGTTTATTATTTTGTTTATGAAATGTAGTGTTTGAGTCATAGACTTATAAAAAAAGACGGACTCTGCGCCACGCATATCGAAAGTGAAGCACAGTAAGTATGCCGGGACCGTTTGTACAAACACGCCTCACGCTCACATTTACATCATAGTATGCCGACCGGCCGCCATTATGAGACACGACAGCGTCAATCTTCAATCACGCACACATAGATCGGTACGGTGCTTCACTTTCGATATGCGTGGCGCGAAGTCTATCTTTTTTTATAAGTCTATGGTTTGAGTGTTGAGTGTGAATTATGATTTGGTTAGAAAGGGGGTGACTACCGAGATGACGACTAATAAAGAAGTATGGAAGAAAAAGACATGTTGCGCCGACCACATAGGTATAAATTAGGATAAAGACAGGAGAATGCTGATGAAGTGTAGTGTTTGGTGTATCAAGATCTCATCATCTGCCCAGCCTTTTCCCAACTATGTTGGGGTCGGCTTCCACTCTAACCGAATGCAGCTGAATACCAGTACTTTACATGGAGCGACTTCCTATCTGACCTCCACAACCCAGTAACTAGGTAATACGATACCCCTTGGTAAGACTGGTTGTCAGACTTTCGGGATCAGCTGGACGCGAGAAGCACAGAATCGGTCGAAATGGCGATGTTTGGGGAAGGCCTTTATGTCCAGCAGTGGACGTCTTATGGCTGAAATGATGAATGATGATGCACGATAACGTCATGACCTTTTTTCAAAACATCGCTATTGTGGCTAGTTTGCATGCGTTCCTTTTAGGCCACCACATCGTAATAAAGTGTAAAGCCTTTTTGGTTAATCGCTTTTCACACATGGTTTCCACATGACTGGTTCACTGAAGCCACCCTTTCTCGACCCTTGTCACTCATCTTCTGTAACCTTTGCGATTTCTTGTCGTAATGGTTCTTAATCTGTTACTTAAAAGTTAGAGTTTACCAACTGTTTTGAAACCTTTCTCATTTATAAATGCATATTATATTATCTATACTAAAACACCGGCCGAGTGCGAGTTGGACTCACACACAAAGGGTTCCGTACCACCATACATTATTTAACACTACATTTAAAATAACGGCAAAATAATTACGTTTGTTGTATGAGAGCCCCCTTAAATATTTATTTTTATTCTGTTTTTAGTATATGTTGTTATAGCGGCAACAGAAGTACACATTTTGTGAAAATTTCAACTGTTTAGCTATCACGGTTCATGAGATACAGCCTGGTGACAGACAGACAGATGGACAGTGGAGTCTTAGTAATAGGGTCCCGTTTTCATCCTTTGGATACGAAACCCTAAAAACAAAACTTCAACACCTACTTAACCAAATGTATGGGACGACTGTTTTTTTTTTTTTCAAGATTACGATGTTGGTCCACGGTAAAGTTGTTCAGTTCGATGGCCTATGCCACACCCCCAAGTTTGGTCACACCCCTCTGAAAGAACATCATCTGCCTAGCCTTTTCCCAACATGTTGGGGTCAGCTTCTAGTCTAACCAGATGCATACCAGTATTTTACATGGATCGACTACTTATCTGACTTCCACAACCCAGTAACTGGGTAATACGGTATCCCTTGGTAAGACTGGTTGTCAGATTTTCAGGCTTCTGACTACCCATAACGACTGTCAAAGATCTAGATCGGGTTTCGGTATGTAAAGATGGTCACCCATCCACAGTTTAACCTGATCGATTGACCTGTGCGGCTGTTATTATTTAGCCACGGACCCCTCTGAAACACATTGTATTTAAACTAAATTTGTTTATTTATTAAATATCTCCCTACCACTATTATTACAGGTTTATACCTAATGCGACAGCGTGGTCTTAAAATTAACATAACTTACAATTTAAAACTATGAATAACGTTAAAAACTAATTTTACAAGTATGCACCAAATTCCCTAATTAAAATAAAACAAAAAAATATAAAATAAAATAAAAACAACAACATACTTAAAGCCTTTTTTACTCTAATCTACATTATAACATAAAATGAACAGCAGTATTTTTGCGAGTTCACTCAAATGACATGTAAATACATCGATCTTCACGTCATCATCTGCCTAGCCTTTTCCCAACTATGTTGGGGTCGGCTTCCAGTCTAACCGGATGCAGCTGAATACCAGTATTTTACATGGAGCGACTGCCTATCTGACCTCCACAACCCAGTTACTGGGTAATACGATACCCCTTGGTAAGACTGGTTGTCAGACTTTCGGGCTGCTGACTACCCGTAACGACTGTCAAAGATCCACGAATGACAGCCGGGACCAACGGCTTAACGTGCTTTCCGAGGCACGGAGGAGACACGGTATGTAAAGATGGTCACCCATCCACAGACCAACCGCGGCAAGCGTAGCTTAACCTGATCGATCGACCTGTGCGGCTGTTATTATTTAGCCACGGGCCCCTCCATCCTCCCCCTCCAATACATCGATCTTCACGTGAAGTTCGTTAATTAGCCGAATAGCGCGGGTCAATTGTGTTTTTTGGCGAGAAGCTTGGTCCTGGCAACCGGCACGGCCAACAGTGGCGGGTGGCCCCGCCTCCACACATAGCGGTCTGGTACACATACACTCAGGCGCTGCAGTACTCCTGGGTTATTCTCAATGCCACGAAGTAACCTAACCAGATACGCTACAAGCGTGAATTCCCGTCGTACCCTCAGTTGGTTGTACCCGGCCATACCGAGCATAAACAGAGTGGGGTACATCAACGGGTAAAAAGGATATACCCTATACAATTTTTTGTACAAGTGGCGCGTGAACTTGTTCTGTACGCGTTCCAGCATTACCGAGTACTTGGCCTCATGCGGAGCCCATATGACAGGACTATGTTCCAGATGACTCCTGACAAGTGCGTCATACAGGACTCTGACTATTGCAATGTTAGTGAAGTGCCTTGTCTGTTTCTTTGCCTCCTTCAAAAACGTTGCACCCCTCACAACAGCATTAAGCATAAACTAGATTAAGTCCACTACCACAAATCCTGCCATGTTTAAAAAAAATCCGTTTCGTTTCACATTCCATCAGAACTAGTTTTAAGCTTAGCACTAACTTTTGCTAAATTACAGTTGAAACCGAGTGAATGAGGGACACTTTGAAGCTTTAGCATTGTGCCTATAACAGTTCGTTCAAATGTTTTCGTTTACAACTGTTTTATAATTCAAGAGGTTCCGAATAACTTTCGCTTCGCGTCAGATAACGAATCTGATGGATATTTTTTGTGAAGTGGAACCGAATGTAGGGTCATCACTCTAATATTATAAAGGCGAAAGTTTGTGAGTGTGTGTGTTTATATGTTTGTTACTTCTTCACGCTCAAACGGCTTAACCAATTTTGATAAAATTTGGTATGGAGGTAGCTGACACCCTGGATTAACATATAGGATACTTTTTAGCCCGTTATTCCCAAGGGATCGACACTTATGCGGGTAAAACCACGGGGCGCTGCTAGTTGGTTATAAATTGCTCTGTTAGGTAGGTACTTTTTGTTTTGCCGTTACAGTCCCACTGCTGGGCAAAGGCCTCCCTACTCTCTTTCTGTCCAGAGCTGCCAAGGACCAATCTTTATCAAAGGAGTCCAGTTTATTCCGCCATCTCCATCTAGGCTTGAAGCGATGTCGTTTGCCATTAAGCCTGGGTTGTAAGTTTGGCCCATTGATCGTCTGATATGTGGCAGATGTGTCCAGCCCAATTCACATCAGTTATTTTAGTAATAGAACGGATTCTATAATAATATGTTCTATGTTAGGGGTTTGGTTTTCGCACTTAGACGAATGGAACGGATTGTTGTAACTTAACCCGGTCCACAAGTTTAATACTTACCCAGAATACTCCGTTCCTTAGTTTTCTGGCAAACCTCGAGCGTGGACCTCTGCTGAATTGGTCAAAGACCATGTTTGAGAACCATACGTGAGGACGTGTTACCAACAAGGGTAATTTAAAAAAAAAACGTCATCATCGCAATCCTGCCTTAAAACAACGGTTTCCTGGAAGAGCGGTGGCCGCACTTAAGGGATATAGTGACGGCTGACATGAAAATATTCGAAGCGACAAAGATTTAAATTGTTAGATTCGCCCTACCGCGTCAAAAGATGGTCGCGTTTCTGTTTCGTTTTGACAACTCTGACACACATCGACGCTGTGACTTGACTTGATTGTCATGGAAACGCTATTTGACAATATATGAGCTCTCATCTCACGAATCTAGCGATTTAAATCTTTGGGCAGCGTGGCAGTGACTGATCGTCATGACGCCCGTTATTTTATGATGAAACCGCTATTCTAGGAAACCAAACCTTTAGCTTAATTTATTTTGGTCGACGCAACACGTCTTTTTCTTCAATACAATATCTGTCTCTATTAGCCGTCATCTCAGAGTTTACCCCATTTCTAGCAATAATCATCTCTCAGACTATACAACCATTTATATTTTCTTTGTTCTACATACCTTTTTTCTTAAAAACATCCATGCATACTTTTTATGGCAGGTTTATTCAGTATTACATAGTTCCAAAGTAATATAGAAACGTATTCTGGAGCATAAAAGTTCATTTAGACATGCAAGAGAGTGCTAAGCTGCGTTTTCACCTAGCGTTCTGAACAGTGCAAGCATCTGCGCGCAAAAACATGTTCGTTCAACCTAGCCACATCTATTTACCGTATGAGGATAATCCGCTTCACTTAGTGAAAGCTGCTTTTAATAAAAAATACTTTTATTTACTGTGAAATTTATTTACTTAAATATATTATAGATAGTCACACTAAAATCCATCCATACTAATACTAATATTATAAATGCGAAAGTGTGTCTGTCTGTCTGTCTGTCTGTATTACCTCTTCACGCTTACCTCTTCACGCTTAAACCGCTGAACCGATTTTGGTGGAATTTGGTATAGAGATAGTTTGAGTCCCGAGAAAGGATATAGGATAGTTTAGTAGAAACCGCGATTCGCTGCTAGTATAACTATAATATTTTTTACTAGTTTATTATAAGAGGAAGAGCAGAAGAAAAATTCGTCCGCATCGCTGTAGATCGGAAAAGTACCTAAAAGGCTGGCAGCATTGCCACGTTGAATGACAATGCTGATTCTTGGGTTTATAAATAGGCCAGGATCTGCATAGCTATTCACAACCACTCGATACGCTTTCGTACCGTATCGGACATCAATCATTGTTATCGTCGGAGTCCTCTAAACGCTTTTCACAAGTCCAAAACCCAAAAATGTTGTCAGTTTAAATCAAATAAACGATATTATTTCAACAGCTGTTTGCTGTCGGGGGCAAGGCTAATCAGATTATCGAATTGTGAAATGTTCGATACGATAGCCTGTTGGATGGTTGTGAATACCTATGCAAGTCATGTGAAGAGTCGACAAACCGCTTGACGATATCCTTAAATACTCGATGAGGGCTAAGTGTTGAGCAGTGGTGGCCCAGTGGTATCAGCCCCAACTTAAGAGTTGTGGTCGTGAGTTTAAATCCAGACGGGCACTTTACTTTGTGTATTTAATTTCATCACCACTGCTCTCAATACGGTGAAGGAAAATTTCGCAGCATGTCCTCGAACCAAAAACTCGAAGCCGCCAACTCGCACTGGGCCCGCGTGGTAGATTATGGCCCACTCACAGAGAGGTGCTTGTGTCCCATCATTGGGAACGATAAAGTTTGATGATGCTAAGTAAAAAAATCTTTGGCCTCCGTTTGTTACCTACCTACATAACGGATATCTAGGTATTTTCCAAACATTTACAAAATACCGTAAAACTTATAACCATTTCCAAAACAAAATAATAAATGGAATTTAAGATCAGGCATTAATCCCCATCTAAAATTAACACCAACTGAATATTTAAATATCAAATCCGAATAGAATAGAATATTAATTTTCAATTATATTATATTATATTATAGAAAACAGAAATCACGTTTTAGGCCGGAAATTAAAAGCCAATAGCCTGAAAACGCGTACCACAGACAATCACACTCAGCCACTAAAAAAAAAACGTTCCTAAGTGCGTGAAGACGTGTAGAGCAGGGTTCAGTACTGTTTTATTATAGTGAGAAATACATGTGTATCTTTTATTTAGAAAGAAAATGACAATATTTGTATTATTGCCCAATTCATATGAACTTAAGCTCTCCATTCTAATTAGAAACCTATTGCAGTTGCGCATAATTATGTAAATCGTAACATGAAAATATGTAACATACGTTAAAACGACCACGTCCAAAAATACAAAAAAAAAATAGAAATATAATATATTTTTTTAATTGTTGTTCCATATATTTTCGTTTTTTTTTTGATAACCGGCGAAAACTTTCTACGCTATGAGGTTTAGAAATATATTATGCTGAATTTATGGTCAGATCGAAATGATACCTACTTGAAAATACGTTTATCTTCTTTTAAACCATACCTATCCATATTATATGTTATATCCATACTAATATTATAAATTCGAAAGTAACTCTGTCTGTCTGTCTGTCCGGATTTCGATAAAACTTGGTAGAGAGATAGATTGCATCACAGGGAAGGACATAGGATAGTTTTTATCGACATACCTTGCGGGCGAAGCCGCGGGCGGAAGCTAGTAAAATATAAATAAAAAATACTCTTCTTATCTGATAAGAGCTGAAGAGAAATGAGATGAAGTAACGAACTTCATCTTTCTCTCTGTCAATATCATTTCAAATCTAGAACTCACTCCTATGTTATGTTTTTTTTTTAAAGATAGCTAGACAGTACAATCAGTATCAATTGATAAAGCTGCATGCAGGCTACATGCTACTTTATTAAAATTCCTAAATATACCTATTTCAAATAAACATGACTAAAACGACCGATTTCAAGCAGTAACCGGTACTACGGAACCCAAAAAAAAAATCCGATGTTAGCAGGGGACATCACAGGAAATGAAATGGTCTGGTCGACCGAGGCACAGACATGTTAGAATCAATATGGCTGAAGGCGGGTGAATTATTCTGAAAATAACGTATATTTTTTCTCTTTCAACGTTCTCTTGTTTGGCTGGTCTTAGGGAGTATTTTTGACATGGAAAAATGAAGGCAATTCCAGGTGCTATTTAAACTCTTGAAGGTAAGTTTATCTGTCTTCATCCATACTTTACTTAATATTATAAATTCGAAAGTAACTCTGTCTGTCTGTCTGTCTGTATGTTACCTTTTCACGCCTAAACCACTGAACGGATTTCGATAAAATTTGGCAGAGAGGTAGATTGAGTCCCGGGGAAGGACATAGGATAGTTTTTATCGAAATACCTCGCGGGCGAAGCCGTGGGCGGAAGCTAGTTAACAATAATAAGTAGTATTTTTTAAGAAAGGATAGGAGGGGCTTTTCGCTAAGTAATAACAGCCGCACGATCGATCGATCTTGTTATGCTACGCTTGCCGTTGCTCCATGAACGGGTGACCATCTTTACATACCAAGACCACTCCGTGCCTCGGAAAGCACGTTAAGCCGTCGGTCCCGGCTGTCATTCGTGGATCTTTGACAATCGTTACGGGTCGTCAGAAGGCCCAAATTCTGATAACTAGTCTTACCAAGGGGTATCGTATTACCCAGTAAATGGGTTGTGGAGGTCAGAAAGGCAGTCGCTTTGTGTAAAATACTGGTATTCAGCTGCGTCTGGTTAGACTGGAAGCCGACCACAACATAGTTAGGAAAACGCTAGGCAATGATGATGATGCTTTTTAAAGCCAATACCTACTAGTATTTTATCGCCCACGTTTTGCGGATTGCTAGCTTCCGATCTAGATCATTGAATTTGATTCGTCAAAACAAGTACAAATTATTTTTTCGGTCGGACAAAAAGAAATCGGGATGGACTAATGTCAAATCATGTTGTCATTCATTCTTAGTTTTTGCTCCCAATTAATCTTATGTTTGTAATTTCGGCCAAAATTTCGGATTTTGTGCGTAGGAAGTAGACCCCGGAGCCCACGTTCGCATGGACGGAAAAATATCGCGGCGGGATTTCATCACGCACTGTATTTTCAACTCTCGGCGGTAAGCGATGCGTTGAAAATCCAGTACGCGAAAAAAAACCGGACCGAAAAAAAAAATACTCATACGAACCTGGGCTAACACCCGGTTTCTGATTTGAAGAAAGTAGCAAATCTCAACCAATTATTCTCAAATACAGTCATACTTCATACTTAAGTCATACTTAAGTACAGATTAAGATTTTCTCAATTCAGAAACTGGGTGTGAGTCTCCTTTTTGTTTTATTTTTGTATCAATCAGTTTGTTGCCAGTTAATCTCACACGACTCGAATATCATGGTTGTATCAAAACATCACACAAAGAAATAAATCCAACAGCCATTCACACATGAACCTTCTAAATTAATTACCATCCATGCAATAGAATGACTCAATTATTCACAGCTAAATTATGACCATACCCTTCAACACATACGACCTTTTACAAAATTCTATTTCATAAACAAAGGAAAACATTCACCGTCCATATTTTTTGGCTAAATGTGATAGCTGAACAAAAGAAAAGCTATATTCCGAAAGAATACGTTTTTCCGTCACTTTGATAATTTAGCCCAAAATAAATAATTATTATGAAAATAAATGATCTACAATATTCTATTCTATACACAAATGTCAAACAAAAACGGAATCGATATTTGTGCAAGAAATCGTTCTCATCGAGTGTCGGTTCATAGGTACGTAGCTATTGTACCGGAGAGCGATCGACAGCAGTTTCATTACAACCCACAGTCTAGCGCTTGTATAATTAATCAGACCGTAGTGATGGGATAACAATATAGCCGGTTGATTAGATATTCGATGAAAATTTCTAATTTATTTAGTGGGTTAACCGACGTTCGCTGGGACGTAAAAAATATCGCGGCGATTTTTTTTCGCGCACTGGATATTGCTTAGCGCCGAGAGTTCAAAATTCAACAGTGTGTTTTTTTGACGCGCTGGAATGCCCTCTGTTGGATTCTCAACGCTTGGTTTAACACCGAGACTTAAAAATCCAGTGTGCGATAAAATCCCGCCGCGATATACGTCCGTGCGACGTGGGCTTAGTCATGATTAAACTTTTGCAGATTAAAAGCAATAATTAAAATTGAATTTAGGTACCTATTTCTATCATGAAACAAATGACAGGTGCAGCTAGTCATATTTAACCATCAAGGTGACACGAACTAATCGAAATAATCGCCAGCGGCTTTTAGGGTCGAAATATCGACTAGTCGAAAAGGTAGCTCTGCCGCTTTTATTTTTATACGATGGAACTACCATAAAAACCTACCTATACGTAAATGTTACACCACAGACTTCCTGCAGGATTATCTCTGCTTTCTATCTAAATCCATCCAAAGGTTGTCTTTAAAAGATCGCTTTTATCGATAAGACCGCCCATTGTGACACCCCTTGTACACACGGCTACACATCAAGCTATACATAACCAGCTATAAGCTGACTTCTGATTGTAAGAAAAACTTATACAGTGCGAGGTCAGCTAAAACTGGAAATGTATAGCTTGATGTGTAGCCGTGTGTACGATCTCTACATTTATTTTTGTAACATTTATGGTGTACATAATAAAGAATATTTCTATTCAATTCAACCTATTCCATATCGATATTAAATCACCTTTCCCACCCTCTCCCCACACTACTGCGGTCGTGTGAGTGGCTTCGGCACGTGTGAACTATGAACAAAAGATTGGGATAACCCCGTTTATCTCGAGCCGGGCTTGTGCCGTGTGCTCCAACAAATTAAACACACATCAAATATGAGTTATGGATAGGTTAAATTAGAACTTCGTCTTCAATGATCTTTAGTCAGGAGACTCAGGAGCGAGCCTAGCGTTTTATGAGCCCGTATTTTAAGGGTTAGCGTAATCAGTCCATAATGTTGCCATTGCTGGGACTTAGGCCTCCTCTCGATGAGAGGGAGTTGGTCATAATCCACTACGCGGGCCCAGTGCGGATTGGTAGATGCCACATGTCTTGGCATTTTTGGTTCTAAGACATGCCGGTTTTCTTCCACCGTTTTGAGAGCAGTTGTGATGAAATAATTTACACAAAGTAAAGTGCCTGTCTGGGTTCCAACCTACGACCTATAACTAGAAAGTCGCTTACTTTTGGGTAAAGTACTACGGTATAAGCCTAATGCTCTGTGTGTACTTAGGCTAGGGTCTTAATTAGTACAAAGTGATACACGGCTTTTCCATCTCTCTGAGAGGATAGACAAGACTAAGATGTAATACAAGACTTATCTACCTATTAAACCATTTACAGTTCATAATAAATGTATAAGTAAAGACATCCCCGAAAGCGATTAAGGCCGCCCATTGTATGTTTCGTGGTAATAATCGTAATTTTTGTTATGTTTTTTTCTGGTGTACAGACGCCAGCACATCAAGCTACCCGAAACTGCCAAATTTTCCCAATCAACTTTGAACCTAATGCTTTAGTGATAAAGTTGAAAATCTATTAAATAAATTTAACAGATTGTAATAGCTTCATGTGCTGGCCATGTGTATCCATACTAATATTATAAATTCGAAAGTAACTCTGTCTGTCTGTCTGTCTGTATGTATGTTACCTTTTCACGCCTAAACCACTGAACGGATTTCGATAAAATTTGGCAGAGAGATAGATTGCATCCCGGGGAAGGACATAGGAGTTTTTATCGACATACCTCGCGGGCGAAGCCGCGGGCGTAAGCTAGTAATATCGTACCTATGTACTTCGATAGTTACAAGCAAAGTTCAGAGCCCTTGTATCCAAATAGACAAGATCGTTGAACTAGAAAAATATTAATATGTGGGTAGTTTATTTATCTAAGGGCCCTGAGTGAGGGTGTTTTGAGGCTATTTTTAGCTTAGTATCGCCAGGTGACTTGCTCTGTGGGTGACACCTGGCCTGGTACAGATGTCTGTCATACCGAAGAGTTAATTGAAGATTGGAAGCAGGACAACGACATACTTACCTACTTAAAAATCCCCAGAAATGTAGTGTAAATTGGTACCGGACTACAAATGATAAAAACACCTAAATTATAAAATTCTGATTGTTCAGATTTTAAAAAAATGTTTTATTAACGACTATGAAAGTCTTTCATCCATAAACTATCTATAAACACAATACATACTATAGATAATCACAAAATAATAATAAATGGATTTATTATTTTTGTGAATATTTTTTTTAATCATAAACTTGCAATTAGCGCCATCTACGAAATTACACAATAACTTTCTCGGATTCTAGAAAGCCAGTGGCATGGCGGGCGTGTCGTGTCGATCGACTTATTATGCGTGTTCAATGCGTGCTCATGTTCAGTGAAGTCTTGGTCTTGCAAGTTAGAATGATATTAACTAGATGGCGTTGCTCTCAAATTTTAACAAGAAACTTTGGTCTTCAAAAAATATTTATTTGTATTAACTGTTTATTTTAATAGACAAAAACCTGAGGGCCAATTCTCGTAATTAATTTTAAGAACGTTCAAAGTCTGATTCCAGTCTTAGTCTGACAAAAATACTTTTCATCTGCCATTGACATGTATAGTACCTACTAGGTACTTTTAAAATCATTGTCATCTCCCTACATTTTTGACAAGTTTTTAATTGACATTGATTTTCGCTAAGATGCGATTGCGACTAGATTATTAAACGTTTTAATTACGAGAAGTGCTCTTCTGATTTCTCAATATTACAGTCGCATAATTTTAATCTGAAGAATAAAGATGACACTTTGACATATTTGCCAAACTTGTCAACCAAATTTGTCAAACCGCAATAAGTATTCTTCCGTTATAAGTTCAAACCTACATAGACCAAATAAATATTTGGTCTGAGCCTGACTATTGAAAAATCAGCCAAAGTGAAATATTAAAAAAATGTTCGTAGATGGAATGCAGACTTTAGCATTCAAGTTTTGTAAAATGTAATATTTAATTAATATTTTTTTCTTTTGTTACAGATTGCCCTCGACCAACGAACGAATAATTCCTCCAAAATTAGTCAGATCAAGTTCCTAGTAGTTTAGTGTAGTATAAAATGTACAATTCCAATGAATTCTTGCATAGTGCTGGTGTCAGCCGGCACATGCAAGCGACTGGGGAGACTCCATCGCAAAAGACGAGTATGAAACGTCGATCATGCGAGGTCCCTTTAGGCGATATTTCATCAAACAATTTCAAAGTCTCCCTAGGCGATCTTAGTTCAAGTGAAGGACCAAGCTACGATTGCAGATCTCTCCGTTCGGTAAAATCCGAAGATACCCGATCGGTTCGCAGTTACCGACCAATAGACAGTCGTAGTTACAAGAATTTTCGGTCGTCATTGGCTGATATTTCGGGGTTTGGGGGATCGTTGTCTAGGCCTCCTAGTTATGACCAGCTATCTCGCAGGTCTTTAGTGGAAGGGCCTGATGGGCAGGGCATCACTTCTAGCATCGAAGGTGTGCTGTGGTCGGATGAAGAGGAGACGGAGTACTTCTATCATGAGAATATTACTTCGGCGTGGAATGAAGGTGAGTGACCTACCTACTCATATTTTCATATATTATTACTTATTTGTTTATCTTGTTTATTGTTTTATTTATTTATTTATTAAAACTAACACATGTTCACTGACATACAAGTATTAGAATGCAGTTCTAACCAAGAGAAAACTTAGACCGATTTTACAGCGGGTCCCAAACTAAGCACAGCCTGTATCTTGGTGACCCAATTTTTTTTACAATCAGATTTGCTTTCGGTACCTACAATAGATACCTGCCTACTAAATTATAGTCCTACAACTGCGTACCTAGGTCTGATTGACCGGTTTGTACTAGATAGGCTGAAAATTAGACCACTACTTACTAGATAGGCTGAAAAAGGGAACAGAATGTGTTTGGAATGATCTGCCAAATAACTTCAATCAAAAAAGTTTACTGAAACTTGGGGCCTAAAAAGGCCAGTTTGGCAGAATCATAGAACAATTCGTATTACGCAATCTCATCTGTATGACAGTTTTGTATGGAGATTCGTAAAATGCTATAGGTACAACTCTGCCTAAGGGTCAGTTCACACCGCGACGCTTCAAGTTTTCAAGATAGCAATACATTATTATATAGACCTTATCCACTACACAAAAAGGCACACAATTCAGTGAAGTGGGCCGCGCGGCGCTGCGTGGCGTAGCTCGACGTAGTAGACACCACATAACTGAATTGTGTACTTTTTGAGTAGTAGATAAGGTCTATAATTGCTATCTTGTAAACTGCACGCCGCGCCGCGTCGCGTCGCGGTGTGTACTAACCCTTACGCTTTAGGGATACGTAGGTGTGAAACTGTCAAACAGATGAATTGCGTGATATGAATTGTTTTACGATTCTGCCAAAGTGGCCTTTTAAGGCTCCCTTATCCGGATATGGTGGATCAGGCCCGAAACTACCTTCCTTCTTAAGCCTTTTCTTCTACAATACCAGTGAACATCTGACTATTATAAAGACGACTAAATCAAGAATCAATACAACCCAACGCAAATTCGTACAGACACAACTATAAGGAAATGTTCCTAAAAATAACCCCAAACAAGTTTCCCGATCATACCTTCAAGTTCACTGACCTTTCGAGATCGGTGATCAATGTCCGACATTACCATAATTACGGCCTCTGTAATGGATGGATGTAATATTGTAGCAATGTTTGTAAACATTTGGTACGAATTATTGTTGAGGTTGATTTGGAACTAAGTAGTGAGAATTAGGTCTTTAGAAACAACAGTGATTCTGATAACCGAATCGAGACAGCAGAATCGAAGTCAAAAAGTTATTGTACTTATATATCCTACTTACAGAAATAAAATCAAAATATTTTATTTCGCATAACCCTACATGGGCACTTTTGATACGTCAGAATCAGAAGCTAGATGTTGCAAATAAATGGTCAATACTGAAACAAACATTAAATTCACATTATTTATGACCGCATAGGTTAGGTCAGCACAGTTTTTAAAACCTATTAAATAAATAATGTCTACGTAGCGAGTCAGTAATCCTTATTTTTTTAATAATTCATGTACCGTGTACTACTTCCGTGTGGAAACACACGTGTGGAATTATTACCGGAGACTTGCAAAAAAAAAAAACTATTTTTAAGCTGTAGCTTCTCCACCAGCTTACAAGAAACCTAACAACCCAAACACATTCTTATAAAAATATCTCTTATACAACAAGATACAACCTCCTTTTTTACCATTAAGTAACGGATGCAGCCACCGTAATTTAAAAGAAAGACCCATCCCTTTTCCTTTGAAAATAAAATTATAAACGTAACGAGTAACAATAGTTTTTATTTTTGATTCCTCATTATATCTACTTTTTGTTTGACTTCCAACCACAATGTTGACCACATTAATACGTGGATACAGTATTATTGAAGTAAGAGACATTGCACTTCATCATCTGCCTAGCCCTTTCCCAACTATGTTGCAGTCGGTTTCCAGTCTAACCAGATGCAGCTGAATACCAGTATTTTACATGGAAAAACGGCCTATCTGATCTCCTCAACCCAGTTATTGGGTAATACGATAGCCCTTGGTAAGACTGGTTGTCAGACTTTCGGGCTTCTGACTACCCGTAACGACTGTCAAAGATCTACGAATGACAGCAGGGACCATTCCGAGGCACGGAGACATTGCACTTGAGTTCGAATATTTTTGAAGGGTACGGATTCCACTACCTTTTTGAAATTAGTAGCATAAGATAGAAAAGCCTAATCTACACAAATAAATAAAATTTAAATGTTTGTTTGTAATGTCAAAATAACAATTTTTTACTAAATGCATACAAAAGTGTATATCGTTACATAAAACAAAAAACATTTATTTTTTTAATGTTTGTCTGTCTGTTTGTTCCGGCTAATCTTCGAAACGGCTTTACCGATTTTGAGAGGCCTGTCCTGGCAGATAGCTGATGTTATAAGGCGTAAATTAGGGTTCCGCGCAAAAAAATTAAAACGTTATCTGAAATGCACACGAACGAAGCAGCGGGCACAGCTAGTAATCTATAAGAAATTCTACTATTATTAAACCTTTCAGGCATTGAAACACTAAGGTTTTTGTAAGGATTGTGGCAGCAATCACTATGTAATCTTTCGTTACCTACTTGAAACTAAAAAGCCTTTGTCTGCATGAAGAAGTCTGCTCTTACCTGAGAAACACGACATTTCTCCACACAAGACTTTATATTATCCATATTATTATGACGGGGGAGCGGTGAATGCTTATGCGAATCCTGACCCTCGGCCATAGGCAGAGGTGGAACACCGCGGTGGTTTTAAGCCGGTAAGAGACCGGCATGCGCTCTGTCAACCCCACGATGGAGGAAGACCATGAGGATTTCCACCGCGCACCAAAAAAAAAGGTACATAATATGTCCGAGCTTCTGCCAGACTTCTTACATATTTTATAACGTCTGGTTTAAAACACATGCAAAATATAGCCTGCAGCGCTGGTCGCTAATCCACTAATAATACTTATTATAAAAATAAAAACATAATAACGAGGATGACTAAAATATGAGTTCCCACCAAAACACGTCGCCGTACCGACTCCTGCGCATGGGGCTATCATTTTGTGATTCTGCATGGTGTTTTAACCAAATTATACCAGTGCCGAGCAAGTTTCGGCTCTTCCGAATAAAGCACGAGTATCTTTCGGCATTTTTAAGTGGCTCCGATTATAAGAACCTGTTTCGTTTTGTTTATTTGTCTTGAAGCTTAGTTCGTGGGTAGGCAGGGAGGGGTGCGGTGCGGTTACTTCCAGGGACATAACAAATTATTGAAAAAAAAGTAACTTTCTTGACATTATACTTCAGTGTACAATGGCTTATAGATAATTCTAGAAACACCAAGATTGACTACTAAGAAAAAATTTTTTTTTTTTTTTCATAAAGATATTTCATTTATTTGTAAACATAACAACACAGAAAGAACACAATCCCATATCCATACTAATATTATAAATTCGAAAATAACTCTGTCTGTCTATTTGTATGTTACCTTTTCACCCCTAAACCACTGTACGGATTTCGATAAAATTTGGCAGAGAGATAGATTGCATCCCGGGGAAGGACATAGGATAGTTTTTATCGACTTACCTCGCGGGCGAAGCCGCGGGCGAAAGCTAGTAAGATATAAAATAACAAATTTGGGAAAAATATGCGTCACATCCACGCCAAACGGCCATTGGTCAGCATGGTGCTGCGACCCTAAGCGATGCGTGTGTTAGCGAAAGACACAAGCGGTAAAATACAGACAACAGATTTCAATAAATAAAAAATCAAAGAGGAACATCGATTAACTTTATCAGTTAACCTTTGAACCTCATAATCTTAATAATAATCAAGAGTTTACCACAGATACAGTTTTATGACGCAAAAATGAGATAAATTGATTCAGATAAGATGAATCATCTTTTACCAAAAGTGGTTTCATTAAGTATTTTGAACCTGAATACAAATCTGCTCAAAGCCTTCGTGGATCATTAGCATGATTTTATGAATGAAGATAATATTTATCGGATATTTTAAAACCAAAATAACTCATTACCATAACCGTTTTCAGGAAGTCGGTGAGCATCCTTAGTTACCCAGTCCCGATAAAATTGAATATCCAAAAATTTTATGAATAAATTACGTAGGTAACTACGTTAAAAACTTGGATGCATAAGCTTCGATAAAAGATAGATATCATTGCAACGTCACAGACATGATACAACATAGTATTCACAAATGATTGACAACTAAATCAATTTTTTTATTAGACTGAAGCTTTAGTGAGACAGTGCTTTCTTACCCAAACCATTACTAACGTATGGATCAAGTTCAGAAGACTGATAGATATTTAGTTATTCCAAAGCTTCCTCTCTCCTACTATATTCCTGCTGTACCTGACAACCACAATTATCACTATTTTAAGTTACCACCTAAGTTCACATTGTGGAATGAAAATATATGATTGAGTATTGAGTATTTCAATAAACCCTGTACCTAATTGCTGACGATCCTTCAGGAACAAAAACAAAAAAAAAACTGGATCAAACCGGAATGAAGAAGTTTATAGTGGTTAATACAGACATTAAAACTGAAGAAGAACTAGCAGGGGATCGAGGAGGGGGGGGGGTTCAGGGGATCAGACAGGAATAACTCACTTGGACATTAGTTGCGTTGGGTTACCTGGAAATCTTTAACCAGACTCCGGACCCAGGTTGGTTGAAGCAAGGAAAATTTGTTTAGGTGGAGGTTCATAGACGACTCCGCCTTGGAGTGTAAATATAGTGCTGTTCCACAAACGATAGAACACTTAATAATATTCTGTCAGTTGCACGTTACATGAAATGATGGACGTTAGTGATAGTGCCCAGCATCGCGCCCAGTTTCATAGCGAAATTCGTCCTAAGGTGACATTGCAGTTACTGACGATGTCCTATATAGCTTCATCAACATTCTTGTTAGAAAACAAAAAACACTTCAGTTCCTATTCACCAGCAAAACTTTTAAACAAAAACAATTAAACCTGCTATTTCCAGATAGCCTTTCTAGGCAACATACATAAAGCTCTATAAACAAGCCAGTTTCCTGCAGATTGCATCTTGATCGATGAACTGAGTCGTTCACAAGCACTAATTGAGGACCTAGTAATGAGACTACCGTGCTGAATCAACTTTCTTGTTCTCATGGACTTTTTATAAAAATACGAAAGTTAAACCGAAAAGTATTTCAGATTTGTAACAAGCGTACATTTATAGATAAAGAAGAGGTTCACTAGAACAATAATATATCACGCATAAATTTTACATACTTGGTAGTGGGAAGACTTTAGATGACTTTCAATGGTCAACGAATTTCTGACTTGATACTTGAATATTATTAGTATTCCCAAAACTGTATTTTCTATGTGGAGTTATAACTGTTTCACAACAAAGTTCCTCAAAAAAAGTCAAAAGGATTTGTGAAATATTATATTGACTTCCTCCACATATTTACAATATTGAACAAAGATAATATACTAGCAGATATCCCTAAACAACCTCATAAAAAGATTGGCAATGGCTAGAAACAAAAACAGCGCAATGCACATTGTACCTAAGGGAAAGAACTAAGAAAAATCACTACTATAAAACAACCAGAGGCAAGAGCCTCTGGTTGTTTTATAGTAGTGATTTTTCTTTAACAGGCCATTTCAAGGTAATAACTCAATAACTCTTTTATCTAATCCCAATCCAAGCTAATTTCGAGCAAAAAGAAATCTCATACAACTACATAAAGTGCTGCTAACCACGGGTGGTCTCAATAAATATCTGATAAAAAGTTGATCTTTATGTAATAAGGCACTAAAAACTAGCATATGAATTAACTGCGAGTTACAAGTTAAATGTGCAAGTCTTGACCGTTAACGTAGAAAAAGTAATGTGCACATAGCCGCCACTATTTGCTTGTAAAAGAGTTTTATGAGTGATAAAATAAAGGAGAAAATGTTTATTTGGGTTATAAAGTAACGCGCACATTATAGATCCATAATTTTATCGCCAACACTACTTTGCAGCAAACTGCATTTTACATTGTCAACACTAGTTTCTTAAATATTCTTCTGAACATTCAATTCACTATATTTTCAAATAAAGTATCATCCTTATGCCTATTATTCCAATTTGCAGCATCATGCCACCTTCATCGCCATGAGAGTGATTAGAAAGGGTCTGATTATATGACGTGAGTTTAAATCCAAACCTTTCTAGCAATATCATCTTTCATAAACACGATCTTTTTTCGATTTCTTGGCCTACGTCGATTCTTAAAGTTTCCACATTCACACTCAAAACTTTTGTCATAACATTTTCCTCAAACAACAGCACATGATCAGGAGCTTGTTCAAGCTTCATAATTGAGATCGAAAAGATTTCAATAACAATGTTTTAAGAAATTCTCAGTTGAGCTTTTATCCTTTTTCATTCAATGTACCTTTATCACATAGTAATCTCACAAGCAATAGAGATCTAATTGGCACAAGAGAGTGCGTCTAAGACTTGACAGATAAATCGGAATTAATACGATCATTGAGAGTTAATTGAACGTTGTTCAGTTTGCCCACTTAGTAGAGAAAATTGCAGTGTAATTGTGTCCGTAGGTAATGAGGAAAGTGTCTTGTTAAAGGGAAATTAGAGAAAAGCTTTGAGGTTTCAGTTTTTTGCATATCACTGCGAAGAGTAATATGACTTGGATGCTAGTGGAAATTGCATTGGACGGATGTTGTAGAAGAAACTAACCTCCTTTGTGATGTCCTTTATCATCATCATTCTCCTGGTCTTGTCGGGGATCCTTTAAGAGGTCTTTGTTTAAATTTCTTTTAGACAGATATTACTACTGCATCATTGAGTTTACTATTGATAAACAGGTATGACGATTCCGACTTGCTAATTAAGCACTATGATTTTATTTATTCCTGTCTACCTGACATATTTTAAATTTAATTATTTTTATAATCTATTGACATGCCACCTTAATTTTATTGTAATTGCTTATGTTAATTTTGTACGCCATAGATATTGGCAAGGCATAGTGTGCATAATTTTGATAACAACACTATCTGTAACCATACCTATGTTAACAAAATAAATGATTGACTGATTGACCTTATCCAAATTTATTTGGGGCCGGCGCAACATGTCTTTTTCTTCGGTATTTATCTCAGTAGTCACCTTCATAAACGTATGATTTGCGTTGATCCAGAGTGCACCAATCCAGTGATGGCCAATCAGCGGCTGCTCTATTCAAATCCAGCACTCGATTTTTGGTGCTGGACTGGATTAAAAGGTGTTGCCGAAGGTCAGATGCGTTATTTTAGTTTCTGCTTTCCTCTCTATCCTGCTCTTAAAATCTTAGGTCACCATTGACTCCGGAAACATATCAATACGAGTTACCACGACAATTCTTTACCCGCCACAAATGGACAAAACCAATTAATTTGCCATTTAATTTCCGCAAACAAAACGATGTCTTATCTTTGTTTTAAAGTACATAAATGTTTCAGGATAAGCCCTATCTATAAGGCGACTGATTGCATTGGTTCAAGTAAAAGGAACTATAAAATGGTATCGAACGAGAACTTTGTGATAAATTTTATTTTAAATACTTACTTTCCTGTATTTAAATTGTTTATCTTGAAGGGTGGTAAAAAAGGCCTCTATATGAGTTCGTTGTTGTGGCATAGTTCTAGGTTATGCATCATCTCGATGCATACATAATGTTAATATATAGTTGTGCATTTGAGTCGAAGTAAAAGGGCCTGCAAGTAGGCTGGCACTCTGTGGGTACTATTATCTCGTCTAGACGCTTAGGTACTGTTACAAGTCTCAAGTTAACAGCGATAAGCGATAGATAGAGGTGTTAAACTTGAACCTTACTTGCTAAGTAATAAATAAAATCGTTGCTAAGTAATGGTTAAATACAACACGTATTAGTAAAGAACAACGTTTATTGGGTTTAAGAAGTTACCACAGTAAAAGAAAGAAAGATGAAAAAATAAATGTCAAGATAAACAAACACAAATAAATATATCATCTATTGGAATCACGAGAAGGAACAAAGACGATTTATTAGGTATTTTATTGGTTAACAAAACTATATATTAAGGTGGAGGATGGTGGTACTAGTACTAATTGATTATGATGATATGGGTATATGGATTTTTCCCTTCTCTTATGAGGAAAAGCGTAAAGTCATAGCTGATGAAATAAACACTATGGAAGTTAAAGAGTAACATTTGATTTTAAGTAACTTTATTATAAGGTTAACAGTGATTTCCTCAGCAAATGCAACAAAATAATAAGCCAGAATAATTACACAAAACACATAACTCCACACAAATCCATATTTATTTAAGACACCTTACTAGTAAATTACCCCCATTGGGAATCGTATTTACAGCACATAATTTCGGATTCCATTTAAACTGTTAATTAAACCCAAAGAAATCTTTAAATCGCTGTAATAAACTACATTTTGCAATAGACTACAAGACAAGATAAGGATTGGACAAACAGTAATCCGATATTGCCAAAATAAGAAAACATGATTGCTGGAAAGATGAATATCTGGATTCGTTGGGACTTGTGTTTTTAAATCTTATTTATGTGGTGCTGAAATTGTATCCCCTTCTTGTTTGAAAGGTCAGGCAGCAGTCGGTTTTGGTGAATTATTAATTATTTTTTCAACCTCCAGCTGGGCTTGGAATTTTCTTCAATGTGCTTCAACTTTAACATGCTGTGGCATTGTAAGGCAGTGTCAAAATGATTTCTTGTATATCATTTTGAACTTTGTCTACAAATTCCACCTCTTTTCTTTCTTCTTGCACATCGACTGTCTTTTCTTCTTCATTCTCTTTTTCTTCAATTTGTCCTTCGTCGTTTATGTTTCTGTCCAGCTTGATTTGTCCATGTAATCAACATACACCTATAAGTACCAACCAAAACAAATTATGCACCAGAGTGGACACCATGGGAATATTCTTACTAAAATGGATTAATCCTTTAAGAAAGTAAATCGCTCCACATATCCACAAGCTTTCACATCCCCACTAAAATCTAATTACCAATCATCCAGAATATACACTTGAGCCATCCAGTTATTATAACCACACACGGCACTATATATGCAAATCAGGAGAAAATGATGCCGCTAATAACACAGTTTACCCTTTGATTAAGTGCACTTGGAGTAACCGTTGCGACCTGAATATGCTTACATTAGTTTTGCTTATCTTCAATGTCTCATTGACCTAGTGGAAGTCGGCTTTAAAATGTGAGGTTCAATTTGATAAGCTCGGGAGAGGTGGGAACGTGGGGTTGTTTGATAATTTATCAGTGGCAAGACGCTTGCATATGTGATCGTCGAGAACTTATCTTCATGAAACAAAAAAATTCGAGGATTTTGTCATACTATGTGTGGTTTATCTCAAACTCAAAGCATTTATTCCAATTAAACCGTTTACAGGAAATTTTGAGCTGTCAAAGGAGTTAGTCAGAAAGAAGAAGCTAGTTGCCCATTCTAAAGCTTCCTGTTTAGAAGAACGGGCAAAAAAACTCTTTTAAAATATTATTATTACGAAACTCAGCATTGATACTCTTGGGAAAAATAGAATAATAAAAATGTCACAAAGTTGGTTTCGGTTCAACCCAAAACTGCATTCGGTAGGCATGTTTAGGTACATTGAAATCAAAACAATAGTAATCTCAATCCCTATCAAAATCGTGAATCGCAAAGGCTCATTCTATTTCAGTACCGAGATTTATATATGGTCTACCTACTTCACTTGTATAAATCAGTCATCGATAACAGCCCTTATCTGTCCTATACAAATAGGACTCTTTTCAAATAAGCTACTGCGCTACTGAATAGATACGGTACTCGTATTGTGTTATCTGCTCTCTGTATCCACATTTTTCTAGATTATTTTTATTATTCTCATCATTCTGTCGTATTTATTGACCACCAATGAGACCAACTGCTATTATATAGATTTCAGTTTCATTAGAAATCTATTCTTCAGTCAGTGCGTCAGTTCTGAAATCCATTGAAATAGTATTTAACTCAACAAAACTTTACTCCAAGGCTTTTCGCAACACACTATTTCTCAAACAAACATTGTCCCTATTTAATATACACTTTACGATTTCATGCCGATTTCCGTCCAAAGGAAAACAAAGTATTTTCCAACTAACCATGTTTAAGAGGTCAAAAGTCAAGTTGAAATAATAGATTCTTTTGTTTACAACTGAACAAGCTTCCGGCACCCTTATTGTCGGACAAAACCTGCGTAAACGACGTGGTTACCATATGAAAGGTCCTTTACACCAACGTTGGAGTTTGCAATATAATATTAGCATATGCCAAAGCTGATAAAACCAATCACGATTTTCACACAGCCGTACGCGTCGCTTTCGACGCTATACAAGCTAGTGCACGTCAATTTGTAGTTGAGGTACTGAAATCTCATGATATACGACGATATAACGGAGAATTACTATTCCTAAATCATTTTCTTCGTTATGAGGTCTGCCATTAAGTGAATTTTGCTGTAATATAGAGAACAGTGGTGGCCCAGTGGTAACAGCCGCGACTTACGTCTTGTAGGTCGTGGGTTCGAACCCAAGCAGGCACATTACTTTGTGTAAATTATTTCTTCAACAGTGCTCTCAAAACGGTAAAGGAAAACATCATGAGGACACCGTCATGTCCTAGACCCAAAATTTTTAAGACATCTACCAACCAGCAATGGGCCCGCGTGGTGGATTACGGCCGAGATTACAGAGATGAGGCCTGTGTCCCAGCAGTGGTAACATTAAAGGCTGATTATGCTGTAACGTGATGGTGTTGTTATAGTTGTAGTCTGCTTCATGAAAAGCAAGAATAAAAACGAACCAGTATCGCATATTGATACCAAAGTCATTGAAGAAGTAAGAGGTTGTTGTAGAGAAAATTTAATGTTAATTTGGCATTTTACGAACTCATGTGAGCTTTGGCATTTCAGTTTCAATCAGGCTCTAGCTAGAGGAACGATCAATATTTTACATTGTTTGATTTATTTCACAGTTTGTTGCACCTAGGTGAATTTTAATTTTCAGTGTACTATTCCAATAATTATTGTAAAATTATCGATGTTTCACTATCTCCAACTGACCATTTAATCGATTTACCGTCAACATTTTTATATGTTTCCTTTTCCTTCAGCAATAAACCTTACCACAATATAATAGCTTCGAGTTGATCTCAAGAGCCGTCGCCGCCAGTAGCTTTCGTGTCCGCTTTCCAACGACCACGGCTCTAAATAATAACATTCACACGGTACACGTATTTAAATAAATACGTATCAACTTTCCCGGGCACAACACTAGGGATTAGGTCGAATCGATTTTAGAATCGATCCCTGTTATAAATCGTTTTGGGAAGGTCCAATTTGAATTTTGAGTCCCACTGTAGTATCGATTGAATATATTATTGATTTTTTTCATGTTGCTTCGAAAACCGATAATAATTAATTCAAAAGATGCTCTGCATTAACAAAAGTTAAGCAGACTGAGGCGAAAAGCGGATTTGGACAGTGGACCAGGGATAACAATTGCTACTAAAATATGATGACAGATTTCTGCTTTCTCTGGCAGATGAATTGTAATTTCGTAAACTACGCCTTTGCGGAAGCAAAAACCATTATTAAATTCAAGTAATCTGTAAAACCCCATCAATATCCACTTGTTTATATTCTAAATCGGATTAAACAGCTTTGCATTCAGCCTATATTTTCCCAACCCACTTCCACACTTCAAAAACGGTTTCTACTCAACATTTTCTGATCAATCACCGCAATCATTGATAGCTATATATAACACGGTGTGCCATATTGAGAAAATTGAAATCGACTTAATCGCTAGCTAATCATCGATCACGAGTAACGACTCTATAGATGCGTTTTATCGATTATGACAGGTTCGATTTATCACGACTAGCATCTTGTGTCCCTTCACTAGTTGTGTGCAGAAATGACAGAAATATTTACGTCCTACTCTCACATGTAAACACGTTTGATGACATTAGAGACTTAGTTATCTTGGCGTCATGTATTTATTACTTGAAGTTATTCCTAATTGCTGCTAGATGTTATAGGAATGTGGAATTCGTAATTAAGTTTTCTCGCAGTTAATTTGCTAGTTCTTGTGAGGAATGGGTAGTGAGCTGCTGGTTCCGTGTTTGTAATCAAGCTGCTCTTTCTTTATCTTGAACTAGCTGTTTCTCGCGTCTTTATCTGCATACAATCTAAAACCCCCCGTTTGACCTGTAATACTATTCTGTAAAAATCTCACCGTGAAAACTTAGGTGAAGTGAGCTGTAAATAGGGTCAATCCCTAACATCAGATGGAATAACAGCTCACTTCACCTTAGTTATCACGGTGATCTTTTTACGGATAGCGCCGCTGTGCAGGTTTAGAGTTTATATAAAAATCATCTTGATGGTCTGTCAGGAAGTTTTGTAACTATTTTCTTTATTTTTGTGTGTGTCGTCAAAAGGATAAAAATAGTAAAGAAAAAATTTATAGCAGTCATTTCTTATTCAAATAAATAATAATTATTAATTCGATGCGGACGAGTACTTCGACGCCTAAGTGTCCTTTGTTTTTGTATTTATTTGTATAGCAAGTTAGTAATTTAATTTAGTATCTAGTGTAAATAGTTAGTTCCAAATAAACTATTGCTGTTTTTGGAATTTAAAGGAACCAAAATATCAGTCTGAAATCTGAAAAAGTATATAAATAATTTTATACAATTTATTACTTCGCAAAATCACAAAAAAACATGAATTATTTTCTGGCGAACTGTCTCAGCAAGGTAGACAAATTAACAAAGACATTCATATATCAAACAGAGACAAGGAAGACAGAAAATATTACTACCGTTATACAAGACAAATAAGTTGATTCAATCTGAGAGACTGTAATTAGGGTGAGGGGGACGGTAACTGACTTTGAAAAGTTATTAATAAATATATCGTATTATATTTTTTTTAGACTACGCTTGGGGAGGTCGTTGCCGTCGAGGTAGACCACGGCGAGGATGGTGTGACGATCTGAAAAAATTTGTAGGGCCAACATGGCCAGAGATCGCACAAGCCAGGGAGGTTTGGAAAGAAAAAGGGGATGTCTTTGCCCAGCGTGGGACACAATCAACTCATAGCAGCCCACTACTGGAAATAGGCCTCTCCTAGGCTGCGCCAAAACACCCTGTCGTCCGCCTTCCGCATCCAGTCCGTCCCAGCCTCCTTCTTAAAGTCGTCGGTCTTTCTAGCTGGGGGGCGTCTCACACTACGCTTGCCGATACGCGGTCTCTACTCTAGGACTCGTCTGCTCCACCGGCCATCGGTCTTTCGACAAACTTGGCCAGCCCACTGACACTACCACTACCACTGGACGATAATACGAATATAAGCTATCTGACCTCCACAATCCAGTTACTGGGTAATACAAAACCCCTTGGTAAGACTGGTTGTCAGACTTTCGGGCTTCTGACGACCCGTAACGACTGTCCAAGATCCACGAATGGCAGCTGGGCTAACAAAAACAATAATAATAATTTTATTCGTAAATTATGGAAAATACGTGGATATTTCTAGATATAAAATATAGGTATGGTATGTTTTTTATACACTACACCATATTATTTTATTTATAAATTAAATGTTCGAATACAGAGATCTTCAGCCCACACTCAGTACCAATAGTATGCAAGAGAATGTCAAAATGCAAATGCAAGTCTATGCAAATTCTGACTAAAAGTGGCTTTTGACAATGCACCTCAGTTTTTCGTAAACCCTGACTAAACAATGGTCTTGCATGACACATGCCTTTGCATATTGTTGTGCATAACTTTGCACATTGCCGTTGTGGACTGAAGAGCTTAGTCTATGAGTATGCACTCTTGCTTAAATAGAATTACGAAACCTTACGTCAAGTTCGTGCCTGTAGCTATAGATGGCGTTACTTACCACGTTGAAAGTCTAACAAAGATTTACATATTGCAACAAAAATAGACGAGTGTTTTAAATTACTTTTTGAATGATGTCTTGAAATCTTATGAAAACTTATACTTAATTAAAAATATTGCTCCTGAAATACGCTTTATCAAAAGAACGTATAAAAAATGAATCACGTAAAGCAACCCAGAAAATTTCTAAATTGTTACTAGACAGTAATTACCTACTGAAACTAATCTAAATTAAATTAACATCAATTCAAACTCAAAACTCAAACACAAAGCATTTATTACAATTAAACCATTTTCAGGCACTTTTGAATTGCTATGGAGTCGGTCAGTCAGAAATATGAAGCTAGTTGCCCATTCCAAAGCGTAGTAGATACCTACCTGCCGACTCCAACTTATTTGGGAAAAGGTTAAGCAGATAATGGTACCTATGAAATAGAATGGGCAAGAAACTCCATGGACACTCTTTTAAATTATATTGTTACAAAAATATTAGTTACAAGTTACAATGATTGACAACTGGTATATTCACCTCACACAAAATACAAAAATAAACCACAATTATTATCGGGCCCAAAGTTTAATCAACTGACTTTCGCATTACTTTCACTCGTGAATCAATTATGTGCCGCTTTACTTAATCTTAGAGCGAATTTAAGCAATATTTTATGACTTAGCACTTTGATTAAGTAAAGTTTATAAGTAACTTGAAGTAATGTTGTGCTTACTCGGTAGCCTGCTGAGAAATTAATGTAATTGTACGTAATTATGTGGAAACAAAATACTTATGTTTAACTTATGTTTTTCAAGTTGCACAAAGAGGCTTGTTACGTAAGTTGGTAGCTTCGTAATAATAATTAACGTCACTTAACTCACACGTCACTAAAATTATGTTAAAAACAGTGAAGAAAAAACAATATGTTGTTTAACAAAAATTTATAAGGATCTATGCAGATGTTTGCTGAATATACCTTAAAATAATTAGTTATGTTTGCTGAATATGAGCCTCCCTAAAATAATAAGTGAAATGCTATAACGCGAATGATGATTATAGTAGGTACATTGCTTAACTTAAATACAAAAGAAAAGCTTTAAGATGATGGCAGAAGTAAGCTTACCTACATAATATATTTTAACACAATAAAGTTTGAACATCATGTTTTGGTTTGACCGTATTCAAGCAGGACTGGGTATCTTGGGGCTTATTTCTTAATAGAAGATTTGTTTTTACACACAACAAAAAGTTTATTTTTTATTCTTCTTTTTTCAAAAACTTATCAACTACTGACGCTAAGAGAACCTTGAAATCTAGCGAAAAATGCTTCTAAGATAAGACTTCAGCAACTTTAACTGCTTTGGCTTAGGTACAGACGCCAGCACATCAACCTACTACAATCTGTCAAATTTATTTAATAGATTTTCAACTTTATCGCTAAAGCATAAGGTTCAAAGTTGATTGGGAAAATTTGACAGTTTCGGGTAGGTTGATGTGCTGGCGTCTGTACTTGCGCTTATGTAGGTACTAGGTGTTTCCACTCATCAAACCAGCTGCGCAACACACCCATACAATTTAATTCCGACACAATAATTGACAAACTTTCATTGTTTCCTCGTCCCTATTAGTGGAAATAAGATTGTGCAAGACAATTGTTTGTCTTAATATAATAAACACGTTCATAGACCGTGAATTGAATGAATTGTTTAACGCCTTACATGTTGTTTGTTGTGGCCATAAAATAAATTCGCTTGCGGAAAACTCAGACTTTTTTCTAAATAACATTACCTACAGGATAATTTTTTTTTTTCGAACAAACATTTTCTCAACCAAATCACCTGTGTCTACACGGTTCAGTAAACTTACTTGGGTGAAATTCTATGATTTAAATCATACAAATGGTTATGGACTATCATAAATATGCTTAGATAGCATTGGGTTAAAAACTTATCAAATGTCGTAATTTTATGAGATACTCGTATTACAGCGAAAGCTCTGTATTGAACACGTCGTCTCTGAAGCTCCTATTACTAGATAATGGGTCAAAACTACCGTTTAGTAACAACAAAGAGAAAATTTATCCTATATCCCAAAACGTAAGATTGCTTTGAAAAGGTGTAACTAAAACAATGAAGCAACTCGGCCTAGCTGGCTGAGATTGAGCGAATCATACACGTGTTTCAACAGAATCAAACAGGAGTTCCATACAGAGAGAGTAACTGAGGGCTTCAATAGGGTAACTGTGCAGGGAAAAGTTAGAGGAACCGGCCCTTTCATTATGGTCCTTCATTTTTAGTCTTTGGAAACGAAAGGAAAAAACGCTTATTTTTAATTTGCTTTTTATTTGCGCTTAATTTTTCTTTCGAGGACATGACGGTTACCTAACGATGATTTCCTTCACATTTTTGAGAGCAGCGGTGATGAAATAATTTACACAAAGTAAAACGCCTGTCTGTGTTTGAACCTACGACCTGCAACTCGCAAGATGTCGAACAAACGAACAGCACTTTGCTGTCGACTGAGCCAGCTTAAGCTGTCGACAGAGCGAACTTCAGCTGTCGACAGAGGCAACTGGCAAAGCAACTGCAACTGTTAAAAAAAGGAATTGCTGCAGTATTCGACACGCTGACTGCTGCCCACGATGGTGACAGCATTGTTGTAGCGCGCCGCGAACGTTATTATATTCTATTTGAAGTTGACTGACAAAGCAGCGCGCACGCTGCGCTCATACTGTAGCTGTCGCCATTGGTTGCTGCATTTGCTATCGACAGCTGAAGTTGGCTCTGTCGACAGCAAAGTACTGCTCGTCTGTAGTCTGTCTAAGTCGCGGCCGTTACCATTTTATTTTGCCTCCACTGCTAAAACCTGGATGGAACACCCTTAAATTGCCTTCACGCTGTAAGCAAGCATGTTGGCTTGTGCTTGTTCTTCTCTGAAAAAAATAAGACTTAGGTATGTCATGCAAAAGGCTATGAAGACATTAATACTCCTACGGGAAATATTACTTATCAAATTCCAAGTCACAAATGTTCCTTTAACTCTTTCTCACATGGTCACCATGCAATTCAATCGCAGTTATTGGAAAGGCAATGTTTAAGCCAGATGCGCCCGTGCAACTAACGGACGTAAATATTTACACTTTTTCTTTAGCTTCCGTAATATAATTAAAGTAAAAATAGTTTACTTTTAAGGTACGTTTGTTTAATATCTACCTTTATGAAGTTGGATGAGGAAATCTTTGTAAAAGATTGCTTGGGTCTTTCTGGGTATAAGTTAAACCATATGTTGTATGTTAAATAAACTTGAGTTACTATTAATGTGTTTTTATTATGAAACTGTGGTGTATGTTTTATTGAATGTATGTTTTTCTGTTCACATTTAAGCATCCTGTGGATTGCACCCAGCTTTCATAATGATATACTGAGAAACAGGGTAAGAATAACTGTTGAAAAGCGTATTTTTATACCATACCTGCTCGGAAAATACCTTATTAAATATTATACACTGAGGCGGAAAGTACGTCATCACTGTTGTACTTTGCGTAGCTAACTTATTTAAATATAGTATAAAGACAAAAAGTTTCTATCAACAAGCGCAAAATGGTACTGGCCACATACTTTTGCTGATCATTCATACCAATATTAATCTCCCTGTCAAAAGTATTACATTGAGTTTTAATAACTGGTTAGTAATCGATTACTTTCTGCCCTTGGTGAACAATAATTGTTTATTTTATTAATTTTATAGAACATACAGTCTTGCTCAGCTGTTAATCAGAAGCCTTTCTTATTTCGTAGAGCCTCCTTTAAAGTTTTTTCCTCATTTTCCTGTCTCTGATATTTGTTTTTCTTTAGTTCACTTCATGGGATATCGTTTCTATAGTCTCTCTAATAGAGAAACAGAATAGAAAATCTTCAGAACTATAACTAAGAACCACAGCTCAGATCATGGCCAGGAATGCCCATAATTATCATCACGGAAGCCATTCAACTATTATAAATTCCATAACGGCGCATCTAGTGACCGCTTCTGATAAATTCAATGATTTACTGCTAATTCTGCTTACCATTCTATCACACTTTCTGATCGTACTAGGGACTTATATAGATTGAAGTCTAACTTAGAAATGGCAAGGCAGAAGTATGCCTTAGTTGTTATGGTTATAATTATTTGCAATGTCTACTTTTAAGGGGAAATGTTGATATAGCTTTAGTTCAATCAAGGTTGTTTTTGTTGAGATAAGCTGTTTAGTAAGGGTTCTTAATTCTTACAACTGTAGCTTTGACATTAATTCAATTCAATATAACAGTTTTGAATGAAAACCTGCATATAAAAAAAATATAAATGTCCATGTCAAATTCAGATTAAAGAAAAGTCAGTTTAACACTAAGCTCCGCTAATGAGACACAATTGATTTTCTATTGTATCGTAACCCATAGGTTATGCGTGGAGCTTGATCGGTTAAATAAAATTCAAATTAAAGATAACTCTGACTAAAGCAATTTTGTAAGAGGAAAATGAACAATCTAACTGCGGATGTAAACAACCAAACGCCAAATTATTTATTTTTAGCATATGTTTTCCCACTGCAGAGCAAAGGCTTCAATTTCTTCATTCCACTCGTCCCGGTCTTGAGCTAGTGTGGACCAATCCTGTCTGTAGGCGTGGACTTCATCCCGCCATCTTCTCTTGGGTCTGCCTAGATGTCGCTGGACGTTTTCTAGGACCTACACGGAGGTAGCGAAAGTATGAAGTTGTAAATATTTATAAAAAGGTTCCACAATCTAAACAGGGACTTATTTACACAGATTACATTACAAGGAAAAATGTATCAAAAAACTTAGCTCCCATTACTTCTCTATACAAATAAAAAATATCCAAGATCACAATTCAAGAATAAATAAAACACAGCACAGTGATCAATTAAAACTATTTTTACAACTAGTCCATCAATCAAGCAAATTATTCATGACATTTGCTTTCATAAAACTTACGAATGTTCAGTCAATGTTAGCAAAAACTTGATTAGGTTAAAGCAGACTGTTGATTAAATTTGAAAGCTTGTATATCAATAAGTAATGATTGAATATCTCAATGGCGTATTACATTGACAGGCTGCTTGTGTGACCTACTAGGCTATGGCACTGAACTGGGTGGTTAGAGGATGATGAATATCTTTATTATTTTAATTCCAAAGTTAGTTTTAATTGTTTTATGTAATTTTTCAATTCTAATATTATTTGGACCTGTTTCTTGTCTTCTTTTTCTTAGTGTGTCGATGGCAATCTAAATGGACTCGTCCCAGAATTCGGATTCGTGTTTGGCGCCATCACTATGTGCGCCATTTATAGCCACATCTTTTCTTTAACGAGTATTTGTACTAGTATTATTTAGTATTTTGTTTTCAGCCATTACAATCTTTCACAAATCCTTATATTTTATAAGCATTAATTATTTGACTTGTTAAATTAGCTTCAGCTTTAAATTAAGTACCTATATTAATGCTTAACAAAAATATTACAACGATTTACAATAAAACATGAATTTGTTAGAGGATTTTAAATTCTTTATAACAATCATAGTTTCTCACACAATGCAGACAACTTGCAAAATATATTTAGCTTAGTCCAGAACCTTTATGGGAAAGACACACAAGCACATAAGTGATTCATTCAAACATAGCTACTGAACTTGTCTGAGGGTGCAACATAACAATGGAACAGGTTGCCGCCGTTTATAGCAAACAATTTACTTATTAGACGAGAGAAAAATTGAGCCGCTAAGATGTACTCGTGGGTTTTGAATTCTTGGAATGCTTAGGAACAAGAATTCGATTCAGAAGAAGCTTAAATACTTGAGTAGCATAATTACTGCTTCTTTCCGTTTCTGTATGGCTAGTGTTTTGGTTACGGTTGTAGTTTATTACTGATCTGAAGTCTGTAAATAAATTCCGTGCTAGTTTTTTTTTCTTTTTCATATAAATTTACTTCCTCTCGTGCAACTAATAGGTTTAGTCATACCTTCTTCAACAAGATTGTGAATTTCATAAATGAATACGTACTTTTTGTTTTAGATGTATGCTCTGATCTCAGATTTCGAAACCAATCTTCTCGTAAAGCTAGCCACATTATTCGGAATTTGAACTTCAGCACGAGTCCAAGGATAAAAGTCCTCTTAACAACGAACGATATCAATACCTGTGATCAGCAGCATTTTAGGAGCCCGCGAGCAACTTTTTGCGTTCAGCCGATGAGTCACAGAGTCAACGTACGGAACCCAACCGCGCGCCTTTGATGGTACTTTTTACTTTAAACCTTTTTTGCAAACCTTATCCAGTCGAGATGAATTCAATATTATTTACATTAATAAATTCTTCGCGTTGTATTTCTGTGTTGATGGGATCTGTATCGGTAACTTTAAAGTTTATGTTTTTAATAAAGTTGTAGGTATTGGGTCATTTATTGGGTCGGCTATTGGAATTTGGTGATCATCTGATGGCGCGTGGATTACTCGATTCTACGTTTACAAATACATCTTGGAAACGTAAATATGTGGTCTGTCACAGTGTATTATTTTGACCTTCTAAAGTGCCATTTATGTGCCCATTTGAAATAAACGATTTCACTTAGACTTTGACTTTATGGTATATTTACAATTAACAGAAATATGTAGAAAAATACGAGGAAATTTTTGAACTACTGTCGTACACTATACATATTTTTATATACATGGTGACAGGAACATAGACGCGCAAACTGAAACCATGAAATGATCAGCATTATGATTCTAGACCTAGACCGGCTAGCGGCTGGACCGACCAGATAAAAAAAAAACCGGCCAAGTACGTGTCGGACCACGCACAATGAAGGGTTCCGTAGTTGGAATGAATTTATCCCAAGAACAAACTTAACATTGTAGTTGAAAAACATGTTCTCCCATACATTCCAACTGAAAATGAAAGTTTGTACGCACAATATTGAGAGATTTACCATGTTGTTTCAAGATCATAGACTTCTTATTAATTTTCCTGTAATCTATAGGTATAGAACTATTTTCAGTTTTTTTTTTTCAAAATTTTAGGCTCAGTAGTTTCGGAGATAAGGGGGGGGGGGGGGAATGGTAAATTTCCGTCTATTGTCTTAAATAACTTTAAAACAATTTACTTTAAAATTATGAAAAACATATATTTGAGATCCTCACGGTAAGCCCTTTCATTTGGTATGTCACACGGTACAGATGGCGAAACTTTTTTTTTAAATTGTCTATTTACCCCTCAAAAATGACTTCCATTTTCAAAACTCATTTATTTACGTTACACGTCTGTGTTTGGGTCACAGAGATTCAAACGTGTACCAAATTTCAACTTAATCGGTCCATAAGATTCGGAGCAAATTGGCTGTGACAGACGGACAGACAAACAGACAGACAGACACACGAGTGATCCTATAAGGGTTCCGTTTTTTCCTTTTGAGGTACGGAACCCTAAAAAACTACTATTTCATAGAAAAGTGCACCTACGCAGTCAAATTTCCATTTGATCGCGTAGGTGCACTTTTCTATAAACAACAATTTCGATGCAGGAAGGTTCAAAATCATCCATGGTGACAGGTTGCACATCAATGTCACTTCTACCCTGTATTTCATCATCGATAGGTAATCCAATTAGAAATGATTATATTTGTTACAAATATAACCGTGCTTTGCCACCCGTCACACATTATTGTATATATTTATGAAAGTACCTAATTTACCTAAATTTTGTTAAATATTCTGAAAGAAAAGCAAAGCTTGCTGATAAAAATGATTGTCCATGAAACACTCATGATCACTGATTTCTAAGAAATATAATTAAATAGACTAGACTAGATCACAGACTGATTAAAATATGCTTAACTATCAAACAGTAGCTAACTAGTGAAACTTGCAATATTCTTATTTTAATTGCAGCTAGATTTTAATTACGGTCAATTTAATTAGTAGAAATACTTTGGGGCCAGATTAAATTTTGTCAATGTGTTAATGACTAGCACTTAGTATGTAACATATAATACAGGTCAAATTAAATTAGCTAGCGAAACTCTTCAGACGTAACGTATATCAATATCTTAACACGATGAAATGAATAAAAAAAACCTTTAATGTTTTTTTGGGTTCAAAGACTGGTGGTTGCAGTACCTATAGGTTGAGAAAATCTGTTCTTTTTTAGTTTTGTCGTGTTGAGATATCGATATCTACCCATTATGCCTGTGAAGTTTACACAATAAAAAGCTGGTAGTTTAGCTGATATGTCAAGTGACTACACTAACTGCAGTCGGTGACCCCACATAATAATATTGATACCCATCACATCTGTAGAGTTTCGCTAGCTAATTAATTTGACTCTGTAGTGATAACATTCACAAACATCTAATTAACGGTTTTACTACTATCTCATTAATAATTAATAATGGACCATCTAGTTCCAACTTAATCTGTAAGTACTTAGCTTTGCAATGATGCGTATTATTTTGAATGTAAAATTCAATGGGGACAATTAAATAAAAAATTGTTGCAAGGAAATTAAAGAAAATAGTGTTGTTGTAGCTGATATGCATCATGATCAAGCAACTGATGTTAACTTATAAGAAAAGGATCGTAAGAATGTTAAATATAATGACTACGTGATGTCAGGTAGAAGAATAAATAAAGAAAACAACGTAAAGCTTAAGCTCTAATCAGCTAGCTTTTAATTTCCTCTTATGGTATTCAGTTCTTAACAATTTAATATTTTATCGCAAACACATAAAACAATAAATAACGTTAATTTTTAAGATCTCAAAATGACATAAAAAAATATCGACTAACAAAATTTTGAAATGTAAAAACCAGTTTACGACAAACTAACAAAGTCTTTAAATTCAAAATTTTCTCTTAAAAACTCAATTCTGATTCAGCACACGAAGAGGCCCTACATTTTGTTTAATCACATGTACTTTTATAACCCTTTTTGGTTTTAACCGTTGAAACTTTCTTAGTTTCTACGTGTGTCACAATGAGATTAATTTATTTTATGGGAACAAGATTTCCGGCTGAAATTATTATAAAAATGGTCTTATTTTCGACGTAATTAATGGCATCAAGAAATCATAAATTAAGATTTGTGAAAATTTCCTTAAATAAATAGTTCATCATATTAGAACATCGAGGCGTTCAAAAATAGGCATAGATTATATAGAAACGATAATTATTCAAATGAAGGATATCAAACATTGCCTGAAGAAATCATTAAAAGAAATAAAATTTGAACCGGAGACCCTTTTTTGTCCAGACAAAGCCGACATAGACAGCTCTATTAATACTAATAATATTAGAGAGATCTTTATTATTAAAGCTTATAAAGCAGAAAATATTTAAATTACTGATTTAATAGATGTCTCATTTAGAACACTCGTTGAAACGCTTGTTAGCATTTGCATAATTAATGAACATATCCTAAAATTCGGACTGCGTTAGTGATGGTATATGGCAATGGTCCTAAATTAATTTGTTGTTTGCGGAGAGGTTCTCAATTAATATGGTTAAACATCAAATTTAAACATAAAGAACATAACTGTTAAAACCACACAAATCATAATAAATTCTGATCCTGAAAAAACTACCTAAAATATTAACACAGTCGATAAAACATCAATACCTCAAATCCCCATAAATGGAATAATAGCAACAATGTTAATAATGAACTCGACCAAAATCTTAACTTACAAGTTCGTCACATAAATCCAACAAAAAAACATCAAAAGGATCTTTTTGTTGAAGAAAAAAGTTTATGGGAAAGAAGCGGTGCCCGAACACGAACGCCTAAAAATGTTAGGACCGCGTCTCACCCGGTACGGGAGCGGAATTTTAAACAGGGACTCCTAAAATGGAACATCGGGGATGCCTTAGGCTCTGATGAAAAACTTCCAGACGGTGAATCAGGACGTCTGAGCCTTAAAATTGTTGGAATTATTATTTTCGATATAAATAAACATGCGTGATGGTATGAAGAGTAGATATTTTGTAGATGTAGAAGATATTGTGGTGATTTAGAAGCAGGTGGACAAGTGATTTAAAGGGATTTGTGTTATCTTATTTTAACACCAGCAAGACAATCGTATTAAATACCATGCTTTAGTTTTCTCCAAGTAATACCATTTTAGTAACAGTGAATAATAGATTTTAACTCGAGACTACGCCTGATCAAATATATCTCGAGCCAGAAGAATATAAAGCGCGGTTGTACATTCACTTGGTTTAAATACAAATAATAAATAGAGAAAAGACAAACTTTATAGCATTGCATTCAGGTAGAACAGATAAATTACTAGATACGGCAATCAGCCGGTACAGATAGTATCAAATACAAATTAATTTGGACATTAGTTTTTGCCGAAAGTAACCTGTGTAAAAGTAGCGGCCAACGCACCTACTAACAAGCTAATTAAAAAAAGATAAAATAATAATATTATGTAACTTAATATTTATCTTGATAGCAAATGCCGTTCACAATCCTACAAAGATTCAAATCTGTAATTTGAGGCCTACTTACTTGAACATTTTGCACTTGCAGAAGTGGATCAATTTCTGTTGCATAAATATTATAAAATTAACATTTTCACTCGTAATTTTCATAAATGTGTTACCATTTAATCTGATCTTGCACAATTTTCTTTTGCATGAAGACGTAATTATGTGTAAAAACACAGAACAGAGATTCCCTTGAAAGACAACGTTTTTAAACACGCATAATGCTCAGGTAATTCGCGCCTACTTACATTTTAAATCATGTGCAACTTTTATAAATTGTTCAGGTTTTCCATGATCAATTTTATTACGTAGAATACGCCCAGCATCTTTATAAGAATGGGTAATTATGTAAATGATGTATAATGACAAGTTTTTGAGCTCATTAAAATAAAATGCGCTTTTTTACGGCCGATCTGGATCGATCGATATAGTTCTGAAGTGTTCAACGCTTTAATGAAGTGAATATAAATATCGATCTGGATTTCTCTGAAAAACATAAATTTCGCTGTCGTATTAATTTACGAGTTATGTAATGTGACATTACGAACAATGGGACACCTGTCAACGAAAGTGGAACGATATTAATAAACACTTGTGACTTCATTGAAAGAGGAGTTTTGTCGAGGTCTGTACTTGCCATTAACACATAAAGCTTACTGATTACGTCCGATCCATTTTAATTATATTTTGAAATTCCTGAGCAGTCCAATGCGGTAACGGATAAAAATATTTATATTTGTTTAATGTATTTTAATACTTGCAAGTTACTGTGAAAGTAAATTAAAGACATGTTTGACATATAATATTAATATGATCTATTATAATATGATGCTATGGTTATAATATGATCATAATATACCATAGCATTATCAATAATTATGCCTATCTGGTCAGTGCTGCGTTTAATATCTTCTCTTAGAATTTCTTCAACAAATAACGTGGCAAATTAAATCACAATAAAAATCTCCAATGATAATATTTACTCCGAGGTTATTCCAATTTTTGACGTCTAAAATTACTTTTGTTCTTAAATATGTTCGCATTTCATCAAAACCATTTTTATCACTATTCACTTGTTAAATACGATCGAAAATCCAAAAGCAATAATTCCCAAAAGTGATGTTTACCTGTTTCGGACTTTCACTGTCGGGGTTAAGTTTGTCATTCTTGAATCACTCATGATGATTAATGGTGCACAAAATTATAAGGTGGTCGCGTCTGACGAAATTGGTTAGAGAATCATAGGGCCTTGGACCTTAAAAACAAAAAAATAAAGACGGTGTGGGAACATCCTTTGATACATTACGTGAGTTTTGCCCTTTTTTCGATCGATCGACCGTGAGGAAGCACGCTCGATCTGATCAAAGTTTTATAACCCACTCACCAATTTTATGGTTTTAATTTCAATCAGGGAAGCTGATAACTTTTAGAATTTAGATACAGTTTAAAAGAAATTTGAAACGGACAGAACACCCGCTTGGTAATTTGAATATAAAAACTGCATTGTTAATTTTAAAAGTAGAGGGTGATATTATTACTATACTTTTGGCGTATGCGGACAGAACAATGCCCGCTCTCGAAGGGGGGACTACCGACCCCTTTTTCAAGTAATAATACGTATGTACACCATTATCGCACAGATTGTTTGAATGTTGGTTTTATTTTATAAAACAAATTGGAATACGTAATTAATTGCGCTTTTAACTTCAAACCAGCCTTTAAAACTAAGAATTATGACGTACTCAATGTCAATAAAAGATAAGGCTATATAAGGAACAAAACATACAAAACAATATAGTGTAGGTATGTATAATCAGATTATCATGCAGGTCAGTCCGTTCAACATGAATCTAGGCGTACATGTCTGGTTTGCACCACGCGCAGCGTCATTCGCGTCAAAGAGACGTCGTGCGACGGACGTCAGCGCGCGCGCCGTGGCCGTTAAAGTTCAAATTTCAAACTGTTAACAAACCAAAATCGTGACATTGTTAAAAAAATATAACAAACCAAGTGTGTGATAAACCTACAACATTAATTGATTTTGTGAGTCAATTTAGTGAAATATAATTGGTTAGTCGATCCCGTACTGGTCTGCATGTAGAGACAAGTGGTTGTGACCTTCTGTGTTGTAAAAAAGGAGTTTGTTCTCAAACTTGTATGCAAAAGTGATGGGAATATGAATTCGAAGAAATTGGAATGTTTTGACGACGATGATTCCGTGGATGATAAGCCAAGTCTCAGCTTTTTAGGTAAGTCAGAGATAAATAGTAAACACAGTAGTATATTTATGTATAAATAAATAGTTCCATTGATAGCTCCTGTTTATGAGGTTGAATATTGATATGAATATCATGAAAATTGTATGTCAGTGATAAAGTGGGGGTTAGGAATGCTATTAGTAAACGTCGTATCTGGTGAACTTTACTGCAGAAATCATGACTCCTTAATAATACACATTATTATCTTTAGATTAGATTTCCACACCAGTAATTTGAAAACCCATTTATGAATACCATAATTGGGTGTTGTCTGTTTCTAATTTGAATTTAAACGAGTTGAATTGAAGGGGGATATTAAACTTCCCCTTCAAGGCAATATTTTGGCATTATGGTCTTTTAAAACCCTTAATTCTAAAATTGCAAATCTCCCAAGTATAGCGTATATGGATAACGGTTAAAGCTTCCTTACGAGTTAAAACAGCTTTATGTTCTTTGCACGAGTGATATACTAAAAAGATTGTGTCTCGCAATTAACCTTCGCTGTGTCCAACGACTACAGTAATTATACCCCTCCATTGAATGCTCTAGGTAGGTAGTGATGTACAAGTTTTTTTTTTTTTTAATTTTTTGTTCAACAAGACTGCTGTGCTTCAAGGAAACGTCCCAGTTTTTGCCGAGATCCATTATGTATCATTAAGTTTTTCATCAGCATGAATTTGTATAACTGTTTTATGATGGAGTTCTTAATAGATATCTAGTATGGCATTCGAATTATGACTTAGATTATCAGAAATGTCTGTATTAGTAATTGTTGGACGTCACCATAAAAGAAATTGCCCAATAATTTCCATACATTTCACAATGTCATCTAAATCTGGATTTTGTGGGGGTGTATTGAGTCATAGACAAATGAAGCCACGTATCCTGGTATGAGTCAGGTCCACCGAAGGTTCATAACCCACGCCCATAACTATGCCTGTCGGCAAACTGAAGAGTTTATGTAGGTAGTGCAAGTGAAATCCAATATTCCTTGCCAACAAGAAATTGTAGCTGCATCAACATTTATAAAGGATTAAACGAATGAAGAAAAAAAAACAGTATTTACAACCTGAAATTAATACGGTTAAAAGAAATTGTAGTGCGAAATGAGGTTTAAATTTGAAAGTGAAATCATTGGTGTATGGATTTTGATTGCTTTTTAAGTAGTCTATCTGCTCTTTGATATCGCGTTCCAATATGTTTTTGTTCAAGTAATTTTAAATTCGATATACCTAGGATTATTAAGTTTCAAAACAAGAAAACAAGCGAGTAAGTACAGCACAGTCTTTATCAAGACAATTTAGAAGGCAGGACATTTAAGTTAAAAAAATACTGGAACAAAGCTAGCAATTAACATCCTAAAGGCTATTACGTCACTACAAGGAATTCATTTCCTTTTTGTTAGTGAAAGATACATCAATGTCATAGACTACTTTATAGGTGCCTATAAAAGTAAAACCAATAGTAGTCTAACGTTCTGCCATACATCTGTTCAGCTTAAAACAAAGCTTCTACCGAAACACCTGTTTTTCGAAATCTATACCTACATAATATAAATAGCAAATTAACATTTATACATAATATTAATCTGTGTTAAAGTTTTCATCTTGACAATGACCTCAAAAAAAAACTAAGCTATGATTTAAAATCGCAAAATAGTCGTAAAATCTGCATTATGCAGTTTTATTGCTGGTTTTTCTGACTATTTCACTGACTTATCAGTTTAAAGTGCTGGATCGTTTCTCCTATATCTTCAAGGTTCATTAAATTGATTAGGTTTATCAATTCATAGAAGTTATAGGATTTGTTATCGTCATTATTTGATTCTTAATAGAATCAAAGAATTATCTTTATTACGATTTTTATGTTTTATTGGTTTCAAGTTAAATTGAAAACATGTACTTTTTTTGTGTGTCAGTAGGTAGATAAGAAGGTACCTATTATGTGCAATTTTTTTGGAAATATCGTCAGTAGGTATAGCTTGATGTTTTTTTTTAACTTACCCAATCGCTATTGAATAATTAACAAACATAAAGTTACACTTTTTAGGTATTGTTTTTATATCTAAAACACAAGAAATTACGCTAGTGTCAACTACGGTCAAGTGGTTCAATTTGTACTCAAACATGGGACCAATTAATATAAAACTGGATGTTCTTGTTTTATAGACAATTTAACTGGTTTAGCTATTGGCGATTAATTTAATTAAAATTATAGTCATGGATTCATACCGATTAACTGAACTGTAATTATAATTATCAATGAAGTGGTAATAAAGTTTTATTTACGGTACCCACTTGGTCCTTAGGCGACGCTTTGTTTCATAGCGTCATTATGCAAATGAATCAAATTGATTTTATTGTTCGTGTAGTTGAGATGAAATATGTGAAACAAGCCAACATTATTAATGAAAATATGTTACATTAAAGATTTCTCCTTGTGTGATCTAATTAAACAAATAAAGAAATTTACAGGTGGAACAGAATTTAAACGTAATATTAAAAGCGAAGTCAAATGTTAATGCACTAAACAAGTTTCGTAATCAAATTCAGATTATAATAATAAAAGCTTAAACTAGAACACTTCCATAAAAGACTGGGACAATATTCAAATTCAAACAATTGACTAACTATAATGTTTACATTAAGGCGTCAAAACATTTCCAAGTTTTGTTCAAAATGATCCTATTTCGCTACAAACATGTATGTAAAGTTAACGTATATTGTCACCTATTAGTCTAATGATTTAACCGATTTAGATATAGGCGGTATTATGGGTTTACCTTATCGTTTAGTGTCAGAAGAGGTATTTTTCCAAACTCGCTGTAGGAAGGGTCCTACAAAAATGCGGCTCGAGTGCATTTGATTAGTGTTATGCAAATCAAGACCCATATTGGTTGCTGTCTCGTTATTTGAAGCATATGGTTCTTAATCAGTCTTTTCAACACCATTACTTTCATTTTATACCTTAACTCTTTCAAAACAGGTTTCAAATTCTATTGCGCTCTCGAACCCTCATGTCGGTGCCCTATTTTTTGCCAGACATCGCAACTAGAGGTTATGCTGAAACACCTGTACATGTTTTTGTATATAAACAACAGTTAGAATAGATTTCGATGATCGATACATCTAAAAGTAATTTGTCATGATCAGTTTGAGACGGTAGGATGACGTAATAGCCATTGTGGAGTCACTTTGTAGTGACCTTGGATTAATAATGTGCGGAAGTGTTAAGACGAAGTTCAAAAACTTTTATTAATTTGTGAGCTTATAATATGTATTAGATAATTAAACAAAGATAGTCTGCTGTAGCTGTGTTGTAAAATAGAATGATGATCCATCACTAGACAAAAATTGTACCTTGTGATTTCGTGTCTTAATATTTTAATAACATACATAATCAGCCTATAATGTTCCCACTGCTGGGACACAGGCCTCCTCTCTGTGAGAGGGAGTGGGCCGTAATCCACCACGCGGGCCCAGTTCGGGTTGGTAGATGTCACATGTCTTCGAATTTTTGGTTCTAGGACATGCCGGTTTCCTCACGATGTTTTCCTTCACCGTTTGATGAGCAATGGTGATGAAATAATTTACACAAAGTATGCGCCTGTCTAGGTTCGAACCTACGACCTACAGACAGCTGTGCTGCTGGGGAGTTTGTTGCGCCACTTCTTCTCCCCAGCGAAAGCACTAGGAAGTGGTGAAGGGCGGGCGTTTTTGGGGGACTGTCTTATGTAATTTTGACGTTCGAAAAGTGCTGATTCTCAGCCTACTTTGAATAAATAACTTTTGATTTTGATTTTGATTTTTACAACTCGTATGTCGCGGCCGTTATCACTGGGCCACCACAGGAGGCCTACCGTGATCTATTTAAAAACGATTCGAAAGCAAGATATTTCAGTTTAGGTTCTTAAACTGCATCGTTCACAGTCGTACCATGACGTCCAATACGCTCAGCGGAATTTGGATCGTTGAAAGTAAATGAGCTTTAAGAGCTCGTGGTAGGTATCCAGATGGCACGGCCTAAATTGAATCGTTAAACTGACGTCATTGTACGAATTAGCAGAACAGTTCAGTTTTAGGTCCTAAAGTGGATCGCGTTAAGAGCTCGTGGTAGGTATGCTGCTCAATAACAATAGCTGCTTAATAACAGTAGTAGCAAAATTGTAATTGGTATAGCTAGTTAAAACACAGAGTCAAACTTAAATGTATGTTTAAGTTTCCCATTAAGAATGTCAACCAATAATGGTTGGAAAATTAACCACCTGACTTCATTCATCACTTTCAAACAACTATGCAACTCGGCCAAAGTTTCATACCGGGATTGCCGATTAGTCAAATAAAAGCATATTCCCAACGGGGCCTAAGATAGACCCTGTCGGCAGCCCTCAAAGCTAGTAATTGCTAGTGTAGATAGTGGTGGCTAGTTTAAATACCACGATACTTGGACATCCACTCTCTCTGCGTATCTCTGTCATGGTTTGACGTGCTGAGATATGCATGTAGAGGGTGAAAGTTTTGGAACCGACATTGAGGGGTGAGTGAACGACCAGAGGAAATAAATCTGCAGTTTTAATTCCTGCATTGCGTAGGACTTTGGTCCAATTAAATTTACTTTTCATATCTGTTGAGATTTCACATTCATTGGAAAGGGTATTAATTGGTTTTTTGATTTGTTGGTCACTCGTTGGACTAAACTTGTCTGTACTTAATTACAGACTTTGGGATTTGTAGGCACCCAAACTACTCTGCAACTTCAATTTGGAACATGGACATTTATATGGGCTATTGATTTTGTAATAACATCTTGTGCAACAATATCGAAAGCCTTGTAAAAACAACCTATCTTAATTGACTTTAAACTGTAATATAATAATGATAAAACTGTATATCTTTTCGCACTAGTTGTAAAAGTCACCTTAAGAAAATTTGCTATAAAAGAGCTGATAAGAAATTGCCAGGCAATCTCGTACACAACAAACATTATCGTAAATAGTTTAGCTTTAAACCCTGTCGTATAGAAGAAAAATTCTCGATAAAGCAAACATAAATCAAATTCAATTTCACTACAGCCGTCATAAAAATATTACGTTTAAGCACTGTATAAATTCTCACTATGAAAATTACACTACAAAAATCGATTACAAAATCATATTCATCGATTCCATCGAATCCAATAATATTTCTATAATAGTACCGAAACGTGTATCGTTTTATAATAAGCTCTTTAATTCCCTTACATTTGACAGATTCTTTACAAGATTATCTAATGTAATACTTTTGCTGTAATCGTTTGAAACGGCTTTACCTACGGTACTAAAATTGTGGGCAAAGCAATAATAATACTTATACTTTTTATGTCTGCTTGAAATTGGCGTGGCGGTAGGTATAAATTGTAGCTTTTTATTGTGTTTTCTTTAAATTGACGATGGATAAAAATGTTTAATCTTTTATTGAGACTTCTCTAGCAGTTTTATTATTCATCAAGTTCTGCTTCACGGTGATTTCACTAGTTTTGAATAGTCCACTGGCATTATCTCCTCTGAGGCACTCTTAGTCAGCTGTAGAGTTCACAATAAGTTCTTTATTGCCTTCTAGTATTTGCGAACCAATTAAAACTGTATTACATCCGTTCAAGCCCTATTTACTTTCACAAATTTCTTACTGATAGCTAACAAAAAGCTTTTTACTATGACCAAGATTTAATGCTTGTGCCAACGTTAATTTTGCTAAGAGAAATTTCACACTACATTTTCATTGACTTTAGGTAGTGTATGGTCGGTCGGTACTTGTATGAGCCATTTGTCACTCTGTAGAATGTAACAGCTAACTGATGAAATGCGCTACTGACGCTACTGTGTTGCTCGGTTAACGGGGACTTACAAACTAAAGTACTTTTGAGATATTCATGACGGGTCTTTAGTCACTAGGGGTATTAGCACTTAGGTTGGTATTGTTCCATTTTACGGTCAGCATTCCACAGTTTGTCAAAGGTGCATTTTGATGTGGAAGCAATCTTGTAACCGTTTATTTCTTATTATAAAATGTGGAAAAGTATGTATTTTAGACATTCTCAGCATAATCTTTATGTATAAATTTTCAAGTTTAATTTACAATTTGTTTCATCAATAGAAGATTAACCTGATTAAAAATTTTATACGGCATATAAAAGTGGATTTAAAAGAAAAGCTGATAATCCCACGGATTGCTGTTATAGAATCTCACTATTGAGAGAATCTTATAAACTTACCATTATGAAGTGTATAAAAATTTAAAATTGTTACTCTGAGAAGCATTCAGACTTCCAACTTTCTATTTGCATCTTCCAGGTATCTACTGCAAGAAAGACAATTTCATTTTATTCCAGCTATTGCGTTATCTATCTTCTCAAAAAATGTTACTACATCAACTGTCATATCAGTATCAACGATAGTCAATTTGTCCCCATTTTTAACCCCTACATCCCGTTAAGCCTTCTTTATCTTCCGTAATCCGTGAACACAAAGTCAGCAACACATCGGTGCGTGAGCATCCAGTGTGGTCTACTGAGTTATCAACAAAGTGACCGTTGGGTCGTGTGCCATTAGAAACCGGTACCCTTAAAGATTTTTTCACGCCCTTAATAAAGTAGCGTTAACTTTGATTTTTCTACCTGTTTGTAGCTTTAATGGATTTGTGTTTTGTTGTCTGTAAGAGAATGATTATGAAATATTATACCGGTCTTGGTTGTGAACTTTTGAAAATGTTAGACCAAATCCAATTAGGCATTTAGTTAGCAATCCTTGATTATCAAATAATATTTTATATCAGATAAGATTAATGCCTAGAACCCGATTACTATAGTAATTTTAAAATTCATTAAGGATATGGGAATCCTGTTCCCAATAAAGCCTCCGGCCAAACCACAGATTTATAACTATCATAGATTTACACTTCTTAATTCAACTCATTAAAATGCCAACATTTAGAGTCTTAATCAAATATTTAAATTGGAATACAAAACTGGATAATCGGATGTTTGTTTAAATTCATATGTATTTAAATAATATTGCCTTACTGTGGTTATAAAACATTAACATAAAACAATTATTCACTATCTGATTTGATTTTCTGTATATCAAAACAAATTAAAATTAATTTCTTCAACACGTTTTGCTTTCACGTCTCAATCTCCTCTTATATATTAAACTAGTTTAGTCTCTCAGAAACGCTTATTTCGTCTTTATATTATATAAGATTAGACTTAACTATTGCCTATTGTATCCTCAGCTACACTATAATCTGTGTCAAAATCTCCCCATATATTCTCATTAGCAATTAAAAGTTCTCTCAAACTTACCATTAATTGGCCAAACGATATTTCAAATGCTAATACTTTACAGAACTGTATTGTTGACATTAACTGTGTAATGTCAACATTGCACTAACTTAAACTTACATAATCTACTATTACGATAGTGCAAACACTGTTCATCTTACTTTTTGTTTTTGATTATAATTATAAACATTACTGTCATATTCTAGGGGAATTTGAGCATGTGGTTTGCTCTTACCACGTTGGTAAAGTAATTTATAGATCTGAACAAAATAGCACATTTTTATCTCTGTTACCACCAAACTTATTATTCTCTTCATGTACTACTGTTGGACCTTTGTTTTAAATATAATTGTATAGAATTATTTGAAAAACTTGTTGCAATATAAAAATATAGGCTTATCGCATAATTTCTTAAAAGCACTACCTTTCATGACCACGATCAATTCAGTGATAATTTCTTTTACGACCAATAAAACTATAATAAACTACAATGTAATTAATAACCCTGAAGGATATTCTGTTCTTATTTTACTGGACCTACCTACATGTAAAAGCTGTCAGACCAGTCTATAAAATGGCTTCTCTGGACGCCGTAGAGCCTGCTGTTAATATTCCATCAATTCTGATAGCTGTGCTAACATAAGGGGGTAAAACGGGTAAAACAAAAGCGGTTTCGTGCCTAAACAAATGGTGGCGGGGTCCTTCTAATTTGTTCGGCTAATATTTGTCCAACTTTACTTTTACGCTTCCTAAAATAGATAATGGGTTTTAGAAAGGCTGTTTTTTTTATGGAATAAGCGTTTTCTAATAATTCGGTGAAATTAGTTTTTTTTTTAGGTAAGGATTGGTTCGCTATAAAAACACACCAATTAATAATAGCAATTTGTATTAAAATGGAAAACATTATTGATTAAATTCCCATATTTTATCAATTTATTCATAAATTAACATCACTCATAAAATTCTGAGACAGAACTCAAGATTGGATCATGACCATTTAAAATCATGTCCTCGATCATAAACCGGTGCTGATAACCCAACTATCTTCAACGATTCAGATCTAAATGACCACAAAGTAATTAAACTATAAAATTAATCTAATGAAAAGGAAGCCAATAAAATCGCTCTGCCTGATAATAATTTCCACGGCAAAGTAACTGATAAAGACACCGTACATGGCACCGATCTAAGGACAGGTAGTCATCTAGGGGTCCCGAGCTGACCTCAGTAAATGCAAATAGAAAGTTAAATCGAAGGCGGACAGTAAATCTATGGTATTAGAAATATGGCATATTGTGTTACGGAAGTTTTGTTTTTAATTGGCTATATGTATAGTATATTTTTTTTGGCTTGTATTTTTTTTTATATTCTTCTTAAAAAGTTTTCAGAATCTATCTGAAAACTTGTATGTGTATCAGATTCACACCAGCTAGACAGTTAATAACAGTCTTTTCAAAAAGACTATCCGCTATAACTGTTATTGCTTGTTGCATAAACAGTGACATATGACGTCGTCCATAAGGGTTAAGTTATGTCATCGATTACAAGTACCGCAATAATCAATTATGATTCTGTTATTTACAAAAAAGTTTTTCCTCCATTTTGCATCGGATGGCAAGAAGGTCAATATACTGTTTCTTTTAATCCTTAACTACCATGAAATATACTGTTACAAAATTATATTTAGAAACGTTTTTTTAATTTGCTATAATATTGATTTCCGATACAATTATATTATTTAGCTGTGGTTTATATTTTTCTACGTTCAGATCCAGTGCTATGTTTTAATGCAGGTCATTAATATTAATTAATTCCGCTTTGTTTAAGTCAGTCGATGACATACTGATGCACGTATGCCCCGATGAACGGTTTAAATCATTGGTTTTTCCATGAACATCTTTATCAAAATATACTTGCACCCCACGGTTTCACCCGCATAAGTTTCGATCCCATAGGAATATCGGATGCAATGTTTCTAATAGTTTAATCCAGGTCATAGTCAGCCCATGTGCCAAATGTCATTCAAACCTATTTAGCCATTTTAGCTCGAAAGTGTAACAAAAAACATACAAAAAATTAAATCCTTTTTCCTTATCTTTGCTTTAAATACAGTACAAAACGTAGGGTCGAAGTAGACGGACATGGTTTGCAATATGTCGATCAGTACACATACTTGGGCCAGGAAGTGTCTTTCAAGAACAGACAAGATAAACATAACGAGTACAAAATGCTTGGAAGACCTAGTGGACCCTTAAAGAACACATGAAAGGTAGTCTTTCTATATCATTAAAAAGGAAACTCATCGACATGTGCATCTTGCCCGTCCTATCCTACGGTCCACAAAGTTGGTCACTTACTGAACAACAGAAGTCCAAACTCAAGTTTTGCCAGCGGGCAATAGAGCGCAGCATAATAGGTGTTAAGCGTACAGATCGAGTTAGAAACACCACGCTGCGCTCCATGACTCAAGTAGTGGATGTTGGAGAAAAAACAGCCAGGCTGAAGTGGGAATGGGCCGGACACGTCTCTCGTATGCATCCGGAGAGATGGGCAAAGATTGTCTCTCACTGGACGCCTCAGGCAGGATATCGAAGTCGACGTAGACCAAGACGAAGGTGGTGTGACGATCTAATATCATATGCAGGACCAACATGGCCAGAGATCGCACAAGACAGGCAGGTTTGAAGAAAAAATTGGAGGCCTTTGCCCACAAGTGGGACATAGTTCACTTAGTATAAGCTAATACTACTACTAGTGCTTCTGTTATTGTGTAACACAGGTACCCCGCTGATTTAATAGGGGACCGGCCTAAGGGAAATCATGGCGCTACTGCACTGACACAAACAAAAGTATGAACAATCTTTTCATCAACAAAGTAACACATTTCGGAATTCAAACATTACATTTGGTCACCTGACCCAAATACGTCAGATGGTTATACGAGTACATCATGCAATAGACACCTATACAAACATGGCTACGTGACGTTTAGGGTCCCAAAACGAAATAAACACCCACCTGCTTTGAACTCCGTTTGCTTTTTATATTAGCATTTGTATGGAGTGCAATGGACCACACTTAAGACTTATAAAAAGCTATGAAATTCTCAAGTGTATGCTTCATCACGTTTCCGCGTTGAAAGCCTTCAATTGAAATTCTCTATTTATTATCGAATGAGGCAATCTAAAGCGACTTGCTAGAAAGTTACGATTTCAATCAGTGTTTCCATATTTTTTTTCTCTGATATAAAGGATGTTCACCAGGAGAGCAGGACGCACAACCTGTTACCATGAACTCAGTACATGATTCTGAATTCCCCCGCGTTGAAATTTTTGATTAGTTAATAAAAAAGTTTGCTGTTCCATACATTTTGATCGCGTAGGTATTGCAGTTTTCTATGAAACAGCAGTTTTTATTTTGACACATAATCCATACTTCCATACTAATATTATAAATTCGAAAGTAACTCTGTCTGTCTGTCTGTCTGTCTGTATGTTACCTTTTCACGCCTAAACCACTGAACGGATTTCGATAAAATTTGGCAAGGAGATAGATTACATCCCGGGGAAGGACATAGGATAGTTTCTATCGACATACCTCGCGCTAGAAACTAGTCTTATATAAATTTCAAAGTCCTGACTGACTGATTTATCAAAGCACAGCCTAAACCGCTGGTCCTAGAGAAATGAAATTTGGAGGGTGTGTTCTTTGTGAAGAATAGGTATCCACTAAGAAAGGATTTTTCGAAATTCCACCCCTAAGAGGCTGAATGGGGGGAGGTTGAAATTTCATGCGGACGAAGCCGCGGGCAGAAGCTAGTCAGCCTATATAATATTCGCACTGTTAAGACACGGGCCTCCTCTCTGAGAGAGGGAGTAGGCCGTAATCCATGAGGGTCCAGTGCGGGTTGGTAGATGTCACACATCTTCGAATTTTTGGTTCCGGTTCCCTCACGCTGTTTTCCTTTTTTTTTGTGACAATCTATGAAAATTTTCTACACTAGGGCGTCTAGAATCATGTGCTGCATTCATGGTTGCAGTTTGTCCCTGCCACCCTGTATGTGTTGGAGTAACCCGTTTTCCTAGAGGTTTCTCAGTTCAAGTTCAACTTTATTACCATCCTGGTCTAGGATTGAAAAACGTGGAGTATTACTTATCGTTCTGCGAAAGTTATGAGTCATAAGATCCCAGACTATGGAGTGCTAACCCGTCTCGCCTTTAATTGAAATATTTTATTCAGATTAGCTTTATCAAAGCTTTCTTCACTGCCAATACTTTGCAACTTGTCGTCTAAAGTAGCTTTGCTAGAATGGAATGTTCATTTTAAGATACTGTTGATGCAAAATACAATCTAGCAGTATTATTATTTTTTAGATACAAATGGTTCTTTAGGCTATTTTTTAGTTATTTTTTATAGAGCGATAGAATTGATCAAGCAGATCAATTGTCAATTTTAGCAATATTCTTTTTGCAGTTAATTGTAGCAAAAAATGGTACAAATTTTATTTCAATAAACTTTTTATGTACAATTTGATTTGATTTGGCACAACCACCAGTAGGTATAATTTAATGCAGTCACGCAGTTTTATTTTGCATTGTATTTTAAGCTCTAAATTAAAAGTCATAATGACAAAATTTTATTACTCTAAGTAACTCAGACAATAAGAAAGATGCTTAGAGTTAATAAACAAAAGCGTTGTCTTTTACTTTTTTTACAAAAAATGCTTTTAAAGAGATTTAGTAATATACCCACTAAATAAATTAAACGAAAAAACTTGCGGAATGGTGCTTATTTTTAAACTGGTCTCAGACTTTGTTAAACAGATTATTAAAATATAGCTTAAAAGGATAGTGTTGTAGTTAAGAGTTAAGTAAATAGCGGCAAACATAACAGCGGGCATTGACTGCAGTCAAATAACAAAAACTTTATTTAATATCTTCAGATAAACGCTCATTTTGTACCAAAACGGGCTCCAAAATTCAACATTAAAATCCATAACCAGCATTTCCAATCAATACGAAATTACAAAAAGTTTAACAATTAAAAATAAAGTTTAACAGTTAACATAGCATTAACAACATAGCTAATTGAATCGAGATCTTCGGAACCACGGGAGTCCCGTGGGCGTTCGGAATTGATCTGCTGTCTCTTTCACTCGTGTGATGTGCAAGTGAGGAAGGAATAGGGTCTATTATTGTTGGGGGACGGCAGCAGGTTTGAATAAGGGTAGCCATGTTGCTGTATGGTCTTTGAATCGAAGTGATTTTGAAGCACACAAAAGCATCCTGCATAGCTTAAAAATTGGATTCAACAACAATAGAATTAATTAAAAGCTAACAGTAATTTCATTGTGATTATATCCTCTTTAGTTTTAATTTTAAATTCATTAAAAAACATCTTGTCTATATGTTCTGCCACTATCAATTTCCTGTGAGAGATTATACCTAGAACATCATCAGTATGATACTCACTGATATCAGTCCCATACGAATCAAATAATATATAATTTAGACAGAGAACATCACCAACATAGTGAATTTTGTACTTTTCAATAACTTGTGTAAGTTAGCGAATAATAATTCTGTCTACTATATTTCCTTCATCTATTATGATATCCTTACAATCTGTTACACGTATAATATGGTCACCCTGACCACCGTTTACTGGTTATAGCGACACAGAAGTATGGTCCCGGTAAGTTTCTTTTGTCGCCATGTTTTATGGGACATATTTATTGCTATTTTCGTTAAATAATTATGGCCTCTATGATTGGAATATAGTGGTCATTCGGTTTGAAAGGATTTGGTAGGTTACAAAAATGACTTTTGCTAAGTGGAAGAGATCCTAATTCAAACGCGGGTTTTCTTGATTCATCATTTTGTGCTTTCTTCATTGGAACCAGATCATTAAGGCGCAGATATACGACTTCTAATGATTTTAAATTCAACATCACGTCTAATCGACCGGACTGATTTCTTTGAAAAAAATAAATGTTATACTAGACCATTTGCTTCGTAATTTGATATGTGAATATTTGCAATTATATTTTTTTTAACATAGTGTAATTAATTTGTAAAGTAATGTCTACCGCGGACATAAAAACGATAATCACCCAAACACGGGTGTATTTTCATAAAACTTTCACCATAGAAAAGACAATTTAATTCCCCGAATTTTAGTATACGGTTTTTATTTGTTTGGTGTTTGATAAATCAACAATAGATGATTGTTTCATATTTTGCAATAAAATACCAGCGTTGTGTCATCGCGCATCTCTTTCTTTTCTATGCAGTCCGATAGTGACCGCGCTTTAGGTCATGTAGTCACCTTAATGGTGGTTGTGATTTCTGACCATTTGACTGCTAAACCTTTGATTATGCGTAAAACTTTACCAGAAATAATTTATATATTTTGTAAGTTTATCAGTTGCTGAATATCTATCTCCACCTTCAACCTATGTTACCAAAAAAACGAATAGAGTAGTCTTACATTACCTGTCGAAGGATACCATAAAAAGTAAAATAAAAAAGGGATCGATATATACCACCTGCCTTAGTTTTGTGTTTCATATACCGCTAATTGAAAAGGGTCTCGTGTTTGAGAAATTGTAATTATCACTTTGATAGTGAGGTTTATAGTAATAAATTTTGGTCCTGGCGAAGGTGTTATTTTTATTTTCGATTTAATATGCTTTGTAGGCTAATATTATGTTCATAGACATTTATTTAAACGGTGTTAATAGATGAGACTGTTTCGTTTGATATGATTGAAACCAATTAGCTTTGTGGTCAAAATTTCAGTAGCTAAATTGTATGATTAGGTTACTGACCTGGCCTGGTTTTCCATATGATTAGTTATTGGCTTTGTTTTTACTGTCGTAATGTTAACTTGAAGTGATAGACCTCCTCATTAAAACAAAGTTAGATAAATAAATGAGCCGGAAAAAGGTGTGTTCAAAGAAGAAAGCGAACATAATTATAAACAAAGAAAATGAAATAATTATCCATAAATTTACTTATTTATACGTAATTTCCGACAAGCTCAACCACTGGCCACCACAGTATCTGCTGACCCAAATTAAACCATCAGATACATGCACCTTTCATTACTATGGGAGAATATAATTTAGAAAGCATTAAAATCTACAGATTAAGGCTTGTAAACCAAACCTTAGAAGACAATTGAAAACCAACCATAGAGGGAAAGCACAAGGTTGATTTTGGATTTAAATTCTAAAGCAATTTGTCTCATCGAAGTCCTGTAGTAACGAAATTTATTACTAAGAATTAACTATTGATTACCAGGAATGGTTTGCGTTTAAACTAACAATTTATAACGAACAATCTCAGTTTTGTATGACTGCTCTATTAATGGAGATGTTTTTAATAATAGGCTTTAGTTGGACAGTGATTTATTTATGAAAGTTTTATTTAGTTCAAGTTTTGAGATGATGTTTTTGTATTGGAATTAGAATTGAAGGTTCACTTCTATATTTATTGTTTGAATATGGTTTTCCATGGTTTGTTCTACATTATTATTTCGGTGTAAGTTAAATCGTTCAAGTTGACAACTTGACTTATTTAACTTATTTCTTAGTGTTTTCACTACTTTCAAGTTCATCTCAAGTTGTAATCTTATATGAACTATCGTAAGTGATATTGTATGAAGTCATTATTAAAAACATCGCGAGGAAACCTGCATGTCCTAGAACCAAAAATTCGAAGACATGTGACATTCGCCAACTCGCAATGGTCCCGCGTGGTGAATGCTGGCCCACTCCCTTTCACAGAGTGGAAGCCTGTGTCCCAGCAGTGGGAACATTATAGGCTGATTATGTTAAATTCATTGTTCTTATTTTCCCTAAGGTCGTCAATTTTTTTAAACGGTTTCAGTAAATTACGATCCATTTGGAACTGAGGGTAATTATTTGACAAAAGTTAACTACTTATGTTTAATTACCTTTTGATGGCGTTGCAACACTTTTTTCTGCATCAAGCACTTCATTACGTTTGCGAAGGGCAATCATGAAAAACATGATTGATTTTTTCAATGTCATTGTTGTTTAAAAAAACTAATTGTGTTCAGTAACGCCCACAACAAATTATGACTCATTTTGTTGAATCTGAATGATACAATACAAATTAAGAATTTATTAAAAGGTGTAAGCAGTAATAATATTAGAAGCTTATAAATCACTAGCAGCGCCCCGCGGTTTCCTCCGCGTTAGTTTCGATCCCGTGAGAATATTGGATAAAAGTATCCTATGTGTTAATCCTGATTATAAACTATCTGTGTACCAAATATCATCCAAATCCGTTCAGTAGTTTTTGCGTAATTGAGTAACAAACATCCAAACATCTTCACTTTCACATTTATCATATTAGTGGGATAACAGTAGCGATTCAAAGCTACCTACCTACTGGTGAAGAAATGGCGTTGCTTGCGGTCAATATCTCAGTCAGAATTAAAAGGGACTTCCTCAAGAATCAAAATCTCAAAATACTTACTGGTCCATTATTATTTAAAATTGCTATAAATTTAAATAATATTACTTCAGCAACAGGCTTATACTGCAACAACTTTATTAAGGACAGCAACTTTATTCCAATTTCGGCACCAACTCTAACAACCACATTGTATTCAACTAATAAAATACATCAAGTATTCATAGGTAATTCGAATTTGAACCTTAATTCGGTACTATTTGAAGACATTTTCAAGTTGATAAAGAAAGAGGCCATAATTATTTTGTTGCCAAAATATTGGCTTCATTGTGCGTATCGTTCGTATTATATGAAGAAAAAAAGGATCAATACGGTACATGTACAAAAAAACTTTGAACGACACATCCACTTATAAAAATATGGACACAATCGATGTAATTACAGTGTTCGTAAGTAAATTATTGCTGAATGAATCACTTTTTGCGTTTAGTTTATGAAGAAAGCAAGTAACAGCACATCTGAAGCTAAAAATAATATTTAAGTTGTCATAACTAAACGGGATCTACGACCCATCATAACCAAGTTTGAGGCAAGTTTGATAATGCATGGAAAAACTAAAAAATAGTGACGCGTCGAAAAATCTTCTTCTTCATGTCAGTGGCACGACAGATCTAGTTTGCCCAAAACTTCGCCACTTCCACGGCGTCGGCGGTGGCAGCGCAAAGGTCACTGACTGCAAGTTTTGGGACACAGAGGACAAGATAGGAGTTGGAGGGAGTTGGAATTACATCTTCCCATTTGTGTCCGGAGACAGGTCAGGGAATACCAAGTGCACCACGAAAAGTTATACCCTGCAAGGAGATGTGATGATGATTTTGTGGTAGATAATAATTTAAAATAAAAACTAATAAAGTATTACTCAAAAAAAGGTATCCAAGTTGATTGCAAACATGATAATCAAAATATAAAAAAACTAAGCAGTTAACTTCAAGAAAGCAGGTTCACACCGCGCCGCACAAAAATGAGAAATTAGGTGTGACCTCAACAGTAATTTTTGATAAACCGTTAATCCCCCTTTATCATAATTTCATTCACATTATTGCATGACTAACTTATTCGTTGAAAAAAATTGCAAATCATCTAAATGGCGAAATGATGATGGTGTGTGCAGAATTCTTAATTTTCTAAGCTCTCGCAGAATTGGCCAGAAAAAAACACATTATTATTTCATACGAGTCATATATTGACCGCATTTTCTTTCCATAGATGATGATGATAAACTACTACTTATAAATAAAAAGATCAATAAAATAAGCACACTTATTTATATGTAACCTATTTCTAATAAAACAGCAGAAATAACTACACATGCAGATAAAAAAGAACTGTATTACTTAACCAAGTAAGAGCAATAAATAAAACTAAAGGCAGAATTTCTCACAACCCGATATTACTCGAAGCATGTGTACGCACTTCATCATATTCTACACCCTCGGGCTGCGCATACGCAAAGAGGTCGATCGTGTTCCAATAAGTATTATTATGAAGATTTATTTTATTTTTTTCTGCGTGTCTACTATCATTTAGGTTCAATAGCCCTTGTTGAGTAAGGTGTGATGTAAGATCTTCACCAGTTGCGTAGTAGTAATAAAAAAAAACATTCATAAAGTCGAACATAAATAACCTCCTGCTTTTTGGAAGTCGGTAAAAAAATGGACCCTTCATTAGTATTGCTTGTATGAACGTTGTTTCCTTCACTCCAGCACGCGTAGCATGACCAGCCGTTCTATTCTGTAAAAAATATCTGTGTGACTGAGCTTGAAGTGATGCTAGGGAATGACACTGTTGATAGCTATCATTAGCGGGTATATTCTATAAAAATATCCCCGTGAAAACATAGGTGAAGTAAACTGTCATCCTACCTGACGCTAGGAGCAACATCGCTATCGCTAGGGCTATCAAGGGATTGACAGCTCACTTCAAACTCTTCACTTCACCTAAGTTTTTAAGGTGAGATTTTTACATTTTTAGTTATCTCCAATAAAACAAAAAAAAATATTATTTCTTTAAAAAAAATCGTGGAATAAATTGCAAACTACAGTGTCGACAGTGCCATTATTCTTTGAATTTTCTTCTACATCGTCTTAAACGCTTTGGAATTCACTACATAGATCATCATTTTCAACTTACCAAGTTTGTGTCCATGGAGTTTCTTGCCGATCTTCTCCATAGGTGCCTGCTACGCTTTAGAATGAGCAATTAACTTCATGTTTCTGACTGATAGATTCCTTGACAATTCACAAGTCCTTTTAAAAAGTTTAATTGAAATAAATGCTTTTGGTTTTAACGAAAATTGTCTTTTTATAGAATTACCTTCTCACCATGACACTATTGTAGAACGTAACCAATCCTCTTTATTGGTTAACACATAATTGATTTAAGTATCTTGTAAAGTTCTGACACATAGAGTATTTATACAACTTTGAGGTCAGTTTACCTTAAAAGGGAAGGATGCATGTTCAAGAAACACATGTATGACCTTTAGTGTGAGATTACCTTTGTACATTTTCAACAAAACGTACGGAATGCTTTCTTGTTTAGATTACAATATAATTATATGCATATGATCATTGTGGTGGGTGTGAGAGACGGCATTTTACAAAAGTGGGTAGTAAGTGGTATATAAAGCCCAAATTAGGTTCGTTTTCAAATTGATTGGTTTGTGTTGTTTATTTATTTAGAAATTGATTGATGTTTCCTCGTCAGGTTCAACCTACAGTTTCGTTATTTTACGCTTCTTTCTTTTGTAAAGGTTTGCATTTTATTCTTATTCGGTTTTTATTAAATCTAATCTCGATAATATCCACAAGTTTTCATTATGGATGTTCAAAATGAAGGAATCTTTTTCAAGATCTGCAAGGTTTCGTACGTTATAACTTTTCTGTACCAAAATGACAAAAAACGTTCACAAAACATTGAATATTTGCTCGTACATTTTAAAGCTATAACTAGACAAAAAACTCGTAAATGACATGTTTTTGTGAAAAGCTGAAAATTTTATTAGAAAACCTTTAGCAGCTAAACGTTCGTAAAATATTTTGAATAGAAATGTTCTATGTGTTGTTCTTCGACGTTTTGCTTTAAGTTGCTAATTTCAGAAACTTAACGCGCCGTAAAAATGAACACTGCCTGTAATTTTTTATAGCTTTCAAGTGCCAATGATTGGGTTTAGCTTTTAAATTCTATTTAATTTTGCTTTATAGTTGTAACTTAATACTTTCCCTTTGTGGCTGCTATTTTGATTGCTTTAACCCTTCGTATGCCGGAACGTAGATCTACGCGAGACACAATAGCTTTTTAATTGTGTCTGTAATTACGGCATTCAACCAGTTAATCAAATTCATAGGGTGCAATATTTGAGACTGTATTGATCTCGTCACCAATCTTCCGATCGGATGATTGTGTCAACGGTTTTGTCCCCAAGATCAATTCTTATATCGGCCGGGTAGCTTATGTCCAACAAAAGACATGACATGAGACATGTTGTGCTCAATTGGCATGCACCTTGAGGCATGCCAATTCCACATACTATTGCTACAACCACAACATAAGTTTCAGAAATCGTGTCAAAGAGTAATATTTCATTTCAACGGCTTTAAAGTATTAATGTTACATTATTGTTAATAAATTTCTCTGCAACAAGGCAGCATTAAGTTTATTAATGTTTATAACAAGCATTTCTTGCTTTCCATTCTTGGATGAAGAACCACGAGAGGTTTCAGCAGAAAGTGAAATTTTATTAATTAGTACGTACTGGCTATATTGTATTTAGATTAATAATTATATGTGATTCCACGCTTTCATATTTAATTTCTACATTGCCTTTACATTTTCGTGTCGATTGATAGAAGCTGTTTTACTTAATAGGTCTGTCGTTATCTTCTGTATCAATAATGTTGTCTGCTTTCCCTTAGTTAAAGCAGGTTTTCTTATTGCTATCAAGCTCCGATGTTGCCACCCTTGCACTTTGATAACTTCATTGATAAGAATCACATTGAAAATTTACGAGAATACAAAACTTTACCTTCTAGTTACTGCCCGAAGTTAATGCCCAGTAGCTTCTTTCCCTCTCTGATTATCAGCCTATTAGGAATATGGGTTAATTCGACGGTCATCCATCACTCCGTTGACATTTACGACTTTAACGGGAAGATAAACTGATGTTTTCTATTTTTATTCTCTCTAACCGTAAATGAGGAATAAAGGTTTAGATGTATGACGGACTTATTACCTTGTTAGTTGAAGAAAGTTTCATTTGGAGGATGAAATAGAGGCAATCTCAATACTCAATTAAAGTGTCAATCATGTTATGAAAGAAATTCACTTACACCATTATTTAAAGGAACTAACACCCACGCTATCCACGCTTATACTTGATCCAGTAAGCTGGCGCACAGACTTGTTAGGTTAGGTTATATATTTATTATAGTTTCTACCCGCGACGTCGACCGCGTGTAATTTCTTGTTCCCCTGATGCATCCCGTCGCATCACATCGCCCGTCCGCGCTATTACCTAGTTTTCGCTTAGCGTTATTTCAGACACTTATTCTTTTTCCTCGGCTCTTAAGGGTCCTATTGTGATTTTACAAATCCGACTGGTATTTCCGGAGATTAGAGCATCTAAACAAACAAACAACCCAACTATTCAGCTTTATTATAATAAAACAAAAATTATTTTCTAAACTATGATTTAAACATAATTTCAAGTAACTACCAGTGGCCATTGACACCATAATCGGGTGTAGTTAATGTTTCATCAAGTCTGTAAAGTTTCCCCCGGTAATTTAATATGACTTCATATACACAGACTTCTACAATGTAGCCCTGAGCTTACGACATAATGTTATGATTTGTTCCAACTCTCAAATCTGCTCACCTACTACCTGAAAAGGCAATTTTATCGACCCTGAGATACGCTTTGTGTTCATTTTGTGCGATCGTATTACTCGGTTTAGTTTTAAATATTGGCCATAGAGGTCTGATAGTTCCTTTGGTTTTAGTTTCATCGCAGCAGGAGGTGATTCGAAGGTTTCTAATTGGCTATACGATTTTAAGTGTTTTGTATGAGCGTGGGGGTTGAATCTCTTGTCGTTGCGAATGTTGAAGTTGTTACGAAGATGTTAAAGTGGTCAACTTTATTACTAAGTAAAGGCTTATTTCGTTGGCACGACGTAAAATTGTATTGGAAATATTCAAAATTATATTCAAGCAGCAATATATCGAGAATACACCATTACGAAAATGAAAACTATTATGATATTAACACGCCACAAACTACAATGTATGGCTTCGAGCACAACCTACCCTTGAACTAACAGTAACAGAATTAGTAGTGACAGGCTTTTATCTACTGCCATTTCTGACGATACAGTTTCATAAAATCACAACCACAAATAACGATTTCAACTCTTGATTTGTAGCTATTCTAGACCAACCTCAACAATTTCTCCAACTTCACGTCTACAAGTTTATAATAGACCATCAAACACAGGAAAACATTAAAAACAACTCGATTCCCATCATGCAAATCTTCTGTCAAACATTAAGTCAGACCAGCGTCCGTTATTTGAAATAATTTCTTATTGTAACAAAGTCGTGTCTTCCATTGCTATCAATACATCCCAGATGGAACGATACGCAGCGTAATAAATTGGCTGCTGACTATCTGAATGCATACCGTTAACGAGTTATAGATAAAGTTGCTTTCACACGAACGGATCGTCGCAACGATAGTTCAATTAATTTTCAAATTGCTGTTTTAGAGGGCTAATTGAGTGAGGATTGTATAAATAGAGCTTTTGTTGAAGAGTGATTAATATCTTTTTCTTAATTAGACCGTCAGAATTTAGCTGTCATTGTTAAGTATTGTGTTATTACGCCGATTACGCGTAATTACGTTGTTTGAAATGGTAATGAATTTCCTAATTATACAGCTGTATCACACTCTTCATCAACAGCGTTTAGATATGGTTAATACTCTAGGAGGCAATATGAATGCTTAAAAAAATTATTTGTTGCTTTTCTATTGTGCAACACGCATCATTATTTTTTTATCTCTAATTAGCGTTGTCTTGATTCAAGGCGGTGTTTCTAATAGCCGCTGCAACATTAAAACCAGTGTGTAAACCATCTAAAGCAATATCGAAATATAAATTATTTTCCAAGACCTTTAGTAGAGAAATCCAGCAATAAGTATAAAATAAAGCTTCCATACCTTCCACCCTTCAATTTCGCTGGGCTTTCACTATCATATTGCATAGAGCTGTGGCTAAATACCTATAGCTATTTCTGTCTTGTGCTTGTTATGGACCCATAATATTGCTTGTTAAATTATTTTGTGGAATTGTATACTTCAATGTTGTTCTTGGAATAATATAAATTACTTTGTTAAGGGCTAGGTGTTTTGATTGTGGGACCTTTAGCATTGCTTTTAGTTGTTTTGATAGAATCTTTGGGGTTGTTGTTGTTTTATTATTGAATTTGTATTCTAATATTACATCTGCGTCATCATCTTCTTTTTCATTATTCTGCTCTTTACGTTCATGACCAAATGTAATATTTGCTATTCCTTCCTTGCCAGCATTTTGAGCTTCCACTTTTAGATCAGCATTTACAATGATTTATTAGCCATCATTCATAATTTGAACGTCTTCATCAGCTCTTTTCTTATTCCTAGGCAGACTAACATCAAATTCACCATGGTTCTCTAACAGAATCAGGTTGTCAATATATCATTTACGGTTACGATACACGTAATGCAATAGATAGTCGCATAATCTCTATCGATCAAGCTTACATGCACTTAAAAGTTAGATTTCGTAATATCTACAAATAGAAACGTAACATACCTACCTACTAGACTTCTTATCAGTACTTTGATGTTTTATTTCCTGTCCTTATCTACTTTTGGAATGTATTTAGGACTTGAAATGTATCCGTGTTTGATCTTGTTCGCTTGGTAATATTTTATAGTTCAGTTTTAATACTTTTGATTAGAATATCCTGAGTTTCATTCAATTATGCACCTAACTCACCTTAATATATTTCGATTTTTCTCTAAAAATGCATTATGTAAAATATTATTGTCCATTGATGACATCAGAATGAAGTTTACTACTTAACATAAAATCTTTATTAGTTACAATTAATTATACTTAGACAAGCAATATTACATGCAAAAATAAATTGCCAATGTTATAGTCATTAAAACTTGAAATAATTCGCTAACCAAACTAAACTTTAAGTAGGTAATTCATTAAAACAAGAATGTTGATTTTATTATAAGTGCCACACACAGAACAGCTGTGAAATTGGCAATTTTAACATTATTGCTATAGGACTGGTACATTTTAATGGTAATTCAAATTGTTGGGCTATATTAGGCAAGGACAAGCAGTTATTGTCCAAAACAGTCGTCTTTCACATTTCAACGAAACACAGTCTAATCAAACTCAAAGCATTTATTACAATGAAACTATTTACATGCACTTTTCAATTGTTAAGGGTTGCCCATTCCAAAGCGTAGTAGGATCCCATGCAGAAGAACGGGCAAGAAACTCCATGGACACTCTTTTAAATGAAACAATTGGTTACACACATATCATAACATAACATCACGTCTGTGGGTTAGGCAGATGTGCACCTATAGTACACCCACATTTTGGCAGTTAAAATTAAGTCCTATGTAACAGGAGGTGAGTCTAATGTCATCAGCCGGGCAAAAATCCATACTCCAGGATGCTACTGAGAAAATCCAGATGCAAATACCCAACAACACTTTACCGGTCATATTAGTAATGCCGGATATATTAGGCCTATTTTGATTTTGCTCCTATTTATAGCCCTCTACTATGCACAACATTTTGTGCTCATTCAATTTGTTATTATAAACAGTACTATTTCAAGGCGTGTTAATAACTATTAAAGTCACGTAGAACAGAGGCTTAACTCAAACAAATATTCGTTAAAATGATTGATAGCAATCGATTTAGTGACTAATAGAACTAACATTTATTTCTGCAAGCAATAACAGTCAAGGGCCCAGAATTTCAATCAATGAACACAAAATTATGACACTTTGAATTGTTTAAAAACCTACCTCTATAAGAAATCCTGATAACATCAGATTTGTAAAGGTACTAGTTCGTAGCCGACCGCAGCAGCAGCAGCAGACAACGTGACGATGCGACTTGTCGACACGTCGGAAAAACTAATTTTTTAGAAAGATTCAACGTGCTGTTGCTCCTGCGTCGGTGGCACTACTGATATGCCGTCGGGCGACACGACGTCTGAAATCATGCGACGTGTCGCTAGCTGCGGAAGGTGTTCCATAGAAATATATATAAACCAGTAGTGTCGTAGCAACACGTCGTCTGCTGCTGCTGTATGCGGTCGGCTACGAACTCGTACCTTAATCCCCGAAGGGTTACACAGAGTTGTGCAGGACACATATATTTCTCCAGTTATATTTAAGTCCCATGTATTAAGGGGCGAGCCTATTGCCATTCTTCATCATCGTCTACAGCCCGACTGTACCCCCTCCTGTGCATAGGCCTATCGCCACTAACCGGGCACAAATCCAGACTCCGGTCTAATACTAAGAAATTCATGATAAAAAACGCAATAACAGTTTGCCTAAGCTGGAAATCGAATACAAAACCTTATTCTCAATAGTAACGCTTGCGACCACTAGAACAACGAAGTCATCAACAAGAATAAAAGAAAAGATATAGAAAGTCAGCACATTAATTTAATCTCTTTTAATAGCAATAGCCATACCAAATATGAAGATAACATGCGTGTAATTGTGAAGCCTTTACAAAAACTTGCACATTAATACTTAACAATTTCACTTAACAAAAACTGTCATTATAATCAATTAAAGTGAAACGTTAATGGTCACAGTAATCTTCTTCGTCCCAGACTTTCTAGGCACCAATTAACATTGCCTAGTTGTGTCTAGATTGTAAGCGAAGATAAGTAAGATGAGCTATCGCGAAATTGAAATATCAGTGGGTAGGTACCTGACTGTTCGAAGCCTGTTTTTGCTTCGATAGAAGTATGAGAAGAGATAGCGATATTCGCTTGTGGAAGGCGAGGCTCAGGTGTACCTACCTAGTTTGGTATTTTCTGTTTATCGACTTTCTTTGAGGCATTCCGAACTGAAAACTTTGTCCAAGTATGCAAAAGCAGCAATATGCTAGAAAATTCCTAAATTCGTTGGTCACCTCAGTTAAGGCCACTTGAAATTAAGTAAGAAAGAAAAATTTCATCTGTCTTAGTACAAAACAAGTCTTTGTCTTTTGGCAGGGTTTATACCATCCTGTTAGTTTTAGTAATAAGACCCCAAATGCGTTAAAATATAGTTTTCAGTTTTGTACCAAGAACTTTACCTCCGTCTGAATAAAGTTCAAAATACGAAAACTTGCTCGACGGTGTAAGCTGGGAATAAAGATATGTTGTTTTGCAAAGACACGGATACCGACAGTCTTTTTTTCGTCTTGCTCAAAAGGCCACTCTGAGCGTACCTAAGTAACCCCAATAAACAAGGTTTTCCGCCGTGTTTAATGCCCGAGCACTTTGCAAAAGCGATTAAAAAGATGATTACGTAAATGTTTACAAATAATGCTACTTCAATACCTCATGAAGAGCTAACGTAGGCTTTAAATTTAGCTCTTATCAAGGCCCCTAAAACGAATAACAATAAACCAACTAATTTCCATAACAAGGTGACTCAGTCATCTCATTTTTTTAATATCTTGATGGCCTTAAGGTACCAAATTGATACAGCAATTTGTTTTCCTTAAAAATAAACAAATTAGTATTCAATTATCCGGAGCCTATTTAACATTTTTTATTTTGGATATGGATCTTGATTTATATGCTTGGAAGTTTAATTATGTAACTTCGCGTTTCGTAAGGTGTATACAATTTGAAATGGTAACCTTCTCATGGATAAAGGTCTATGTCATAAGTCTCCGGATAAGCGCTATCTACCAGGAAAAATATTAAAGACAGATACAGAATTTGTTTAAATTTAGCTGCATACTACAACCTGATAAGTTGTCCAGAACTGATACGCTGGTGGTGAATTAAATTATGTTAGGTTAGGCTAATAATAAATAAAAGATTCCATTGAATGCAAAAACTGTTGCAAATGAGGTCAGACATGGCTTATTCATTCCCTCAATTTTTTAAATGGTTCGTGACACTTTTCCAATATTTATATGAAAGACCATAAATAAATATATAAATATTTCCATGATTTACGAGAGCAAACTAGATTGCCAGTAAGCATTAGGTACGGCTTGATTGATTGAATTGGCACGCGATAGTAAACCTTAACAAAATATACTAGAATTGGAAAAGTTTACCTCCTCGCATATAATATAAGAAACAATATATAAATGAAAAATCGCTGTAAAATAACGTAGGTTTATAGCCTTTTTCGTTGTGATCCATGATACATTTCACAAAAAAAACATCATTAGGTAAGCTGCAAAAAACATTGGCTCACTAAAAATTGTGAAAAGCTAACAGTAATAGCTAAAAGCTGTACCGGAAACTTCCCTTACAAGAGATACACATACTTCTAGGCGAACTAAACAGACCTTATAAACAAATTATCATTAACCTTCAATAAAAAGTCTGGCAGAATCAGCTGGTCTTCGGAAAGAATTATAAGATAATAAAGAAGTAATTTGGTACATTATCCGTAGATTTATCTCATCTGCTTCACTTCCTACGCAAGATGTCGAAGTCAACTAAGGGTAATGTATTGATGCCATGCCAGTGGGCGTTGGGTCAGTTACCTTTTTTACATGCCCAGCTTTGACCTTTAACCCAGCACTATCTACAACGTCACTTTAAGTGGTATCGATACTCTTTTGCGCCTCCACATCGAATACATCCCGCAAAACGTTTTTACCGTTTTCAAAATCATCATCTCCATGAAAAAATTCTATAGTGTAATATTATTTCTGTCTGTTTGTTTCCGTCGCCAGAGTTAATCGAAAGCTTATTTTCTAATCGTAAAGACGGTGGACCCACGGACCATTGAATCTCGAGAATCTAGATTTAATTGAGCAAGCTAATTATATTGAATGCTGTGGTCCAGATAAAATCTTTCATGGGAATGAAGTCGTCTTACATAGATGGTTCAGATTAGCTCGGATGGATTTAAACTAATGAATTCTGCTTGAGTGGCAACAGGAGTTTAAAGATCAGCAAATGTATTATTATCACGAAAGCTAATGTTTTTTTTTAACTACATATTAACTTTAATGGTAAAACATAAAAGTAAATGACAAAAATCATTTGATGACTTCCTGTCTTGGAAATTAACCCATAATTCTTTGATTGTCAACTGTGTCTATTACTGCCGTCATATTAATATCAATGAGCTGACTATATAACCGGTGAATGACAAAGAAATGATAATTTGAGACCGTCATTGAATTCACTATAAAATTATTACGACTATCATTCTTAGAAAGACAATGAAAACCGTATACATGATAAAATAAAGATAATGCATGATACCATAATGTAAGGAAAGATAAGAACAACATTCAGCACCGGCTCATTTCTTAGAAACTTTTGAATATTTTTGTTTCTAAACTTATGATGGCACTGTAGATTATGATGTATATCACTGCTTTCCCACGATTGTCTTCAACTCAAGTAAGTTTCAATTCTCCAGAATGATTACACACGTATAACTTTGTGACCTTTCTAAGTCTTTATTGCATAAAACTTCATTTTCTTTTATATTTTTGACTTGTTGCAAACTAGCTTCGCAATTGTTTGAGGATTTCTCATGGATAGGCAGATAAAGATAGATAACAATGTACATAATACTTGTATGTGTTGTCACTATAGTGATGACATCAGTATGCGTCATTACAATTTCACTTTCGAAACAAATAGTGTTCAAAGTATGTGTTAAGTGATAATCGCTAATAAGGCATGAAACTTAAAAGTTCGACACTCCGCTCCGCACCCATACTAGTTTTTAAGGGCATAACCTTTCTTGGTAAAACTAACACTTTCGCATTTTTGCGTCTTCAAAGCATAACACAAGAATGTACACTGACATACATACATAAACTCACACCTTCTTTCCATGGGGGTAGGAACTACAGAACACACCTGCTACGATTCTTACATACTCCTTTGTAATGTACATATACTAAGTTAGGTTTAAATTAAGTCAAGTTTATATCTTTAACCGTAAACCTTGCGTCTTCGTTTACTTTAGTTTCTGGACTATTTTACAGACAAAAAACAATGTATAGTAATAAGGATTCACATTAAACACAACCCACGAAGTAACATCGCGTAAACAACGTTGCAACAGAATAAATGATGACATCAGACATAAAACAAAAATAAAAGCCTCTACGATACCTTTTATAATAGCAAGAAAACAGTAAAGCTTGAATAGTATACCAACCAGTTTCTTAACGAAATTCGCTTCTTCAAGCATTGTGGTTAAAAAATTCAAAAGCAAATTACCATTGGGGATAATTCATGAGGCATTCTTACCCATAAATGGTTTGCAGAAAGTGATACCAAACGGTTCAAACCTAATATGGTGTTACGATCCAGTTTCTAAAGCAAAATACGAATTAACTCGAACATATAGTTGGACAAAATTGAAGATGGTTGTTGGGTAATATGTTGCAATATTGTTAGTTTTAGAGTGGGCTTGCATTGTTTTGAAATTTTGCGTTAGAGGCCCTTTATTGAATTGATAATTAGTAGCTTCATCGATATCGTGTTACGTTCTTTTAATTATTGAATACTTGTTGTTCTTTTTCAACTATTTGTATTATGTGTACAGACAACCGCACAGGTGGTTGTACAGACGCCAGCACATCAACCTACTACAATCTGTCAAATTTCTTTGATAGATTTTCAACTTTATCACTAAAGCATAAGGTTCAAAGTTGATTGGGAAATTTTGACCGTTTCGGGTAGGTTGATGTGCTGGCGTCTGTACATTGTGTTACTACAGATTTTCGACTGATTGATAATGTAAAGGCTTCCATTTAACGGAAACCGATGTAAGTTTTTTGCCCATCTTTTCTCCCTCCTACATCTTTTTCTCTTTCCATATTGCCATAGCTGCATTATCCGATATCTCAAGCCTCTCGTAACACAACACAATGAACCTTCATCTTCAAACCGAAACTTATCTCTCTCAGATTCAATATGATTTACAATACTTACTCTTGCCCGGTATCTCCATAGTCCCCACGTTTCTCATAGCCATCCATCACTTTTTATATTGCACTGTTATCAGTTATCTGTACCGGATCAAACTGTGTCAATGTCTATGACTCGTGTTGTGGTTAAGGTTGGACTAATCGTATTATTGTGGTGTCTTCAAAATGTTAGTTGGAATATATAATACTACACTTGGATAAGGCTTAAAAACGCATTGACTATACCTATAAGTCTTCGTGAAATATGTTGCGGAGGAAGTGGAGGGAGGCCTTTGTCCAGGAGAGAGACAGCGCAGGCCAGTAAAACAAAAAAAAATTGCAGAATGTTTTATTCTTCATAGTTTTATTAGCTTTCCCGTAATTTTACACAATCCTTACATGAATACTTTTATTTGCGATAAACTTAGATACTATACTATTAGTTATTCTGTGGTTATACCCTATCTTAAAAATTTGTGTCTAAACACAAATCATCATCAAAATCAAAGATTAGAATTAGGTATATGGAAAGCAAGTTACACTATGCAATATCATCTTTGTTTAATTGGACCTATGAACAATCCAATTCAGTTACATCAGCTCATAAGCAGGACGCTTGACAGGAAGCTAGTCCATCGTTTACAAGTCACACCAAGTCAACCTTTTTGACCTCTTGTCGACTGACTGACCCTGACTTGGCCTTACAACTAATACTGTTTGATAAGCTGCGAATAAGTTCATATTTTTTCTTACTTTCTTTATCGTATTTGAACTTAATAATTTATTTATGAGTGGGAGTGGCTTAAGAAGCTTTAAGTATTATACTCCTACTTGATTATTTATGGAGAAATAAATACTTAGTTTTGCAGGTAATACAATGGCCATGATCAATAAATAATTTTGATTTTGATTTTGGACAGGAATGGATAAAAAATACAGCTTTTCGATACATTTCGAAAGTAAACGTAAGTACATACTGTAAGGAACAGCTGGGTTTTTTTCTCCATATATATTTCAGAGTTGATGCCGTAGTAAAAGCGGTTTATTTTCAAGATTAATGCACTCCCATGTCCCATTTTCACTTGCTTTACTGTATAAGTGGATGAAATCTATGCTAACTAGCATTCAGCATAAGTTTTAATTTCATAATTTTCTTTATCTTCCATTTCTTTGCTCATTAATCAAAAGCTTCTGTGAAATCTAATTAGCTTCTAAACAAAACAATGCCTTGCATATTTTAATAAAACACCGACCGTATATTTTAACGACTTTAACATAGTCTGTGTATCTATCATTAATATTAATGGAACAATTGTTATTACGTAAACTGACCACCTGGTGTTTGCATCACTCTACAGTCTACATTGATTGATACAGCCATTACTGGGCTTTAGTTTTATGAGCTACATGACCTGTTGGATTTGGTTTCTACTCGTTGGTATATGTTTGTTTATTAGTTTTACTATACACTTACAATGAGGCACAAAAATAACTAACAGGATAAACTTTTGCAACGAAAATCATGATTGCACAAAATTATTCATCAGAAGCACCTGAACTTTGCCTCGTTTACATTGTAAAAGCAGTAAACGCCTACCGCTTTAACTTAATACGAACAAGCACTAAAATTGGACTTTTAATACTATCAAAGATACGTACGTACTAGAGTATACTAAGACTGAAATTTATTTAGAAATGACTGCTCCAAGATAGAGCTTTTGACTTTCAAAAGTCTTTTGTGATCAAAGTTTATGCATCGGCATTACTCGGGCCTCTCATGCATAAATAGAGTCATAATATTATGATGAAGAGAATGCGGTAATTTCTGACTGGCAATAATATTGCTCAATATTATTGAGTTTTCAATACAGATTTATGAATTATTTAAAAGTAGCAGCAGTTCTAGTAATTCAACGGAGACAGGTAATGTGCCAATTTTCTGCTGTGGTCTCGTGATTGGATGAATGATTGAACTGACAGCATAATTTTATATTGACGTTTGTGGTACTCATTTATTATTTAGAGAATGCCTTATTTTCATACGCATAAGCACGCAAAATGAGCCTTATCTATAAAAAGACAGTCTCCGAGCTTCCACTGAGCAACCTGTAGATAGGTAATTTAAAAAAGTGAACAAAGGGTTATTGTAAGACCACGATAAAAAAAACTGACATACTAACACATAGGTAATGAACTTAAGCAACTGCTATAAGGTCAACAGGTTAAAGAACTATAAAATAGAAATGAAATAACTTATAAAACCGTTAACTTCCTACGGCTACCATCTGCTAACAAAGCAACGCATTAGCCGATTACGTCAGTATCTAAGCTTGTAAAGAGATAAACTTTATCTCACATTAAATTGCTGTTCTCGCATAATTATGCATCATTGAATTATTCCATTACGCTTATATTGTAATAGAATAGATATGATGAAATATAACAAGATTGCTGTGAACTGTGTTTAACAAGATTGGTGTGTGAAGTAATCGTCTGTGAGAACAATATTTAGTTGGGTTTTTAACGCATATTTTCGCCAACTAGTTTTTTTTTTTGTGTTTGTGTTCTTTCTCTGCGTCAACGCATTTTCTTTCTTTCTTTTTCATTTTTTTGGGATTTTGCCAATGTACATGATATGTCATGTACATTGTTCTTCATTAGGCCAATCTCGTAAGGCTTCACAAAACATAACATTGCTTATAGTATCTATACCCGCATTTCGTCATAGCCTATTATGATTTAATATAGTATTACCTATTCTAGGAGACAGAACCCTTGAAAACCCTTATTGGTCTGTAGAAAAACACCCATCTTTCTCATCTTTAGTTGCTTCTTCACCTACCAGGAGACTTAGATTAAGCTGATAATCAGTAACTTCAAAATTCTTATTCAAAAGTTTCTCAACTTCTGACCCTAAAGTCAGCCAACCCGTGGACTCCGCCATGTAAAACTATTACGATAGTACATTGTTCATAGCTTTTGTTACACAAGAATTAAAAATAAGCAAGTGCAACTTATTCTTCCACGTTTCAAGTGAAACAATAACATTGAAACAGCTGTTTGATATGAAGCGTGTTGTTACGTAAGACTCATGTAACTCAGTAGAAAAAATATTATTGTTCTCAGGTTTTGACATGAGTCTATTAATATCATGGGTCTAATAAAATCTGAGACTAAAACCTTTCCTACAAGGGATACCCTAAAGTTTATCATTATTATCGCAATTGTTTTGGGGTGTTGGCGCGACATTTCTTTTTCTTCTAAACTTCTCCATTAATCGTCTTCTCAGTAGTCACATACTTTCTAGTTATATCATCTTTTACACAGTCCATCCATCTTATCTTTGTTCTTCCACTGTTATCCATATTCATACCCCAAACCTTCCTTATAACATTTTCCACATCCTCCTTAACACATGCCCATAACATTTTAGTCACCGGTGCCACTTTCAAACTTCGTATTAGCTACCAATATACGTGTCCTCCACACACAAAAATCCAAAATGTTTATAGGAAGTCCATATTCAATATGGAACACATTAACAAGTGCCAACATCACCAACATGATCTTTAAAATACGATACATTCATGAGTTCGTTTCCATAAAGGTTATACCAGATCTTCCAATACTACATCCATTCAACATTTCCAAATATGGGTCAAATTGCCAACGCAATGTATATTTTTTATTTCAATACAAATATCGAAAACCGTTAATGCCGCACCCAAAACATATTGGGACTTTAAAAAAACATGAATGAATATGTCATTGACAAGTCTCAATAAAAAAAATCGATTCGTTCTCTCATTCAGTCATTAACTGATTTTGCACCTACGCAAGAATATTATACAGTCTGTATTTATTTTATATCTGTCAATATTGAACTACGTAAGTAAATTTGTTCTTGATATAGTTCTAGGCGGTTATTAATAGTTGGAATGTTCAAGCATCTTTGTCTAAACATTTGTATATTGAAAAAAATTTTTTAAGGTCTGTTAAAAATTTTATCGGTTCTAATAATGCTGTATTTCATAGTCTAGCTAGAAATTATGCTCTACTGGGTTACGCCACAAGACCTAGCCCTACTTAGGGCTAGGTTTTCCTCATGTTTACTCACTGACAACTCCCTATATAAAGGTGATTTACTGTTAGCCTTTAAAAATACACCATGTACAAACACTGATGTCAGCGAATAAATATTTCATTGCTGACGTAATAATTTGTTCTCGTTTAGCATAGCTATCAAATCTTGCATGATAACGAGTCCTTTGTTTAATTTATTCTTTATTTTTGTTGCAGGTAATTATTTCAAGTCTACATCGTCACGGGATTTTTAATGAAGAGGTATCGAAACTACGCAGTTTAGTATGCTTGACCTAGTAATTTCTGTACCACTTTTGACAACAATTCCTAGTAAATTGAAACTACACTAGCGTCAGCTAGTGTAGTTTCAGAACGTTTTATGACGCGCAAGTAACATTTAACCTAAGAATGGTAAAGAAATTCCGAGGTCGAGTATACAAGGAGGTTTATCATGAATTATTTTGTGAGTCCTATTCAAAATATGCAGGTCAGTTTTTACCCAACCTGCTAACGGCAAGCTCTCTGGTAATAAGTGTTCCTGGTAAGCCTCTTTGCATAGGCTATTTGTCTTCGAGATCAGCACTAGGGAACCTGTTTCAGATAGTTGCTTTTAATGGCATTTTATACAATGTACGTCAGCAACTTTTCTACGCCCAATACAGTAGTCAAGAATTTATTTGAAGCTATTCTTTTGAGTTGCTTAGCTTACTGGACTTTTTTTGAAGCACTAAATATTCTTGTCTGCAAAAGTTTACCTGATTTGATAAATCCAAGCATTATATTGAATTAATTGATAATAAAGAATCCGGCGCCACAACTATTGACAATCCAATAAACATAAGAGCAAAATTAAAATATCCGGAATAAAAGACAAATATAACTAACAATAATACCATTGTATGCTATCTCACAAATGCTATAGAAGTCAAACAAGGAAATGGGTTATCAGATACCAATAAAAGATGGACTATTATGTCAATACTTACGCACGATTACAACCTTTGAGCTCCATGCATGGATTCTAATGGTGCCAACCAACGCGCTTAGTCTTCATACCACATAAAGATTAGCTAACACTGTAAAAGGAAACCGACTTCGATGACAGTACTAAATTCTTTATTAGTCCCAAAGACATCAACATCACACTACACGCCATTATAGAAAGATACTGTTCTAGATTAAAAACGTCATGAGATCTTGAATTAATATTCAGTCCAAAATGAGTCATTTTAATCGAAGACCGTTGAAAATGTTGAAATTGTATCAAATAAAATTGCACTAGATGGGTCATCTATCTGCTGTGTTCTATTCAGCAATGGCTTCGCTATACTCAGCGATTGCCGCTGAACTAAAGCATTTACGTTCTCATTCATTTGTTTGGTATGACTAGTTCCTAGTTCTGCATCATCATTAGCAAAAGGAAGTTTTAATACTTGGTCAATTATGTTTGTCCACGGAACTGCCGTTTGACCTATCTTTATCTTAAATAAGCATCCGTCTACTACGTCATTAGTACAATTATTTTGGAATTTCGCACTCATAACTAATTGAGTATTACTTATAAATTATATTTGGAACACCAAACACGGAAGGTTATCGCAACAGACAGATTTGTCAATGAACCAACTATACGATAATTCATTCATGAGTTTCACAACACAATATTAAGTTTTAACGCCTTTCCGTGACTTGTTAATAGTCAAAACGTTAGTAAAACACGAACTATAAAGTATATTATATTAATTGAATTATTATATAGGAACCGTTTTGCGCAATTGGTAAGTAATTAGTTCCGTAATATGGTTATAAATATTATTTTCACAACGAGTATTGATTTTGATGTTTTCTCTCGCAACCAATTATATTCGTGTGTAATGTTAACCACTTTCTTACAATAAAGTTTTGTTCAAAAGTTTGTTTATACAGTAAAATAACGATTGTCTGTTCACTTTCTCTTAGAACAACAGTAACTCCTTATCAGCAATTTAAATTCATCTACACATTACTCGAAGTTCAGCATGAAAATTAAAATTTTTAGCTCCGGGCAATTAAAGATGGCAATAACAATTCCATTAAACTTTAACTCTCTCCACATTACAATCATCGATCCCATTAAACCATTGCTATCAACAATACCTGGCTTGGAGCTCGTTCGAAAACACACAATACACCATACAATTTTAGCGTCAATCTCCTCGACAAGCAACCTACTGCATTCTTTATACGAAAAAGTTATCATGATCCAAACGGACGTATGTCAGACGATCAGAACGGTACTGACTCTCTCTATTGTTGAATATTTTCGAGTACTTAAGGTACTTGGGACGTAACGAAGCGGAACGAATTTTCAATGTTCGAGTTGAAGTAAGATTGCGGAATAGGGAGTTGTATGAGTTGTGTTTGTTTGTTAACTATCTTTCATTGTAGTTGTATTAGGGCACGCCGCGATAGCGGCGGTAAGGCCCCTCTTTGAGGAGTGGCTAGAGAGGCGTCACGGCGCCCTCACCTACCGCCTGACGCAGGTCCTCACCGGACACGGATGTTTCGGGAGGTTCCTGCACATCATCAGGCGGGAGGAAACGCCCGGGTGTCACCACTGCGAGAATCGCCCTGAGGACACGGTGGAGCATACGGTGGAGGTCTGCCCGGCTTGGGCAGAGCACCGCCGTGCCCTCGTAGAGGCGATCGGCAGCGGCGGCGACCTCTCGCGCCCGGCCCTGGTCCAAGCCATGGTCCGGGGCGAGAGGGAGTGGGAGGCAGTCACCTCCTTCTGCGAAGCAGTCATGCTAGCGAAGGAGGTGGCGGGATGGGCGAGGGAGAGAGCTGAGAGAGCCGCCCGTCCCAGCCGCCGCGGTAGACGCTCCGGGCGTCGGGAGCCGCGTGACGACTCCCGGCCACCGTAGGCGCGGGCCTGCGGACGGCGAGTAATGGGTAGCTCGCCGTCCGATCAGGACCAGGCCCGTGCCGGACGGCGCGTATGTGTTCCACGCGCGCCTCAAAGAGATGTCAGCATCGAAGGAGGGGCCCGTCAGGGCCGAAGCCTGCCGGGGCAGCGGGATTGTCCGAAAGGGTTACCGCTGCCTCGGAACATAAAGGGCTAAGGAAGGAACACGGATGGGTTTTAGTCAGTAAGAGTCTGACACTCTCTTCCGCTCCACCCAGAGCGGGAGGGGTCATTGGATGATTTCCCATCCTTAAAAAAAAAAAAAAAAAAATTGTAGTTGTATTATCGTATTTAGATAGATAGTTTAGCTAACTCTAATCAATGTTTTGTGCTTATCACCCGACTGATTTTCTTAGATATCTACTTATTAATCAAAACTTGAATGCACGGTCACAAACGTGTTACCATCGTCTTTTAATAAATTCTAAACAATAATAATATCCTTGACTACATTTATAAACCGCTCCTCCTCTAACCATTTAATTACCTTCGTTGACCACCTAGTTTTGGCGTTCTTTCTTTTGATAAACCTGATCCTTGACTACATTGATAAATCACTCTTTCTCTAACAGTTGCATTATCTTCGTTAACAACCCAGTTTTGCTGTCCTTTCTTTTGGTAAACCTGGCTCCCGATAGGCTCTCATCTGGTGGGATTCGCCTATCAACCGAGGACCCTGACAATCGTTTTCAAATCGTTTTGAATACTAAAACGACTCTCGACAGAATTGAAATAAGCTTTTCGGTAACATACATTTCAAATCAGTAAATTTTTAGCTTTTCAATCATTGTTATCGCTAATAGAATGTTACTTTGTCTAGGCTCTCTTGGCCATTTTCGTGATAAGCCTTTTTTCTTTGACACTTTCATCCAGTACTATTCCATTAGTGCTACTTAACCAGAATTTTACAACAAACTTAACGTATCAGTGTTCTCGAAGGAAAGTCTCAATACATTTCGCTTTTGCTCGCGAAGTGATTAACACTCGAAGTGGTTCATTTGATCGAAGCCAATGATTAAGCAACAAGTGGCGTTGGTTTAGCTTGTACCGTGGACAAGTGGGATATTCGAGCGGAGCGAAGTATTCGAATTGATTTATATGCAGTTTTTTAAAGGAAAGTAAATAGGTTTAATTGGAATTCAATTGCAATGGCTTACAATTCCTTCATTGAATGAGAGTTTATGTGATATTGAGCGGAACTAATATTCTGAGCTTTTTCATATTTATTAGAATTTGCGTATTAATTTTGCTATGTCGATTCCCTAGCATCAAAATCTTTGTAAAATAATGATTGTTACGAGTATTAATGTTACGTATTTTGTTAATAATAGATTTATAATTTATAATTCAACTGCATCCGGTTTGACTGGAAGCCGACCCCAACATACGAGGGTCATTCAATAAATACTTAGCCTACAAAAAGTAAACGAAAATTTTGGAAAAGTGGCAATTTATTTTTTTCGATACACAGCCTTTTAGTTCGATACACTTAGCCCAGCGATGCTCCAACTTTTTTAACCCGTCCGAAAAATAGTTTTTGTCAAACTGTGCAAAATAGGCCTCCGTGGCGGCGATGACCTCCTCATTTGATCCATATCTATTCCCGGCGAGTGATTTTTTCAGATTAGGAAACAGAAAGAAGTCAGAAGGGGCCAAATCTGGAGAATACGGTGGATGGGGCACTAATTCGTAGCGTAATTCGACCAATTTGGCCATGGCAACGGCAGACGTGTGAACCGGTGCGTTGTCGTGGTGAAACAGCACTTTTTACTTTGCCAGATGGGGTCGTTTTTTCTTTAATTCGGCGTCGAATCGGCCCAATAAATCGGCATAGTAAAGCACTGTAATTGTTTTACCCTTCTCGAGGTAATCGATGTAGATCACACCTTCTGAATCCCAGAAAACGGTAGCCATAACTTTTCCGGCCGATTTTACAGTTTTCGCCTTCTTTGGAGCACGTTCCCCGGTCTGGATCCATTGTTTTGATTGCTCCTTGGTCTCTGGTGTGTACCAGTGGATCCAGGTTTCATCGACGGTCACAGAAAAACGACGCAAAAACTCCGCTGGATTCCGCTTAAACAGCGCCAAACACGTCTCCGATGTGGACTCACGGTTGCGCTTGTTTTCTGGTGTGAGTAAACGCGGCACCCATCGCGCCGACAGCTTATGAGAAAGCTGAGTTCCTGCCGAGTTCCTCGTGAAGAATATGATGCACTGTTCCTTCTGAAATGCTCTATGTCTCAGCTAGCTCGCGAACCTTCAATCGGCGATCTGCCAATACGAGATCATGGATTTTTTTAATGTTTTCCTCCGTAGCAGCTGTTTTCGGTGCACCTGGACGTGGTTCATCAAAAACCGACGTACGGCCACGTGCAAACTCGTTGAACCAATTCTTGACGGTGACCATCGATGGAGAAGAGTCACCGTACACAGCATCCAAGCGCTCTTTTATTTCGATGCGCGTTTTCCCTTCCAAAAATAGGAATCGAATCACCGAACGATATTGCTCTTTTTCCATTTTTGTAAAACCGATCGACACGTTCGCTTCCATAAGTTGTCAAATTAAAACAAATGAAGGGATTGGAATGAAAATTTGAAAAAAGAATTAAAAAAGAATGTGCTACACTGTGGTAAAACTCTTTTGAAACTACAGCGCTCTCTGGCGATGAGGCTAGGTACTTATTGAATGCACCTCGTAATTGGTAAAAGTCTAGGATCCGACCGGAATAACTTGGAATGAGAAAATTGTATAAGAAAAATATTAAAACAGAAGAAGAACTAGTAGGGGATCGAGGAGGAGGGTGGAGGGGGGCTCAGGGGATCAGACCGGAATGAATCTAATGAAATATTGTGAATCCATACTAATATTATAAATTCGAAAGTAACTCTGTCTGTCTGTCTGTCTGTCTGTCTGTCTGTCTGTCTGTCTGTATGTTACCTTTTCACGCCTAAGCCACTGAACGGATTTCGATAAAATTTGGCAGAGACACAGATTGCATCCCGGGGAAGGACATAGGATAGTTTTTATCGACATACCTCGCGGGCGAAGCCGCGGGCGGAAGCTAGTAAGTAATAAAAATAAGTACCTACTTTATAGGTAGCAAAATAAGGTACGTATTTTTTTCTTTACTTGCGCCTTTCGCTTCCCCTTCTAAACTTGTACCAGCCCATCCAAGGTTATAGGGTTTGACAAGATTTTAGAATTTAATTGAAATTTTAATTGGAAGCCGCGAAAGTAGCGGCCACGGGAGTTCAACTGTGCAGACTCTGTTTATTCGCTGTAAATTAGCTTGTATACCAGACTGGCTAGAAAACTCAATTTGAGACGCTATTAAGGAAACCTTTCTATGGTACGTTCAACTATGTTTCTCTTTTTATCAACACAACTTTGTACTTACTTACGGGCTATATAATATGCCACATCCAATTTTAGAAAAGGTAAATCTTTTTAGAGCATCATCTCTGTTCTAACAAATCAAAATATTTTATTTATTTCCTATAAACCTACATGGTCACTTACGTAACAACAGAAGTACGGTTTCCTGTGGAGAAGAGCTGGCAAGAAACTCTTCCTTTGTTACTCTTTTATAAATACCTAGCAGAGCTCCGCGGTTTCACCTGCATAAGTTTCCTGCGGGAATATCGGGATAAAAACTATCCTATGTCCTTTCCCGGGACCCAAACTATATCTATAGGTATCAAATTTTATCGAAGTCGGTTCAGCGGTTTAAGCGTGAAGAGGAAACAAACAGACAGACACACTTTCGAATTTATAATATTGGTATGGATTGGCTTTTACAATGTTTTAAAATTACATTGTTAATAGGTAGCGGGAGGACGGACAGCGTAGGCCTGTCAACAAGTACCAGGTACTTAACAAAATAGAAAATAGCCAACAAATCCAAACTTCTATGAGTCTACAAGGCCTGCCACAGTCATAATCATTATAACTGTGTCTTTCTAAAGCTCGGTGTATCATTTATATTAACAGCCGAGTAGATACCTACCTACTGTGAGGAGACGTGGCTAAATAATAACAGCCGCACAGGTCGATAGATCAGGTTAAGCTATGCTTGCCGCGGTTGGTCTGTGGATGGGTGACCATATTTACATACCGAGACCCCTCCGTGACTCGGAAAGCACGTTCAGCCGTTGGTCCCGGCTGTCATTCGTGAATCTTTGACAGTCGTTATGGGTAGTCAGAAGCCCTAAAGTCTGACAACCAGTCTTCCAAGGGGTATAGTATTACCCAGTAACTGGGTTGTGAGGTCAGATAGGCAGTCGCTCCATGTAAAATACTCCAATTCAGCTGCACCCGGTTAGACTGGAAGCCAACCCCAACATAAGGCAAGGCAGATAATGATGATACCTACCTCCTGAACCTTCATTAACGAAATATAAGTAATAAAAGGTTGCTGCAGTTTTTAATTAACTACATAATTATTGTCTTCAATAAGAGGCACCAGTAAATACATACCGACGCGCGACGTTTGGATAATGAACATTATTCTCAAGGACCAAAAAATCCAAAACTGCGAAAGTAATTTCATTGATTGTAAACCCACAACTTAATAAAATGTCAACTTACGAACGCTACGAAAATCAAGCTGACCTTGAGTAGGATTCAAATGAAATCACTTTCGATACAACTTACATTCAAACAATTATTAAATAATAACCATGAGAACAAAGATCAATCAATCAGAGGGTAATAATAATTTTAATAGAAGCATAAACTGCTTGCAATAAAATTATTAAGTATTAGAATCGACATTACATCATGTACATACTAAAAAGCTGCCATTATTGTGCATTATTGACACAGAAAGAAACAGTTATGGTCAATAAATTCCATGACACGACACCTAAAACAATAAAATTGACAAAACAAAATAATCTAACTGCGCTCGCATAATGCACAGTGGCCGGAAACTAGCACCCACTCGCAAAACATTTATTTTGGCAACAAATAAATTTATTTAGCCGTGGGTCAGTAACTAGAGCGAGCTAGTAGTTTCAATGGCAGCATTTCGCAACACTGTTTGCAGACAGGCCGGCGTATTTCTACACAAGTATTCATTGATAACCGGCGTGGGTGAACCCGACGTGGTCCACTCCATTCATGCATTGGGCAACGTTGGCCCACGCGCCTAACGGTCGCCATAATCATTAAAGACGTCGATGCATACAAGTAAATTATGAACTTTAATTAATATGAATTTGTGTTTTACAGTAAATTTTACGGAACACGGGAAGCGGTTAATCAATTTTGTATACGCGAAAGGAAATTCAATCTTTGAATAGAATCTGTTTGAGTATGTATTTGGAAGTTTTATAAGCAGTAAGGTAGTTTACAAGTGCGCAGTTAGCAACAGTTTGAATACAAATTGGTTTGCTGCGCAACAACCAGAAAAATACCGTGGACATAAAAAATCTAATTAAAATTCTGTGAATAATGCTATAATCAGATACGCCATTTTTGACCCTCGTTTACTTTCCTTAATCATGTTAAAAATATGAATTTTTTTTTTAACCATTACGTCATACGATATCATTTTTCCAATCATAAAAGCTCACTGATTCGAACAGCACCTAATTATTTTTTAATTACAGAAGTATTACATCAGGTTTTCGTTTAATCATAGACCAGAGATCTCAAATCAAACTTTTTTTTTCTTTTCCGAAACTTGACACGTTTAAAACCCACGCATTTTAAAATGACAGTTGACACTATTATAGCTGTCTGTGGCCATGTAAATAATGTTTGTTTGAATAGTTATAGCACTTTAATAGTAAAAGATTTGAGATCCAATATTAGATTTTAGATAGACGCAATCTTAAGAGAAACTTTTGCTATGAAATAACTTTATAATGAAGGCTTATTGATGAAAGCAGTTTTAAATCATAATTATTTAGATTTTGAAATGTTTTATGTACTCCTAAAGTAATTATCTGTATCTTAACCTGTCATACGGTCTATTATTAAATTGCTCTCATACATAAATAAATTGCATGTGATATACATAGGTAGGTATTAAAATAACTAGCGCTCATAATAAACATAGCATAAATTAATTACATTACATAAATAATCAAACACGGTGTAAAAAACCTGTACGAGATTATTTTTTCTAGACGTGGACATGTTTTTGATTACTTAGTCACACTGTACCCTGTGGACATTATAATATATGCATTATTTGATTAGTTCATTAATATTTATTGGTTATTTTAACTTCCAATTTTGAATACTGACTATTAATACGAACTGTTTCTCCGTTTCGGCATAAAATATTGACATTTTCAAGGTATAAAAATAAAATTAAATAACTGCTGTAAAGTTGCTTACCTACATATTGCAGCGTTACCTCTGCGGTTAAAACCTCACCTCTGCGGTCAAAACCTTCTTTTCCAATTAATGCCTGTCAATCCAATATTGTTCAGTACCTGTTTTATATTATATTTTTTTTTACATTTTATATATAAATCTGGTTTATTTCTATATATTTTAATACGTTTTTTTCTATGCAGTGAAGTGCCTCTTTTATTTCGCTACAATATATAAATGCTTACTTTAACTAGCCTGCGGTGTACTTTAACAATAGACTGACGATTATATGTAGGTATTATCTTATTACCTTTTTTACCAGAAGACAGACACGTAACCCGACGTGATTTAGAAATAAACTGCAACTGTCATAAAATTTACTCATATGACCTCACAAAACCTTACATAGGGTTGGCAATGCGTTAGAAAGATTTCCTGTCATCTCATACTAAGTTTTTAGCACTGACTTCACTAGCACTGACATTAAAGTGAAAGGGAACTTGAAAACTAGTTGCGTTTAACTTTTTCTGTTTCTGTAGATATTTATTAGTCAGATGCCTTTAAATTAGGAAAATTTAAAAATAAAAATAAAGATTTCAATTAGGAAAGCAGATTCTCTTGAAAAGAGGCTCTTCACAATCTTGTTTAAATCAGAAGTCACCAAAAAAGCCTCTTGAGGTACCTGTATCTCTTCAGGGGCAAAGACTAGCCTCATTTTCAGAACGGAAGATACCGCGGCTGAATTCCCTTCTCAAATATTTTACACACAATTTTTTTAAAGCATTTCATTTTTTTATCCAAACAAATGTTGCCCATTCTTTCTTTCGACGATAGCAAAACAGTCTTGACGGTTTTAGATATCTAATAGCTGGACAGACAATCCAAATGTTCCAGTTTCGCCAACCCTAATCACAAACCGTTGGGCAGTCAAGTCCATTGCCATGCTCGCTAACGTTTTCATCGGTGCCTCATGGTCTGCAGTCCATGACAAACCAGTTCGCTAAATAGGCCATTGTTCTACGATATCTTAATCCTTGCCCATTGTGAACTTTTATTATGGGTTCGTGCCGTTTTTTGTTGAAGAATGTGTCGTGGATGCAGGGGTTTGCATTTTTTTTGTGGATGTTTTCGGTATGCAAAAAATGACGAGGTTGGTCAATTTTGACAAAGTTGTTTTATGGAATTATTTGTGTGACTTTAAGAGGAAATGCGGTCTGAGAGACTTAAAATATCCTAAGTAAAAAGTCGTAATTCGAGGTTTGGCTCTCGCCTATTTTCTCCTCCAATATTAAACCAATGTAAAAAGATATTTCGTAAACTGAATAAGAAGATACTACTGTGAGATAATGTACTGTGTCCCTATGTTTTTCTTTTTTTATTAATAATTTCAAATTTTTACACTAGGCCTTTGTTGACAGCGGTTTAAATCGGCATTTTTTGAGGGTTCTAGTGCTTATAAAAATGATGTATTATCGAAAGGAAAACAAAGGGACATTCACGTAGGTAGTTAATATTTATTACTCTGTAAAAATCGTTGCTTTATGATCAAAGAAAACAGGCGAGAGCGTTTCTATGGAGAAACGACCACCCGCATTTCCTCTTAAAGATCGAGTGAACATGAAAAAATCTGCTGTAATTTTTGTGTTACAATCCAGCATAAAATTTGAATGGACACCAAACAATACACAGACACTCATAGCAAAACAACACGCCTGTATTACCTGAAAGATTACGCAGAGGTGTACCTACCTAATACTGCACCCTCATTTCGCTGGTTACAATTTAATTTGTAACGCATGAATTTGTAAATATACAACACAACATATACATAGTTTCTTTAAAAAAATACCAAAGCAGGAACTTAGATTAATGTCCGAAACATACCGTAAATTGATTTAAAATAACGTTAATAGCTACCGCACATAACACGCAGCTTAAATATCATAATTTACGAAAACACTTTACCAACATAGATTATATTAAATTACAGGTTACAAACTCACAACTACTTTCACTGCAGACACAATTCTGCAATCAGGTAACACGATAAGTCACAGTTATTACTTACGTATTGGAACCGTTCATAGTTTTTGCCTTTTGACGGAGACCGACCTTTAAAACTACCCTTTTGATAGGGAATAATGGAGCATCTAACTTGGGTACCATCAAAGATGTTGATTGAAATTATCTTCTTATGAATGTGAAAATTACTGAAATACTCGTAGATACAAATCGGATATTTGAATCAAAAGAAAGAGAAATACAATACAGTTCCACCTAATTCTTCGAAATAAATCCTACCGTTTTCATTGAATTGACTCTTCAAAATATCAATCAACTCAGCCTATCGCAGTCCACTGCTGGACATAGGCCTCTCTCAAGCTACAAACAACAGCCTATCCTCCACCCTCCGCATCCAGTTTGTCCCAGACTCCTAGCCATCTCAATTGTCTCTTGCGCAGATATAAAACACTTTTAATACCTTCCAAGCTGCAAGCTTTTACTCTGATCTGATCAGCTTCGTAATCTCTGGTTTTTCCAATATAACCAATATACATAATAATTATTATTAAAAGAAAAATGTAAAGCGCAAAGTTTAAAGTTTCAATAAAAAGCAATACTTTCAAATTTTAATTCATGCGGCGTTCATAAAAGTCATTTTTTTCACCATCATGCGCAAACGCACGTTAAATAACGATTGACATTTCGAACAAGTACGATGTCGTAACGGTACCGGTCGCGGGTTCGCCTGTGATTGGTGTAATAATGCGTATGTTGTTCATTCAGTAACTTGTAGTATATTGCTTCATTGGAGCTTTCCTACGAGCATTTCTGTAAAACAGCTCTGAGTTACTTGATTCTTCAAATATACTTACAGGTGTTTTTTCTGAATTTTGATTTGGAGAAAATAATATAAAAAATTATACACGGACGCGGACGTCCTGAATAGACAAGTAATGTGAAAATAAAAATTAGAACCGCATACAAACGTGCCATTAGCATAATCGTATTAAATTATCACCGAATTTAAATGACTACGGTCAAAAGGTCAGCATTATCTTTGTTTCTAGTATTAAAGTTCAACACTCAATTAAATTAAGATCTGCTACTTCACTGTGGGTGGTCTCTTAATCGCAATAAATTTTGATTACGAAAATCAATTACGCTTTAAGTATAATTATAGCAAGCAAGCAAGCGAAGGAGAGGACACTTAGCAGTAAAGTAAAATATTATTAAAGAATTAGAAGATATTACGTTACCCAAAGCACAAATAGTTGCTGAAATAAAAGCCTAAAATAAAGAAAACGAAAAAACAGTCACGAACAATGAATGTAATAATCAGAACATTGTAAATGCTTTCATGTTCAAAAATTAATCAGAAAAATCATCCAATCGTAAACAAATTTTAAAGACACGTGTCTAGACGCTACGTAATCAGTTAATGAGTCTACCACTCGACACGTGTGATTCACTTTATGCAACAATCTATGATTCATCAGACCTTGAGATTATGCTGATGTAGAATTGACACAAAGAAAGTGAAGGCCGCTATGTGTATCAACATCTGCTCATTTAGTATTCAATTCGTGATTAACTTTGCTGATACATACATACATATTAAAAGAAATAAAAGCGGTAACTGGTTTAGCAGATACATTAAAAGTTTCAAGAACCGTAGAATTTGGATCTTTATCGTTTTGATTAGCATCGATTTTAATAGTTACCAAATCAAACATATATAACTTATCTTAGTATTTCTAATAAACTGGTTGGGTTAGCTAGTAAGTGGATTCATTGCAATAGGTCGATACATACTGTGAACTTAATTATGTTCTTCAAACAATCCAAAATTCACTGGGTACCCACGAAAATAAAAAAGTTGTTACTCAAATGTTTCCAAGTATTACGTCATATTGTACCATTCTCAAAAAGTTTGGTGGCATAAAAAAAACGGTAGCCATCTGTGCAAACATGCCAGTTGAGTCCAAACTGACACGTAGAGACCTGTGCAAGCAATTTCCGGGCCAACGAACTTGTGTTTGAGAAAAAATATGCTCAGTATGTGCAGAAACTGTTCAAATAGTTAGTGTGACTGCTACTGCTTGGCAGCTGTAATTTTGTCACTAACATTGTGCGAGAACGCTTGGAAACATTCTCTTGCCAAGACTTTTGAAAAATATTTTACGCAAGTCATATTGACCTCACAAAACTATAGAGCTTATCACTTCAAAATCAAAACTCATAAAACGAAACAAAGTAAAAAATAAAACGAAAAGGTAATCGTTCTGTGTAAAAGATACAAGAAAATAAAATATTGTTTCCTGCTGCTATGAAAGTAAAAGTAAGTAAGGTAGACACTACGATGCTGTAGACAATAAACTTAAACCAGACATTCTTTAGCACGTAAGTACAGTTTACAAGTTTTCAACATTCTCTGTAAATCCTCTTAGAAGATACTTTTCCTATCCAAAAACTAATGCAAAATACTCCCCAGAAGCACTAAAGAAGCCTCCCCAGAAGCACTAAATATGCCTAGACACCAGACAAACCATTAAAGTAACATACATAAACGACTCCCCAAAGCCATATAACAAAAAGAAACAACCATCTGTTGAAGAGTATTAAATTATAACAGTCGAGAAAGTAATACAAAAAGTGGACACAATTTCATAGGAATCTCAATAAAAAGCCATGTGATAGCAGACATCCCTCTTGTGAACACGTGGCGGCACCGGAAGGAAACGTTAATTTAGTCTGATGTCAATGAATGGAGCTTGGGTCATATTTTTTTAGTAGAACATAACGAAGTCCTTGTTAGTGACGAACTATTTAAAAGATGGGTATAGTATATTAAAGTATGTAGTTGAAAGGTGATCATTACCAGGTTGAAGGAGAATTTATCTTCAATCGGTCATTGAACTTATGGAATTATAAGTACTATGTGAAGTATTTGATGAATAACGATCAAGTACTGGTATATATACTTATGAGTTAGGGATGTGTAATTATTCTGTTACTATTTAATAACATTTTAATGACTCATAAAATGCAGCTGTGCTTTAAAAACAGACATCAAAATTCAAGTCAGTACAAACAGTAAAGTTTGTGACTTTGAATGAATTAATGAATGTTTTGTAAGTTGTCCATTACAAACTACTTTTCCTTACGCACTGTAGAACAAAATATTCAAATACATAGAACCAACCAACCATACGAAATCTGTTGATATACTAAGGTATATTTAAAATAAAACGAATTAAAAACAACTGCAATAAATCTTTGAAACTTCCCCGTAGTATCAAGCGACAATAAACCAACGACTGAGGCATTGACTGGCGGTCGAGAGGTCGTGAGTTCAAATCCTAGCCGTTGAACTATTGATGGGCTCACGTCTACTCTACGCTACATAGTATTGTTATAAAGTCTGCTTACATAAAGTACAAAAACATAATCTTACATTGCTAATACATAATCAGCAGATAACGGTCCCACTTCTAGGACTCAGGCCTTCTCTCCGTGAGAGGAAACGGGCTCAACACAGATTGGCAGATGTCGTCAAATTTTGTTTCTAGTACATATATGCCGATTTCCTCACCTCTTGTTTTATGTACTTCGCGTTAGACACTTCATTGTTTATACTCGTATTATCGTTAAAAATACGAGGATATAAACCAATAGGCTTTAAGCTTTGAATCCTCCACATTAATCTCACATGCTATATTCTGGCTTACGTATGCATCCAACATTGGCCACAAATCATGGTTATACTAGTACATGACTGGTAATAGCCGATGTGGGTATGAAACAAAGAAACTTCCATTTAGCCCGACGTCTGTTACACCGTTACTACTATTAATTTGTACTTTAAGAACGTAATTTTTGTTTACTGTATGAGAGTTTTACTTTGATGATGACATGGATAAGTCCACAAATGAATCATCACTTTGGAATCTAAAAGGATATGCAAATAATCCTGTTAGTTTTAGAAGTTAAGCCGTACATTATCCGTCTATATTTATAAATTCTGATAAATGACTGAAGTGTGGTTTGAATAAAGTAGATATTTGTAATGGCAATCAAGATTGGTTGATTAAAACCTCCTCAAAACTCTGCTTTAAATGTATATCACTTTATCGTTATTTTATTTCACTGACACTTGAAATAGTATTACATACAAAAATAAAGAAGTAACTAACGTTACTTTGCATTAGCGATCCCAGCATGTCCATTACAAGTCAGTGTAACAGGTTCCCATGGACCGTTTTATCACACTTCCTATGCAAGTTAGCGGGCAGCGTTGCCCTCTGCCTGTTCAATTGCCAGGCTGAGCCCTTCAATGGTTATAGAATCCCGCCATTGTTTTATTTTACATCTGATATTATACGGGATTTATGGGCGTGCACGTGCATTTAAGGGAATTTTGGTTGTTTATATGGGAATGTTAGAGGAGTTCAGCAAGTGATTGTGTTGGGACTTGTTTTGTTTTAAGACATTCAACTTTGATTTTTATAGGAAGTCTGTTGCAAAACAAGTTGCAAGTGCTAGACTAGTAGTAAAATCAATTTCTAAACTATAATCCATCGATTTTAAGATTACAACACACCTTTTTCAAAACAGATTGGATTAAGAGATTTGATTGCAAGAGAGAGACTTGTACCCAAACTAAGAGTGCAAAACTACAAACCACTGCCTTAAAGAAAATATATGTTAGTGAAATCAACAATAAATCCGAAGCTATTGCACGCTGCACTGTGTTGACCCCTGATTTTATCTTATCAAAAGCGATAAAGAAACACACTTTACCTGCTGTTACTCACGGAAGTCTTAAACGGAGTATTGACTGAAATGCTATGTTTAGACCAAGTAGTTTAGGTTAGATTGCTTTTGAATGAGGTTTGCTGCTTTAGGTTTTACTGTAGGTAAGGTAAACGGTATTGACTTATCGTCCACTCGTAAATTTAAGTCTTATTAGATATTTCAGTTATAAGAAATTGTAGTACAGACTTCTTTCAAAAACTATCAGAGAGAACAGATGCATTGATGAAACTTATGGCTGATATTTAAAAAAAAATGTTCTACGATGCTGTAATAAACTGCTTATTCTACCTATATATTATAGCTAGAATGTTTACTTACATGACATACATAAAGAACAATGCTGACAATAAAACAGTGAAATAACGTTTCATACCAAACAAAAGACATTATTAAAATTAATGAAAGCATTTTTTATTAAATATTCGGAAGTTTTTACGAGTTTACTCAATCTTTTTAACACATAAAACCCGCATAAACTGAAGAAATACAGGTATCTGACAGAAACCCCCCATTGGCACAACAATCAATTTTCCAACGTCCTCGAAACTTTGCCGTTTATTTGCTGGTCATTATGCAAATTTTGACGCAGTTTCAATGAAAAATGAGCCTATATGCGTTGTTATTAATCTTCATTTTGCTTGTTAAACAAAAAGTATGTATTGAACGGAATGACGTAACTAAAACAAAGTTTTGCGAAATGTGAAAAAGCCAATTTCTGCATGTCGTCAAAATACTAAGACAATGTTAGTCTTGCGAATAAGAATATTGTTTCGTCTTTTCTTCATAATTATGACAAATTATATGCTATATATGACAATAGTGACTTGTATTTATCTTGCAATCTACCAATAACAGAAACAAATCTTGAAATAAAATATTAAACTGTTTGAAAGTCTACAGTTACGATACTGTAAATATCCTTTAGTAACACGTTAATTTTGTAAGTAACAAACACATTATCACAAGATTTATTACTCAAAAAGTTTTATACAGAATCTACTATAAAATATCACAAATATCTACAACTTTATTACCATGAGATGAAGACCAAAAGCCCCCAGACAGAGCGTCACACGTGCCCAGTTTTTGAGATCAATTCTCAAAACTGTACATTACAAATTATTGTTCCGTATACTGCATTCTATAAAACCTTCTTGCAAATTCAAGATCGCATGGTACTCATGTATAAATCGAATCACATAGCCATACTCTGTCATTGTCGTGACCACAACACTGTTAGGCGAGCTGCCCACAGACTCAACAATAAGATTATCTGTAACCGAATCAGTATATTAACACTTATGGACTTTGAATACAATACACAATCATCTTTGAATTTTCTGAATTCTGATATTACGGAGAAGTTAGTGTCGCTGTTAGAGTATTAGATGTCATTGCTTTTTTGTATGTTGTGTACGATTCTGGATTGTCATTGTTTCTTCTTCTTCTAACAACTTTCTATAATAATCATAGCATATTATACCTAGTCCATTTGAATTTTTTCAATAGCAACCCGGCACTGGTGGTCGCTCCCTAAATATATAATACATGGGACTATGGGACTTAAACATTACTGGTGAATTAAAAGTGTACACTTCTGCCTGACCCTTCACTGATTACAGACGTGAAGTAATTAAATGTTATGTTTATACCTAGTTATTGCAGTTAACCTTTTTTGCAAATATATTTACTGAAGCTAGTTAGAAAGATAAGCAAAGAATTTGTGACGTAGCGTAGGTTCAAAGTGCCAATTATACTGAATTTATTCAGTCCTAAACAAAAACAAGACCCATCAAGCCTTCGAACTCTAAATTATGATTATCGACATCCTAAATGGATCATCCAATTTACTTTGGGGCATCTTCGGACCTTCGATGGGTGGTCGAAATTTACAAATCCGAATTGCAGCCGATAAAAATAAAATTATTGTTGAAATCCAAAGATAATAATAAAACGGGCATATGTGCCATTGTTCGTGGACTTAAGTGGATGTTACGAAAAAGGTAGGCAGATGGGTCATGTGATTAGTGTTTATGCATTGGATGAAATCTGAGTCGATGTAGTGATATACTAAGGTAGGAATGGAGTGCCTGTAAATTAGGACTGTGTCTCTGTAGGTAAGTAAGGACCCAACATGGGACCTTTATCAGTTGTATACATCATCATCCACAGCCCGATTTCACCCACTGATGGGCATAGGTCTCTCTTTTCTTTTTAGGTTAGGTTTTGCCCGTGATAGCAACAATTTTTTCTGCCTATCTCGTCGTCGGACGACCGACATCTCGTCTTCCATTCCTTGGACGTCACTCGGTCACATCCTTGCTATACCTGTCATCACTGCGCCTTGCCAGGTGTCCTGCCCAACTCAAGTTCCATACATAATACACATTCCGATATTGAAGACCTTCATAAGTCTTCGTATCTCGACGTTTGGAACATATCGGTTGGGTGGGTTTGGTTTGTTGTATACATCAGCTGGTGACCATTCTGTTACAAAATCCAATGTAACCATTCTAAATGTTTTATAAATCGAATACTTACATTGTAGATTTGGACACGTCATCTCGCAATAATTTAAATTTTAAATATCATTGATTTTATTTTGTCAGTAACAGCTCTGAACAAATCACAATAGATTTTTCAATGCAACCTCAAAACATTATCATCATTCCACAATTCCACATAAACAATCACACCATGAAACAAACTCAAAAGGCCATTGTTTGCAACAAATTCGCGAACATGACATATTCTGTAAAAAAATTGTGCTTGTGCAAAATGACAATTTAACCTTGCGTTGACAGGATGCGTTGACAATAGTACTCGGATGTTCGCTTGTTTGATCTCGCGTTGTTTAAGTATGAGTCATTCAAAACATGCATGGCACAGCAGTTTCGCAATTAAAATAATTGATGATTCGGGGGTATGGTAAATAAAGGCAGTACAGTCAATGAAAACCTTATCCATATTTAGAACTTTGTCAATATAATGAAGCATCAACAATGTAATACACAAGTGATAATGACAGTTGACAAGTATCATGTCATCATAATGAAGCGACAATGATGCACATAACACATAAGCGACCATGACAGTAGACGATTAGTTACCGAATATAATGTGACAAAGTCAAAAAGTGATTAACGTTACCTATTCCGAATTAAATTGATGTAGTGTCGAATTATGCTTGGCTGTGAAGTAAAATAAAATTCTAACAAAGAAAGAAAATTCGTCAAAAAATATCCAATCTTTATGATGAAAATTAGGAGAGAAGACGAAGATATTACACCAGCACCAAACACATTAACACACGACATTATACATACTCAAGAAAACATAACCCTTTCTCTTCCATTTTAGATTCATATCTCCGCATAGACACCAAAGTCTACAAATTACCTAATCCAGTAAATGTCACGTCTAAACAAACAAACTTAATGTGCCTTTCCATAAACTAGGTACCTCACGATATGTCTACCTTACACCTCTAGGCTATCACTCTTCAATATTAACTTGTCACAGGTAATAATTTTAATCTTAAATAAACAGAAAATAACAAAAGATTATATTATTGACAATAGCTCACTTACAACAAATCGAAATGGAGGAAAGCACAATAAACAATAGGAATTTACTTTTAGGCCGGTTACACCACATACACATTACTGTTAGAGAAACGCTAAACATTACACTTATTAACGCCAGACGAAGACTTGGAAATTTTTTAAGTCCATTTACAATATTGGACTTTTATTTAGTTAGACATATTTACATATTTTAAAAAGCTAACAGTCTTAAAATAATAATAATATGTACAAATATATAAAAAGGAGGACAATGCAATGCTGCCAGCCGACGTGCCCCACAGACAGCAATGCGGACAAAATTTTTTGATGCCCCTTGATTATTTCCCCTCCTCTTTAATGAAGACTAGAACATTAGGATTAAAAAGAAACACAAGAATGAGCATAAGAGTTCTTATGCTCATTATTGGCTCCAATAATAGAGCTTTTTTAATTTGAATGTAATTAGGTAGGTACCTGTATAAAAATCACAGTCATACTTTTAATTACGGTTGGAATGGTTCACCAATGCCAGCTTTAGCTTCAGTTTTGGAATGAGACAAAAACAGTTTTACCTTTTGTGGTTTACAAAATGGTAATTCTATCATTCTACCTCAAAGCAAACCCATGTGAAACTGGTCTAACAAAACTGAATGGGGACAACATACGAGTAAGTACATAAACACTCTCTTAACAAGGAATTCGCTATAATATCACTCATTCATGATAACACTTTAAACATAGATAGCAACATGAGTATCAATGAAGTTGAGTGTTATTTCATTGATGCACTATGTGATAACGATGTCAGTTGTATGAAATCTAGTGAGAAATTAATAGAATATGAAATGCAAGAATTTAAAGTGGTATTTTCAATACATTCCGAAGATACTCTTGAACGGAATTCCAGGCAGGTTAAGTGTATGCTTGTACTGTTAATGAATTAAAATGTTAAGCACCATAAGGAAAATTTCACTGCGCCCTATGATTTTTCTAACTAAGGCTGGCCAACATTTTATATGACAATGACAGTTCGAAAAGGTGGCATGCGCCCGCTATGTGGAAAGCAATGTGTATGAAAATTTCTTAACATTTTGCTATCTGACCTTATATCTAGCTAATGTATACTGCTGTATGTAATCAAACACCATTTACTTGATCATCTACTAATCTAGCTGCTACTGGATGAAGATGGTAAAAAATATCTTTAAAATATTCTCAAGTTATTTTAAGTTTAAAGCTTGGCGTTTTATTTTTCTGCACTTATAAAAACCTGGTAGAACAGCCAGTTGTGTAATCTCACAATCAGTATGAATCGCTGACGGCCATAGCGATCTAGCGTTAAGATACCATTTTATCGAGCTTAGACACTAGTTCACGTAAACTTGAGCAATTTTTCCTGTTATATTATATGTAGAAAGCCCGTTTTTAATGGACGTGGTATACGCTTTGGTACTGTTTTTCTTGGTAAAGACTAAATCTTATGTAAAAATGTTGAATGGATGTTGTATCTTACAAAATATACAGGAAATCTTACACATTGAAACTTCCAAAAATATAGAAGCAAACATTTAAAACCAATTAACAATACAGATTTAGCTTTGATTAATTTATAATTATCACGGCCTTATCTAGGCGCCACATTTTCCGTAAACACCGATTTTATTTACGAATCCTCAATCAAACACACAAAGTAGGCAAACCAATAACTAGAACGGAGTCTATCAACCACGCTATCAAAATATACCAAGAGACTCTCCTCCACATGCGATACTATCGCAAAACTAGTTATACATTATCTGGAATCTTCGATAGAACATGCAGCTGTTAATGCAAGTGCAGAAATGTACGTGAAGTAACGCGTTATGATAAGATTAGCGGATGTACGTCGGCGCCGATGCTGACACTTTGGTCACGAAGTTATGATTGCAATCGTAAAGTAACTTTATACTGAGAAACTTTCTATGCTTGTTAAAGGAAGTGTTTGGATAATTTATAATTTGTTGTTTTTATTTGCATTACTTCAAAGTCATCTTAGAACTTCATACAAAGCTGGTTTAGTTGCTTTCATTTAAAGTTGGCGGGCATGTAAAGGCTAGACATGTTGACGATGTAAGATTATAGTTTCTATTAATAATGAGAAAATCACGATATTTTGAATCGCAAACCGTTATTAAAAACAAAACAGTGGGAGAAAACCTCAGAACTTAGCTTAATTAATTTTATGACGATACTCTAACAAATTATCAAAACACGTGTGTAAGATCCACCTCCCATGTCAAAGAACCGAACAAAAGGATATAATGATGTAACCAAACAGCAGTAAACGGATAAGCAACGGAAGTAAATAATTTAATAGTCAAACAATATCCCAATCAGATTTCTTCATAAAACATTTCTATTCTGAAGCAACGACTTGTTGAACCAATATTTAAAGAACAAGCTCCAAGCGAAAGATCTTAAACAAAACCTATAAACAGAAATGTTAAACAACAGACCGACTAAGATAACAGAGCGAGGAAAAGGCTAAATTACGATTAAGTCGAAGAAACAAACAATAATGAACCTTAAATCAATGTAATAAGGACTCCAACAGTACACATAACAGTAAGAGGTGTAATTACAATCTGTTTTCTGTCGTATATCATCCATTCTGATAGCTTTCAGTGCTGATTAATTAAATGATAAGAAAAACAACATTGATTCATTAAGTAAATTGGTTTTTAAAACCTTTTTAAGTCAACCTTACTCATGTCAGAACAATTTGGTCAAAGATATCTCGAAGAAGTTAAGCATTTCTTGTTTTTATATGCCGGGAACTTTGATAATCCTTGGAAGAAAAAGCACGGTAGATATTTATTCGAATACCATAATCAAATGCATCTGACAGTCTTCTTCCTTTTTCATAACTTAAGGAATATAGCCGTTCATTAGAACCTAAAACTGCAATAATAACGGTTGACTACATGCAAGAGTGAACTGGCATCTTCTGGGCTTGCTCGTTCTTGCTTTGCGCCAGGCGAAATCGACGTCAAGAGTAGGAAAAAAAAATAGGTAATTGGTCCGATTCTTAGTCAAAACTATGAATATTGAGACAGATTAGAGACTATACTTCCCCAATATCAGAGGGGCAATTCTCGTAATTTTAAGAACGTTCACAGTCTGATCTCAGTCTCAATCTGTCAAAAATACCTCTAATTTCCATACATTTTGACAAGTGTTTGACATTTGTTTGTCGCTGAGATGAGACTGCGACTAGATTTTGAACGTTTTAAATTACGAGAATTGGCCTTCTGGTGTTTAATCGAAATATGGCGCCAAAGCGCTACAATTTCTTAATACACCAAAGTGCTGATAATAAAATTTCAATTTTGAAAGATATCAATTTTGAAGTAGATAAAAATCTATTAAGATATCCTTTTCATATTACGAAAGCAAGTGTTGATAGATGATAACGTAACGTACACCATTAAAATAATAGATACTGCTGAATCTTTTGTAGTTATTTTAGACATTATTTTCTATGTTCTACTAATACACTAGAATATAAATGAACTTAAAAGATCAGACAATAAAAGCAAAAAAAAACAACAAACTTACGGCAGTGTCGAAAAAAATAACTATAATCACAAATAAAATATGATAGAAGAAATCATAGCGATGTCAGTTTAATCCGATAATCAAATTAGTCCCACAAGAAATCTAAGTGACCCCAACTCTAATATTAAAAATGTCCGAAACAATACAAATGTAAGGCGTGAGAAAGCGAAGACATTAACAACTAATGGACTGATAATAATGATGAATTGTGATAAACCCGATAATGTTATTTTTAAGCCAATTATATCCATGTTCGGGACAATAACAGGTTATAATTTAAAACAAAAGAACGATGAGAGTTGGAACGAATGAAATAATGGTTTAATGAATTGGATATGATAAGTTTAATGTGGAAGTCATGAAAGTTATAGTAGGTTATTTATCATTGTTTTTTAAACTACAAAAATGCTTTAAAAGATTCACATAGGTATACATAAATATTCGTAACTTTAATTGGTGCTATATCTGAAAACAATTTCTTATCACTTTGATGACTGAGTTTAGATTGCTAATCCAAAATCCTCTAACCAACTCCCCTATTTTTTGAATCAGTACTTACAATTTTGTCACAGTAATGGAAACAAAATGCACCTATAAGTCGATATCTATCGAGGCCACCACTATCTCTCCTATGAAGCAATAATATCAACTTTATCGATACACGCACGAAACGACGACGCCGTTTTACATGAAAACTTACGTAAAATGTCTGTGACGATATCTTTATAATCCGATTGACTTGCCTTCGGAGCTAATCGCGGATTATGTTAAAAGAATGGAGTTTTGAAAAGTTGAAGCATTATGGGAGCTTTGGACTCGATTTCACACGTGAGAAGCAGACGATTAAGTAACGGATTAAAGCTAACTTTCATCTTGCCGGCAGAAGGCCAAAATGCATCAAGAAATATACTGCGCAACCGCAGTATTCAAGCTGCAGAATAAAAGCCAATGAGGTGGTAAGCAGATTTACGAGTTCATGAGTAAACGAGCGAGACTGACTGTTCGAAGTTAACAGAAATGATAGAGACTATTTCAATGACAGACCAAACGCAGATGACAAAACTAACTAATTACCACTCCCTTCAAAACTAATTGAAAACGTCACTCATCCTAATATTCCTGCTAATCCCACAACAGTAAAAATCCGTGATTGTTTACTTACGCCTATAACCGGAGTATAATGATCGAGTTTGTTTAACGGTGTCTAATTGTGTGCAAGCGCAACTTCCTGTGTATGTAAGCAGTTACTGGCACCGCGATTGTGACTTTGGTTAACTTTGTCAGTATTCCGATAAAGTTTTAAGACATTGTTAAGTTGGATATTAGTTAGTTCCTGTTATGCAAGCGTCTTAGATTTTGCTTCTGTCTCAAAACAGATTTTGGATAAAGAATTCATACGTATTATACGATTTCATTCTAGAAAGTGTTAAGACTGGACACATAGAAATTGGCAGTCTTTCCGGTCTTGTCTATAAGAATTTTATGGAAGGGGTTCCATAAAATTCTGGCAACTAGCACTGCAATATGTAGAAAAAATATACAAATCATTCGAATCATGATATGAAGCCAAACAAATATCAAATATCACTTGCACTTAAAAAAACAATTTTCATTGGTATTAAAGATAAAAAATAACGATATTCACAACATTATCATTACTTATCATACACAATTGGCGGTCAAACGATGGCGCCAGTCGAATGGTAAATAAAAGATTATTAATACAAAAGATAACAATTACTTTGTTGTATCGTGGTTCCCTTGACAGCTGTTTCGGAATCTGATAAAGGTGTTGTATTGAATGTATCAGAGCGACGGGTGGTCGAAAGAGTAGACATGTTATTGATATTAGCAAAACTGGTGCTATTCACTCGTAAAGACCAAGTTCTTAGTCCTACGCTTGCTGTAAAATTACGATTAGAATTTGATTAACCCCGACATATTTGAATATTTCATTTAATTTGCTATACCGACTTATGGATGAAGTGTTTCGTACTGACACAGATGCATGAATTCTAAATCATCATCATCATCAGCCTACAGCAGTTCACACTGCTGGATATAAGCCTCTCCTATTTCACGCCACTTAACTCGATTTTCGGCAACTCTCATCCAGCTGCTACCAGCCATCCTGCAAAGATCGTCACTCCTTACCTGTCCGTCTAACGTGTCCTACCTTTTTTTTTTTTTTTTTTAAGGATGGGAAGGGAAGGAGGGTCATCAAATGACCCCTCCCGCTCTGGGTGGAGCGGAAGGGAGTGTCAGACTCTTACTGACTAAAACCCATCCGTGTTCCTTCCTTAGCCCTTTGTATTCCGGGGCAGCGGTAACCCTTTCGGACAATCCCGCTGCCCCGGCAGGAACGTGTCCTACCTTACGTTTGCCGATTCGATTTCGTTTGCCACTCAAGAACACGTCTATCCGAACGGTCATCGGTTCTACAGCTAATATGGCCGGCCCATTGCCATTGAATTTGACATGCTGCACCAAGTTGTTTGTAATACAAATCTTTCATTATTTCCAATAATTCCTGCTGTGGCGTAATCTCTTTCTATTTCATTCGGTTTTCTAAGAGCTTCATCTTTTTATTCGCTGCTCCCATTTAAATCATCTGTTGTTATTAACTTTATAGTTTCTATGATTGAATTGAAATTATTTTCATTGCATATATGCTAAGCTCCACATAGTCCGCTCATAATTATCACTGCTCGTAAAATGATATCCTGTAGCGCCCAATTAATTACAATAAAACCAACTTACTTTTATCAATATTTTTTTTAGATAGTACTTATTTATAGAATCATAAGGTTCAAAATAAAGATGTACCTACTTTGTAGCATGACCACATAAGATTGTTAACTGTACAGCAAATGCAGTATGATATAATCAATTGTTTCTTATTACGTGTGCCATAAAGTCTAAAATTGGTCGTGTTTTTGTTCGAAAAACGCAAATGTTTTATTGTTTTTGTAATGAATGTTTTCTTAAGACATTCCTGTCCATAAATAGTATGAGCATAATGTAGCAGGCGCCGGGCGCATGTCCCTACCTACATACGAGTATATTATCTTTACGGTAAAGCTTTCGATAAATTAAAGAGACTGCGAAGAATTATCACTTTGGTTCTCTGGGTAATTAATTTTGTCATTTTAACGCCGACCGGAAAGTCGTTCAGATGTCCTTTTCTGACAAATTATAAAACCAGAAATTGCATTATTTGTTGTGAACGTTAATGCTCACTGCGTCCAATTAAAATAATTACCAAAAAAGATTGATATTGACTTCAAATTGAGACAGATCGAATCAATCACGAGAAGCGAGAGATGTTGCATAATCATTTTATTGAACCAGTTAAAAGATAACTAATAAAGTCTCATTAAACGCATTTCCCTAGTAACCTCTGTCAACTTTCATAGGATGGTAAATTAAAATCATAGTTTAGACTATATCCTATGAAATATATCAAGTTTTCTATTCTTGGAATATAATGTAAATGTAATAGCATTTTCACAGTAACCATATTTATCTATAAATACATAACTTTTTTCCATTCCATTCGAGCATTCGTAGAAAATCATAGATTTAGGGCTGATTTTTCGACATATAATTTTGATTCGTGGAATAAAATTGACGTCTGACAGATTTAGTATGAAAGAGCTGTCAAAAATTCAAAATTATTCCTCGGATAAAATTATCTGCCGTTGGAAAAATCAGCCCTTAAAAGGAAATTATTTTCCCCACACCAATTGTAAAAGATTTGTCATTAATTTAAATCAAGTGATAAAACCATGTTTCTAGGAAATCATTTTCCTAATGAATTTTTAATCGGGTTGTTGTCGCGGAAGTCGAAGGATATAATAGTTATGTCACAGATTCGTTAGGAATCTGCATGGACTTCGATGCGCAACAATCATGTTATGCATTTACTGCATGACTTTGAACCTCCCTTGAACCCTTGAACCTCCCTTGCGTTGAAACTTTTTGCCAGTTATTAAACAAAAATCAGCTGTTGCCATTCAACGTGGCAATGCTGCCAGCCTTTTGGGCACTTATCCCATTGACAGCGATGCGGACGAATTTTTTGATGCCCAATGAGCTCCTGCCTTTTTCTTTTCCCTTTTTTTTTTAAACACTTGTATATAGTATAAATATATTTTATTAGAACACAATTATGGTTAATGAAGTAAATAAATTTATTTGGAAAAAAAAATCAGCTGTTCCATACATTTTGACCGGTTGGTACATGTATTTTGAGGTTTTGCACTATTATATAAAACAGCAGTTTATTTTTATAAACTGACGAAAATTTTCTTTGCTGGGTTGCTGGAATGATGTGCTGAATTCATGGTTAGAGCTTGCGCTTACCGCGACCGATAAGGAACCAGTCGTGTCATTCACTTATGATTGAATACCTATGTTACCTATAACTGATAAAAATTAAAATAAAATAATCAGAAATTCTAAGTACATGTGACTAACACAAAGAATCTAGAAATCGTTATCAATGATGGCGTAAGCGCACTCGGTCGTGCCTATATTGCCTATTAGTAACTTACAAGCTTTGATTACACCGGTACCTTTTCATTTCTTATCGATGACTACGAAAAACATGAAAACATTACGGATAAGAAGTGGCGCCTACTGTTACTTGGAATTTTCTATGACTTCAGCATTGCATTGGTTTTCCTGATTCGTCGCGAGTATTGCAAAACTATTAAGCTTAGGATATGGATTGGAAGGAAAAAGTGAAGCCCTACTAGCCCCGGCAGATGGAATACCTACATCAAAAAATCAATCTGCCTTACCCTTTCTCGCTCCTCTTCTCTATTTTGGGGCCGGCTTCCAGTCTAACTGGATGCAGCTGAATATCACTATTTTACATGGAGCGACTGCCTATCTGACCTCCACAACCCAGTTACTGAGTAACACAATACCCCTTGGCAATATTGGTTTCAGACTTTAGGGCTTTTGACTACCCGTAACAACTGTCAAAGATCTTCATTCGAATATCAGCTCAGATCAACGGCTTAACGTGCTTACCGTGCTTTCACGGAGGGGTCTCGATACGTAATGGATGGTCACTCATCCAGGAGTCGACCGCGGCAAGCATAGCTTAACCTTTGATCAACCCGTGCGGCTGTTATTATTTAGCCACAAGTTTTTCTGGAATGAATACCTACATAATGCCAGCAAAAAAAAGGTAATACGGTATATGACTAAGGCGGAACGCATTCGACCTCATACTGAAGTTTAGATACAACTAGTATTTTCTTTATTGTCAGTGAAATTAGCCCTAATGATGTCATTAGCTTGTTTGCACAATTGTGCCTGATTGTTGTCAAAAGTGCTTTGACGATACTCTTATCACATGGACTTTCCATTACATCATAATATTATATCTTATTAGCTTTAGCTAATTGTTCCTTCCCACCAATAATATGTTTTATTGCAATAAATTTATGTATTTAAATGAAAATTCACGTAAGTTTCTCATCGTCAGGTGATTATGAATGATAAAATATAACACCTACGATAATCTTTTCACATCCCAAAAAAGAGACTCATAACACCATTAGTCGCCATACAACGCAGTTAATATGTATCTTTTACCACAAGAATAAAAACTTTCGCTTCATAGAATATTTCGCAAATATTAGGAAACCATACATCTGTACTACCTTTTTCTCTGTCTACATAACCACATGGTTACAAACACATGTTTGTAATTCTGATTAGACCATTCGTTCGCGCGTTCTCGCGAAATCAGAACTTGCGTATTTTTATAAATCCACACGTATGTCGGCTTAACACCGGAAGATATGATTACTTACGTAAATATGCTTAGGTATTATCGTTGGAATACTATAATTTAACTAATAATATATTGAATTTACTTTAAATACTTTGAGAAACGAGTGTAATAAGTTAGGATGTATTTAGATGATGTAGTCAGATAGTTATAGGTAAATACCGAATATATTATAGAAGGCCCTTTATCCGAAGTTAATAACCCTAAAAAGTTATGTTAAAGAAACTACTCATAGATATCGATATAATCAAACCGGGACTACCATTCCAATATTTTTACAAAAACCCCAAGTTTCCCGAATCAGCGGCACGGAAAATACACACTATCACTATCACTGATAGAAAGGGATAAACTAACTTCTAATTATAGACAATTGCCAAAGTAGATATAGGTGTATTAGCAACCGCAGTAGTTTATTCACCAGCGTGACTACAACGCTACCTATCGTCACGCCCTGTGCCTTAAACACGTTCATTTCGAACTAAACGTGCAATAGTCTTCAGAAACAGTTTCACAAGCAGTAGAGTGATTAATTGAACACATATTTGAAAGAGATTGGAACATGAACTCGTGACTTTACGATACCCTAAACATTTAAGGGTTTACACTGATCTCATTTCATGTCCAACATCTTGGTCTGTACCTATAGTTTTCAACATTACTGTTGGCGACTAATTTAAATAATCCTGTAGCTGTTGATATGACATTTATCCATTGTTTTGATTTATTGCTTAAGTGGTCTGATATCTTAGGTCTATCTTGGGTATAGTGTTTGTGGATACTCTGATGGCTTTTTATTGGTCTCTTTATCTGTATATCTAAAAATACATTAATTGGCTAAGTCAAATTTTTACGTTAGGCCTTCAGTTCTGGGCAGCGGGATTGTCCGAAAGGGTTACCGCTGCCCCGGAACATAAAGGGCTAAGGAAGGAACACGGATGGGTTTTAGTCAGTAAGAGTCTGACACTCCCTTCCGCTCCACCCAGAGCGGGAGGGGTCATTTGATGATTTCCCATCCTTATATATAAAAATCACGTATCACTATGTTCGTACACGCTAATCTCCTAAACCGCCCAACCTATTGTATAACCGATGAAATTTTGTGAATTTGTATGGTGTGTTCTAGCTCAAAAGATAGGTTTAGTGTAGTTTGGGACAAAATAGGTGGCTCTCCGTGCGATATAGCATCTTATAAAATCTCAACCGCATTGTGTAAGCAAATTATATCTGCAGCGTCGATGCTATACCTAATTATGTAAGCATGGCCATACACAAAGCTTCATACATTCAGCTGGTTATGCAAAATTTTTAACCGCAATGGTATGCTGTTTTCTAATAAAACCCTTGTTCTTTGTATTTTATTCTTAATGCAACCGTGATCGTAATCATTGTTGGGAAGTTCGCGGTTTCGACTGTAGAGTGGAAGACTGTGCTGTGGTTATTTGCAGCTGCATGATTTTTTGATGTGGTTGGTGTAGGAGGTATGGAAATTGCCTCAATACTTATAGAACACCTTGTAACCTACGAAGGTGTTGAAATAATTGTAAGGCAATAAATGTGAAAAAAGTCAATGAGGGCCATAGCTCCAGGTTTACTTAATACATCCTCAGGGACTTCATTTAAAAAATACTACACGTTTATTTAAAGTAAGTTTATCGGATGAAAGACAAAATCCTCGTAAGAACGCTAAAAATACAACACCATCATCTCACTGTAATTTTCTATCTCATATTTAACTGTTGCCATTTGATTGTTTCCCTCTGTCTAGACATTTTTTTCAAAACAATCGATGGCCTCATCAATTTTCTCCGTAATTCCATTATCATCATATTTAGTAGCACAATCACAACCATTACTATTATTTCTTAGTATAGATTCCTCGTTATAAAATATGTTAATGTCTATTGTTTTTTGTTCACAGGTATGTGCTGTATAAGCAATCTTTTTTGTATGTAATACTGGACATATTTTTGCGTTAAACTGGAATTTTAATGCACTTTGGTTGGTAAGTAGCTGTGCGTATAAGGTTGAAAATAGTCTTTATGTTGTTTTTCTTATATGCTAAGTTGTGTTGTACCGTTTTATTTTCTATCACGCGTGTTGTCAGAATAGATCACCACATGACCACATTTATATACAAATCGTTATATGTATACCTATTGAAGGTGCTAAAATTAGCTCTTAGTTTGAATTAATTTCGTTCCCGGTTGAGTCAGCCTTTTTAGTAGAATTTCAAAACCAAAATTTTGGTGACTATCTTCATTATACTATTCCATTTTACACTTTATGCCAATTAATATTAAGAACGAAATTGTTGTTTACGTTTTGACTTTCTGCACCACCACCTTCTGATTTCAAAAATCTTTTCCTAGATTTTTTATTACGGAACGAAAGTTTCTAAAACATTAAACGCTCCATAAAACCTCCCACTATTTACCCTGGAATCAGTCACCATGTAATCTCAAGTTTATTTATTCCCTACTATCACCGACCTTGGCCATACCATCAAACATGTATTGTCTAAGCAATAAGGTTTATAATCAAATGCCTATTCCAAATGTGTTTGACAGCAAAGTTTATGTTATTTGCTGTTGATAAGGTAATTTGGTTTACGGTGCCCCCTACAGTGAAGTTGGAGGTGTCAGCCATGTAGCAAGTTGAGTCTCACTTTAAACACTGTTAAGTGATAAACAAATCAACGAACTTAGAGCCTTTATGCCCTGGCGAAAGCTTAAAACGTAAGTATTTCTGTTAACGTAAAAAGGAATACAAGTCTTTGTTGACTTTAAAGGAACAACTGCTAGGATTCCTTGTATCTCTATTGTACACGAATAGCCATTGCCAAACATCCAATATCCAGATTTGGGAATCTTGAAATAAACATGATCGGAAATCGCGAGTGAGTTGATGGCTTGTTTGATTTAAGGGCGTATTTTTCTTTCTTGTAGCAAGAGACATCTTCATTATCATATGGGTAATTTTTGGTTCTCAAAAATAGCGAACAAATTTCGATAAAATTAACAACATCTACCAACACGTCCACATTACTATCTTCTTATTCTCAATCTAAGGCTTCGAATCCGCTTTCCACTACTCCAGAATCGAATTAACATTTAATAATGAAGTGTGCGAACAGATCAGATCATAAATCTTCGCTGTTGGGGAGTCAGCACAGGTCGTGACTATAATGGCATCCACGTTCGTGTTCTTGATAATTTATTATCCAACACTTTTAAGCCGTAATTGTAAGTAAATGATTCTTTGCGAACTTCACACTCTTTTGTTTTGGTGCGAAAGTAAATCAATTGTTTTAACATACAGCTGACAGGATGTTTAATAGTGTGGTTTTAATAAAGGATGTTGTTTTTATTGTTCAAGTAGCTACTGTCAGTGTTATTCAAGTTTGGAGTCTTATGTAAAAAGAATAATAATTCAACACCTGTTTCAAATTTATTATAATCCATAGCTAGGTGGTAAAAGAGGAAATCTAAATGGTTATATTAGCACCGTTACGTGATAAGCTCATTCGCTAATCATGTGTGAGAAAATATACTTTCAAAAGAACAGCGTATAAGTTTTAAAACTAATAGCATTGTAAAACTTAATAGCGGAAATCGATACAGTTCTGGAAGGGAAGCATAAATCAAAGCTTAGAGTAAAAGCATTGTAAAACAATCGACCTCGTTGTATAAATTGGGTGGGACATTTAGTGCTATTTTCACCTTAGGTTAGTACCTATTCATTTTCTTTACGCAATAAGTTATAGGAAAGCAGTTTTATTTTGAACCTTTAGAGTCGACATTATTACGAACCAAATTGGTATGTTTGCCATTGAAATAATGGACAAGTTATCTATATGCATCAAGGCTATCAACAATAAAACTGCCCACATGAAATCAACCAGACTTCACTATTAGTTATTCTGTGACTTCACTTTAACTGGACCTTCATTTTCACCATAAACCAAACCAATCAAAAGCATTCCTTCTACAACTTAGTCACATACCTACATTATCTCCACTAACACTACCATTCATAATACAATCGTAAATATCAAAATTTTCCTTATCATCAACCGCATCATCTTCAAACATAATCATTTTATCATCTAGAAAGCTAAATACCTAGTTGACAGCCGATGACATTATCAACGAAATTATTCAACTAAATACCTCTTCACGGTTCGCAGCCTCAAAACAATAGTATCTATGATCTGGACCAATGGCAGAGTTTAGCGACCTAGTTGTGATGTGATATACGTGTTTTTTATTGGCTAGTAAAGATGTCATCTTTTTTCCTCGACTCTTTTTGCTCATATATTAATATATTAATAGTTGCTTGATTATTAATAGTAGCTATATATTAATAGTTGATGATACAACACATATAAGTAACGAAAGATGAAATGTGTCAGGTGCTTACCAAATAAATTCGAATGTTAAAACAGCTACATCTAGAAATAAAGACATTGGTAAGCTTTTTGATGTAAAACTTAATTAAGTAGAATGAAAAAGAGAGATGCACTGAACTCAAATTAGATTAGTTTGTGAACAAGGGAATCGGCACCAATGTTACAGATACTTTAGAATAAAGTGCTATTGTTACGAAAACACTGGAGAGAGAAAGGTCATGGGTTCAAATTCTAACCCGATTGAATCCATTTCTAGAACAGAGCCTTTTAGCAGATCGAGAATTTTACGAGAACCACAAATAACTTTAAAGGATTTGTAAGTTACGTTAAGGGAGAGTTGAAAAGTCTGAAATTCTTATCTCATGGTGGCAGATATGTAATAAATTGTCATGAGTTTCTATTCCACATTCCACGAGTACAATAGTAGCCCTTTAACCTTTATATCTGAAAGCGATAAGCAGCTGACACCCTCAATACTTATCATTTCTAGATCTGTATATGTATAGATATACAGCAATATCGGCATGATTGTATATGGGCTGCCCTGTAGGTAGCTATAACAAACGAAGTCTGTAGTACAACACCTCAGAAGGATTGCGGAACGAATTAACGGTTAGATGTAGAAGTGCCTTATTTATAAGTAAACTTCCTCCGTCACTTTTAAAAACACCTAAATAAAAATATTGACCAGTGAATAAAACTAAGTCCGACCAAATATGGAACAAAATAGTCATTAAAATCGTGCTCCACGAGAATCCGGAACATCGATCGACATGACATCGTCAAGAATATATCACAAGTTTCTATCTAAAAACGTCATAGTTCAAGTAAAAAACTGAACTCGTGCCGATCTCACTTCATCTAGTCCACGTATATAAATCGGCCATCTTAATAGGCCGTAGCTTTCACAAACTCGACGATAAACAAAATCACAACAACGCAGACATGAATCCGCATAAATTCCCTTGCATTCAATACGAAATGTACATTATATCTGATCAGAGGTTGTCAATGCGAAAATGGCCCGAGCACAAACAATATCGGGACCGGTAAATGCCATCGGACGCACTGCGGGCGTGGTTGGCTGGACGGGGAGAAATCGAAAAACGTACAACCATTTTGTTATACACAATGTATAATTTAGATATCGTCTTAACGGTCAATGCTGGATTAGTCACGTTTTGCGATCGAGATGCTTCTGTGACCTCTAAGTACTTATATGGGGTTGTAGACATGCAAATGGCTTCAGCATTTCTAATAGTTTGGTTGTTTCAATGATCATCATTTATTGTTATTTATTAATCAATAAAGTTTCAAAATTAGACTTTAGGCCTAAGTTATGGATGAGGTGTCAAGTATTGCTAATAAACATTGCCATATATTTCTGGCAATTGATTTGTTCGTCATTCTCGGAGTATAAATGTGGGTATATTCATATCGCTTTTCCCTTGTGTATTGAATGAAGTCAAGCAGTCAGGTTGATTTAATGCGCCTATAACCATAATAACACGCCGCAACAATGTCGTTGACTTTGAAAATGGCAATGTGAATGAATTGTGCAGGTTACGGAGCATAATTCTATACCTAAATGGCTGTAGTTGGGAGGTTGTTATTTCTTAATTATGTATAAGACTTAATGTTGCTGCACTAGAAGTCATTATAATTATAAGTAATTATATCTTGTTTCTCAGCTTGTGTTGTCTCATTTTATTATTTTGTATACGTTATTACTTTGTTTCTCGTCTAAGTCAATATAGACACTACGGTACGATCATCATGGGGCTTTGTCTACCGACGACGTCATGTCAAAATCACATACCTAGTCGGGGTTTTCTGGGATTACTTACCTTGTATCCTCTCTCTATAATACTATCGAGCTCAATCTTAATTCTTAACGGAATTCAGACGAGACCTATCAAACAGGCAGTCTGCCTTGAATTTGTATAGTATTTATGAAAATTGCCGAGAAATGACAAGTAATTTACTGATATTAACATTATTCACCATTCATCCTCTCAGAATAACGAGATAACCATCGAAAAGGAGCGGATAACTAATGAGAACTTTTTTGTACTGGTCGTCAAGCGTCACTTTCGATTTTAGTTAATTGATTCTCGTCTAGATAAAAGAGACGTGTCGGACATAAAGAAAGCGATCCATATCTTGCGTACATAATGTAACAAAGTTGTGTCGTGCGGCCAGTTGTGTTTTTTGTTGGTGTTACTGGTACTTTGTAAACAAGATGGTTGTTTTTTTTAGAGTTGCTGCCTTGTTAGATTTTTATTTTCATTTTCTTTTGAAAGAGCTTAAGTAATTAAAAGAATCACTACCTATGGTGAAGTAACAATTTTAATCAGATTTTCAAAATAGACCAAACTTGTATTGTATTTATAGGTTGTAGAAGGCCAGGTATGACTAGTTCATTTATCATTTGTGAATTATTGGAGACTGTCTATTGTCATTTAGTAGCCAAAATTCCGATCCTGGTCTCCATAATAAAGCCTAGGAAAAACCGAATACCTATGTGCACCATCGCATATCTTGGCAATTGCGACCGGGATGTGGAGGTCCTAAAGCCCTGCTGGCATAACAATGGGTTTAACGCTATTTTGCCCTTCAAGAGCTCTACGTACATTTTAGTTCCATTAATTGATATGCTTTTATAAAGACCCTATTGATCATCCTTCAATTACTGTTTTTTTTAAACATTCTGCTAATCAAACGAATGCAAATAGATTTACAGCCATTTAGAGATTTTACTCAAATCTAAAGCCGCGTTGTTGTACGACCAGGACTTTCTTATACCACATTCTATTACCACAGGAACAACAGCTTTCTCAAAACTTATCTGTCCATCAAAGTAACGGCTGCAATAAAACAAACCGGAATATATTAAGATGATGAACTGCACTCAGTTCGGAGAGCAACACACAAGGCACGGAGTCACGAAAGTAACAGCACGATTTATGATTCTCGAGCGAAATGTGACGCTGTGACAAACGTGGGGCGAGAATTCGGCTGTTCTGTGTTTAATTGAAGTGTCAATGTAGTTGGAAAAGCCTTAGGCTCTTTGTACACAGCACGGTTTTGCTTACGGTATTACGACGTATAAACTGCACCGTAGAAAAAACCTGTCCATCAACTAGCTCCATAAGACATTGACGATCGTGTCTACACACAGCGAATAAACCGTAGTTTTTCACGGCAAGAAAAACGTGTGCATACAAAGGCCCTGACGCTGAAATGTCCCTTGGTCAAAGCAAATAGTCTATGTCCTTATTACAGTCTACGTTTTCCTTTGAAGTATTGCCACGAACGTTGTAGAAAACATAGATAAAAATATAGTCAGTTAACCAGATGGTATATTAAATGGGTGATGTCTGGTGGAGGCTATATTAACACTTTGCGGGACACTAAACGCCCCCAGACGTAATAACAATAAAACTTCTATTGTGTCTCGTTCAGTGTCCTTCAATTGATTACTAAGTTAACTGGTCTGAATCTTTCGAAAAAGTTGACTTTGAAAGATCAATGATGGTCTGAAAACCATTTGGGTACTTCATCTAAACTAATGAACGGCTTGTCATTATTTTCAAGCAAACGCTGAAGACAAGATCTGGGTAAGACATTTTACCTTTTAGACGCAGAAAGAAAACCATAACGTCTTCCGGCATGCAGATGGCCGTTATGTTCCTGTCATTATTAATGTTTTGAGAACACACTATCTCTTTGATTAAACAAGCCATCCCATGTAACAACCTATTCTAATCACGGTAGCAACATCTATCCATAGTCCCAAGCCGATAAAGTTCAAAGCCTGCAGCATAATGTGTTGCATTTAATGATAATGATCGCGCATAAATAGCGCCGAGTCGCTAATTCATCGCCCACGACGAACTTCACCATTTCCTAAGTCTTGTTCTATGAATAGAGGGGTCTATCATTTCCAATAGGTCATATAGTTGAGGTAGAAGGTTTTTGAATTCAGTCAGAACTGCGAACCGAAACTAAATTATAGCTAGTCTCTGCCTGGCATGGTTTTGATTGAAGCGTCACACACAGCGCGCTAGGATCTTGAATCGTAATGTTTAGCAGTGAGCGTTTCTTTTTCTTTTAAGAACCTCGCCATCTCCTTGACCTCCTAAGTTATAATTATAGCTTCTGATCTTTATCAGCTCAAAATTATGGTCGAAATAACAATAACTATTATAGTTTATAATAATTAGAAAGTGCAAAACTGAATGTATTTCTAAATTACCAATAGGCTTTTCACAACTTGTTAAGTTGTTGCGACTGCTTTGTTTCCTTTAACCAGTTCACAACAAAGTTTTTCACGTACAATGTAATGCCTATGATTAGTTACTGTTCTTTTATGGTTATTTCTCTAGAACGATACTATATTTCACTTAACTTTAGTGCTCTTCAATTCCCAGCCGTTCCAATAGGTATCTAACTAAACAGTTCATTGAAGAACTGTTTTTTCATCTTGTTTACACACTGGAAATTCTTCTAGCTTCCTTGTAAAGAACTCGAACTACCAAATAAAGCGCGGTCTACATTGACGTATTAGTGGACTAACGTTACTTAATGACTACTTAGCTTAGGAAAAGAGTTCCCGTTTTACAAATATGGTAAATGATTTAATGTTATCGATTCTTAGGGTAAATTGTGGGGATCTTTTATTGTTTAACAGGCTGGTCAGAGGATAGATGGTCATGGTTATAGACACTTGTGTGGTTAATAGAGGTTAGATTCGCAGCAGGTGGTATTGTCTAGGCTTTAGATGTATTGCTACTTAAGGTGCAGTTAGATGCTAAATGGGCATGATAGTAAATAAACATTGTTAACAGAGGCAGTATAAAATAATTGCACTGTGTCATTTTGCAAATGTTCAACCGCCCCGCGGCTTATCTACGTCTTTATACAAGTATTAAGAGACTTTCTGCTAGTTTTAATGTAACCCATTATAGATTTATATTAATTTTACAAGCATTTACGATCTCAATTAATATTCCTCACTACGCAAGTTTTTTTTTAATCTTTGCGATTTCCTAAGTTCCTAGTTTATAAACAACTTGACCCGTAAAATACACCTCCATATCATAAACCTCATTTTACAATACTATGCAAACAGCACCTAACGATCCTTTCTTCGATCTAACAATGCTCCCCAAATAAACTTTATTGCCAACGTAACATTTATATACAAATTGCTATCTCAAATTCCATGACGCATAATTAGAGCCTTGCTAATTACAATTTCCCATGTTCAAAGTCGAGTCTCATTAGAGGCTCAATTAAGTACTGACTACCGTTATGCGATAGTCGCTATCAGATGCTATCCCAATGACATTGATTCACTTTGATTTATTTCTTGCTGTGAAGGAAGTTATGTGTTTTGATTTAGTTGCTAATTATAAGGATTTTCTATATTCGGTATTGAGTATGGAAGTACCGTTTGAACTTAAATGTCGTAATCTTTAATTGACATTGAAAACGTCGACAAGTTTCTTGACCTACAATTGACTACGATTGGTTACTGATGATGTGTTAATCAGCAATAACTTAACTTACGATGTTTTAATACAGAATTGGCATATCAACGTAGAGGTGTTGGAATTGATGGACAAGTTCTAGGAAGATATATCTATCATGATAGAAATCATTTTAAAAATAATAACAAAGTAGAAGTTTCCTCTGATTGATCACCAATGTCATTCACCATACCCAAAACCTATATAGAACATCCAAAGCGAACCCAACCATTTAAAACATGTTTTTGTGTTTCACTTCGTCCCAAAAATAGCCCTCAGACAGACACACAAAAAGTAAAAAACGTACGAACAAACATAGCTGTGGCCACAGGGACTGTTTGCATTGGATACGTGAACAAATCTGAATATCATTTGGACAGACTTGATGATATTTTGACGGTGAAATATAGATGTAAATGAAGATAGATACGGTAGAACTCAAAGTGACAGTAGTTTTGAAAAAAGGAGGATAATGGTGGATGGTAAATCATGTAGACATTAAAAATGCAACTGAAGAAATTATAAATATAAACTTGATAGTGAAACAGCTGATGAGGACAATGAAAGAAATTAAACTCTTTAACAAGCCTTGATTTACATGGATGTAAAAAGTGACCACTTCTAAAAACCACGACTTTTTTCTTATTGTAATGACGTATGCTTAGGAATTTTGGACCAGGTGTGGTGAGAGTTTGACCTCATACATGACTTTGAAAAGTCCCAAAGTGCAGCTGCTTTTGTTCCCACTTAAATTTCATCCCGTTCAATAAAATATAAAGATAATATATTGAAGAACGTTTCACATTTATATCCTTGGGCTTTACTGACAAATGTTAATTGTTGAATTATGTATTCTATTCTGTGATAATATGCGGTTGTGGGAAATAATAAAGTTATTATGAACAGAAACAATACTTTATTTATTGTTTGCATACGATCATTATTGCTAGAAAATCTGAGAATATTGTGGAAATAATTACTGGGACCTGTAGCAGACCTTATTACAATTAATTTGTTTGTAAAATTAGTATTTCTTCCTTGCAGAATTGGAGATAATGATAAGATTAACATTCAACTCAATAAATCCTATCTGCTTCGTCAAGACTTACATGAATGAATCGTATGTAAGTAGGTAATATACTTCTCACGTTTTCGAATCCTGGTCCTAAAGCAAGATCTGCTTCAGTTTCAAAGAAACGATCGCACGCCTGTATCGTTTACCATAAATCGTTTGTCTACTTAGCTTCTTCACCTTTCCTATCACTTAGACTGCGGTCTGCGTCAGTTTTTTCTCTATATTTACGTCGAAACGCTTACCGTTGACTATAAACTCCATTAACTTCGCCACTTAAATTCTATCTCAACTTTTTCGCATCAGAACCGGGCCTATAATAATGTCAGTCAACCGTTTGCCCATTTACTGAGCAATTACAAGTAACTTTAAATATTTACACTATCATAAACTAAATCCTTACCTATGAGGGTACTAATGGAAATAACGTTAAGAAAACATTATTAGCTGATAAAGTAACTCGTAAATCTGTCCGTCTGTGCACTTATCTCAGTAACTAGGGTTTATCAGGCAGCAGGTGAAAGCTTAGAGCTAAGTGGAATTACCTATTGACCAACTGTTTGTAATGTATTGGAATAATGTATGTATCGGTAATATGTTTGTGCAGTTTGGGATAAGTTTAGTGATGACAATTTGATGGTGCCATTCAAAGAATAGCATAAAAAGTGGAATACTTTTCTACTAAAGAAAATAATTAAGTTAAAATATCTAAGAGCTGTTAAATAATAAAAATCATTTGTGTAGTCCCCTTAGTAATAACCTTATACTATCAAGACCATTACAACTTCACGGTATGAAGAAAGGAGGTCGGACTTCTGAACTAGTACCAGCGTCAAAGAGTAATAGTGCTACTGTGTCTTCTCGAGTATGATAAGCGATAAGCCTATTTGTAGCAAGGACCACACTGACAACTCAATTACCATATTCGATCCGGGAGCGATAGAAAACCTAATGAATCTTCACACTTCAGTCGTGAGTACGCTGAGAGTAATTATAATGACTTCTATTTTTGTATAAAAACAAGACTTGTTACTACAACCGCTGATCTATATTTGTAGGACAAAGCTTTGAATATCAATTCTCTCTCAAAATCAATTGTTGATATTTCATATCTTCCCATCTTTGACAAATTATGAGTTACGGAAATGAAATGATAAAAAATTTTACTAAAGTTCTTATAATACCAGCAATATTAAAATAATGAGAAATGATCGTATCAGTTTTCAAAATCTGACAAATTATAAACCGGACGTAGATAATACCAATGTTTTTATTGTAATTAGTAAAAAAACAAAAACACAGAAACCACTCACTGTATTTTATAAAATGTGGTTTCTAAATCATGTTATAATAACATAAACCTAGCTACTTGCAGTGGTAGTGGCTTCAAGCGGAACCCCCTTCATTATTCACGCTTGGGATCATTTTCACCCTAAATATAACAAGTGTGACAATTGAAACAGGTGGAACTAAGGGTCAAGGTCAATGAGCTTCATGTAGCAGGTTACTATGTATTTATTTATCTTTATCCTGTGTTGTACCACTGCAGGGCAAAGGCCTCGTTTTCTTCTTTCCATTCCTCTCAGGTTTTGGCAAGCGTGAACTCCTGTCTATACTTGCCGAGCTGGTTACATAATTAGCCTATAATGTTCCCACTGCTGGGACACAGGCCTCCTCTCTGTGAGAGGGAGTGGGCAGTAATCCACCACGCGGGCCCAGTGCAGGTTGGTAGATGTCACATGTCTTCGAATTTTTGGTTCTAGGACATGCCGGTTTCCTCACGATGTTTTCCTTCACCGTTTTGAGAGCAATGGTGATGAAATAATTAACACAAAGTAAAGCGCCTGTCTGGGTTCGAACCGACGGCCTTCAACTCGTAAGTCGCGGCCGTTACCACTGGGCCACCACTGCTCTGCCGAGCTGGTTATTAGTTACTAAAACTTTTTTACAAAAAAAAAACAACCGACTTCCAAAAAAAACTACAAAGTGATAAATAACTTTTATTTCGGAAGTCGGTGTCGTTGTTCTGCATTTTCGTTTATTGACACCGACTTCCGAAATAAAAGTTATTTATCACTTTGTAGTTTTTTTTATAAGTCGGTTGTTTTTTTTTTGCAAAAAAGTTTTTATTTTTCACTTTTTAGTGAGAGAGTTTGTAATTTATCTAAGTTACAATAGCCTAACGTCAACTGCTCATCACCTTTTACAAAATATTGCTTTTCCCGATGCTGGGACGTTAATTTTTGAGGAGTTCTCCTGGTAAGAACCTGAAGAACTCCACTCCACCACCACACGCATTGTGACGAGCATAAATTGCTTAGCAACCATATTAAAGTAATCGAATCGCAACCCGTGAAATATTTATCATTGATTAGTTCCGATGGCCGTCTGTAGTCTTCATCATCAGCTCCACTTTACCAAATGATGATTTCCGAGAGCAAATGCTCAAGTTACTCTAAAAAATATCCAAATCGCTATAGGTTTGCCAATAAAATTTGAGGGTTTCCCTCGATTTCCATGGGATCCTCTCATCAGATTCCAACTTGCTGACAATGGGACCACCTTGGGAGTATACCCTTCAAGTTACTCTAAAAAATATCCAAATCGCTATATGTTTGCCAAAAAAAGTTGAGGGTTTCCCTCGATTTCCATGGGATCCTCTCATCAGATTCCAACTTGCTGACAATGGGACCACCTTGGGAGTATACCCTTTCAAACAAAAAAATAATTTTCGAAATCGATCCACAAATGACGGAGAAATCGGTGAACATACAAAAAAAAAAAAAAAAACATACATAAAGTCGAACATATAACCTCCTCCTTTTTGGAAGTCGGTTAAAAATGACATATCGCGCATTTGGAGAAACATCGACGTTACAGCTAATTTTTTTTTTCGACTATGATTTCCTAACGTAAATACGCTTTCTAAGTTCTTTGGCATATTTAACTCATTATTAGGAAAAAACTCATTTACGTCGATGTTTCTCCAAATGAGCGATATATCTGTGAATTCACTAATGGAATTTTTAGTACCTCAGTCAATTTAGTTTAAGTGGTGTGAAGAGTAGTGATCTTATGCTGTGAACAAGAAACGAATTACTTAAATTAGAGAAGTCGGACCTTAACACAAATTTTAACGTATGTACCTAATTAGGAAGAACGAACACTTTATCAACCTAGGGCAATTAAGGTAACAGTCATAGGTTATAAACATGAGAAAATCTGGACAAGATAGTTTAAATGATTTTTCATTTTAGTTTTTTTCTATCAAGTTATTAGTTAACGGCTAGCTAGCTAGTTAGCTTTAAGATTTATACATTTTCATAAATTTGTGACAGCATTTTAACGTGTCCATCAATAAATATCCAAATTCATTTCACGTCCTGTATTACTCGGTACCTTTCCTCCATATTTACTATCGGAAGCATCTTATCTAAGTTCAATAAAGTTCCTTAACTTGTTCCCCACATGTAAGGTGCCGCTCTACTTCAAGATAAAGAGTACAAATATTAATAATCGATGCGGTGACCGTGTAAGGTTCACCAAACGTTCGTGTTAGTTGTTTTAGGTTGCTCGTAAGCAGACGTGCTGGTTTTTCTTTTATCAGTTAAATTTTTGTTTCAAAGTAGGTAACCGATATATGTATTTGTCATGGTGGAAGTATTGTGTCTGGATCACATTAAACTTAAAACAATGCCCACATGACACGGTGTTTTTGAAAAAGCGTAATTACTTCTTACGAAAAAAGAGAAGATTTTCAAAAAATCTTTTCATAATAGACTCATTGGTTCTGTTGGAAACACAGACATTTAACAAGACCAATTCAAATAAAATAAATGCAAATTTTATCATAATTAAGACAGTCAGACCTCAGAATCGTTATCACTTCATATTTATCACTATTCATCAAATTAATTGCTTTATTAACTATTATAAATCATTTCACCGTTATACAGTAGCTATGTGGTTATTAGTTATTAGAAATTCTAAGTGAAGATATAAATTACATGCGTTATGATTTGGATAACACAGGGAGGCGGCGATTCAGATTTTAAATATATTGTAAGTCTAATTTAGTGCCTCGGATATTTTTATGATATCTTATTTTAATTGAGTGCTAATGGATACCATTTAATTTAAAGTAAATGTAAATCTCTTTTAAAAACCCGACTGGACTTTTCTACAAAACATACCAGCAACTAATTAATCAGAAACCTTTGCCTTTGTCTTGTTTCATGCTGTTGCCAATTTCTTTCAGGGCCTATATCTGAGGTTTACAAACCTAAAAACATAGGTTTGTAAACCTCAGATAGAATAAACTACTATGTTATTGCACAGTGTAGTTACTTTTTCATATCATGTATACTGTTTCATATATCTTTCATGCAAGGAGGTAAGTCTCCCTGAAGATTTGAACAGTCATTCTTAAGAACATTTATAGATGTAGCTCTGCACTATAAGACATTATTAATTTCCTTCCTGCCCGACCATCACTGTTTAATAACCGAACCACCATTAAGTTTATCGATAAAAATAAATCCCTTTACATCCGAAACGAATGTCCGAAATTAAACACCGACATCGTTCGTTCATTCATTCGTTCGTTCATATGCTGAGTACATCAAAACACATCAGTCATACCGAAATGCAATTTTATTACGATATAGTATCGATCGCTTATTGCGTCTGATTGATTATGCCCTACGCACATGGCCCTTGGCAACGTGCCATGCAATTGGGCAAAAGTTTTTAATTATTTGGGTACGAACTGGGTGGAGGAATGGTCAAATGCTGGTTAATGTGGATTACTCTGTGTGGTCCCTAGAATAAAAGAAGCCACCCATGAGAAGGTTCATATAAACGTTTTGTAAGACCAGGAAGAACAGATAACTGCTAATGAAAAGGTTGCCATACAGACGTATGACAAGAAACTGGTATAAACAAAACTGAATTAGTGCCATTGACGTGAAAAGCACAGTCATATTCGCGAAAACATGAGGATATACATTATACATACTCGTAATAAAAGTATCAAAACCCGAGGCTGATAATTACTGTGTTATTCTGTGTTGTCATACCACTTGTTATATTAGAAGCTAACCATAACATACGCAAGAGAAGTTGACTCACAATAAAGATCAATTTCTATAATGCCATACTCAAGTCAGTTATGCGAACAACAAATCAATCTGCGACAATTAACAATCCACGTCAACAATCCCAACACTGCATAACTGATTCTTAAAAGCGATCCGCGATTGTAGAACATAATTATTGTCGTAAAGAGATCGTACATGGATGGTAATTGAGTCTATTGAAGATTCATACAATGTACTGTGGATTTTTCTGTTAAAATAGTTCGGTTTTGATTTATAGCTCTTCGGTGAAGATGTGGAAAGTTTTATCATAATATGTGGCCAATATTTCATAAGATTTTGTGAACATAACAAAGATGACGAAAACGAAAAGATGGCCCAAACGACAAGGAGTTCACAGCGGAACAATACAGACTGAAATTTAGAAAAATTCAATAACTCGATATAATATACCGAACCGCTTAGATCCTTAAATTTTCTAGCGGCTATTCCACCACTTCTTGATGATTGTCAAAGCCCCTTATGAATAGAAAAATACAACGTCAAAAGAAAAAAATCCAAAGAAAAAAAGCAAGATACACCACACCTGCCCCAAACTATTTTGTAAAACAAACATAATCAAGGTGCAGTGAGGAACACAAAGAAGAGTACACATGAATTCAAACAAACACCTCTGCGGCGGCGAAGAACGACAGCTAAGGAGAAAGAGGCTTTAGACAGAGTATGAAGAACACCAATAGATGGGACAAAACGATTTTTAAAGTAGGTTTTAGGAGAAGGTTTTCTAAGAGTACCTACTTGGTAATGAGTACAATATTAAACTAATTCAAATAAAACTAGCTTCACCAGTATGTACTGGTGTTTTCAACTTTTTCTAACCTCAGTAGGTTAGAAAAAGTGACTGTTTTATTTGACTGAATCTGATCATAAATTCCTCGGAACAAAAATCTATGAGATGACATCACAATGTACTAGCATTAATCATCATGCCTACAGGCGCCGTAATTGTCGCCCCATAGTTCACAGCATGAAACTGAAACATAAATAAGCACCTATTTAAACATACGACTACTTCTAATTTCATGTCTAAGAGGTATAATGTTCAAGAGCATATTCATGACACGATACAAACTAATGTTGTCACAATAAATCTCAATAGAGCACAAGGCGATATTAATAAATGCATCGATGCAGTTGACTTTGTACCAATACTGTTAATTTATATAGTTCCGAATGTTCAGCTCTATAAAACCTGAATGTGTATTGATGAAGTTATTTCTATTTTTATTGGATATTCTCTAGTCCATAATTACTATAGAAAACATAATGTTTCCAATTTTCTATAGCCCTTTGATTTCATAATAATTTGGGCATTAACTTCGAAACTGTTATGAGTTACCGCTCCAAAATCAAACCGTAACATTTATCAATGGTAGTCATTTCGAAACATGAATCAATGGGATCATTACATTGGACCACCAGATACTAATAATGTATCGGAAGAATGTGGAAGAAATTGATTCCCTTCATTACTCTTAAGGCCATGGCTAAAGAACAGAAAGAAATATAGATGTACATTAAAAGTAAAGGAGATGACGTTGACTATCACAGTCCTATTAATAGTAATTTATGATTGTTCAAAAGCACATACAAAATAAATCAAAAGGACACAAAAACGTAAAGTACAAACGATGAAAATGTAAGAACACAAAAAAAACTTAACAAGTAATGAAACTTGAAAATGTATAAAAAAAACAACATTGGAAAAAATGCATAGCATCGCCTTAACATTTTAACAATGTTGATGAAAGTAACATGAAAGATATTAACAACTGCCAACATAACTTGCTCCCTGAATGTAAAAATATTCAAGAAACGCGCAGTTCAAATTATAGTAGTCTTTTTAAGCTTTCATTGCATTACACCCAGTAATTACAAAAGCTATAACAGCTATAATTTAACCTTATTTAAAAGATACCATTGTTATAGAGAAATTAATGACGCAACTTAATGCAATCATCTTTAGTAAAATAAATAAAAGCATTAAGTCCGCCTCTGTACATTTTTGTGCTTGAAATATCAAATAAATAAATAATAAAAAAGAAGATGATGCAATTATAATTGAAGTACCAATCAAAAACATGGAGTATCGTACTGGTGGTCTCAAATTAGTTGGAAATCATACGGTATTTTAATCATAAAATAGCTTTGGCTTGATTACTAAGTCGCAGTCATTATAATAACATTCTAGAAATGGAGTTAAGCAAAATTGACTTCGAAAAAGTTCCAAATATCAATTTGCCTAAAAAATGCACCACAATCAATAAATGAGATCATATTTCTTTAATTAACAAAAACAACAAAATCGTGATGGAAACGTTAAAACCTATTAAAGTAAAATAAACCTGCACTATTATTACAGCCATAATTATGATTGTTTGTTCGTAAATAACGCATTTAGCCCAGTCCAGTTCTAGATTCACAACAGTAATTAAATTAAACCTGAAAACATAAAAGTGTTGGTATTATATCTTTTAGAACCGGACATAGAAATTAGTGGTTGGATTTCTATAGCTTTATCTGAGACATTTCTCTTGCAGTCAAACCGCGAATGACGGAAAACGGAGAAAGCCAGGAAGAATAATAGGGAACTATTTAATCGTAGTGAAATGCAATCACTTGAAAACGCTAGCCCTAAGTCACAAAATTTCGTGTCCTTCGTCTCTTTCTGTTTTAGATGTATCCTAATCTATCCATGTGATAGACGGTTTTCTAGTAATAGTACCTACATGACATTTACAGTAATTTCAGAGTACCGATAATCATTTGCTATAAGGTCAAGGTCATAATCATCAGCGAAACATAAGGCATACATATCAGGAGGATCTGCTTCATCATTATGTCATTGTGCATTATTATTAACCATTTATTTCAGACCCGGTCCATATCTTGTTAGTAACAATGTGCTTAAAAAGAGTCCGCATCTAAGTTGCGACAAACAAATACGCGACAAACGTTAGGGCGACAGTACGATATAAAAGCGAAAAAAAAAACACAAAATTAAAACGACGGATGATGTAACAGAAAATTATACTTTATATACACACATCAAAAGTGTCTAGGGATCAAGCATTTTTATGCGGATTTCTTGAGATTGAGATGTGGCTTTGTAATAAATTTATGATTTTATAAATTTATATGGATCCTTTTTGGTGCATTTCATAATTTGAATCAGGAACTGTGAATCAAATTCGAGTAAAAGATGAAAATCAGCTGTCAATATTTTCCCTATAAAAACATACAACGCATTGAAGACATTATTAGTGCTACTGTTTCCCTACTACTGATTAAAACCAACGTTATTATGGAGCGGCGACGTCATTTAAGCAGGGAAGAAATGCTCAGAGCCGTGGGAATGATAGAAGCTGGTTCCCGGCAACGTACTGTGGCTTTAGCTCTGAATACAAGTCAGAGTGTTATCAGTCGACTTTGGACACGTTACCGAAGCACTGGTACCGTGGCTGAGCGCCATGGAGGACGGTATCGCTGCACCACACGGAGACAAGACCGATACATTCAAATCTTAACTCGAAGAGCTCCAACAATAACCGCCATGATGTTAGCCGTGAGGCTTCATCACTCTTCAGGGAACTTAATTAGCGACCAAACAGTCAGAAACCGCTTGCATGAAGTGAACCTTCATTCCCGAAGACCGCTACGGGTACCACCTATAGCAATGCACAATCGTAGGATTCGATATCAATGGGCTCTTGAACACAGAAATTGGGCAGAAGAACAATGGCGTTTCGTGTGCTTTTCTGATGAGTCTCGTTTTGGTATGAGACCGGATACAAGACGTATACGACACTGGAGAACCCAGCACAACACAACAGCAGAACAACAGCGATTAAAATCCTGCCAGGAAGTCCATCCTTATAGTGGTGGAACCATCATGGTATGGGCGGGTATTTGGATCGGCGGAAGAACTGAGTTGATTTGGATCAGAGGCAACCTCAACGCTCAAATTTATGCTGAGACGATTGTATCAGACGTCATCGTTCCTCTACAAGTGCAAATCGGTCCCTTATTTCAGTTAATGCATGATAATGCACGACCGCACACCGCAAGAGTTGTAAGACAGACTCTCGCCGCAGCTAACATCAATGTCCTGCCCTGGCCTGCTCAGTCGCCAGACTTGAACCCGATTGAGCATGCATGGGATATGCTACAGAGAAGAGCTCTGCCGAATATGGAGGGTATCCAGTCGCAAGAAGACCTTTTTTTGTTGTTGCAACGAACATGGGCGGCCATTCCACAGCGTGATTTGGATGAACTCATTTTGAGTATGCCAAACCGATGTTCTTGTGTTGTTAGTGTTCGCGGTAGAAACACGGATTATTAATTGTTTAAGTTACCCAATAAAATTTTAAAGAAAACTGTTATTTCAGTCTTTTTTTCGAACTTTTGTGTTAGTGGTTCAAATGTCAAAAATCCCTTTATTAGGAAAATGGCAAATTTCTTTATTAATGCAAAGGTGACTTGGTTTATCGTTACTGTGACAAACGAAAACACTTTATTTGATGAATCCTTAAAGAAAATTTTAATTAATATCAATCAGGAGAAAAGTTATTGCAAAAATATATGTTGATCCCTAGACACTTTTGATGTGTGTATTTTCAATAGACATTCTCAATTCATTATTCTATTCACACAAACATAATATTAGACCAGATCTAGTCTCGAGATCAAACAAGTTAATTTAAAAACAAAAAAAAAACCTGAAACTCCAATTAAGTATTCGAATTGCCTGGAGAAAGTAAATCTGTATAATGTAAACTTAATGAAATGTCTATTAGCAGAATAGGACATAAGATTGAGTGACTCGACAATTTCCAACAAAAAGTTTCGATGTAATTTATTTGTATTATCAGCACATTGTTAACTATTGCCGATGGGTATGGAATTTTTTCATTGTTTAATTTGATGATAAGGATTTTGAAATGGCTGTCTGTCTCGGTTATTTTGTTTTTCGAGCTGTACACTGTGATATCGTTTAACGTTTTCCAAACTGAACATGTACGTTATATTAACCCACGTAAAGCGGTCGGCAATATCTCAGTCACATAATATATCAAGCCAAGCCCGTCATTCACTGAAGAAGTCAACATGTTTTTCATACATTTCAGATCGAATCGATTACCTAATTTAAAAATTAAAATCAAAATATTTTATTTCACATAAACCTACATGAGCACTTATGAAAAGTCAGAAGCTACGTTCACGGTTCCAATTGGTCATTTCCTAAGGAGAAGAGCCGACAATATATTCGAAATCTTGCCATATTTTGATCAACCCCAGGCGTCTACCAATACAAATATTCCGCCAAATAGAAGATTCTACTTCTATAAACAAGTCTACTTATATTCTAACACTAACAGTAAACTTCTTGATACATTGTACCTTTTCACATTGACGTTTAGTCGTGCGATTTTATCATGCGACATAAACGAAAGACAAGTCGACTGTATCTTGAAGTAAACTTTCTAATCTTTGATGTATTCATTACTCATATTATACCATTTCAAGTACTTACTCACTTGACTTATGCGCCTTGAGGAGTAAGTAAGTGTTCAGCAAATATTACTGGCTGTTAAGATAAAAGATATTATGAAAAACAACAAATGAAGCTTAAGATGTATCAAACCTTATAATTTCAACCTATAATGTTCCAACTGCTGGGACAATTACGTGATGCACAATAATGAAAATCTAATGACACATTTCACACAAGGAAAACCTTGTAAGGAAATCCGCAGACCCAATAATACATTCAGAACGTATTGCCGATAGAAATGCGACACAAGCGCCACCTGTGTGACACAGACATGACGTGCTGAGCATTAATTACTTTGATTGACATACGATTAAATACACATAATGTTGCGTCAAAAATAACGTGGTTTGACAATATGAGCACGTAGGACAAGACAGCGAAGACATGGTTTTTGTTGTGCTTGGAATAATAAAAATAACTTATGAAATAAACATTGATGACAGCATTGGAATGGATAAATGAAAAAAATAAATCTAGTAAGATATAAGAGATGCTCTGCTCTTTATTTATTTCAGGCATCAAGGCCCATATAAACACATCATCATCATCTGCCTAGCCTTTTCCCAACTATGTTGGGGTCGGCTTCCAGTCTAACTGGATGCAGCTGAAAAACCCATATAAACACATACAATACAATATTCATAAAACTTATAAATACTATAAATACATACAACATTATAATTCCACTAAAAACTATTGCACACGAAGTATCTGCGTAATTCACTTCATCATTCTGCCTATCGCAGTCCACTGCTGGACATAGGCCTATCCCGAGCTGTAGCATTACACCCCGTTTTCCGCCTCCTGAATCCAATTTATCCCAGCTGCCTTTTTAAATTCACCGTTCCATCTAACAGGGTATATTACGCTTGCCAATTCATGGTCTCCACCGTCTCCACTCAAAGAGTTGTCTCCTCTTTTTCGTTTCGGGATAGTCAGTTAGAACATTTCGAGTCCATCTAGCTTTTTTTTTTAAATATGACAGTTTAAAGTGCTTCCGATATCCTATTGATATACGTAACAAACTATTTCATTTTATTTCCAACTGCCATCGGGACTCGACAGAATGACTGAAAATAAATCCATGTCTTTTTCGAATAAATTTTAGTTGTCGCATATGAAACAAACCTTATATTAGTCCTCACAACAAATAGACAGTTTACCAAGCTATTAAAAATATCTTTTTACTTTTATTTGACCTTAACGAAGGGTTTACAAAATCGGTTCTAGAGTCAATAAACCAGTGATTTACGACGGGTAATCTTAAAAACGCTTACTTAAAAACAAATTGCTTTTCGGTACAGGATGTATAGAGGAACAGTTTGTTAAAGAAATTATAATTATTCGTCTTTTTAATGGGTTCGATAAATGAAGATCAGTTTATTCCCATCTTGATCTGAAGAGGAATTTTATTGGAGTTTGTGTGGGAGTGGAAGAAAATCGAAGGATTGGATGAGGCACTTATTATTTTCATGCCTTATTAAAATGAGAATCATCATCTGCATAGCCTTTTCCTAACTATATTGGGATCGGCTTCCAGTCTAACCAGATGCTGCTGAATACCAGTATTTTACATGGAGCGACTGCCTATCTGACCTCCACAACTCAGTTACTGGTTATACAATAGGTACCCCTTGGTAGGACTGGTTGTCAGAATTTCGGGCTTCTGACGACCCGTTACGACCGTCAAAGATCCACGAATGACAGCCGGGACCAACGGCTTAACGTGCTTTCCGAGGCACGGAGGGGTCTCGGTATGTAAAGATGGTCACCCATCCACAGACCAACCGCGGCAAGCGTAACTTAACCTGATCGATCGACCTGAGCGGTTGTTATTATTTAGCCACGGGCCCCTCTTATTAAAATGAGAATATTATATAGAATTGTGTATGCAAAACTTAGAACAGCCCGAGTTAATTTTGATTGGCAAAAAATGTGCAATCATCAAAGTAGATGACCAGTATATCCATGATACAGCGTGATTTCTTATTTAACATGAGTTTGAGCGATATTTTCATAGCACTTCAATTCAAGATGTATTCCCCCATATTATGAATCTACAGAATTAAGTCGGTTTGATCTAAAGTCTATTCAAACTTTTTCAAATTAATATTATTTTAAGTTAAACAAATATCAACTTTATGTCAATGGGAATAAAGTTGATTTCAGAGTGACTAGCACTATTGATAAAGTTATAAAAATGTTTGAAGTTGTAGTGTGAACTGAACTTTATTGAGTAGGATTTACAGTTATTTTTCCTCAAACTCATATTTGTTTACATTTTTTTCAAATAAATCGCGGAAGCAGATTACATAAATGTCTACATTAGCATTCTTCCGTAACTTCACGCAAATAAATCCATCATTGACCAACGTCAACAAACGATGATGAAGCAATTTATACGAATATAATAAAAGCGCCAATTTTGAGCGAAAACTGCCAACTCAACATAACTCGGTCACTTATTAAGTAAAGATAAGCTAGGTTAAGATAAGCTATTATCTTAACCTACTTAAGAATGTCGTAAGCAAATGAACCAAAAATCTATATGAAACGAACGGCAAGGCACAATTACCTTAAACGGTGAAACTTGTCGCGACGCCGGCGCAGCGACCGTGGCGCCGCCTGGTGAGTCATACAGTCGGTACACATACGTGCACGGATTGCACCGTGTTGATTTTATGGTTCGCGGGTTGCATAAAAAGTGACGCGTCATTGGTTCGAGAAATTTTAATTGAAAGATGTTGATCTACTTTTTTGATGGACCTGGTCAAAACAAAATCTTTAAGAAAGCTAATACCTACCACAGCACGCTGACTGAGAAAAAATACGATTTCATTTTCGAGTATTATTTTAATTATTTCAGTAATAATCTGAACTTAGGTACTCTAAAATAATTATGGTCTGACATACTTTGTCGGAAGCCTTCGACGAATCTAAAACAAATGATGGACTGTCAGGAAATCACTATGTAGGTACGTAATTATTAGTCACATATAGTACTAAAGCTAAACCTAAGTGATTCACACATCCTGTTACACATTTTTATGCCCAGTAGCCGGGCAGGTACCGTTACACTGTGCACACAGTGTTGCTTGCTGGAATACTTACACAATAAGCACTAACAGATTTACAATACCCTGTTGTAAATCTGTAAGTCCATATAATTTTTCACTGCTGCGGTAAAACATTTTGATGTCGTCTATGAATGATCATCATTTTATTCTTGTCTCTAATCTTATGATACTACAATTGATTAATTGATACGTCTTAGTCAAACTGTGTTTTTTAAAACACATATTTTTCATTTCTGCGGATCACTGTCGCCTTAGCTGTTGTGTCAGTATTTGCTCATTGTTGTATAAACCCGCTATAACTCAGATCAAACTGATCGTGTCTTCAATCTATAGCATAATCCACCTGTAACGTTCCCACTGCTGGGACATAGGCCTCCTCTCTGTGTGAGGGAGTGGTTCATAATCCACCACACTGGCCCAGAGCATGTTGGTGATCTATCAAATTAAAGCTCAATCCTTCATCGGTTATCTAATACTCAATTCCAACAAGCAAAACTTCGCACACTGTGTCGCATTGGAATACATTATCCATATGAAACAAGAGCTTTGCACCGCATCGAATTCAAACCGTCAACGCAGGCACGGAAATGCTAATTTTTCAATGCGTGCTCGCTCACGCGTGCGAGGCGTGGCCTAGTGATGGCGTTTTAGTAACAAATGATTCAATTAATTCTGTGGGTAATGATGATTTGATTCACTTCGTATTGTTATCAGGCTGATTTCATTAAATTATCCTTTAAATCGCTATTTGTAATTTGTATAATTATTCTTCTAGTCTACAGGGCAAAAGCCTCTCTACTCTCCTTACAGTTCTTTCTATCTAAGTCTTGTTTCTAACTTTATCCATAACTAACTTCTGCTCGCGACTTCGTCCGCGTGAAATTTCTTGTTCCCCCAACCCACCCCGTCGCATCGCATCACCTCCCCGCGCCTTCACTTCTTTTTCGCTTAGAGCGTCGTTTCTGACTTTTATCTTGTTGCTCGGCTCCTAAGAACCACAACGTGATATTAAATAGCCTTCCTCAAGAATGAGGCTATCAAATGCAAATTTTTTTTTTAAACCTGCCTGCAGCTCCAAAGATTAGCGCGTTCAAACAAAATCTTCAGTTTTATTATTATAAGTAGGTATATAGATTTCTAAGCAGTCTGTTTAAAATACTACCAAGTCTTACCCTACAAGAAACTCTCCAATATATCAATCACTATCACTTTCAAATCCGCACCTAGTTCAAGATAAAACACTAACACCTCTTCGTCCTACGAAACCATATTAACATACTTAAGCCCTTTAGCATGAACAATAACCTCTTTACATCCACGCTTTTACTGAGGCCACTTTACTGATGATGTTAATATAGAACAATTGAATAAGTAGCTGGTGGGCGGCCATCGAAATACCAAGGGATTCTTGCTTTCATTCCACTTTTAGAGATTATCAGTTACGTAAATGTAAAAAACGAATTAGACCAAGAGGCTGTTTATTGAGCAATAAACAATGAAAACACTGCAAATAATTGGCAATTTCAATTGAGACATTAAATGGCTCTCTCTTCAATCTTCTCTGGAATTTAAACACAAATCTTTCAATCTAATGTTTTAATAACAACTTGCCTATATTTATGAGCCTTACTGACATTTATGAGTGTATGTAGTATTTAACGACATCTTGGATTTCATTAGCCTGACAGATTTCTAACGCCCACGACCATCATTAAGAAACAGGATACTTTCTTTACTTCACTCTCACAACTTACTCGTGAAGCGGAACACACTTAGAAATCTTAGATCCAGAACAAAATGGTGTCTGTTTATATGAGCCAGTTTGCTTTTTCAATAACATAAAGTAGTTTATTAATTAACATCACTCCTATATTTTCTCCAAAAGGGTAGGCAGATTTTCATAAATAGTACACTGACATTGTCCGCAGGTATATCCCACATAACAGGGGGTGAGCCCGATATATTACTTTACTCTATGGGGTGACCCTATTGCTGGAAATTCACTAATGGAAAAACCAATAACTCAGCAGTCACACTTGTGTCGGCTAGATTAAAAGGATGTTTCAGAAAGAAAAAGAATTGGGCTCAAAATATTACTTCGGGGAACACCAATGAATATCACTCGGTGAAACATTCGAAGAGGGCTGTAAATACTCTTTTGGATGTCGCAATTGTAACATTCTGTAGCCAAGTTACAAAATAACACTTTACAGAAAAAAACTAACTTGGATTCTCGGCTAACATCGAATTATAGGGATTCCAATACCTACCTTAATTCGGATAATTCCTTAATCGAACCCTTTTTGCAGGTCATTTAAACATCTAAAAATGCAGGTCGTTTCCTTTAAAGGTACAAACAGGCAGCGGAACTGCATTTTTGTGTGATTCACCTGCACTAATGCTCATGAATCATGTGAGAAAAGTCTTATGTTGTAAAATTTTGATAGCAGTCGTTAGTAATCGTAAAATTTATGGATCAAACTGTTGATCAAAGGAAATGTGTACACTTTATGGAAGAAAGATTGTAAATGTAGTGTTATCTGACGTTATGTATTGTTTTTATTGCATGTGTGTAGTACCTACCTATGTGTGTATGGTAATTGAAAATCTAAATTCTTATTAAGTATGTACTTTTATTGAATGAAAACTATTACTTTGTCCTAAAGTACTATAACTTTAAGGTTCCCGCAAACAGGCGCGACGCGACTGTGCGACGCATTTCTGGTAGAATAATTTCCATGTAGTTTTCATTATTCTACCGGAATCGCGTCGAGCTGCCGCTGCGACTATCTGCAGGAGCCTTTAGGATGGTCGAAAAACTAGTGTTGGAGAACTTATGTTAGATTCTCGGTTAATAGCTTGGACTAGGTAGATACTGATATAATAATAATGGCGAATGAAATATTGTAAAAGTGAAGAAAACACAAATATATGAATTTTATTTCAATACTACTTTTAACAATTTAATCGTAAAAACATATCCCGAAGAATTGACACTCAATTAAATAAACAGTTGAAAACGATTAAAAATATAATTATGTAAGACGCCATTGTAATAAATATTACAATCATGTTTACTTAAAATATCAGTCCATATAAGGAGATAACTTGCGATTTTACTAATAAGTTACGACCATTATTATCACTTGCAATTAATTACTGTCAAAGTACACTTCAATCCCCAATCAACTATTTTTATTACACACTTTACTTTTTCAATAAAAAAGAACTTTCCAATCGATAACCCATAAAAATATCGATATATTATCGATAAAAATAGCAATAAACGTTTAAGTAGCGTTTTTAAATTACGCAATCTTAATTGTTAGCTGAATTTTATTAATTCTGTGACACCTTGAAAAGTAGGTGTTAACTTATTACCAGTGTCATGTTCTTTTAATTTTTTTTCACATTTTAAAGTTAACCTTACGGCTGCCTTTCACGAAAACGAGTGCGGTTTTAAATAATGTTATTTTACGATGTCTTCTTATCGATAATTTCACTGCACTAAATGTAAAATTTAAGAGCCTATGTAGTTTTGTGTTCGTATAATTAGCAATATAATTGACGGCTGATGTTTGTTTGACCTTTACAGTAAACGAGTAGTGTGAAACCAATAAACTGGTTATTTTCCGAATTATTATATTATATTTCCTATTTCAATAAAAATCCTTTTTAGATTCAAAGCATTAACCGTTCTGTGATTTTCAATAAGACACGCTTGAGTAGCGTGGAAGGTAACAAAGGATAGTTCTAAAGATCACGACTTTGAATCATCACCTACTAAAAGTACCTAATTTGCATTCGCGACTTATTTGTCAAAAATTAAATAAAAATGAGTTTATGGAAAAATACCTTTAAATCCTATATTGTAAAGTTCAGTTTACGCTGCAACTTCAAATATTTTTATAACTTTTCCAAAATCAACCTAATTACCATTAAAATAAAATTGATGTTTGTTTAACTTAAAATAATATTACTTAATTTGAAACATAAGTTTGAGGTACCTAACACCGGAATATTGTTTCCTATACAGCGTGTATACTGTCAAAAAAAAAATTGTCCAAGTAATATTCAGAGCAGGTTCACAGGTTAATAGCTAGTTGAGACGACATGAGTAACTTAAAATACTACCTACAACTATGTTAAAATACATTATTTGCCAGTGAGACCCAAACCAGACAATAACGGCTGTATTACAGAACGAATCAACCAACAAATCCAATGAACTGGCTTTAAACGAGAGTAATGCTTGAGTTTTGAGTGAGGTTCTGTAATAATGTCTGTATCTTGGGGCTCAAAATGTGTGATCTTATTTTTAAGGGTGTGGAATTAAAGACCATTAAACTGAACAACTTTCTCCATGGGAATCGCGAAAAAATGCTGTCCTATACAAAACTTCAATACAAATGTATGGGGCAGCTGATTGTTTTTGCAGACAGCTGAAATTGAATCGTTAACTAGACGCTTTCATCGTTATAATAACTATATAATACCAAGTGGACTGTGATGTGATTGCTTCCTGTAAATAAAAGGCAGTATAGTAATTAAAGAAGTACTTACACCGATTGGCCCTGTGGAAGCGATGATGTCTAAGCTGTTACAGTTTTATTACGAGGTAATGAGTGCAAGAACAGCTATTTGAAGTACAGCCGGTCGATTCTGTTAGAATATCACCGTGAGAAGTTAGGTGAAGTGAGCTGTCATTCCATCTAATGCTGGGGATTTACACTAATGACAGCTCACTTTAAGCTCACTTCACCTGAGTTATCACGGTGAGATTTTTACAGAATAGCACTACTGTACTTGTGGTGAAAAGCTAATAATAAATTCTCATACCAGTGCCGCATGTTCACAGTCATGTCTTGAAGGGTAATTAATTTTAAAATTACCTTGGAAATGTCTTTTTATTTATTAATATAATTATTTATGTACACAGAGTAAAATACATACGGATATACAAAGGTACTGCTTATTTCTTTTTAGGATTCCGTACCCAAAGGGTAAAACGGGAGCCTATTACTAAGACTCCGCTGTCCGTCCGTCCGTCCGTCTGTCACCAGGCTTTATCTCATGAACCGTGATTGCTAGACAGTTGAATTTTTCACAGAATGTGTATTTCTGTCGCCACTATAACTAAAAACAGAATATAATAAATATTTAAAGGGGGCTCCCATACAACAAACGTGATTTTTTTCCGTTATTTTATATGTAGTGTTAAAAAAATATTGTATGGTGGTACGGAACCCTTCGTGTGCGAGTCTACACTGTCACAATACTGAGCAAAGCACCCCCAAATCGCGTACGCGTCTGGGTCATCACGCTACGTCTTCCTGAGCCGATCCAAGGCGTCGTCGATGATAGCGCAGAGGAGGTGGTAGTTTTCCTATATGAAATTTAATTGAAACTAGTTTCTGACCACTCTCCGTTCGACGCTCGCCGTGGACGGTCGTGCTGCCCGCTCTCGCTCGCTGCACGCCCCCACCGCCTCGCCGCCCCGCCACCGCCCGCTCTCGCTACGCTAGCCGTAACGAGCTCAGTAGTCTCCGGACTACGCCCGCACCCTGTCAATAGCCGCCTTTTTCAAGGCGTGGTTGATAGAAGTTGTTTCTTTAAGAGAGAATCGTCATCACACGTGTCGTCGAGGTTTTTGGCCCCTTCCGGGTAAAAACCACAGTTTCGTGGTCCTTGGTGGATACCTCACGGTGCCAACGAAGCCAAGGGGGTGGTGCCCCAATCTCACCCGCCGAGCCCCATCAGGGCGAGGCTGTCAATTGGAATCGGGAGCTAGAAGCTTGGCCTTGGGGGTGGCTCCTAGTCAGCTCTAGCTTCGTAACTAATCCCTTGTCCACAGCTCGCGTCTAGTACGGTTGGGTGTGTCAACCCCTTCGTACTAGAAGCCGGTCTAGGGTGTCTCTACACCCATCGCACAGACTGGTTAGGGCCCCGTTCGCACAATAAGATCGGCGACGGGTCACAAGCTTAGGGCTCACTTCAGGTACTCACCTCCCTGTCTCACACCCGACAGGGAGGGTAGGATCTCACACCCCCGGGCCCATCCACCCGGGGTGCTAGGTTGTTAGGGATTCACGCCCCCTATGGTTCTTCCCTCTCCCCGCCCCCATCCCGATCATGGCAGACGCGGTCATATTGGCGTTCGTTAAAGAGGTCCTCTTCAAGGACCCCTCTTTCGTTAACCAGTATGCCCAACGTCTTATAAATTTTAGACGCCCTCCCGGTTCGGTCATTGACTTTAGCGACGCGCTAGTCAGCCCCCTCTTTCCGCCAAACTCAGGCGAAATCCCCGAGGCCGCCGCCGCCTCCCCTCCCGCACCCTCCGTGCAAGCCCCCTCGCCTGCACCTTCTGTGCCAGCCGCCGCCCCCAAACCAGCACCTTCCGTGCCAGCCCCCAAACCCGCACCCTCCGTGCCAGCCCCCAAACCCGCACCCCCCGCGTCAGCCCCAAAACCCGCACCCTCCGTGCCAGCCCCAAAACCCGCACCATCCGTGCCAGCCCCTAAACCCGCACCCTCTGTGCCCGCCCCAAAACCCGCACCCTCTGTGCCAGCCCCATCACCCGCTCCCTCCGTGTCCGCCCCGAAACCCGCACCGTCCGTGCCAGTCCCCGATCCCGCACCTTCCGTGCCAGCCGCTACCGCAGCAGATACTCCAGAGAGTATGGACACGTCCGTACCCCAATCTCAATCCGACTCAGAGGAAGCCCTCTCTGACTCTTCGTCCTCCTCGGAAGACGACTATATAGTCGTCGGAAAGGGTGGCAAGAGAAAGAAGAACGCCCCCTCTCACGCCAACAAGGCCAAAAAGTCGGTCGCGGTAATCCCTTCTAACCCCCGCCCCCCCACCCCAACCCCCGCCGCACCGCAGGCCAATCCCGCGCCTAGCCTCTCGGCTACCCCTCCCGCTTCGAACGCAAAGAAGCCACGACCCCCGCCCCCCATCTATGTCCAGGATAAGTCCAAATGGACAGAAATCTCCAAAGCGTGTGTTGATCAAAAGATCAACTACACGAACGCCCGCTCAACCCAACAGGGTATTAAGGTAACGGTCGCCTCGTCCTCGGACTACAGGGACCTTACCCGTCTCCTCCAGACAAGGGCTTACTCCTTCCATACGTACTCCCTTCCGGAGGAAGTCCCCACCCGCGTAATCATCAGGCGCGTCCCCAAAGAAATCCCCACCGAGGAGATCAAAGAAGACCTTGCTTCACAAGGCATCCCCGTCTCAGCAGTCCATCGCTTGCACAAAGCATGGAAGGGCCTAGTCTACGACATGGTCCTGGTCATCTGCGACCCTACTGAAGGACATCACCCCATCTTCAAGGTGAAGTCAGTCTGCTCCCTCTCGGGTATCTCTATCGAGAAACCCAGGAAGTCCAACCTCATCGGACAATGCCACAGGTGTCAACTGTATGGCCATTCCCAATCCCACTGCTACGCGACACCTAGATGCGTCAAGTGTCTAGGTGCCCACGGCACGTCAGACTGTCCCCGCCCTAAAGACCGCTCTCAGTGCACAGAGCCACCGAGCTGCGTTCTTTGCGGCCAATCCGGGCACCCGGCTAACTACCGTGGCTGCCCCAAGGCTCCCAAGTCTTCTTCTCCCAAACTGACGAAGCGCGCGAGCGACCGTCAGCAAAGGGAAAGCCCCTCTGTGAGGATCCCGATCCCTTCCTCCCAGATGCCCGATAGGCTCAGTCCCCAAAGGCCCTCCCCATGGGCGAACCTCAACCACCTCAAAGCTCCCGCAGCTTCGGTGCCCCCCCCACCCCCGACTATCCCAGCGCTGATGGCAACTGTCATCCCCGCGCCATCAGTAGGCCCCTCGGTCCCAGTAGCCCCACCGGTAGCCCTTCCCGCCGCCGCGCCCAGGGCTCCCGCTGGTCCCAGTAGGTCCCCCCCGACCCCCGCCTCCCGCCCCCAGCCTAGCAGCATGGAGGTAATAATCGGTGCTTACGCAGCTTTTATTGCCCCCGCAAATGCCATGGCAGCGGAAATCCAAGCCTGTAACGGCAATCCTCGGCGCATCGCCGAGATTTTCAATGCGTATCCTCAGATTACGCAAGTCATGCAAACCCTCAACTTCTAAAAGCTCCAATGGCTTTACAAAGAATGAGCGTTACCAAACCCCGATCCCTTAGACTAGGGTTTTTCAATGCAAACGGCATTAAAAAACAACGCGAAGAGATCGCCGCGTTCCTCCGCGATCACCAGCTCGATGTCCTCTTAGTCCAGGAAACCTTCCTGAAGCCCCATCTGCGGAACCCGAGCATTGCCAACTACAAGATAGTTCGCAATGACAGGTCTCGCTGCCACAAGGGCGGTACCCTCATCTACTATAGGAAGTCCCTCCATTGCATCCCGATAGACCCGCCTGCCCTCCTCTCTCAGCTAGAGATCTCTATCTGTCGGCTCGGCATGACCGGTCACCCCTCAATCACCATCATCTCCGCTTACATCCCGCCCACCAATGGTGCGGAGGATCCCATCTCTCTCTCTACCGATTTCACTACCCTCTTCGGTATGAGTGACTCCGTCATCATGGCGGGGGATCTCAATGCCAAACATCCCGCTTGGAATAGCAGCACGACCTCTACCAGAGGTAGGATCGTGTTCAAACTAGGCGACTCCCTCAATTTCGATATCATCGCTCCGATGTATCCCACTCATTTCCCGGGCGACCCCGCCCAACGTCCTGACGTTCTCGATGTAGCGCTTCTCAAGAATGTAAACCTCCGTTTGCAGTCTATCGAGACGGTACAAGAGCTCGACTCTGACCATCGCCCGGTCATCTTGCACCTGGCCCCCTATTCGGGCCTCCCGCACGACCCCAACCAGCCCCCCCAGACCAAAATAGTCACCGACTGGAGGAAAGTAAGCGAAAGACTGAAATCCACCACGTCTCCCCACTTAGACTCCATCCCCGAGCAAATTATCTCAGTCGCAGACACGACTGGGGCGATCGACTCGTTCACAGAGCACGTTCAATCCGTACTGACGGATTGCTCACGGGAAGTTCCAGTGATGGAAGACCATCGCTGGAAACTGCCCGATGACGTACGTGAACTGGTGACCGAGAAGAACGCTGCCATTCGTGCCTATGACTCTTTTCCCTGCGACGCGAACAAATCCCACATGCGCCATTTACAGCGTGCTGTAAAGAAACGCATAGGGGAATGGCGCTCCGAGGGATGGGATAAGATGATCGGCGAACTCGAGCCCACCCACCACGCCTTCTGGCAGCTCCAGAGGAAGCTCCGCTCCTCTGAAGAGGCCACAGTTCCTCCCCTCACACGCCCCGACAAAACGGTCGCTTTCGAAAATCTCGAAAAGGCCGAATGCCTAGCCGACAGCCTAGAGGCTCAATGCACTCCCAGCTCTCAACCAGTAGACAGAGCGCACCTCGACGAGGTGAACGCTGAAGTCGAACGGAGAGCCTCCCTCCCGCCAGTCGAAGACCCTGATGATCCTCTGCCTCCCGTCACTCCCGACGAAGTGCAAGACATCATAAAAGGGCTCGCAACCCGCAAAGCCCCCGGTTCGGACGGTATCACCAATAGGGTGTACAAACTCCTCCCCGCCCCCCTCATACTGCTCATGACCGCCATCTTCAATGGCGCCCTGAGCAACAACATCTTCCCCCAAATGTGGAAAGAAGCCACAGTCATAGGCATCCCAAAGCCAGGCAAGCCCAAGTCTGAGCCCTCCAGCTACCGCCCCATCAGTCTGCTCAATGTTTTCGGTAAAGTCTACGAGAGGCTTATTTATAAGCGCCTCAAAGACTATGCCGAAGCAAAGAGCCTCATCCCCCCCGAACAGTTCGGTTTTCGCACGAAGCATTCGTGCATCCACCAGCTCCACCGCATAGTCGAGCACATTAGCGCTGCTTTTCAGCGAGGTGCTTCGACAGGCGTCCTGTTCTTCGATATAGCGAAGGCGTTCGACAAGGTCTGGCACAATGGCTTATTATATAAGCTGTACCTGCTAGGTGTGCCAGACCGTCTCGTACTCATCTTACGAGATTTTCTGTCGGACCGCACTTTCCGCTACCGTATCGAGGGCGCTCTCTCTCCCCCTCACCCCATCCGCGCCGGAGTCCCCCAGGGTTCCGTTCTGTCTCCCCTCATTTTCACCCTGTTCACTAGTGACATCCCGAACAGTAAAAAGGCACAGTTGGCGCTCTTCGCCGACGACACTGCCATATACTGTTCGGGTGTCAACCAGTCATCCATAGCTCGAAACCTCCAAACCTCCGCAAGCGCCTTGAGCGATTGGTTCCGGAAATGGAGAATCGAGGTCAACCCCGATAAGAGTCAGGCGGTCATCTTCTCGAAACCGCGCAAACTACCCCCCCCCCTCCCGCGCCCGATCTCTATGTATGGCAAGCCGATCCCCTGGGGAAAGCGAGCCAAATACTTAGGTGTCATCCTAGACCACAACCTCACCTTCAACGAGCACATAAAGACGGCGCGTTCGCGCGCCTCTTTCGCTCTCGGTAGGCTCCACTCTATGATAACTGCCCGCAGCAAATTGTCACTCAAGTGCAAATTGCGCCTCTACACCGCGGTCATCCGTCCCATCATGACCTATGCTTGCGTAGTCTTCGCACACGCCAAGCCGCGATTTCTGCATAAAATGCAAACCCTCCAGAACCGTTTCCTCCGAAAGGTCACGGGAGCCCCCTTCTATGTCCGAAATGTGAATCTGCATCTAGATCTCAGACTCCCCACCATCCAGCAGTTCATGAAACGCCTTTCCAAGCGCTTCTTTGACTCTGCCATAAAGCACCCCAATCCCCTGATTGCGGCGGCCTCCCGATACACTCCCTCCCGCATAAGTAGGATTCGCCGACCAAGGCATACCCTCACCATCCCCGACGACGCCACTACCCTCCTCCAGGAGAGCAGTAAGGCCACGAGTACTCTCAGTCGACAACACAAAAACAAGCTCAGACATCCGTCCTTCCGTCCTCGCCGCCGAGGCCCGTCGCGACGCCCCGCACCATCACCGTGCCCCCCCCGACCCTTGCTCGAGCCAGCCCGCGCAGCTGAGCCTGTAGTTTTAAATTCGCCCCTAAACACCAATAATAATACCGATCCAGCCTGTCCCTTGCTGTCCTCTTCCAGCGACGCCCTGAGCCGAGGTCCGAACCCCGCAGGGGGTTACCCTTAGCGCTGTCGCTTAGTTTTTAAGTTATTGTATGCCCTGGCTGGAGGCCTTAATTCGAGGCATCCACAGGAAAGTCCGGTTAAGCAGTAGCCATCCTCATAAAGGATGAACTGCGAGATGCCATTGTTAAAAAAAAAAAAATAAAAAAAAAAAAAAAAAAATAGTTTCTGACCGCGGCAACACCCGCGTGGATTTCGAAAAATATACCACGAGAACGAGCTACCGGGACAAAAAGTAGCCTATAATGTCCTTCCCAGAATGCCATCTATCTCCTCGCAAAATTTTTGTGAAATCCATTCAGGGGCTTAGGTGTGATAAAGTAACACACAGACCTTTGAATATATATAATATTATAAAATAGCAGCGCCCCGCGGTTTCACCCGCATAAGTTTCCCGTGAGAGTTTCCCGGGACTCAAACTATCTCTATACCAAATTTCATATAAATCGGTTCAGCGGTTTAAGCGTGAAGATGTAACAGACAGACAGAGAGGCAGACACAATTAGTATGGATGGATATGAAGTTTTTGTTACTTAAATGATTAATCAAATGAAATTAAACAATTTAACGACACAGTTATTAAGAGTTAATGAATGGATTTAACGACAGATTTACTAAAAACTTCGCTTTAATCTTAGATAAAACTTGTGTTAATTACATGGCATTTTGATATTGCTATTAACGGAATCGACATGTTTATGACTTTGATTGCACTTTATTAATATTCATTGGGTAGGCATATCAATGTTCGGTTACACTGATATCTTAAACCGTAGTAATTAACTTCTAATTTGAATGGTTGATCGTAAAAATAAGGAAAGTCTAGACTTATATGGTAGAAACTCATTACTAGTTTGCCGTTGTAGATAAGAGACTATTTTACTTTAGTATCTGATGGGGCTGAGTGGTCTTTGGTTTGATTGGTTAACCTGTCTCATTTGAGAATGATGTAAAGCAACTTATCATCAGATCTGGCATGGATTGCAAAATTTTGGAGGACCACGATATATTTTGTCTTTCTTTTATGAATGTACGTTAATGATAAATGATTTATTTCCTGTAAGTAGGTTTGTACAAAAACTTTTACACGTCAATCATATTTTTTTTAAACTAGATGAGGTCGGCGTTTCCTATCTGACTATTCTGAGAAGAAACGCCGAAACAAACTCAGAGGTCACAGTCTCTTTTAAAGTCCAGACAAAATCTTGGTCAAGTCGTGTGAGATTGGCGTCTGAAATGGTCTTTTGAGGAAAGAACCACACAGATTGAGCGGACCTGTCCAGTCAGTGCACGCATTTGTCATAAATCGTGCAGCTCAACTCAAAACTTGAGGTTGACTTTAGTGGCACTGTTTGAATAACACTTCTTATTCCTCTAATTGCGTAATACTTTGTCAGTCACAATCTGAATCATTTTGAAGAAATTGATTGCTAATCCATTGCTTCATATGTTGGAAAAATTTGTCTACTCAACAACGTAAATAACGCAATGAATATTGTTAAACTGTCACAATGAAAGCCTTTCTTAATCATAGTGTGTTAGTCAATTACCTAATTGATTTATAATAGGTAGATTAGATCTTTTGATAAAAATACAAAATTAATTTCCTATCGATTTCGCTATACTCACTTACACGAAGTGACGTGTTGAGGCATCAAGAGTGACATCATAAAACTTCCGTTGTTGAATCTAAATATCTATTAATGGATTGTAAATGAGCTTTGTTTAATTTTGTTATACCTATATTTATTATTTATATTTATTATTAAAGAAAAAAAAAGTGTTTATTGCGACTCTTACAGGAAGAACACAAACCAAAATAAAAACAAGTTATATATTTAAAAAAAAAGTAACAAAAATGAAACAGAAAGTCCTGTAGGAGGCCAAAAGGCTCCTATCTCAGCATGATGCTGCGACATTTAAAAAATAAATGGGGCACCGCTGGTTTACAACACTAAACCTGGAAAATGTTGGTCCAAAAAAGACCACTAAATACAGGATGTAACCATGAATTCAGCACATGAGTCTAAACCATGAATCATGGTAACAGGTTGCGCGTCCATGGCCGTGCCACATCGTATTTTAAATGGCGCGGCGGCGGTACTCTATCGCTTCGTCCTGCGGTACCACAGACACACATTCCCGTTCCTACCCCTTCCACTTACCGATTTTTACCATTGACTTATTTACACAGGTGAGCCCATTACTGTGCTGTGTTTAGACAATATTTAAACGGGAGTTCAAACGTGATGTCTTGTTCTTGTTTTGCTTCTAGTGGTGTTACTTTTCTGACTATTGGTGGTCGAAGTTCCAAAAAATTATAATTAATATAGGAAAAAAAGACTACAGCATAACAGTTGTTCAGTATAACTTTGTTATTGATATATGAAGCTGCTTCATAGCTGGTCTCTCTGAATAACATCACCCACAAAAAGCACACAGATCAGAATGCATAATGTATTTATCCCTAACTTTATTTCCCTTTTCGTTTGAAAACTAAATAAAGCAACGAATATAAAATAACACATTAAAGTCATACCTTTTCATGAACTAAAGAAAAATTTAACCAGATGTATTCAATGAACATAAACAAAGCAAAAGGAGTATGTAAGGATCGTAGCAGGTGGCGTTTTGTAGTTTCTACCCTACCTCTACGGGAAGAAGTTAGAAAGACGTTTATGAGATGCTTATGAGATCAAAAGTTAAAACGGCGTCGACCAAACGCCGACCGCGCAGTGGCGCCCTCATCGTTTGTTTGGTTTTTTCTTTTATTTTAGTATGAAAATGCAGAAAATAAACACGTTAAGTTGTGCTCCACAATATTATTCGTTAATATAATTATAAACGGCAGTTTTACATTGTCTAGTTGTATTGTAATCATAAAAACGGAAAATAGTGGCCACTAACGATGAGGGCGCCACTAGTGGGTCGGCGTCCCCTTAATGATAAATGATTTATTTCTGTAAGTAGGTTTGTACAAACACTTTTACACGTCAATCATATTTTTTTTTAAACTAGATGAGGTCGGCGTTTCCTATCTGACTATTCTGAGAAGAAAGGCCGAAACAAACTCATTCGCACTCACATTGTTTGTCTCTGCATCACCCACAGGTTGACTGGTAGAAAATGCCTATGGCATTAAGTCCGCCTCTGTACATTTTTGTGTTTGAAGTATTAAATAAATAATAAACTCAGAGGTCACAGTCTCTACAAAAAAAAAATCCAAAGACCAAAGTCCAAATAAAAAGTCCAAATCTAAAGTCCAAATCTAAAGTCCAAATAAAATCTTGGTCAGAACATGTGACATAATCTTTGAGGACCATGTAAATTGGTGTCTGAAATGGTCTTTTGAGGAAAGAACCAAAACATTACCTTTTACATTCATATTATTACTACAAGCCAAATATAACCCAAATTTCCATTACACAGAGTCTGTTTATTATAAAGATGATGATTAATGTGCTCATATACGGACCAGATTTGGCCCTTCGGGGCATAATTCTTTGAATTTTTAATTATGTCACTATGAAACTGTCGTTTTAAATCAAAATTATGTTTCGTCGGGGCATGCACTGTTGGGCGGATTAATTTTATGGATGATATAAAGGCTGAAGTATGTAACTTTTATTTTATTTTATGTGACAATGCAGGTAACGTGGCTTTCAGGAATTTTAGGGAGAATTTTTTGACGCTCATATCAGTGAGGGAAATGTTTAGGTTGCTCTCTTAATTTGTTCTTTCACATAGACATTGAAAGAAAAGATAATACAAAATTGTTTTATTTTTCTGTAATTTATCAAAAATATGTACCTAATCTTTTGTTTCATTTAATAAACTGCATACTAATTTTATATATTTTATTGTTACAGGTAATTATTGTGAATGTGCACAGCTGTTATTGAATTTCGGAAGCTAAGTTTTGATCTAAGTATCTACATGTTTTCTAGTAAATTAATAAATATACTTACCTAAGTATATATCATGTAACGTCATTAGGTATTAAAATATAGATCCGTGTTATCTTATCTTAAATCAAATTAATGATAATAGAAAAGAAATCATTAAGATATATCTAATCTATAATCTGTACCCTAATCTTAATTCCTAAATGATAAAAATGGAAATCAATCTTTATCGTCTTCTAAATCGTTTTCTTTTGCAAACGATAAATATCGACGAGATATTATCGTCATTTCAGCCGAAAGGCGTCCACTGCTGGACATTGCTCCCCCAAAGAACTCCACTTCCACTTGTGCTTCTCGCATCCAACGAGTTTCTGCGGTGCTGTTGCGGCAAGGTCTAAATCGTATTATTTTGTATCAAAAAAATAGAATGTAGCTTGAGGATTTAATTATTTCACAATTTAACATTACAATTTTTTTTTTTTTAAACATTTCTTAAGATAACATCACGCCTGCAATTCTCGTAAGGTTATGCAGAGGTGTATCTAAAGTACACACACACTTCGCCAGTTATGTTTAAGTCCCATGTAATAGGGAGCGAGCCTATTGCCATCAATCTTGCACAAATCCAGACTCCGGGCTGCTACTTATTTCTGTTCGAAAAACCCAATATCTTTGCCCAACCTGGGAATCGAACCCACGACCACAAGCTTGGCACTAGCGCTTGCAACCACTAAACAAACGAGGCAGTTAGAGTGTAACTTGAGGATTTAATTTCGCAATATAACATTACAAAATTTATATGTTAGAACTTTGCACTTAATCTGATATTTATTGCAACAAGCTTCAAAAGTAGTTTAATACTGGGTAGCTGTAGTCTGACCATGTTTCTACTTAAATAGCTCCTTTACTAGGTGTAAATAAATGCTATTAATAGTGCATATTAATATTACATGTTCAAACTAATCTTGTAATGACAGGAAAACGTTCGTTTTAAAGCTTGTCCAAGAAAACTAATATGCCACCTACTTTGTGAAGGCTAATGTTAAATGGTTCTACTTAGCAATGTCTTGTAAACTCAATATTTTATACGAAACTAGCACCGCCCTACGGTTTCACCCGCCTAAGTTTCAATCCCGTGGGAATATCGGGACAAAAAATCCTAAGTTCTTTCCCAGGACTCAAACTATCTCTTAACCAAATTTCGTCTAAATCGGTTCAGCAGTTTAAGCGTGAAGAGATAACAGACAGACAGACACAGTTTCGCATTTATAATATTAACTATAGTATGGATATTATTAACCGACTTCAAAAAAAGGAGGAGGTGCTCAATTGGATGTTTATATTTTTTGTAAACAGTTTTCTTTTTTGAACCTTAATACTGCTATGGTGGCTATAAAAATATAATACAAGAAACATTTTATTACTTATAATATGAGTGGTAAATATTGTACGGTAGTTCGGAACCCTTCGAGTGCGAGTCCGACTTGTACAGACTTCAAGCTACCCGAAACTGTCAATCTTTCCCAATAAACTTTGAGCCTTATGCTTTAGCGATAAAGTTGAAAATCTATTAAAGAAATTTGACAGATTGTAGTAGCTTGATGTGCTGGCGTCTGAACAAGACCGCTTTTTTATTAATATCACTTTTTCCAAAAAACTTTGTGACTTAACACTGCCAAAGTTTGAACAGATTACAAAATATAATTCACACGTAAAATAATAAAATACATTTATTAATATGTTGTTCTCTTTTATGGTTTATAAAAACTTAGTTTTATGATACTGTCATACTAGCTGTACAATGTTGTGTGGTGTGGTGCGTCATTAAAATCATATTGAACATTATCGGCAATAAAGTAACACCTTTTATGCTCTCAAATTTTATTGGTGCACTATTTTTTTTTTTCTACTTAAAAAACTCATAAGTTACTAGGTATATTATGCAATTCAAAACATTTCTTAACATCACGTCTGACGTTATGTTTAAGCCCTATATTATTATAACCCCATGGGACTTAAACGTGCCTATGTCCATGAACCGGGCAAAAATCCAGACTCCGGGTTTCTATTGAGAAATTCCAGATAAAAATCCATACTATATATCCATACTAATATTATAAATGCGAAAGCGTGTCTGTCTGTTACCTCTTCACGCTTAAACCGATGAACCGATTTAGATGAAACTTGGTATAGAGATAGTTTCAGTCCCGAGAAAGGACGTAGGATAGTTTTTATCCCGATGTTCCTACGGTTATGCGGGTGAAACCGCGGGGCGCTGCTAGTACCTAATAACACTTTGCCTAACCTGAGAATCGAACCCCTTCATGCTCAGCAATAGATAGCACTTTCAACCACTAAACCAACGATACCGTCAAAGTCAAAACATTGCACATACAGCTTAACAAAGCTTGATCAAATGTCTTGAATTTAAACCAGCTCGAAATAACTGACAGCAAATCATCTATTTATTTCATTTCCTTAATCGAATATACTAACATAATGCAGTCCAAAGGTAATGTTATACTTTCAATCACTTTAATCCAAACACACCAAATTAATTTCAATTCTATATGTAAATAGTTAAGGTTGATAATGCTATGGTAAGTTTATCAATTGTTTGAACTGGGGTACAGCTCTCGCGTTGGCATAATTGAATAATTCGCGTCTATCTCGAACAACGCCACCAGGAGTTGACGATAAAGAGTTAACGGATAGAAGTTTAGTAATAAAGTGACGAAATATTTCATATGCTATAAGATAAATCCAGTTGTCAACTTCCATGTGCTTAGTCTTGTGGCGACATCTACATCGCCACATGCGAACTACGCATCACACTGACGTCACACAAAACTCTGCATCGCGCAAGCAGAGTTTACGCCCAACTAGCATATACAACTTCCCGAGAACAGTCGTCAGGCTGCGGCCTACCAGACACAACACCCGTCTGAGGGTCCTCCTTGTTCTATGGAGTATGAGTGAACTTTACACAATGTTAATCATTTACCTCTTTAATCTTAAAAATAAACAAATTAAGTCACAACTCTTGTGGATACTAAACCCTGTTGTAACTTAATTTGTTTTTGTAACCCACAGCGACTTCTTCGCTGCCACCGACGATATCATGGAAGTGGCGAAGTATTGGCCCATAAAATTTAATATACTATCATGCCATCGACATGACGAACCTAATAACTTCGAAGGCCAAAAATGGCTCAGTCAAACAAAATCAACACAGCCTATTGCAGTCCACTGCTGGACATAGGCCTCCCTCAAACTGCGCCACAACACCCTGTCCTCCGCCTTCCGCATCCAGTCAACTCCAGCCACCTTCTTTAGGCTTTTTAACTGAAGTGGCAGTGGGCTGGCCACGTCTGTCGAAGGACCGATGGCCGGTGGAGCAGACGAGTCCTGGAGTGGAGACCGCGTATCGGCAAGCGTAGTGTGAGACGCCCCCCAGCTAGATGGACGGACGACCCAAAAACGGCTATCTAAACAAAGTAACCACATAGATGATCATAATCTAAATTATTTGTAAAAAAAATTAAAAAATATACATAAAATAGGAATATTAATTAATCAGTTATAATACCAGTATAACATAGATAGGAAAGTAAATAATTTATTTAAAAAAAAAAACATCATAGGAAAATAATAATAATAAAATATTAAAAACTGAGATAAAACATACCAGTGATTACCAGTCCATAATGTAGAACATTATCCATTATCAGCTATACCTTTCTATTACAAAGAAGTCCCAGTCACAGTATCATTAGGTACCTAATGGTATTTCTGTAAACTACCTGTATTACGCACAAGTAGTTTAGGAATACTTTCTAGTAGAAACTGCCTGTCTAGAACCGCAGGTTGTACTTCCGACCACGTCTGTCACTCTGATTGAAGTATTTTTATTAATTGAAATGTTATACAAGACTAGAGAAACCTTTCCTTTATGGTGGAAGAAATACAAGCTCGACGACTGCATCGTCGGTCTAGTGGTCGCAAGCGCTACTGATGAGTATGCGGTCCTGGGTTCGATTCCCGAGTCAGGCAGTGTTATTGGGGGTTTCAACTAAAGTACTAGGAAGTGGTGAAGGGCGGGCGTTTTTGTGGGACTATCCTATGTAATTTTGACATTCGAAAAGTACTGATTCTCAGTCTACTTTGAATAAATGACTTTTGATTTTGATTTCTCATAATATGGAATTTTTGAGTGGTAGCCTGGAGTCTGGTTTTGTGCCCGGTTGATTTCAAATACAAGCTCAAATGGACTGATGTTTACGTCCAGTGCTGCACTGCGCTTCCTAAATCTTAGATTGTTAATTTTAAAAGTATTTTACATAAACAAATAACTCGTGTTTCTTGGGCTTATCTCCTTTGATAAATTAAGTCTTCCATTACTATTTTATTGTCTGCATACATTCTAAGATTTACCTGTCCAATGCTGGACTTGGTATTTACAATAGCGACGCTTTAATTGTGATAAAGGCTAGTCTCCAGGAGACACTTCTTAGAAACGTCAAGCGCTACATTGGCAATCAGCCTTTCTTCCAATTGAGCAGGCTGGGAACATCCATTTGTGTCATTTCAATCACGCGGAACTGTGGGCATAAAAAAGAAAACGAATCTAGAATCATCATAACAGTAAATTATAATTTATAATAATGTCTGTTTTTTACACAATATTCTTAATAAGATTTGCGTGCAAACTTAACTTATCCACCATAAGTACCCAAAGAATGTGCAAACACTGAGCCTCGGGACAAATTATTAACATTTCCGAGTAAGTTAATACTGTATTGTTAACTTTTCTTGAAACAAATTGAATATAATCATGTACATTTGCATCACCAGAGGGTAGAAAGAAATGGCGTTCGGAATCGTGTTCAGAGGTAATTATGTGGAATGAGATGTATTGAAATGTAGAGAAACGTAATTATGAGGAGAAATGTTGTAATATGGGGTAAATATGTCCAAGAGGGAATTAGTGAGAACCGACGATACGACGATAAAAGTAAATGAAAGACACATGCATTTGCAGTAAAAGTATATGCAGTGGTTAAAGCTACACTACACATGATTGTTTCTACTGAACTTGGTTTGATTCAAGAATATTTTTATATATTTTAACTTATGAGAGGAGTAGCTTAGGAACCAGTCAAATATCACAAGTAGGTACTAGGCATGGTAAATTTGAGTGAAAACGCGGAAGAGTACGCCCTAGAAAAACCTTCTTGGTGATGTTCTTCAGAAAGGTGAGGTACTCGCAAGTCGCAACCGATGTGCGTGTATGACCAGATTTATGAACATAAACAAAGGCAAAGGAGTTCAGGCGCAGGCGTTCTGTAGTTTTTTTTACTCTTCAAAGAAACAAATCTAAAGCTCTGCCTTGCATTTCATCAAAATCGGTTCCGAAATTTAACCGTAAAAGCTGACACAACTATCAGAGTTAACGTTTATGAAATCCATTGATTAGATCTAGCATTCTTAAATAATAGACGTGAGGTGACGGAATAGTTGTAATTAATATTCCAAATTCCTCAATTACGACCTTAATTCATTATTAAAGTCGCAATTTGTTTAAACGTAACAAATCATAATAATTGACAATCAACACAGCTCCAATTACAGACAAGATATAGTAACTCGTTTGAGAATAAATTCCATTGATATTAACAGCATAAGTTACTAAGTATATCCAACTTGTATCTCAGTCTGTTTGTCTACTCATAACTTATAAATAGCTAGGTTGAAACTGATGCAAATGACGCCTTACAGTCTAGCTCTAACAAACAGTACTTTAGATTGTTTCACCTTTGCAGAACAGTTTCCAGTCTAATCATCGTCGCATGACACTATTGCAAATTTGACATTTTGCTTTAATAGCCTTTCGATCAAATACAATCTGAAATGGTCCTAGGAGTCGGCGTCGAAATAATTGGTCCTCTGTCAAATTGCGTTTGTATAACTGGTTCTGGACCAAAACTAAGATGACGTAACTGAGAAGGTGAATGTAGGTTGAATTCATTAATACAGAGATTGTTCGATATAAGAGTATTCAAGAGTAAAGACAGTCGAAATTCAGTTCGCAACAAAAGTTCAATGAAACTCAAATACAAATAGATGGAATAATAACGCATCTGTTACTCCTACATGCACCAGAAGGGCCGAATCGTGACCACATACATCATTAATAATCTTGATAATACATTCATCTGTATTGTACCAACACCTACGTTTTAGGGCGTAATTATAGAGCATATTAGAAGAGGAGTTCGATTGATTCTTTCGATAGAAAGTTTTGATTACGGACATGTAAGTACTAATAAAATTTGTACTGACATTCTCTGCAATAGCGATTAAGTCGAGTCTGATTTGAACGAATGTTTATCGTTACAGAAATCAGTATTAATTACTGAAGCTATGCACTGTTTATCATCAGGTATGGGATTAAGCTTGGTGGAGGTCTTTAGTTTAAAGTTCATCTTCGTTAATTTCTGAATGCGGCTAGAAGGTTCTATATTCATCAATCTACAGATCTTTTGCATTGTTATGAACAAAATAAATTGCTGCATCTGTTCATTCTACTTTTGCATCTTCAATCGAGGCTTCCTTCTTAACTCCTAGATTATCTAAATCATTTTCAATGACGATTTTCAATCAATCTAAAATCACGGTACTGCATATTAATTCCTATCTTGACACTATTTCTAAGCATATCAAGTAAATCGGCCTTCGTCAGGCTTCATCAGTGCCCAACTGGGTCAGGGTCTACCGTAATCCATGCTGTAAGGTTTCCGTTTATCTGATCATCAGGACATGCGATTCATACAAACCACACATACGCAACTTTGTTGTCATATGTAATTGGGAAATTGTTGGAATGATGGTGGAATACTAATTGAAGATTATGTTTAGATATATGACGAGTTTTATTATGTGTGTGTTTATACGTTTGTGTCTGCAGTTTGGATATGACTGTGTTCGCTTATATTGGCAGAGTGCAGTGAACTTTTGCATTGAAAATATTAAGTTACATTTAATATCGTCTAACAATTATAATATCCTGGTTTGGACATTGACTGTCAAACAGAATTTTATACTAGACTCAAATCGTGTTGGAAAAACCTAATGTAAAGTAGCTGAACAACCAAAATAAATTAAGAGTGAAATGTCTTGTATACTTAAACTGGTATTCAGTACCTGGAAACCTCATTATGTGGGCATTTTCGGCAAAATGCCTACCAATCCACTTATGGGATGTCCCATACATACAAGTTGCAAAAAACTAACATTTTTATGACATAGAAGTGTCGAGTAATTATTAAATAGTTCTAAAAGACTAAAGTTTTCTTTTTTTACTTAAATTGTTAACAGAAATGTAAAACAAAGTAATAAAATTAAATCCAGAAATGCGGCATCTTACGTCTTGCCGTACTGTCCTCTTAGATGGTAACGGTCATGACCAAAACGTATCTAAGTTACTATTTATTTACAAACATTATTTTAAATAAGCGCCATAATGTAATAAAAAAAATCACATACTCAGCAAAGTTTGTAAAATTTACCATTCGACTAAACCAAGAATTAGCTAAAATATCCAAAACAATATCAGTAAGTTATTTTCAAAGATAGTAGCAGTTTAAAAAAAAATGCCCATGTAGCAGATAGCGCTGTATACAAAATGGATCCTATTGACAGGTTGGGAAAACCCTTGGATAAAGAAGACGAAAGTAAACTGATCACTGACATCATCCGCAATCGAGTTGCATTCGCAAATAGAATACTAATGAGATGAAGTGTGCTGTTGACACTTTTCTATTATGTATGTGTTTTTGCATCAATACAGAAAATCTAAGTGCATGACACTGTTACACGTCTATTATGTCATCAAGTCAATCAGATGTAAGCCAAAATAATCTAATATACTCAGGATTTTGTATTACCTTAATTTAAAAGAGAGTCCTTACCGTTTCTTGCCCGTTCTTCTCCATAAATATCTACGTTCTGGATTGGGCAACTAGCTTCAACTTTCTGACTAGCTGACCGACCCTTTGAAAATCCAAAATTGTCTGTAAATGGTTACTTTGAAATAAATGCTTATATTTAATACGAGTAGGTACTATTTTATGTGTAACAGTAAATACAGTGTTACAGTTAATGCCTACCATGGTCTTGTCAACCCCGCCTATCACTAGTGTTGTACCCGCTCGCTTAATAAGTGTAATCGATAGTCGATACTTGACAAGTAGGTCGCTAGTAAATAAGGTGGGAGCGGTGACTTCGCGCCGAGATTCGGTTTCCAAGCTATTAACAAGTATCCAGTTCAATGAGAGATTATATCGATATAAACTTTTTTTTATATTTGCATCCTTAGTGCAAGAAGCAGTGGCCCAGTAGTAACGGCGCGACTTTTGAGTGTGTAAGTCGTGGGTTTGAACCCAGGCAGGCACTTTACTTTGTGTAAATTATTTCATCACCATCACTGCTATAAAAACGGTGAAGGATAACATCGTGAGGAAACCAGCCTGTCCTTGAACCAAAAATTCGAAGACAGGTGACATCTACCAACTGGGCCAGCGTGGTTGATTTTGGCTTACTACCTCTCGGAGAGAGGAGGCTTGTTTCCCAGAAGTGGGAAATTATAGGCTGATTATGCCTTAATCCAAGATGATATTGGCATTGTAATTGATAATTTTAAGAATGTCCTTAAGTGTATAAAAATATAATAATTTAGTACACTTATTTTATTTTTCAAGTAGTCAAGTATGTGGAATAAATACCTATTGATGAATCTTGGTTTTTAATCCGTCGATTAAAAACACACTAATTTAACGTACATATATAACCGGTTGTTATTTTCTACCGAACATGGCTTCTGTTTATAATCACTATGCTTTGCAAGCGGACGATCGCTGTATTATTAAGATTATAATGGTTTACGATGTGTTTTTATCTTCATACTTAACACAAGCTACTGATTTCTCAAGCCAATCTATTCTACGAAGATGAAAGAACATTTAAATAACATCACGTTTTGTTATCCTGAAGGATTAGGCAGAGGTGTACCTACTCGTATACCAGGGTTGCCAGGTGTCCGGATAAAGCAGACGGTGTCCGGCTTTTGAAACACTTCTGAATCTTTATTATATTCACGAATCCCCTTAAAGACAATAACACATAAAAATACACAAATAATTCGACCGCATTGCTTTTGAAATAAAAATGAATGTGCAAGCGGCAAAATCGGGTATTCATTTTGATCGCACTGAGTGACATATTGTCACACAATTGTCCTTTGTGAACAGCGCTACTTTGGAATGCAAATATGCAAAATATTCAATAAAACGTGATGTTGTTTTTTTTTGTGTTGTGAATATTTGTAGAGGATCAAAATAACATACCTAGATGGATTGTTGAAAGGTGAAGCTTATCGAGATGACGGCTAATAGAAATATAGGAAAGTATAAGGTATGCTGCGCTGACCCCAAAATCAAAAGTAATTTATTCAAACTAGGCTGCTATATATATAGCAAAGAAATCTCGATCTACTGACATGACGCCATTGCGCCCGTACGATGCAGAAGTAGACCGATAGTTGTCAAAAAAAAAATATCTGTAAAGCTTTCCTCAATCCTATGTTACTAAACTATAGGTAAATACCAAGAAGTATCAATAAAACAAATAAAAGTTGCACTGTTTAACTGTTTAGATAGTGCAACTTTATTGTCTTATTGCATACCAATGACAATTAAATTGCACAGTGTAAATCAGGCTTAGGTGAATAATACGAAAGGACGCAATAAAATAGCACATAAACCAGCCTCTTCGATAAATCTCCTTAACCACAACGCGATTTCTTCTCTCCGGCAGTTTTTCCACCTCTGTACTAATCCAGATATACATCCTAGCCTTTCACCGGAGTTTAGTTTTTCTTGCAAAAACCATCCGACTCACTTTACTGAACGTGTTATGATTCTGAGAAGTACTAGATCTTGTTTTATGGATATTTCTTAGTGTATATCTAAGTAACATAGGATTAAGGAAAGCTAAATAGAGTTATATTTTTTATTTCACAACTATCGATCTACTTCAGCTTCTCACGGCACGGGTGCAATGGCGACATGTCAAAAGATCGAGATTTCTGAAATGTATATCTAAGTTGAATATGTAAATGTATTAGAATCTTCTGTAATTAATTTTCTAAGTGATGGTGAAAACTAAATGTATTTTATATTTAGACGGTGCAAGTCAGTTGTTGCTTCAATTTTATTGTACGGCATATGCCATAGGCAAGAAAGTTGTAAATGAGGCTTTAGAGTTCGTTTTTGAGAATGTAATGCATCATGCAATGCATGCAGCGTTAGTATCTATCGGTTAATGCGAAGTCTATCTCTTTCACTGCCACGAATTTTACTCTGTTCTGCAAGCAAAAGTCTTTGAACGTTATTTTATTTGATTCATTTAACATCTTATGAATAATATTCTCGCTCTGTGCAATTACAAAAACTGTTTTTATATTTATTTCATCATCAATATCATCTTCTAGCCCTTATCCCATGTTGCTTGGGGTCGGTGCAACAAGTTTTCTTCTTCCATCCTCCCCTGCGCTTTCATTCATTCCCTTCTCTTTCATATCATTCCTCTCCCATCCATTCATATTTTCTTCGGCCTTCCTCTCTCTCTCTCCATATCATCTATATATTTATTTATCTTCGTCTAAATTTATCATCGTCATCATAACCATAGGTTGCTAAACATACCTAAGTCAAAGGCCTCTGCAATAGCTATAATAATTATTACTCTTAAACAATAGTTCAACGGGTAGGGTGTGAACTGCGACCTCGAAGTACAAGTCCTTAGTCACTGCCCTTTTGCTTTAAGGTTAAAAATATCTTGTTACACAAAGTAAATGTACTGATTTTATTAACAATAAATGGGTTTGCCATTCTATTGGTAATAACATCAGGTACAGTTCGTACCTTTAGTTTTAGTTCAAGAGATAATCTGATAAAATTCACCTACTTTTGTATTAAGTATATGAAAACTTAGGTAGTTAAGCTAAGTTTTTAAACTATACTTTCACCTATTTTTTGCAGTGCCCGAAAGGGTCTACAATGATCACATACAGTTGATTCTAGTTGCCACTGTTTAATGCCACGAAAACCAAAGAAAGAAAAGAAAGAAATAACAACAAACGTAATTAAATACAGCAAAACATATTCGTATACCCTTGCCTTAAGCTCCAACATTCCTAAGAACTATATTAATAAATAACATTGATCTTTATTAAACCGATTTCTAATTATTATTATTTGTATTAAAAACAATTCTAAGGAAATTATTTTAATGGATGGCTGCTCACGGACATATACGGTTAATAAAACCATCCAACATAGTCTCGCCATTAAATTAAGACATTAATTTAGTTTAGAATTGTAATAATTTCGTCAGGGCAAACTATTATTCCACTAAAAATCAAAACAAATTCTGAAATTGTATTCCGACCACACTTACACACCCATTCGAAATTAAAAAGCTTTCCGTCCCATTAATTTGAAAACACGTCGTTAATTTGAGCGCTCATTTCGTCCCAAACATGGTAAAAAAGTTGGAGCTAAAAAAGTGCGTGTTGACTGTTGACCATTCTTTATTGCTGTATGTCCCACATAAAAATGGAGATCGGTATGCTGGCTGGGTCTCATAACGATGTGATTTTTTTGTTTCTAGTAGATGGGTACTGTTTATCGCTCCTGTCAATGATTTCAATGAATGAGAGTAAAAAATATGTAGTGGCATACTTATGTTTCCCTTAAGATGGAGAGATGTTTAATAGGGTGTCAGTGACGGGGGAGTGAGATATTTGACAGGTGCTGGTGAAAGAAAAGAGATCAGTCGTTGCTATTCTACAAAAATGACACCGAGAAAATGTGAAGTGAGTTTAAAGTGAGCTGACGATCCATAGTGTCAGATGAGATGACAGTTCACTTCACCTAAATTTTCACGATGTGATTTGTACCGAATACCACCAGTATATTACATTTAGAATCTTGAATTTATACTTGCTTGTTATCCGGCTCCGTGCATCTTCATTTTCTACTCTCTTTTAGCCTTCTCCAATTTTTTCTTTTTCAAAAAACAGTTTAGCCTGTTTCATAATAATTTCCAAAAAAAAACATATTATTGAAAAAAAAATGGTTCTTGAATTAGAGGTAGATACGTTTCCTGTACATTCTCTTGGCATTCTTATGATCATAATTAGCCTACAGCAGTCCACTGCTGGACATAAGGCTCTCCAATTGCACGCCATGCAGCTCGATTCTCGGCAACTCCCATAGACATCTCAAACAACAGCAAAAATGTTGTCATCCTTATTAGTCTAGCTGCAGAATGAAGCCTACGCAATACATAGCTATACAAAGTCATAAATAAAACAGCTTCCTTCCAATACTCAATGTTTATACCTACTGTACACTGTACATGATCACGATAATCAAACGATTATTATTCATAAGAAGACGCTAATCATCGTCTACTGTACAAGTATCAAGTTACTTGTCTATTTACATTCAGTTATATAACTTAGCTTAGATAGCGCTGTTGCAAGCCGCTAGAAAGATGTAAAGGATAAATATGGAAGCGGGATAAAACTGCTGTTAATGTTTTCCGGTGCAATACAGTTATTAGTAAAGAATTATAACGAAGTTTATGGTACTGTTCTAGCGTATAGTAATGCTGGAGGCGCTGGAGATAGCGATGAAAATGCGTTCTTGTATGATGTTAAATAAAGTGGCTACGACTTTCAAGTGTAAAGAAAATAGTTAATAACTTCTTCTACTACCGTCCTTGGTCCCGTTATTTGGTCCCGTTTTTCAATAACACTTTGCACGACAAGGGAATCGAAGCCAGGTTCAAAACAAAACAATGACCGCAGAAAATACCCAGGCCGCCCATTGTATGTTTTGTATTAATAATCGTATTTTTTGTTATTTATTTTCTGGTGTACAATAAAGTATATATAAATAAATAATAAATAAATAAAATAATTGATAAACGGACATTGTCATTCGAAAAATATCCACATAATAGGTACCTATAATTTTTTTTTGTTTGTAACCTAAGTTATCAAACGTGCAACGTGGCGGAACTTAAATATACAAGTGAACATAATAACATAAATAATAAGCACTTCTCATAAGATTAAAACATCAACAAGTATGAACTTACGAAGTAAACAGTTATTTTTATAGTGTCTAATTTCGGACGGGTTTCCGCGAACTGCACAACAACACCGAGATTGTCAATAGAAGCCTTTACAAGCGCTGATTCTACACGACCGGTCGTAATTCCACACCTATAAGGATGAGGCGCGTTTATGTCGATAAAATTTGCTCTAATTCTAATATAATATTTTGAAAAATTTATAATAATATAACAACAGAAAACTAAACAGGTTCGTTTGTGTAAAGAAACTAAAATTTGTTTACTAAAAATCATTTCTCGGAGTTTATTGCCAAAATACGAAATTAAAGACAGTAAAACCAACCCTCAGATTCACCACAATTTTTTCGAGGATGTAGTTTGGCTTGGCATAACTTTACTCCGCGTTCGGTAGGAAGGGGAAAATGTTTGTTTTGTTACACTAAGTAAATAACACAGTTTTGGTAACAGGAATAACAACCTCAGAAATAGACACAATTTTATTGGTCCGTCCCAATTTCACCGAAATGATACCATCATTCATGTCACTAAGTATAACACTGCCACTTAACAACGAAACAAAGATGGATAACACAACCAAATTTTATAGATCATTTGATATTTATTACCATAATAAACCCTGACAAATTCCAATTGTAGTAGGTACTAAATTATATCTTGTTTAACAACAAGATAGATTCAAATGGACTGTTTGTATGTTTACGTCGGCGTTAGTAATAAAACAACGAATTGTAGCATTTTATCGATACTGGTTGTTAGTTAAGGCTTGGGTCGGTTAAATCCACTCTATTAAAACGGATAATAACATTTATATTTGACTAGCTTCTGTCCGCGACATCGTCCGCGGGAATTTCCTTGTTTAATACAAAATACATTCTATAACACTCGGCAATACTGTAGCTCCCCATTAGTGAATGAATCGGATCAGTAGTTCAAAAGATTACCCCCTACATACAGACTCACAAATTTTACCTCTTTATAATATTTCTCTATAGTTTTTAAGGCGCTAACAGTTTGTGTTTAGGAAATTTGTCTCAACAAAGCTAAAATTTAACGCTCCTTGTACAAACTAACCACCAGTACAATTTATCTTACTTATTATTTCAACATCGACAATCCAATCACATAGCGCATCCAATCCCTTACTGCAAAAAACTAGTTCGTAACGAGAGCTCTCGTTATCGACATCGATAGTCTATCGCACATCACTAGTAGCCAGACAGGTATTATTAGGTCTTCCTGCTCTCCATTCGCAGGCTAACACGACAATTGTAAGCGTACTCGCTTCCAGACACAAGATGGAATGATTTGTTAGTCTTACCGTTATGCGGTTTGATGTTGACTTATGTACTATGTATATAACTCCGCAATGTAGGATAGTGCCATAATCATAGCGGCACACTTGATGTACCTTCAGATTTAATTTGTGATTGCAGTAGAATATTATTACGCTTCTTAACATAGGACGGTCGTTGTAAAGGTGTTAGTGAGATTCATGATCATTGAAGGAAGGATATGAGAGGGGCTTGGGGCCAACTAATAACAGCTACAGGGATCGATCTATCAGGATAAGCTACGCTACGTCCGTAGATGGATCCATCTTTACATAGGTATCAAGACCCCTCCGTGCCTCGGAAAGCACGTCATTCGTAGATCTTTGACAGTCGTTACGAGGCATCAGAAACTCGCAAGTTTGACAACCAGTCTTACCAGGAGTTATCATGTTACCTAATAACTGGGTTGTGGAGGTCAGACAGGCAGTCGCTCCATATAAAATACTCGATTCAGCTGCATCCGGTTGTACTGGAAGCTGACCCCAACATATTTTGGGAAAAGGCTAGGCAGATGATGAAGGAAGGATATAAATGACATTTTGATGGGAGACAGTTTGAAAGTGCAAAGTTAATATTAGAAAGGGACGGAGAATGATAAATCCAAATATGTATACAGGGTGACAAGGACATCGTTCCATTCTAGGTTCCCATGGATGTAGTACATGATTCAGAACTACCCTGCATACACAGACTGCGTACCTGCGTACACAGACTTTGCGAGGCATGCGCAGCGCACGGCGCTCATCGCATGCTTCGCAATGTGTGGACGTTCATATTCGTGGTGAGGCTCGTTACTCGAGGCAAATTAATATCGAGGCGTGTGTTGCGAGGAGTGCGCGGCGAGGCGGTGCGCGGCGCATGCATCGCAATGTCTGTATCCGCCTTTAGCTGTTCCACACATTAACCGCGTAGGTATTACACTTTTTCGATGAAGCAGTCAAGCAGCTGACTTGTATTTTGATTACCGACGACAAATTTCTTCGCTCGTCTATGAATCATGTGCTGAATTCAAGGTGACAGTTTGCGTATCGATGTCCCTATAATAGCCTGTACACTTTTATGTTATTAAGACTATCATTATAGTACGACATAAGCTTGAAGGTAATTACTGCTATCACCAATGTTATTTTGCCACACAATGTTATTTTGCCACAGAAGCATATGGAGATTCATAGACGACTCTGCCTTGGAGTGTCAATGTGGTGCTGTTCCACAAACGATGGGACACACAACATCGTGTCCTGCTTGTCCTGTCAGCTGCACGTTACAGGAACTGATGGACGCTGGTGACGGCTCCAAACAAGTAGCCGAATTCTGGGCCGAGTTCATTTAGATTGCTATCGACACGCTAAGAAGAAGAAGAAGCATATTTATGATGTTATAATTACAACAATTTAAATGAAATCATCAGAATCATCTCATGTCCAGCAGTAGACGTTCATAAACATTACATAAGACTTATAGGGCGTGAAGATAAACACATAGTAGTAAAGCTAATACTCACTCATTAAATCAAATAACCGATCCCTACTACATAATCAGAATAAAATAATAACAATCGAAACGAATCGCTTGAACATCGATTACAAAGTACTAAAAACAGCAGTAGTACCCTCAAGCCAAACGATACTATCTAAAATAAAAACCAAACATAATATACGGAATCGATTATAATCCGTAAACCGCCCGAAGACAAATACGAAAGTCGATTCCTAAAAGTAATAATCGTTATGAAATCTCGATTCTCGGATCGTATGAGCCTTATCGAGAGCTCGCCTTTGCTGGTTGTGCTGATTAGTTCCGTGTGTGCTAAATAGTGTTTTTCTTTCATAATCATCAGTTAAGAAGTGAAGGCGATGAACTTCGTTATTGATTTGATGAAGCCAATAAAAGATGGAACAATGAGCTTTATTGAAAATTAACTTCATATGTACATACATCCCGAACAACAATAGTTGGAACAATGAAGGCTGATTATGTTCAGCCTATATTGTTCCCACTGCTGAGACACAGACCTCCTCTCTTCGAGAGGAATTTACGTCAAATATTTGAGGTCAATTTGAAGAACACAATGATACTATTTTTGGCTACAGACAAGCTTAAGGCTAGTGAAGAAAGCTCTCAAAACCAAATCAAGCAAATCAGGGGTGACAGTGATGACTCTGTTTTAATTGCCAAACATATCTACGAGTATTACGTAAGAAAAATAATAAAGAAAAGCCAAAAGAAATACAAATACAAAAGAAATACCAATTACATCACCCCGTAAAAACTTAAAAACGTAGTAACATCGTTTTTACGTGACCATTCTGACTAAGAAACTAATTTTGCGATAACAATGGCCTAGTAACAACTTCGGTACACTTACGTCATTCTCATAACAAAGTGCGTTGGCCTCAACTATGTTGCATGAACTTGACAGCTGATCTTGTTACTAGCTACTGTTACCCTGGCTTTGGCGAAGAATTTTGAGTTAATTTGTTTTCTTTGCGAAATCATTTATTTATTTATTTATTGTTTATAGTTAATTAAAACGGTACAACACCAATTACATTAATTAACATAGAGACAATAATTGCGTTGACAATAATATAATTTAAAACTAACATGGAACAGTGGACTCCCTTGCATACTTTCTCTCACAGAACTCCAGACATATACGCATAATTTTAATCCATTCATCCGCAAACACATCACATTCAGGGTTGGCAACCAGAAGAGCATTCAGCACCTTTAGAGTACGACAGATTGGAGATTCAGCTCTAGCTACAGTTTTGGCTGGCAGTTGCGCAAACAGATTGTGCCGGCGGCTCTGACGGTGTCCGATGTATTTGTCGGGCACAAATAGTCGGCAGAAAAGACCAAGGAGTTCCGGGCAGTCGATACGTCCCCGTAAGATCTTACAGGCTACAGTGAGTTGATCAAGGCCTCTTCTCACCTCCAATGAGTTAAAGCCCAACGTCCCTAAAAGATAATTGGTAGGTATTGGTATCATAATCTGTTGCTATATCCCCCTTTTCTCTTAGTTTATCATTCTGGGTCCCCAGTTGTAGGATTTAGTATGAGCTGTAGTCTCTCACTCTTGTTCAGTCAGATTTCATCGTTCACAGTTTGAGTCGTCAAAAAACATAATGTCATCTTTAAATAAAAAACCACATTATTGAGCACACTGATCAAGCTTGCAAATATGAATTTGCGTGTGTAGAAAGACACACCCCCCTATGAAAGGATCCTTGGACACAATTCAAAAGATCAATATGCCAAGTTGCCAACGCATACGCCATCAAATTGATCATACGTAGGCTTGTCATAGACGGTATCAATTAAATCAATTGCTTGCGTGCTTTCGATCATGGCGGGTCCAAATTCCGGACAGATGTATGTCATGCCAATTGATGTCTGGGGGCACGGCTGTATCCCGCCAAGTCTTACAAATGATACACACTTTAGTTTTGGCATAAACACGCCCTTACGTAGGAGTACCTAAGTCGTTACACCTATGTAGGTACTTAGCCTCTTAAATTCATGGGACTGGAAGCCTAATATCAATACATATCCAGGTCCAAATTAAATTTGTTAGAAAATCTTCGCAGACGTGATGGGTATCTATATCTAAACACGATATAACAAAAGGAAACAGATTTTCTCAGCTCATACTTCAAGCAACAACACAACACTAGGGGACCCTAAAAAAACCATCAAAACTTTGTTATTTTGTATTTATCGTGTTTAGATATGGATAACCATCACGTCTGCTGAGTTTCGCTAACTAATTTAATTTGACCTTTATAGAGAAAAGTCCTGACTCACTCACTGACTGACTAGGTTTGCGCTGGGCGTTGAGGAGTGTCATCGCCTAGAAAACCTAGAAAGCTGAATTTTTGCACAGCGGTTCCCTTTATGATGTCGACAAGAAATAAGGCTGAATTTTTCGAAGTTACTACGGGATGTATAGCGCGGACGGAACCGCTGAAAAATGACTAGTAGTCATACCTATAAATCTTACTTCTGCCTAAAGATTTTTATCAGGAAATTCTCAGTAAGCTTCCGCTGTTAATCTCAGCTATGAAACACCGATAAATAGCGGAAAGCTTGCTCCTTATCGCCTGAGAGAAATATAAGAGCGTGACGGCTATGTGCAGTTCATGCGTGTCGATATTATGTTAGCCCCCTTCTACCCGATAGCCGATAGTCTATAGCTTATAACTTTTAGGTCTCTTTGAGTGAACAACACTGCATCTGTTCGTAGGTTTCCCAGACGTCACGTCTCCAACATAAGACTATTTGCAGACCTAAATTATGACCTAACTTTGGACAGACTATCGCTCTATGTAACTCTATGAAAACAATGATTTTGAATAAACTTTTGTTTTGACTGCAACATCTACTACTGCTGTAACTCTGGCCTCCTGGTCAACTCTCTTTCTAAGACAAATGCTAGTCGCTAAAGTACTGAATATGAGTATCTGATGGGCAATTCTCATAATTTTAAGAACATTCACAGTCTGGTATCAGTCTCAATCCGTCAAAAATACTTCTAATTTCCCTAAATTTTACTTAGTTTAACATGAAATCTCCCACCTCGTTATGACCAACGTGTATCAACATTTCTTTCTACGTTTGTGATTTTGATGGGATCATATTTTGTGTTCAATGTTTTGGTTTCTTTTTTATGGAGCTAATAAATCTTCGTAATTAACTAGCTAGTACCTATGTGGTTTGATTTGAAAGTTTGATTATACTTTGATGAGCGGAAGTGTGAATATGTCACGGTTTTCTTTTATTGGATGAGAAGAAAGAATCAATGAGGTTATAAGAGTAAATGTATCGATTTCACACTCGATTTGCAATTAATTGGATAATTATTCAGGCCCTACTTCTCTATAGGTAGGTACCTACTACTTCTCTTTGTAATTACCTACGTAAGGTGCAGATTAACCTAAATGCGTCCCAATTTTTTAAGTTAGGATCAAGTTAATCCTGCCTATTTGCAAAACCTTGGCCTGCAGTTGTCTAGTCAATAGCCTATGCTGAAGTTTTAGATTCCTACTCAGATTCGATTCCTACATTATTTTCTAAATAATAATATTTGTAGGGATTCCATGTATAGTATCGCTACAAATATTGTTTGTTTAAAAAAACTACAGAAAATATATTTTTATATATTGTTTTTTTCGCTTTGTAAAGCCCACGTTAACGCGGTTTTAAAACAAACTTTTAAGAATCTAATATTGTACTCGTTGAGAGCATAGATAGAATATGGCAGCTACATAGTTCGTTATATAGAATTGATAGCCACCTTTATCTAGGTCTTATAAATTATGTATTTGATCCAAATCTGTATGGTGTAGCTAATTTGTATACGTAATCGCACCTACACAGGGACAAACGACAACTAGGCTTAATAATAATCTACGAAACAGATTGAGTATTTCAACAAGCATCCGTGAAGTAGGTACAGTCAATTGCATATATATGTGGCGACCCTCGCACTACGAAAATCACCCTTACTGCTACGACTTATAGGTGTTGTCAAAGTCAAATTGTGACCTCTGATGTGCTGCTGATGTGGTTTGTAACTTTACAATGTGGCAAAACTTTCTGTCTTCATAAGATCCATCACCCTGTCAATTTTAAGGAGCATTTTATTTTCATGCAACCCTTTTTGCAGCGTAAAAATCAGCCAGCGTTTTCGGCCACCTTTTTTTGCAAAGACCAAAGACATAAAATTATTTTTTTACAAAAAAGGTAGCTGTAACAACGTTTGCAAAAAAAAATTGCAGTCACAGTAAGTTATGGTGCACTTACACGGGCAACTTAAATTGCTCCACTCTGAGCAATTGATGACGTGACGACATCGAGCAATTTACAGCGGTACCAACTAAACATGTAGCAATTGGTGCTAATAATACCGTCACACCATAATAGGGATCAGTATGAAGCAACTTAATATCTTATATTTTCCAGTTACAGCCCCACTGCAGGCCTCTTCTCATACAAAGAAGGCATGAGCATTATTCACCAGGATTGCATAATGTGGATCGGAATTAATATAATTATTAATATGAATCTGCTGAATATATGGAGTGGTTATTACGAATTGCATTAGATTGTTCCCAAAATTAGTACCACCGGCAACTGATGCCGATCATTAATTGCTAGAAAGTTGCCCGTGTACTAAGCGCAGTTTTACATCTGGCTCAGTTGTATAGAAAGCGTTCACATTGTGTGATCAGCCCGCGGCCGCGAAAGTGCCGACTCGAACGTTTTCAATTGAACACTCACTTGTAGCGAATTGTATGAGCGGTGTGTGTGTGAGCTTTGTGAATGATTTTGGTGGTCGAGGTTTATGCGGCGAATGTATTGTCTAAAATCAAAATACATAGTTAATCAACAGCTTACATAATAACAACAGGGACGGAATTAGACTTAAGGACGACTAAAAATTTCCGCGCATTTGAAATTTATGAGAGACAACACTGTCGTTAAAACAGACGAAACTAAAAAAAACTGCTTCAAATTAAGCCTTTTAAATAATTTTGTTTGCAGTACTAATATCCGAAGACTGCATAAAATATACTTGTTTTTTTATTTTAAATAAGAATTTTAAACGAAACTGATGAAGGGCGTTACATAAATTACCCGCCTACATAGGAAAGTTGTTTCAAACTAAAATTTATAAATAGATTTCTCTGCAGTAAAATATCACCATCTCCCAGTGAGGTCTATCTTCATTAAATCACGGAATTTCTACATGTCCAATACTTCACTTTCCTACCGAAATTTTAACTCAAATTCTTCAACTTAACTTGATACAAGATTCCGATTTAATTTTAATGTTTTCATCAATTAATTCGTATGCCCCATAAATTACACGCACAAGATTATAGCTTAGCAACCTTATAAAAATATAATAAATGATCATAATACCATATTGATGAACAGACTGGTTTGATTCGGCTACCGAACTGCGATCGAAACTTTTTATATTAATTATTGACTATGTTGGTACGGGTTGTAATTAAATCGAAAGATAGATTGATTTGGTGGTGGTATGTTAAATGGATCTTCATTATATGTTGTGCAATCTGAGAGTAATTTTGATCATATAGAATTTATCAACTGCATTATCGATACTTCCCTCTAAAAGATGGCTATCGGATTTAAAAGGTAGCATCGTTAACTACATATTCAAGCTTTAAGGCCCACTTCTATAGTAGTGTATTTAATAGTTATACCAATCGGTGCAAGCATAGTCACTAACCAAAGTGCCAATTAAACAAGCAAGAAACAAAGTTCAACTAAAGCGAGTAATACATAAAGCGCTAAACGAATTTAAAACATCGTTCCGATTCAGTCAATCGTTTAGCAGAATCGGAAAGATGATGTTTAACCATCTAAGGGCAATTTTTTCAATAGTCTTACAGCTTTTATCTGAAGAATAATTATGACAGTTTGACAATTATTTTCTATCCAAAAACTGTCAAACCGCAGTATTTATCCCTCAGATAAAAAATATCTAACTATTGAAAAATCAGGCCATAAGTAGTTCATGTAATCCTATTGAATGCAATACATCTATACAATCTATACAATCTACAAGTTCGTAGTTCGTTCGAACTTAAAAGATTGTATAGATGATTTTAATGATCATAATTTTGTAAATTCACACTTGTTACTGTCGAGAATCATATTTTGTTCAACACACTACCTGATAAAACGTAAGAAAATTTGAATTTCACGGACTACTGATTTGTGGTGCCAATTTGCCTACTATGTTAAACTTTGTTTCATATTCATTAAGTTGGGACGTTGGTAGTTTTAGCGACTATGCTAAAAGGTTACATGCTCTGTGGACTATGCCTGCACCGATTGGAATTACAATTAAATACACTGTGATGCAAATTCAGTTTAGGTGCGAAAATTTAAATTTTTAAATGTTTCTCAAAAACTTACAATTAAAGTTCATCTAACCCTCATTACGTTGAGATACCGAATTTTTTCCACCGACTACTCCATCACTGAATTGTGAGCCCTATGTTGTTATTATTAGAACTGCAATTGCATTAAAGATGACAATAATATTTGGCTCGCAGACAGTGCTGACCATACCGAAACTGAACAATCCCGGGACACATTCCCTGACACAAAACACGGAATGCATTGTTGTACTAATGAGTTTTTAAAGTCTTTTTAAAGGAATGCCACTTTTAAACTGGTCGCAAGGACCTTTGAGGATTTTAAGATCGGAATCCCGCACTTAAAAGCGAAAATGTGTTTCAATTTTAAATTTTATCGAATGAGTTCTTAATTTAAAGTTTATTTTTGCAATTTCAGTTCTGTGGAACTTTAAGATTTCCGTCTTTTATCAAAGTTTTCTGTTTGGTTATTTCATCAAATTAGTGTTTTGAGTGTAGTGATGGTCCATAGAAATATAATTGTTATATCTGCCATAGATACCTCGCCTCTCATACACGAGATTGTAGGTTCAAATCCAGGCAAGTGCCAATGCGACATTTGCAATTCATATGTAATTTCTAAGTTTATCTTGGACATTAAGGACATCGTGAGGAAACCTGGACATCATAGTTAATGTAAGTCAACCCAACCCGACTTGAGCAAGCGTTGTGATCAATGCTCGTGCTTTCTCTGTATAAGAATAGGCCTTTGCCGTGCAATGAGACAATAATAGGTTAGTATTATTATTACTCGTATTTAGTGCTTTGATAAATAATTATCTACCAACCCGCACTGGGCCCGCGTGGTAGATTACAGCCCACTCCCTCTCGAAGAGAGGAAGCCTGTGTCCCAGCAGTGGGAACATTATAGGCTGATTATGCTGTTATGTTGTAGTGCTTTGATCAAATGTAGTGTTCAATGTTATAGGCATCAACCGTACTAGGTAATTCAAAATATCAGTAGACACAAGCTCAATATACACAGGCTTGTCACCAACTGAGAGAAATAAATAAAAAATATCTCTTGACCTTGCATAACCAAAACATTTCAACTTTTCTCAACATCACAAATATGTATTTCTATGTATGTAGATAAGTTATTCTCAATCAAATCAAAACTCCTCAATAACCCGCCTCTTCCGTTACTATAATTAGCTAGTTAGCTAGTTATAAAACCAAATATTATATCCAGTTCATATCGTAAATAACCATAAAGTATAAATAAATATATCAACCTCATTTAAATTATGTATAAATATTCTACTTTTAAGGCCTATGAATAAAATATTTTTGTCTATAAAAATTGATCAAAGTGTTAAAATATTTTGATATTATTCGCGAAAAATTTCATATTTTGAGACCTCGTTTATTATTAAATCAGGTTTGGTTACGGCCTACGTTTTTTTTCCACAGTTTTATAGTAATATGGAGATAACGAGTGAGTTTAATCTCCCAAATTATTGCTTTTAGATCAGACCATAAACAATATAGCTATTTGACTCTAAATGCTGTCAAAATCAAAACGAAAGTTGACATAATTATCAGTCTTGGCCAAAAGGTAATACATCATTGGTTTTGGTAGCCTGATCATAGATCTTTGCTTTTTAATACGCTTTTATTCGGCTCACTTGTACTTAACTAACAAACAATGTAATAAAATATTTAGAAGTAAATTTTAACCTACTTTTAATTATCGTATCGAAATGAAACTATGAATGTATATTATAGTTCAGATGACAATGCTATAATTTGGTATCTTGGAGCTGATCTAATGATGGTGCCAGGAGATGGATAGTCGAACTCATCAGTGGCTACTAGTAAACCCCTCTAGTTTGGGCTCATGTGATTTGTTATGACGAATTCAATAGATTGGAAAATCGTGTTTTTTTTATACACACAATATGGATTCTATACGATTGAAGAATGTACTAGTATTGCCTTAGAAATTCAAACCGACTATATAATTACTTTTAGTTTGTTCCAAAATTAAACCAGACCAAAATCTTATAAATCATAGTAGTTCAACCATTCACCTCTCTGAGCCTTCACAAAAGATTAAGCGTAATGATACCAAGAACATCTGAAGCTAACGTATTTCATCCAAATACGGCAAGACTAGGAAAGACAAGATACCTAGACGATTTCAATCTACATACATACTGCGAATTATTGAGTCTCAAAATGGCCAAAATACATTTAGCAAGCTCGTACTACCGTAACCTAGTTCCCTGGATCTACTTACACGACTAGTAGGGAAATAAACTACCTCTTCACTTCCATAATTAAGTAAAAGGCACAAATCGCAATTTATAAATTGCTGCTTTTAAAATAAATAAATCCAATTTACATTCTCTGAAAACTGTTTTAAAAATATTTTAAACTATCTCCAAACCGTTTTTATTTTAAATAAATGTAACGATTCCGTTGAATTTTAAAATTTGTGAATCGAGTCTATTTTTTTTTTTATTATTTTAGTGTTTTAAAAGGTGACGAGCCAATCCTGTCAGACTGTCGAATGTCATACTCATTTGTTTTATTTTTTGTTACAGGTAATATTTCGTTCTTGCTGTAAGAAAATAAGGTAAACTCACATCACGCAGGCGGATACAAACTACGTGTTAATTTAGTCATTATTCATTGAAGCAATATTTCAACGTCTAGAATAGAGCAAACTTGGTAATAAAAATACTTTTTTTCCCTGCTGGGAAGTAAGCTAGAAATAAGGAAATAATTCAAACTCAGCTATTTATTAGGTGTGAAATATTATTTCATATTCCGTGTATAGTAATGACTGCGTAAACTAGTATAATATCCGTTATTAAGAAACATATACGGCAAACAGTTTTACAAGTATGTTAATTTAAGTAGTTTAGTCAGTCCCAGTTATCTTGCCATCTGATTCTATAAACGGCAGTTATTTTCTTTGTTTCGCTATAAAAGGCAAAATTTAATAATAAAATTTAAATGAGTAGTTTATGTTTACGCTGATTTATGCATGGAATATGGAGCAAGTTTGGAAGTTCCAGTCCAGTTCGCTGCTTTGAATACAAGTAGGAAAAAAAAGAACATAAGCAGTCATGGGGACTGCCGACAGAAGTGAACACTTAAAACTATGAAATGCGCAATACGTCATACTCATAGCTACATATTATTATATACTGTTAACATAAAAACAAAGATAAGATTTTCCCTTACCAAAAATCTCAACGCTACTAAGGAAGTTTTCACTTCAAAAACAAAAGAATAGGCATTTTCAATCTACAAATTATAATAAAAAAAAGTTAACAATGGATTTAACAAAAGTAAAAATAACAGTTAACAGTGGATTTTTCAGTTAAAAGAATTGTTCGCAATTTGAAAGACTTTAATCAGTCAATCAATTTATTTGTTCGAAATTTAAAAGTCCAGTATTGCGCACACCGTTGACTTTTTCTACAATGACAGTTACGTTACGCCATTGGCTCAAATAATCAGTTAAGTCCATTGTCCACTCAGGCCCTTAACGTGCCTTAACTAAGGTCAACTAAGGGAAATGAGCCATCATAGAGTCCACAACTCCACATGCAAATTGTAGGCAATCGACCACCATCCTACTACAATTTCAACAGACGATTTTGTACAGTTACGAAATATTTATGGTGTCAAAAAAGAAAAAAAACATCTTTAGGCTTTTTAGCTTAATCACTAAAAATATAATATGCCAATAAGAACCTAATTCGATCATTACTACAATGTAAAGTCGACCATAAAAATCGCTCTTTAAATATACGATGGGAAGTTGAATAATAATTTATTCACGAAGGTATTAGCCATAAATTTTGCGAAGCCCCCATGCCTCGAGTTTTGATAAACGAGTTCATTGACCATACCACATCGAAACAACATACCTACCATATTGTAAAATACATAAGATTTATCGTTATTTTTATACAAAATTTTTCATATTTATTTAAGTAAATTATATTCACTATAATTAAAGTTTTAAACTTTACCCTATAATGTAATGATAGTTTTAAAATATAATTCGAGAACATGGCAAAACAATTATCATTGATTTACTGACACAGTATTAGTTATTATATTAAATCTAGACAGGATCGTAGCCTTAGGGTGTTCATAAAGATAAAACAAAAATGGCCGAAAACATGTTGGTCCAATTACATATGTAATACTAGCTGTGTCCCGCAGTTTCGGCCTTTAAATGTTTCTTTCTGGCATTTTTTTTTGCGCAGCTCTTAAGGATCGTAGCGTGATGTTAAATAACCTATAACCTTGCAACCTTAAAATGCAAAAAAAAATATTCAAATCCGACTGGTACAAGACTTGCACAGATAGAGAGAGATTAACGCGTTCAAACAAAAAAACAAACAAACTCTTACTAGCAGTGTCCCGCAGTTCCACCCGCATAAGTGTCGATCCCGCGGGAATATCGGGTTAAAAAGTATCCTATGTGTTATTCTGATGTATAAGCTATATTACTGTCAAGTTTCATCAAAATCCGTTCAGTAGTTTTTACGTGAGAGTAACATACATCCATCCATCCATCTATCCATCCTCACAGACTTACGCGTTTATAATGTTATTGGATATTATTAGGATCATAGTAGGTACCTATAGATAGACAGTATTAAACGTCGATGATCTCAAAAAAATATCCGAGTTTAAAAAGCAACAGTAACTTGACTAACGTAAAATGAATTTAAAAAATAACGGTCGTAACTGTATTTTAGTTTAATTTAAATATTTGCTTAAATGTCAGCAACATTAGTAAAGTTTAAAGAACACTTGCGACCGCGCATATTTAGTAAAGATATTTATTTAGTAAAGATATTTATTTAACTTGAATGGGTAAGTAAACAGACTTCTTGTCGCAAACCGGTAGAATATTTTGCGACTATTACATAGTTGCTACTATTAAAATAAAAACCGGCCAAGTACGAGTTGGACTTGCACAGGAAGGGTTCCGTACCACCATACAATATTTAACACTACATATAAAATAACGGAAAAAGTTACGTTTGTTGTATGGGAGCCCCCCTTAAATATTTATTTTATTCTATTTTTAGTATTTATTGTTATAGCGGCAACAGAAATACACATTCTGTGAAAATTTCAACTGTCTAGCTATCACGGTTCATGAGATACAGCCTGGTGACAGACGGACAGTGGAGTCTTAGCAACAGGGTCTCGTTTTTACCCTTTAGCTACGGAACCCTAAAAAGTACCGGTTACCGGATTCATTTTCTGTTTAAAAAGTATCTACGTCTTGGATCGAGGTGGCTCTGAAAATGGATGCCTACCTGCCTGGTTTATGGGAGGCCTTTGCTAAGAAGTGGGACAATGTAGGCTAACATGAAAAAGTAGCTTAATGGGCCCTAGAACTGGCAAGATAATAGAAGAACATTAAAAAGAAATTGACCAAATCGTTTAACTTTGGACAGTTTTGTTCTTAAACTTGCTAATGCGAAAGTCAATATAAAACTAATATTTTGCAAATAAAATTAATGGAATTTTAAGCACAACATATTTTAATTTATTATTCACTAGCTGTTGCACACAACTTCGTCTGCGATCAAGAGAAAAGACACGTGGCGCCATCTATTAACATAATAACAATAACGTTATTGTTTTGTTACTCGGGAACAGCACTTTTTTTCGGGATGAAAGGTATGTCCGTTTCTGTACACCTGACATCGTATATGCAAAATTTCAGGATGATCGGTTCAGTGGTTTAGGCGTGAAAAGGTAACAAACAAACAAACTTACTTTCACATTTATAATATTAAGTTAGGATTCATTATTACGACCTTAATTACAAAGTTTACGGAGCATTTTAATAAATTGTTCACATTCTTTGTCATATTAATCAGTTTTAGATACCTATCCAGGTGTTATTATAACGTCATATATTTTAATAGGTTTTCGCCAAGAAAATTTATATTTTTCTAGAATATAAGAAGCAATATAAATACACGTTTAAATGATTTATGTGTTTCCAAAGTGTTTGTGTAGACTGGTGTCATATCGCATAAAATTCCTATACTTTTTATGTCAAGGAGCTGGTTCAAGATTTATTTGTTGAGGCGTTGGCCAGTAGATGTAATATATTTATTTGAATTAGTATTGTTATTAAAGGTATTTTTAATGAATTACCGACTATTCCTTGGTTTGTGAATGTGACTGATTTTAAACCTCCGTGAAACCATTGAAACTTTTAAAGTTTTTATTTTTCTACTTTTTAAGGAAATAGTTCTCGGGAGACTGCAATAAACAATATTAACAAGAAAAATGCCGATATTTATATGTTTATTATGTATTAGTTTATGATACAATTTATATAGCTACATTAATTAGCACAGAAAGACAAAAAGTACTTAATACTATTTTGTTACAAGAAGTCACAATACGTTTTTTTTTACGTCTTAATTTTTAAAACTTAGTATAGTGTAGATTGGACTTTACACAAGTCCATTCCACTTTTTTAGAGTCTGATATAATGATACGATCAAACCTTAGTGAAGTAGGTACACTACTATTTTCTCAAAACAATAAGTTTTTCTTTTCATATCCGAACCAGTCTCGCAACTGCGGGAAGCATAATCCGTATTTATATATCGAATAACTTCCATGCCAAAGATCATATAAATTGAATGTCTGACGAACTTCAAATGACATTAGAAAAACATTCAAACATCCATATTAATTAGTAATTTCTCTTAACGAGTTTAATTCTAAGAACTCAATTAAAACTCAGTGGTTTTTACCCTCGAGTATGACTGGGCTAAGGGCGTTTGTCCACCGCCACCGTCACCGCGACGTCACCGAGAATGAGATGACAGCGCTGAAGTAGCGACACATACATTTACTATGGCCACGTGTCCACTGCACGTCCGTCACCCTAGCGTCATCCCGGCCGCCGAAATTTTAAGTGGTTCAACGCGACCGGTAGAATTCGACCCGAGATTGTGACGGGCCGGCAATACAAAACAGGTTTGGTTTTGTCTATCATAATATACTGAAGTTTACTGAACCACAAAGTTCGGTCGCGGTGGACACACGATCGCCATCACCGGGACGTCACGTTCGGGTCAGATAATCTCGTTTCTCGGTGACGTTCCGGTGACGGCTGCATTGCACAAACGCCCTAAGTGAATTATTACGATGCCCTTTCCCTTAGTTTACCCTTCAACTTTTTATGGTGTGACATTTGCTATAATAAACTTAGTTGATCCCTCAATTGCAGTCGTTACCACGACCTTTCAACTCGTATTATTTATGGGTTTATGGCATTAGATTAACCATGGGAAGGGCCCTTTTTTATAGGCTTATGTGTCGTCACGTTTCAATTATATGGCCCTCCATGCTTTTTGTACGACCCTGTGAACAACTTCAATGAAGTACCTTTTGTTTTTTACAGTGACCATAAATTGACAATACTACTTTTTTACGCACTAGTTTCATTAACACGTCAACGTCTCACGTCAACGTCATACGTCAATACGTTGACGTGTCCTTCTTCCCATGAGTGTAGGCAGAAACTACAGAACGCCACCTGCTACGATCCTTACATACTCTCTCTGCTTTGTTTCGAGCTGCAGAGTGACGATTTAAACTATAAAATATAAAAACTCCCTTTGGCAGCTGTCAAACTCAGCCCAAGTCAAAACAATTCCCTTCAAATCCAAACCCCACTGCGCTTCTGATAAAGTTGAATTTCCTTTATGTTCTTTATAAGCAGACATGATCCGATCTGATAGACAAAGATTTTGTGTTAACTTTTAATTAACTTTTACTAAAAGCTCTACAATTGCAACCTTCTAAAAGGTCTTAAAATGTATTAATATAATGCCCTTCACGCTCACCAGGAAACTAAAGCCCTATTTACATATCAACACCGTAATATCATGTCAATCAGAAGTGCTGAAGGAAGGCGTGCCTCATTACCGTTTGTATTCAATTGTGTTTATGGCCTCATGAACATGGTACAGACAACTACACTCCACGGTAATATCTTGACATTAAGCCCTCTGTCGGACCCATGGGCGATTTTTTATCGCGCCTGCGCCGGTAGTTGAAAATCGAACTGTGTGATTTTTTTTTTTGACGCGCTGACTTGCACTTTGTTGGATTCGTAACGCTAAGCTCAACAATGAGAGTTGAAAATCCAGTGTGCGATAAAATAATCGGCTGTGCGAACATGGGCTAACAGTGCCTTAAGTTATAATTTGAGCTAAACGATAAGTAACACATAATATGCGTGCACAGTCTAGACAGGTCCACTTAAACTTATGTGGTGCTTTCCTGATCGATCTTTCTCGATCGATCGATTTCTGAAAGATCACCTCAGTCATTAACCTGCATGGGTTTGTTCATTATAATCTGAACATTACAATGTAGGTTATTATTTGGACTTTAAAAGAAACTTTGTATGAACTCTGAGTTTGTTTCAAAGTTTCTTGGCTAAGAAACACCGACCTCACTTAGTTTAAATTTAAAAAAAAATATTTGTAAATGTGATTTGTTTTACCCAAATTACAAAATAATAAAAACATGAAGGCAATTCTCCATCAAAACGAGACACTTTGTGGAGCAGTTGAGTGTACAGGGCACTAAAGTTGAATGCCATAGCTGACTTTATTATTTACGAGCTTATAAGGAGGACCACACGCGTTTGAAAAGAAAGTTTTATGATGACAACCGATTATTATTTTATCGGCTCTGAACTTCATTACACGAAACTAACTAATAAGCACTTAAGGACGTGAGTAGAAATGTAACATAGTTATGTCACATTATTCGTGTCATCGATTTATTCCGGTCTGATCTCCTGAGCCCCCCCCCCCCCCCCCCCCTCCTCGATCCCCTGCTAGTTCTTCTTCTGTTTTAATAACTGGACCACCACTGGGCTCTATGCATATTGTCACTACTAAATCCATATCTATTCCAAAACTAACTCCCCATGGTTGCAAACAAACAGTATTACGCAATAATTAATTACCCATAGAAGCGTATCTTCGCCTACGCGTGCGCATACCCGAGGGGTATTATTCCGTATTATGGGATTAACTCCCGATACCACTGTACGAACGAGAATGATATGAGAAAGCGTGTAATTTAATATGTATGATCGTTTACAGTGTTTTCATGGTGATTTGGAAACGAGAATATGGGTGTTTAGTCCACTCCATGCTTCTTATTGAATTTAAAAACATCGAAACCTTCACAAAAAGCCAATGAACTTGACGTCATAATTAATTATGAAAATGTATTATGAAATGTAATAATGACTTAGAACGCTATTCACCTCATAAAAAATATAATAGCTGTGAAAAAAAGAATGTTACCACTTTACTAATCATAAAAATAAAAGCGATAAATTAACACAACGCTTCAACAATTTATTTAAAAAATAAAAAATGGCTTCCATTTCGCTAATTTATTCGCCACTTTGTAATTAACAGCAACAAAAAAACGCTAATAAATAAAGCACTATGCCTTTGCCTTAAGGCTTGGGAATGTGTGCAAAGAATTTTAGTAAAGAAACAAATTAAAAGCAAGTTTTGGAGAATAAAGTAGTCCTTCGCTGCCCTTTTATTTTATTCGAAAGAGTGCTTCGGGCTTGGTAGATGTCACATGTCTTCGGATTTTTGGTTCTAAGACATGCCAGTTTCGTCACGATGTTTTCCTTCACCGTTTTGAGAGCAGTGGTGATGCTATCTTGATGCTACCTAACTCTTTATTTTATAAGAGAAAATAGCTTCCGCCCGCGGCTTCGCCCGCGAGGTACCTATGTCGATAAAAACTATCCTATGTCCTTCCTCGGGATGCAATCTATCTCTCTGCCAAATTTTATCGAAATCCGATCAGTTGTTTTGGCGTGAAAAGGTAAAATATAGACAGACAGACAGACAGACAGAGTTACTTTCGAATTTATAATATTAATAATATAGTATGGATAACGAACCCAAACGTTTATTTTTAGTTCATAAATACAGAGCATATAGGTTGATTCAATCAATAACACTTGCATAGGAGACTAGCTAATCTATATCTAACCAAAATTGTAATGTATCACAAATGCCAAAGTATCAATAACAGCTATACCATATTGCGTCCATTGGACACTTAACCCGCTATCGCTCACCAAATTAGCACGCGCGTTGAGTGGCCACAATAAATGTTATGTGGACCGCTGACCGGTATCAGTGATAGGGTTATATTGATAGCGAGCAGCGTTTTTTTTTTATATAATATTTACGATGATTGAGACTAATGTCAAAGTCAAAGCATTTATTTCAAATAGGCACATAAAAGGCACTTTGGAACGTCAAAAATTACAATGAAATAGAATTGATTCTAGTCGCCCCTTCCAAAAGGTAGTTTTCGTATGGAGAAGAATGGGCAAGAAACTCCACCGTTACTCTTTTAAAATATTTTATAATGTTTTGCATACATTAATTATATAATAAATAATATAATAATGTGTTGTGTGTAAGAAAACTGCAATGAAATACACGTCTAAATATTGACAAAATAATATATGAAAAGGTTGTCTATGTTTTGTTTTCATAATATTTGCATACAGTTTGTAAAAGTTTTCCTGGTTCTAAACTAGTTTTGGCACCAAAAGATATTGTTTTTAATCGACACAATTATGTCTGTTGACCTCAGTCGTTTATCGCTTACAGAAGCACCTCGCCCTAAAATCAAGTATCATATTTCTCCAAAGAATTTATATTCATATTTCTTATCATTTGGCTTCCGTTTTACAATTTACCGATCCAACAAATTACTGTTGGTATTTAAGGATTATGTTTATTATTTGAGATAAAAAATATAACAATTGGTAACGGTAAGTGACTTAAATAATAACTTTATTAATTTTAGTAATAAAATTATGAAACGTGTCTGCTTTTATGAGTTATATAAATTGTAAGTTTTAAGTTACTTTAGCTGTTAAAATGTAATAAGGTTGTATTTTTGATGTGATAAAGTTTTCAAAATACAGGAGTCAAAACAATTAAATATTTTATGGTTAAAGATTTTTTTCATAAATTCCAATCTTATATAATTTTAGGTTTATTTTTCTGAGAAAATTTATTGGTATTAAAATAAGGATTCTTCTTTTAATGGTATTTAAAATTTCGACTGAGCAACGCTCACTAATATTTACTTTACAAATAATTTATTTTAAGATTGGAGACATAAAAATACCTATAGGTACCCAAAATGGCGACTTTTCCCGCCTTAAGAACAGCAATGGACGTCGACTCTCTTTCACAAACAAATTAAATGTCGCTTAGTATCGTTTACTGTCAAATTAATGAAGTATATATTAAATTAACTTGGTGTTACTTAATACGTCCTTCTACAGAAAAGAAAGAAATGTTTGGTTGTTACTTTTACAAACAGCGGGATATCCAATGCAAATGGCGTAGGTACAGCAAAATTGTTGATTTCAAAAGATTATAAATACGATAAAAAGGTCAAACTGATTTTAAAACCAATAAAAACTTTAAAAATAATAATAATAATTTAAATATTCCCTTTCTTAGAATTTGTTTTTATATTTTGTTTATATAAATAATTGTAGGTACTTAGTAATCTAGTGAAAACTATCATTTTTATTTCGTACAAGCTATTCCTCGCGACTTCGTCTGCAATCCAGGATGAAAAGTAGCCTATATCCTTTTCCAGGTGGTCTACCCGTATGGCAAATTCATTTAGCCGTTTGAGCGTAAGAAACAAACATACAGAAAATCTTATCTTTTCTCTTTGTAAATATTAGTATTTCGTATGTATTGGCGTGTGCCTCCTCACTAAGAAAATAAGTAATGTTTGTGGCTGTATCAATCAATGGACCAATAAAATCAATCTGTCGAAGTACTTGCATCAATTTACAGACCTTTTTTTTAATTAGCCTGTTATGCCCCACTGCTGGGCAAAATCCTACAGAGCATACCTATCAGTACTTTACTACTTCATCTCTTATTTCAATTTAGTAGGTTTTGCCTCTATTTTCAGTTTCGAATATTATTAGATTAATTTGTATTGTTAGTTTTAGTCATCGGTCCCGGCTGTCATTTGTAGATCTTTGACAGTCGTTACAGGTCGTCAGAAGTCCGAAAGTCTGACAACCAGTCTTACCAAGGGGTATCGTATTTCCCAGTGGATTGGATTGTGGAGGTCAGATAGGTAGTCGCTCCATGTAAAATACTGGTATTTAGCTGCATCCGGTTAGACTGGAAGCCGACCCCAACATTGTTGGGAAAAGGCTAGGCAGATGATGACGTATTATATAACTAACGTATTAGAATAATGGTGTCCTTGGAGTTTATTTCCGGTTCTTATCCATAGATCTAGGTTTTGGAATGGGCAACTAGCTTCAACTTTCTAAGAGACCGACTCTTTGACAATTCAAAAGCGGCTTTAAATGGTTTTATTGAAATAAATGCTTTGAGTTTGAAATTACCAATCAACGCTCTATGACTACCTATAACTTTATTTCTCTGTTAAGTGACACTAAAACCACAGTCCTAATAACTTGTAAAAGCAAGGGGATACTTTAGATATAAAATCGAAATATTATGACTTTAAAATACCCGTAGGTTCCCGGAATGGTCGAGTTTGATGCTTATCAGCTTGAATTAGTACCTTGATATCTTGGCCTTTTTAAAAGTCTTTTATCTCTACTCCTCCCTAAGGGTATTAAAAGGGTGATACATATTGAATTGAACTATATACATAAATGTACTTATAGGTAACTAGCAGCGCCCTGCGGTTTCACCCGCAGAAGTTTCAATCCCGTGAGAATATCAGGATAAAGAGTATTATGTGTTAATCCTGGTTATAAACTATCTGTGTGCCAAATTTCATCCAAATGCGTTCAGTAGTTTTTGCGTGATAGAGTAACAAACATCCATCCATCCATCCATCCTCACAAACTTTCGCATTTAGTTGCGCCCCGCGATTTCACCCGCGTAAATGTCGATCCTGTGGGAATATCGGGATAAAAAGTGCCTATATGTTAATCCAGGGTGTCAGCTACCGCCATACAAAATTTTATCAAAACTGGTCCAGCGGTTTGAGCGTGAAGAAGTAAGAAACATATAAACACACACACTCACAAACTTACGCCTTTTCATTATTAGTGGGATTAGCAACCCGCCCGCGCCCCTGCTTCGCGAAACCCCAGCGTCTAAACATAGAGATTTCAATGCTATATCTGAGTAAGTATACAAAGATACTTTCCAGAATAAATGATCTAATTAATGGTAAAAACTGTTTGAAAACCCAGCAATCCACTGTGTAGTTTAGAAACACTAAATGGTCACAAAAACAGACAAGAACAGTGAACACACGCACTTTTTAATATTGTGTTTATTTTTAGGTGTGATTATTAGCTACCAAACTGCGTGTTTTTTAAGGGAAATTATTTTCTTATTTCTAAAATACTGAAATCTGCCCACAACTGTCGAAATTATTTCAACAGACAGTTATAATTTTTATTTAAGTATACACTTATTTAAGTTCACTTACATAACTTCAATAATAATTGACGTAAATACAAATACATAACCGAAATTAATAATCTCATTTAGGTACGTGCCTTAAGTAAAACAATGATGCTTACTGAAACAGCACCAGTTGAGAAAGGCACAAAAATAACGGCAGTATCTTTTGGGGCACAAACATAAAATTAATGCAAATTATTTGTTAATTTTCAATAAAATCGGTCGATGCTTAAGTTTTAAGTAAAACCGCTTCGTATTTACGTAAAAAAGTCACAAATGTGCGTAAAGATTCGTGTTAACTGCGTTTTTCTGCGAATTTTTAACGTTTTTAAGAAGATGTATTCGTTTTTATCTGTAATGGACGTTCGATCGTTTTAAATATAAAAAGAACGTATCATGTTTACTTTTGGAGAAATAAAATGAACCTTATATTTGTTGTGCTGAAGGATAAAAGTCGCTTGGGTGTTCTTGTTTTGTGTAAAGATTGAACTGACTTTTTGTATCGGTAAAACGGTCCGATGCAAGTTACAGGTAGATAAAAAATTAATGTAGTCAATTAGTCATGTTGTCTTTCAATTTTGAATATTTTTTGCTATGCTGGATTTTAAACTGCAGGTCTTTGTTGTATCATCTACCACTTCATCATTGGTTTCACACTTCATACTTGGTTCATACTTCTCTATAAGTTATCCATCAGTTAGGTGTCCATCTCCTTCTAGGATCTACCAACTTTCTAAAACAAATGTATTCAGGAAAGTGCCCATAACTAAAACCGTTATGTTGAAAGCCTGTTTGTCAGAAACACTTGTGGATTGCCGATAATGTTTTTATAAGCGTGGGCGGCGTAAGTGCAGAGGTGCGGGAATCAAGTCGACAGTGTCCTTATAGTAGTTTTGTAAATATGTGGTGATAATTTGGTAGATGTTTGATAGATTATTGGTCATAAATGTGGAGGAAAATGTTCTTAGCCACTCGTGTTTTTTTCTTGAAAGACTTATTTAAGGCATAAAGTCTTTCTCTGAGCAGAATACTTTGTGAAGCTATAAGATCACTTTAACATAACTGGGACGTTCACACAGTCGAAACTAAATTAACAAACTCTCGTGTATAATTGTGTGCTTTTATTAACAGACAAAAAAGTCTATAGTTTGGTATGGATTTCGTATAACCCTAAGGTTCAATGTCAATTGCGCGTCCTATAACGACAAGGTCTATTTGTCTATGTGCCAGTCAGACAGTTTCAACCGTAGTGAAGTTATAATTTAGGTACTGTAAATTGTTGTCAAATGAAGTAAAGCAATACCATGATCGACTATAATAGTACTTCTTGATGGATTATGAGTAAATAATAAGCAGATATCGCAGATAGATAAGTATAGATTTAAAGGGAGCCTGTCTCTAAACACGAATAACTCGCAAAACGGTCGACGGCAGAAAGAGACAGAACATACTTAATGACATTTTGCATTTGACGTAAACATGACATTGACAGTTACTAACATTGACGTCAATGTCTTCTCTTCTCAGGACTCTCTCCTCTACTTTGGTCCAACCACCATAAATATCGTGACCATAGCTCCAATTTCTAATCAATTTTATCGAATTCACATAAAGCGTTTATTACGAAACTCGCGCCTGCAAACGTTAAGCGGTAATTGTAAAATTATACAACTTTTACACAACGACTTCATAATATATTACTTGTTTTTATAATAAAGCCCTTTTGAACGGCTAGTGGCTTGCGACAGCACGAACATTACAGAGGGGCAATTCTCGTAATTTTAAGAACGTTCACAGTCTGATCTCAGTCTCAATCTGTCAAAACTCCATCTAATTTTCCTACATTTTGACAAGTTTTTGACATGAGATGAGACTGCGACTAGATTTTGAACGTTTTAAGTTACGAGAATTGGCCTTGGTGTTATGTAAAGTGAAACAAAAGAACGTACATTTTTGTTTGATTTAGGAACTCTAAAAGCTTCACGAATCTTTTGGCGACTAAATGACATTGACAGGAGGGCGTTGTTGATAAACGTTTGTGGAATTGTCACAGTAATTGTAATAACAAAACAAGATGGCGGCGCAATTTCCGCGCCAAAAAAACCTGTACTTTTCATACTGCTATAACTTTTCTCCAAATGATTTTTGTTCATCATCGTTTGCCATCATGCCAGTCTTCTTACTTTTCGTGCAGTTTGCAAGCTTCACCTTTAAGATTTCAACATTCATGCTGCTGCTCCTAGCCTTTCGTTTCCAGCATTCCATAATATTTTCTCGTTTTCGCACGATCAATTGCATCTTTTAATGTAAATAGGTACAACTTAAGTGACTGGCCTCAAAATGGATTTAAACCAAAAGTGAGTTTTGTATGAACCGTATTTGGTACCTATCAAGACAGTACTTGTGAGAAAAGGATGTGATCACACAATTTCACAACCATAATTGTTTTGAATTAAAACAGCCTCAAATTCAATCCCAACTTAAAAACAAAAGAAACTCACCCGTCATTAACAAGCATGATCATTTTTGTCTCAACTCGAAACACTGCACAATCGTGCCATAACGTGACCAGCCTTTACTTCACCCACAAGCATACATTACCCCATTTCTCAAGACTGACAGCTCACAAATGACACAGCTTTTAAATTTAAATAATCGCCACTACTGGAACCATAATTGGCAGCTCTTATCTACCAAAAATAACTTCTTATACCCTTCACATCAGTCACTGTGTAACCTTAATTCAATAATAACATATCACGATTATTTTTGTGCTTGAAGAAGGTGTAATTTTCGTAGTGTCTCAAGCTATGAAACAGGATGTTCTGGTAATTACTGTTTGTGGTAACCATTGTTAAAGTTTTGGAAAATAGAAGACGAAAATGTTAATTTTCGAAGTAGCACAATTTGTGGCAATGTTCCCGGAGACATTACAATACAAAAAAAAAAACATATTTTGACGCAGATTATTTTTCAATCAGTTTCTTTGTAATCTGGTCGAATATCCAATATTTTGTCTATAGTAGTAGGAGAAAACCAAAAAATCGAGGCGAGAACTTTGTGATAGTACATAGCTATAAGTATATATGGCTAGAAAGGGGGTGACTACTGAGATCCGTGGATGACGACTAGTACAGGTAGAAAATAGAATAGAATACTCTATAAACCTTAAAAATCCATACTTAATATTATAAATGCGAAAGTGTCTGCCTGTCTGTCTGTTACCTCTTCACGCTTAAACCGCTGAACTGATTTAGATGAAATTTAGTATAGAGATAGTTTGAGTCCCGGGAAAGGATATAGGATAGTTTTTATTCCGATATTCCTACGGGATCGACACTTATGCGGGTGAAACCCCGGGGTGCTGCTAGTTACAGATATAAATGTCGAAACATTGAAGAAAAGGACATGTTGCGCCGACCTCAATTAAATTAGGATAAAGGCAAGAGAATAATGATTTCTTTGCCCAATAGCCAGCTAAGCCTCTCCCATCGATCTGGATTCGATCAATCCAACCAATCATTTAATTTCCAACAAAATAATGGCTAATTAGAATTTCTCGATCAACCACGAGCTCCTTCGTCGCCAAGAGCCAAAATCCTCAGTAAATCTTGTCCTTATAATTAAAATGGCGTATGGTCAAACTGGTTGTTGATCAAACAAGACGATGGCACCCAAAAGGAGTAAGACTAATAAACGTGAACCGAAATGAACACGACGCGACGGCGACCGATAATAATTGGGGAAAATAATATCGGTAGGAGCAGTATGTTTGGCTAACAAGTTGGCGGATTTGTTGAGCCTGACTTAAAGCCGTGTGACAAGATATTATAATTCACTAATTAGCTCATTAATCGTGAGTTTTTTGTTTTTTATTTCATTGTAATACACAACTCAGCATTAAAATCTGTTACTGAACTAAATCACCCCTGTTTTCCTACCCTTAGGGTTGGAATTTTTTATTCAAATTTATATGGGATCAAACTCGGGGTATACCCTTTTGAATAAAAAAGAACTATCAAAATTGGACCACGCTGTAAAAAGTTATGCGTGGTCATACAAAATATAAAATAAAAATACACGTCGACTTGAGAACCTCCTCCGTCGGTTTTTTCGTCGGTTAAAAATGTGTTTTGCACATTTTCCCCTTTTTCCTGACATAAATTTTATTTCACTTTCACAAAATATCATAAAATCTGTTAACAATACTCTCCGCTCGTATGTCACCATTGTAATACTTAACATAAACTTTATTGGGTAAAACTTAACTTTTCCCTTAACCGGCGTTTGTCACAAGAGTAACTTAACGTCAACAGCTTAACTGCAGTTAATTGTAGGGTTAATTTTACCGAAATAAGAGGTACATCTTGTCACGAAACATTTACCAAGTCTTCTCTGATTGATTGATCATTATCTGATATGTAAACGCGACATTGGGACCTTTTTATTGGAAAATTGGAGAGATAAAGTTGCGTGTTTTTACATGGTTAACCTAAGCACTTTGTTTTTAATACATGTACATACTCAGCCTATAATGTTGCCACTGCTGGGACACAGGCCTCCTCTCTGTGAGAGGGGGTGGGCCGTAATCTAACACGCGGGCCCAGTGCGGATTGGTAGACGTCACATGTCTTCGAATGTTTGGTTCTAGGCTATGACGGTTTCCTCACAATGTTTTCCTTCACCGTTTTGAGAGTAGTGGTGATGATATAATTTACACAAAGCCTGACTGGGTTCGAACCTCTGACTTACAACTCGTCAGTCGCGGCCGTGACCACTGGGCCACCACTGCTCTGCTCTGTTTTTTAATACTTAGGTACAAAACAGACGGGCAATTCTCGTAATTTTAAAAACGTTCACAGTCTATCCCCAGTCTCAATCTGTCAATAATACCTCTAATTTCCTTACATTTTTACATTTGTTTGTCGCCGAGATGAGACTGCGACTAGATTTTGAACGTTGTCAAATTACGAGAATTTGTCTTCTGATTAATTTGTACAGTGTTTTTGTTAACTGCAAATTGCTTAATAAGAATAATTATCTCTACTTATGCTCATAGCAACACGTGGTTTTCTGAAGTGCCTCGCTGCAGAGCAATATGTCTAACTAATCCTTACTTACCTGCCATTTCAAAAGAGTCTAGCTTATCCAGCCATCTTCTGCTCCCCTAGTCTTTTCTCATTTATTTTTCTGCTAAAAAGCACCAACCTTTTTTAAAGGATTGGAGCTCAACCGGTCCTCTTCAACTGGATCTATTACATAGACTTTTAATTTATGCACGCACACACAGAAATTCACAAAATTAAAATAAATGATATCAGAAGACAGCATATAATATTGCCCAGACACAGGATTCGAGTCGGCGACCTTAAATCCAGTCACCAAACCTACCTACCTACGTATATGCTGCAGCGCATCACTAAGCTATTTAGGTCACAGTCGCAAGCACATGTTATGATTACCAGTATCAAAATCGTATAAACAGCTAATAACATGGCGGTATGATGCAGGAACGTTTTATTTCATACACTTCTGACCAATTTTGGTAAAACTAATCATAGGGTATCGGTGTAATTCGAAATTAAAGTAGGCGTTTAGGATTTAATTGTTAATTAAGAAGGTAAAGTACTGCAGATTGAGACTTAGTCATGTACCGTAGTGCCTTTATTGGTCATAATCATCTGCCTAGCCTTTTCCCAACTATGTTGGGGTCGGCTTCCAGTCTAACCGGATGCAGCTGAAAACCAATATTTTACATGGAGCAACTGCCTATCTGACCTCCACAAGCCAGTTACTGGGTAACACGATGCCCCTTGGTAAGACTGGTTTTCAGATTTTCGGGCTTCTGACTACCCGTAACGACTTTCAAAGATCCACGAATGACAGCCGGGACCAATGGCTTAACGTGCTTTCCGACGCTCGGAGGGGTCTCGGTATGTAAAGATGGTCACCCATCCACAGACCAACCGCGTTAAGCGTTGCTTAACCTGATCGATCGACTCATGCGGCTGTCATTACTCAAAAAATAACTCAAAATCACGAAAAAAAAATCTGCTGTTTAATACAAAAGTACAATACCTACTTGATCAAAATGTATGAAACAGCTGATTTTATTTTCGTGGTTTCAGAGTTGGTCCCGTAGTTGTTCATATTCATGGGTAGAACACCCTATAAAAATTTGGATGGTGATGAAAAATTTTTCTGTGTAGTTTCTCATACCGCTTTGCAGGTTGACTCCTACGTAGGTAATCGTACTTTAACCCTCTAATATAGTAAAAAAGCCGCTTAAAAAGTGTAACAAACAACTAAGCAAATAGATACCTAATGTACAAGAAAACCTGAATGATCTTTAAACTCTTGAAATCTTACTTCAATACTAATGTATTGAAGTAAGATTTCAACTTTAGGTGTTAGAAAGATGTATTAATATACATCTTTCTAACACCTCAAGTATAAGATATGTCCGGGGCATCAATAAATAAAAAATACTATTGCGAAAAAGCTTATTTTCTTCGCCAGTTACTATTACATACCCGGGATTGAACCTGAACCGTTGCGCAAGCGCTGCCTCTAACGACCGCACCATAAACGGATACCATGGCATGGTTGCCCTCGTATGTTGTGGTTGGTTATTTTGGCTTTTTAGGTTATGCTTTCGTAGATGAAATTGCAAAGGAATCTGCTGGTCATGAGAAGGTAACGATCGATAAATGCCCTAGGATAGTAAGTAGCAGTCTAGCTAGTACATGTTTTGTTTATGAAATAGTGGTTATTACATTATATTATAGTAGTACCTACCTATACTCTTTTTTTGCAAGGATTATCTTGTAGGTTATTCCTGTATACCATTATAAAAAAATATTCAGAAAATAACAACAATATATTTTTATTTATTTGTCTTAGGCCCGATTTTTCAATAGTCAGATTATTCTTACCTGAGGAATAAATATTGCGGTTTGACAGCTTTTGTATAGAAAATGTATTAAGGCAAACTGTCATATTAATTCTTCAGATATAAGTTAACTGACTATTGAAAAATCAGCAATTAATTTAACATCGCTTCGAACGTCTAAAATTTGTTTCGCAGATTTGACCCCTGAGTGTTCATCAGACGACTCCTTACGGCTCAATCACATTTTAAAATGATCACTTCTTCTGCAAAATTCTAGCCCTTACACAAATATTTCATAGATGTCATAACAAAAACATCCTTCTATTAATCAACAACGCTGACATGAACAGCATGCCTCCTTTTTCTTCCACACTGAACTTGGCAACACTCATATTTATTAATACAATATTGCTAACCTAACCCATAACTTATAACTAACAGCCCTAACTGTCGCTGAATATGGTCGTTGACATTTTAATTCGAGTACCTTTCTACATTATGTCTGAATCGCATAATGTTTAGAATAACATGATTTCTAATACGCTTTGGTTTTGCATGAGCGCTGTTAAAATAAGCTGTCGGGGTTTAGGACTGCGATCACGAGCGAATTTTAGTCGAAGATGGAGATTAGTCGCACACAATGTTGTCTTTTGAAATATTATGCTCGTTCTTTGCCCAATTGCCTTTGCTTTTTTATCTAGTTAGTGCGACAGAATCGCAATATTTTCTCACTATTCAGCCGTGGTATAACTAAAATGCCGTTATCCGACATCTGGTCCATTTTTAACTTTTAATGCTACGATTTTTTAATACGGAAAATTCGGAAACACAGATCGATAGATATTTTTATTTCTCATTAATATCAGGATATGATATGATAGAACCCGTTGGATGCGAGAAGCACAGAATCGGTCGAAGTGGAGGTACTTGGGGGAGGCCTATGTCCAGCAGTGGACGTCTTTCGGCTAAAATGATGATACAGGATATTGACGAGAAATTAAACTTCGGGGTCATCAATTAATTGACTTACCCAGTTTTACGACGTTACTTTTAGCTACAAAATGAGCCAATAACATAAATAAAATGCAGTATTAATATAGCTTATAGGTATAAGAGAAACTCTTGCGATTTATTTGCTATCTGCATTAAACGATGTTTGAAAGTGACATCTGTCGGCAGCAAGCGTGCAACTTTCCTTTTTAGTTTTTATTAGCTAGCGCCGCCTGCAGATTTATATTAGTATAATGTCTCCGCTTTGCCTACTTTTGCATTGATCTTAGCTTTATTGCAAGGCGACTATTAAACAGAATTTTGAAGAGAGTATACCTACGAAAAGAGATCAGCATAGGTATTCACAACCATTCGACAGGCTATCCTGTCGAAAATTACACATTTCCATAATCTGATTTGCCTTGCCCCCGATAGCAAACGACTGTCGAAAGAACAGCGGTCGTTTAATTGATTTCATCATCATCATCATCATCAGCAGCATATAGCAGTCCACTGCTGGACATAGGCCTCTCCCATTGCACGCCATTCAACTCAATTAATTGAATGATTAAATTTAATTTAATTGATTTAAACTGACACAATTTTCGGGTTTTAGATCTGTGAACAGCGTTTAGAGGTCTTCTTCTATAACATTGATTGTTGTTCGATTCGTTATGGAACCGTATAGTTGTGAATAGCTGTGCTGAGCGCCTAGAAAAAATTACTTTCTATCAGCGATACCGAAAATGGAAATGTCAAAAATATATGAGACTGATGCGTATATTAATCATATTGCAAGTTGTTGTAGAAATACGAAACGCTTTGAAGACATTTAAAAAAACTCAAAATAAGTCTAAACCGATTCCTGCATGCTATTTTGCAGAGGTTTCAATAAAAACCCTTTTGTCACTATATTTTACACTTTGCATTAAGAAAAATAATTTGTACTTTTTTTTTATAACTGGCCTTGAACAATGACTATCGTCCAACAGCCAATAATAAATTGTAAAATGGGTGTATTTGATATAAAAAAATAAAAAAACTGGAACCACCGTCTCATTAATATGACATAAAGATATGCCAATATTATCTTTAGACGCATCCTTTATGATAAAGCAATGTAGATCACCAGCGCCCTATTACCCAACAAGACCAATTAACGTCACTATCAGAAGCTAATGCTCACAACTATTACCATTGATTATGCGCAATTGTATTCACAATGTACTACATACATCACCCGGGTCCGCTCGCTCGTCGCAATGAGAAAGCGAATGATTTATTACAAGTCAATGTCTGAATCATAACGCGTTGATTTTCTATAGACGTCATTGCTTAATGATGGTTGGATGTAGGTCTTAAGGTTGTTACGGTTTCCTAAGACAATTCAACCTGTAATTTTTAACTTAAAGGACGAAGAGGATGGTGAGACGTCAGTGTGTGTCGTTATCTTACGGTAGTTCCTTTAAGAGCGTTTACGTCGTACGGCGTTTCATAAAAACTTTCACCCTTGTTTTTCGAAATGAATGAACCGATTTTAATGAAACTTCGTACGCATAAGCAGGACACAAAGGTCTAAAAAGTTAGTACCTAAATAATATTTTCGAAATGTCTCATTTTTATTATTAATGTTGGGTTTTGATTACTATTCTTATCGACTTTTTTCACATAGGTTGGGATAGTAACAGAAGTCATGAATAGCTTATTCGTTATCACACTAATATTATAAAGGCGCAAGTTTGTGAGTGTTTTTACATGTTTGTTACTTCTTCACACACAAACGGCTGGACCAATTTTGATAAAATTTGGTATGGAGGTAGCTGACTCCCTGGATTACTTACCACATTGGCTTTTTATCCCGATATTCTCTCGGGATCGAAATTTATGCGGGTGAAACCGCGGGGCGCAGCCAGTAATATTATAAAAATAATACCAGCCTATTATTGTCCCACTGCAGAGGAAAGGCCTCTTCTCATATAGAGAAGGCACGAGCATTGATCACCACGCTTGCTCAAGACGGGTTGGCAATTTCAGACATAAACAATATACCGGGTCAAATTAATATATAATATATAATAAATTAGCTAGCAAAACTCTACTAACGATATCTAAACGCGATAAAATAAAAAACCAAAACATCAACAGCGATATCATGATAATGAATAGACTAGATTTAACATTTATAGTCTACAGTTAGACCTCAAAACACTCAGCCTGGTTTTACGATATTTAGGTACTTTAAATCCGATCCTTTACGAGTCCATAGATTTACTGATATCCTGCCTGAATACCTATTAGTACACAATTTCAAGGTTCATTTCGAGGTTCATCAATTCTTTGCTCACGACATGTTTGCCATGAAAGAGTACTGCTTTTGTAAAAAACCTTTTTGTTATACATCTTCGATGTTGCGGTAACGCACTGTTTCATGTTGTTACCGGCGAGAAATAGGCCCAGGCCAATCACTCATGACTCATCATCATCTGCCTAGCCTTTTCGCAACGATGTTGGGGTCAGCTTCCAGTCTAACAGGATGCAGCTGAATACCAGTATTTTACATGGAGCGACTGCCTATCTGACCTTCACAACCCACTTATTGGATAATACGATACCCCTTGGTAAGACTGGTTGTCAGACTTTCGGGCTTCTGTCGACCCGTAACTACTGTCAAAGATCTACGAATGACAGTAGGGACCAACGGCTCAATGTGCTTTCCGAGGCACACATGACTCTTGAGTATATTAAAAGACATCTAAGAATTACCTACATTAAGATGATGAGGATCAGCGTCCGTACTAGGTAACCATGGTGATTATGGCCTTTGACTATTTTCCTACTGATACAATATTTAGAGTAGCGACTGATATGAGTTTTACACACAATCGTTAATTGGACATAATTTTATTGAGAACTCTGGTATCTTTCCAACATGAGCGCAAGTCTACTATTTTAGCGTATGTACCGCTCAGTCTTTTGCCTCCTTCGTTCCAGTGTGCTAGGAACTGAACTGGCCCTATTTGACGCAGCCATGAAACATTATAAGTTTTTTCTCTTTTTTTTTTGTTTTTCTGTGATTATTGTGTATGTACCATATCCTGTGTCAAATAGATTTATTTTCTTACTATCTAGGTTTTAAGGCCAAATAAAACTGGCCAGAACGAAAAAAAAAGGAAAATGAATGGGAACGAAGAAGGTTTATCTCCATTAAACCTCCTTTATGACAGATTCTTGCACAATGCGACATGGGCGCCATCTGTTTGCAGTCAATATGACATACTGCTCATAATTTACTGGGATCGTGTAGGCTTGTTTGACTCCATTGCTAAGGATTCATTTAAATAATATGAAAATCAAGTTATGCAAGCCTAGATTCCATATCTGACAGTGACATTTGAGGTCATTATGTGCGATCATAGAATTAGAATGTTTATTGAGCTATTTTCATGATATTAATTTTCTTTATTGTTTTGTTTACAGGTAAACAAATTCAACCAGTTCTTTAAATCGGAATGAGAGGTTCCCGAAGAAAGTTTGTATAGTTTTCACACCCAGCTTCTGAAATCTTATCAACACTAAAATAACTGATAACGTGTCAAATATCCGCTTGGCCGAAATAACAGCAGCTAGATAACATTTTTATTTTGTATTAGTCGTAACTTATTGGAAAGAGCTTAGCGAGGCCTTTGCCCAGCAGTGGGATATCAACAGCTAAAAAAAATACTAAATTCAATAGGCTTTCAGAAACCTGGGATATATATTAGACACATAAAAAGCACTTTGCCACACACACAACACAGGCAAGCAAGCAAGCGTCATTAAACAGGCTTATCTGCTTGCAGGCTTTAATCACTAGTTGTTAAGGTTTAATAATAAAACATTTTTCATTTTCATAATTTGGAAAGCTGTTTTGTTACAATCAATTGTTTACATAGTTTACTCCTGTTATTTCTTTATTTCTTTAAGACAAAAATACACAGTTACCTCACTTAATTTATGTAAAACTTAATACACAAACCCAGTACATATTGATTAAACGTTGGTTATAAAAATCAACACTGAATGCAGGCTGTCAGTTACCTACAATGTAAGGGTTCCGGCATTTTAGCCTCGCCCTGTTATCCGTCAAGATATAAAGGCATAAATGAATCGACTGAATTAAATGGCATTAGATACGGCTATGCTTTTGGTTTTTACTTTTTAATTGCAAAGGACAGGGTAAGGGTGTGATCCATTAAGAGAAACCTAGATAAAATTGGATAAGAAAGATTTCAAAGCAGAAGAAGAACTAGCAGGGGATCAGACCGGAATAAATCGATTTTAGACACTTTTAATTGATAAAGTAATTATGACAGGATATGATTTATTCTTCGTTCGTCCTGAAGTTTTATGTACGAGATTCACATTATTGCAACTTTGCCTCTTTACCCAAAATATTCTATTCCGTTGATCATTATGGTCATTTTTATCCGTGCCTCGGAAAGCACGTTCAGCGGTCGGTACCGGCTGTCGTTTGTGGATCGTTGACAGTCGTTATGGATAGTCAGAGGACCGAAAGTCTGACAACCAGTCTTACCAAGGGGTATCGTATTACCCGGTAACTGGTTTGTGGAGGTCAGATAGGCAGTCCCTCCATGTAAAATACTGGTATTCAGCTGCATCCGGTTAGACTGGAAGCCGACCCCAACATAGTTGGGAAAAGGCTAGGGTTCAAGAGATTCATTGAGAGCAGTGGTGGCCCAGTGGTAACAGCCGCGACTTTCGTAGGTTCAAACCCAGACAGGCGCTTTACTTTGTGTAAATTATTTCAACAGCACTGCTCTCAAAACATTGAAGGAAAACATCCTGAGGAAACCGGCATGTCCTAGAACAAAAAATTCGAAGACATGTGACATCTACCAACCCGCGCTGGGCCCGCGTGGTGGATTACGGCCCACTCCTTCTCACAGAGAAGAGGCCTGTGTCCCAGCAGGGGGACCATTATAGGCTGATTATGAAGGTCATTCAAAAGCTGTGGGGCAATTTTTTAACACACTATCAATCAAAATAGCGTGTTGCGCAATTCCCGGCTGGTTAAAAAATAATTTAGTTATTATTAAAGCAACCCTTGCTAAAAGATTTCACCAAAATATAACTTAAAAAAAAAACTTCACGTTAAGCAAAATATTCCGAAGTTGAAAATTCTATCAGCCTTTCGTAGCATATCTATCATGCTAAATGTTGAATGCTATTCTTAGTTTTAAACCAACCAGCATAATTTCATTGTTTTTCCAATATATATCAGAAGATTGTGTGATGTTACAAAAGGTGTATTTATATAAATAAATAGGTATATAGGTTACATGGCAATCAGTTTCGCGATGCTGCAGTGAGAATGTGACATTTGGAGGAGCGCGGAGCCTCATAGGCGATAAGCGTGTGAACTGACTTCGGGGATACTATTGGTTTTAGGTCAGATTTAAAATAATATACATATAAGCTAACTTGGTGGTGGCCCAGTGGTAACGGCCGCGATTTCGAGTTGTAGGTGGTAGGCTCTAACCCAGATAGGCGCTTTACTTTGTGTAATAATTTCATCACCACTGCTCTCAAAACGGTGAAGGAAAACATCGTGAGGAGACCGTCATGTTCTAGAACCAAAAAATCGAAGACATATCATGTGACATCTACCAACCCGCACTGGGCCCGGAAGATTACTGTTCACTCCCTCTCACAGAGAGAAGGCCTGCGTTCCAGCAGTGGAAACATTATAGGCTGATTATGCTGGATTTGGTCTTGGTACAATTAGGATATGGAATTGAACAATTTGTCAAAAGTACTTGCTAGGTTCTAACACGTGACTTTATGCTCATAAAGGAAATCCCTTAATTTATTTTGTTTGGGAAACTTACAGCTAATATAAACAGTGCTCTTTGAAGGCCATTTACAAGTTACCACTGATAAACAAATTAAAATGATAAAAAAAAGAAATTTGGAGTTTGAGGGTGTTACAATATATAATAAATTACCATCAGTAATAAAAGGAGAACAAAGTTATGCCCGGTTCAAAAAGCTACTAAAAACTCACACAATTAATACATACAAATAAGTGTATAAATGGAGAAAAGAAAAATATTTATTAACATAAGCAAAATACACACATGGATTGACTATATGCCTCTAAATTAAATTAAAAATATACATTAATAATTACTAAAATAAAAAATCAACATTCAAAATGGTTTATAAACCATGTGTGTTCCCAAAATATATTAATAAAACAATAAACTAAAAATAAAATACTCTCATAATAATAAACTAGCTAATAACGACTATGCCATCAATGCCACATCTAGTAAAAATCAAATTCATGCATCCATGTTTGTGCCTGCTTACGATCGACGATCGAGTCTATGTTGTGTTTACCCACATGTTTTACTTTTTCTTTGCTACTTTGTTTTGTTATTTTTTAAACGTACATCTGTGCGCTCTAATTATTATTTTAGATATTATTGTTTCTCAGTAAGTGAATTTATATGAATTCTTTATGAGAAATAAAGTTGTTCTTAAACCTAAAACACTTGAAACAAAAAAGACAACAAAACCAAGTCGGTACAAAATACCTATAACGCAACCCCTATTTGGGTTGAAAGAGTTACCTCCTCTGTTAAAGACTCGTTCCTCAAATACTTCCTTATTAAAAAATAAGTTTAAAAACTAAAACCCGACTACTGAAAAGGATGAAACAAGAAAGTAGCTTCCTGTGGTCGCATGCCGCTGTACTAACATACACAAATTATAAGCTATAATAGCATGCGACCACGGGACTTCTTGTTTCAGCCTTTTCAGTAGTCGGGTTTTAGTTTTTAAACTTATTTTTATATTTAATTATTTTGGGTCTTATTTCAGTAATGCATACGAGTCTATTTTTGAAATCTGCTAATTAAGTCCTTTCATTTGATATGCCACTGGGCAAGTTTTTTTTTTTTGGATCATGACTTTATGTCCGCTAGATGGCGCCATATTCAATTTAATGTAACGTCTGCACATATCCTTATAACCAGCGGACGATCAAGACGTTTCGAACAAGACCTATGACAAGAAGTTTAGAAGTTATGAGGAAACAGATGAACATACATACATACCGGTCAAAATCATAACCCTCCTTTTTGCGTCGCCGTAGTTGGGTAATAAATGAACTTGTTTTGTACGTTTCCCTTCGAGTTCCAACAGTATCCTTCTAGGTCGTGCTTACTTAATAGCGTCTTAACTCACAGAGTGAGCGCGATCATCTAATTGGTTCCCCGAGTGCGGACGATTTCTCTCACCCTGGCCCTTATTACGTATAGAAACTAGTATATATAACTAGTATATATAATAACTTAATAATCATTGCATTGACTTGCTATTAGTTATTAAGTGTGGTTTAGGAGTATCTTCCTGCAGTTATGTCGTAAGTACCCGTTTACAAACATAAATAACTTGTGAATGGATTGATTGTAATCAGAAGCTGCTGAACTTTACCGTGTAATGAGTTCAACCAAAAATACCTTCTCAATTTATGAGAGGAATTTAATGTTTTTCAAAATAATGAGGAAACTTTTTAAGAATAAAACGCATGAATGGATGAAAAATCTGCTTATTATTATGGAAATATGTTTTTATTCAAAATTCCTTTACTCACAAAATATTAAGACACCTACACGTCATATTCTCTTCATTTATATAAAAATTGTGAAGTCATTAAAAAGTGAACCTTTTTTCTTAGCTTTGTGATTTATTTTTTATTTTTATAGTGTATTTACATAATACAAGCTAACATTCAAAATAATAATATGTACAATTATATGAAAAAAGAATCACAGAGCATCAAAAAATTCGTCCGCATCACTGTCAACAGGAACAGTGCCCAAAAGGCTGGCAGCAATGTCAACACAATCAGTAATGCTGCCAGCCTTTAGGGCACTGTTCCTGTTGACAGCGATGCGGACGAATTTTTTGATGCTCTGTGATTGATATACTTACCTCTGACCCAACTGTAAAGGTACAACGTGTACTTTTAATTGCACAAGCAATAAAGACGCACTTTACATGCATCAAATCAATTAATTAATCGTTTATGTCAATCATACTATCAAACCATAGCGATGCAATGTGGGAACCAATCAACAAACGTCTCCATTAAAATTAAATATTTTTTTATATTTCATCATTTCCGAAAACCTCGTCTGATGCATGTAAAAGCCCTTGAACTTACACTGCTGATCTTGGGTCTTTAAAATATACCGTTGTAATAAAAACCTTAGAAAAGTTGTTACAGTTTTTTTTTTTTTAAGTGTTTGTCACTTTTACTTCCTTTAACACGTTGACTGCCAAGCAACAGACACAATAGAAAATATATTGTTCGCGGTCACCGGTGACCGCGTTGGCAGTCAACGTGTTACAAACATATTCTTTTTAACCTATACTGTCCCACTGCTGAACAAAGAAAACATTTAAAAAACATAAATATGTATTTTATTTTTATGACGTCCATTTATTTAGGACTAGCTGCGCCCCGCGGTTTCACCCGCATAAGTTTCGATCCCGTGGGAATATCGGGATAAAAAGTAGCCTATATGTTAAGCCAGGGTGTCAGCTACCTCCATACCAAATTTTATCAAAACTGATCCAGCCGTTTGAGTGTGAAGAAGTAACATATACACATACACACACACACACACACACACTCTCACAAACTTTCGCCTTTATAATATTAGTTTGATGATGACACAATAGAATTTTTCTTCCCAATGCCACTACCAGCCGTCATCTCAGTGTTTACTTTCTTTTTTTGCCTGATTCGATACCTACAAAACGAAAGAGGTTCACCTATTATCATCGCAGTTATTCCACGTTCATGCACATTAAAATTAGGATGATGGCAATAAAATTTCTATCCGCTATGATACGTATATACACTTCAATTTGCAATCTGAAAGTGCAAAGGTCGTGTTTTGTTTAGTTGTTTCTTAATTTGAAAGTATCTTCAAGTTATACTTTTCAAAGGGGATGTTCAGAGCAAAATAGTGTGAATATTTTTTATGACTGCCTCATTGGTTTAACCCCTCGTATACGTAGATCTACGCGAGACAAAATGGCTTTTTAATTGTGTTTGTAATTTGCATTCAACCGGTTAATAGTCGCAACGCAACTACTGAGCAAGAGGTCATGAATTCAATTCCCGGGTCGGGCAAAGTGTTATTGGGTATTGCAACAGGAATTTGCGGATTCAGAATTCGTGCCCGGTAGATGGCAACAGGCTCGCCCCCTATTACATGGGACTTAAAAATAACTGGCAAAATGTGGGAGTACTATACATAGGTACGCCTCTGCATAACCTTTCAGTGACTACAAGCGTGATGTTATGTTATATATGTTTTATCGCCGACAGTAGAAGTTGTGGTGCATTTTCAAATTTTCCCTGCGCTTCTGCCTGGTGGGTTTTGACTCACCTGTTATAATGTTATTCTTGTCTACATGAAAGCTTTTATTTAAATTAAACCAGGCACTTTTGAATTGTCAACATTAAATAGTCAGTCAGTTAGTCAGAAAGTTGAAGTTAGTTGCCCATTTCAAAACGTAGATCTCTATGGAGAAGAACGGGCAAGAAACTCCAAGGACACTCTTTTAAATCAAGATATTACAAAATCCTGGGTACATTATTCTTGTTGCTTCTATTATATGTGAGAACAATGAAAAAAAACACAAATGACGAAACAATTCAAAATATGTGATTAATTACTTGCTTTTAATATTTTTATCAAAAAACCAAATTGAGAGGCCTACATACAGGAAGATTTTTTATCACCATCCAAATTTTTACAGGGTGTTCTACCCATGAATACGAACAACTTTCATGGGACCAACACTGAAATCATGAAAAAAACTTTTTAATTGATCTTTTGTATGAAACAGCAGATTTTTTTTTTTTCAAGATTTCAGAGTTGGTCCATAGTGAAAGTCTTTCATTATCATGGGTAGAACACACTGTAAAAATTTGGATGGTGATTAAAAAATCTCCCTGTATAATCCGATTTCGAATGAATTGCACGATTTTATTCCCATTGCACTTTCTTCTCACAAAATCCATGACATTGCTTTTCAGAATCATTCGTCGTCACAATAAAGTGTGTATGAATATGGCCAAAGTTTCGCGTGAACCCTGTCAGACTGCAGACACTCGATTCATATCGGTCGCTATCTTACGATCACTGATACAATTTTATTGTAGTGTCAGAAAATAGGGATGCCACTAAAATATTAACATTAATTATTAACATCAGATTATTTGTAAATTATTTTATGACTTCGCGACTTCGTCCGCGTGAAATTTTAGTGTTCCGCTGACAAACAACGTCGCATCGCAGCTTGCTATTGATTCGTTTTTGCTCAGCGTTCTTTTAGAATTTTTTTTTAAGGGTCGTAGCGTGTAATCTTCCTCAAGAATTTTGCTATCAAATCGCACCTCCGAAAAAATAGGGTTACAACTCGAAAAACGGAAGGCTTACAAAAAAATATGCTTTTAGACTGGTTAACAAATCCGTGAGTTCTTTTTCGCTTTTCTAAAAATCCAGGTTTTTTCGAGTTGTATTTTATCGGAGGTGCGAAATGCAATGCGTTTAAAATGCAACTAATAGTTCCAGTGATTTAAACAAACTCTTCAACTTGATTATATTACTATAAATTTTTATTAAGTTAGTCTAAAAAATACCCCCTCCCGCGCCCGATCTCTATGTATGGCAAGCCGATCCCCTGGGGAAAGCGAGCCAAATACTTAGGTGTCATCCTAGACCACAACCTCACCTTCAACGAGCACATAAAGACGGCGCGCTCGCGCGCCTCTTTCGCTCTCGGTAGGCTCCACTCCATGATAACTGCCCGCAGCAAATTGTCACTCAAGTGCAAATTGCGCCTCTACACCGCGGTCATCCGTCCCATCATGACCTATGCTTGCGTAGTCTTCGCACACGCCAAGCCGCGATTTCTGCATAAAATGCAAACCCTCCAGAACCGTTTCCTCCGAAAGGTCACGGGAGCCCCCTTCTATGTCCGAAATGTGAATCTGCATCTAGATCTCAGACTCCCCACCATCCAGCAGTTCATGAAACGCCTTTCCAAGCGCTTCTTTGACTCTGCCATAAAGCACCCCAATCCCCTGATTGCGGCGGCCTCCCGATACACTCCCTCCCGCATAAGTAGGATTCGCCGACCAAGGCATACCCTCACTGTTCCCGACGACGCCACTACCCTCCTCCAGGAGAGCAGTAAGGCCACTAGTACTCTCAGACGACAACACAATCACAAGCTCAGACATCCGTCCTTCCGTCCTCGCCGCCGAGGCCCGTCGCGACGTCCCGCACCATCACCGTGCCCGCCCCGACCCTTGCTCGAGCCAGCCCGCGCAGCTGAGCCTATAGTTTTAAATTCGCCCCTAAACACCAATAATAATACCGATCCAGCCTGTCCCTTGCTGCCCTCTTCCAGCGACGCCCTGAGCCGAGGTCCGAACCCCGCAGGGGGTTACCCTTAGCGCTGTCGCTTAGTTTTTAAGTTATTGTTTGCCTTGGCTGGAGGCCTTAATTCGAGGCATCCACAGGAAAGTCCGGTTAAGCAGTAGCCATCCTCATAAAGGATGAACTGCGAGATGCCATTTAAAAAAAAAAAAAAAAAAATCTAAAAAATATTTGTTGACAGCCTGTGTTGTCCCACTGCAGGATAAAAAAATGGAAGGAACGGAGGTCATTATTTTATTTTATTGCAGAATGCTGAAAAATAATTTTTACTAACAGCATACTGCTGGAGTTAAACCTCCCTTATCTGCAAGAGCCTTTGCACAACCGAATATTGTGACACTGGTTTTATGCACTAACTCTACCGGGTTTATTTATAAACGATGCTTAAAGTTAAATAATGATTAGCGACTATACATTTTTGAAGAGACGTCTCTTAACTTTAAGCAACGTTTATAAATAAAGGGGTATATTATATGGATACTTTATTGACTTTCTGCAGAGAACCTCTAATTATTACTGTACAAGAATACAGCCACGTTTTTTTTTTTGTTATTCTGCTAAAAGAATAGCTCGCATTTCTTCAACTTATTTTTCCACGTATACGAGAAAGTGTGAGAAAACATAAAACCCCACAATTAATAATACAGACGATTATGAAAGTAGAGAGAATTAGACATCATAAATTTGCCGACTGCATCCACTTTCCTTGCCCAGTATAACTCTGTCTGTCTGTATGTTACCTTTTCACGCCTAAACCACTAAAAGGATTTCGATAAAATTTGGCAGAGAGATAGATTGCATCCCGGGGAAGGACATAAGATAGTTTTTATCGACATACCTCTAGAAGCTAGTATTACATAAGAACAAAATCTGCGATAACCCTGCTGGTGCAGCGTTTGATACGAATCGCTATCTGTAGAATAGTGACACTGTAGTGATCGTATCAGGGTTTAGGGTTAACATCATGATCTGTGAAATAATTAGCGATTACCTCCTACATGAGCTCTGTGAAATAATAGTACTTCAAACTGAAGTATATCTTTTGTGTCTGCATAAATTACTAGCTTCCGCCCACGGCTTCGCCCGCGAGGTATGTCGATACTATCCTATGTCCTTCCTCGGAATGCAATCTATCCCTCTGCCAAATTTTATCGAAATCCGTTCGGTGGTTTAGGCGTGAAAAGGTGACAGACAGACAGAGTTACTTTCGAATTTATAATATTAGTATGGATTAGCGTGGAATGATTTCTTGGCTGAAAACCGTAACGAAGATGAAATAAGATGTCATGATAGTGTATTACTGTAAACTGTAAAGATAGTGTAAACTTGGTGGATCTGGATTTAACTTCAAGAATATTCCCAGAGTTGCCACTGACAAGCGGCACCGGCGGCAGTGACATGTGTGGTGGCATCCTGAAAAAGGAAAAAAAAATCTTGCCTATTATTGTGCCACTGCTATAGCTTATTATTGCCTCCCACGAGCAATGATCACCGCGCTTGATCAAGACGCATTGGCAATTTCAGATTGATATTAACGTCCAGGTTTTTCCAATGCTTTCCTTCACCAATGACAGTGATGTCCAATTAACCGAAGAAAACCAAAATTGATCCTTGGTTATTTTATCAGACCTAGTTGAGTCTGCTAAAATACCCAATGAAACTGAATGCGATCAACAGTGTCAATATTCCACAACAATTTCGACACTGACAGCTCTTGAACGCGTTCAGTTTCATTGGTGAAATTCGCCTTATGTCTCATAATTATGACGATTGTCACAGTCTTAACTACGTCAGCAAATACCCTCATATACATAATACACCATCACAACCAAATACATAAAACGCCCGGTTTACGCCGCGGGGCGCCACATGACAGCTGATACCTATCTCTCGTTAGCTCTTGATTATTGACACTATAAAGAGACATCTCGACAGGGTTGTCAGCTTGTGTAAGCGTTTTTAATAATTGGTCAAGGGTTTTCTTTCTATAAAAGTCATTCGATGGCTAGCTTAATTTGAATTATGTTTTAAAAACGTAAACATAGCGGATTTGCGAAGCAAGCTGGACTAAACTTTTTTTCGTATGTAACCGTGTTAAACTTTCATTTGGAGCTGTACGAATTGGTAGCAACCCTGAACTGCAGTGTTGCAATAATAACAGTTCGTGCGAATCGTACGAATTTGTCGTCACGAATTCACGATCGTCCGTTAGATGCAGATCTTCTGGGAACTGATTTGTAACACGTCAGAAGTGCTGGGTTTCCTCGAAAAGACTCACTTTAACAGGTTATGGTTGAAAATTAAACGTTAATTTTGTGCTTGATATGTATAGAAGTAGTAACTTAACTAAAAGCTTTTTTATTGATGATGAATCTTTGACTGGCTCGTTAGCCAGTACCCCATGATACGTTTATCATGGGGTTTAATAATCTGCACATTAGTGATGATACTCAAATGTGGACAGTCAGTCCTGCTACATTGATGACTGGCTAATATTTTGACCATGAAAAGAGCTCTATTCATAATAAAGAGCAGTGGTTGCCCAGTGGTAACGAACAGCTTACGAGTTGTAGGTCGTAGGTTCGAACCCAGACAGCCGCTTTACTTCGTGTAAATTATTTCATCACCACTGTACTCAAAACGGGGAAGGAAAACATCGTGAGGAAACCGGCATGTCCTAGAACCAAAAATTCGAAGACTTGTGACATATACAAACACGCGCTTGGCCCGCGAGGTAGATTACGGCCCACTCCATCTCACAGAGAGGAAGATTGTGTCCCAGCAGTGGGAACATTACAGATTATAGCTATTGTTATGCAGTCATTACTGAAATGAAGAAACAAAAAAGAATAAATAAATTAAGATTTATTCGGCAGACCAAGTTGATAAAGCTGTAGGAAAACTGCTACTTTATTACCGAACACAGAAAACCAACACCCCAAGAGTCCAACAAGCAATCACTTACATGCCGAGACTTAACTGGCTTTCGACGCCAGTTAAAATAGTAACGGTTTGCAGTGTCGGTTATGCACATAGTCACGATCGGGAACCATTCAGTCGAATTACTGTTATGGTTTCAGCTGAGAGTAAAATTATGGTTGGCTATGATCCGACAAGCTCTGAATGTAGATACTTTCACTGGTCTTTGCATAGAGCCGCTGGTCAAAATGGGTACCTACATGGACTTATTAAAAATGGATTCCGCACCACGCATTTCGAAAGTGAAGCACAGTAAGTATGCCGGGACCGCTTGTACAAACACGGCTCACGCTCACATTTACATTATAGTATGCCGACCGGCCGCCATTACGTGACATGACAGCGTCAATCGTCAGTCACGCACACATAGATCGGTACGGTGCTTCACTTTCAATATGCGTGGCGCGGAGTACTCTTTTTTTATAAGTCTATGGGTACCTATTACGGTTTTGTGGTTTAGGTTCAGGAGGTATAATTGTAGATTTTTCTGTTAACATTAAAAATAGAAATGCACTTTTGAGTGACGAAGAAGTTGCATAGGAAATATAAATAATTATATGTTATTAGTATAGATTACTAATACACACATCAAAAGTGTCTAGGGATCAAGCATTTTTATGCGGATTTCTTGAGATTGAGATGTGGCTTTGTAATAAATTTATGATTTTATAAATTTATATGGATCCTTTTTGGTGCATTTCATAATTTGAATCAGGAACTGTGAATCAAATTCGAGTAAAAGATGAAAATCAGCTGTCAATATTTTCCCTATAAAAACATACAACGCATTGAAGACATTATTAGTGCTACTGTTTCCCTACTACTGATTAAAACCAACGTTATTATGGAGCGGCGACGTCATTTAAGCAGGGAAGAAATGCTCAGAGCCGTGGGAATGATAGAAGCTGGTTCCCGGCAACGTACTGTGGCTTTAGCTCTGAATACAAGTCAGAGTGTTATCAGTCGACTTTGGACACGTTACCGAAGCACTGGTACCGTGGCTGAGCGCCATGGAGGACGGTATCGCTGCACCACACGGAGACAAGACCGATACATTCAAATCTTAACTCGAAGAACTCCAACAATAACCGCCATGATGTTAGCCGTGAGGCTTCATCACTCTTCAGGGAACTTAATTAGCGACCAAACAGTCAGAAACCGCTTGCATGAAGTGAACCTTCATTCCCGAAGACCGCTACGGGTACCACCTATAGCAATGCACAATCGTAGGATTCGATATCAATGGGCTCTTGAACACAGAAATTGGGCAGAAGAACAATGGCGTTTCGTGTGCTTTTCTGATGAGTCTCGTTTTGGTATGAGACCGGATACAAGACGTATACGACACTGGAGAACCCCTGGACGCCAACAGCGATTAAAATCCTGCCAGGAAGTCCATCCTTATAGTGGTGGAACCATCATGGTATGGGCGGGTATTTGGATCGGCGGAAGAACTGAGTTGATTTGGATCAGAGGCAACCTCAACGCTCAAATTTATGCTGAGACGATTGTATCAGACGTCATCGTTCCTCTACAAGTGCAAATCGGTCCCTTATTTCTGTTAATGCATGATAATGCACGACCGCACACCGCAAGAGTTGTAAGACAGACTCTCGCCGCAGCTAACATCAATGTCCTGCCCTGGCCTGCTCAGTCGCCAGACTTGAACCCGATTGAGCATGCATGGGATATGCTACAGAGAAGAGCTCTGCCGAATATGGAGGGTATCCAGTCGCAAGAAGACCTTTTTTTGTTGTTGCAACGAACATGGGCGGCCATTCCACAGCGTGATTTGGATGAACTCATTTTGAGTATGCCAAACCGATGTTCTTGTGTTGTTAGTGTTCGCGGTAGAAACACGGATTATTAATTGTTTAAGTTACCCAATAAAATTTTAAAGAAAACTGTTATTTCAGTCTTTTTTTCGAACTTTTGTGTTAGTGGTTCAAATGTCAAAAATCCCTTTATTAGGAAAATGGCAAATTTCTTTATTAATGCAAAGGTGACTTGGTTTATCGTTACTGTGACAAACGAAAACACTTTATTTGATGAATCCTTAAAGAAAATTTTAATTAATATCAATCAGGAGAAAAGTTATTGCAAAAATATATGTTGATCCCTAGACACTTTTGATGTGTGTATTATAGAGGTATTAGGATTAGGGGGGATTTGTGAGTTTGTATGTAGGGGGTAATCTACAGAACTACTGATCCGATTCAGAAAATTATTTTACTAATGAGAAGCTACAATATTGCCGAGTCATAGGATATAATTATTTTATGGTCATCATCTGCCTAGCCTTTTTCCCAACTATGTTGGGGTCGGCTTCCAGTCTAACCGGATTCTGCTGAATACCAGTATTTTCCATGGAGCGACTGCCTACCTGACCTCCACAACCCAGCTACTGGGTAATACGATACCCCTTGGTAAGACTGGTTGTCAGACTTTCGAGCTCTTGACTACCCGTAACGACTGTCAAAGATCCACGAATGATAACTAGGACCAACGGCTTAACGTGCTTTCCGAGGTACGGAGGGGTCTCGGTATGTAAAGATGGTCACCCATCCACAGATTAACCACGGCAAGCGTAGCTTAAGCTGACCGATCGACCTGTGCGGCTGTTATTATTTAGCCACGGGCCCCTCATAATTATTATATAATTATTTTATGGTAAAACATAAAATTTCATGCGGTGCAAACCGCGGGAAGAAGCTAGTTGTCAATAGAGAGGGTCAGCAGCGGCCTCTTGTCTGCTAATAACAACAAACTGCTATTACCAAAGAAATTTGAAGAAAGGCTATTACTAATGCATCTGCAGCGAAAAGAAATTCTGTATTTATTGTACCAGTCGGTGATCTAGTAAACAATGGACTTTTGTGGGTTGAAAATACCCTTTGAATTCAGTTTACTTATGCCTCCGGTATATTCTGTAATATCTCTGTGAAGATGTAGGTGATCATCTGACGCTAGAGCACATTGACAGCTCACTTCAAACTCACTTCCCCTTCACGCACGGTGAGATTTTTACAGAATAGCACCACAGATTCAAACTTCCTCAACAGTAGTTGAGTAAACGAGGCTCGAGATCCTGATGTAAATGAGGCTCGAAGCAACGGAACCCGCCAAGACCCTTAAAATTGGAAAGTTTTTCTAAACACACTCGCGTCGCCGCCGCCAACTAAAAATACAAAACTGTTAATATTATTGGAAGCTCCTCCAGAACTAATATTTGTCCTTTACTCATTCTTCATCTACGTCCCCTTACCGGAAACCGTACTTTAAAAAACAAACCATCCTGTCTCACCCAAACTACTTTTTCTTTGCACTTTCTAATATTTAAACCAATATTTAATTTATTTTTCCTTAATTGGAACAATGCTTCTTGAAAATGCCGCTTTCAAATTAAGTTGATCCAAAAATGGTCGTCTGGTTTCGACGTCTGTGCTTACCCAATTTACTTAAGTAATATCTTCACGCCTGCTCCCTTCCGGGGAAGACAGGGAAGGGAACTAATTAGAACGTCTCTAATTTAATGAGAATATACCTACGTTAAGAGATGCACTTTAATTAAAGTTATGTTGATTCGTTCCCACGTTTGAATGCGTTAATTTGATGGTGTGTTTGAACGGCTATAGCTGCTGGAGCGAGTTGATTTTCCAGTCGAATTTATTTGACAATTAAGTTGCGTGCAGTGTGCATGACTGTAATAAACGTTTAATTTTGACAGTTGATACCTTATTAAAACAGCACATAAGATTTATTCTCGTGCATTTTCCCAACACCTAAAATGTTGCATGTCCATTTACTAAGTTTATATAATGGCTTCGGGTTACGTAATACGGGAAGCTTATTAAAGTTGAACAAAATAAACATTATCGGCTTCTAAAGCTGTGAAAGTCCACCGAAGAAAGTTAATCGACATTTAAGCACGCACTTAACGTCGATAACTTAGCGATTTACCCACTTGACGACGAAATAACATAAATCTGTGCTTACAAACTTACACTAGAATTTCCAAGGTTTCAAGTTGCATTTACTAACTTTATTTAATTTGCTCATTTTATTCAGATTTAGATCAAACTTAGGTCACGCAGAAATAAATTACTACCATTTAAAAATTCATGTGTAAAAACACACCTTTCAAAACAGTGATTTGTAATGCAATTTTAAGTCCTTGCATTGCCTGCAGCTTTAGCATTTAGTTTTAATTTATAATCATTTATTATTACAAAGTGTCCATAACGTTTGAATGTACTTATGAGTGCTGGAATACAATACAATTAAGATAAAATCATACAGGCTTGGTTCTTATGTAAATTAATTTATAGAGCCTTCACTTTGAAAGTCCCTGCATGCTCAGGTACTAAATGGCAATATTTCCATAATTATTATTACTGAATGTTCAAGAGAATATTATTCTTTATCTAGGCCTAAAAATAAACCAAGAGGTCATATTAATCACAATCATAAATAAAAATAAAAAAAATATATATAGCGATATTTATTTATGGGATACCTAAAGAAGCCATAAAAATATGGTTTAGAAAAGCCGTTTTAACATTTATTCTAAGCCTGCTGTGTGGGAAAATCATTACAGTTTAACCTATAACCCAATCATAAAATAAAGCACACGCAACAGTTTTACGCAGGCATAAATTGCCAAACTACTAAAATCAAATAGGTACTTACTACTATTTAATCGTACCTACCTTGGTAATGTCGTAATTAGCTGCTGTGTGGAACACTAAAATAAGAATTATGAATCTATTAATAAAACAATATTGTATCGATACTCAAAATCACCATACGTATCTGATTTTAGAAGCATCTGCATCGTCACCGAAAACAAGCTCCATTTTATTCTGAAAAGTCACATTACTATATATTATTTACTTACATCAGCCCAGACAGCCTAGCCCAATAACATGACTAGAATTATCAATAATATAAATATTGTCATAATCGCAAATATCGTATTGTATGTAACACAGTAGGACATAACTGCCATTACAAACACTCACGCAAAAAGGGCACGATCATATCGTGGCTTAGTAACTGGATATCCAGTGCACTAGCCTCCGTCCAAACAAAGCACCAACACCAAGTAACCTCGTTTAAACAGAGCATCAAAAATCAACGAAGGTACAGTCGCATCAAAATACATTCGTTGATAAGTGCACGACTACCCACGCGCTGTCAACTTTTTGTATTTTGACAGCAAAGTACACGATCACAGCATGATACAGAAAGCTTTTGTAAATAAACACGTTTTTTAACATGAGTGTGTAGGTACTGTGATGTGAATGAGTTACTTTGAGCGAGTTGGAAAAAAAGAGGAAACGGTTAATATGATATTTATGAAAGATTTGTTGAATAATTGACTTGTGTGATGTGAGAATATCTCAATCACATCAGATGGGCGAGTCAACTCTCGTAATTTTAAGAACGTTCACAGTCTGATCTCAGTTCCAATCTGTCAAAAATACCTCTAATTTCCCTACATTTTTGACAAGTTTTTGACATAGATTGTCGTTGAGATGAGATTGCGACTAGATTTTGAACGTTTTTAATTAAGGGAGTTGGCCTTCTAAATGTTAAAATAGAACAGAGTATGCATGTTATGAAAGAGGAAACTCTGTGAGTTTCTATAAAAATTTAAAATGCCCGCCAAGTTTTTTTCGAGCCAGGAATGAGCCAGCTTTCTGTTTAGCGTTAGAGAAATGTTATCAAAAGGGATAGCGACATTAGCCTCCTGTACATGGTGACATATCAACGCGCAACGCGTTACCATGGACCCGGATTCAGTATTAAAACAGAAGAAGAACTAGCAGGGGATCCAGGGGGAGGGGGATCAGACCGGAATAACTCGTCTAAACCGCCCTGCGTTGAAATTGTTCGTCGGTTATCATAAACAAAACATTTTAAGCGCGTAAATATTGCACTTTTCTATGAATAACATAATCAGCCTATAATGTTCCCACCTCTGGGACACAGGCCTCCTCTCTGTGAGAGGGAGTGGGCCGTAGTTAATCTAGCAAGTGGGCCTATTTCAATGAAAGAGCAGATTTTTTTTTTTAAACTGACAAAAAAAAATATCTTGTGGTCTGGAATTATGAGCTGAATTCGTGGTTTCAGTTTGCGCATCGATGTCTGCCAACCTATATTTATACTCCTAAGAACCACATTTTTCAATCGCCAATCATTTAACCAAACATGGCAATTTTCGCATACCTTTCTCCACCATTCTCACCAACAATCCACAAACTTGATTCAATATTTCATTGCTATAATTTCAATAAAATTAATATGGACTGATTGTTATCTCAACAGCAAGCAAACCAGCTGTTCCTAGCTAGTTAAGAAATCCACCATTTCACAAAGATGTTTCGATAAGAAGACCTTGTTTAGCCTAAGTTATTGCTTGTCACTTGAAGTTATCTCACCATCTAATGCCGTAAACATGGAGATTATGACATTCACGGTGTTGTATTCATTTTGTTGGTTTAGGTTAGGTATAGAATAAGCTTATTATGACATTATCGTTACCGGTTCTCGGCTAGTGGCTAGTTCTTCTCCATAGGAATTACGATTGAATCGGGCAGCTTCCTCAACTCTCTGACTTGCCGACCGACTTTCTTGAGAAAAATAGTAGAATACCTGTAAATGATTTAAGTCAAATAAATGGCAAACTACCGTGTGCAAAAAATTTACAGAATATTTTGAGTTGGCCCATGGGATCAATATTTGTGAGGTTAGCTACACTTGCAGCGGTCAGTAGTTGGATTACCACTGATCATTCTTTACACAGTGAGAGCAGTGAGGGCCCAGTGGTATCGGCCGCGACTTAGGAGTTGTATTGGGTTTGAACCCAGACAGGCGCTTTACTTTGTGAAAATTATTTAATCACCACTGCTCTCAAAACAGTGAAGGAAAACATCGCGAACATATAGCTTTTTAAACCTAACCTAATAGAAACACACAAAGGAACCTACCTAACCTAATTAAAACATTCAAAATAACCGAAAAATATTAAAAGACAACAATACACGTGGCGCCATCTATTATTACAATAACTTTATTGTTGTTTTCCCCGTGAACAGCACTTTTTTTAGGGATGAGAGGTACCCGTGTCCGTTTCTGTACACCTGACAACTTATATGCAAAATTTCAGGATGATCAGTTCAGTGGTTTAGGCGTGAAATGGTAACAAACAAAGAAACTTACTTTCTGTATCTTTCTGTATCTGTGATATTAGTTAGGAAGAACTGAACTGAACTGAACTGCTGGAAACTGACCCCAACATAGTTGGGAAAAAGCTAGTCACAAGCCCATTATAATTGACTGGTTGACATTGCACGTAGATTATGTATATGTATGTATATATTTAAGTGTTATTATTTTAATGGCTGGATATGACTCACGGTTATATGTTGACTGTTTTTTTTAATTAAAATCTCCTTTCGTACTGAGATGGAACGAGCATTGCTCGCCGTATGATGGCTGTTAGATTCAGAGTGTTAATTCTAGTCTCTCTCACCATGTAATTTGTTAACCGTTAATCCCAACGGCAAGTTAATTAAAGTTGACAAGAATCCTATTCCTAACTAATATTATAAATGCGAAAGTAAGTTTGTTTGTTTGTTCATCACCACTGCTCTCAAAACGGTGAAGGAAAACATCGTGAGGAAACAGGAATGTCCTAGAGCTAAAAATTCGAAGACATGTCACATCTACCAACCCGCACTGTGCCCGCGTGGTCAATGACAGCCCACTCCCTCTCACAGAGAGGAGACCTGTGTCCTGTGTCCCAGCAGTGGACAAATTATAGCCTGATTATGTAGATGCTGTCTGACGCTGATTTTCTAATGAACGGTTAGGGACAAGTGACGGGGAGTATTCATAGGTCAACCGCGGCAAACGTGGCTACGCCGCCGTACGGCATTTCTAACAAACATTCAAGCCCTTGTTTTTCGAAACAAATGAACCGATTTTAATGAAACATCACACGACTAAGCAGGATGCAAACGTCTAAAATGTTGCTTAAGAACATTTTCGAAATGTCTTATTTAAAAAAAGATAACTGGAAATCTCTGTTTCTATGTAAAATTTAAAATCAGTCTAATATGGCTGTAACACTAATATGGCTGTAACACTAATATGGCTGTAACACTAATATGGCTGTAACACTATTTTTCGAAAATGTTCTTAAGTAACTTTTTAGACCTTTTTATCCTGCTTATGCGAACGTTTCATTAAAATCGGTTCATTCATTTCGAAAAACAAGGGCTTGAAAGTTTGTTTGAAATGCCGTACGTCTTAAACGCTCTTAACCTGATCGATCGACCGGTTCGGCTGTTATTAATTAGTCACAAGCCCCTCCGCACATGACTCTGAATCCACAAAAAAAATCTGCTGTTTCATACAAAAATACAATACCTACACGACCAAAATTTATGGACAGCAGAGTTTTTTTTTATTACCATCCAATTTTTAAACGCTGGTGGGTCTAACTTGTACTGAATTCATCGTAACAGTTAGCGCGTCAATGCTGGCCCATTAAAATCTGTTTCAAGCCACTATTACAAACCGATATTTTACGATACAGTCAAGTTAACCAGGAACTTCTCAAGTATAAACATCTATTTACCGGTTCGTCAGTAGAGATCTTAGCAATTTAACCGGCCCGTTAACTTGATGAACCACAGTTCTGCAGTTTAACGTTCAGTTTAACTTAAAGGGATAAGAGAATAAACTGTATTCTTGTGTTGGGTATAAAACTCTCGTAAAACGTTACGGTTTAGAACGAAAGGGTTAAAGTGTTGAAGTTTAATATTAATTAGTTAGGCTGTGTGGTCTTGAATTGAAATAGACCACCCTTTAACTACTTGGGTATTATGGAAATGTGATTTTCCCAAACACCACCTCTCCCTCTCTCTCTTCTTCATCTTTGAATCTTCAAAGAACGCCGATTCCACCAAAATCAAAATCAAAAGTCATTTATTCAAATTAGGCTGAGAATCGATCATCACTTTTCGAACGTCAAAATTACATAAGATAGTCCCCCAAAACGCCCACCCTTCACTACTTCCTAGTGCTTTCGCTGGGGAGAAGAGGCGCAACAAACTCCCCAGCAGCACAGCTGTCTGTTCAGTTAGAAAATACTTGATTGTATACAATACTATGTTACGTAAAGTAATTAAGAGCGTTTACGACGTACGGCATTTCATACAAATTTTCAAGCCCTTGTTTTTCGAAATGAATGAATCGATTTTAATGAACCTTCGTACGCATAAGCAGGATACAAAGGTCTAAAAAGTTAGTAAAGAACCTTCTCGAAACGTCTTATTTTAAAAAAGATAACTGGAAATCTCTGTTTCTATGGAAAATTTAAAATCGGTCTAATTTGGCTGTAACACAATTTTTCTAAATTGCTCTTAACATTTTAGACCTTTGTATCGTGCTTATGCGTACGAAGTTTCATTAAAATCGGTTCATCTATTTCGAAAAACAAGAGCTTGAAAGTTTATATGAAATGCCGTACGTCGTAAATGCTCTTAACAACACCGAATGCTATCATAAGGTTAATTAGCTTAGTTTGGAACTCCTCACTGTTTCCTAGTTCTTATTCTTTCTCCTGGCTATTTATTATACCAAATTTATTTGGGGTCAGCCCTCCTCGTACTTCTGCGCCACACCGTACCACACCCTAATTGACAATCTATCATTCATCATCCATTGCTTTATATGTTCGAAAATATTGTCTGGTAAACAAAGTAAATTACGCAATGAATGTTGTTGAACTGTCAAAATTAAAGCGATTGCCAATGATAGTGTGCTACGTAATGACCCCGCTGTTTTGGATTTAAAATGCTATTAACAATAGGCCAATTTCGCTGTTAAATTAAAACGTGCCTACTAATGTCTAGCAAATCTAAATTGTCACCGCACAAACAGACAACATTATTATCATAACTTCTAAAATACACACAGACGCAACTAAATATTCGTCTACCCTCTAATAAAGAATACATAATCGCTACAACATCAGATACCTCATGATTTCCATAAGCAATTGTTGTCGGCGCAGTGCCGAACGCAGATTCATAAATCTTTACCGCTCTATAGATCTGTAGATCATTGAGACAGCGAGTGATCTATGGTCGTTCGGGGATTTCTATCTGTCAAAAAGTATAGAGTATCTCGGTGCTTGTGGTCGAAATGAGGTAAGCAGTACTATGTAGTGAGTTTACTGACATAGTTTCAGGTCAAGTGTAGCAATTGTGCAGAGGATATAAAATACATTTATCTAGATCCTGTACCGACCTTAATGAAAGGGTTATCACATACCTCATAATCAGCCTATAATGTTCCCACTGCTGGGGCACAGGTCTCCTCTCTTTGAGAGGGAGTGGGCCGTAATCTACTACGCGGGTTGGTTGATGTCACATGTCTTCGAATTTTTGGTCCTAGGACATGGCAGTTTCCTCATGATGTTTTCCTTCACCGTTTTGAGAGCAGTTATGATGAAACTTTTTACACAAAGTAAAAGGGGACGAATCTTTTAAAAGGTTTCAAGCAAGGTATGGCAAAATTTTGCTACTTAAAACCTGGTTTGTCTGAATGCGGAGCACCCCTCCTAATTCTTAAACTTCTTAGAGAAATAGTAAACTGGATAATACAGAATACTGATGCAATTTTTCTTTGTTGTTTAGTTATCAGTACGGTAGCGGAAACTCGTCTGCGTTTGTGAGTTATAGATGATATTAAACTAATGAAAACCAATATAATAATACCCAATAACATAAGGGAAATGGTCTATTGTCATAGCATTACTCACTTGTAATTATAATCGAGCAACTCTTATATTTTTAAATAAAACATTGTGTACCTTTGTCAATCTTCATTGACTCAATAAGTTTGTACGGATCCTCTCCTAACATTTAAAAACTATTAGGAAACCGTTAGGTTTCATGCTGCAACCTGGCATCAGAGTAATGTCTGTCCCCCAAAATAAAGAATACATGCAAGTCTGACAACACCACTACCCATGCTAATTAAAAAGCTGACAAAATCATTGTTACCTAAGTACCTACTACCAAAAATAAACGAACAGACTAAGTATCAAAAAGATCCATAAAAGAAAAGTTAATCAACATTGTTCATCAACAACACAAAACCCCATCACATCTCTATCAACATCAACTTCATTAATACATCAAAACATAAACAAAGCGTACATCTAATGAGACCATCATTACCCATCATACCATTTACCCATCATACCATATAAATAAACATAACATCCTCTATGATGATACATTCTCAGACATCATCACGGCAGTACCAGCACAAGTGACTAATATGGTAATCTAGTCGTTAATTGGACCAATTAATTGTATAGACGTTAATGAAGCACGACCTGTGGTGTAAAACAAGTTATGGAATGGGATTATGGGGTTTATCATTTTTATATGAATAATGAAATACGACAAGAAAAGTAAAACATAAAACGTCTGGACTTTAAAAGAGACTTTGGCCTCTGAATTCTTCTTATAACTTAGGACTAAGGTCTGACTTGGTTAGTTCTCATGTAGGTACGAATTATTTAGTACCTACTAAACATATTATGGACTTTCTGGTGAACTATGGGAAAAATAATTTCCCATAGTCCACCTAGGTGAAATAACCGGGTGGACCATGGTCAATACACGGAAACTTTGACTCCATCAAGCTTATTTAATTAATTTTATGGCTTGTAAAAGTGATTCCGATATCCGTTTTACAGAATTAACCATTTTATTTCAAAAGATGACTTGATCAATACAAAGATTATTTTGTAGTACTTACGTAATGTTGTTTTTTAACATCGTAAGGAAATTGAGTGTAAAAAATACAACAGACCTATCTGTTCTTATATGTAGTCGGTATGTTTATATCTGTTTAATATCCATACAAGCACGGAGAATCATTCGCCATGCTTTAATGATTGATTTGAATCGGTAGATCTACAGTTGCTTAATAACACCATAAATTATTTTTCTAGGAATCTAAAAATAGCTATTGCTGAACTATTAAAACCTACATTTATGAACTCGACATCTTTTAGGTCAATCTTTAAATATATTTCCTACTTTATTTATAGGTATAAGTAGATATTGTCGTGCCGAACCCAAATAAATTGGGACAACGGCAAGATAATGATGATATATGTACGTATTTATTTATAAACCATTTGAATCTCAGATCAGTAAAAGTGAAAATATAATTGAACAGCTCGTTGTTAGGGTTAATGGAGGAACACCAAAGGAAAGACTGTTCTAAGGATTTCAATAATACGTTTATTAATCCTTTTATTTATATATTGGAAGGTGTGTTTACTAATATTATGTGAGACGTGTGATCCCACACAAGGCTAATAGAGTAGTAGAGTCACTATGCGAAAGTAAGGATTTCGGTCAAGTGCTAAGGGCGGGCACGGATACATAAATAATATTTATGAGTTAGAATGAGACAGACGATAGTGTTGAAGTAGCATCGATTTGTTTTTGCGATACTCCAACACGCCCCCTCAAAAATAAATCCTTTTCTTTTTAATTACGATAAAAGATTTTAAACATCTTTATACAATTACAAAATCACACACCTCCAATTTATCTCTCTCACTGGGAATACAATCATCATGGTCCAACATTTGTTGCGCAGGATTAGGGAAACCCAGAAAAACCTAATCAAACCATTATTAATCAATTTATCCATTTTAACTGGATACTATTAATGTTATTCATCTACTTATTATAACCAAGCTCTTATAATTAACATATCCTTAACATTTTATTTATCCACGTTGAATATAATTACAACGTCACCCCGAGTTTCATTCTCATCTCGGTGAAACGCACCGCGGGTAATGATTTTGTCAGGATATCAGCCAGCTGGTTATCTGTAGGAACATAAACCATTTTAATCACATTTTTCTCAACCTGTTCTCTAGAAAAATGATACTTAATATCAATGTGTTTAGATCGTTTGTGACTTGTAGGATTATTTGCGATGCTTATGCATCCATTATTATCCTCATAAATACAAATAGAATCTGGTATCTCAATGCCAATACTTGTTACTAATGACTTTAACCACAGAGTTTCTTTTACTGCTTCATATAGAGCCATGTACTCTGCTTCAGTGGATGATGTTGCCACTGTATGCTGCCTTTTTGTTTGCCAGCATATTGTGCATTGATCAAATAATTTAAACAAATAACCCGTAGTACTTTTTCTATCTATTGTATTACTACCCCAGTCAGAATCAACAAAGCCACTAAGAATATTTTTGTAATCATTTCGTGTAAATGTTAACTTGAGATTTATAGTGCCCTTTAAATAACGCAAGACCCTTTTTAAGTGTGACCATAATGAATGGTTGTTTTTGCTTGCATATCGACTCAAGATGTTAACAGAAAAACTTAGGTCAGGTCGAGTGCACAGCATGATATACATCAAACACCCGATAAGATTTCTACAAGGGGCACTTGATAATTCACACGAATTTAATGCTTCGTAATCTAGTTTACTTTCAAGGGGTGTAGTGACAGAATTACAGTCGCTCATGTTAAACTTCTCAAGAACTGTTTTTATGTACATTTCCTGATCCAAAGTAACTTTGTTTTCTGACTTGGTTATTTTGATTCCCAGAAAACATTTGATTTCTTTTAAGTCTACCATTTTAAAAGTGTTCATTATGTATGTTTTAAAACTGTTCATAGTATTTATATCTGCGGTTGATATCACAAGATCGTCAACATAAAGTAATACATAAATATTCTTTAAAACATGACCTGCATTAAAAATGTAAATGCCACCGGTCCGCTGATGAGTATTGAAAACCCCTTTTTATCAAAGCTTGCTCAAACATTTGGAACCAACAGCGTGCAGACTGTTTCAATCCATATAATGACTTATTTAATTTGCAAACCATATTGCTTCCAGCCGGGATACCCTCGGGAATTTCCATATAGATTTCCTCTTTCAGTTTCCCATTCAAAAATGCTGTTTTTACATCCATATGGTGGACCAGCAAATTAAATTGATTCGCTAAAGCTAATATTAGTCTAAAACTTGCAATCCTTGCAACAGGTGCAAACGTTTCGTTATAATCAATCAAATATTTCTGACTAAAACCACGAGCTACTAATCTCGCTTTATACTTCAAGGGTTTTCCAAACTCATCATTTTTAACTGTAAATACCCACTTACAATCGATAATATTTCTATTATCTGGCTTTGGTACTAAAGTCCACGTATCATTTTCAATAAGTGATTTGATTTCCTCTTTGATAGCATTTTCCCATAGATGCTTATCATCCCTGGTTTTAATTTCTGTATAGGATTGAGGAATTTGAAATATCAAAGATTCTGCACACAACAAGTAGTTGTCATAAATACTGTCCTCATCATTTTCATTATAAGAAACAGTTGGCATGTTTTGGACCCTATTACTTCGTCTCAAATTATGTGATGTATCATTGTTTTGAAATAAAGTTAACTCATTTTCATTGTGATATGAAGACCGGTTTAAGCGCTCCCTTGTTTCATGAACATCTTTATTAGCAGGTATTTCATCCGTTTGTTTACTCATACAATCTGATTGATCCTTATGAGATCCACACCTCTTTTGAAAAGGGTGTACAGAGTCAAAGTTGTCAACAACAGAGTTATTGCTATTTCTAGCCATAATCCGTTCGGGCTCAAATTGCACTGGCCTATTTGATAAGAATTTAATCTCATCCATTTCCACATCTCTTACAAAGTTGTCAACAACAGAGTTATTGCTATTTCTAGCCATAATCCGTCCGGGCGCAGGTTGCACTGGCCTATTTGATAAGAAATTAATCTCATCCATTACGACTTCTCTGACAGGGTTGTCGGCAACAGAGTTATTGCTATTTCTAGCCATAATCCGTTCGGGCGCAGGTTGCACTGGCCTATTTGATAAGAAATTAATCTCATCCATTACGACATCTCTGACTCTCACAAACTTTTCATTTACCACATCCCACACCTTATAACCGTTTGGTTCATAACCAACGAAAATTCCCTTTAATGATTTCTTGTCAAATTTCGTTTTTTTACTTTTATTAACAAAATAAACAGTTGAACCAAAAACTTTTAAATACTTTAGTTGTGGCTTAGTATTATGCCATAACTCATAAGGTGTTTTATCCAACCACAGTGCTTTCGTGGGGCTGATATTTATTAAATAAGTAGCAGTTAACACAGCCTCACCCCAGAACGATTGATTTAATTTAGACCCTTGTACCATTGTACGACTTCGTTCTGTTATTGTTCTTATCATACGTTCGGCAATACCATTCAAAGCCGGAGTATGTGGCACTGTTAAGTGGTAGCTAATACCTTTCCGCGCACAGAACTCTTTCATTTCATTAGACACAAATTCCCCTCCATTATCACAATATAAGTTAACAATTCTCAAACAAAAACGTGCTTCACTTTTTGCTACATAATCCCGAAACGTAACAAAAACATCTGATTTACGAGCTAACAAATAGGTAGCACAATAATGAGTGTATTCATCCACAAAAATCACAAAATAATTTTTGCCATCAATAGACGAAGGAGTTATAGGACCACAAACATCTGTGTGCACTTTAAATAGAGGTCGTTTTAAATCTTTTGTTTTCGATTTGTTAAATGGCAGGCATGCTTGTTTACCATAAATACAAGCCTCACACAATTTATCATTTGGCACAATATTATCAATTTTATCAATATCAGAAAATAATTTCTTTCTTTTTATTTCCATAAATTTTGATTTGCCTATATGGCCTAATCTCTGATGCCATAATTCATAATTATTATTTACGACTCTATTTAATGAGCACTCGCTATTTAAAGCATGTTTAGAAAGCAGAAAGTTAATGCCGATTAGATTGTTCAAAGACTCACCCTTTATTACCGGCTTACCATCGTTGTACACAACAACACTACCGTTTTTATCAAAAACGACAGTCATTCCCGCATTCTGCATTTTATTTACCGATAGCAGGTTGTAGGGAATATCAGCACAGAATAGTACATCCTGTAGTATACCTGGTACGCCCATCTTACTGGTAACGGGGAGATCACCTTTCTTTGTCGCTTGTATAAACGTGCCATTTTTCGCAATAGAAATTTTCATTGGCTTTTTAAGCTCAGTGAAGTTTAAGGCCAAATCTTCTCGATTTATCAAATGATCTGAGGCTCCAGAATCCAACACAAAAGTAATATTGTTTTTCCCGTCATTATTGTCATTTGAATCACTATCCGTCATAAAAGCAAATCCAGCATTTTGTGATTTTGAACTCACCATCTGAACCGTTTTATTGTTGGTTCTTTTGTTTTTAATTTCTCTTTTGTAAGAAAAACAATGCTTTTTCAAATGTCCCTTTTTGCCACAGTGACGACATTTCTTGTTTTTAAAATCATTCGTAAAAGGTTTTATTGACTTTTGCTTTTGTTGATAATGATTTCTTGACATATTTGAAGGTGGTCTAGAACTTTCAGCCTGAAGTACTTTTACACTTAGATCATGTCCTTCGCTTGTTAATTTGATTTCATGATCTAATAATCTTGTTTTTACAAAAGCTAATGTAATATTGTCTTCTGTCAATGTCTCGATTGCTGTGACGATGCTGTTATAGCTGTTCGGTAGAGTCATGAAAAGGTGGGTCACTTTATCGGATTCCTCTAATTTCGCACCTGCAGCCATAAGTTCGGTGATAATCTCATCAAATATTTGGAAATGTTTGATTAATTTGGTATCACTATCCAATTTCAAGTTCAACAACCTTTTTCTAAGAAACAGCTGCGTCGCCACACTTTTTCTTTCAAAGATAGAATCAAGCTTCGCGAAAACTTGTTTTGCGGTGTCTTGTTCTGTAGTCAGGCCTAGTAACGAGTCTGACAAACATTCAATAATCGTATTCTTAGCTGATGCATTATTTTTAAGCCACTCAGCACTTCTCTCTGTCGGAGATTCATCGTCGATAACGTTCAGAACTCCAAGTTCACTTAATAGATTTCGAATTCGGAATTTCCACACACTATACTTTTCTCCATCAAATTGTTTGATGTTCCTTTTAGATCTTAAATCCATTTTTAAACACTCGCACTAAAATAACTTTTTATGTATTATTTAGTGTCCAATCACTTTCACTTTATATTATTAATTCCCACTTTGGCTTAGCGCTCTGGGCCCATAACCTGTTAGGGTTAATGGAGGAACACCAAAGGAAAGACTGTTCTAAGGATTTCAATAATACGTTTATTAATCCTTTTATTTATATATTGGAAGGTGTGTTTACTAATATTATGTGAGACGTGTGATCCCACACAAGGCTAATAGAGTAGTAGAGTCACTATGCGAAAGTAAGGATTTCGGTCAAGTGCTAAGGGCAGGCTCGGATACATAAATAATACTTATGAGTTAGAATGAGACAGACGATAGTGTTGAAGTAGCATCGATTTGTTTTTGCGATACTCCAACACTCGTAATAATAGAGAGAGTTATTGTAGTACACCTGCCCTTTCCTGTAGATATGCCAAATAAAATCGTTAATTGAATAATAACGATATTATAACCTAGCAGTTCTTGTGTTAATTACAATCTGAGAATTGGAAAGTAAAATGTGTGGATATCTTTTGGCTTTCCAAAAAAAGTGTTAAATTATTTAACAAACACATAAGATGAAGCGCCAAATCGCGCTGAAATCGCCAACCTGCCCTGAGCAATCGTGGAGATCAATGCTCATGCCTTCTCTGTTTGAGAAGAGATCTTTGCTGTACAGTGAGAGAATAATAGGCTTGTGCTATAAGATGGAGTAATTACTATAAAAAATTAAGAACTAAACAATGAAGCACCTTTAATTTTGAAAGAGCCATGACTATACAAATCAACTATCTTGCTCTAAAAGACGCCAGAGAATATCAGTCACATTACAACATAGTTTTATATCCACACTTACACATAGCAACATTACTTGTAGGAGGCAAAGTACTTATAGCCTTGCGAAAGCAATCCCATAAACTTAGCTATAAAATTCTAAAACCATACAATTGTAGCGGATGTACGTAAGGCCTACTATCAGTAGAAAACAGTTAAGAATTTATAGGAACTGGAGTGGCAGGAAATTGGTTTAGGAGGCATGGAATTATAATTTAAGTTTTCTATTACTATTTGCAATTGGCCTATTGATGGAGCTAGGCACTATATTCCAGCTAACATGAGATGACATTAAACTTTCTGCAATAAAGAAATCTCGAGGTCGACTATATCTCCTAGTAACTTGACTTTTTGAAAATCAGTATTTATTTATACCCAAAAACTCGAAGCAACTATCCAAAAACAAGGAAAAAGCAAAGAGAATGAAATGCAAACACGTAGACGTAGTAACAACTAACATTTCTGTTTACACTGTGAAAGGAAACGGGCACCAAGATAAAACATAATTATAAAACAACCAATAAAGCTGTTTATCAGCGGATAATTATTATAGTTCTAAGAACTTTGTGTTTTCCTAGTAAAACATAAAAACATACAGACCAAGATACAGATAGCCTCAATCATAACTCAAGGTAAGACAATATTCTGAAAAATTGCCGTAAACGTTCCGTATATTAAATCATTTAGGTACATTATAACTAGTGCATATTGAAAGGCCTAAATCACGTTTATGAGAACAATAAAGTCTTAATACAAGTGATATACATGACAGAAATGTATGTACGCCTTGAACTATTCGATATTCTGAATATAACTGTAGGAGGCCCAATGAAGCGTTGGTTGAATGTAGGAAGCCCATGTGAACAATATTAGTAAGTACTCTAAATGCAAAAGGCTGAGAAGGTGACACAGTAAAGGTTTTAATAGTATAGGCAGAGTCATGTAGGAAGTATGTAGGTTATGAAATTGGATATGGATTCCATTAACTCAAATTAACCCGTTCTGATAAAAAAGCCACATAGAAATCAATGCCCTCGACCTGGTTCCACATATTTTTACGGTTCTCAAAACCTGATACGGAACACTAAACCATGCATGACTATCTTATCATGTGAAGTTCTAAGAAAAATGTTCGACAAAACGCAACGCACCAAATCGTCTCACTAACCTAAAAATATGAAGAAATGAATCCAAAATAAGTCTCACACAATAAAACATAATAACGCCGTCTGGCTCTCATAGACATGTCTAACAAAAAATCGTTAACGACTAAGAAATTGATGAATTCTCTTAGAGAAAATTACTTTAATGTTCCCACTGAGGCGTGACCTAAAACCCGTTTGGATACAAGATACAGATGTAACTTAATCATCCCTAAAATCTTCTGCAATGACACTATCACCCTAATATCAACAGGGATAGAGAACATATTCGTCTGAAAAGTTAATGAAGATGATGGTAAATGTAAAATTGTGACAGCAGTCGCAAATGATTTTTTACCTCCAGCCGATTTGCGTGAGTCAGCGTCCGTTTGGCCAGACATACCTCATACCAAGGCACTTATGTGGAAACCAAACTTTCGTTTACTATGAGAACAGAGTGTGCAGAATCCCATGGTGTGTGAATAATGTAACTTGGAATGCGAGGTATCGTGGTAGACGGAGCGAAAACAATTGACTCGTCTTATAATTGACATGCCGAACTACTGTAGGCCCCACAGGGGTTTTATTTGATCATGGCTGAAAATAGACTTGTTTTGTAAGGCCTAGATAAAATCTAGACAAAAAATTAAACCATATGTTCAAACGCTGTGGTCCTGTAGTACACACGGATGTAAAGACGTTGATAATGTACAATCAAAAATAACACTTAGAAATAACAATGGTGAAACGACAGTTGACCAGCATCTCTGAATTATAATGGACAGGTTAATAAAAACTATTTTCGATAAGAAAAAACAATTGATTTTGTTGAAATTAAAGTCAATGAAACTCAAACAATTTATGAAGAACATGAGCTAGTCGATACATTATGTACTAACCCAATCACGATGTCGCTAGGAGTTCTATGAATCCTGTAATGGACACTACCATGACGTCACTGACGTTTGAAGTACAACGACTTAGTACAATGGCCCCACTTGAAACTTGAAGACACGTCTAGAAACAAAAACGAATGTTAGAGATAACAACACATATGATACACATAAAAAAACATATTTCATAAAACAACAGAACTGGTTGTTCTTATCCATCTAAAACTTCCTCTTTTATAGACCATAATGTTTCGCCAAATTATATTTTTTGTTTTTGTTAGCCTATACTATGTCCCACTGCTGATCAAAGACCTCCCCTTTTTCCTTCAAAATCTCCCTGTCTTGCGCGATCTCTCGCCAAATGATCATGAGAGATAATATTTGGATGATAAAAATTAAGTGATTTTTATAATCTACGAGTATGTAATGAATATTTATGAATATGAAGTGTTTCATTATCATCACTTCTTTAACTCTATTCAGCTATAAATAAATGAGACGGCTTTTTAATGAGATGGGATATCCGATTACTAATACTTAAGCAGCTTGACTAATCGTTAGCATATGTGCAAACTTTATTAGTGACCGGAACAGCAATCTTTATGATTTCTTCAATTAGGTAGGTACCAATATCATTATTATTTTGCCTTTATCCAAATTTATTTGTGGTCGACGCAACATGTACCTATTTTTCTTCCATACTTCTCTATTAGTCGTCATCGTTGTTTTACACAGTCTAACCATCGTTTTTTTGATCTTCCCCTACTACGCCACCTACATTTATACTCAAAACTTTCCTCATGAGATTTTCCTCATTCCTTTCCATCACATGCCCATACCATAATAACTGATTTCCACACAACTTTTCAGTCACCGGTACCACTTTCAAATTTCGTATTAGCTACCAATATAGAGATTAGGCGCAGGACCAACGTGTTTCCGAGGCAATGGGGTATTAAACCTCCAACTTTCAAACTGCAGGGTGTTACTAAGAAATTCCTAATGGAAAACCTAATAATACTTTGTCCGACCTGGGAATCGAACCCAGGATCCCACGCTCAGTAGTCGCGGTTGCACGAGACCAACGGGGCAGTCAACCAATATACACCAACAACAAGTAATAATATAAATTAAGATTATCTGTTGATGAAAATATGCCTTCCCCGACCAAACTACGGCAATTTTCATACTTTTCTTACAAAAACGTATCCATATACAACCAAGAAATGAAATGAAGAACAAAAAAGAAATGACACTTAAAGTATTTTGATAAGTTAATAAATGTCATGTCTCACTCTATTTAAATTACAAAACTTTTAATATGGAGAAAATTACAGACGTCGAGGCAAATTAATATAAAAACGGTGAAATAAGAAACGAAGATACATGGCCTGACAGACTTACTGAGGTCCTCTGTGAGTTCGAACCAAAAGATTGAAGTTTATCGTAGGAGTTAAATTGTAGTTGAATTATGGAAGTGTTTCTTGGACAAATCGACGTGTAAACTGAATAATCATTGCCTGATATAGTCAAGGTTTTGACTGACGATTGACATTTCTCGAGTGCTAATTTTGTTTCGTTTTAATCTAGTTTACTCCATTGAATGTCATGATTTCATGTAGACAACTTTTGTTTGTTTATTTATAAGTGTTTATTTCGTAAATGACTATCATAAATGCTTGTGTTCTTTCATCAAAACCTTTATTTACTTTCTCTGTACCCATTTGCTTGTTACTTATTTTTATATGTCCAGGCATTTCGATAGCATTTCCCACAGGTTGATCAAACGGTATCTTGTCAAAACCTCGACAGCAGCAGAATTAACATCAAATATATAATCTTCTATTAAATGGTGACACGGCAAATAAATGGCTCACTTTACTGGTCAGCATCGTGTTGAAATTCGTGATCAATGGGATTTTAGTTGATTAGTTTTGGAGACTACATTAACTAACGAAGTGGATAAATCTAGTTGTCACTGTAGATTCGGAAATCTCGGAATTTAATAACGTTTTTTAAATTAAATTCATCACTAATGTATTTGTAATAAATTAAATCAGATCGTCGAGCTGAAACACTTGGGGGTCGATTTTTTAAAAGGTTGCAAACTTTAAAGTGCTTGAATTTACAATGTATTAAAAACGACCATATTCTTTTCTGTATCATAAAGCGCATTCACAGTTTATTACCGATATTAAAGTTTAATCTTGAACCTCATGTTCAAGAATATAAAAAGAATCCATTATGATTGTAGGCGAAGGCTAGCCGCCATTTATGTTTACTATCTTATCTTCAAAGCGGTTTTAAAGCCGCGACTCTCACACTTTTTTCAAAAGTAATATTGCCATAAAGTACTTTCGCATTTTAGAAAAAGTATCCATTATGTCACGTCGTCTTATATCAAGGGGCTCATAAATTATTTTTAACTGGCTTCATTAACCTGCATATCGTCATAAACACGTTATTTCGCCTGTCACAACACAGGGGAAGTATTTTTGGAAAAGGTCACAAAAGGAAAGCGTGTACGATACGAACGCCTTAAGCAGGCACGTATAACTTACTCGACCAAAATTGTTTACACGCACTTCGTTTTAAAACGACCAATTTAATTAATTGACACCGGATTTAATCCTTTTAATTTGAAATGTAGAAAAAACTAATTTCGCCCACAATGCTCTCCGACGGCATTCTAGAGAAAATAAAAACTTGTAAAAGAGCTCGCGGTATGCGCTTGCGACGGTCAATCTTCTCGTAATGTCATTTGTCGATGGAATCAGGACGCGGTGCGAGCTTTAACGTCTGTCAGAAAGAGATAGAGTATACCACCGTCTCGCCACCCCAACTCGTGAGGCAACATTTGTATTTAATTACTTCGTTTACAGACACTTGATTTACGAATCGCTTAATTTGAAAGTGTTGATTTAAGTTTTGATGAGAGAGCTTGCTTTTCCAGAAGTTATAACGACACCCAGGTATAAATCAGTTTGTTTTAAACTGAACCGCCCGGAACATGAGAAATGTGAAGACATAAAGATATTTATGACGTATATACATTAATTATTGAAAAATAAGAGTACATGTAAAGCAAGAAGACATTAGTGTACCATTTAACATCGTAAAAACTCAGTCCTCAGTACATCCTCATTCAATATAATTGGTTATGACAGTCCGGTGCGCCATACAGTACAAATTATACTATTATCCTGGGCTAGAATAACTTCAAGGGTCGTTAATGTGTAAATCGATTGCCATGCATGGAGCGCCATGCGTTGTCGTATACTAATCGATGAACGACACAACAAGCGTTATAATCAAAACAATATTAAAATTCCTCATTCTTGTTCCAGACTTGGCGGCGATACGTCAGCTGCTAGAGAGCGAGACGGGAGGCACAACCTGTCCCAGCTGTAACATGCCCTTTGACAAGGGCAAGAAGAGGAAGCTGATCGACACTTGCGGGCATGAGAGGTGCTACTCGTGCATGTTCAGGAACGAGGCTTGTCCGTCTTGTGCGAGGAACAACCAGGCTCAACGGCGACCGGCCATGGAGAGGTATACGCCTTCGCCGCAGCGGCAGGAGCCGGACTGGCAGTCACCGCATCGCCTCCCCAAGCCACCGAAACAACCTTCGAACTTAGCACAGAGCTGTCCAACACCACCGCACACCAGGAGAAGATTCTTCCTGAGTCCCAAGTCGCTGCGCAGTCCGTTCGGACAACGCGCGCGCCACTCGCATGACAACCATGTGCCCCTCTCCGGTAAGTCGCACTCGTATTAGCATACCCGTGGGCCGCGCGTGGAAGCAGCGGATTTGCATCGTTGCGTAAGCGGCTGCGCACGCAAGCTACACTTCATTGATGCCTTCTTGGGCAAAGTTGAAATCTCATTCACAAGCAGGCCGCGTAGCACCTCTCACTTCGATGACCCGTTTTATGAGCTTTACGAAAACTGCGAGGATCTCATGAGCAGTAAATAACAGTGAGTGACAGTTGCGACACGCGCGCCCACGCCGCTGCGCCGGATGTACGTAGGGGTTCCTTAAAGGACCGGTTGTCTGTCTACTATATTTATTAGTTAAAGTATAATTCCGTACTTTTGCAACGCTGCCCGCGCAGACAGCGGGCCGGCTGTGAACATTATCTCTGTATCTGTTACATTTTCCATTTCCATTAATTATATCATTCCGGTCGACAAGATTTCTTGGGTAATTGAAATATACACTTCGTTCACAGCTGTGAGTTTCTTAATAAACTATTAGTATCAATTCGCCACGGCCCTTGCCCCTTCACGTTTGTACTTAATCTGTCGATAGCTAACGTTTCTATCTGTCGATAAGAATAATGGTATCTTTTACAATTTGTAATGGTTTGTTAATGTGGCGAGGTGCAATTAATTGTCCATCGCGGTGCAATTGGGATCGTGTGAGAGAAATTTACTTTATGACAGTGTTGATGGATGATCTGAAAGTGTTCTACATGTGGACTGGGTATTCCTGCAGGGTTGCCGGAGGAAGGTCCTCGGAACGCGGCGTGGCACAGCCTGGTGTTCAATAAAATCAGGTCGCTGTGGTCCACACACTCCTCAGTGCCGCAGGGACTCAACCAATTGACAGGCACGAAGTCTTAATTTTGCATTGGAATGTGGATTATACCGATGTTGCTCATTTAATTGCAAATGTTGGCTTAAGAATTGATTATTCTTCTATAACGTCGTAAAGTTTTCAACCTGATTTCTGGGAATGAATTGGATTCGATAGTTCGATTGAACACATTACGAATAATTGATTGTGTTTCCTCGTATTGTATCGATTGTTGGATCGATTAATGTAGCATCGATTGTTGCAGTAAATGAACACATCGCTATTCAGTCCACATTCCTGGCTCTAGCACGGTCGTCGTCTGATTTTTGCACACCTTATTGCCTGTTCGCATCGCTCCGTCCATTTGACACATAGCTTAGTATACCGGTTTTGTTTTACCATTGTTTATTTTGCATTTTGTGTGGTTTTTGAGTTTGTTTTATTTACAATTTTAACGCTTGAACGGTTTTATGTTGAACATTATTGAATATTCATTTGTAAATAGGGTTTCATGTCTTAATTTTTATGTTATATGCACATTTATCTTATGCTAACTTAAGTCATTATGCACAAAAATGTATATTTTAAGTGTGATTAACCGATATTTTTAAATCGATTCATTGATTCGATTTCATAACATCACATTAATCGTTTGTTGTTTGTAACCTTCACGCATGACTCATGATATAGCTCATGATCGTATAGAAAACTCGATGAATGAAGAGATAAACAATCGATTCTTTGATCGAGATAAAGAATCGGTGACAAAAGTAACATCGATTTGTGGGCGAGATGTGCTTTACCGATTAAAGATGCTGCATTGTAGATGTGAGATAAATATCAAAGAAATTATGACTTTTAAATTATGGATATTAAATTGCCTAAAGGAATCGATGAAAAGCAATAATAATGTTATTCTAACATCAATATTGATGTTTTATAGCTCTATTACTAGAAAAATAACTAGCAGACAAGAAAGGAATAGAAAATTTCCAGTAAATACGATTTCTCATAAAAATTACCGTTATTTATAAGAATATAATTATTAACGTTTTTTATGATTTAGTAATAATTTTCAGATTTTCTCCCGTTTCTTCACAATTGTAAAGTAGATATACAGTTTAGTTTGATTATGTATTATATGTCAAAACGTGTGCGGAGAGTTGTATTTATAAAAAATTATGAAATTTCCGAAGATTCTTTAGTTTATACAATGATAAACATTAAATACAAATTTACCTATCTTTACTATGAAAAACTATAAATTTATTATTTAATGGTAGCATTAAAACGTCTACTGAAAGTATCCAATCAAATCTACCAACTATTATTTGTCACCAAACATAAAATTGATGTGTTCCAATTTGAAAGGTGAATGCTGGTGAAATCACAATCACTTTAGACATTGTAACTTTAAGTCCGGGTGATGGACACAAACTAAATGACACTTAGAATATGTCCTAGATTATCGTGAGACCACAAAATGATAGTTAAGATTACTCAAATTCTATGGAATATGTTCCCAACCGCGACTGTGAACCTCAAAGTTCTTTTTTAGTTCTCCAAGTCGGTCAAAGTGTTTTTCAATCATGAAATTTCTCAGTAGGGCATCATCGGCTCACTGCTTATTATATATTTTGATATTTACAGACGTTTTAGAAAATTTTAGAAAAAGTGTCCTGTCTTGAGTGAACATAACCTCAAAATGGACAACTTTCATACTCCATGGAAAACTAGACCACTGAATTGCAATATCTTTACATTGGTCTCACTGGACTTTGACCTTGGAACAACTGTAACATAGGTTTGATTCCTGGGTCAGGAAAAAAAGTTTTCTCGTCAGGATTATCTCAGTAGCTTCGTTGGTCTAGCAGTCGCAAACGTTAGCTAATAAGCACGTGGTCCTGGGTTTAATTCCCAGATTTTGGAAAATTGTGTACCTATGGGTTTTTCTATTAGAAACTCAATAGCAGCCAGAGTCTGGATTTGTGGCTAGTTAGTGACAATATAGGCTCGCCTCCTATTACAAATACACCTCTGGCTTACTCTTCAAGGAATACAAGAGTAACGTTTCCAAATCAACGACACAGTATTACCAGACAACAAAATAACCATTTCCAGTGGGTAGAACTATGACGCTACATTTTACTACGTAGGCTGTAGAGCGCAGGAGTCGCCTTGTCACCAAAAGAAACGACTGAGGGCGGGTCCTTGTTAAATCGGAACAAGTATTGCTAATCTATATAACTTTGTTAATACTGGTCTTAGGTATTATGTACAGTCGCGGAGCGAAAAGGTAAAGGTTTTTTTCAAATTCGTTTTATTTGTATCATTGCATATAGATATCACCGTTACATTAGAGAATGTAATCAATACATTAGTCAATAGTTAATGTTCAGTTTGATCAGACCATAAAAACTTTTTCCTTGTTCTCAAACAGTAACATAACGTAACGTGGTGTATTGCAGCCATACAGGCCCCTCCCACCCAAGTTGCGCTCCAACACCCGGTTTTCTGTCTGCTTCCACCGCTTCCTTTAGGTCGTCGGTCTCTAGTCGTAGGGCCACCCACGCTAATTCTACCGATTCGCGGTCTCCATTCAAGGACTCGTCTTTCCCAACGGCCATCGTTCCTTTATCACCGCAAGCAAAAGTAGACCTTGAGATGCTGAATCCGCGATTGTACTTCATAGTTCATATTCACAGTATTGCTTCTGTCAATGAAAAAGTTTGTATAAGTTGAAGTTGAGGTGATATCATACTAATATTATAAAGCCGAAAGTTTGTGAGTGTGTGTGTTTAAATGTTTGTTACTTCATCACGCTCAAACGGTTGGACCAATTTTGATAAAATTTTGTATGTAGCTGACACCCTGAATTAACATATAAGCTACTTTTTATGCTGTCATTCCCACTGTATGACACTTATGCGGGTGAAACCGCAGGGCGCAGCTAGTTGATTTTATAATGTATTTTGATACTGGATTAGACAATTTGGCGTTGTTGTTTACTTCATTATGTCAGCCTGCAGACAACCATTGGGATAATCATCAGGCTTGGCAGACCGGTTAGTGATTGGTGTTTGTTTATGTCTTTATTAATTAATTCCTTGTTGTACCTACTGGGCAATAGCGGCCTGTTCTTTGCCGGAGGACACATTATATTTTAATAGTAATTTAACTTTGTCAAGATATTTACTTTGTACAGCAGCTAGAGCTTGTCTAGAAAATTTAACTCCCCTTTTTAAGTTTTTATCTATAAGCATCGTCAAAGCTGGCTACTTCTATCATTCGATTATATTCAACAGTATCTATTTTAACTTCTATAGCAAATATATCTGGTCGCGATATACAACCCACCTGATTTTATCACTTTCGCCCCCAAAATCATTAACTGTAAGGGTTTTATGAAGGTGTATATTGAATATGGTAAATGGTGACCAGTGACTATGTCATGTATTGTCTGTCGACACCCACTATATCTCTCGTTTCAAGTGCCCTTAACAGATACAAGATTATAATGCCATACTGCTTAATGGGCCTTTAACGCAGGTGGCCTTTGTACAATATGTTCGTAACTAGGTGCTGCCCGCGGCTTTATCCTCATGGATATCGGTCTAAAAGCAAAACGCCTATATTATTCCTTATAACATCAGCTATTTGCCAGTGAGTATCCCGTCAAAATCGGTCCAGCCGTTTCGGAGATTAGCCGAAACAAACAGACAGACACATTTTTTTTTTGTAAGCTCCTGTACTTTGAGTAAAAAGCTGTTCTTTTGATATTACAAACAGACACTTCAATTTTATTTATTTGTAAATAGATATGGCAACTATATTTTGCGAGAGTCATCTCTTGTATTGCTAGAACAAAAAAAAAGTTCAAATCCGTCTGCCTGACACAAAGGGACAATGTGCCATAAATAAATAAAATTGATAGTTAATTAGTTCCTGACGAAAATTTTGATCATTCAGGTTTTGCATATAAGCTAGAATGTTTTTTGGCTGACGATACCTAGTGTTTTGAATCATAACAAGTGCTCAAGTTTCTGAAGACTCGATTCTTAGTAACATCATTGACACGCAACTGTAATCTGACTTGAAGAAAGAGGAGCCATGTTTGGTTTTGATTCCGAAATTCTGATGGCCTTTATACTTATATCAACCCCATCGAGCACGCGTGGTACCCGGACATAAAAAAATAACGTTTTTTAATTTTGTTCTCTTGACTGTACTTACCTGTCATAAAGAGAAACCTAGATAAAATTGGATAAGAAAGATTTCAAAACAGAAGAAGAACTAGCAGGGGATCGAGGAGGAGGGGTGGAGGGGGGGCTCAGGGGATCAGACCGGAACAAATCTATTTTACTCTCTTCAAGAATTTTCGTGAGGAGTCCACATAATATGATCGTTTGCGAGAGACGCGTCTATACTAGGATAATCTGTGTGAACACCAGGCTCTCAACCCGAACTCAGAATAACTAATAGCCCCGAATTAAAGCTAATTTACCTTACAGTGGTCAATTTTCAAACTCGATGATTTTGCATTTTAAATGCTAAAATAACTTTACTGGTATTTCAACTACCTGAATCACTGCTCATGCCATCAGTCAATGAAGTGTAAAGTCCACTACCACACGATACATCGCTTCCGTCGTGCGTTACCCCCGTGTGAAACGCCTTATTGTGCGCTCATGTTTCTGACATGTTTGGGCTCAGACGTTGTTGTGTTTGCAGAAGGTGACCTATGGCTGTAATTATGTGGTGTTGTTGCGGTTCATAATCAGCCGTTCCCACTACTGGGAAACAGGCCCCTCTCTGTGGGTTGTCGCTGTTAATTAGCTTTAATTAAAAAATGGCGGGTAGCTTGACAATTACGATTACTAGAGGCAGGTGATAAAATGACATCATTGTATTATCAAAGCATGTTAGATGATGTTATGTTTATCATGTTATCTTTATCCTTATTGTAAAGTGAAACAACAACAACTGCAATTCAGAAATGCTACTAAAGACAAATCTCCTTTCTTCTTAATTATTCCCATACATCAGGTTTTTTTTTATTATTTTTTTTCATTTCAATCTGCTTGGGCCATTATGGAACTTCGTCGTCCGTCGTTTCCTATAGAGAAGAGCCAGCAAGAAAGTCCACAGTTACTATTTTTAAGGATCTGTAACCCAATATTAAGCCTCGGATTGCTTTGCCATTCATTTCTAGTAAGGCTATTGACACAGACTCCTTACGTTGCCCAAGTTTAATCCACGATAAGTCAATATGAGCCTGAATTATCAACTTCACCTGACCAAATCGCCTATCTATATTATTGCGTTCGCGTGTATCTAACAAGCAACCTTGGCAATGCCCGCTTCAATAAGTTGCGCAACAACCATACTGCACCGGTTCGTTGTTCTACCAAACACAATGAGTGTCAGGGACATAGTTCTTTTTACTGCTCCAATAACAATATGTTAGCTATAGTAGCCTTTCGCTCACATCGTAATACATAAGTATGTATATACATGCTTTCATTGTTAAATTTTAATAGCATTGAGATGTAGAACCCACTATATTCATTCAGACTTCGATCAGGTCAGATATCAGAAACAGTAGACGAATAGACTGCATCAGCCTGCTTGATCAAAAACAAGAACTTTTAACTTTTTAAACAACAAAAATTAATTGTATGGGGACAATGACTCAGTTTAGTTAAAAAACGCTTTTGTTGGCTACAATACTTTGTCTTGTCTACTGCGTCTGATACTTTTAACACCACCATGATCAGACCAATTAACTCGAACATTTGAACATCCAAATCGCTATACCTACTTGCCCCACAAAATTTTACGTAACCTCAGATTGCGTATCTAACGTGTAACCTTGGCAATGTTCTCGATGTTCACATCAACAGGTTGTACATGATATATAATGCAATGTAATGTATATACAACAATTATGTCACTCCAACTGCCAAAATTGGGAACTGAGAAGAGTCATGGTCATATTTTATTTGATTCAAAAGGTCATCGGTTTTATTGAACTTGGAAGTTAGATGTGTCAACTTTTATTTGAAGTAAACGCTTCAATAAAATATATATTACTACTTTATTTATACTTAAATACTTTTTAAACAGAAAAGTATAATGTTGAGTAAAGATCTTTCAAAAATCTGAGATACCTAACTATAATTTTTGAGGCATAATTTCACCTGTTTTCCTATCGTGGAAACCTCAGGAAGAATAGTCTTTAGGCTTACTTTGAGCTTGTACTCGTATGTTTTATTTGAACAACAACAAGATTGAAATATTAATATCTCATGTCACTATAATAAGTTTTTTGACATTGACATCTTTAACCCTCCATGTCATAGGCATTTAACATCTCGAATCTTCCCCTCACCGTGTAAAAAAATCTAATGTCATAACAAGCTAGGGAAGCTCCCATAATAATACAATCCAGATTTCCATTCCCAGATAATCAATCAACCAATAACAAACCAATATCTATGCACACAATTACGTTCTTACAGACCTCAAGCTCAATGACTCTACGGGAACCAGCTTATAAAACGTGGGAGTCGATAGTTTTTATCGACATCCCGAGTTCCCGACCACATCCCATCCCTATTGATCAATGAGTTAGAAGGAAGTTGTGGTAGTTTTTGCTGGGATAACACTAGGTATCGATGTTGTGTTGGGAATCTGTTATGAGGATGAATAGGGACCTTGTGCAACGCTAGGTTATTATCACACATGTTTTTACTTAATCTGCATTCCCGATTTATCTGCCAAAAATGTAAAGAAATATGAGTTTATGGAAAAATAACTTTGAATCATACACACAACTTCAAAAAATTTTATACCTTTTTCAATAGTGCTAGTCACTCTAATATCAACTTAATTCCCATTAAAATAAAGTTGATATTTTTTTAACTTGCAATAATATTAATTTGAAACATAAGTTTCAATAGACTTTAGGTCTAGACTAAACGATGGCAGATTTGGCACTGGCTTTCATTTAATTTTGTGCCACATAACAACATCTCGCTTATTTTATCCGAAGAGTTAGGTAGAAGTGCAGTTCATTTCCCCATGTGATACCGTAGCCTCATAATTAGTTGCATCTCCATTCGCTAGTTTAGATTTCTCAGTAGACTTAAGAATTTGTACAGATCCTTGCTGTCTAAAACTATATAAAGAAAAACTCGTTTTACTTATGCAACTGCAAAATACATCTGCGGTTTTATGTAACTTTACTGTTAAATTAATTTATATTAAAATCAGTCAGACTTATCCAACTATTTTTGTTTTTTTTTTTTTTATATAAAAAAAAAATCTTAATCTCAATAATAAATCCATTGTACCAAGTGATCACAGACAGATGTACCTACTCCACAATCGTAATGACTGATGCGATCATTTAATTCATGAACGAAATGAATGAGTAAACTAATTGATTCCATTCGAACGTGATGTTCTAATCATTTGAATTGATTACTTGTGCTTCTTTTATCATTCAGTGATGAATTGGAAGGTATCAATTATTATTTTGTTGCTTGTGTTTGGTGCTAATGCTCTATTTTTTAAATTTCGTGAATTATAATTAGGTCAAATAGACGTGCCAGCACTATTTTCCTATGGCCTTATGTAAAATCCAGTGATTGTGTGTGAATTTCCTTGTTCGTTGTTCTTGCGGTCGCAAATGCTACTGCTGATCATGAGGGTTCGATTCCCAGGTCGAGCAAAGTGTCATTACGTTTTTCCGTTAAGAGTTTTTCTGCAGCAGCCCCGAAGTCTGGAGAAACTTAATTCCGTGGGATGTACCATAGGTAGGTAACTCATTAACTCTTCGGAGAATTGAGGCGTGATGTTTATGTTATATGTCACTCATCCTCCATAGAAAAGGGAGGATCCTCCGACCAGACGGGTGATGTGTCTAGTTAGCAACTGCCCCCCATGATTGATACGACGACGACAGACGTTGGACATTGTAATTTAATCAGCTCCGATGTCGCGAAGTCTCATAAAGATCGGTAACAATAGAAAAAGTAATTGTGTCTCATTTGTGCAGTTGAGCTACTATATGCTAGTTGCGCGGTAAACTCCGCTTGCGAGATGCAGGATTTTGTGTGACGTCAGTATGACGCGTAGTTCGCATTCGCAGATTCCGCTACATGTGTGTTACCCAGGATGATGGAAATATCACTTCAAAACAGCACATTATTGCACACATTCATGTCAAATCCTATGGACATTTACAAGCGTACATGTTAATTTACAATGATGCAATGTCGTACGTATATAGAGCTGCAAGATTGACCTTTCACGCTAGTTTTGAGACAAATGCCAAGCGTTCACTAAAGAACCTGGCATTTTGTTAAATGTCTTCATTTACGGACGATACGAATTAAAATGAAGATATTTGAATACACTCATTAATTTATCTTAAGCTTTACGCCAATGTTCTTTGACATCTCAATTCAAAATAACGTTATTAGTTAGTTAAATATGTAGCTACGGTAATAACTTATGAGTAATAAATATTGTTGAGGAATAAACACAAGTACTGGCGAATTCTAAAACGCAACTGAATTTTAAATAACCGTCATTTCTCATACTGTTCACTGTCTCTTCAAGATATATTGTAGCGACAAAGACTTAAGAACTTCTTTAAATTAAGTGTCGTTTGAGAATATAGGGCATAATCCCCAATAAGCAAATAAGTACTTAGGCTTGCAGTAAACTGCTGTCTCATGGAAACTTCACCTAAAGATATTTAGCGTCTCTTTTAAACCCTGTTCCTAATGTAACTATTTGTTTTGTACTTTCAAACAAATTAATTTACATCCCCATAAACAAAACAACAGAAAAACATGTATGAAAACGTTACCACAAAAAGCTTCATCGCTGTTTTCGCGGCCCAACACTAACCGTATCGAGTTGTGATCTCGGAACTGCGACGTTCCCACGGCTGCGCTTCCGCACCTGTTGAGAATCTCGACTTACAGGACACCAACACGACCGATATCGGTTGCTTGTCGATGTTGGGTGATAGCCGACAGGTGACCAAATTATTCCAGGATTCTGTTACCAATAACAACAGAATATTGCTTTAGAATTAAGATCAGGGGTCGTATTACGAAGTACTAATGCCATCACGATTCCAGTGCGAAAAAGGAAAGGTGCTATCGATCATGTATAGCTCCGTCTCTCTCTTACACTGGAATCATGATGGCATTGAGCCAGTTGTTACAAGTGCTTTCCCAAAAAAGATAAAAAAAAAACAACAATACAATTTAGGAATACGACCATCCGTTCCATAACAAAGATAACTGATGTTACTTGGAAAGCTGCTACGCTAGGAGTTGGGCTGGTTAGGTACACCTCTTTTATCTGTTCTGTGGGTAGGTACTATATCTGCCGCATGTCAGACGATAAATGGGCTAAATTTACGACCCAATGGCAATGGGTCCTCCGCCATCGCGACGGAAATGGCGGGATAAGCTGGACTCCTTCAACAAGAACTGATCCTTAGCAGCTTTAATAATAATAAGAATAAACATTTATTTCAGACCAGGGTTGGTTTTTTGTTATTTTATTTTTTGTTATTTTAACAATGCACTTAAAAACTTTTTACAAAAAAAAACAACCGAATTCCAAAAGAAACGCTAATGAAAAACAACTTTAATTTTGGAAGTCAGTGTCAATAAACGAAAATGCAAAACCAACGACACCGACTTCCGAAATTCGATTCCGAAAGTCGGTTGTTTTTTTTATATTTTTCACTTTTTAGTGGGAGAGTTTGTATTTTATCTAAGTTAGAATAGCCTAATGTCAACTGCTCATCACCTTTTACAAAATATTGCTTTTCCCGATGCCGGGACGTTTTTTGTGGAGTTCTCCTGGTAAGAACCAGGAGAACTCTTCAACAACCACTCACCGTACGCATTGTGACGAGCATAAATTACTTAGCAACCATTTTAACGTAATCGAATCGCAACCCGTGTAATATTTATCATTGAGTAGTTCTGATGGCCATCTGTGGTCTTCATCAGCTCCACCTTACCAAATCATGATTTCCGAGAGCAATTGCTTAAGTTACTTTAAAAAATACTCAAATCGCTATTGGTTTGCCTATAAAATTTGAGGGTTTCCCTCGATTTCCATGAGATGCTCTCATCAGATTCCAACTTGATGACAATGGGACCACCTGGAGAGTATAACCTTTCAAACCAAAAAATAATTTTTCAAATCGGTCCACAATTGACGGAAAATACGGTGAACATAATAAAAAACACAGAAAGTCGAACATATAACCTCCTCCTTTTTGGAAATCTTTTAAAAAACTAATGTTAGTATTGAATATTTAAATTAACTTTTTTTCGCTGAAAATATTTTTGGTACACAGATAGTTTATAACCAGGATTAACACATAGGATACTTTTAGATATCCCGATATTTCAACGGGATCGAAACTTATGCGTGTGAAACCGCGGGGCGCTGCTATAGTATCCCTCTAAGCTTAGTTGACATTGACATCTATGTACTTTGAACGAACCTTTCTAAGATTCTAGCAGTAGGTACTGCGAAAATTTAACATGTATAAAAATTCTCTCATATTTTCTTTAACCCATAAAAAACGCATCTCACAAACTATTGTTAAATAAATAAAGAAACATTCTCAACCGCTTTATGTGTTAATTCCGTTCCGCTTCCTGTGATAATAATTTCGTTTTTAACACACAATGGAGCAAAAATCTCTTACCGAGCTTAAGACCCAATATGGCGTCGTTTCATCAATTTGTTGTAAAATGTCATGGGAATTGTGGAAACAAAGGATGTGTATTATAAAACAGTGTTGCAGGTAAAGATCTTGTTGCAAGAAGTGCGGCTTTTATTTATGAAATGTCTGGAGTCAGACACAGTTGACAATCGCCACTAGGTAGAAGAAACGAACCCTTTATTTACTTGACTTTTTGAACCTCCAAAAACATCCTTTTTTTTTTAAGACAGGGAAACATAATTTGCCCCTGAAGGTGATTTCTTTTTGAAAAGTTCAAATCACTTTGAAAAGTTTCAGAATTAATTATTCTCATTTCTATGATGTGTGGAATATAGATAGCTACAGATGCAAAAGCTATCGCCATGTTGATGAATACTTCATTTGTTTCTTTTTACGTGTGTGTGTAAGATTGCACGATTGTGTATGCATGAAGTTCACATTATACATTATTACGATGTTTGTTCCTTTTATCTGATCGTGTTTTGTTTGTGTTTTATTGAAAGCTTGTGAAAACCGGCATGTAATATATGGAAAACAACTCTTTGTATTTGAGTTTTTATTAGCTGTAATTGTTCACTTTGTATATTTTTGCACCTGTGTGTTAGAATAATTGTCAACAGCTTATCAATTTGAAAGCATTTCTTGTAAATTCAATTATGTGTAGATAATTATTGTTGTATTGAAATGTTTAAACTTTTATGGCGTCAAAAATGTATCTAATTAGCTAATACAGAGTTACTTTCGTGGAATCATTTTAGCTTAGTGCTAATTCTCTGTATCTGATGTGTTGTACACTCAAATCAGTTTCAATCACTCTCACTCCTTATAAACATTGAGTGACTTTAAATTTACTGCATTAGTGATCACCAAAACCATTCTTGACATTTTTTGTAAACTTTAGCAGTAGGTAGATCTGTAGATCCCATGCACCTCATTATTAAAACCCAAATATACAATACACCACAAAATCTAACTTTTCTCCTAATTTCCTTCGCAGACGATGAAGGCGGTCACATCAAGCAGGCAGGCTACGAGTCCAGACGACAAAATGACCTGTACATGCGCCTAGGGTTACTGTTGGGTGAACGACGAGGAGCCAGAAACAAGGCTAGAGACAGCTGCACCTCGCTGGCTTCTCTTGACGCGCATACGCTCGCTTCACATAATACAAGTCCTGTAAGTGCTTCCTGAACTTATTAACTTTTTCATTGAAATGATTTATACAGTTGCATCATTTCTCCAGAACACGTTGAACTCCGCACTTTTTTGGTGATCACCCACCACTGTAGATTCTGGCTTTCAGGAGTTGTAGTGGTTGAAAATAGTGAGGAGGACCAAAAAAGGTCCATCACAAATGGAGCTTTAGTATTGGAAATTTTGAACTTTCTACCATCCCAATATACAATATAGCAACCCATACTTTATACATAGACCTTAATCATACATGGCATAAGGACTATAATTACAAGAGACAAACTGATGATGATGCTGGAGTATTTTCGTTGAACAAACTACGTTTGAATGTTGGCAGAACGTCGAATCCTGGGTGGGGTTTAAGCTTCTATTTTGCAATACCTGCTTTCAACCATCAATATATAGTATCCGAACTAAGATATCGGTCTTGGCCACCTTATTACGAGTACTAACTATAATAAACATTTTGTTTCAGGTATCAACCCTCACCGGGTCTTCAGAGGTGGAAGTAGCAACGCCTCTGGGTCGGGACTCCCTAGGCTCTCTGGCATCCATGTCATTATCTGCAGCCAGCAACTGCTCGTCATCCAGTCCTGGGAGCCGACGGCATTCTGTTAACAGTAAGTCATCACCATCATCATTATTCGACTGGGTTTTTTAACAGTATTATGACCAGATTCTTTCACTAGGAATATCGTATTACCTGTCATAAGAGTAACCTAGCATAAAATTGAATAAGAAAGATATTAAAACAGAAGAAGAACTAGCAGAGAATCGAGGAGGGGGGTAGAGGGTGGCTCAGGGGATCAGACCGGAATAAATCGTACCAAATGTATCGAAAGTATAAATAAAGTATCTAATGCAATATTGAAACAGAAGTACCGATATTACTCGTATTAATAATTTTCTCGGATGCTTAACGGTCCCCGGGGCAGCATATTGTTTTATTTTATATATATTATATTTTTACAGAAAGCTTACAGACTAATAACACAATTAAAAATCGTTCGTAGGCAGGAAACTTTTGCTAATTACAAGCTTCCATATATAAAAATCTAGTTACAAGTAATTTGCGTTGATTATGTTAAATTTTACTGGAGCATACCGTACGAAACAGTTCATTTAGTAACACATTTTCGTTAGGAATCAAAGAGACTTGTCAAAAAATTTGGCAGATCTAATAAGTCAAATGAGTTCCCAATGAGTTCCTATCTATCCTCATTAGGCCCTTAGAGATTAAAGTGGTCAGTCATTAAGATACCACGCCCTCTGGGCTTAACGGCTGCCGATAACCACTACTCCTAACGAATTGTTATTAGCTTTTGACATGAGAACCACTGATAGGCTCCCTGCCTATGTTTCGTAAGTCAGCGTTCGGCTCTAAAAATAGATTGATTTATTGAAAACAACTATGGGCAGCTATGAATAGGAACCAAACCAATAGGAATAAACCAATTTACCAGAATAATTAAATACTCCTGAACCTTCTTATAGCTTAGGCTTTATTCTCCCTGCCAAAAGAAAAGCTTTAATAACGGTCTCACTTCACTGTAACCTCCCAAAAAAAAAACTTATAAAAGCTATTTTTTTTTCTTTTTAGCACTTCAAAGCGGCCGATCAGACGAACTAACACGAATGTCCAGTGGCTTCTTCAAGACAAGGAAAACAGCTGCCAGACGCTCAGCCAGGGTCAACAGCAAGCAATCATCAACATCATCGGAAATCAAAAAAGGTTCATTGTTATACCAAATTAATATTTTTTCTTCAACCATATTGGATCAGCAAAAAGTGCGGACGATTTTATTATCAGCTCTCCAAATTATTTTTGACGTAATTAGATTTGTAATTAAACATTATTTGAAAGATTCGGAAGCAGAAATTTGGTTTTTATAATACTGCTTCGTCGAAACAAAAATGTGCAATGTTTCGTTATAGTATGCAAGTAGCTTAATACGTTCAGCCTCATAGTGAATTTGATAAATATGACAACAATAATATTGAGCTAGAATAAAGCAGGAAATCTGGTCAATAAACTAAGAATTTATAAGGTTGACTGGTAGAAAATGCCTATGGCATTAAGTCCGCCTCTGTACATTTTTGTGCTTGAAGTATTAAATAAATAAATAAATAAATAAATAAATTTTTCCAAAACAGATTAGTTTTATACATGAGCAAGAATACTAAATATTGCTTTGACTTCAGTTCCATTAGCACATGCATATCACGTTGTGGTAATATCATTGGTCATTCTTGTAAAACTCGCACCGACTCGAAAGAAGAAGATAATTATAACTTTATATCTTTCATCATCTGCCTAGCCTTGGTCGGCTTCCAGTCTAACCGGATGCAGCTGCCTATCTGACCTCCACAACCTAGTACTGGGTAATACGATACCCTTGGTAAGACTGGTTGTCAGACCCGTAACGACTGTCAAAGATTCACGAATGACAGCCAGGACCAACGGCTTAGCGGTCTCGGTGTATAAAGATGGTCACCCATTCACAGACCAGCCGCGGCAAGCGTAGGTTAACCTGATTGATCGAACTGTGGGGCTGTTATTATTTAGCCACGGGCCCTAACTTTATATCTTTATTCCCAAAAAAATTATAAGGGTTTTACATTGGCCCCAAACCAGGCAAGCCAGAATCTTGGGTGCAATCAGCCTCAATAAGATGTATACGACGAAAGAAATCATTTAATTGTCTACAATCTTTGTTCCTCGTTATTGTATACATCTGTAGCCACAAAAAAATTACACATGGAGTTCTTAGTTAAGCTACATCATTGATACAGTATCACGGAACACAAATTAAAGCTGCTATTAAATTGTATACAGTCAATGAATTCTTGACGGAGTATCTTATCGAGGCTGACTGTACCAATAAAAGAAGAAGGTCTAATGTATTTCGTTTTCTCCACAGTTCATCCATCACCACAACTGACATTACGGCCGCTGTTCTTCGAAGTACCTTCAACAGACAACCAGACGTACTTCTCAGGACGACAGTGGCTCATGAGGGATATGGAAAAGGCTTTGGACTCTAGTGCTTCAGGTTCGTATCCTAAAACATAAAAAAAAAATGTTTATCAGACACTGTTGGATTGATTTTAAATTGTGATTTCTCAAACCTTTAGCAACATTTTCTACGTATCATCTCCCCTTTAACTTGCAGAATTCAACCACTGCTCTACAACTAACCTATACATATATGAAAATAATCTCATAAGTTTGTCCACTAAATTTAATGTCCTATGTCTTTCTTTGTCCGGCTGCTATTTGAATTATTTAAGAAATTCATTTGTATATCCATCCAATTAAATTGTATTTCCACTTTCTTATCCTTCTTCTCCTCAACAGGTATCATAGTATCCGGCTGTCCAGGCACTGGGAAGACAGCACTCATTCTCCAACTGGTAGAATACTCGTGCTTCGGCAGAAAGAGGAACTGCGAGTACGAGGAGCTGAGGGAGCAGTCAGACATCAGGGAGATGTTGCCAGAAGAGCTGACCATCTACATGTTCACCCATCTGGCCTCGCACGTCGTCGCTTATCATTTTTGTCAGGTAAGACCTTTATATCCAAAGAATTGTTTTATTAGGTAACAGTTTTTGTTTATGGTGATTCTTATTATCCATTTTTTTTCCAGGCCGATAACAACAGTACCTGCCTCGTGGGTGAATTCGTGCACTCTTTAGCAGCACAACTCTGCCAAGCTCCTAGACTGCAAGCCTACAGAGAATACCTCCTCAGCGAGCCACATCTACTGGCCTGCTTGTCACTGAAAGAATGTATCGCAGACCCAGACTTAGCTTTCATGAGGGGCATCATCGAACCTCTAATCATCTTAAGGAGAGGTGGGAGTATAGATACCTCGAACAGCATCATTCTCGTTGACGGTCTTTGTGAAGCTGAATATCACCGACCCGATCATGGCTACACCATAGCATCGTTCTTAGCAAGACATGTACCAGAAATGCCTGCATGGCTCAAAGTGATCGCTACTGTAAGAACACAATTTCTAGAACTGTCAAAGCAGTTGCCGTACACAAGACTAAGTCTGGACGAATCAGACAATGTTCACAAAGATCTCTTGGAGTATTTCAACACAAGACTACAAGCTGCGCCAATAATAGAAACGAATATCAAATGTTCGACGGGAAAGTCTGAAGGAGTACACAACTCAGTGATGAAGTTCGCACAATACGTGCTCCATCTAAGCCAAGGCTCGTTTTTGTTCCTAAAATTAATTCTAGATCTACTTGAAAGAAGTCACATCGTGGTAAAATCGACGAATTACAAAGTAGTGCCGATATCGCTAGCACAAATATTTTTGTTGCAATTCAATCTGCGATTCCCTACGGTGCAATCATTTGAGAAAGTCACTCACATCTTAAGCGTCTGCTTGGCAGCTTTATATCCTCTGACTCTGGTAGAGATTTATTACTCAGTAAATTCGTTACTGGTCAATACGTTTCTACCCTGGGATGAATTCTGCCACAGATTCGAATCGCTCTCAGACTTTCTTGTGAAGAGGATCGACAACACGTACATGTTCTTCCACCCTTCGTTCAGGGAATGGTTGATAAGAAGAGATGACAATGAAAGTCCAAAATTCCTCTGTGATTTGAGAGCCGGACATTGTGGAATTGCATTCAGACTATCCAGGGTGCAAGCTCCTTTAGATTCAGAGAAATCGATGGAGTTAGGACATCACATTTTAAAAGCTCACATGTACAGAAATATGGGGCCAGCGCAATTGGGGTTATGTCCGAGAGATTTGCAAGCAATGCTGGTTGCAACAAGTTCAGCCAGCGTTGGTGAAGCGATAGCACATTTGAGGAACATTTACACGCCGAATGTGAAAGTATCTCGACTTATGCTTTTAGCTGGTGGATCCCCTAACCAAATCACAGAATGTCTAGGCAGTGCGCCGTTACTATGCATGTATTCGTACCAAGGAATATTGGCTATGGTTGGATTGTTGATTGAATTTGGAGCAGATATGGAAATGACAAATTCTCAAGGATGTACTGCTTTATCTTTGGCGTGTCAGAGAGGACACACTGATGTTGCGAGGAGACTTATAGCTGCAGGTAACTTACTTCCACATGAACTTATACAACTCGAGCAATCTTGGTCTAAATTAGACGCACTACAAAATTTCTGATTGCTTTTTTACTACGTGTCCTCTACAACTAAATCTTTTCATTAGATCAATAACTATGTTTTTTTTGTGATAATTCACGTGTCATTTGATTATAAATTATATCGTTTATTTATTTTATTCCTTATTAGATACATTTTTAAATATTTATTTTTAATTTTTCAGGCGCATCTCTAAGTCACACCGACACTGCAGAACAGACTCCTCTCGTCCACGCAGCTAAGAACGGCCACAGAGATACAGTAATCTACCTCCTTGGCTGTCAAACTGGAAATGACAGAAACTCCTTAGACATCGATGATGGTAGCATCGAACAGCTGGTACCAGGATCTCGCCATGCACTGATAGCTGCTGCTCAGAATGGACATTTAGACATTGTTGAATATCTTTTAGATACTGCTGAATTAATTGTAAGTACTTACATAAGCTCATTTAATGCTCCTTGGTCCACTAAATGTTTCATCCTATTATTTTAATGTAAATGCTTTTTACTTATACTCTGTTCTAATTATTTAACTTCACTTTCTTTTAAATCAATTCTAAAGTTTTTTACGTTCTTTTTAAGGCCGCGTTCATATCAAATGTAACGGTCATCAGCAGTCAGTGGGCTGCTGACGTTGTTTTTGAACCGGACGCTCATAATCAGTGGCTGAATTATAACCGTTTGGTGTAACCGACACCTAATAGTCATTACTCCTTTCTACAACGTGATTACAAAAAATTATTTTCTTCCACAGCCCGACGGCATATGCCCGGTAACAGGCGAGACCGCTCTAACAGCAGCCTGTTCATCTGGCAACGCCGCAATCTCCGACGCTCTCCTGATTCGAGGAGCAACACCATACTCCTTAAATGCTCGTCAGCTGTCCCCACTAGCATTAGCAGCCAAGAATGGGAGAACAGCTCTAGTTTTGAGGCTGTTAGATTCTGGGGCTGATGTGATGGGATCTGGTGGGAAGATTCCGTTGATCTTAGCGGCTGCTGAGGGACATGCTGATGTTGTTGAGATGTTATTAGATCATGGTGAGTTTTTTAGACTTTACCTACGATTTTAAAAAGTCCCTTCTAAAGCTTTTCAATTGTTTAATATTGTTTGTGCCGACGACGTTTGCAGTCTCTTCTTTGTAAATGTTCTAAGCAATTTAAGTGCAAGTGTTTTTTTATTGTTCCTCAAATGTTTGGTTTTTCAAAACGTGTAACAATCTTTTGTGTTAGGTGCTGACCCTGATGCAATGGATGCTGATGGAATATCACCTCTCGGATGGGCGTGTCTTAGGTCTAGAATACCGACAATGGTGGTCTTGATGGACAAAGGCGCTACTATAGGTAAGTTCTACCGTACTATCAACAAACTATATTCATTTGTTGCCTAAGTTAAATAACTGTTAAACACGATTTAGTCGCGTTTAAAATATTTGCAAAATCTGACAATAAACATGCTTTGTTCTTCTTAGTTAAATTTTACTAGACAGAAATTTCAATTCCTTTTTTTTTGTGACATTGTTTTAGTGTTATATAAAACGTTTATTCTTGTCTTAGTAATAATGATGTTGTGAAGTAATAGTGAACTAGGTTAATATTCTCAACTTTGCCATCTTAAACCTTTGTCAAATGTTTCATTTCAATTGACATGATTCTAATGACCTCTTTTCTTTTAACAGACCAACCAGATGGTAGTGGTCGTACACCCTTGGGTCTTGCATGTGGTGGTCCATCAGATCTGGTAGATATACTACTAGAGAGAGGAGCCTCGCTGGAGAGGGTCGACCATAGTGGCCTCAGGCCGTTGGATAGAGCTATTGGACAGCGAAATGTTCCCGTAAGTAACCTTTTTCAAATTAAACTCTATGACAAAATTAGGTGATTCTTGCTAGTACCAAATGTTGCTTTGATTTAATCTTCAAAATTATAACAGATTTGTAAGCACACCTCGATATTAATAGCCGCCAATTATTATAAATAATTATGTGTTCTATTTGTTTCACAGGTCGTTAATTGTTTTCTGAGGAAAGGCGCTAAGCTCGGTCCAACTACGTGGGTTATGGCTTCAGGCAAACCAGAATTCATGTAAGTTACCAAACGATTTTTTTTGCACTTTTCAGTTTTCACACATATAAAACTACTACTTTAACTTCTACCTTATACATAATCGGTTAAAATAGGAACGGCTGAATAATGGTCGAAAACAGTTATAATATTAAGCACGATGTCTAGACATTTTTTTTACATGGAAGAAGCAAATCAATTTGAAACTAATTATTACTGTTCTCCCCAGGCTGATACTGCTAAACAAGTTGCTAGAAGACGGGAACATGTTATATCGGAAGAACCGACCATCAGAGGCGGCGCACCGCTACCAATATGCGCTGAAAAAGATCAACCCGTTAATCAGTGACGAGGGGCTGACGACACCTACCACTCAACAAGTACCGCACGAGCACGTGTCTGCATTTGTGCAGTTAAAGACGAACTTGCTGCTAAACTTGTCGAGGTGTAAGAGGAAATTGAACGTAAGTTAGTCTTTGAAATGGAATTTTAATTCTAGCTTGATAAAACAAATTGTAATGTAAAGTAATTTACTCTTGGAAATATTCTTCCTTGATCTTTAAATTCCCTTGTCATGATTAGTTTTGCAACGTTTACTAGTAGATAATAGGGAGTTGCATTAGTGTAAGAAGGTTGTTGGAGGCACGAGCGGTCCACACTGCATAAGACCGCATAACTATAAGACGCGTCGTATGAAGTCCAGATTCTCAGCGATCCACAATCCCGACGATCACGATCACGATCACGATCTCGGCGATCCTCAGTATTGAGGTGACGATGAAGAAGAATTGGAATTAGCAAAATGTTACTTATTATCAAAAAAAAAAACAAATATCAACATTTGCACTGGAATCTCAATGAATAAATCCAAATCAATTTGTTAAAAACTGTCTCCATTTATTACAGGAACCATCAGAAGCCTTAGACCTCGCAGCACGGGCCTCCGTCCTGCGTCCGAATGCCTTCGAGTGTGCATACGCCATGGCGCGAGCGATCCTCGCCCTCAACAAACCTTCAGAAGCTCTCCCTCATGCCAGGAGAGCATTACTCCTCGCCCCTACCACCGATCTATCAGCAATGAGAACGCTAAAAGCCCTCCAACAAGAGATTCTCACAAGGATCAATACTGGGTCCCATAGTTTAAACGGCGACACTCGATCAATGAGAAATTTTGACACGATTAGTCTTAATATGCCATGATTTTAAAATTTAATATAACCAGGTTTTTTAAGTACAAAAATAGATAGAGGAAATTTTTAGATTGAAATTAGGACACATCATTCATAACCCATCGATTTATCGTCATAAAAATATTAAATTCTAATACCATTCGTGATGTTTATGTCTCTATTTGTTTTAAAGAGTCATGATTATCGGGATTGTCTTTAATAATATCTCAATGTCGATTTATTTCACGTAATAATTCTTCAATGGAATTATTATGATTGTAAATAATATCCAGGGAATCGAACGAACGAACATTATGATAGAAACAGTTATTTTTATCTGTATAAAGAAGGAGTTCTGTACTTTTATTGTTGTTAAAGCACCTTTTAATAGTCCTTTTGTGTAGTTTACAAGATTATGTTTTAAATGCTTTTCTACTTTAATGTAAATGACAATTTGTTGCAATTTAGATATTGTTATTAGCACTAAAAATAGTGCTAGAGTTTGTGTTGACGTGGTTTACTTAACCTTTCTTAAATCTATTACAATTTCTATAGGAATTGTCTTGGATATGGTCAAGATATCCAAGACAATTGGCAAGATACTATTTGATTTTTGTTTTATATACGTAAATCTTATGTGGTTGTCTATTAGGGTAGAGACAGATAAGAAATATAAATTATGGTTTATAAACGTAGAAGGTAGGCTTTATATATCTTAGCAAGAAAAATGAAATATTATGTTCATTTTATTTTGTTGAATAATATTTTATTCCGAAATACTATCTGTGTCTTTGATATTTTCAAAATTATTTTTATTTCTGTATGTAGATATTAATGATTTTATTAATTACACATTTTATTAACGATGTGATTATATGACATGTAAATAAGTAATTCTTCCTATTACGAATTAAGTATCTGACAATGTACAGTCTCTTACAAATTATTACTTTTAGCCTCGAATAATCATGTCTACGAAATATTAATCGCTTGCCATTTTTTATTGAAATGCTTTAATATTTTTTTTTCATCGTTATAAAATAGATAAAAAAATTGGTGCCTCGAAACTTTTGTGAAACTTTTGCAATTTTTTTGTTATTCTTTATTCAACATTTTGAGTTAAACTCATGTGCCCATTTTCTTGCTTATTTATAATTTATTAAAAATACTAGAGTGAGTTCAAAGTATGTGAAAATAATTAGAAATGATGAATATGTAATGGTTTTTTTGTTTGTTTGTTTGTGTTGGATGTATCTATATAGAAAGAGTGATGTATGTTATAATTTACTAGTTTATAAATAATTTTATTTATTTTGAATTCTTTAAAGTGCATAGCCGAACTTTATTATTGTCACATAAAAAAACAAAAGTTAGATTTAGACATTTTTAAATCCCTATCATGTAATAAAATAATGAAAAAAAAACAAGTGAATTAAATCAAGCACTGTATGCATAAGCAAATGTTTTGATGATAAAATGTCAAAGTAAAAACTGGCCAAACTATTAAACTTTTTATTAAGACTGACGATAAAATATTGGTGGAAACTATAAATGAAACAATTACTTATAGCTATGATAGTGTAGTAGGAAATATTTTAAGTACAATAGTTACTCAGGCAGTACATATTATGATTGTATTAAATATCTTTTCCATATTGCTTCAAAATTGTTTTTTTATTACCCTTAATCCTATATCGCATACCATTTAAAAACTGACCAATATTTTTAACGAATACAGGGTGGTAGAGACCGACGCGCAAACTGTAGCCATGAATTCAACACACGAGTCTAGACCTGCCTTAGAAATTAGAAACTCCCTTAGATATTTTTCGTCGGTTACCAAATTAAAAAAAAATTCATAGAAAATATCGCTTTTGGCGATAAGATCACCCATTGTGTCATTCGTATGTAATATTTCTACATTTATATCTGTAATATTTATGGTATACACAATAAAGAGAATGCAAAAAACTATTTGCGAAAACCCGAAAGGGGATAATCTTCCATTTAGGACGCAACTTACGATTACACTTGTCCGGATTGAACACGGAAAGCGAAATACGCTACGTAATTCCTTATAACCTTAATATAAAGTACAAAATACAAATTAAAACAGTTAAACTAAGGCTCTGTGGTTACTTCCGTCATAGTCTCGTAATACGGAGTAGTTGGGAGCATTTGAGGAACGGTAGGAGGAAACAAAGGTCTAGCATTTATATAAGAATTTAAAGTAGGTAGAGTATGCAGCAAAGGAGGAGTCGTGGAACTCGTAGACATATGAGCTCTGGCAATCTGATCATGTAGCCAGTACGGGTTGCTTCTAAAGACACCATCGTTGACTGGTCCTGGTCCGAATTCTGGGCGAAGATACACAGGCCTAAGTATCAAAGGAGGTACATTAGGTCTTCTTGTGCTTGCTTTAGGCTTCACGCTAATAACCCTGACAGGAGGAGCATCTTTCGAATCAAGAAAAGCGAAATCGTAAACCGGTTTTTTGACAGTCTTGGAATGTTTCTTCCTTATAGCCCGGTTGAGGTTGGTGGTGACCGGCTCGTTAGGCATGAAAACATGGTGGTAGTGCTTCATAATTTCGTCGAGTTTCTCCTTTGTCACGTTCTGTTTGTCTGGTGCCGTGTGAGTCATGTCCAAAAAGATTTTGTTGCACTGTACTGTGTTCTTTCTCTTGGAGACTGGACAAGTCTGAAAAACAATTGAATTTATTAGAAAGAAGGTTACCAGCTGTAAAAGATCCCCAGCCTGACTTTCAACTCAGTGGAAAAGAGGAAGCTTGACTCCAAATAAATGTACACACGGTCTAGATCTAAAAGGAACAAGAAGCAGCTGTCACAATAATTTTAACCTATAACTCCTTAATTCTAACAGTTCTATGAGGTATTTACCATCAACATAGCATCAATAACATTCAGCAGCTTCTTCTCTGAGTTGCAATGCTCCCCATACATCGGAATGTTAATGAAGGCGCTCATATAAATGTCCAGTAAAGCGGCCCATTCCGACTGGTTTATAGTGAACTGACGGATCCTGTCCTTCATTTTGAAGTAGTCCATAAAGTTGTACTTGTTCATGACGCCCATTTTCGTCATCATGCATGAGGTTGGCTCTTTTGAGTCTTTGCACTGGAATAGCAAAAGATACAGAAGAATTAAAAGATCCTGCAGAGGACTTCGAAGGATGTTGACAGGTGTAGTGGGCAAAAATGTGGTGACATTTCTGATATGGATGACAAAAATAACAGGTAGGAGTTATAAAATTTGGGGGAGATAAGGAGGGTCGATCCGCCCAAAACATGACTAAATTACAATCGAAAAAATAGATCGATAGTGTCGTAACAATGAGATACACAAGCTTGGCAAAAAGTACACTGTGAGAAAGATTCATTTTATGCTTACAATTATTTTATTTATTTTCTTACCCATACCTACTGGCCTACTTCCAAAAAACAAAAGTCGCTGTCATTGTCCGTTATAATCTCTTGTCGATGCATCGATGTTTTTTGGGTCTGCCTGAACGTAACTATCTCGATCATTCTGAACTTACCGTATATCTGTTAGCAAACCATCCATGATTCCTGATCTTAGGCGTTACAGCAATGTGTTCAACTTTATACAGAGCCTCCAACCCACAGTCCTGGAGGTTGCTGCGGTGGATCAGCTCGGGCAGGAGACATATTTCACGACGGTTTTTCTATATAATAAAAATCCAAATATTACACCTCTGTTTTCCACGAGATGTAAGAGAAAACCCCACATTTCGCCAGGTATGTTAAGGTGTATGTTATAATAAGTCACATGGACTAGGGGGCTATTGGCATAAACTGGGCACAAATCGAAACTTCAGGCTGCTTTTAAGAATATGGAAATTATTCAAATGGAGAAACTCAACACTTTGTCAGACCCGGGGGTCGATCTCAGGACTTGGACCCAAAGCTAGCAGTCGCCAAAAGATATATGGTAGAAAAGTATTAAAATAAATTTATTTTATTGTAAGTAACATTAAGAAGTAGTTTAAAACTCACAGGTCTATATTTAGAAGAACTGATCTGGCACGGAACGTCGTGGTTACCATGTCTGAAAATAACACAGTACGGTCAGCGAGGAAAGTGTTCAAAATTCAGTTCGATTCAGAACTCAAAGCTGTTAAAAGTAGCACACACACGTGTACTTTAAGTAAAGTCAGGGAAATTAATTGTTAAGCAAATTTACTACCAACTTAAATTGTCCATATATTCAAATCACAACAAACAACTGCCTCTTTAAATCAGTGCCAATTTAAATGTCTGGGCAAGAAGTTAAACGTTATCGATCCTAGTAATGATTTGCCTGTTTGATTGAATGGCTGAATATCATTTAGGCCGCTAGTTGAACGGCGCCATTTAGTTAAAAGGCTAGGCTGTTAACTGAAGGCTAATTTAGCTAGTTGGTGGTGACATTCTCGTACATACGACGTCAATTTGCTTAAAAATTTCTCTGGATGCATGCGCTCATTCCATCATAGACCTCATCCATCGTTTTCAATCAAGCATGATCGAGGTCAAGAGCAGGCCCAGAATATTTTTTTTTATGTACTTACTTGCAAATATTTGACTTCCTCTTGTAAGGGCAGTTCTGCAAAGCAAAAATATTATACATCATATTTTCTTACTTTAACAAGCGTACCGGTACCGCCAGCCAGTCCTACCATACATACCTCAGTCAAAACATCTAATGTACAAGCCAACATATTGTTAATCTCGCAACCAGCTTCGTAACTCCTCACAGGTTTGAACACACATTTAGTGAGGACTCTGCTTGTAGCCTTGGACCAGGTCGGATGAGACTCAGTGAAGTTGTGAAGCATCTTTATATAAGCGTCGATATCGAGGATCCCTGTGTCCGTGATAATACCCATTTGCCGAAAAACACAGGTTTCTTTTTCGCACTGAAAATGTAAAAAAATTTTTTTACATTAACTGGAATTATTAGCGAAATAATACTAGCTGCGCCCCGCGGTTTCACCCGCGTAAGTTCCGATTCCAAAAAAATCTGGAGAGGACCAACCTTATCACCAAGGGGTATGAAAAATAGATAGTAGCCGATTCTCAGACCTACTGAATATGCATATAAAATTTCTTAAAAATCGGTCACGCCGTTTCGAAAGAGTATGGTAACTATCATTGTGACACGAGAATTTTATATATTAGATATTTTGATATAATTATAAAAGAAAGAAAATACGTTTATTTGCGGCAAACATGACGCATCAAAAAAAAACAAACAAAAAAAAGTAGACCTATTGAAGATCATGGGGAAGACCCAGATGAGGGTCGCACAGACCAGAGACGCATGGCACAAAAGGGAAGAGGCCCATAACCAGCAGTCGGGCAAGGCTGTCAATGGTTATCAAGCAACATAAGTACTCACAGACTGAGGCACCAGCATCATATCTTCAACTGAGTTAGTCCTTTCCGTAGTGGATGTAGTCGGGGCTTCAGTGAGCGGAGAATAGCTGGAAATTACCAGTCTGTCCTGACCCTTGAAACTTAGATGGAAGTCGCACTCGGATCTCCATGAAGGGTTGATAAATTTCGTAATTTCACAGCAGTCCAGAGGATCTGTGGGTTCCTGAAATATATAAATTGAAGTAGCGGAAATTAGCGCACAGAAAAATAATATAGGGATTTAGGGATCAAGTAATAGTGCTTGACTTGGTGGTTATCGAAAAAATCTTCTAGTTTAAGATCTTGAAACCGTCGAACGATGAGGAAGCCAAAATAAATGTGAATATTCAAGATGGTAGTTTATACCGTACCGCTGACTTTTTGGAATATTCTTCTTCCCCCGTATCAGCACGAACTATGAGTCAGCAAGATTTTCACCGATTTGATGATGTTTGATTCAAGTACGCGTGAGCAGGCCTCATAACAGAACTCTACCTGGGGCCCATATCATTTCTTGTAGGTACCATAAACATTTGGAAGGCAGGTAATGTGCACGTGTTTGGTACTTACATCACTTTGAACGTCCCATGGCGTTCCACTAAAATCATATACCGGCAATCGTTTTCTGGTTGGCTGTCCATAATCAGCAGTCGGTGTTGGTGGAGGAGTCGTTGGAAACTTTCCAAAATTCTGTAACATTGGAAGATTGAACTTTAACTGATAGACCGCAGTTCTGCTTTCTGCATGACTCCATATAAACCTATCTATGGAATACATCGTTTTTCGAAGGTGTGGAGGAACAGGGTGGAAAAGTTCCTCACATTCCTCATTAAAAGTCTTCCCACCAGCCGAGTGTTGTATCTGGTGGGCAAGGCAATCATAGATATGGCTCATGAGGCATTAAAGTTTTGTCTTTGGGATAGCAACACATCTTCGATGCTCTGTATTGCTGATGATTATTGTGAGATGTCCATGGCGTAGCGTGGCGAGCTATAACAATACAGATAGGCTGTTTTGCCATATACTTAACATTAAAAAACATTTTAGAAAGTACATGAAAACTATGCAAAGTGATCAAAGGGGTAATTCTCGTACTTTTAAGATCGTTCCCAGTCTGATCTCAGTCTCAATCTGTCAAAAATACCTCTTATTTCCCTACATTTTGACAAATTTTTTAACATTTGTTTGTCGCCGAGATGAGACTGCGACTAGATTTTAAACGTTTTAAATTACGAGAATTGGCCTTCGGGTATGTACTTCAGCACTTACTTCTACTGGGATGTCAAATGGCATGAATACCGTTTGTTTTTTGTCTAGGGCCTTCGTTTCATAAGTAGGTGTGGTTTCTAATAATATTTCAGAAGTTGTAACTTTAGCAGCAGGTGTCGTTTCAGTTGTAGATCCAGCATTCTGTAAAATTAAAAGTTTAAACTTGAGCTGACAGAGAATTTGATAAATTTGCATTGCCATTCAACGTGGCAATAGTGCCAGTCTGCTGGCTACGTTTCCGGGTGAAAACGGTATCTATAGGCCGACCGCTTAACTGACCCGTTGCCTGAGGTAGCTGCGCGGTGCGAGAGGGGTGATAGTTGTCACAAGTTGACGAGCACGATCACTGAGCTCTTGCATCACGTCACCACACCCCTACCGCTCCGCGCTGCTACCTCAGGCAACGCGGCAGTCGCGGGAAAAAGCTAGTAATTTATAATAATTTGTACAAACGCTAGCAGATCAAGCTACCCAAAACTGTAAAATTTTCCCAATCAACTTTGAACCTTATTACTATAGTCCTATAGTAAAGTTGAAAATCTATTTTAAAAAAATACAGATTGAAGTAGCTTAATGTGCTGGCGTCTCTACCTAAACCCAAACCTTACCAAGAAGTCTACAGTCTGCACATCAGTATACGTCGGACCGTGGTCGAAGTAGTTAATCAAGGAGGAGAAGCCACATTCTTCCAACACTGTGTTATTGAATATCACTGGCAATTCGCAGCATTTTGTGTCGAAATACTGTTGAAAATAAAGGTATAAGGATTACAATTGATAAAAGGCTTGCAGGCCCCGTTATAAGTAATTTGGCAAAGTTGAATTAGATTAGCCCCGACAAATTGTCACAAAATAGTATGATAAGCTGCTATACTTCGCGTGCTCTCAGTTTACAGCGAGACGTCGAGCGGTGTGTGAGAGGGTGAGTGAAGTATAGTTCGCCTTATTGCGACAATGTGGCCGCATTCTTGCTAAAAACCCATTATTTGACATAAACACAATTACCTATATATGCTGTAAATTTTTGCAAAAATGCACTGAACTCACGTTTTTCAAAAACCAAGTTGGCCGACGCTCTCTTGGCAAATTCTTCTCCAAGTCAAGGTAACGGCTGAAAATATATAAAATTGTTGTCTCAGTCGAATTACATTGATCAACTGGAATCAAGTGGAAACTAGAAGATAAGTAGGTACAGAGTGGAGGTGCAAATCTATTCAACATACCTTTGTGAGAACATGTATTTCAACCCAGCAAGAGATGTAACGGGGGAGCACGAATCATCCTTCCTCGTACTGCTTACTGGGCAGAACTGAAAGTAGTACCTATTGTATATTAATGGGGCCATAAAAAGCTAAAAAAGGACACTGATTGTTATCAAGTAATTCATCATCTGCCTAGCCTTTTCCCAACTATGTTGGGGTCGGCTTCCAGTCTAATTGAATGCAGCTGAATACCAGCATTTTACATCGAGCGACTGCTTATCTGACCTCCACAATTCAGTTACTGGGTAAAACGATACCCTTGGTAAGACTGGTTGTCAGACTTTCTGCCTTCTGACTACGCGTTACAACTGTCAAAGATCCGCGAATTACAGCAGGGACCAACAGCTTAAAACGTGCTTTCCGAGGCACGGAAATCAAGGGGGAGAATGGGGTTAATAATCGAGTTATCAAGTAATTGGTTGTTAGAAAGTTATAGGTACTGGATACTGCCCTCAATATATTGTAGAAACTAGGAAGACAAAGCAGATTATCCGATTATTCCCGATGTCCACCACTTGTTTGGCCACCACTGGGGGACACCGAAAAAACTTTAAAAAAAATTCTCTTTGTCCACCACTGGGGGGCAAAATTATTGTAACCTAACCTCAAAACACTTTAAAGTTGCTTCTGCATCATCTCCGGCGCTGCGGGAAGTGCAACCCCTCCGCCCTTACGTAACAAAGAATAGGCACCCATGCTCACCTCCGCAGCTTCGGCTGTCACGGGTGCCTATGGTTTGTTACAGCGGGTGAGGGTTGCTCTCCCTTCGCGCCTCCGGTTTTTATATACACTATATGGGTAGCCGCCGAAAGACTACGTGAAGTCGGGGGTGCCCCGATTCGGTTTTGGCACAGATTCGACCTATTCAAACCATGAAGTGTCCCCGAGTGATGGACAACGAGAATAATTATTTAATGTTGTTTCGCTGTCCCCCAGTGGTGGCTAAATAAGTGGTGGACATCGGGAATAAACCAGATTATCCCCATTGTACCCATGCAAATTAGTTACCTGTTGGTGCGTCAATAGAGAATGAATTGTCTTTAGGTCAAAATATTGTATAGATCTTCGAACATTTTTATCGTTGACCCAATACTTACGTCAATCATCTGATCCACAACACAGTGCATCAGCGCCTGACCTGGACAAGTGTTGGTGAACCTTCGAGTCCTGTTCTCATAGCAATTGTCCAATATGTTCCCGATCACATCCTGCCAGTGACCTTGGGGCAACACGCGTCTGAAGATATCCTCGCTTACTTCTTTTGAAGGCAAAGAGTCTGGCAGACCTAGTTTCGTGCTGATGCAGTTCCATTGGTGACACTGAAAATATGTTTCGGAATAGACCAACGGTATGAATATGTGATTTTATTAACAAAAATGCGAAATTAAACAAACGACACCGACTTCCGAAATTAAAATTATTTTTCACTTTTTTTTTTCTCAGGATAATAATTAATTAATTAATTTTGCTTCTACAAAACCAAATTAATAAAATGACATTCGATTTGAGTGCACTTGTGGATAGCATGCTTTAAAATGCTAGATAATGTTTCCTATCACAAGTCGGAGTTTCGGGGCGCCGCTATCTAACCTCAGTAATGCCTCGTTATTTTTGTGCACACTTAAGCTTGTCATGTTATTAGTTGTTATCACTTTAGGTATTTCATACAGTACCTACTTATTGATGCCTAGGTAATTATAATGTTTTCATCAGTTAATAGTTGATCACTTCAAAATGGATGCAGCAACTTACCAAGCGGGAATTCTTTAGGTAAGACCTTCCGAAGCCATTTTGTCCCAAAACCTGGAAGTATAAGAAGAAAGAAAAACTGTTTATTCTGCACAAACAAAACGCACATTATAATAAAAAAAAAAAGACAAAATAAAAAGCGTAGTCAAAAGCCTAATAATCATTTTTTATTTAAATTTAATTTTTTTTTTCTATTGCTTGATGTCAGGGCCAGGGACCAAAATATACAATCACCTTGTTTAATTCTTGTTTCTCTTAGCAAACTTCGTATTCGAGATTCATTGCATTATCTACTGCTGTTGAGAGTCGATCTTGATAAAGAAAGATGAACATTGCAAGTTCAATAAAAGCTTGTAAAAAGAATGGAAAGACGTTTATTTGCTGTCTGTAAACATGACGCAGAGAAAGAACAAAACGCAAAACAAGAACAAGTTTGGGGGAAAATATGCGTCACATCCACGCAGAACGGCCATCGCTCAGCATAATGCTATACCCTATGCAAGACAGAGCCCCAACGCTGGATAAAGCTATGGATGAGGAACTAAATGCATCCAGAAGATGACAATCGATACATTCTACGTTGAGGAAATAGGTGTCTGTTATCAAAACTGTTCTAGTCTAGATTCTTCTTGTAGGTATCATACGACAAACCCTTAACTTAACAGAGATCTCAGTTTGTTTATCCCTTGAATTCATCTAAACTAGTAGGTAATAAAAAGAGAAAAAAAAAACACGAAAAATATGATTTTTTGTTTGTATATTTGTTTATTACGCTTTCGGAAAAGGCTGAACAGATTAGAATGAAATTTGTCACGTGGGTAGACCATGACCTAGTTTAGGACATAGAAACTTTTTATCCCGATATTACCAAGGGATCGAGACTTATGTGGGTGAAACCGCGGCTCAAAACTAGTCATTCATAAAAGTATTTCTGTCGCTACTTTACACATTGAAGTGACAGAGATAGCAGAAACCTTAATGGTGTATTTTAAAATTGAGTTTTGTTTGAGTATTCGACCGTTAGGTAATCACTTCTCAGAATTCATTATTTCAACATTGAATTCAAACATCTTACGGTCGTTAAAATTATCTAAACAAACGAATCGCGACAAAATTACTAGTCTAAAAAAAAACACGATTTAGGTACATAATTATTTCTTCTATTACCTAAAACTAAGTATAAACACAATCTAAATCCATACATACCGCTGGCAAAACCACAAACAACCACAGTAACCACAATATTTTCATGTTAAACCAGGGAAGGTTCAAGAATTACTGACAAGTGACCACAATAAGATAATTTAACCGCGTACCTATATCTGGGGTCACGACTTACGATAGCGCTATTTTGCGTTGTTTAAACAGGGACAGAGTATCCCACTGTCACGTGTGATGGCGCCTTATTTATTTTTAGCACTAGGTAATATAGCGCGACTCCACGCGCAATGTTTTTCTCAAACCACTAATAATAAAAAATCGTATTCTAGCGTCTACCTGTCTAATATCTTTATAGCCTTTTCTTAACGAACGATAACAAGTCTGATCCAGCCCTCCCCCACTCCCCAGGGACGCCCTAACCCGAAATCCGTACCCCCACAGGACAGGGCAATAAGAATTTAACCTGAATAGATAGCATTTTTATTCTTGTTTAAATAACCTTGGCTCTCCGGATCATTTTATCAAAACAAAATACGTATATGTCATATTGAACGTAGTTATTGCACTTTTATTGACATTGAGAATTAGGTCGATCTCGATCATAAAATGTATGAAAAATGGGCCAGATTTTCATTGATAACAACGCAGAGGAGTCGCAACAAGAGCTGCTGCTCTTGTTGCGACTCCTCTGCGTTGTTATAAGGTCTCTTATATGTAACGTCTCTTATGTCATTGTTATAAGGTCTCAATTGGACTGATTTACGCGCGTTCTGCAACGTCTATTCTGTATAAATCTAAACGTGAAAACTAAGGAGCTTGAGCTGTCAAAAGGTGGACTTAATGCTTGGAATTGACATTGTCAGCTCACTTCACTTAATTACCACGGTGAGATGTATAGAATACTAGCTCCGCCCGCGAGGTATGTCGATAAAAACTATCCTATGTCCTGCCCTGGGATGCAATCTGTCTCTCTGCCAAGTTTTATCGGAATAAGTTCAGTGGTTTAGGCGTGAAAGGTAACACAGACAGACAGGCAGACAGAGTTACTTTCGAATTTATAATATTAGTATGGAAAGACCGGCCGTAATTGCCGACATCATTCGATTTGCACAGCAAGGTGATTGGTATTTCGTTCAACTTTAGCTTATTGCAGTGGACAAAAGCGTCTCTAAACTCCTACTGAGTTGAGAGACAAATAAGAAACATAAATAAATCTAACATAATTTATTGGTGAAACCCATAAATTAAAAAAAAATCGTTTACACAATAAATCAGCTACTTACAGAATTAAGCGAAGAACATTGCTTGGATAACACAGATAGATACACAACATCAACTATGCCCCAATTCTGAATCTCGGATAATATAAATTCATTGCCACTTATCCAACTATCTACTTTAGCGTTACGTATTCAAAGTTGATTTTCGTTTGGTCTTTTTAATTAAAAGGTCTATAAAAATGTTGGTTGCAATGGAATTTCAACTTTATCATGTATGATATTGATTCTAAGTTCAAGTATGTATATGTACAATCAATGCTTGGAATATCAAGGCTTGGATAAAACTGCGCGCAATAGAGAGATGAACCAGAATCTATTTCAACAGAATTACAACCGTAGAAATAGATGTAGGTTGATCGAGTAGAAAGACACGTAATGTGCAGGCGAAAAACATACCTATTGACTTTGTTCATTAGGCATTCGCGAACAAACAAACTTTTGATAAAAACACGTCAAAATTGTGTACCTTTACATAACTATAGAAAAAATTATGTAAATTGTTTCATTACATACGAATACTCGTAAAAAATCTGGAAGTACTAAAATGTTTTTTTTTTGTTTATTTCCATGTTGTGTACCTATCTGTACTTTCGACAAATTTTAGTCTTTCTAAGCACAACTAACGATCGTATTAGATAAAAAGATTCTTAGATTTTTTTATTAAAGATTAAATGGACGTGAATTCAAAGCTAGTTAACCTAACCCTTCGTATGCCGCCAGAACGTGCATCCACGAAGACACAATGGCTTTTTAATTGTTTGAAGCGGTTAAGAACGACATACAATTCAGCAGGACCGACCACAACTCGATAGAGGTCGCCACCGAATGCCAAAAAAATTAAGGCCAATTGACACCATGCGAGGACATGTGACATCCTACCAACCCGCACTGGGCCCGCGTGATAGATTACGGCCCACTCCCTCTCACTGAGAGGAGGCCTGTGTCCCAGCAGTGGGAACATTATAGGCTGATTATGTATGACACGATGCGATTCAATTGCCAGTGGCACACCATAAGCTGAAGCAACAATAAAAGCTGTAGTCTAAACAGTATTTAGACGTTGCAACTTGCATTGTGTTTATGGGGCTTTAAGGCGACAAATTAATAATATGCAGGTGCCCAACTTCAAACGTCGGGTTCAATATCTCATGTCTGGTTAGAAGTATATTAAACTACTTATTGAGATTAGTCGACCTCGTAAGTGCTTTGCCATCTTTAACAAAATCTCCCAGCGAATTGAAACTTCAGAAAGGTTGAAACTATCAAACGACTAATCGACCTTGTAGTTTTGACGTGCAAGTGCCTTAGATTGGTAAAGCAATTATGAGCTCGACTGTACAAACCAAGATTTTTTAAACAGATTGTAAGTACAAAATTTCGCTAATAATAATTATTATGTAGATTAAAAGCTAACACAACAAGTTTACACTGACAACAGTCGATTTTAAAATTTCAATACACAGTGTTGATTTAATTAATAATTATGAAAAGGTAAGATGACTTTATGTTATACTCTAAGGTACCAATTGGAAGAAATATTGGTCTAGAAGTTGACTATAATAGACCGATGGATTGAGGTAGATTTTATGGCATTATGAAAAGCCATCAAACAAATACATTTTAACTCAACAATTGTATATTTATATATCCCTAACACTATTTCGACAACACCAATATATTGAAACTAATAAGCCACAGGTATAGGATTTGAACCCTTATTTCGATTACACAAAGTAAAGTTTCCTTTACAACTAAGATTCTTTCCTATCATCGGTTTTTTTTTATTCTAAAATCAAATAACAATGCATGTAGGTACTTAAAGTCGAAATTGTTTTGTTTTTGTGTTCGAGTGTGTGATGTTATCTCTTTTTAACACTTTAAGGTGTCATATAGAGTTGTCCCACTCTTACACATCGGAATTCCAGTGCTAACTACAAAAGCTACATCATAAAAAGCCTTGAATCCAGGTCCATACAGCAGTGCATTCACAAAACGGCGTTATTAAGTTATTCATCACAGTTGCATTACAAAATTTACATAAAATTAAATCCTGCATTTTATAAAACTTGTCCTTGGGTGCATTCTTCAACAGAACAGCTCTAAAATTAAACCTGTAAAGAGAAAAAAGTAAATTTAGTATGAGGTCCAGGTATTTTTATTTTTTTGTATGGAGGTTTCCATTCCTACTGATAATGTGTTACGAATTGCGTAATTACCCCGCCGAACTTCTCAACTCAAATCGGTAGATGTTTCAAACAAACGGCACACACTGTATGCCTTCAATTATAGCCAACTAGCTTCCGCCCGCGGCTTCGCCCGCGAGGTATGTCGATAAAAACTATCCTATGTCCTTCTCCGGGATGCAATCTATCTCTCTGCCAAATTTTATCGAAATCCGTTCAGTGGTTTAGGCGTGAAAAGGTAATATACAGACATACAGACAGACAGACAGAGTTACTTTCGAATTTATAATATTAGTTTGGATTTAAACTCATCACTATAAATCTACTCACCTAATTAGTGTCCCGCATCACAGGAAAGCTCCAAAGCCGAAAGCACGCTTAATACTCTCAAAATAGTACCGCCGCCAGTTTTCTCTTGTTTGATCAACCTCCGCAGTCGGGACCAGCTCTTGTTTCACTGTTACTAGGGTGTGGTCGTCCTGGAAAAAGATTTGAAAAATGTGAATAAGGACGTCTTTTACTGTGGCTTTTACAAAGGTCTGCCTCTGCAGCACTCAATTTAGTTCCCATTCATGGGAAGGCATGGAGGATGACGAGACAGCAGCTCATGTGCTTCTAAACTAGCCGGTGGTCGCCACGTACAGGGCTGTCTACTTCGATAACCCAGAAGGCCAATTCTCGTAATTTAAAACGTTCAAAATAGTCGCAGTCTCATCTCGGCGACAAATAAATGTCAAAGACTTATCAAAATGTAGGGAAATTAAACGTATTTTTGACAAAGCTTTGATGTATTTTATCCGCGTCAATGACATCAAATTATTATATGATTTCTGTGTAAATAATAATATGTATATTATTTTTTAATAACATAACAATTTTTTTTTCTCTCTATTTATTTATTTCAGTGTACTTATTAATATTCTTCAACAAGTTTCACATTAAATTCAACTATTTTCTTTGGATATAATCATGGATGTAAAATATATTTTTTTTTTTTTGTAATTCTAAAAATCACTACGTTTTCTCATATCACATCTGACATTGGCAGAATTGTCGACATCGGCACCATTGCCATAAAGAAAAATAGAATAGAATAGTATTTTTGACAGATTGAGACTGAGATCAGACTGAACGTTTTTAAAATTACGAGAATTGGTACCTTCCGTAAGATGGTCAGTAAAATCAAGGCGTTGCTGGCCTTCCTTGAGGAGCTGGGGTGGATCGAATAATCGAATTTCCCGCCAGTACGCAAAATACGCGCATTGACGTTGGAGTTGCGGACACCAGCCCATATTACCTATTACCTATGGAAAGGCCTCTTAACAAATTAAAACGGGCCAACTGCGAGTCTGCTTTGCGCACTCAGGGTTCCATAGTTTTTCTTCTTTTTATTATTTGCTATGGTGAAACTGTCACCTGGTCACTTATTTATGATTAAAAGATAAAACCCTGTGACAGACAGATGGCGTTAGCTTAATAGGGGTTCCTTCAGCAAAATTGACACCATGCAATCCAAAAAAAAACCGTGATTGGTCTATCTAACTCCTGTATTGTTATTTTCCCTAAAGCATGTATTATCCACTGCAGGGCAAAGGCCTCCCCTCTCCCTTTTCCAGAATTTTACTGCATTAAATTTTAAACAATAAGACACATGGAGCAATTTAAACTTGCCAATTAATTTCAGCAATAATTTCAAAAGTATTATTCCATACAAAGCAATGGAATGGAAACCCTAATGCCAATCAACTTGATGGCATAACCTACCTTCTCATCAATGGTGAATGTGACCTCAGAGAAGTGCTGAGCCGGCCACTGCTTGTATCGCCAATATTGGACTATCTTCTTGTGAGGTACCAGCTCCTTGAACTCGCCGGATATATTGCCACCAAACAGCGCGAACTTGCCACCTTTCGAAGCATCCATTTTGACGTGGCCCTGTCAGGAAAATTACTAGATTTAAAACCTGAGCTTGAAAGTCATAGAGGTGAAAGAAAGATAGTATGTTTGAATGCACAATCTCAGATTATTACCAAGTTTTGAAACTAAAAACTCTATGACATACGTAACAAAGTTTAAATTAAATTGGAAATTTACATAGGACCTTTTTATGACAAATGTTCACTCTAAAATCAACTTAAAATACATAATGTTGAAGTTGATAGTTGAAGTAAAATCTCAACCACAAAAACAAAGGAGAGGCATAACCCTCTCACTCTGTTGCTGCAATTTTTTTTAGTCTAATATATTACCAGCTAACCCTTATGCAAGTGAAGGGGTTGGTTCTTGCCTATAATGCAACTATTGAGAGAAGTCAAATAGTTGCTGATGTTTACATAGTACTTTTGCCTCATTTACGTTCATACATCTGGGCATACAACGCTGGTTGCGTGAATGAACATACTACCATTCAGTTACAAAATAATCAATCAATAGAACCATACCTGTGTGAAAGCAGTAACCATTTCTATTCTAGTCATAGCATCATAGAACTCCTGCGCACGACACTGGAACTTCTCCGACAATTCAATCGTTTTCGTGTCCAACTTGCAACCAACTTCCTTACTCTTCGCAGCAACAATTGGTTCCATATTGACTTTCTTATTGAAACCGCTAGTTATCATCGAGACATTATCTGGTTTGACAGAGTCTTCACCTTTCTTAGGAAGGATGAGACCTTTGGAGAATTCTTCTTTGAGACTACGGATGTATTCGGTAAGTTGGTCCCGAATTTTATCTCGGCCTACATTGTGCATAAATGCTTTAACTCTTTGAGCTTCCTCACCGCTACCTTTGATTGTGACAGAAATCTGAAAAGTAGAGAGAGATAATCATTATTTACGAAGAGAATGAGAGCTCGTGAATAAACAAAAAACAAAAAAAACAATTGAGAAAAAAACATTGTAGCATTTTTGCACACAAAAATGGTTCAAATGCAGACTTAATGCCTTAGGCATTCTCTACTTAGGTATTCTTAGGTATTCTTTTGGGTGAAGGCGGGCACCGTACGTCCTGATCATTCGGGCATGCGAACCGTTACGGTAAGCTGCCCCGTGACGGCGGCCAAAAAGATCGTGGAGGGCCGAAGACTCCTGGTGGGCTGGGTTTCAGCGCAGATCAAACTGCTGGAACCCAGGCCTCTGAGGTGCTTCCGATGCCTCGTGGGACACCACGTTGGCATCCAATGCACCTCGGAGGACCGCAGCGCTCTGTGCTTCCGCTGCGGCCAGCCCGGACATAAGGCCGGCTCGTGCACTGCCGCGCCGCACTGCGTCGCATGTGCGGCTGCTGGCAAGCCGGCCGATCACCGGGCGGGGAGCAAGTCCTGCGCTCCGCCCGCCGGGACCAGGAGGAAAGGCAGGCCCTCCGCCACCGCCACCGTCGCCGCCGCTTCTGCCGCTGCCGCCGCTTCTGCCGCCGCCACCGCTCCGGTTGCCGCCGCCGCTAGCGCTGTTGGGGGGCCCTCACAAAGGGTCCGGGAGGGGGCTGAAATGGAGGAGTAACGGCTCCATTACGCCTCCTCCAGGCGAATATCAACCACTGCGCCTGTGCTCAGGACCTGTTGCTCCAGAGCATGGCGCAGTGGTCGATTAACATCGCCGTGGTCGCTGAGCCGTACTTTGTCCCGCCCAGGGATGACTGGGTGGAGGACCTGAGCGGCTCAGTTGCCATATTATCGTCGGCTGCCGCCGGTACCCCGTCCCTCGAAGGTGTCACGAAGGGACAGGGGTGCGTAGCAGCACGGTTCGGGGAGATAGTAGTAGCGGGAGTGTACTTCTCTCCGAACCGAACTCTCGCCGAGTTCCACAACTCTTTAACAGAGTTGACTGTCGTCGTCGGAAACCAGTCCTTCCCCGTGTTAGTGCTCGGGGACTTCAACGCCAAAAATTTGGCCTGGGGTTCCCGTTGCACGGACATGCGGGGAAGAATGGTGGAAGACTGGGCTCTGGAAACAGGCCTGGTCGTCCTAAATCGGGGTTCTGTTCCCACGTGTGTGCGGATGCGGGGCGAGTCGGTGGTGGACATTTCGTTCGCTAGCCCCGCTCTGTCACAGCGAGTAATTGACTGGCGCGTCATGGAGGAGGTGGAGACCTATTCCGATCATCGGTATATCCGGATCGACGTCTCCGCCCAGACCTCTAGCGCGCCGGTCCAACAGACCCCGAGTGGTCCGCGGTGGGCGCTGAAGCAGCTGGACCGGGAGCTCCTCCTGGAAGCCTCAATCGTGCAGGCCTGGGTGTCATCACCAGACAGGCCTGCCGACATTAACAACGAGGCGGAGTGGTTCCGGGAGGCCATGTCCGAGATTTGTGACGTGGCAATGCCCCGAGTTCGGCCAGGATGCGCCCGACGTCAGGTGTACTGGTGGTCGCAGGAGGTAGAGATGTTACGCAAGGCGTGCGTTGATGCGCGACACCTGTACACCAGGCACCGCAGGCTCCGCATCCGCCCTCCGGATGCGGAAGCCACGGAGGCGGAGCTGTACGAGGGGTACAGAGCGGCGAAGACCGCCCTCCAAGAGGCTGTACAGCGGGCCAAAGATGTGGCCCGCGAGGAGATGCTGGAGACTCTGAACAGAGATCCATGGGGGCGCCCTTACAAAATGGTGCGGAATAAACTCCGCACCTGGGCCCCCCCACTGACGCAGAGTCTCCGGCCACAGCTGGTGGAGGAGGTGGTGAGCGCTCTGTTCCCTTCACGGGGGGAGCATACTCCCCCGCCCATGGCTCCGCCAATTGCGGTGTCCGAAGCGGACCACGCGGACGACGACGACATCCCTGAAGTGACCGGGGTAGATCTGAGAGTGGCGGTAGGCAGGCTGAAGGCCAAAAATACCGCCCCAGGGCCCGACGGCTTGCCGGGCAAAGCCTGGGCCCTGGCCTCGACGGCTCTCGGACCCCGACTGGAGGCGCTCTTAAGCGCATGTATGGAGAGGGGCCAGTTTCCACTCCGTTGGAAGACGGGGAAGCTGGTCCTCATTCGGAAGCCAGGGCGCTCTGCGGACTCTCCGTCCGCATTCCGGCCCATCGTGCTGCTCGACGAGGTCGGCAAGCTCTTTGAAAGAGTGATTGCGGGCCGCCTCGTCGGGCACCTGGTGAGGACGGGGCCGGATCTTGCGGATAGCCAGTTTGGCTTCCGCAAGGGGCGCTCTACGGTGGACGCCATCATGCGCGTGAGAGCCCTCACGACGGGGGACGCGGTGTCCCGGGGTGGGGTGGTCGTGGCGGTGTCACTCGACATCGCCAACGCGTTTAACACCCTGCCCTGGAGCTGCATTGGGGAGGCACTCCGGTATCACCGGGTGCCGACCTACCTCCGTCGAATAGTCGGGGCGTATTTGACGGACAGAGCCGTCATCTACCCCGGTCGCGATGGGGAATGGAACCGGCGAGAGATGTCGTGCGGTGTCCCACAGGGATCGGTCTTGGGGCCGCTCCTGTGGGACATCGGTTACGACTGGGTGCTGCGGGCAGACCTCCCTGATGGCGTCAGCGTAGTTTGCTACGCTGACGATACGCTGGTCCTGGCGCAGGGGAGGTCGCATCAGGCGGCGGCCGACGCAATGACACGCGGGGTTGCGATAGTCGTGGAGAGGATCCGGCAGTTGGGTCTCGAGGTGGCTCTGCACAAGTCCGAAGCCATGACATTTCATGGGCTTCGGAACGGGCCACCATCGGGATCCCAACTAACGGTAGGAGGGGTTCACATCGGCGTCGAGACGACGATGAAGTACCTGGGTCTCGTCCTCGACAGCCGGTGGAACTTCGTGGAGCATTTCCGACGTTTGGCCCCCAAACTGGAACGGGCTGGGGCCGCTTTCAAGCGGCTCCTGCCCAACCTGAGGGGGCCAAACGCCTCCTGCCGGAGGCTTTACGCGGGGGTCGTGCGGTCCATGGCCGTATATGGCGCCCCGGTGTGGGCGCGTTCACTGCGGCTTCGAGCCGCCCACTACCTGAACGCGCCCCAAAAGGTGGTCGCCATACGGCTGATACGGGGGTACCGCACGATCTCGCGCGAGGCGGCAAGCCTCCTTGCCGGACTGCCGCCATGGGATCTGGAGGCGATGGTCCTCGCGCGCCTCTTTGAGTGGCGCGCGGAGGCACTACGCCGGGGGGAAAACCCGCTTCCGCGGCAAATTGCTGCGGAGCGGACAGACCTCCGGCGCGATCTCATGGCGGCATGGAAAGCGCGACTGTCGCAACCCAGCGCAGGGCACGCCGCGATAGCGGCGGTAAGGCCCCTCTTTGAGGAGTGGCTAGAGAGGCGTCACGGCGCCCTCACCTACCGCCTGACGCAGGTCCTCACCGGACACGGATGTTTCGGGAGGTTCCTGCACATCATCAGGCGGGAGGAAACGCCCGGGTGTCACCACTGCGAGGATCGCCCTGAGGACACGGTGGAGCATACGGTGGAGGTCTGCCCGGCTTGGGCAGAGCACCGCCGTGTCCTCGTAGAGGCGATCGGCAGCGGCGGCGACCTCTCGCGCCCGGCCCTGGTCCAAGCCATGGTCCGGGGCGAGAGGGAGTGGGAGGCAGTCACCTCCTTCTGCGAAGCAGTCATGCTAGCGAAGGAGGTGGCGGGATGGGCGAGGGAGAGAGCTGAGAGAGCCGCCCGTCCCAGCCGCCGCGGTAGACGCTCCGGGCGTCGGGAGCCGCGTGACGACTCCCGGCCACCGTAGGCGCGGGCCTGCGGACGGCGAGTAATGGGTAGCTCGCCGTCCGATCAGGACCAGGCCCGTGCCGGACGGCGCGTATGTGTTCCACGCGCGCCTCAAAGAGATGTCAGCAGACATGGAGGGGCCCGTTAGGGCCGAAGCCTGCCGGGGCAGCGGGATTGTCCGAAAGGGTTACCGCTGCCCCGGAACATAAAGGGCTAAGGAAGGAACACGGATGGGTTTTAGTCAGTAAGAGTCTGACACTCCCTTCCGCTCCACCCAGAAAAAAAAAAAAAAAAAAAGGCATTCTCTACCAGTCAACCAAGAGTGGTGAAGAAATTAGATGGCAGGTGCTTTGGTTGAGAGGAAAAATTATAAAAAAGAAACTAAAAATTATGATTCATAATGAATCATGTTCTCTGTTGTTCCTTGGTTTGACTTGTGACTGTGTTTTTAACTTGAAGTATTAATGGTATAAAACTAAATTGATAAAATAATATAGTGAAGAGCATTCAAGTTATTTTATGTCTTAAAGAATCTTGGCCCCAGACAAATTGACAAGCAGATTTTTGTATAACTTAACATAATAATTTAAAAACACAGTTGAATACATATGAATTCACAAACAGCCGGTAACAAGCAGATTCAGTACAGAAAATTATTTATTAAATCTTCGTATTCTCCATTAGCTCAGGTTTTGATGGTTTCTGCTTAGCACCGAGAGTTGGAAATCCAGTGTGCGATAAAATCCCGCTGCAATATTTTTATGTCTTACTATTGGTGCCAATCAGAGCAATATTAATATAGACATAAGGCACAAGCAGGCAAGTAGGAATTTGATATTTCATATCCAAGCAGTTCTATAACAAATATTCTAGCCATAGATCGTATAATTGTTAATTGCTAGTTTTTTAAAACATGGTCCTGTCAAGTTGAAACATTTTATTTTTAACTAGCTGACCTAAAAAATGTTATTCTGTCCAAATTAAAATAATTCTTACAAAAATCCCATACAAAAAATACCTTAAATTTTTTAAATTTCAAAATGTTTTAATAAAAAACAGGCACACTTCCTATAAAATGGACAGTGGTTTCAAATTTCACATGTTTGTAAGCATTTCATGTTGAGTGCTCATACAAGAGGGATGTGTGGGATTATAATTATTTCATATTGTTATTTGCCTTTCTTCAAACTCCAGTGACAAAACACAAGAATAAAAGTGATAGTAGGCAGCTATGTAGGTTTAGTTAACATTGACTATTGTAGCAAAGCATTTTAGCTATCTAACAATACTTATTAGCAAAAACAACAAGCAGTAACTACTTTCGAAGTCACAATCAACAGTTTGCCTAGAGTTTCTCTATGTTGGTGTTGACTTCCAGTCTACCGGATGTAGCTCTAAATGTAACAGAATACCAGTGAATTATATGAAGAAACTGCCCATCTGACCCACACAATCCAATTACTGAGTAACACCCTTAGTGGACTGGTTCAAAATTTAGCCGAATAATGTAAGAAAGTCCCTTGATTTTATGAAAAATTACCACAGATGTCATTATTTTATAAACCTAAAAGTTAAAGGGTAACAGAGTAGTATTATTTATGAGGAAATACCTCTGTTACCAAATTAAAATCATAATGGAATTCCAACAATTCCAACAATGGCATAATTTGTCATGAGAAAACCACTGGTTTCCTATCTGTGGTTTGATTTCCCTGATTTATGAGATATGCAATAAAAGTGACACAGTCATGATTACATTGTTACAGACACATGTTTCTTTAATATTAAATGCTCAATTTTCAAGCCATACAAGATTCATAAAACTTTTATAACAGAAAAACAAAGGATCAAGATAAAAATCTTTTTCTATGTTAAATTAACCAAATGTTACTTGAATGTCAAAGCGCTTAGCTTCTGAATGAATAAGTTGCAAAATTAACATAAATATACTCACATCAACTTCGCTAACGTCATTCTCTTCAGACAAGTTCGGGATGCTCACTTCTCCCTTCACAACATCTTTGCTACCAGCTAAGGTGCCTTCCCACTTCAATTTGATGTCCCATTCATAGAAAAATATTAACTTTCCTTTCCTATTGTTCGCTGATGCCTCACCATCGAGCTTCTCCACCTCCACCACCTTACAATCCACACCATTTTGAGCTATTTTGAAGTTATTCAACAATTCTTTTAACCGATCTTTCGACCACGGCCCCGCATTTTTCTCCGTCCAGTGCCAGTTGTTCACATTTGTGGCGTCTGGCCGCTCCTCCACGATCCATCTAGGGTCACCCTCACCCCATTTGGCCATTTTTCAAGTATGTAACTAGGCACAAGGTCTCAGGATTTACAATCTTGAGAACACCACACGCGAAAAGTCAAGTCAAAACCGTGACAGTCAAGATTTTTGACGCGTCTTGGTCAACGAACTCTATCGTAACGCAAGATATTGAAACAACACAAAAATTCACACAATACGCTTACAAATATACCGCGTGCTAGTTTAGAATTAGATTGACTACGAAATCGAGTAAGTCGAGTAACTTTCGAGAAAAGTCTCGTAAGAAACGAACCATGCCATTACTGAATGACAGTTGAGTAAGGTATTGCCATGTTCTGATTTTACTTACCCAGCCCCCGAAAGGCATATAATCACTTGTAGGATTATTCGTTTTATTTTCATTTCCAAGTGTATTTAAAGTACTGAAATCGTTTTCGTAATTTTGTTGCATTTCTTTAAAAACGCCAGTTAAGTCGCTATTAACTTATTAACCAAGAAAATAAAGATTATTTTATGAAAATACCAGCGCGGCATGATGATATTAAAATAATAAGCAGAATATCTACCAAATTTCACATCAGTGAAAAGTTAAACTCATCACTACGAGTCAAGTTCTTTTCATTTTCATTGTTTTTCTTCTGTTTTACCTCTTTTCGCGGTATTTTTCTTTATATGGCAACTATTTGACCGTTTCTGCATGATTCTAGAAAACGGGACTACCAACATAAAAATACATCCGGCTGTCAGAGTTAAAACTTTTCATTTCACGCAGTATAAAGGTATATACCTCCCCTAGCGAAAACTCTACTTCCTACTAATAAATGTGAAAGTTTGTTTGGATGTTTGTTACTCTATCACGCAAAACTACTGAACGGATTTGGATGAAATTTGGTACACAGATAGATAGTTTATAACCAGGATTAACACATAGAATACTTTTTATCCCGATATTCCCACGGGATCGACACTTATGCGGGTGAAACCGCGGGGCGCTGCTAGTAATAATAATAGGTAGGTATATTAAATATCTCAATTAATATTACTCGGGATAATGTTTGATCATCCAATGATCAATAAAATGATATAATTAGTCGTAGAGTTCATTTTTATTTTAAACTAGCTGCGCCCCGCGGTTTCACCCGCATAAGTGCCGATCCCGTGGGAATATCGGGATAAAAAGTAGCCTATATGTTAATCCAGGGTGTCCGCTGTCTCCATACAAAATTTTATCAAAATTGGTCCAGCCGTTTGAGCGTGAACACACACACACATACAATCACACACTCACAAACTTTCGCCTTTATAATATTAGTGTGAACAAGACTAATCCATAACAGCTATTATTTTAAAGATTTCTTGGCGAAACAGCTCCTACACGGCTTTTTCAAATCACGCCACGCCATGCCACGCCAGTTTTGGGGGACTGTCTTTTTTAATTTTGACGTTCGAAAAGTGCTGATTCTCAGCCTAGTTTGATTAAATGACTTTTAATTTTTATTATATGCATTTTGTTGATAAGCAAACAGTGTAGGCTGAGTAATAAGTAATTATTACCACAGTCAAGTCATCATAAATATCAGCATCATGGATCCCAAACAAAATGCGCGACAGGTTACACAGAAGACCGAAGGAAGAGTATAGGTACCTACTTAGCAGCAGGTAGAAGCATCTCGGCATAGAGTACGGGTTGGAGTGTGGTGTGAGGCAGGGTGGCCTGACGTCACCACGGCTCTTCAATCTGTACGTTAATGGACTGATAGATGAGCTCAGCAGGGCCGGTGTCGGCTGTTCAATAGATGGCAACTGTATGAACAACATTAGCTACGCCGACGATATGGCGCTGCTGAGCCCATCTGTTAAAGCCCTCAACATGCTTATTGGCATTTGCGAGAGGTACGCGGTAGCGCATGGCCTCAGGTACAACACCAAAAAAAGTGAACTACTTGTGTTTAAGGCGGGTAATAAAACTCCCACGATCATTCCACCGGTTGAACTTGGAGGGATTCCGGTAAGTAGAGTCACCAAGTTCAAGTACCTGGGGCATTGGGTCACTGAGGACCTGTCGGATGATTTGGACATTGAGAGGGAACGTAGGGCATTGGCAGTGAGATGTAATATGCTGGCGCGCAGGTTTGCGAGGTGTACTAAGGATGTTAAAATTACTTTGTTTAAGGCGTATTGCCAGACAATGTACACCTGCAGCCTGTGGGTCCGCTATACGCAGAAGGCTTTCAATGCCCTGCGGGTCCTCTACAATAATGGGTTTAGGATGCTGATGGGGTTGTCGCGATACTGTAGTGCGTCGGGGATGTTTGCGGAGACCAATATCGACTGCTGTAGAGCTATTGTGCGCAAGAGAATAGCTTCCCTGATGAGTCGTGTGCGGGGCAGCCCCAACGGCCTTATAAACACCATAGTAGAGAAGGTGGAGTGTCCTATTGTGAGGCATTGGAATAGGGTGCATAGGTCTGGTGCTCTCCTATTCAATATCAGATAATGGCTATGTCATTTAAATTAATTTATAAGTAGTTTTAAGATACTAACATAGTTTTTAAGTCGTACTAATATATTATGTGTCATTCAATTATTCATCATCATCATCTGCCTAGCCTTTTCCCAACTATGTTGGGGTCGGCTTCCAGTCTAACCGGATGCAGCTGAATACCAGTATTTTACATGGAGCGACTGCGTATCTGACCTCCACAACCCAGTTACTGGGTAATACGATACCCCTTGGTAAGACTGGTTGTCAGACTTTCGGGCTGCTGACTACCCGTAACGACTGTCAAAGATCCACGAATCCACGTATGTGTCATTCAATTATTATTATTATGATTATTAATTATAAATAACACTAGTTTGTAAGCTCACAATTGTACTAACAAATATGGATGTTGAATCTGAATTAAATTATATTATTATAACGTTAGCGGATTACGAAAAAGCCTCGATCAAATTGAAGAATCGATCTTCGATTTGATCGAGTCTTGGGCTATAGGTAGGTCCTACTGGCTACTGCAGTCTCTTCAACGGTGCCAGATCGCGATTAAGTATCGGTACATCGAGGTCCATTTTTAACCGACTTCCAAAAAGGAGGAGGTTATATGCTCGACTTTTTGTTGTTCAGCTACTTCTGAGTCATTCTAATCTCGTACGAATAGTTTCCATTAGTTTTTTTTAACCGACTTCAAAAAAAGGAGGAGGTTCTCAATTCGTCGGAATCTTTTTTTTTCTTTTTATGTATGTTCCCCGATTTCTCGAAGACGCCTGGACCGATTTGGAATTTTTTTCTTTTGTTTGAAAGGGTATACTTCCCAAGTGGTCCCATGATCATCAGGTCAGAATCTGATGATGGGATCCCAGGGATATCGAGGGAAACCCTCAAATTTTATTGGCAAACCTATAGCGATTTGGATATTTTTTAGAGTAACTTGAGCATTTGCTCTCGGAAATCATCATTTGGTAAAGTGGAGCTGATGATGAAGACCACAGACGGCGCTAGGAACTACTTAATGATAAATATTTCACGGATTGCTATTTGCTAAGCAATTTATGCTCGTCACAATGCTTATGGTGAGTGGTTGTTGAGGAGTTCTCCTGGTAAGAACCAGGAGAACTCCTCAACAATTAACGTCCCAGCATCGGGAAAAGCAATATTTTGTAAAAGGTGATGAGCAGTTGACGTTAGGCTATTGTAACTTAGACAAATTACAAACTCTAATTACAAACTTTACATAAATAAAAAATACTACAAAGTGATAAATAACTTTAATTTCGGAAGTCGGTGTCAATAAACGAAAATGCAGAACCAACGACACCGACTTTGAAATTAAAGTTATTTATCACTTTGTAGTTTTTTTTGGAAGTCGGTTGTTTTTTTTGTAAAAAAGTTTTTTAAAGTACCTAGGTAGGTAGGTACCTACCTATATATTTTTTATTTTATGAAATCCTACGGTGCTAGTCTGTTCTAATGTTAGTGGTTCGATTTCTGATTGTAGGTACCTACCTATGCGGAACGCGTATTATGGAACTCAAATGTAGTTGGGCAGGTTACAAAGCGCAGTGATGACAGGTGGAGTAAGGCTGTGACAGAGTAGCGTCCAAGGACTGGAAGACGAGATATCAAGACGAGACGCCAGAGTAGCGTCCAAGGACTGGAAGACGAGATATCAAGACGAGACGCCAGAGTAGCGTCCAGGGACTGGAAGACGAGAAGTCAAGACGACACGCCAGCACATCAAGCTACCCGAAACTGTCAAATTTTCACAATCAACTTTGAACCTTATCTTTAGAGATAAAGTTGAAAATCTATTGAAGAAATTTGACAGATTGTAGTCGTCTGTACTTAAGTAGATACTATCGGGATGTTTGGATGTTGAAGTGGGACAGCTACCACTTCTTTTAGTGTCTAAACACACTATGCCGAAGGTACGCGACCGAAGTTCGGCATGATTACGCCTCTGCCATTCTATAAAGTGTCGTCAGTACCTAATTCAAATAGCATTGCAGGCGTAATCATGCCGAACTTCGGTCGCGTACCTTCGGCATAGTGTGTTTAGACACTAAAAGAAGTGGTAGCTGTCCTTCTGAACCTTTGGCATAGTGTTTAGACACTTACCTATTTTTGGCTGTTCAGCTACCTAAGTACAGACGCCATCACACCAAGCTACCCGAAACTGTCAAATTGTCCCAATCAACTTTGAACCTTATGTTTTAGCAATAAAGTTGAAAATCTATTAAAGAAATTTTGCTGGCGTCTGTACCTACGTCTTTTCAAAAGGCACAAAGTCTCAGCTGCTTCGTTCCGAAGCTAACTATCTAGGATCATCCAATATCCAAATTATTCCTTTGAACGAATTCACAAAGATAATTTATACCTACATATTGGCATAACATAATAAACACTTAACTTGTACGTTCTATTTTGTAACTGTCAAGGTCACTCGAATAAATTAAACACATAGTTATTTATCAGCTACCATTGATCACCAATTGGTCGAAACTCGTTATCTTAGTGCGAGTGAGATAACAGACAGGCCTCGAGAATGAACCCAGACCCAGTTCGACTCGGAATCCGCTCAGCGCAGGCGCGGCCACCTCTCATACAAATAGTACAAAATAAATAATAAAAAAACAATGTTCCCATTACGCCGCGTTGGCAGCAAGGTGTGTGATCTGTGCTTCAATTAAAAATAAATAGTTCAATAATATGGTTGAATTAATTCGATTTTTAAATGTTTAGCCAACTTATGAATATGGAATCAAGTTCCGTTTGATGTATTAAAGTTTGGTTTTTAAAAGTAGCCGGTTTTGCAGATCTTGGAGCAATGGCGGGCTCCTGTGGTTGCAACAGGTATGCAGAGGAATTACAGCTCGGAAGTGACTGCTCCTCGACCTTTGTCCGTATTGACCGAAGACGAACAAACCATGCAAGAAACAAGTAAGTACTCACACCGATTTAGACCCTTGAATGGCACGATCCCATTATTTGAATAGGGGTTCGGATATATATAAACTCGTCATTGGGTTCGGCTCATTAATTACATAACTCGTAGTTGAATATTGAATTGACACAGCATTTATCTGGAAGTGGAACCTGTAATTTTCGACATAATAGTCGATATGCACGAATTTACTCGCACTAAACGGGCGAATCGCCACTTTACTCGCACTAAGTTTATTTATTTGTGGTCGAGTCGACAACTCCAGAAATATGCTCATTTTGAATTTTCTGCAATAAAGCATAGAAAAAAGGACACCAACGAAAGACACAGAAGTGAAAGGGTTAAATATTATAAAACGTTTATTTTTTTACTATTAAAAGCGACGATTTGCCCGTTTTGGGGGAGGAAAATCGTGCGAATCGATTAAAAGTAATTATTCTTTTTAGCATTTACTTTTACATTCTAAACAAAATACTTGCAAATATCTACCTATAACCGTGTTATTCAATTCCAATGTCATTTAGTAGATACATCTACTACTTTTATACGATAATTCGTAACTTAAGTTTTGTTAATAACACCGATTATGGTTGATTAAATAACTACTAGCATAATGTTGATAAGATAGCAGACGCAAGTTTCATTACATAGATATCTAGATCGTGATTTATAATTTACAAGATTTTTTTTGTAGCAAAGAAACTTCACAAATGAAATGAAATTGTTTATTCCGTAAATAGGATATTGAAATCACTTTTACACATCATACATACACAAAAAAAAATTACCTACAAATTCGTAGTCTACAGGGTCAAATTAAAATACCTAGCGAAACTTCGGAACCGTGCTGAGTACCTATCGACACAGGGTATCGATCGATATCTAAACATGATAAATCAAAAAAGAAATAAATTTGATGTATTCGTATTTAATTTTTTCAACGACAACTGACTGGTAGAGTGTAGTTAAGTACTTGAAATATCACTTTAATTTTTTTTTTTTTGTGTAAACTTCTTGAACATGACATGACAAAACAAAAAAGAACTTATTTTCTCTACTCATACTTCAAGTAGTTCAAGTCACATACTACCAGCGTGCAGCGGTCGTAGACCCCAAACAAAAAAAAATCATCAAATCATTTTTATTTTATTGTATTTTAATATGGATCGATACGTCTGCGGAGTTTCGCTAGCTAATTTAATTTGACCTTGCAAAGGTAAACTACTTCGATAAGTAGGTAACTAAATAAAAGTTCTGTAATAACGTGGAAATTATTTAGTGTTTTTCCTCCATGCGTTTTCTCGATCTCAATCATTGGCATTGGCATTGAGAATTATATAAAGTAGGTACCTAACCTACCCACACAAATCATCTGTCATCTGACTAGCCTTTTTCACAACTATGTTGGGGTCGGCTTCCAATCTAACCGGAAGCAGCTGAGTACCAGTATTTTACATGGAGCGACTGCCTGTCTAACCTCCACAACCCAGTTACTGGGTAATACGAAACTCCTTGGTGACACTGCTGGTAGTAAGTACTTTCGGGCTTCTGACGACCCGTAACGACTGTCAAAGATCTACGAATGAGGCACGGAGGGGTCTTGGCATGTGAGTTAAGATGGTTACCCATCATGGTAGCTTAACCTGACTGATCGAACCGTGGGGCTGTTTTTTGTTAGCCACATAGCCCGATGATATGACCTGAAATATAAACAACCACTTGGTTTATCAGCTGTATATAGAACTTGTTTCTTACAACAGCAGGTAATAAACCATGTAGGTAGTTGCTGCAGACGAGCATTCATGTTTTGGTTGTTATGAATATGTAGAAAAAAAATTGGTTTTTGAAAGAAAAGAAAGAAAGAAAATACGTTTTTTTCTATTTCATGTAACTTGTTAAGTATGTGGAATAAGGATTTCACATTTTCGTATATGTTTTTTTAATCTTTGGTCTAGTATCATGTAAAAGGAATACACGATTCAATGAATTTTTCTCGATACAAAAAAAATGCAAAGTTAAATCAATTTTTTTTAACTATTTTCGACATCACGGCGGAACGCTTATGAGTTATTCAATAGAATTTACTTTAAAATATAGATAATTATCATATCAAAGTTTACTCAAAGTAGTTTTAAATTTAATTCATTTATCTTGTTAAAAAAGTAGTAAATTCGTTTTGGCACATACGTCGCTTTATTCCGAGCGCATGCACATTATAGCCATTTTTTTTTTTTTTTTTTAGGATGGGAAATCATCAAATGACCCCTCCCGCTCTGGGTGGAGCGGAAGGGAGTGTCAGACTCTTACTGACTAAAACCCATCCGTGTTCCTTCCTTAGCCCTTTATGTTCCGGGGCAGCGGTAACCCTTTCGGACAATCCCGCTGCCCCGGAACATTATAGCCATCACCACACCAAAAGTAATTGCATCACTTTCGCTCGCTTAGTGGGTTTTCGAGGATTTTAGCTTTTCGAGGTACTTAGCGCCTTAGGGCCCTATCTTACTAGGACACCATTGGGCGGCGTTACCGCTACCCCGGAATATAAAGGGCTAAGGAAGGAACACGGATGGGTTTTAGTCAGTAAGAGTCTGACACTCCCTTCCGCTCCACCCAGAGCGGGAGGGGTCATTTGATGATTTCCCACCCTTAAAAAAAAAAAAAAAGTGGGCGGCGCAACCATGGTCGCAATATATCCCGCGTTTGCTTGGAGATAAGTGCTACTGCTGGTGCTTGACTACTGCAGTATAGACAATCCTAGATTCTTAGATTTACGAGCTCGAAACTTATCCCTCTATCCTATAGTGCAACAACGCACATAGTCCAATTTTAATCAACACGCGTGTGCCTTTATCTTAGACTTATCACATTAACGGACCAACCCTCGAATACATTGACGTAATTATAATACTGTGTGTCAATATTATCGGACGTTAATTCCGAATGTTTGTAATCGCAAAAATACTTAGCAACAGTGAGCGCGGCGAAGATAAATGTTAATGTTTTTGAACGTAATGCCTGATAAGATGTAAGAAGTAGAGATAAAGTTTCGTGGGTGTTCGAATAATTAAACCTACATAATTTTGTATTTAATCGCAATAACAGCAATTTTTTTTTCGCAATTTTTTTACAGTAAAACAACGAGGAGGAGGATTAATGGGAACACGATATTCATGAAAGACAATCCTCTTCGTTCTTTAGATTAGACCATAATAGGTTTTCAACCATAGGTTATTTTGCCCACTGCCCACTTAGAGCATATATTTTTTGCTAGAGCCCCTCATTTTTTGAAGTGAAACCTTCTTTATGCGCGTTGGGCATTTTTTGAGATGAAAAAAAACCATTGAACTCGCGCCACTGTTACCGTAAGCGTCAACGCTTCGGATGTGTTCGGCTGTCCTCGAGATGTACTCGGTTGTAGTGTATATCCGATATGTCAGTGAGTGAAGGCAAAGTATTCTGTTTTCACTTCTGTCGGCACTCCCGGAGTGCCACAATTTTTTTTTTTTACTTACCTTCTGTCGCGAATCTGAAACAGCTATTGCCACGATTATATTTAAACGTGAATATATACAGTGTGACTTGTGAGTCTTCATAATGTGCACAGATCGAAATGAGGAACTAAGCTTAATTTTATCGACGAAAAAATATTTATAAAAAAAAATATTAACATTTTTTTAATTCTTGTTAGCTGCTCACAGCAGCTAACAAGAATTTTAAAAATCCCTGTGCCACAGACTACTTTGTGCCTGTGCAAACGAATCGGTATAACCTTAAAACTTTGATTATACACAAGCCTTAAAACTAAACGATCTGTCACGATGAAACAAACTCAGTAATGACAGGAAATAAGGCGTTTTCATAAAATAAACACTCATCATCTGCCTAGCCTTTTCCCAACTATGTTGGGGTCGGCTTCCAGTCTGACAGGATGCTGCTTTATACCAGTATTTTACATGGAGCGACTGCCTATCTGACCTCTACAATCCAGTTACTGGGTAATACGATACCCTTGGTAAGACTGGTTGTCAGACTTTCGGGCTTCTGACTACCCGTAACGACTGTCAAAGATCCATGAATGACAGCCGGGACCAAACGGCTTAACGTGCTTTCCGAGACACGGAGGGGTCTCGGTAAGTATGTAAAGATGGTCACACATCTACAGACCAACCGCGGCAAGCGAAGCTTAACCTGATCAATCGACTTGTGCGGCTGTTATTATTAAGCCACGAGCCCCTCCCTCATAAAATAAAAAGTACAGGTGTTGTTTTTAACAAATATCAGATATTATTTCATCAATTTTACAATAATTGTAAAATTTCTCAATAAAAGCCCCTTTAAATTATTCTCCATCGTATTAACTTTCTGAAACAAAAAATACCAGATTTATAACTCAATCACAAAATTTCCTATCAACTATTAAAGAAAGGCCTTGCACTCGGCTACATACCTTTAGCAGGTAGTGACCCTTTTAATTTTTTTAAAACATTTTTTCCGTCGATAAAATGATCCTTAGTTTCCCTCATTTCGATATGTGCACATTATGAAGACTCACACCGTATAGGCGTAAGATAGGATATTTAATTTTTCTCTGGGTCTTCTATAATTTAAATGCCCCCTGAAAGTCTCAAACGCCCTCGAGTTATCGACCACGTTGAGAACCTATGGATTTAGCTATGGACGCATTTGGATACTTATGAGCAGGAGTCCGATGATGATTACAATATCAAACTTATATACTTACGTGTGCACCATAGCTTCCCATGACATGATTCTGAGGAGGAATGAGGAAAATAACGTGAGGAAAGTTTCAGAGTATGAATAATGGATGACTATAGGTAGGCGTAGGAAAAGACAGATAAACGATGGCTGAACTCGGTATAGTAAAGAGGTGACTACCGAGATAACGACTAATAGTATGGAATGGATGTACGGAATCACGAATGGATTATGGAAGAAGACAATAAGTTCGCCAACCCCAAACAAATTGGGACAAGGGCAAGTGAATGTTGAGGTTCAGCAATGATTTGAATAGATATAGTCTCCCAGCTTTATTGCTCATCTGTAAACATTGTGCTGGGTGACCCGGGTGCTTCTCGGCTTAGCAGTCTCCAGCTAATTATTTATATTCATACCATCTCAATTCATCTTCAATGAATTCACTGCTCCCTGTTTTTCATCTTTCTTTTTGCGTTGTCTCGTTCTTGTAGTGTTGGGTAGTTGAGTTAATAGTCCTCTAGAACCATTTTCTGGCTATGACGGCCAATTCCAAACGAGACTAGCCTTCGGCGCGGGAGATATTATAGTGCACAAGTGTGTGCGCAGACACAGGTATCTCTCTCTTCCCTCACTCTCATAGTCCGATGGGACGTCACGAATCCTACACGACCGGAGAGAGATCAGGAGGGGGTATCACACCGCCAACTTCCAAACTCCGAGCTGTTACTTAGAAATTTCTAATGGAAAAACTGAAGTAACACTTTTGCTCGACCTAAGAATCGAAACTAGACAGCCTTCGGCGCGGGAGATATTATAGTGCACAAGTGTGTGCGCAGACACAGGTATCTCTCTCTTCCCTCACTCTCATAGTCCGATGGGACGTCACGAATCCTACACGACCGGAGAGAGATCAGGAGGGGGTATCACACCGCCAACTTCCAAACTCCGAGCTGTTACTTAGAAATTTCTAATGGAAAAACTGAAGTAACACTTTTGCTCGACCTAAGAATCGAAACTAGACACGAGACTTACGGGGCAGTCGAGCAGCTGAACCAAATGCTGTCAACAAACTTTACCTACGGTCATGCTGTCATGCATGATACGGGCACTTATATACCGTGATACGGGTGTTAAATAAATATACACTTCACAGTCATCGCGTTGTTGTTACCCACATAAGTATATTCTGCACGCGACTGTCCTGAATAGCATGGTATTTATTGTCGGTCGACTGCATAGAAACGTGACATGTTTTAAAACAAGTCTTGCCGCATCAGTCACTTGCCTTTGTGCGCAAATCCTATAAAATAACGTTTTTGTTTATGAAGACGTTCTTTACCAAATTGTAAACTGCGAAGATACGGAGCTACTTGTATCTACATAAAGGAGATGTTTCAAAATGTATGGAGCCTGGGCCAGGTCCTTGTACACTATACAAAAAAATAGGAAAATTCATTTAAAACAGTTCTCAACTGTCCAATTACTTTAAAATGGCTTGTTTTGCTGGTAAACACAAGAAATTACACTTGAAATTGCAACACACAACAAAAACCCGTCATGGCGGTAAACTGTCATTTTCATTGATTAATGACGTTTGACATGTTTATTTCTGTGGAGGAAACCACACAAGAAAGTCGAAGTCCTTACAACACAAGCCGGGTAATAGTCCAAAAACGAAAGCTAGGTAAACAAATGGGAAAGAAACGGTATTAAATCCAAAAAACGAAAGCGAGGTTGTTAAAAAGAACTCCAGAAACTCAAAACAAAACGAATACAATCACGACCGACGACAAGACGAAAGTGACTGAAGTGACACTTTTGTGACAGCTAACAGTTCTATTTCTATGATCAATGGTTAATTGTCCTTGTTTTTAAGCACAGAGTAACTAAATCGGTGAGACGCCATGTTGAAAGTCGATAAAAATAATTGATAAGTATCAATTCACTACCAGAACAGTATACATTTAATTGAATTATCTGTATTTTTCCTGAATTCTATGGATTTTTCTCTTTTTTTTGAGTTACTGTACATAGACCTGGCCCATTTTGAAACATCTCCTTTACCTACCTAAATACCAAGGGGTATGATGTAGGTAGGTCTTTCATGGGGGTACCTACGCAGAAACTGCAGAACGCTACGTGCTTCTACTTTTGTTCCTAAGTTTTAGTACCTACGTTCTTATAATGACAGTTTCAGCTACTTGCCTTCTTGATGTGATAATAGTAATACCCATAATCAAACCTGTCAAGATAAAACAAACACATAACCCTCCTTTTGGGCTTCGCCGCAGTCGGGTAAAAAATTGGAGAACATTCTTGAATATAAATTCCTTTCATAAACAAATTGCTTACTTTTTATATTGTACGCATAAATGCTAACTGAGATATGTAGGATAGGTAGAGAGCTCCAATATACCTTTAGTGTCTTCAGGATTAATGGAGCTACTCGTACCTCTTGCAGTTTATTTTCAAATTTAGGCAAGTATAGGAAAAGAAGCTATAGAGACTTTTCATGGTCCTACATATTATCTACTCTTGACAATATTACACATAGACGTGGTCTATTTTCTCCAACATTTAGAATGACCGCTCAACCGTAAGCATGACATTCCACAAATTCGAAAATTTTAAACAGGCGGCCCGAAGTCATTTAAAATCCCTAAATTTCAGTCCCTCACACTATTAATCACAATCCGAACAATTTTATTGCTAATCCATTGATTCATATGATCGAAAAATTTATAAAATGTAAGTGTGTAAATAGCGCAATGAATTTTGTTGAACTGTCAACATGGACCCACGCTCAGTAAATGCAACCTAGAAGTATTAGCTAGCTTATATCTTCTCTATACAATCCCTTTTTTCTCATTACAGTCAGAAAACTGGCGTCAGAACAGATTGCTCCACTGGTCAGGAAAATGGAAGACGAACACCGCATCGATGACAGCGTCAGACAACTGCTGTTTGACAATGGCGTGAGTATTAAACTACCTACAAACAATCACTTACAACGACTTGACTGTGGGCCCGTAGATACCAGGGTAGGAATGCTCGGTTCCTTTAAACAAAACCGAAGCGTTTTACATACCAATGGTAGCTTTTTTTATTGCCAAACTGGGCATATAAATAGATTTGTAAGCTAATTTTACCTGTGATAGCTACTTTCATAGGAGAGAGTAGGTATACGAGTCTAGGTCTTTGGTTCATTGGTAAAGATACAATTTAAGAGTCTTAATTCTAACCAATAACGACACAATAACAATAAATTATAGGAATCGGCCATAAAACAACGCCATGTGGTTCGATGTCTTCCATAGGAATTGGCGAGAGGGCAGATTCGCGCTCTATAGAAGAAATGTTGAGAGACATTTGCCCAGCCGTGGGATAAGGGGGTCAGCATCGGCTAGTAAAATCAATAGTATTTGAAGATTAATCAAAATTATACAGGGTCTAATTAAATACCTAGCGAAACTCTGCAGACGTTATGAGTACCTATCGATATCTAAACACGATAAAATGAAAACAAAAAATATCTACTTAATTTATTTATATTTGTTTTACCGTGTTTGGAAATCGATAGCCATCACGTAAGTATATCGAGTTTCGCTAGCTAATTTAATTTGAACCTGTCTACTGCAAACCTTGAAATAGTTCATTCAACTGGTAATTCAAAAAAAGGTTTAAGAAAGTACTCCATCTCACTCACAAAATGCCATTCATCATTGATGTTACGGTTCATGCCAAATAATCATCCAAACAAATGTCGCTATTGTGCATCACGAAGTGGCAATATATGTCTCACTGATGTCCTCTGATAAAATAATAAAATTAATATCAGTTTGACTTTCAAGTGAATGTCATGAATTACAATTTAGGAAATATCATGTTTGTTTGTGCTTGTTTATCTTATACAGCTCTGACACTGTTTCCAGAATACCTACCTACCTACATAAACATTATTCAGGTGCATGTACATAATCTATACCTATTATATACTAATAATAAAGCTGAAGAGTATGTTTATTTGAACGCGCTAATCTCTGAAACTACCAGACGGATTAAAAAAAAATGCACTAGCTGTGTCCCGCGGTTTCACCCGCATAAGTGTCGATCCCATGGGAATATTGGAATAAAAAGCAGCCTATAATTATGTTAATCCAGGGTGTCAGCTACCTCCATACAAAATTTTATCAAAATTGGTCTAGCCGTTTGAGCGTGAAAAAGTAACAAACATAAACACACACACACGCTCACAAACTTCGCTTTTTATAATATTAATGTGATTTGATAGCCCAGTTCTCGAGGAAGGCTATAGGCTACTTATCATCACGCGCTTTTGGACGGCTCTGGTTTCTTTGGCCTTGCCTTGGCTACCATTCGGTCACATCTTTAGGTACTCCATCGGCCATCTCCTTATTTTTTAATTTTCTCCTGCACTAGTTCAGCTTATCTTTCGTAAAACCACATATCGTACCAACTTCATCATTCAGCCGGAAGACGTTCACTGCTGGACATAGGCCTCCCCCCAAGCACCTCCACTTCGACCGGTTCTGTGCTTCTCGCATCCAACGGGTTCCTGCGGGCCTTCCAAGGTCGTCTGACCACCTTGTGGGAGGTCTTCCAACGCTACGTCTTCCGGTACGCGGTTGCCACTCCAGAACCTTTCGTATCTACTTATAAAACCACTATTCTACCTTCACAGTTGATGGGCATCGAAACCCCCACTGACTACAGCGGCTCCGGCTGCGGGTTCCTTACGATGATGCTGGTGGTCGAGGAGTTGTCCAGGGTAGACCCTGCCGTTGCCGCCTTCGTCGACATCCACAACACGCTCGTGAATTCACTGTTTATGAAGCTGGGAACTGAAGAACAGAAACAGAAGTATTTGACCAAGCTGTGTACCGAATATGTAAGTGGAACTCTTTCTTATCATAATTTATAGGGTCAGTGAAATCTCAAGTGTTTTGGGTCTTAATTCCGTCATCATGTTACCATGGGTTCAGTACATGATTCTGAATTTTAAATTGAAATAATTATTAATGATTGTATTAAAAAAAAAATGCTGATATATACATTTGGACCGCTTGGGTACACTTTCTTATGAAACAGCAGATTGTTTTCCTCACTCCACCGAATCCTGACGTCCTGTATTAATTCAACTAACTTCTAACCACTTTTCCGTGTTCCAGGCCGGCAGTTTCTGCCTCACAGAACCCAGCTCAGGCTCCGACGCCTTCGCTCTGAAGACTGTAGCCAAGAAGGATGGCGAACACTACGTCATCAACGGCTCCAAGATGTGGATCTCCAACTCTGATGTCGCTGGCGTGTTCCTTGTTATGGCTAACGCTGACCCGTCTAAGGTAAGAAAATTTATGATCATGTACAAAATGTGTTTGAAGAACAAGTATCTACCAAATGGGAAAGTGGCTACCTACCAAAGCTGTTATTGATGAAGTTCATCCAGGGAAGTACCATCACCATACCTTTTTTCTGCCGACAAACGTAGCGGAGCTGTGTTCCGATTTAGAGTAGGTACCTATATGGGTAGTACTGCGGGATAATAATTGTGTAACATAACAGCAATGGTTTTCATGTAGACAGTTCAACTATACTTTCATTGCGTTAAATATGTTGTTGAGTAGACAATTTTTTCGAACACATGAAGCAATGGTAAAGCAATATCGTTCAAAATAATTCAAATTGTGATTTATAATAGTGTGTTACGAAATTAGGCTGCTGGTGTAATGACACTGATACAAGAATAGGAGATAATTTTTTGTCTCTCTGGGCAAAGCATCTGGCATTGCAAATGTCCACAGGCGGCAGAGTTTCTTTTTTATTCTTTTCAGCCATGAGCTGGGCCATCGGAATGTGTCCCATCCAAAAAAGAACATACAAACCCCATGGTGGAATATTGTACTATGCCATAGCATAGAACACGATTATACACCGGTTCAAAATAAATAATTTCTTTTGTTAAGTGACTCCAACAATAAAACACAAATCCCTTAATCTTCCAGGGCTACAAAGGCATCACCTGCTTCATCGTAGAACGCGACGCCCCCGGTCTGACCGTCGCCAAGCCTGAGAACAAACTCGGTATCCGCGCGTCTGGCACCTGCATGGTACACTTTGACAACGTCAGGGTGCATGAAAGTAGCATTCTTGGAGAATATGGGAAAGGGTATGTATCGAGGGCATTTTTTTTTATTTTCTAACGCCTTGACCATACTTTAGCCAACTTGAGAATCCACAAAGTCACAATCAGTGTTTTTATATACCTAAGTAGCAATTGTTTGGTGCACTTACAGATTAAATCAAAGCGTGCAGCAAACAAACAAAAAACCTTCATATAACTTATGGTTTGAATGCATTAAAAGCTTTGATGTTTCTGAGAAAGTCTACTTAGGACTGTGTTGGGCTTAATAAAAGTTACCGGACAATTTATAACCCTGTAAAAATCAGCGCCGAAAGGTATAGTTTCTCTTTAAACCCTCGTATGCAAATCTTAAATCCTAATAGGTACTAGACTAATCGTGGGCAGTCAGCCCCATAAACTACCAAGTTTAACGACTGTTTAATGTTTTGACCACTCCTACAGGAGAAAATTGAGGTACCTACACCATAGAATCCGAAACTTTAAGCTAAGGGTGGGTGCCCATAAGAAACTTTTATCTCCACAACTAATTTGTCTTTCACATAAAGACTACGGGTTTGTATGAAAGTGCGCGCATGTAGCGACGCGACAGCTGCGGGTTTATTTGTCCGCGGGTTTGTCGTCTTCAGTTTCTTAGAACAAGCGCACAGACCACAACCATCTCCTCGAAATCCATGTTGATGAAATGAATGCGGCAAAATTTTACGAAAAAGTAGCGTTTCTCCCGTGTCTGCATCGAAACGACAGAGACAAAAAAGTTTTTGGGCAACTAAGTTGCTCGTGGGCAAGAAGAAGAAGTTCCCTAAGAAGTAAGAAGTCATGCCCTGGTATAAAGGGCAAAGCATGATTTAGAGAAAGGACTTTTTAGGCCCACTGCTCCAGTCAGATATTTAAATTCCTAATTTTTCCCTCCCCAGTTACAAATACGCAGCAGGTTTCCTGAACGAGGGCCGCATCGGCATCGCGTCGCAGATGATCGGACTGTGTCAGGGATGCATGGACGCCACTATCCCCTACACGCTGGAGAGGAAACAGTTCGGGAAGAGCATCTACTCTTTCCAGGTAAAATTGACTTTTAAATACCAGACTGTTAAAGACGAAAAGACCATTCAAGAAGCAACAACTGCCAAATTGCATCCTGAAACGATCAACTTTTCCTTGATTTTTTTTTTTACTTAGCCCTCGCAGTCCCACTGTTTGTCAAAGGCATCCTCCAATTATCAGATCTAGATTTAGAAAGTGGAAATTGGTTGACGACCATACAGTTACCTGTATCAGGGAAACTTTACAACCATCAGTGTGCCGTTGCGAAAAAGGGATGGCATTATTCATCCTGCACTGACTTTGAACATGTTCCTATATAACTTTATCTGGCATCAGTTGATTTTATGTTTACCTAACGACAGACTTAACAGAAGCGCCTATCAAACCCATTAACCTCCGATGCCTAGTATCGAATGTCCCTGTTTTGTTACTCAGAGACTAAGAGGCTTACTTCACTGCGACGTCGCCAGGTCGCGCTGCTGCAGGTGGTGCTGTGTACAGCTATACAGTGGGTGGCCTGGCGTCCGCTTAGTTACGCATCCAACCATATATATAGTTGGCGACGCGACCTGGCTGCGCTGCCATGGTCGGTGAACAAAAGAGCACTTGTCCGGTGAATTATAACTGCAACACCCAAAAATTTGCTATAAGACTGTCAAACTCATGAGTCTGCTGTTAGCTTTATCAATAATTTTACAAAACGTGATTGATTTTATTACCTGCCTGTTAACCAGTTTGACAGACGTTTTGATAATTTCAGTATTGATTAGGCTTTCAAAGTACTTAACATTCATTTTAAATGTTTTTCTTCCAGGGTATCAGTTACCAGATCGCTCACCTGCAAACCCAGTTGGAAGCCGCCCGTCTACTGACCTACAACGCGGCTAGGCTCAAGGAGAACGGCTTGGACTTCGTCAAGGAAGCCGCCATGGCTAAATATTATGCTTCAGGTCGCTACCTACTACACATTTTAAGTTTTTTCTTTCCTCATTCACACACTTTTACCACACCCGTGCACCCTCACAAACTCGGAAATATTTTAAGCATACTTTTTTATTGAAATGAATACTTCTTTAGGCGCGTTGGGCATTTTTTGAGATGGAAAAAAAACCATTGAACTCGCGTTACTATTACCGTAAGCGACACTGCTTCGGATGTGTTCGGCTGCCCTCGGGATGTACTTGATTTTAATATATCGATATGTCAGTGAGTGATGGCAAAGTATTCTGTTTTGTTTTCACTTCTGTCGGCACTCCCCGAGTGCGTTTTTATAATAGTTTTTATTGTATAATTATAATTATTAGCGACATTAGGTAGGTACTGAGAGAAGACACTGACTTCTGTAACACAGGGTTTTACCTTGCTCAGAACTTTTCAGAAGTCAGGGTTTCAAATATCATTGTATCATCTGTTTAATGTCAATGAAGAATATGTTTTATTATTATTAAGTTAAGAGTCAGACTTACGGTAGCAGCAGTCATAAAACGTGCAAGTAGGAAAGATAATATTTAGTCCGGGACTTTTAAAGGCACTATACTCTGCCTCGTGTCGTCTTGCTGTAAAGTTTACCTTTGGAGATTAGTCTGTACTTATAGCAGTTCTAGATAGAACGTTTCAATATGTTCTTTCAGATGGTTAACTTCACATAGCATCAATCACACGCTTTACCACTTCCCATACTTACCTATTATCACCAAAAGTAAAATTTCTACATTTAAAATTAATCCTTATAGTGTACATATTAAAGAGCATTCTATTCTTCTCGAGCTTTGTAAGATAGAACAAGAAAACATCAAATCCAACCTACATTAATCTGACTAGCAGATAAGTACCCTACTCCACTGACAATAAGTCTCATTTTCCAGAAATCGCCCAGAAGTTGACATCAAAATGCATAGACTTTATGGGAGGAGTTGGTTTCACCAAAGATTTTCCTCAAGAGAAGTTCTTCCGTGACGCCAAGATCGGAACCATCTACGAAGGAACTAGCAACATGCAGCTGCAAACTATTGCCAAGCTCATTGAAAAGCAATACACCCAATAGAGATTATAATGAAGAAATTATTATGATTAAGTATCAAAATGAAGAACTGTACCTACGTCAGGTTGGTTCAAACTTTATGGCGGCTCTGAAGTGCGCTACTCGCGGCGCAGTATACCTCTCATCCCCGTTGACACGTGAATTTATTACTGCGCAGCGACTCGCCTCATGTTCCGAGCCTCCATGAAGGTTGAATCGGGCTGTTTCAGTTGTCGATGAACGAATTACTATGATATTATGAAAAGTACTGGTTACTTATTTTTTTAAATAAGTGCTTTTTTAGTGCATTTACTAAATGTAAATTTAGGTTTTTTTCATATTGTCATTTCCTTTTACCATAATACTACAATGTTTTCAAGAGTCTAGCCTTGATCAGTTAAAAATAAATAAAATACATAGGTATGAATAATAATGTATTTCTAAGAACAATGTCTTCCCTCTTGTATCAAATGTAATATATTATTTGTGCTAATATATTTTATAAAAATTGTATTCCAAATAAAAGACTTTATAAACTATTAGTACTACATTTATTTACAAAAATCTAAATATAATTTAATAATTTCAATTTATTAATAATTGATTTCTATTTCCGTTGAGGTTTTGGATCATGAGGCATCTTGAAACCGACCATATTGGCGGTCTCCTCAACGCTACGTTCCCCCTTTCCCTTATAATCTGCATTGATTTCTTTGTACCGTCTTGAGTTCACAAGGTAATCGCAGTAAGTTTTTGCCTTGTAATGCATCTCATCTACTGCCTTGCAAAGCTGTTGATCTGTAGTCTGATATTTCCTATACTGATGGAGTATGTACAGGACCATTTGGTTATCTGCTATTTTCTTGGATGAGCTCGTTTTGCGTATCTCTGATAGCAACAGACGTAGTGTCGCTAATGGTGGCTTTGTTGAAATGGATGCCATTTTATACCTTCAAACAAATTAAATTTTCAGGTTCTGTAGTGCATTAATTGTAATAAATTCTTCAGCATCCTCGTATTTCGGTTGTTCACCTTTTATCCAAAAGTCAGAGTCAAGTTTCTCTAGATTTTCCTTAGGGAATGTATGAATGGAAGTATCATTAAAGCAATCAGTGAATTTAATATTATTATTTAATTGCTGCTCCGATGTATGTGGGAGTATTTTTGCTATAAATGGGACAGATTCTGAGAGCAATCTTTTGGGCAGGCTGTCAGCGAGGTTGTTAAAACTGTTACAAATAAGTATACAGTTGTGTAAATTAGGACCCCAGTTACTCCAAAGAAAACTGTTCGTCAACTGTTTTGAACAGTGAGGAAAGAATCCTATAGTGGGTCCTTTACCAGATATTGGATAACAACCTTCATCATTATAGTATAAAACCTGAAGCTGGAACTGTTTAAGGATTTCACATTCACTGTTATAAAATACAGGATCATATACGAACACTTTTTCGGGGTTAAAATGCTCCTTAAGGCACAGCAAGAGGGCTAACTGATACCTAGAAGTATGATAATCTGATATATTACCAAGTCCTATGCAATAGATTTCTATGACTGTTCTATCTTGTATAACGCTACTCACGGATTTTAAAACGTCTTTCGAGAAGTCTGAAAGTCGTAATTCTTCGACACAGCAACGGATCCGCCTGAAAAATGGTAAATTACAAATAAATAACCTAAAAATTTTGAGATATTATTGTGCAAAGAACAAGCATTGAACTCACTTCGTCGTTTTGACAACGTCTATAACTTTGTTTTTTTCTATTTCAACAGTTAAATGCCTCAGTTTCGTATGATATACGAGACTTCGCTTATTTCGTTTTATTTTTACTTTCTGAAAACCATCACTGTCGACATCGGGTTTTGACATTTTGTAATGCAATGTTGCCACAGAACACTAATACCCTAGGAATGTTGCCATATCAAATCATTAAATCATTATTTTAATTTTAGCTGTCGGACGTGTTGTAGGCATAAAATTATATAAAATATTTTCCATTTTTTGAAGGGATGGCCACCCATGGAATTACTGTAAAATTAATTGCTGAATATAAAAAAAACCGAATGACCAAGAAGATCTGGAGAATACTTAACGGAAGCATTGATACTTTATGGACCGACGATTTTTCGTAGTATTTTAGTAGGTTTTTTTGTAGAATATACCCATTGCATTTTTGAAAACTCAAAACGTGAAAACACAGCTGATGTTGAGTCAATAAAAAAAGGGGCCAAGTGCGAGACTGCGAGTCAGACTCGCACATGAAGGGATCCGCACAACAAGATTTTAAGTTGTTTTTTTCCCATCCCTTTCATTTTATTTTATTTTCAATAAGTCCCGTTGCGTTGGCACCGTTTGGGTACGGATTTTTTTAGCACAACCCCGTACATGTGTTGGTCTGAAGATGCATCTGTAAACACACCCGATAGCGTAGGGCTGTGCAGCTATGGATGCACAATTGCACAGTGCACAGCGTAGGGCGACCAACAACCGTCCCAACGTATCCAGGATAATCTCGAAATGAATCAAAAAAGGAAGTTCTATTCTATTCTAAGCAAAAAAATAAAAAATAAAGTTGATCAATGAGCCTTGGCAGGCATTGCTTATTGATGCCCCGGAGGTTTTGCAGCGATACATAAGAAATTGCGCAATAAATAAACAACTAGCATAAATAGGTGGTAACGGTGAAGCAGGTCAAAACTAGCAGGTCAAAGAGTGTCATATTTCTTTCAACTACATACATCTGGCCGCAGGAACCCGTTGGATGCGAGAAGCACAGAACCGGTCGAAGTGGAGGTGCTTGGGGGAGGCCTATGTCCAGCTGTGGATGTCTTTCGGCTGAATGATGACATACATCTGACAGGTGGAGTAAGGCGGTGACCGAATGGCGTCCAAGCGTCGGGAGACGAAGTGTTGGTCATCCGGCGGCGGCGGCGCGGCGGCGGCGGAGAGATGGGACGACGACGCGACACTATGGTACCATCGCGGGTAGAACCTGGATGTGGCTGGCACAGTGGCGTGGGGATTGGCACAAGAAAAGAGAGGCCTACGTTGGTTTAATGCTCTAAGCTATACTCAGAAGTGGCTGAAGTCGGGCCGCGGATGATTGTGATGATCTACCGACTTATTTGCCAAAAATGTAAACAAATATGGAAAAATGACTTTAAATCCTACAACGTAAAGTTCAGTTTACGCTACAACTTCAAACATTTTTATAACTTTTTCAATGGTGCTAGTCACTCTGAAATCAATTTAATTGCATTAAAATAAAGTTGATATTTGTTTATCTTGAAATAATAATAATGTTAAACAAGTAAGAATAGACTTACAGCTAATAAGCGGTATGTAACTTAATGTTTTCCCTAAAGTAGAACATTACAGTCAACACCAGTCAAACAAAATACCCGACCCGAATTATAATTGGTATCGAATGAGGGCGCGGTCTAAATTCGGCATTTAATTCACTACTTCATAGCTATTCACAACCATTCGATACGCTTTCGTACCGAGTCGAATCAATGTTATCGTAGTCCAAGTCCTCTAAACGCTGTTCACAAATCCAAAACCCGAAAATTTTGTCAGTTTATATGAAATAGACGCCCGATATTCTTCCGACAGTTGTTTGCTGTCAGGGGCAAAGAAAATCAGGATATCAAAATGTGTCATTTTCGATACGGTAGCCTGTCGAATGGTTGTGAATAGCTTTGCTGGTACCGTTCCCACACTGAACACATATGTCCTTGATCAGGTATTTGGGTTAGAAAAATTACCTACTGACAAAACGACATAGAGGACGGGCGGTCGCGGCGCATTTCGAGTACCCATTGTCCGTTTTGTATGGGACAATCAGAATCTATGATCACAGCACTGCATTCAAATCACGCTCCTGTATTCGTTCCAACATACCGTAACACGAAGGCGACAATTGCACACCGAACGATATTATTAACCACGCAAGTACAGCCACAGGACGACGCTTCCCGGTCGAAAACGGCGCGAAAATTTTATTTTTAATTTCCCGTGTTCCAATTGCAATTTTTTTTCGTCACTTTCTAATGTTTACATGAGACGCAACCGTAACGGCCTCCTTATTTATTTATTCAAAAGAGTCTGCAATTAAATTCTCTTCGCTTCGTTACCTTTATATAACTTTATTATAATGTTTTGGTAGATTTTGGTAGTTCGGATCTGTTTTTCTATGTTTTAGTTGTAACACATTCGCGGGCTGACCCCATCGTGTTTTCATTGGTGCATGTGCGGTGTTTACGGATGTTGGTTATAGAGTGATACATTGACTGTTGGATGTGGACTTAGCATGGAACGTTACGTAGTGAACCGGCGTTCTAAATGCAAAAGTGATGGATTTTTAACTAAATGGAGGAAAAAATATAGCATTTTGCGGAAGCGCTCTTGGATCACCAGCGGTTATGACTTGAATGTGAGTAATAATTATTATCATTTGCATGGGTTATTTAGTAGGTATTTTGATTCGTTATCGATATTTAATAACATAGGTCGGTCATAATTTAGAAAAGAAATAACAGCATGAATTGAAAATTGATAAACAAACAATGTCAGTTCATTGTCAGAACAGACGATAATCAAAACATTATCGGCCATAAAACAAAACAAGGTTTATCTTTAAACTCAGGTTTAAATCATCGAGCCATTTTTAAATTTCAATTTATTCCAACAAAGTTAAAGTTCTTATTACAAAAACTGACATTAATCCAGAGTCTAAGTTGCCAATTTTACATTAAGAACTTTGCGTTTGTCGGAATAAAATTCAGAATACAGTAAATAGCCGTAGGTTTAGGCTAGGTCGTTCGTAAAAGTCGTTTTAAAATAATTCTGTATTAGCTTAGTTACCAACAACTGAATTGAAACATATCATTGCCTACGTACATACTACAGCACAAATGATTGAGGATAATATTTATTGCAAAGGAAATTAATTAATTTAGTGGAAACCGAAAACATTTTATTACCAAGTTACGAAGTTTTCATTTCAAGTAAAGCCTTGAACCAAGTAAAAATATTTGTGAATTCAAGTAATTTCGGTAGGTAATTGGTAGATATTTATTTATTTATTTATGTAAACTTTTCGCACAAAAAGCTAGAGTGAGAGAGCTAAAGCAAGAGTGGTAAAGAGATTAGATGGCAGGTACTTTGGTAAAGAGGAACAGTGAAAAAAAAACTACACAAATACATAAATAGGTTATATGCACATATATACCTTTTACTATAATATATATAACTTATAACATAGATAGATAAATAATTATGATGATAGATATGTATGTTCTATGTTCTATGTTATGGGTTTGGTTTCCGCACTTAGTCCTTCAGTGGACCATTGTGCGTGGGCCATGGCGGCCGTTGGTGGTTATTCCAACCAGCCCACCTCCCTCCAGAAGCTGATTAGGTCTCCTGGTCTTTTGAGAACTTATAGATATGTATTTCCTAATTTAATAACTTTGTCTTTACTTGAGTAGGAACACTAAGCTTATTCTGCTGAGCTATTCTCATTCTGCCTACCCTGCCATCGTAAGCTTGTTGACCCATCTTGAGGGAGAGCACTTGATGCTAAGCCAGCACATCAAGCGACCCGAAACTGTCTTTTCCCAATCAACATTGAACCTTTGAAGCGATAAGGCCGCCCATTGTATATTAGGATTATTGAGGAAACTAACACTCTTTAAAAAGATTTCTATAATAGTAACTGCACCAATAAATACATTTTTGTCCTCATTATTGCACAAGTAAAACAGAACAGCAAATACGTGAATATTACAATAGAACTTTTTTGATAGACCTTCCAAAAGTCTTGAATGGCTTTCACTGATTCTTCGAACAATAATGGTTTGGTTGGCCTTCGCCATCGACATTATAATGAGCTTCGACACAGACGTCACGTACTTCCAAAATCTAAGTACATGCTTACTACTGCTACGTGACTCGAAGGACCACCGTCTTGGCCCTATTAAAGAAAACATTTGAAATAAATAATGGATCCTGTCAACAATGTCGCATTAAGGAAATAGGTACTACCTACATGCATAATTCAATTCAAAACAAAACATTTATTTCAGAGTTATTCAGTCCATAAAGTGTTAGTAGTACATCAAGATAACTTAAAACTATGTTAGTAACTTACACACACACACACACACACACACACACACACACACACACACACACACACACACACACACACACACACACACACACACACACAAGAGAAAAAACGCATGTCAGCCAACAATACATGCAATCTTATTCAATGCCTCCAAATGGTACTATGGATGTATTCCGCAATTACACTCAGGTAGCTGTTGGAACCGCCCCTCACCCTACGTATCAGCGATGCTGCTTTCTTACGTATAATGGCGTGAAAGCCGTCCACTTGAGCTAATAATAAAAAAAAAATATTATAGTAAAATAACAGGCTGGTAGGTACCCACGTATGGAACGATTTATAATTTAAAAAAACATGTCACTCTAATACAATCACCAATTGCTTTTTTCCAACTCGTCAAATGTCAGGAAATAGGAAATAAATAATAATTGAACGTTTACCGCATTGTCCGCATTTGTTTTTAATAAGACAACGACTACACTTATTCAGCCTAGGTATTAATAAAAATAGAACTTCATAGAACAATACAACAGCATAGGCGCAAACAATTTTTAATTCAAAACATATCAACACTTTCTCCTATACAATTTTATTATTGTCTCATTTTGGTGAACATTAGCATGGTCACAATGCATGTCGCTACCTTACTTGAGGCTGAATGCTAGACTCCTTTGCCAACTAATATGGCGGTCTGTGTCCAGTGACGTTTATTCTATGTTAATTTACGCTTTTGATTTGACGAATAAATTCTTTGAACATTAGTCAGTGTTTAGCTACTTTCAGTGCCTCAAATAAAAAACAAATAGAGATCATCATCAATATCTACCTATGTTTTTTTAATGATGTAACATTTAATAGACGACCACCACGCACGACTATGCAATAATAGAGATACCTATAACTTATCTTAGCTCAACAATAAGTAAATGCTTTCCACTTTGCTAAACGAATCTGTCTTCGATGATATTCATCTTGTCTTGTCTAATCGTTTGCCATTCTCGTATCCTCGGCCTCGCTCACCCAGCCATCTATGTTTAAGTATTGCGACCAATCCGGCACATTAGCAGTTAGCACATATCCAGAAACACAAGATGTGAACAAAAGGCTTAGAGCTAAGAACCGTTGTAGACCCTGACAGGGCACAGCAAAAGGACTTCCACTAAAAAATTGCTGATAGAAAAACACAATAACACTTCGCCTCACTTGGGAATTTAGCCCAGGACCAGCGCGTAGCAGTGGCGCTTGCGACCACGCCAGACCAACGAAAAAAAGGTGCCTGCCTGCCTAAATGGCGGGGATGCCATTAACCTCACTAAAAACATCAACTCAAATGACACTCGATTGAAACAATAATTGGGACATGGCAGTATTCAACCAAGAGCGATGAGATTTCTTTGTGTCGAGAATTAAGATTTATGAACCTAATGATCATTATTTTTTTACAAGCTTTTATTTAAATTTTGCTTGTAAATAAGTATCTACTGTGTCTGCGAATATCATGATTCAGGACTTATGAAACACTAGCGAATCTCCCCAGCTTCGCAAGGTTTTTACGATTTGTCAAAACATCGAGATTTCTTTTAATAAATTAAGTATGTCAGTTTAATATTCATGTTATGTAAGTTTAATATACATAAGACATCCGGAATAAATTTTCCTACCGATGTGTGTTGCAAACCGCATAAAAATCCGTTGCGTAGCTTAGAAGAACAACGCGATCAACAGACAGACACGAAAAACAACTTTAATTTATAATATGTACTTGTATAGATATTAAATACTCAGTAAGGAAACTGTAGACTAAAGAAAGCCTTGCATTCAGTTAGGAACGCACCATTTTAGGCTAGCATATGAGATTACATTCAGATGCATAGATCAAACGGAATGGGGCTAAAGATGCAAGACATTCAATGGTAATATTTTGTAATGCAGGAAATGTAGTGGCAGTCATTTACTGGAATGTTACGAAAATTGTATACCTAGGTAATATGTAGTTATCTTTCCAAACTAGGGCTATTGTAACTATTGTCCCTGATAAAGAAAGGGAATCCCATTTCTTCTGTGATAAATTGATAATGTAGGTGACAATTAATATCACCGTTTCTATTTTCACACATTTTCATTGATTAGGTTTAGATTAACTTATTGAGGCATGGCATCCACAGGCAGCAGACGATAACCTCATCGGTAGAACTGCGAGATGCCGTAAAAAAAAAGATAGAGGAGCCAAATTGGAAACTATCTGAATCCTGAGAAAAGGAACAAGGGATCTACTAGCGTGTTTAGGCTTCATTTTCAACGAAATGGATACCAACTGCGAAAAGGGCGAGTGAGTGAAAAGTGAGGACATTCATTTTATTGTTACTCCTAACAGGCATCGTGTAGACGACGAATTTGGGCAAGGTGTCCCAAATTTTATGAGTGCCTACCTGTCAATAATTGAACATAACACGTTACTGTCAATCATTTCTCAAGGCAAGCGATGAATAAACATACATTATAGGCAGGCCCCAACGCCAAAATAGGAAGACAATGCAGATTGTGTTTAATTAAAAGCCGACATCAATACTTGTCGATAGATACTGCTACAAACCCCAGTATTGCGCATTTTCTCACGAATCTTATAGAGAACTGTGCCGTAAGAATCAGTAGGTAGTGACTGGGTTAACTTAGTATGTTTAAATTGTTGTATTGTTACGTAAGTGCCATCTTGAAAATATACGATCGATTGAAGATTTAAGATCTCTTCAAATGAACTCGGTTTATCGCAGTTCACTGCACCTTTATTGTCGTGTCGTAGATTTTGTTGGCCCAAACATAACATAACATATGCACAACATAGAGTTTCCCGGGGGTCTTTCCTTTTGAGGTACGGAACCCAAAAAATTCGAAGACATGTGACATCTACCAAATGGGCCCGTGTGGTAGATTACGGCCCACTCCCTCTCGAAGAGTAGATGCCTGTGTTCCAGCAGTGCGAAAAGTAATGGCTGATTATGCTATGCTAATCGTGATGACCACAAAACACACACGAATCATTCGACCATACTGGAAGTAAAAACGTGTAAAAAACCACTCTTTAAGTTAAAAGTTGATCTTGTTCGCACATGTTCAAATTTATAAATACATTATCATACAGGTCAAACTGGTTGCTCTGAGGTTATGCACCTGGTAGTGTTTTGCTTACGATTACAATAATTTCGATCAACTGCAGCTGAGCATTTAATTTGCGTGGGAACACAGATAAATAACCAATACCAATGGTTTTCTGTGATTCTACAAATCACTGTGGATATCAGAAATATTACAAACTGCAACCTACCACTTACCACCCCACCTTACCTTCCTATTACAAACTACAACCACCCCACCTTACCTTCCTACTACATAGAACCTTATTGATATTCGTATTGCTAACCATCAACCTGTAATTGTGCACCTTGTATAGCCTATATATACAAAGTGATATAAGGTGCATACAAATATACAGTATAGGTACAGTCAAAGGCTTTGTCTCCTTTTAAGGGAAACTAATGTTCTCGAGTAAGTAGGTACCTCTGTATCATGTGGAGGCTGTGTTGAAATAGATTGATAAAGGACATTGATAACTATCGACTAGGTATCTAGTGTAACTAATAGTAAGTACAGTCAACCCCACATCAGTCAACACTTGTACTACAAAAATTGTCCTTATTGAAACGATATAAAGGTGCCTTCAGTGTCAAATTGCTACCACTTATTTGCAATTAACTGTACCAGAAGGCGTAATTTCTTCTCAAGTTGCGGAAATGAACCGGTAACTTGACAGTTCGAATAAAAAGTAATAAAAACTTATCCGGAGGAATGAACTGGTCGAGCCAATGGTTATGAGGACTTCCTAGCTATTGAAAAATACGTAGGTAAGTATAGGATTGAGCTGGGCAATGCCAAAAAGTTCGCAGCCCTGATGATGAAATGAATTGATGTTTATTTGTGTAAAGTTACAGTTTTCTAGCGAGAATTTACCTGTAAATAACATCACTGAAACGTTATATGAAAGTAATTTGGTGTGTTTTGCTAGAGAACGTTTTTTGACTAAAGTCGAACCCCGGAGCCATTAAGACGGCGTCGAACAATAATAGTGTGGCCACTATTTTCCGTTTTTATGATTATAATAATAACTAAACAATGTAAAACTATCGTTTATAATAATATTATAGTAATCTTGAGGAGCACAACTTAACGTGCTTATTTTCTGCATTTAAATTCTGAAATCAAAGAAATAACCAAACAATCGATGAGGGTTGTTTGAACGCACTTGTGGGTCGGCGCCCCCTTAATTTTCATCATAGCCACGTCGTCGTTATGTGGCGACTGTGGTGAGGACTACCGCTCTTTTATGAGATAGTAGGTAGCTTTCGTAGATCTATTATGATTAAGACACTATACGAAGTAAATTTTTGGTCAATATTTTAGAAGTAGATGGCGCCAACATTTCCTAGCTGACTTCGGCTTGTTTCGCAGTCTCCGATAACCATTATCTATTTGCTAAATAAATTAGCAGAAGGGAGCAGAATTTGTACCGGTTAAACAACCCGTGGTGATGAAACAGGCCACAAATGTTCCAAGATTGAATGCCGACAATACCAACGCCACACAAAACGCTCTTAATCAAAACCATTTCTTTTTTTCACGCTCTTCTGATCTTGCCTTCATCATTAATTACACGGGTCGCCATCGTGATAATCATATGAATGCATCCAAGTCCACTAGGTAACTACTATCGTAAATCGTATTGGACGTGTATTGCACCTAGAAATAGACAAAGTTGGCACTTGTAAGAACTCTAAGCACTTCATGCAATTTAATACCTTATGTCCCAAGAAATAAGAATGGCCGGTGAAGTTCTACGGCATCGCGCTAATATTGCGATTGCGACAGTCCTAGTCAAGTCAACGTTTCTTACTTATAAACATTATGCTGGTTGCATGGTTTAGTTGCCTACAAAGTGTTAGAAGGGAAAGGTTTACGTACAAATCGCATTCTTATTTCTAATTTTGCCATAAATTGCATTAACATTGCTATCGATCTACCATAAACAAAGGAATTTTAAGAGAAAATTTAAATTTTATTCTGTGTACGAAAAAGTTTTAAATTAGCGCTAATTTGCGTTTGAAATAAGAACAGTGGCCATGACATTGAGTTGTAAACAAAAACAAAAGTGATTTCTTTTGCCATAGACAAAAAATAAACAGTAAAACCTCCGAATCGTTAATCGATTCGGTTGACATTAGTGTTGTGTTGTGAGGGTCAAAGGTGACAATATGCCCCAGATTTTCTTCAAAAAAGTAATGGTGGTAAGGGATCGAGCCGACTTCGAGGTAAGCTACTTTCACTTTCCGCGCCGGGCCGTGGCGTATGCTCATGCCGGCTACCGTGTAGCTTATAAAAATATTTGGAATTTAATTATAGGTTTTTTGTAAAACATTTTAATTGCCACTTTATTTTTTATTTTCTTCTAAGTAAGTAAGTAGCAATTAGGTTGAATTTCTCTAACTACTGCTTGATTTATGTAGTTAGATAATGCGTATTTAAGAAGTACGATTTCTGTTAATTTTTTTTCTTCAATATCTCAAAGGTACCTTAGGATTTTAACATCGAAGCCTACCAAAAGGTTACATGCTCTGTGAGCCTACCTAGGTATGTGTACTTACTGAAAAAATAAACTGAAAACCTCGGGTTAAAATCCTATTCAATTTTGTATTATGATTTGGGTAAGTACAGTGCACTGCACACATATCAGTGGAAACAATTCGACATTGACAGCGCCTTCATGTCGTAGCAGTAAGAGCGATTTCCGTAGTGAAAGTTTTACCACCTGATCTGCGGTTGACTGTACTTACAGCTCTTTTTCGTAATGCTACAAAAACTCCCTACAAAAATAAAATTAAGAAATTGTTTATTCTGTAAATAGCATAACTTATATTGGAATCACTTTTACACGTCATATTAAAATAAAATAAAAACGGATGGAGTCGACAATCCTCTGACTACTCTTGAGAATAATTAATGGCGAAACAAACTCAAGGGTCAGTCTCCTGTAAAGGTGGTTAAAGTCCTGTCATAATTTTGGCAAATCTTCTTTGATTAAGAACGCTTTTCCATTATAATGGCTGCAGTTCACCCTAATATCCTTAAGATAATCAATTAACAAATAAATATTCATCTGTTAGGACAGAAGTGAAATCACAATTGAATAAAAGAATTATCTGATAACCTAAAAACTAATCATACGAATTATAATTATAAAAAGAGTTATCAAGCATGGCAAAATTACAATCAGAGGAACAAAATCATCACTAATCAAATTAAAGAAACCAACAAGAGATTATTGAGATACAGAGACACCAAATTACACCGAACGGCTGACGGATAGCGCTTCTGTACCCAACGCTGTCAAAAACCATAGAGCATCAAAACAAAACCAGAGAGCCTCCTGGCCTGCCGCCTACGGGAGCCTCCTTTCAGTGACCGCGTCCCCCACTGCTCTGGGCCGGGTAGTAGTATCCAACACATCAATAATTATCTACGCAACATGATTTATTGGCAGATAGTAATATAATTTCGAATTGGTGCAATAAAGTTACAATTTCAATACAAATAATATCGAATTGGTGCAATAAAGTTATAATTTCAATACAAAATGCTGACGACCTCGGGGTGCGCGATAAATTATAGATATCTTTGCTCAGATTTTATCTACTGCATTTAAATATGGTTTGATCATAGACAATATTCTTATCTGCAGGTGGAGCCAAGACCGTTGATTATCCTTCTAATTATCTGTCGTACGAAATCTAAAATAAATAGAAACTACAGATTACTTAATTGCTTGCTGATCTTATCATAGATTTAATCATAGATTTACTTAAAAGTGGGGCAATGGAAGACTTTTATGCGAAAGGGACTTTTTTTGAGTCAGTACCCTAATGGGCATGACCAAAGAATACCTATATTATAATAATATTTATACGAGAGGGCATGGCTCTCTTCTCTTCAACATGCTTGAGATGCAGAAGTAACTCCCAGTAGATCTAGGAGCTGTTACTGTGCAAGGCTTACTAATTCCATGCAGCGGCCATGACAGTCAGTGCGAAAAAAAAACACAATGGCTAAATATTCAGACTCAGTTTTTGTTTCGATTAGACAAACAAAACGAAGACGCAACCAAACCCACACCTACCAAACATGTAATACTTATAATGTTGCAATCCTAAGCTACAGCCAAGTTGGATCCTTGTCAGTAAGCGATGACGATGAGGCATCTTTAAAGTCCGACAAACAATACGTGCCTACTCATTGGAAGGCCTTACAATGATTCTCAACTTTTAATTTTGTGGCAGGTTCAAAATTAGAAGCCACAAGAAGAGCCTACAACCCTATTATGCACAGAAAAGTAATGCTACATGGGGACTTTGCTCTTAAACCAAACTTTTCTCTCTCGAAGAGAAGACGCCTGTGTCCCAGCAGTGGGAACATTATAGGCTGATTATGTAGTTACTTTAACGTGACATATTCTAATAAAAACATCTTTTTTTTTTTTCAAAATTGTTCTCTAATTTTATAAATAGGTATAAATTCTGAAACAAAGTTGTTTAAGAATTTAGGTATTCCAACCAAGTTTGGCGGATATTAAAAATATTATCTATTTTGCAATCGATACTTACTCGCAAGAGATATAGCATAGGCATTTATTTAACAATCAATAATGCGTACAAATTGAAGGCCTTTGCGGCAAAGGTGACAAACCTTTGGTGCTTAGTACCAAATTACCAATCTAAAAACGTCAGAAGGCCAATTCAGGTGATTTAAAACGTTCAAAAATTATAGTAGCAGTCTCGATCAATGTTAAAAATGTATGAAAATTTGAGGTATTTTTGACAGATTGACACAGATTAGAATGCGAACGTTCTTCAAATTACGGGAATTGTCCCTCTGGTATTCATCAAATTAATCGATATTATTTTTCATATTGTGAAAGCTAACACTTTACATTACAATACATATACCTATCGAAAACATTTAATATTCGTCTATCATTTTATTACTTCAGAAGTTCTGAATTATTTAAACGATATTCATGTCTGCAAGTCAGCGTTAAAGGTACATTGAAGGTCGTTGACACGCATCGTATTTCGCAATCAGTGCCAAGTAAGGATCCCAGGCGGATCACGCAAGCATCCTTAAACATTATTATGTTATTTACACTTTAAATACATAGGTACAAGCAAAGGCCTGCAACTGCAACCTACAGGGCTCTGTTTCTCAACATTTAATGTCCCTGCCTGCCTTTTAGATTTAGGGTCGGCGCAACATGTCTTTTTCTTCCATACTTCTCTATTAGTCGTCATCTCGGTAGTCACTCCCTTTCTAGCCATATCATCATTCATACAGTCCATCCATCGTTTCTTCGGTCTTCACCTACTCTTATAGCCATCGACATTCATACTCAAAACTCACCTCACGGCATTTTCTTCATTCCTCAGTATCACATGACCATACCATGACAACTGATTTCCACACAACTTTCAGTTAAAAGTGCCACTTTCAGACTTCCTCTTACGTACTCATTTCTTATTCTACCTAATTCGTGTAACACCACACGTCCTCCCAGCTTCATGCAATTACCTTTCATTCACCCCAGATAGTTCAAACCAAGAATTAACTTATATTGTCCGTATTTTAAGTATTTATTGTTCGACTCACAATTGTCATTCTGTAACAGTTGTATTATGGCTAGTTGTAGTATCCACGGTATACCTACTAATTGACGTAGGGTGTCAATTTGCTTAACAATCAATTTTTCTGACTCTACAAAGTGTACTCATAGTAAAATCCAAAGAACGTAGAATACAATGTGGTTACGTAAATCGCGTAATGCCAATTTCACGGCTTATTTCACGTTTATGGAAATTATAATTAAAATATTTTTATACTATCGTTTTCTGCAAGGTCAAGGTGTTGTGTAACCTTGTAAGTAATTATTTATTTGCCACATGAAAAAATTAAAACTATTTCGTGGGGTTTATCAATCGCAGTCGCTCCATGTAAAATACTTTTATTCAACTGCATTCGTTTAGACTGGAAGCCGACCCCAACATAGTTGGGAAGAGGCTAGGCAGACGTTATTATGTGGGGCTTAAATATAGGTAACTGGCACAATGTGAATGTACTGTGCCCAGTTTAACACCCTTTTACCAGTGGAATAGAAGCGGTGGTTTTAGAGGCGTGCCTGACCTCTGCCTAACCTTTCAGCGATTACAAGCATGATGTTATGTTAGGTATATTAAGAAAAAAATAACTAAGTAAGCCTGTCTACTGTTTAATTCATCTCTTCGTACTCGATGATTTCTATAAAACTTCGAACAAGACAGAAGAAAATCTTGTTCAAAATGTCTCGTTTAAAAACAAGGTACCTATAAACATTTAAGAGCGTTTACGCCGTACGGCATTTCATACAAACTTTCAAGCCGTTGTTTTTTAAAATCGGTTCATTAATTTCGAAAAACAACGGTTTGAAAGTTTGTATGAAATGCCGTACGGCGTAAACGCTCTTAAGGGGGAAGCGCTAAGGTAGCCCGCGAAATTCAAATTTTCTTAGGTTTTTTGCAATTTGTTTTTGCGCTAGTAACAAATATGTGTTTACAGAATTATAATCATTATAATTAGTAATACAACTTGTTAAGCTTGTGTAATCCTAAAATGTCAAGATTTCATGAAATAGTCATTCAGTAGGATTATAATGGTCTTAGAGATTTGTGTTGATGACTTTAATGATTATAATTCTATAGATACATATTTGTTACGGCCGCGAATCATATTTTAATCAACGTAAAACTTAATACTGACCAGAAAATTGCAAAAAACGTAAAAAAATATTGAATTTCGCGGGCTACCTTGGCGCTTTCGCCTTAACAAAGAAAAACACACGTATAATTCAGCAACAACAACAACATTAGGATCTCGTCTTCTCTTCATTTCTAAATGTCACATAACAAACTGCAAGTTTCTCTGAATCGATACTAATAGGTGCCCATCACTGCATAGCTTTATTATTGAGTAACACTGACTTTGCCCCTACTATTGATGTAAAACTCACTTGAAAATCGCTTACGTAGTACCTACCGATTTCATCCACCAATCGCGAATTGGACCAATCGCGCCTAAAGGCCTGCTGCTTATAAGCACTTAAAAAAAAAATACAGCTCCTGTTTTCATACAATTTTTGAAGTTTTATAGCAATGGTGTCCTAGAAGAGCGGTGGCCTCACTTAAACGTGAGAGCAAATCTAGCGATTTAAATCTTCGGGCCTCCATATATCCTGCATTGTTATTATGTCGTGTTTCCAAATAACAGGAGGTCAATTCTCGTAATTTAAAACATTCAAAATCTAGTTGCAGTCTCTTCTCAGCGACAAAAAAAAATTCAAAAACTTGTCAAAATGTAGGAAAGTTAGAGAAATTTTTGACAGATTGAGACTGAGATAGACTGTGAACGTTTTTGAAATTATGAGAATTGCCCCTCTGGTATCTAGCAGCAAGAGGGCCGTGGTGACCTGAAATACAGGTTTTTATATAAACCTCTCAGGCTCCAGTCCCTCACAATGTTAGCTCCTTGTTCGTGCACTACTGAAAAAGTCTAGCATTGAGTTCATAACTTGTGTAGAGAGAATATAAGCGTATATGTTATTCTTAGCTAAAACTGGAAATTTATAGCTGACTAGCTGTGCCCGCGACTTCGTTCGCGTGCATGACGAAATACGTTTTAATATTTTTGCACGGAACCCTAATTCTTTTTCTAAAATAAAAGTAGCCTACGTTACTCCTTATTACATCAGCTATCTGCCAGTGAAAATCGGTCCAGCCATTTCAGAGATTAGCCGGAACAAACAGACAGACAAAAATTAAAAAAAAGTATATTTAAGTATATACAGTACCGTGTATACATCCATATGCATTTAGTAAAAAGTGGTTATGTTAATATTACAAACAGACACTCCAATTTTATTTATTTGTCCGCTCCGTGTGTACCAAATAAAAAAGTCTGTTTTCAATAAAATAGTGAATTACCAGTTAAACATAGCAGAAAACAAAACAAATTATGGTAATTAATAAGCTAATTAATGAAAAATTTCGTCAATCGACTTGTCACCACTTAGTACGGACTGACGATAGACGATGGTCACGTCCCATTAGCTGTTGAATCAGAGCGCGTCAGCCCCGTTGCGCAACTCGCCTTGAGTGACCGCTGATGGGTGCTAGCTCCCAATCATTGGGTTGTTGGTATGGTGACAGCTGATTAGCTCGACTGATAAAATGAGTGTTCAAGCAAAATTGTTAACTTTTGTGCCAAAAGATGGCGTTGTTAGTTGAGCGGCGGATTCGGAATCGCGGTGTCAAGATTCTCCGTCGATTGACTAGGTCAAAAAGATCTTATACGATTATAAGAAAATAAATCGAGTTGTTTCACTATCTTCATCCTTGGCTGCTAAAACATCGAGTGCTGCAGAAGTATATCTGTGAAAATTTATGACATCCAACAAATGGGTTGTTCAATGAGTGATGGGTATATTAAAATTACCTAGCCAATTTATTTACTACACCAACAAGAACACAGGTTGTATGTTCAGTTTCTACATAGTCTTGTCAGTCTAGGGAGTTCGAAGTTAATCTCGTTTTCATTTGACAGACAGCTAACAGCACGTCTTTAGTGACTGCTGATGGGTGCTGTGTCCTAACCATTGGGTGGTATTGCCAGAGCTCAGACTCTTCATTCCTAAGTTGGAGAGAGTATTATTAGATTTATAGATAACTAGCTGCGCCGAGCGGTTTCGCCCTCATAAGTGTTGATCCCGTGTTAATATCGGGATAAAAAGTTGTCTATATATATTAATCCAGGGTGTCCGCTATCTCCATACAAAATTTTATCAAAATTGGTCCAGCCGTTTGAGCGTGAAGGAGTAAAAAAACATATAAACACACACACACACACACACACAAACTTTCGCCTTAATAATATTAGTGTGATTGATTCTTCATAATTTAATGCTTAATGCATTCAATTACATGAAAACGAGATTTAACCTAAGAAACCTCATTCGGCTTCTCCTAATAACTAAATAAGTCCAATCTAGTTCCCGTATTTAACGGATTTAATCCGGAAGCCCTGAATTACCTTCTTCGGAATCGTAAAATCGAGAGTAAGTTAAGTTTTTGTATCGATCTAGCCCGATAGTGGTCGTACATCCTGCCTGACGAGTTTCATAGAAAGTCCGTTACGGTACGTTACGGTAATACCTACCGCTTCTCCATGGGTTTTCTTCACACCTTTTATGGCACCCGCGCTTTAGGGCTAGCGCATCAATAAAAGGCACTTAATTACTTGTACTGAAATTATCTTATCGAAATAAGATTTCTATCGGACTATAGAGAACATCTCCCGTGGTTTTTCTCCTTCTGAATCCCTCTCACTCATTTCTGATTAATTCCGCCAGACAAACAAGTAAGAGTCCCTATAGATATCATTAATTCATTAGATTTCTGAAGGAAAAGGTTAGTGACACAAACTTGATACCTAAGCTATAATACGTAGTTAGACTAGATCGTTTGACTTCAAGATACTGGACCACACTTGGCAAAAAAGTATGACGGTCAACCAAATGATCAGATTAGACAATCTTCTATAATATAAAAATGAATCGCTCAATGTGTTGCTAAGCGCAAATCTCGAGAGCAGCTGAACCGAATTCGCTTATTCTTTTTTTGTTGTGTTCGGTATTATCAGGACAAGGTGCGGGTGAAAGAAAAAAAATTGTTCGAAAAAAAATTGCTGGGGCGGGCCGCTAGTAAGAAATAATTATGAACCTTGTGGCCAACTCAGTCGGACTATTTATTTTAGTATTATTCAATAGAGGCACCAAACAATCCATTATCCGTTTAAACGAAGCTTACCTGAACTTACGATATCTCTTGGCGCCAACACTGCGTTGGTGTCTTAATGACATGTTATCAAAGAACATAATCGCGCCTTTATCATCAGTAGACGTCCTACGCCACCTACTGTAACATTGAACTGACAGGCCAAGAATTTGGAGACAGGTGGATGAAATTAATGTTCTTCTGCTTGGCGAACGATTAAACCCATGGTTTTGTCAGGGCCAGCTTTTAAAGGTCAAAATTGTCCGCTGACTTGAATTATAAACATCCTTGATCACTTGTGATCATCACGAAGGCTCTCATCTATATATTACTAGCTTCCGCCCGTGGCTTCGCCCACGAGGTATGTCGATAAAAACTATCCTATGTCCTTCCCCGGGATGCAATCTATCTCTCTGCCAAATTTTATCGAAATCCGTTCAGTGGTTTAGGCGTGAAAAGGTAACATACAGACAGACAGACAGAGTTACTTTCGAATTTATAATATTAGTATGGATGGTAGTTCACAACAATCAGCCAAAAAACAAAATCAGTGACTCTGCTAAAGTCACTTCAAAAACTATCCAACACAGAATGGAAATCCGTGATGTTCAATCAGTGTTCCTTCTCGTCAGACAAATAATTTATGGGCAAGACATCTTAGAAGCAATTGTTGCAGCTGATATTATCTTAGGCGTCATCAACAACATTATCGATCTGTAATTGAAAAAAATCAAAGCCATTTAAAGTTATGAAACAAGCTATGTAATGTGGCCTGGTTTATCCAGTTGAAGAAGCAAACATTAGTTTAACAGCGGTCCATAGATTTTTTTTGCACCTGTATAGGTAAGGGGCGAGGCGCACCGCGGCTCGCCGAGTACGCTGAGTGGCCAGAACATGAAGCCTAATTTTAAAAATTAAGGACTAAATCTCTTTAATCATTAGCCTAATTGACCGGCACCCGGCACACGTATTTATCCAAATGCATTACAAGAAAATGCACTACAAATCACTCATACAAACTACAAACGGGCTTGATCCATCGGTATTTAGCTCTCTCGCTCAAATGTACTAAAATTAGTCCCTCAGTGAGGGACTATTATTAGGAGCATTCTGAAGTCTCTTCAGGGACATGGTTGAATAATGGACGAGTATATTTCAGTTGCTAAGGGACTTGTGAGAGTAAAATAAGTGTAATTTATGTGTTGCGACACTTTTGTCGTGTGGAGATGAATGAGAGAAGTTTCACTGGTTTAAGGAATTAAATGTTACTTATGTTATTTATTTTTAGTAGTACCTCAACCAAAATAAAAACCAAGACAGAGGGCTGTCAACAGTAAAGTGAAGCCGGTTTCGTAAACGTGTGTGCACTTAGTGAGGTGTAGCTACTAAATGGTTGTAAATGTGTGCGTGTGAGCGTGTATGCACAGAGCGGATGTGTAGTTTTGGCATGCTTCACTGTATCGTTCGCAGCGCTCCGTCTTGTTTTTATTTGGTCTGAGAGCAGTACGGGATTCTTAGAGTCCAATAGAAATACCTATGTATAGTTTTGTCATAATCTTTCAAGTAGTAGTTTGCAGATAATAGATATCGAATAGGTTCTGTAATGTTAATGACTGTGTCAAAAACTCAAACTAGTCTGAGAAACAGTACTTTTTGAACGTCGCGTCATAATTACAGAAGACCTGGGGGCCTAAAAAGGCCAGTGCTAGGTAAATAAGCCATAATCATCAGAATTCTTCTTTTACTAGCTATAGGGTCTTCTTGCCTGTTGCAATCGCTTTCCAGCAGTTGCATTAGTCAGATAGTCCTTCATCGTCATGACTTCAGAATCTGCTGATTTTGTGAAAAATATCCGAATATTCCGGACTGAAACTACTCACTGCTCTTTTCTTGTCAACTCAAGCTAACTTAAGTCACTTAATTATCAAACCCATTTCAGTGTTCACATCATAAAAATCTCCAATCCACAACCAACTCTACTTTCAAGCAATAAGTTCCACAATCGTTTGACTTGATAATAAAAAGGGTTTCCTTATGACGTCAAGCGCCGCCAACAGATGGCGCTTGCAGTACATTGCGCATGCGTCACTTGCTGTGATGGATTGTGTGATTCTGTTTGACTTTTTTAGATACCGGGAGCATTAGTCTTTGCATTTTAAGTATTTTTTGCTTTGTATTATTGTCTTGGAAATTCCGTTTTATTCTTGGCTAAGTATTTAGTTAAGGGGGAAGAACCAGGAGAATTATTATCATTAAAATCATCAATACAACCCTCTAAGTTCATAATAATATAACCGGGTTATATTGATGATTTTAATGATTATAATTTCGTCAACATAAACATAGCTATCTACTTGTAACGCTCGCGCATCATATTTTTTTCAACATAAAACCTTACACTGACCTTTATTGCAAAAAGCGTAAAAAAAAATGAATTTCGCGGCTTTCCTAGACGCGGCTTAAAGGCCAATTAAGTAATTAATGTCCTCCCTATCGTTTACATTTCATTAGCGAAAGCTTACCTACACAGGCTACACAATAATATCACTCAAAAAGGGTAGCAATATGAAACCGTGACTCGTGTTTATAAATTAGTAAAGTCCATATAGAGGCATCCTGTTTTCTTCCATATTAATCAATTAATGTATAGAGGGAGGCGGACTAAATGCCATATGAATTTTCTACCACTTGGGTAAAGCAGAGACAAACAGTGATAGGTCAATCATGAAAATTGAGGTACAATTTTTTTTAATAAAGATGCGCCGGAATTGGGTAATAGACAAAGTAATAATAGCTATGTCACAGAAAAAAAAGAACTCGAATTACTTACTTGCCAAATTCACATAGTAATTTTTTTTTAAGTTACAGTTATTCAAAGTTGGGCGAAGTATTAATTTTGAATATTTGGTTGTGCAAAAAGTGACATTTTGTTCCAAGCAGGAGCTTTACATTTTAGGCAAGAGTTTACAGAAACATCAGAACTGGGGGCCTAAAAAGGCCACTTTGGCAGAATCATAAAACAATTCATATCACGCAATTTCATCTGTATGACAGTTTTGTATGGAGATTCGTAAAATGCTGTAGACGTACACCTCTGCCTAACCCTTCAGGGATATACAGGTGTGAAACTGTCAAACAGATGAATTGCGTGATATGAATTGTGTTATGATTCTGCCTTTTTAGGCCCCCAGAGTGCAGATATTCTCGATTTTTTTAAATCCCTATAATTTTAAAATACTCAACTTCGTTTTTTTTTTTTTTCTGATAACTGCATATTATGACTTGGCCTATGGCCAGATTCCGGCTTTGACATCGACTTCGTGGACACATTTTATTATTTTGTTCATTATTCATTTGTGTAGAAATTTCCTTTTTCTCGAGCCATTAATGCCAGACGCTCCCATTCTATTCTGCTAGATCGGGCTGAAAAAAAAAGACTATCTCAGTACCTAGGTACGTACTCCTCATACCAAATAAAGAAACAAGTGAAACAACCAAGAATGATAAAGAAAGCACAAAGTAAGTTGCTCCCACACGAAACTATGAAGTAAATATCGTAATTAACTTTTAAGTAAGTTTTCATTAATTCAACTTTTTAATAATTATTAAGCCGTGAAAGTCTCTGTCACTTGCGTATTAAAAACTTAAAAAGATGCATCACTTGTCAGCTGTCATATTTACCAACTTAACTTTTTACTTGAAAACCTAAAGTAGATTCGAATATCAACCTTATTGTCTTGAATGTAGGGCTATTTTGAAACGTTTTCATGCGTAAATGCAGGTTGTAAGTGGCAGGTACTTTGGTCGAGAGGTTGTGAGAAAGGTGTTTGGTTATGCAATAGCTGGTTGTGGTACAAAGCATAAGTTAAAGGCGAGTTACAATTTAGAATACGAATAAGTACTGACTGGTTGTTATCTAGACTTGCCAAAACTCAGCTGAAGAATAGATGTACGCTTTACCTTATTTCCATTGTTTATTAAGTAATTAAAAAATACCTAAAAGTAAAACTATAAAGTGCAAGATAGTGCCCCCTGTGGTGTGTTTTTGCATTTGCACATGCAGGAGCAGTCGAATGTTAATAGTTTGTTAAGTACCCATATTTACAAAGTAAATAGGTATCTATTCTATTCTATTGTATACCTCAGGCACAAGCAACGAAAAGCTAATGTCCAGCAATGGGTGAAGTCGGTCTGTGGACGATGATGATACCACAGACACAGATAATATATAATTCGTCTTTACAGCACTCTCCATATCTCATCTTAATAAACTAGGTACAGACGCCAGCACATCAAGCTACCCCAAACTGGCAAAGTTTCCCAATCAATCTTGAACCTTATGCTGTAGCGATAAAGTTGAAAATCTATTAAAGAAATGCAGTAACTTGATGTGCTGGCGTCTGTACCTAAAGTCTATTCAAACTTATGTTTCAAAAGATAAACAAATATCAACTTTATTTTAATGGCAATTAAGTTGATTTCAGAGTGACTTGCACTATTGAAAAATGTATAAAAATGTTTGAAGTTGTAACGTAAACTGAACTTTATTGTGTAGGATTTAAAGTTATTTTTCCATAAACTCATAGTTGTTTACATTTTTGCCAAATAAATCGTGAATGCAGTATACATACTTAATTCGCAATTTAAGTATAAATCGCTTATCGCGTCGCTCATACCTTGTACCACACTTGAGGTCGAAATACTATCACGTTTAGTTATGACATCTTATAAAATAATAGAGATTTTCTCTTTTTGCACACGTGACGAAGCAATATTGTGCTATTGTCTGACCCAAGAATATTACGGAGATCGGTGATTGGAATTATGTATTCTGCTTTCTTACGAGGGAATTATGCAAAGGTTTGGAATGGAATTATTCGGTATTATAAGATTACAAAGTGTATAATTATGCCATTGATTGTCAGACATATTTCGAAAACATTTGGGATTCAACATCTAAACGAAGCCTATCTAGCACCCTAATCTCGATCTGAATCATTTTGAAGGATATTGCTAATCCATTGCTTCTTATGTTCGAAAAATGTGGTTGCTCAACAACTTATAAAACGCAATGAATGCTGTTGAACTGTCAAAAACAAACCCATTGCTACTAATAGAGTGTTACGCAATTTTCCCGCAGATGCAGCTAATGGCTTCTGAATTACAGTCTAGGTTCTGGCTGACGGAGAAAGGTGGTAAAGCAACAGATCCTTAAATATCTAGGTGTCAAATTTTGTGTCCTGTTACCTTTCTGACCATCAACGCGTCGTTCAGATTATTTCTCGAGACAGGCTTAGGACTATAATCATAATATTATGATGACCTATATAGGTCATCATCTGCCCAGCCTTTTCCCAACTATGTTGGGGTCGGCTTCCAGTCAAATCGGATGCAGCTGAATACCATTTTATTACATGGAGCGTCTGCCTATCTGACCTCCACAACCCAGTTACTGGGTAATACGATACCCCTTGGTAAGACTGGTTCAGACTTTCGGGCTACTGACGGTGACGACCCGTAACGACTGTCAAAGATCCACGAATGACAGCCGGGACCAACGGCTTAACGTGCTTTCCGAGAAACGGAGTCGTCCTTGGTATGTGAAGATGGTCACCCGTCCACTGATCGATCGACCCTTGGCGGTTGTTATTACTTAGCCACAAGCCCCTCTATAATTATGTATACTTTGTTATTAAATTTCCCAAGAAAAGCTAGGTGGTTAAAATGGCATAAAAGTATAAACACATTTTTTGATCTGCTTTTGCCCTAAACTGAACACACTTGCTCTGTTAGGCACTACTAATAAAAAAATCTCTAAACACCACTTTCATACAGGAGGTCACTTCTCGATCCGGTTATCGAACGGCCAGTTGTCTAACTGCTGATTTTAACTATGTTGAGTTGTAACATTTGATTAACTAAGAACAGGTCCAGTAGAAAAACAACCATCTTTGTGAACTAAAACTAACCGCGTTTCGTAATAACCGCTCTATATTAAAATTAAACTTGCCTTGAATGTGGGCAGCCGGATGGGACCGCACAGCGACGTATTTTATTAGACACTCGTCGCAGATATACTTATTTTGTTTAGCTGTTCCAGGGCTTCAGCAATGACCGAGTAGTTCAGAATTAGAATTAGTCTTTTGTACAGATTATGTAAAAAAAATCTTGCGTTTCATTCGGCAGAACATTGTCTTGTGACTTTTTGTTGTAAGATATCTGTGATTTCGGGCAAGCAATGTTATAGTCAAGCGTAATGCGCCTGTCTGGGTTCGAACCTAGACAGGCGCTTTACTTTGTGTAAGTCATTTCATGACCACTGCTCGTAAAATGGTGAAGGAAATCATCGTGAGGAAACCGGGACGTCTTAGAACCAACTTGCAACTTGCAACCCGCACTAGGATCACGTGGCAAATTACAGCCCACCGAGAGGAGGCCTGTGTTCCAGCAGTGGGAACATTATAGGCTCATTTTGAACGCTCGGATCCAGGATAACTTCTAGCAAGCATCTAATCCTTTACGGTTTACCCCAAACTTTTATTTCCCAATTAGAAAACATTTTCTATTTCAGCAGCAAACGAATTTCAAAATGGCAATGTTCAATTTCGCGCCATATTGGACGGTAACAAGATACTCATCGGGCGTAGCAAACAGAACGGATCGGTCACCTCTCAATGGCGTTAAATTTAAAACAATGGTAGTGAGAGCGGAGAATTTCACTGACACTTGCACTGATGACGGTTTCATTACTGGGTATTGTTTGTTTATGATTAAGACATAGGCGTCTACAATCGCACGCCATTTAACTAGATCCTCGGCGACTCTGATCCCGTTGCCATCAGCCACCACGATCATACTTGTATGTCTTTCTAATATCCGTGTTGTTTATTCCTATTAAGTCACTTTATTTCATCACCGCTGCTCTCAAAACGGTGAAGGAAAATATCGTGAGGAAACCGGCATGTCCTAGAAAAAAAAATTCGAATACATGTGACATCTACCAACCCGCACGGGGCTGTGGTGGATTACGGCTCACTCCCTCTCACATAGAGGAGGCCTGTGTTCCAGCAGTGGGAAGTTGTAGGCTGATTATGCTACCTGCAAGTTTTTCTGACATCCGTGACTCTCGCGAAGTTCGGACGGAACTATAATAAAAAAAATATATAAACTATAAGTTTCAAATCTTTTACCTACCTCATAATTCTACATCTATTGTACTTGCACTGATGACGATTTTATTACTGGGTATTAATGTTATGTTTGAGGAGGATGATTTCTCCTTGGAGCTCATTATTGGGTGCTATATCTTTGTTTTGTTCTCCAGAGAAATGAGATTCATTCCTGATCAAGAGTAATATGTCTCCCTTCTACTCAGAGAGGTTTTGAGCAAAGTGTAACATCTACTTCATTTAAACCTACTATAAAACAAAAAGCTTATCCGTTGAGGATCGTTGAAGTTCTTTCGTTACCTACCTACTTGGTTACTTCCCTACCTCAATCAATCATTAACGTACACAATATAACATTCAGGCCTACGGCAGTTTCATCTTCTCTCTTCTCTTCTCTTCTCTTCTCTTGTTCTAGAAGCTAGTCTTTTAGTCCTCTCCACGCACACAACAGGACACTCAAAAATACATAAAAAGCAGTGATGACTCATTAAACCTACATGACATAAAACAACATGAATTCACCCGGAAAAGAGAGAGTACATAGTGTAAACAAGTCGAAAAATACAACCCGTTATATCAATACGTTTATATGTCCTTTCGTAATCAGTAAAAGTACGAAACATCCAAAGCAAATACAACAAAACTAAGTATATGATTTTTGCAAACATACCAAGTTATATTTGCAAATCAAAGACAATCACTTTATCATTGTGAACCTTATGAACTACAGTTTAAGAAACAACAATTAGAATTTTGTTAAATTCATCGGCAATTATAACCTTGTCAGTCTTATGTATGACATATTTTGTACAACTGCAAATATTGCTCACGTAACAATATTACGTATTTTATCGTCAATGATGAAGTAAATGAAACTTTCTTTAGGCTTAAATATCGAAAACAAGGAAACACATGTTTCATACAATCAGTGTTTTGTTATTGATTCGTCTCCACAGTGTTTACTATGGCATATATAAATATTTAAAAAGGAATTTACTACTCATTACAATAACTTGCAATTGTTTTCATAATTTACTAGCAGCGGCCCGCGGTTTCACTGGCATAAGTTTTCCGTGGGAATATCGGGATAACACTATCCTATGTCCTTTCCCGGGATTCAAAATATCTCTATACCAAATTTCGTCTAAATAGGTTCAGCGGTTTAATCGTGAAGAGGTAACAGACACACTATCGTATTCAAAATATTAGTATGGATTAAGAAACATTATTCTACTTATAACCATTACAATTCATGATTGAACGATAGTCTTGATTTCTATTGTTTGTGATACTTAAACTCGATACCAACATCTCATTAGCCTTAATGACGACCCAGAAAGAGAGCATCTTAATCCCACTGATACTAATGATACAATCTTTCTTGGAGCTGCTGAAACGATTCGAGAAAATTCTGAAAACACTGACTAAAAAAGGCCTGCAAGTTGTACCCAAACTTATTAACCGTGAAGATATCACACATAAAGACAGTAATTAAGCTGGTTCGCGTACAGACGCCAGCACATCAAGCTCCTACAATATATCAAGGTTCTTTAATAGATTTTCAACTTTATGGCCAAAGTTTAAGGTGCAAAGTTGATTAGGAAAATTTGACAGTTTCGGGTAGATTGATGTGCTGGCGTCTGCACAAACATTCGTCACAGATGGTGATAATACTTCAACGCCTCAGAACAATAGGACATTATCTACTAACTGTCATTAAAAGAAGCAAGACTACGAAAGTAGGCAAAATCGACAAAAAGGTTTGATATACTATAATGTTGATTGAAAACGTCAATCATAAATGTGGAAATGAGTACAGAGAAAATTGTACTCGATGTTTGTTGTTACAAATTCTCCTTAATAGAATCAAGTTATGGCCTGAGACTCAATGTTTTTCGAATTCTCCGTAGCCTAGTGAAGTTATGGGTTGGGATTTAGAACTATCCTATCGTTTCCCATGGATGTCATGTCATTTGAAAAGATTAATTATATTTGATCATGAAATTTTTGCTATTTATTATAGAAATATGGTAAGTAATTATCACAAAACCGCGGAGGACCAAGAATAGATATCCTTGGGAATACTTGTCATTTTATTTTTAGCATAGCATAATCAGCCTTTAAATGTCTGTGAGAGGGAGTGGACCGTAATCCACCACGCGGGCCCAGTGCGGGTTGGTAGATGTCACATGTCTTCGAATTTTTGGTTCTAGGACCTGCAGGTTTTCTTACGATTTTTTTTTTCCTTCACCGTTTTTGAGAGCGGTGGTGATGAAATAATTTGCACACAGTAAAGCGCCTGTCTGGCTGGGTTCGAACCCACGACCTCGTAAGTCGGAGCCGTTACCACTGGGTCACCAGTGCTCGCTCTAATTTTTATTTTTACTGAATGCTTAATGGCTTTCTGCTGTTTAATTTATAGCAATTATATACACATATGCGCTTCTTTCTACTTAATAGAGTCCAGTTTTTCAATGATATTCAAAATTTTAAAATATTAATTTCTTAATTTTGGTTTTATCAGCGCATCTTTCTTCAGTTATGTCAAAACAAGTAAAAGTTAAATCAAAGTCAACCTCATGCCTCATACCAATAAGGAAATGCAAAACGTACATTATTCTTAATCCTGCATAACTGTACAAAACTTTAATAGAATCTCGTGATACCTTTTATCATTAGTAGACAATTAAGAATCAATCGATGCGTGCTTAAACCAAAATGTATCGTTTTTGGCAGCGGCCAATTATCTACTATTTGAACGTTAATGTTCTAACAAGTTCGTAAGTTTTAATTATATTGCAGGCTATAGATCTCATTCAGCGTGTGAAAGTATGTGTAAAAGTTGTTTTTTTATGCTTCCTAAACCGGTTGTCTCTCTCAGTCTTTCAAGAATTTGTTTATATCGTTATCTCACTCGCACAGTGCAATGTCGTAGTACCGTTGCGAGTAGTGTTGCGAATCGAGTAATTTAATCGGCTGTTACGATCGATTTCAGCCTTATATTTGCTTATTATCTTTATCAGAACTTGTCACGAAGTTAGATGTGAATGTCACGAGTCTAATCTGTGTAACGACAGGTGATTTCTCTTAGCAACCATCAGTCATCAGATTTCTAATGTCCATATTCCATCCACAATTGCTACTTCTTCTTTAATCTTCTCCTTCTGTGATATCTTAGGACATCTACGTATAGGTATTCGAGCTAACTTGCCTTTTTTCTGTGATATTTTTTTTTTCTTTTCTCCAGTTTACTATTGCGACTATCAGTCCCGTGTCTATGCCATTTTTCAATCACAATTTTAAACCCAGAGTGTGTGTGAAATCTCATAACAGGTAACTCGTAAGTGTAACTCCAATTCAATTCACTCACATTTCTACAGTCTCTGCTCGATCAGTGAATCCGATTATTCAATACGATTAGGAAGTCTGTTCCCTCACTAGTTCATAACTTGAAACATGATTTGCGGTATTATCGTGATTACTGTAACACTTAGCTCGTATTCAGCGTTAGCATATATTTCTAATAAGCTTGCGGTTTTTTTGAGGTCACCCGTCGCTAACAGCTGTTATGAAATTCTGTTTCTGTCGTAGAATGTTATGTTGTTTGTTTGCTTCAATCTTTGATAGACAATATGGTTTGATTTTCCCTTCCTTGCATTTTGTATAGGTACGTGTCAGATGTTTCGTAGTTAGAAAAGTTTTGAGTATGAATTTGCAGGGCAGTAGGGAAAGAACATAAAACGATGGAGGAGTGACTACCGAGATGACGACTAATGGAGAATTAATGGAAGAAAAAGATATGTACAAATAAATTTGGAAAAGGGCAGGAGAATGATGACGTCAGATGTTTATTAGGATCTATTGTCTGTACGGGAACTCTGTACTGATATAATACTGATACAGTAGATATCAATACATATATAATACTGATATAATACTGATACAGATTCTGATTTGGGTTAGGCAGAGGTGTACCTATAGTACACCCAATATCTAGGGGGCGAGACTTTTGCCATCGAACGGGCACGAATCTACACTCCGGGCTGTTACTGAGAAATTCTAAAAGGAAAAATCCTATAGCACTTGCCCGACTCGGGAATCCAGCCCAGGACTTCATGCTCAGCTGTAGCGCTTGCGACCATTAGACCAGAAGCAGAGAAATAGTTTTAAAAGGCCTAATAGTCACATAACCTTGATTGATTTGTCACTATGGCTACCAACAAGGATGTAATTATGCAACAACGATAGTGAACGCTGAATTTCATAAGAAACCAGTAGAAGGCGGCCTTAGATTAATTTTCTGAATGGTGCAGACTCGCCATAAAGACATTATGTTGCTATGTTTTACACCTCAATAGGTGTCTGAGTTATTTGTCAATATATTTTAGTACTGCGGTAGTTCGGACAGAATTGTGGCAAGGTCTTCCAATCGTTTGTGATTATTTCGAAATCGTTTAATGGTGTGATTTTTGTAATGATATATTTAGCTTAGAATCTGGTATCTGTTTGTTTATCTCGAAAGAGGTTTTTTTTTTATTTTGCCTCGTTATATCGTCTAGTACTCGCAAGTGCACAAAATCCGGGGTTTGATTCCCAGGTCGGGCACATTGTTATTGAGTTCTTCCATCTGGAATTTTTCAGTAGCAGCCCGAAGTCTGGATTTATGCCCGGTTGGTGGCAATAGGCTCGCCCCCTATTACATGGTACAGACGCCAGCACATTAACCTACCCGAAACTGTCAAAATTTCCCAATCAACTTTGAACCGTATACTTTAGCAATAAAGTTGAAAATCTATCAAAGAAATTTGACAGATTGTAGTAGGTTGATGTGCTGGCGTCTGTACTTACGATATAATCGTATCTAGCGAAATGTGGCTGTTACTCTATAGGTACAACTCTGTGTAACCCTTCAGGAATTACAAGCGTGCTGATGTTATGTTATGTTTCTTAGTTTAAAAGGATGACCAATAGCATCCACGAGTAAGTTGCTAGTTCTGAAGTGAAGTGGCAAATCGGCAATACTGATTGCGGCTGGTAATAGGACGAAAGAAGGTTTTAGAACGAAAGAACCACTTAGTATAATAAAAATTTATAACATCGCACTGCCTGTAATGTACCATGAACCACCCATATAGAATACTTAGTCACCACCATCACCTTTGTTCGTATTTTTCTGTTCTATTTTTTGTCTTGTCCGTGTATATGTTACCGGTAATCTGTATAATTCAGGTATTCTATACAATACCTAGGCAATGTATAGAATACCTGAGGCGCGTAGGCGTCCAGGCAACGTATGATATGATTATGAATATTAGTGTCCGTTACATACTTTACCTAGGTAATGTATACATTTCCCAGGGATTGTACCTATAGAATACCTGCTGGTTCACCGGCAATATGTAAAGTAAATAGATTTGGTCTGTTTTTATCAATGTTATGTAAGTACCATGGGACAAACGAACATCTATACACCGTAAGGACTATCTTGCTTACAACACACGGCCGCTATAGTAATACTTGCTAACTTCAGGTAAAATCGGTTGCATGGTTGCGATCGGTTGATACGTGACGTAGGATGCAAGAGCGAGTGAAGGGCACCCCGAGGTTAGGTTTGGTTAGGTTACTTTAAACCCTTTTCACAGAAATACGACATTGGATGCAATGGTCGTTCATTATACACATTGCCTGATGCGCTTCGGGCATTTTATACAATACCTAGGCAATGTATGAAATGAATCGTATTATACACATTGCCTGAACGTTTTAGGCAATGTATAGAATGCCTAGGCATTCTATACAATGCCGGATTATACACATTGCCTATAACATATATATATTTTGCCGCAAATAAACGTATTTTCTTTCTTTCTTTCTTTCTTTCTTCTATATGTGTGTACATAAATGGTAAATAAATATATAGTCCTCCAGACCGCATTCCGGACACGACGGCAAATCTCAACGGAAACAAGCCTTCAGCGCGGGAGGTATTATAGTGCACAGGCACAAAGTGTCTGCGTAGACACAGACGCTGACGGTGCACTCTCTCTACCCTCACTATCATAGTCCGATGGGACGGCAATCCGACACGACCGGAGACAGGTCAGGCGCAGGACCAACGGCTCCGAGGCACGGGGGTATCACACCGCCAACTTCCAAACTCCGGGCTGTTACATCCTAATGGAAAAAACTAATAATACCTGGAAATCGAACCCAGGACCCCACGCTCAGCAGTCGCACTCGCGACCACGAAACCAACGCGACGAGGCAGGCAACCATAGTGTTAATAGAAGTACACGTTTTTCTTTTTGAATCGCCATATAAAATCAGCCCTGCCTAGATGTCCATAAAGACTAAATTCTATATTAGGATATCTAGCAGCCATAGAAACATCTAGAACCGTACAGGTATCACGTCTGTGATTTCTTACATCATGTGTAGTTTGTACATTCGCTATGCGCTTGCGGCGATTGCCGTCAGACCTTGGCGTACGTTTCCTATACAAGCTAGCTGCTTGGCGCCGCTTATGTACCTACTTAACAAGTGCTTGAGACGTTACTAATTACTTGACTTTAGATAAAGTTAGGTTATGCAAATGTTGTTATGCAGTGTTAGGTCTGGTTTGCAAAGGTGTCAGATAAATACTAGTTTGTATCCTGTTTCGATTTCATTGTCCAGTTCTTGCATAAAAGTTGTTTGACCAGAGGCGAAATTCTCGTAATTTTAAGAACGTTCACAGTCAAATCTTAGTCTCAATCCGTGAAAACATCCTATAATTCCTCTACATTTTTGACAAGTTTTTGACATTTGTGTGGCGCTGAGACGAGACTGCGACTAGATTTTGACCGTTTTAAATTACGAGAATTAGCCATCTAGTATAGGCGTTTGACCGTATCCACCGATGCACCATTCATGTGTTTTACCTGTTCCAATTACAATAACTAACCTACAAAGTTTTAGCCTGAACCTGCCAAAATACCTAGGTATATTTGCCCATACACCTAAATTTAGGTGTAACACGTTTCAATTGTTAACTTCTTGGTATTTATACCAAGAAGTTAACAATTGAAACGTGTTTCAGTTAGCCAAACAATCACACGAACGGCCACTTCTTCGGTTTAAGTATAAGGATTAAAAAAAGTTGAATGAAAACAAAAAATTAAAACTTTTTTCACGCGCTCTTGGGAATGCCCATGCAACTAAACTGCAATAATTAAATAAGCCAAGTAAAACAATGCTGCATATAGTAACATCTTCCCTGAGAAAGGAACCGGTGATATAACCTTTAATTGATGCACTGCATTTCCTATGTGCCGGTCCGCCAGTGTTCCTCCGCGCTTCGGTGGCGCGAGACGTGCAGCCGCCATTTTAAAAAAACCGAAACGTCATCGTCAATTGTTTAGAGTTCGAAATTTCGAATGCAGTTTAAAAACAAAAAGGTATATGTTAAACAGTTTATTGTGCTTTGTGAAATGTTGATAGTTTCGCCGCATTGATAGGATTTGTCAAACGCATTGTTTTTGCGGGTGAGTTTATCAATAAAATTATAATATCGTAGGCTGTTCACTTGTTCAGTATTTAAATATCAAACAATGCTGAATGCTACGATATATAAGTAATTACTTATTCGTAGGCTGAATGTTTATTATTTCGTGATTCATGAATTAGTGATGATAAACCATAGATTTTTAACTAAGCGGGTAGACTGATGTTTACCATCCATACTAATAATAATATTATAATTCAAAAGTACCTCTGACTCGGTCTGCATCATAGACTATAGTCGGGACTTTTAATTAGCTGCAGTAAAATGACAGCTCATCACCAGTAGAGATATTGTGGCAACATTTTATAACGAAATGACAGTAAGAAGTGTCATTTTATTGCAGCTAATTAAAAGTCGGACTATATACAATATCTAAACCACTGAACGGATTTCGATAAAATTGTGTAAAGAGATAGATGGCATCCTAGGGAAGGTCTTCAACTGCACGTTCCCGTGGAATAATTCCCGACATCCACGCGGGATTCTATAGTTAGTTTTACATGTATGTATGCATTTTGAAATATCTGAATCCCATATCATCTTGTTTATGCAAATTTTATCTTTATCTCGAAGCAAACTTGTTGTTTCATCAGTATGAAACTCTGAACTGATTGTGCGCTTATCATTAAGGACACAATCAGTTCCTTGACACATTCAATAGAAAATTTTGACACCGTTATGAAAGAAAACTGTCTGCTTAAAAAGATCAGAGATAAAAGATTTTCATTCCACTGGACAACATGAGTTTCTTAATGACCCACTTCAATAATGACCGGTCAAAATAGGGGGCGATATTTGACCTGCCGCACCAAGACCCGTGCCACAACAGTTTCGAAGGCTGTTTAAAACCACAGGACAGGTCAAAGTGACCTACTTACCTTAGCCTTCCTAATGTTGCACCGCAAATGGTTTGGTCGAAGGTTCAAAATCGCTAAACACTTCACAATGTCATGATGACAAATCAATTACTAAACATATTCATTTAATAGTAACTCCACAGTTATTTTATCTACAATAAATTAGTGCAAGTAGCTATTGAAACTTCGACTAACACCCCCTGTTTAGAGTGGAACAACACTTGACAAGAGACATTATCTGATAGGTGCTTGCTTACCAGCATTTTAAATGGAGCAGCTACCTATCTGACCTCTACAACCAAGTCACTGGGTAACACGATACCCCTTGGCAAGACTATTAGACAAGATTTTACAAGAAGTGACTATACGAAACTATGAGATATACAATCATTTTACATTCCTTTCACACAATTATTTTACGTCTGATTTTGCATCACTGTCCAAATCATAGTGATCTTTATTCTCATTCAAATAAGGTTGCTGTTGTGTTGCTGCCAAGTGCAGATCTGTCCAAATCATAGTGATCTTTATTTTCGTTACAATAAGGTTGCTGTTATCAGAGGTAAAATAAACGTGAATGGACTGTATACGTTATTTACTCTGCAGTCGTCGTAATTAAATAATATTTTAAGAAAACAATCAACATTATCTGCGAGTATAGTTTAGATTAACTATAATATTTCCAAAACATCGTCTTGATCATTATCAATCGTGAACCATAGTCGTCATGTTTTGCAAACAAACTTAATGTTTTATATTATTGTAGTAGACAAGTTTGTTTTTTGTTATTGTGTAGAGAAGTAAATGTTATTATTATAATATATTGTAAGTATATTTAAATAAACAAATAATTTTTTTTTGTGACTGCATCCACTTTCTGTTTTGCAAAGGCTGGCAAATCGAGAATAAAAATCTCAGAATCAATAAGCCGTTCCATACAAATGTATGAGAAAATTAATTATCCTCATTTTAATTTTTTCGTGAATTTTTCTATTCTGTTATTCAGGGCGGGGATAAATCCAACAAATCAAAGATCGTAAAGATTGGTCCAGCCGTTCTTGAGTTATAAATGGTGTAATTAACCCGACATTGTTTTTATCTAACTCACCTTATTTTAAAGATTATAGTATCTTTCTTTCTATTTTTCTATATTTAGGTACATTAAACAATTTGCAAATCCATCAAAATCGGGATTGGACACATCTAATTTCTTGTTTCTGATACGTCAAATGAGTGATGACCCATGGTGGTCAAATGGTCTAATAGTGGATAGTGGCCTAGTGGTACCGGCCCCGACTTGAGAGTTTATATAGTGGGTTCGAACACTTTACGTGTTATTTATTTTATCACCACTGCTTTCAAAACAGTGAAAGAAAACATTGTGAGGAAACCGGCATGACCTAGAACCGAACATTGGAAGACATGTGACATCCACCAACACGCACTGGGCTCGCGTGGTGGATTACGGCCCACTCCCTCTCACAGAAAGGTCTGTGTCCCAGAAGCGGGAACATTACAGGCCGATTATGAACGTATGTCAAATAAATTCGACCAGCAGAAATCGTAGAAGATTTACAAACACCCACAAAAAATAAAAAGAAGACCCTTAAGTAGCACGTCCACTCATGTATTACACTGTAAACAAAGAAAAATCGACACACATAATTGACATAACAGGCCACTGTCAGAAGCAAACCGTCTGACATTTGAAGGTCTAAGCAGTCTGGCATCAACTATCGCTGCCATCGCTGTTGCAATACTCGTTGCAGACAGTGCACATGACGAAAACGCAACGATTTCCATGTCTGCTGTTGTAAGATCCAATATTTGTACCTACTGTTCCATTGTCTTATATATTATGGTGTAATGGCGTAACCTGTAGGCGTAACAATGGTCTTATGGTCATCTTTTTTAACAAGTGACGATTGGTTTGATGGTTTGTCCATATTTGTATAATGATTCTCACGAAACAAGAGACATCCAATCACAAAAAACAAATGAATTTCCCTTTTTTTAATGCAAAAGGCTCCGTACATTCCCCGATCACAAAAAAAAATTTAAACAACTTGTTTTTAATGCATAAATTACCAAGGCAAAAGGTTCCATACCCATTTAAGCTTCTCAGGTGAATTGATTAAATTATTCAGTTGTTATTAGTGAACACGAGTTTAGTGGTCCCCTAGAAATAACCGCCCCCCACTAGTTTACGACAAGCAGAAAAGTATAGGTAAATACCAAATCAACGAAACTTAAAAATACGAGTATAACAAACGAACTGTCGTGTTAAATAGCTTAACACACAATATTGCGTTTTAAACCATCAAACACTACCGCATTTCATTTCATTTCAAACACTTAGAAATCTGCCCACTCTAGAAAAGAAACGAGCGTAACGTTAAATATTGATGTGGAAGTAACATTTATTAGGCTAGACTAGAAATTATCCGAAAAATCTCTAATTCTAAAGTTTTTTTTAAATTCCTGAATGGGCCCGGTCTTGACCTCGATCAGCTTGATGGAAAGCGATGGATGAGATGATGATGGATGATGATGCTACTGACAAAATTCAGATCAAACTAAGAGCTGATTTTTCAATAGTCAGATAACTTATATCTGATGAATAAATATAACAGTTTGACATAATTTCTATACAAAAGCTGTTACACTGCAATACCTATCTATTCCTCAGATATAAATTATATTATGACAATTGAAAAATCAGGCCTTAGACAAAATAACAAAAATCAATCAATAAATAACAATGATTTAGTGTTCTACTAACATTAACGATAAATAACAACAGGCAAATGTTTTGATTTCATAATATAATTAATAACAGATTAAATCAACACATCTATCATGCAGAAACTCGTTTGGTTCTTCATTTGATTAGAATATGCATAAAACTTTCGCGAACACAAGGCACATAAGTAATACGTATGTGCCCTCATAATATTTGCAAAGTAGATGCTGTTGTCTTAGTTAATTAAGTAAATGCATATTGATGTTATTATCTAATACTTCCTTGAGGTATTAAAAAAATCGGATGTTTATTATATTACTAGCTTGTGCCCGCGACTTCGTTCGCGTACTTGTTTTAACGTAAAGTATATCCTATTGAGAGCAGTGGTGGCCCAGTGGTAACGGCCGCGACTTACGAGTTGTAGGTCGCAGGTTTGAACCCAGACAGGCGCTTACTTTGTGTAAATTATTTCATCACCATTGCTCTCCAAACGGTGAAGGAAAACATCGTGAGGAAACCGGCATGTCCTAGAACCAAAAATTCGAAGACGTGTGACATCTACCAACCTGCACTGGGCCCGCGTGGTAGATTACGGCTCACTCCCTCTCAAAGAGAGGAGGCCTGTGTCCCAACAGTGGGAACATTATAGGCTGATTATGTTATGTTATGTATATCCCATAGAATCGCATCGCCCGCCTGCGTTTTTTCTGGTTTTTTCTCTTTTCGCTCGACTTCTTTGGGTCGTAGCGTGATGTTAAATAGCCTATAACCTATCTCAAGAATTGGGCTATCAAATGCAAACATAATTTTACTAATTCGACTGTTAGTTCGAGAGATTAGAGCGGTCAAACAGTCCAACAATCCAACTCACCATTATTATATTTGTATAGACTTAGGCATATACAAGGAACAAATTAATAACGTGTGTGTCAACGCTATATCACGCAAAACCTCAAAGCACGTTTCTTCAACCTTGATTTATTTGCACTGCTATTGTTTATTGCAACGTAGGTATTCTTTTTCATAACCTCTTTCTATAACTTCCTCATTTGTATAATTTTTATCTTTTCTTTTGTTTTGTTATTCACCATCGACATCGTTGGTCTAGTGGTCGCAAACGCTCCTGTATAGCATGAGGTCCCGAGTTCGATTTCCAGGTCGGGCAAAGTGTTGCTGGGTTTTTCCATCAGGAATTTCTCAGTAGCAGCCCGGAGCATGGATTTGAGTCCGGTTGGTGGCAATAGGCTATCGTGTTACGCAGTAACTGGGTTGTGGAGGTCAGATAGGCAGTCACTCCATGTAAAAAACAGATCAGACTGGAAGGCGACCTCAAGATATTGGGAAAGGGCTAGGTATAATTTGAACTGATTATACAAAACATACAGTGCCCTCTAAAGTTACTCGTAGTTGACATTTTTCCACTTCAGCTGTGATGCCTTATTATGATTTAAAAAAATAAAAATAATCAGGTACTCCTAAGGAATTACTTGATTATTTTTATAATAAGTCAAAGGTAGTTGAATTAGTCAATAAAAACGTTATGGCAGTTCAAACATTTCGATCACTAGAATTTTAAATCATTATGTGGTGTGTCACAGCTGAATTATAAAAATGTCAACTCACTTTGGAGACCAAAAAGTAAGCACACTGTAAATAATTCACCATTATAATCCATCCGTCTAACATAAGAAGCAAATGAACATAACGAGCCATAATAAACACTTATCACTACTGATTCCAGATCGATACTGACTGACTTCCAAGAAGTGCATAAATACACATGAAATATTGCGCCTTGATGAGCTCACAGTAATCGACGCAATAGTGCGTCTGTTCTACCGTGAATAAGGCTGAGAACTCACGGATTGAATAGTACTTAAAACTGTGTAGGCCGAAATACACGGGAAATATGGCAAAGCGGGTAAAACTACATTTAATAAAACTGACAATGATACATATTTGTCAATAAGTGACATAAATGTCACGATAGTTGCTGTTTAATAGGCAAAAATCTACGGAAAACACTTACAAAATTGTCCGATTGTTGTTTTTTACCTGTCGTTTTTTGTTTTTTTTTAAATAGGCCCCTGATTGAGACTCGCACAGACCAGAGATGTATGGTACCAAAGGGAGCAGGCATAGGTATACTTAGCGGTGAGTGGACCAAGGCTGTCACTGATGATGATAATGGTGGTGGTGGTGGTGGTGTGATGGGTGGTGGTAATGGTGGGTGGCCTTCCGAGAAAAAATTTAAGGATAAGAGAGATCTAGATAGGTCACATAAATAAAATCTGACACCAATTAGATGGTTTCCATACAGTTCAGCCTTTTAGTTTATGGAACGCAGTACCTAAATATATCCTAAGACAAACTCGGTCAGTAACACATAATGAGATATTGCGCTTACAGAAGCAGAAGCTTAAATGTAACCATCGTTGGCTGTTCTAGCGAAACTAAAGCTGGGCTCAGTGCACACTGTGCCAAATTGTACACTACACGAGAAGAATCAGGTCAATAAGTGATGACAATTTTGGCCAGGATCTGTTTAAAAAATCTGATACTAATTATGGTAATTATGTCATAGTGCAAGTAGACAAAGAACTTGGAGCATTTTTGAAAATCTTACTACAGTTTTGATCAGAAAGAATAAAAGATTCTGAGGTTTATATAGTCGTTTAAAATGTATTAAATCACGCACGCAGTGCCAATATAATACTCGTACGTAGCTGTAATTCTATCAATTTAGAAGCTTACTCTTGTGCTGTCACAGGTGAAAAAGCAGGCTAGGTACTTTGTTTAAAATTATGTAGGTTGTACTAGAATTCATTTTGAAATCTGTTTACACTAGAAGATAACTTCAACACGACTTTAATTGCTGCTTTCTCTGGTTTAAATATGTACTTGCATTCGGCTGTAAATGCTGTAAATGATAATGATAAATGATAAATGATTTTATTTTGTAAGTAGGTTTGTACAAACACTTTTACACGTCAATCATATTTTTTATAAAAAAAACTAGATGAGGTCGGCGTTTCCTATCTGACTACTCTGAGAAGAAAGGCCGAAACAAACTCAGAGGTCACAGTCTCTTTTAAAGTCCAGACATCATAATCTTGGTCAGGTTATATGAAGACCATGTAGATCGATGTCTGAGATGGTCTTTTGAGGAAAGAACCACACAGATTGAGAGGACCTGTCCAGTCAGTGCACGCATTTGTCAGAAATCGTGTAGCTCAACTCAAAACTTAAGGAGCTCAACGATTCGACGAACAATACCAAAGAAAGGACATTTGGGTAGGCCACATAAATTACTCAAACTGCCAGACCTAGACAAAAACTAACACAACAGAGAGAATAATAAAAATTAAAAAAATGTGACCCACATTGTCTTCACATGCACAATAATTAAAATAATATAATACTTTACAAAGTAAGCAAATGTCATTGTTTAAATAAAATTCATTAATGTCAATGTGTACATAGAAACAAAAAAAAAATAATTAAAACATTCAAAATGTAAAAAAAAAAAAAAAAATTGGAAGCAGCTCAATCCCAAGCCTTTTTGTCCTCAATATAATCTTTAACGGTATAAAAAGCTTTCTGGCACAACTTACGTTTAATGAATGATTTGAATTTATTAAGGCTTAGATCTTGAACGTGGCTTGGTAGTTTATTATAAAAGCGTATACATTGGCATCTGAACGAGCTACCTATTTTCTTGAGCCTTGTTGTAGGGATAACAAATTTGTGTTTGTTCCTAGTATTTATATTATGGACATCACTGTATTTTTTAAACAATTTTATATTTTTATGGGCATATAAAAGATTTTCATAAATATACTGAGAAGGCACAGTCATTACATTAATCTCTTTAAATTTGTCTCTGAGAGAGTGTCTCGGACTTAATTTATAAATTGATCGAACAGCTCGCTTCTGCAAAACAAAGATGGTCTGAATATCGGCGGCATTTCCCCACAATAAAATACCGTACGACATTACACTATGAAAATAGCTAAAGTACACTAAACGGGCAGTCTCTATATCAGTTAAATTACGAATTTTTCTAACCGCGTATGCTGCGGAACTTAGCTTTTTTGACAATTTATCTACATGTGGTCCCCACTGAAGCTTAGCATCCAAAGTTATGCCCAAGAATACTGTGCTGTCTACAGGATTCAATTCCTCGCCCTTTATCAACACATTAGTTTTCACCTGCCTAACGTGAGGTAGCGTAAACTTAATGCATTTGGTTTTTTTCTCGTTTAGAAGCAAATTATTGACATTGAACCAATGGACTACTTTCGAAATCGCGCTATTTACATCGTCAGTAACCAACTGCTGACGTTTAAGTTTAAACAAAAGTGAAGTGTCATCTGCAAACAACACTACATCATGATTATCCTTTATAAGGTACGGCAAGTCATTAATATAAATAAGAAACAAGAAAGGGCCAAGAATTGAACCCTGTGGGACTCCCATTGTTACTATAGATCCGGGTGATCTTTTCCCGTTAACGTCAACTCTCTGAATCCTTTTACTCAAGTATGAAGTAAGAAGATCCAGAGCAGAATTCCGGATCCCGTAGTGGCGGAGTTTCCTGATTAACGTTTCATGAAGAACGCAATCAAATGCCTTGGACAAATCACAAAAGATGCCCAAGGCATCGCATTTATCTTCCCATGCATTATAAATATGTCCTAAAAGTTCAACACCGGCATCAGTAGTTGAACGACCCCTTGTAAAACCGAACTGTTTGCTATGTAATAATTTATGTTTATTAAAAAATCTTTGCATTTGATCTAAAATTAATTTCTCAAAAATTTTACTAAAGGTAGGTAGTACAGAAATAGGTCTATAATTAGTGGGGTCCGATGTACTACCTGATTTAAACAAAGGTATTATTTTACTATTTTTCATAAGGTCAGGAAACTCCCCATTGTCAATACAACTATTAAAGATAAGAGCTAGAGTAGGTGCTACAATGTCAATAATAGACTTAGCAACTTCTACAGAATTACCCCACAGATCTGCTGTCTTTTTTACATTTAAAGTGTGAAAGGTTTTAATTATATCTTTACAGGTAATATATTCAAAATGAAATTCCGAATCGCAAGCATTAACATTTTCCTTAAGCAAAGACTCAGCAACAGAAGGTGATGAGTTTAGGGATTTAGTAGTTGAAACGGGAATATCTGAAAAGAAATTTTCAAATGCCTCGGCGACTTGAGAGTCTGATTTTATTATGTTGTCATTAATAGACAGGCTGTAGTCAGTATTTCGGTTACTAGACCTTCCCGTTTCACTATTAATAATGTTCCAAGTCGTTTTGATTACATTACTGCTGGTTTTAATCTTTGAACCCAAATAACGTGACTTGGCCATATAGCAAACTTTTTTAAATAATTTTGAATAATTTCTAACATACAAATTAAATTCATCAGTTTTAACATAAGTCCTTTCATTGTACAGTTCATAAAGCCGAGTTCTACTTTTATGAATACCAGTGGTAGCCCAATCACTGAACGATGCATTACTATTAACCGAGATAGTCTTGGGAATAAAGGTGGAGTCAAATTGTTTACAGTATATATTAAAAAAATTATCATATAGATGATTAGGATCATCATGAATCGACAAAACTGGTAATTTATTATTTAGTTTAACTTTAAAAGCCTCCAAGCGACTTGCAGTTTTGGGGTTAACAGTGATATCCTTTTTAGCCACTTTTTTGTTTTCTTCTTGAATAGTTATCCTTTGCCCGCAATGATCAGAATCTAGTAAATTTATAATTTCTTTGTGGCTTGGTATAATATCTGTATAAATATTGTCTAAGCATGTGGCACTAGTAGGGGTTATTCTTGTGGGCTCTAAAAATAGGTTTACAAGATTGTAGGACTGGAACAGACTCAAAATTTTTCTACAAGTACCTGAGTTTTCTAATAAATTGACATTAAAATCACCACAAATGATAACGGACTTGTTTGAGTTACAAATCCTGTGTAACACTTCATCCATTACCTTTTCAAAGCAGTCATACAATCCTGAAGGGGGTCTGTACACACTTAATACAATAGAGTGCTCCAATTCTATACAGGCAATTTCAACTGTTCGCTCAACAGATAGGCTCACAATATCGGTACGGTCTTTAAATTTGAGCTGGTTATTTACTAAAATCAATGAGCCACCATGTATAGCATTTATTCTGCTGAACGAACTACCAACCTGGTGATTATTAAAATTGAACAAGAACTGGTGGCTTTTCAGCCAATGTTCTGTTATACAGAGAATATCAATACTATTAAAATTCATAAATAATTCTACTTCTAAATCTTTGTTCATAAAACCTTGAATATTTTGATGCACCAGGTTGATACTATTTACTGATTTAAAACTTTTTTTTGAATAATTCTGTACATTATAGCTAGAGGTTGCCTCTATTGTCTTAATTTCTAATTTAAATTATTAGCAATGTCACTAATTGTAACCAAATTATTGACAGAACTATTTAAAATGTCATTGCATTGCTCAAAAGAAGCAAGTTGTTTAGCCAAATTTTTGGCTGTAATAGAAAAAAAATAAGATAGCGACACAGCTATCTGTCGTTTATAATAGTTAGTAAGATAGTACATAACAATGTTATATCTATCTTTTGTCAAATAGAACCTAATCTATTTACACAAGAAAATATTTTTTCAAGATGATTTCACTTGTTTGCTTGGATCATCATCATTATCATTTTCCTGCTTGTCCCTTGTTATTTGGGGTCAGCGCAACACATTTATTCCACCATTCTCCCCTGTCAACCGTCACGCTATCATTCTCTCCCTTCTCTTTCATATCATTCCTCACACCATCCATCTTTTCTTTGGGCTTTCTCTTCCATCCATCTAAATTTAAATTCATCAAATTTTTGGTCACATACATGTGCTGTAAGAACAAGTTTTTTTTTTTCATTTTCAATATATAAATTAATAGCCATAAGTTTTAATAAAATTTCAACACCAACAACACACTGTACACCGCGGTTGATCTCAAGCCATGTGGGTCACGTGTGGCTCACAACGGTATTCTAACCAGTTCTAATGATTATCCTAAATGTACGGCCATTGCTGTTGCACACTCCGGCATAAATTACTTACAAATTGAATGTGTAAAGTTACAAATTGCATTTTTTAAGGCAAGAACTGAACTGAAAATAGATTTTGACAGATATTAGAAGTACAAGCAATGTTTCATGAGCCATTCTTTTCCCTAGCAGCTCCTAGTTCATAGAATCAATTGGATCTGCTATCAAAATATAAATCAGTATGGTTATAGTTTTGATTAACTAGGCAACAAAACTTGACTAATGATGAGACACAATTAAACTTATCGGACACAAGGGATTAAAAAACAAAATTTAGTAAGTTTCATTTCATTTCTATCATAGAAGCACCACTCAATCTAAGTACGACATTACATTACTAACTAATATCATTCAGTGTTCGATTCAGAATACACAAACTGCATCTATTCTGCACTACACCTAACATCATAGGTATGTAGGCCACTTGTATGGCTCACAAACGGTACTATTCAACCAGTTGATTATCCTAATGTATGGTCATTGCTATTGCACATTCAGCGGTTTTAATGGCCGACATTCCAAATCTTAACAGTTAGCATGGTGGAGGAAAAAATCGCGGTAGTGTTCCAGTTAGTAGGGGTCATTGGTAGTTGGTACATAAGGGGAAGTCTGCAAGTGGCACCGGTAACTGAAAAGTTGTGTGGAAATCGATTAACATGGTATGGTATAGGCATCTGATACGGAGAAATGAGGAAACTGTCCTGAGCAGAGTTTTGAGATGAGTAAGGGAAGGCCATAGAAACGATGGATGGACTGTGTGAATGTCTTAGAAAGGGGTAACTATAGAGATGACGACTTATAGAGAAGTATGGAAGAAAAATACATGTTGCGCCAACCCCAAATAAATTTGGATAAGGACATTGCAGGAGAATGATGAGTATCTAGGGATCATTGGTTGGATTAATGGTTTTCTGACGGCAAGCAAGAAAGTAAGTTAAACTAAGAGGTTGCTGTGACAGCCATATTTAAAATAATCCATCATAACAACAATTTCTTCAAAAAATTAAGTTTCTTGTTTTTCTACAAAGGACTGCGATTTTCTCAGAATAAGTAAGTTTAATAGGAAAAGGCTTTAGTCAGCTCTTAGGGCATTCAAAAGATTTTCATTGACATGGACAGTGTTACTCACGTCTCGAGAGTTGGAGGAAGTGATGATGACATCATGATGAAGTAGGTGTATGGAGGCTGCTCTGATCATCACGTCGAGTTCACCAGGTTTTAGAGTCCCGGTCAGAACGAATTCAAGTCCAAAAGACTTTATGTAATGTACCTGTGTGTGTACTTGACTAAGTCTTAGATTTTGTAGGTATTTCTATCTCCAGTGGTTAATGTTGTGCGTCTCTGTCTTTCAGTCTATCGCGAAACTGTTTTGTATGGCTCGAAGTTTTCAAAATCCAGTGCTAAACATAAGTATGTACCAAGTAATGACCAACTTCATACTCCAAACAGTTAATAGCTTGAGCAAAGCATATCAAAGCGACGCATGCGCAGTTTATCGTGATTGTACGTAATGGTGTCTCAGATAATTGCGGCTTGGCTAGAAAGCAGTTTGGCACAGTTGCCTCTTTCCTTCGTGTTACTGAGATTCATTCAAGTCAAATGCACGTCATTTGGTGCATTTTTACGATTTTTTTACTATTGTAAATGATTCTACATCGTTGCGATTTGCGTTTTATCAGCATAACTTGCTGACACATGTATTGAAACGTGTACATTAAAAAACACTGCAATAGTGCACTCATTTGTATACGTTTATGGTTGCCTTTTCCTGCTTGTCCAGCCTCTTACACTATATTAGGATGAAACTCATTTAAAATTTCTTCAATAATTATAAAATTAAATGTCTGCAATCAGGAATTTTGAATAACACTATCTTGTCTCTACGTTTGCCAATTGACCCAAAAAAAAATCTTACATGAATGTAATCAATATGACATGAACGTGTCAAATTCTTCAAAAAACTCACAGCAGCGGTCAAGATCAACTCAGAACATACATAACACAATGATATTATATCACATTACACTTACCGTATGTAATTTAAATTCATGTACCATACAATCATACGAACAAAGCCGAGCACACAAAAGGACAGATTTATCTACAATCTATGCCTTTGTTAGAAGATATAATAATATACAGTGAAGTGAAGATATATGTAGTTTAATGAGACGTCGTTCTTTCCGCGCTAATTTACAAAGGAAGATACATTCTATAGTCATTGACAGTGCTTATCATTACATCTTATGTAGATTTGAGATTGTAACAGCGTGAGTTTATTTGCATAATGAAGTGAGAATTTGAGAAAAACTTAGGACATCACTTGTTAAAGAAGGAGATTTTAACTATAATAATTAAACTGTTAGTGATTTGGATATAGTTTAATGTGTGATTTTCGTAGAATCTCAGATGAGGAAGACTATAATATTTTTCTTGGAATATGATGAATATTCAAAAAGGATGATATAAATCTTCAAATTAAAAAACGGATTTGTGTTTGTAAAAGTTATGATACTATTCGTTGGGCATCAATAAGGGAATGATCTAATGCTAACTGTGATGCGTACTTAACTTGATGATCTGAAGTCAGAAGTTATAATAGAACACTATGATGCACCCAGTATCAAAGCCGTCCTTTGAATCCCAGACCCACAACAAACAGCAAAGCTGAACTATGAGCAAAAACGATAACAACACAAGGCTAAGGTCACAACTACATATAATACTTATAAAGGATGTTACGAACAAACGCATCCGTTAGCCTTAGCCTACGCTGATGACCACATAATTTGTGCACATCGGTTATAAGGGCTAACACACCAGCGGATTTGCGGTCGAAATCGCGTGTTGATTTGGCAGCCGCAGGCGTAACTGTGATTTGCGTGTTTTTGACTTGAATTGGTGTTCGTGCGTCTTGTCTTTTAACTAATTCTAAGTTATTTTCTGTGTTTTGTTCATATTTTGTTGATGGGATCTTTTTATTATCATGTTTAGGTTAAATTTTGGCATTTACATATTCACTTTTATACTCTTTTTTTCTAACAAAATATTCAAATTGGATGCCAATTTATCCGAAATATGGGTAATGTTTTGAGAAAAAAATAATGTGATACTCGATCATAAATAATCTTGACTATTCCAATTTCTCTGACATTTCTCAGACAATTGGCATATTGTCTCAAAAATAAGTGAAACTAAAAATAAATCCCTGGCATTACTAATGTAACAATGGCTAATCTCAGAACTCAGACAATACTAACATGACGAATAAGAAATCTTAATGAACTGTAAAGGAATGTTAATTAATATGAATGAACTAAGCAAACAAAAAGCAAGTGAACCAGGGTAGGCGAGGCGCTAATAGAATTCCTTGTCTGGAATAAGAAATGAAAAACTTTAAGGGTGGTCTCTTTGAAAGTTTTTCTAGAGCATTTAGCCTGTTTGTCATCTTTGAACCTTTACACCTGACTGTTAGGAGGGATAGAAGCTTCGGTACAGGCTAATACGTAGATTTATTAATAATGTGGTCTATTTATAAACGATGATTAAAGATATGAGACGTTCAAACGTCAAAAATGTATGGTTAATAGTCGCCAATCACTACTTAACCTTAAGCAACGTTTATGAATAAAAGGGTAAATGTAGAACTTGACGTTTTCTGAATCATTTTTCATCTAACTTAACACGCAATATCTCACAAAGATAGGGAGAAATAGATATTTCCGACACTATCGGGCACGTCAAATCTAATCGCAGATGTGAAGAATAACTGGTAACAAGTATTTCTTCACAAGTAGGTACTTGTAGATATGGATTTTCGTAATAGTCTATGGGAAAATTGGAGTGAATTACACAACCATGTTTCTATCAGGAAATAGGGTTTGGTTGATAAACATGGAAAAGTAAAACTTAATGATAAAGGTAGGTTAAAGTGGAACAGTATTACGAGACGAACTAAAATAGGTGCAAACATTTTAATAATCCCTTCTTTCGCATCATGGCTCCAGGTTTTAGATTGACATTAATGATCTTCTATGCTGCAAAAGGAAGGAGGCCTGTATTCGGCAGATGGGTGGAACAGGGCTGCCATTGCTGCCAATGATTATGATGGTCTTCTTCTATAGGTTCATCTCAATACTTCAATCTGATATTTATGCTCATCTACCGAGCCTAACCGACTTAAATTTTAAGTCGATTAGGCTCGGTAGATATGGAACTAGTAAACTAATAGGTTTTGGTTCTTAAAACATCATCAAATCCTATTAGTTTACTTTAATGTATAAAGCTACAACAAAGGTAAATGTTGAATGAAGTAATGCAACAGTAACTACATAAATTCTTATGTAGGTACTTATCGTAAACCGTAGTCACAAGAGTCAACCGTGGTTAACGAACAACTGACGGTTCCCTTTGACAAGTGATAAAAGAACTGCACTATTATACAATCCTGCTTTTGAACTGTTATTTATAGCATTATGATTAAAAATTTTGTCTGACCAGCTAAAATCTAGTATAGTGACTGATTTTGATCATTTTAGACGTTTTTTTTTTATTTTTTTCGAAATTATGAATACTGTTTTAAGTACTACAGTTTAAAATTATACTTAACATATAAAATATATTCTACAATAACAAATAGGTACCTACGTACCTACCACTTCTTTTTCTTAGTGTAGCGTATCTTCGTAACTCCGCTCACTGACGCAATCATAAGATCTTCAAGTGCACAGGGCATGTTCAATATTACTGTTTATTTATTTATTTTAATTAAAATAAAGTGAAGATTTTTAAAAGTAGGTAATTAATGATTTTCGTTAAGACGATCGCGTTTCGATATTCACTAATTCGGAGTCTAGTAATAGATTCCTCATTTCGCGAGGATTTATTCTAATGGGCACAAGTATTCACGGATGTTTCAGTTTTATCACAGAATCCAGCATTCACTCATTCACCTTTATGATATTTAACTTTGACTTTTTCAGGACTGTCTTTTCCATTCATACCTACTTCTTTTTTCGTGTGTGTTTTCGTTAATAGTAGTTACCTTGACGATGTCACAGGATTGCATTGAAGTGATTGTGCACATCAAGTTTGTTACGTGGGAACCTGTTTGTTCATAAAGTGCCGCTAAACGACGATTTAGCACTAAGATTGTGGTTCCAGTGGCGTGGGAGATGCGTACCTACTGGTGGTTTATGTTTACAGTTGTTAGCGTTTTATGATGTTTTGTTTTATTTACTCTTTACTGCTATCTGCTTCACATGTTCTGAGTTTCTTAGATCTGCTTCCAGTGTTTCGAATTGTTTTGTTTTACCTAAGTATACCTAATTCTTCACAGGATCTGAGCTAGATTTCGTGGCTCTGTCAATATTTGAGAATTCTATACGTTTTTTTATTTCTTCACAAGTTTTACCTCATTATATTATATATTTTCTGGTTGCAGATTAGGGTTGACTATTTTCTCTGGTACTTACATTCATTGATTTCACTGCTGACTGTTGTACACAAGACTTTCCTAAAATACCTAAACACCCTAAAAGCCCTGCTGCTGCCTGTTGTACCCTTAAAGTATCCCTCTTTGTTCCATCCATAGTGTCCAAACGACCAAGACTGCATGGTCTACTTCTAAATAACCCTCAATCACGAGCACCTGTGAGTCTCTCACCTACACTTAAATATAATTAAATTAACATAATTGAATAGACAACAATCCTTGCCATACAGATTACACTGTTAGGCCAATTTAATCGCGAGGCGGCAAGCCTCCTTGCCGGACTGCCGCCATGGGATCTGGAGGCGATAGTCCTCGCGCGCCTGTATGAGTGGCGCGCGGAGGCACTACGCCGGGGGGAAAACCCGCTTCCGCGGCAAATTGCTGCGGAGCGGACGGACCTCCGGCGCGATCTCATGGCGGCATGGAAAGCGCGACTGTCGCAACCCAGCGCAGGGCACGCCGCGATAGCGGCGGTAAGGCCCCTCTTTGAGGAGTGGCTAGAGAGGCGTCACGGCGCCCTCACCTACCGCCTGACGCAGGTCCTCACCGGACACGGATGTTTCGGGAGGTTCCTGCACATCATCAGGCGGGAGGAAACGCCCGGGTGTCACCACTGCGAGGATCGCCCTGAGGACACGGTGGAGCATACGGTGGAGGTCTGCCCGGCTTGGGCAGAGCACCGCCGTGTCCTCGTAGAGGCGATCGGCAGCGGCGGCGACCTCTCGCGCCCGGCCCTGGTCCAAGCCATGGTCCGGGGTGAGAGGGAGTGGGAGGCAGTCACCTCCTTCTGCGAAGCAGTCATGCTAGCGAAGGAGGTGGCGGGATGGGCGAGGGAGAGAGCTGAGAGGGCCGCCCGTCCCAGCCGCCGCGGTAGACGCTCCGGGCGTCGGGAGCCGCGTGACGACTCCCGGCCACCGTAGGCGCGGGCCTGCGGACGGCGAGTAATGGGTAGCTCGCCGTCCGATCAGGACCAGGCCCGTGCCGGACGGCGCGTATGTGTTCCACGCGCGCCTCAAAGAGATGTCAGCATCGAAGGAGGGGCCCGTCAGGGCCGAAGCCTGCCGGGGCAGCGGGATTGTCCGAAAGGGTTACCGCTGCCCCGGAACATAAAGGGCTAAGGAAGGAACACGGATGGGTTTTAGTCAGTAAGAGTCTGACACTCCCTTCCGCTCCACCCAGAGCGGGAGGGGTCATTTGATGATTTCCCATCCTAAAAAAAAAAAAAAAAAAAAAGGCCAATTTAATGGGTGAAATCGCTTGTCACTCGGGCCCAAGGAGCTCTCGCGTGCAACTTGAGTTTCTAATCTTATCTATGAGCATTTGCGTTAGATGTTTCAACTCAACTGTTTGTTATTGTCATAACGTCATACAGTGTGGAATATGCTTTATCGCTGTCACGAGTGGAATGAACAGAATCAGTCTTTGTTTATGTTGTAGTGTAGTGTTGTTCTTGTAGAATTGATGGAGGCACGATGGTAATTTGTACTGAAGTGACTTTAAATGTGGTGCAGTCGACCATACGTCAGTGGTTAGTTTGACCAGGAGCTGGCCTAGTGTAGTACTGAGGTTCAATAGATTTTTTTTTGTTTTTTATAAATGGCGCCGCATCTTGCAGTTCAACCTAAGAGGTTGTCGGCTGCTAAACCGGGCTTGCCTGTGGCCTGTGGATGCCTCAATAAATTAAGGCCTCCAGCCAGGGCTTAAAAAACTTAAAAACTAAGCGACTACAAGCTAAGGGAATGGATAACAAGGGATCAGCTGGATCGGATTATAAGTTTCAATAGAAGACGGGGCCAGCTTATGTATATGGTTTTGTTACCACTAATATGCAGCCTTCGAAAACACTGAATCTATAGTTACAAGTCTTTATTAATAATTCCATTAACTAATTGATTTTTACTATTCTTAGAGCTCTATCTTTTATTGTTTCTACAAACTATCGTAGGTACACACGGCGATCAAGCCATACATTTCCAGTTTTAGCTGACCTCGCATTGTATAGGTCTTTCGTACTATCAGAAGTCAGCTTAACCGTGCTTACCTCTAACCCAATCATCATTACATCTTTATCTTGGTTTTATTTCTCCATTTACACAATCGTATTCCGGTATTCTTATTCGTTTTTAATAACTTACGGTTGTCTGATGATCATTAAATCGATTTACCGTGTAATCTGCAATACTATCAATTAAAAAAAACAATTATACTAAATTGATGAACTCCTGCGCAATCCTCATAAGGCCTAAAGTTCAAACGTGGGTGAATCACTGAAAGGATGGTACTTACATAGACGTGGGTTAGCTAAATAGTTACACAATAAAGTTAATTAACGCCATTACCACATCTAGCAAGAAATTAATCATGTAAATGCCAAACTTATACAGGCATCAGATTGATTTTACAAGGCTTTGTTTCGACGCCTCCAAAAGTGAGGGTATCTTCACTTACATCTTACAAGTGCGTCATTTTTTTTTTATCATGGCAAAATTTACTCACGTAAATATTGTTACTATTCGTGAGATGAGGATCAATGTCGAGGATAAAGGCCTGTTGAAGAACATACATCAACCACAGACCAGGTTGATGTATGTTCTTCATGTTGTTTATTGTTGATCATTTAGCTCCCTTCAAAATGGTTGAGCTGAATGGTGCTTTAATACAAGCGTCATGTTCGTGAAGCGAACTGGCGCCGTCAGTAGGGACTGGTCATCTTTTTGCTGCCATGGCATATTTTAATTTAATTTAATATTTGAATTGTTTTTTTAAGTCTTTTCATTACGGACGCGTTTAACCTTCTGCATCGTTCTCACATGCACTATTTTTAACTTAAATGATGTAACCAAGACTTTGTTACCATATTATTTTGATTTAAAATAGTGTCCTTGGAGTTTCTTGCCCGTTCTTCTACATAGGTACCTACGCTTTGGAATGGGCAACTAGTTTCATCTTTCTGACTGACCAACCCCTTAACAATTCAAAAGTGCCTGTAATTGGTTTAATTGAAGAGTTTGAGTTTATCATTAGCAGAAGATGACATGAAAACAACTTTTGAGACAAGAAAGTTCATAGGTATATGTAGATTTGAATGTTTATTTCTGAATATTCGTTATTGCATCAACCTTTGTTTGTCTCTGGGCATCACCCAAAGGTTGCCTGATAGAAAATGCCGAGGACATTAAAGTGCGCCTCTGTACCTACATTAAAAGTATACTTTGAGTATTAAATAAATACAAGCAATCAAGATGCAGGTTTTTATGAAGTAATACATATTTAACAACAATATTTACATAGCAACAGCTATCCAACCAAACTGTGCATTTCAATGCTTCCCATTCGTATTCGTGACTCCAAATTAGTTGGGCTCCGTTTACAAAAAAAAAAAACAAATGGCTGCGCGTTAAAAATAAAATAATGGTTACGACCGGGCGGAATTGTAGTTCATAAAAAGTAAGGAGATGGATTAGACACAGTTTATAGTTACTGAAGAATTTGACTGTTAGGTGACGGGGGAGATGCCTGACATGACTTTGAACCTTGTTCAAGTCATTATAGAAGTCTAATTTAAATTTATACGACTTATATGTTTCTTCTATGTTTTTTTGTCAACTAGGCCACTGGGGTACAGTGGAATGGATTCTTTTACAAATAGACTACTTACCCGATTCATTTTTGCAAGTTTACAAGTATACAAGGCTGCAGAATTGTCAACCATTTTGTCCCCATACATTGTCATTTGTTTCATCCTCTTTTTGTCTCCAGTACGTGAGTACCTATAAATCTGCCTAACCTTTTCCCGGGTCGGCTTCCAGTCTAATCGGATATAGCTGAATACCAGTATAATACATAGAGCGGCTGCCTATCTGACCTCTATTCTATTTCCCCAGTAAAAAGTACTTAATGCTCTTTATTTTTCAAGTTCACCAAAAATACAGCAGTAAAGAAAAATCGGAAGCCCCTAAAATTATAACTACATTATAACAACCTAAAATAGCTTCAAGTTCCCTTCAGTATATAATTTACGGCCATAATTATAAACCCACGTTCGGATTTAAAATTATCTCTACGTACAAATAAATCGCTGCAAGGAACAATTTTGTTAAAGCAGCAAATAGAAACTACCATTTGTCTTCAATCTATTAACAGATCCGTTCATTTAAAGTGAGTTTTAACTTTCTAATTTAAAATAACCTCTGTTTAACTTCAAACTAGAGGGGTTTATAAAAATAACTAAATGTAAGGATTCAGGTGTAGATAAACAGATGAAATTACTTTTATTACCCTTACTTTTAATCGTGTTAAAAATACAGAATTAACTGTAATTTGAAGTATTTTTTCCAGGACGCGACAGTGTGACCCCTTTGAAACATTTAAGCACCTTTAAAGCCTACGCCACACTATCATATCCTGGAATGAATATGTTGAATTACAGTTCACCTATATGAACTCTTGCAGCCAAAAAGACCAACACTTTAACTATATCTAATGCTCTTACAGCACTAAGCATATAGGAAGATCACCTCAACAACTTGATAAAACAGTTATTATAAAAGTTAACTAAAACCACAGCTTTGTCTTTACCAAAATGTTGCATGCACTATTAACAGTCCCCTTAAACATTAATCATAATAGAAACACTTAAATTGCTGTGGCTCTAATTGATCACTTCCCCAATGCTGATAAAACTTGTGAAGAAGAACAGATGTTTGACAAACAAACATGTATGGACATCAATTAAGTGGACTTGCGTGTTACTGCCTATTAAACTGCTGATAACATAGTAGATAATCCAAATATTTTTTATTTATTAGGGGCGCAGTGACCAAACTACTGCAATTTAATTTATTTATATCAAAGTGTATAAAATAAGAAAGGATATATTGTTTTAAGTATAACCAGTTAATACATGATAAGCAGCATTGTATTTATTAAGAAACAAGTAATTTAAAATAGTTAGTATAACACTAATCAGTCCAAAAATGGAAACACAACGATATATCGTTCCAAAAATACCAAAATGTGGACGTGGTCTTACCAATGACAGTACAAAGGAAGGATATGTTACCATTTCTACCATACCACACTTTGAACACTCATTAACATTCATAACAATAGAAGCTATTATAAAATTAATGCTGTTTCCGAATTAACGGACTGAAGAAGAAACAGATGTTGAGCAAACAAATGAATGAGACTAATTAAGTGAACGCTAAGATCAATGGAGCCGCCTGTTAACTTGTATTTATGAAAATATAAGGGAGAGTAGTTGAACCGGTTGTGGTACAATTATTTTAAACCAATATAGATCTACTAATGAGTTGAAATGCATTCACCTTGGTGTTAATTTGTTCATATTTGACTTTCGCGAAGTTGCATAAGTGTTCCGAAAACCTGATATTTGTAAAGGTCAGAGTTTATGTAGCAGTAATCTTAGTTGCGATGCCTAAGATCTTTTTTCTTTTCCAAGCAGTTCTTTCTTAGGTATTGGTTTCCATATTTCTACTCTTCATAATCATTCTCTTTTCCTTGTCTTAATGTATTTGCGATTGGCGCAGAATGTCTTACTTCCGTGCTTCTCTATTTGATCCGAGTCGTCATCCCCTTTCTACCCATATCATCTTTCAAACAGTCCATTGGTCTTCCCCTACTCTTATAGCTATCCACATGTATACTCGAAACTTTTCTCACGTCATTTTTCATTCTTGTACTCTTAGTGTAGCTTTATATTTTGTTTTTATTCGAAGCGCAGCACACAACGGTCACGTACAGGATTCAATTCCATATGTTAGGTCTCCACTCCATTTTGTTGTTTTTTATGTTTTCGGTCGACGCCAGTATAAATAAATGGTACAAACTCACGAAGGGTGATCGGTAAGCTATAAAATTAACGTTTATTACCCGTTGGGAATTTGCTCCAGAATCTTCACACTATATATAGTTTACTTATTCAACTTTTATGGCGTTATACCTATTTAGATTTATCTTCAGAATTAACTTTTGGGTCGTGACTTGTAGCAATTTCGTTTGAATCTTATTCGATTTTCTTAAAATTTACATTTTTATTATTTTGTAATAACATATCAGGTTTCAATATCTCCATTTGCGGTTTCAAGTTCTCTAACTGAGTCTACATTGTTATTCGTCTTAGCATTGGCTTAATCTTTTGGGCAACACTTCTCTTACCTATACTTTGAAATACCTAACAATTTCCTGCCTATCATTGTAATTTACTATCATATATTGTTGAGGATGGCTATGAATGATACTCATTATTTCATTAACATGGAAAACGATCACAGTTTGTTTTTTGGCATATATATTTTTCACACAGACAGTGACAGCAGAAAAAACATGAGTACGTGAGTATAAAAAAAAGGTTGGTTGCTAGTCGTCACCACATATTTCACTCAAGAAGTCACTACTTCAGCTTCAAATAAAATAATCTTGAACGATCAAAACGATACAATCTCGGAGGCGCAGGCGCATGTAAATGTTAAGCCATTTGTAGGCGAAGGACTATTCACCTGTCACTGCTGTTACGCACAAGTGACCTTTACACAGCTTATATTCAATACTGCTATACGCGGCTCTGATGCCACTGCGATAAGTATTTACCTTGTTAGTAAAATGGAGCGCGATATACGAAGTGCATTATAATGTGTTTATGTTTATGAACAAGCTACCGACTACAAGGCAATAGGAATAACAGCATTAAGTTAAAGTACTATATTTTCTTATTCTGAGAAGCTTCTTAAAACAGAAAGGGATGACCTAGAAAAAAGCTATTAAGTAAAATTGATATGCGATAGACTGTGCAAGATGCTCGTATTTGCTTAGGTGGGTTCAAGGTAAAGTAATTTTTTAACTTGTGATCATGAGGCTGATAAGTACTCTACTAAAATAAACGTTGAAATAAAAATTTAAAAAAGTGTTTTTTGGGTAAGATCAAGGTGCAGAAACTTTTATAAAAGGTTCTGAACCCTTTGACCAAAATACTCCATGAGTCAGTCGATCAAGGTCGAGATTCGAATAAAGTTTATTATTAAAGTAAGCTCATTCCAACTTATTGTAAAGAAAACATTAGCTTATTGCGAAGCAAATATACTCCCTGCACTCAATAATATTAAACATGACCAAAGCAAACAGCCAGAAAATCGTATCCTTAACGCACCCCGAAATGCAGCTCAGTGATGTGGAACACAATAGGGGACTCCTTAGCCTTACAAACATTTCTATTGTAACGTTAAAAGCTTTTTGGGTGTGGGACTGATCAAGGCTCACGATTCCTTGGATAGAAATGCAATTGGTATTTTGAGGAGGATGCATTCAAACGAGACACTTACGTGCATTCAAGCAAGACCACAGAATAACTAATAATATTTAGGAAAGACACGTAAAAAGACTGACAATCTATCTAAATTTCATGTCTCTAGGACCAGTGGTTTAGGCTGTGCGTTGATATATCAGTCCGTCAGGACTTTTAACTTTATATACAACATTATTTTTAGTATATGCGAAACCCGAAACACGTGTCTAGTATTTTTATCTAAAGAATCTATGTACAAAATTTCAAAACTGTATCATGAGCAATCATAAAGTTATAAGCTTGTTATGTTACCTGGTTGTCCGTTCAAAAATATGCTCAACACGCGGCGCGGCGCGGGGTGACCATGTTTTATGCTCCTCGAGCATCGTTCGCTCATTGATAATAGTTTGGCAGTAGGTACCTAACTGTACGACAATTTTATTGTAATTAACTAGTGATTAAATATTTTTGGGACAAAATATAACATGGTGTAAAAATTATTGAAATCGATTCAGTTACTTATTCTGATCAAACTATATTCAGGTTTCGCATATACTCAAAATAATGTTGTATATGGTTGTATACTAAGAAAGGGTTTTTCAAAATTCCACCCCTAAGAGGGTGAATGGGGGTTAAATTTTACGCGGACGAAGTCGCGGGCAGAAGCTAGTTACTTATAAATAACTGAACGCTATATTCTATTCTGGATTTTGAAGCACTTACCGTTAAAAGAAGAAGATAAAAATCAGTAAGTATTACTGCTGTCTGAATTTAACAGTATTTGTATCACTCTTGTTGCAAATAAAATTTCTCACGAAACATTTAACTTTTTTTGAAAAGCAGTTGTTTTCCAAGAAGCTAAAGAAAATTATTTTTATAAAATTCTTAACACCTTTGTTATTATTTTCAAGGTTAGACTACATTATCACAACATTCCCTAAACGAAGTGCACTGAAGCGTGACCTAAGGAGTGGCTTCTCAACATTTCTTATGGGCAAGAGTCAGCCATGCGTGATCTTACACACGACCGGCTCCCACGGGAGTCGAGACGCAGGACATCCGTGAATTAATCACTGCACGCCTCCTAAATGTGTGGTCTCGATAGTGGTAGAGATGAAGTAAATAATAAATATGGGTTCAGGATTGAAAAAGACGTGATGAAGACTAAAACTCGATGACTGATTCAAAGTTTTATTTTTATAAAGACACATGGTGTGGTTGTTGATTTTAAAAAGGATACAGTAATAATTAAATGTACAAAAGCCAAAGATAAAAATACTGATATTCAAGATCATTTGATTGCAACGTAAGCTGATAGTAATATCCTTGAAATAACTGTAGAAGTAGATGCTAACAAAGTAACAAGAAACTTTAGAGCACGAGATGATAACATTTCAAATAAAACAAACCAATAAAATGGCACTAAAAATCTTAGCAACAAAGTGATTTCTACGTCCCGCATCCGGGACTAAACTTGTTATTAAAAGTGCTAGAGAAGGACAACAATAGTGTAAGAGGGAGAGGGCTGGGTTCGTCGCACTGTACCTGTTCCACAGGCACTCAATAGGCTATAAAACATAAGAAGCCAATGTGTTTCGTAATATCTAAGTGTACAAATTCTGTGATTTTTGAGGGATAAGCGTTAGCGATTTTGGAAGCTGTAGAACGCTCTGTGCTCTGGAACGTGTGATGTAAATGAAAAATGGTATGGTAAAGGTAACTAAAATCGCAGGATGCAAAGGAGCGAGAGGAGAGCGAGGAGAGAGGGAATACGATCAGGGGAAGAGTTTGGTGACACGTGTAAAATAATGACTTACACGATGTCGCTAAGGTTGATATAAGAACCAGGGATGATGTTGATGCGATGATGAAGTAGATTCGAGAGGGAATAAAGGGATGGTCCTCCTACCAAGGGATATGCGTGACGAGCCAAAAAAAAATAACGTACCATCGCATCCATAAAAACTAAGGATTTGAGAACATTATACCTCTTCTACATAATCATGGAATTCAAAATGAATTACATAGAAGACAAACATGAGATGAGCTCTGATGAACACTGAATCTACATACGAATAGTCATTAATTCCACCTCTTAGTTCAATTCGAACTGCATTCTTATATGGATAATATAGTTCCGGTATGACCTCGGTGCATAAAGCATGATGCAGTTATTAGTCACACAGTAACCCTGAGACGTGACGATAGTATAATTGGTGTAACTGAAGCTTGTACTACCATTGTTGTTGTAATTTATCGGAAAATCATCAGTTAGTCATGTTTTATGGCGTGTTCCACCTCGTGTGTGGTTAGTGGTGGAATTAGAATAGAATAGAATTTATTTCCAACGTAAGTATTACATTATATACCACAACTAAGACTAAGTATTAAACATAGTAAGTACTTACAATAACTTTCCAAAAACACGCATTCTTAAAAATTAATCATCCAATTGGCAACAGCCATTTCGTATACTAAAATGATACGTACGCTAAATTGTTATTGTTTAAAAGCGTCTCGGGGGGTTGGACAACTTGGACAGGTTCTTGATATGATAGATCATCAGTTTCATCATCTGCTTCTCTTCTTCCTAGCGTATCGAAGGCAATCTATACATATAGAGTCAATCCAGAATAGGCTTCTTTTGCATGCTTCAGTAGCGTCCATCAGCTACCGTAGCGAGCAGACAGCAGGACAAGCTGGACTCGAAATGAAGTGTCTCATTGTTGTGGGATAACACCACGTTTACACTACTCTTATCTATATTATTATTCCAATCGATCAATTGTCTCATGTTTGACGACAGCAAAAATTATATACGACGAAGAAAAAATCTTTATTCCGCCAATCGCTTCTGTTGGAACCACGCTCTTCTTCTCAAACCCAAAAAGAATGTGCATTTGTCTTGAGACCAAGTCCGGGTCTCGAACTTTATGCCTACTGACTTTGAATTTATAAACAACAGCGTCAACCAACAGACACGTCAAGCAATATACGAGGCATTGTCCAAAATTTATATTTTCAGTGTTTCTGAGAACTGATTCCCGATTGAGAAGACACTGTTTTAGTTTTATAAAACAGCCTTTTCTGAAAAAAAAAGTACATTACATTTAAGACTTTAGGGTCCTGTAACCTGTAAGACACGGTGACCATAATCCCACTAATAATGAAGGCAATTTTAAAGCATCCCTGAAATATGGAAAATGAAATAGAAATTTAATTATGGTAGAGCATCCCAGGCCAATCGGGTTATCGGTAAACTTATTTTAGAAAAGACCAGGCTAGGCGGTGCGACGATCTTCGCAAGGTGGCTGGTAGCAGCTGGATAAAGATAGCCAAAGATCGAATTAAATGGCGTGAGATTTGAGAAACCTATGACCTAGTCACAAGCAAAAGCTTTTACAATTTTTAGGGTTCCGTACCTCAAAAGGAAAAAACGGAACCCTTATAGGATCACTCGTGTGTCTGTCTGTCTGTCTGTCTGTCTGTCCGTCTGTCACAGCCAATTTGCTCCGAATCTTATGTACCGATTAAGTTGAAATTTGGTACACATATGAATCTCTGTGACCCAAACACAGACGTGTAACGTAAATAAATGAGTTTTGAAAATGGGAGTCATTTTTGAGGGGTAAATAGACAATTAAAAAAAAAAGATTCGCAATCTGTACCGTGTGACATATCAAATGAAAGGGCTTATCGTGAGGATCTCAAATATTTTTTTTTCATAATTTTAAAATAACTTGTATTAAAGTTATTTAAGACAATAGACGGAAATTTACCATTCCCCCCCCGTTATCTCCGAAACTACTGAGCCTAAAATTTTGAAAAAAATACAGAAAATAGTTCTATACCTATAAATTACAGGAAAATTAATAAGAAGTCTATGATCTTAAAACAACATAGTAAATCTCTCAATATTGTGCGTACAAACTTAAATTTTCAGTTGGAATGTATGGGAGAACATGTTTTTCAACTACAATGTTAAGTTTGTTCTTGGGATAAATTCATTCCAACTACGGAACCCTTCATTGTGCGTGGTCCGACACGTACTTGGCCGGTTTTTTTTAAAGCTAATAAGTCCGGCTAATTGACCTAGACGCGTACTGCAAGGGCTGGATCGAGGTGGCTCTAAAAAAGGATACTTGAAAGGATTTGGGGAAGGCCTTTGCTCTGATGTGTGAATAGGCAAAGGAAAAAAAAAATCCGGGAGATATGTAAAAGCTGTTGGCATTTGCAACTGAACTGTTACACGTGATTACCGTAAAACCGACAAAAACTATTTTATCTCACGAGAAGAAATCTCAGTAGGACCAAGTACAAAGATCATATCAAAGATGCTTTGATTAAACAACGGTACGCATTATAAACAATAACTTAGTAGGTATATACTGTATTGTTATGAGAATAAGAGTAATTACTAACAATACTGTACACCAAAACGAAACCTGGGAAACATTTTAACAATCAAAAATAAACTTTACTGTTTATAAGCATAAGATTGTTTGTGGTATTGCAAATATTATGGGAGATAAGTTTTTGGTAGCAAAGGTCACAAAGAAAGCGAATTGTTTTAATTTTATAATTGTTTTGAGTTCCGGTTTCTCTGAGAAAATCAGGAATGTTTATCAAGATCAGTTCCCATAACACGGAGATGAATAAATGTGAACCACAGTAGAGAGACCTATTTATGGTGTATATATTTATGTCTGTATCATCTGTGATGTGAACCGATTTGGATATTTACAAATCCTAAAGTTTAATAAGTTAAAACAAAAGCAGTGATGGCCCAGTAGTAACAGCCGCGACTTACGTAGGTACGTGTTATAAAGTCCTAGGTTCAAAACCAAGCAGCCTAAATTACTTTGTTACTTTGCGTAAATTTCACGGGAAAAGCGGACGTGTGATTGGATAAGCTTCCGAAAAGCTTATGTCAATACTGTTGAAAGTCGTTGTAGAAAAAGAAACGCTTTAAAAGCGACTGCCACCTGTCTACGCCCTCTTGAAGTCTTGTCTTAACGAGAGGAAAGACATTGCTTATGATCCCTCCCTTTCTACAATATATACAACATAATTTTTAGTATATGCGAAACCCGAATATAGTTTGTTCAAAATAAGTAACTGAGTCGATTTCAATAATTTTTACACCATGTTATATTTAGCCAAAAATATTTGATCACTAGTTAGTTACAATAAAATCGCCGTACAGTTAGGTACCTACTGCCAAACTATTATCAATGAGCGGACGATGCTGGAGGAACATAAAACATGGTCACCCCGCGCCGCGTAACGTGGTGAGCATGTTTTTGAACGGACAACCAGGTAACATAACACGCTTATAACTTTGTGATATTTCATGATACAGTTTTAAAATTTTGTGCATAGATTCTGTACATAAAAATAGTAGACACGTGTCTCGGGTTTCGCATATACTAAAAATAATGTTGTATAAAGGACATGCAAATGTCGGATAATATTCAATTGACTCGCCTCTCTAAAAAAAAACATGTGGGTCGGGGGACCCCCGGCAGGCATGAAGTTCAAAATGAAAATCCAATTTGGCGGCTGCGAAAATGACTAAATGACTAAAAATTTCGCCGCCATCTTTGATTTTCATTTTAACCTCACTATTGGCTTGAGCACCCTCGAAAACCATTAAAGCTATCTCTCTCTATTTTCTTTAAGTGACGATTTGTATGTAGGTACCAGTTTAGTCCTACCGCTAGCTCCGTTAAAAAACTTCGTTCCAATATATAGGTTCATACTTATAATCTTGGAGGTTAACCACAGATTCAGAATGTCAGGGGACTGACAATCTTTGTCTTCTTATTAACGAGCGATCTATTCCACCAAAAAAGTATTTCCAAATATGACAGAAACATCAAATTATGGATAAGAAGGTGCCGGCTCTGAATGATACATAACATCCTACATAAAACTAAGAGCTAAGGGAAATGAGTTATTGTGTAGCAGACGATGATCTAACCAAGACTAATACAGCTGTAATAACTGAACATGTGACACATGTCATTATATGTTTAGAGTTATCTATAGGTATACTGCACGTGCCCTGAGTGCATGCACTTAACATTCTTAGGACTCGAGAAGATTATCTTAATTATATAATTCACTAGCAACCCGTTCCTAGTTCGCACGGGATCAATGACGACAAATGAAAACATGAAGATTTATGAGTTATATCGAAGTTAAATTAATGAGTTATACAGAAAAACCTTCCGGAATAAATGCTCTAAATGATTTGGAAATCTGCATCGAAATCCAATGTATAGTTTAGGAGATCTGAGCGGTCATACATACAGACACGAAAAGCGTAAGCGTCTATGTAATGATAATAATACATATTCATAGTTAAAGATAACACAACGATAACAAACTTCAAAGTACTCATTATTTATTTGAATGCAAGAAAGTGTTCAAGTTTCATTCAAAAATCTGTACTAAAACTTTGTACAGCATTAACTACTTATTGCTGACTGTCTTATAACTTGAAATTACTTCAGATGTTCATGAATTAAATTCTCACGAACGGCAAGCAATCAATTAAACACAATTTATCTCTCGCTCGCTCTTGTTAAAACGGGAAAATGATAAATTATATCTAATAAGTAAACAGTTATTGCTTCCTAGTGTTTGTTTAAACTGCTGTTTACACGATCTGTTTCTTTATTCATCTCTCGTGGAAGACAGACTTAGTACACGCTGCGTGACGGATGCGACGTCATAAGTGACGTAATTTCTGAATGTTCCTAACACAACGCTATCAAACTCATGTTTACTGCTTTGTTTGGATGAATGAAATATCTAGCGAAATAACATAACATAAATCATCACGTATGTATATCTACACCCAAATTTCGCCAGTTATGTAAGTGCCGTGTAATCGAAGGCGAGCCTATGGCCATCAACCGAATATAAATCGAAGTAATAGTTGGTTAAATATCTTGGATATAACTGTTTAATATTTAGCTAGATTTGACAACACTATCAGAATCTCTTTCATATTATTAAGAAACAAGTGCAAATTGAATGCGCTATTCTATCATGTTAATATATTTATCGCTATTTAATCAAAAGTTTTAAAATGAATAAATAGGCATTCTCTCAAAATTGATTACTGTATCCTTTTAGATGACAGTAAGATATTAAAATTAAAGATTATGCCTGTCTTTTGTTTACACAACACCGATTATTTATTTAATTCGTTGTTTTTATAAACATAATCGTGATTTTGTTCTACATATCAGATCATAAATTAAAATTATTACGAAACTTGCCAGCTGATGCGCTGTGATTGTCATAACATAACGTAGCGTCAGCTAAATATATGCGATCATGATCTATATCATTCAGTCACGATTCACCTTATTTACAGAAAAAGTTAAACGAATTTCTACCATATGACTCTACTTTTAAGTTTTAAAATAATAAAATGTTATCTAATTGGCTAATAAAATTGCGAGGTCTATTTCATTTGATTAATGTTAATTTTTTTCTTTAACATATAGGTAGGTGATGGTGTTTGGAACAGATACGGTAAATTGCAAAATGTTTATAGGATAAAAACCACGCGGTCCAGATTTCAACGTATCAGTGGAAATAGATTAGATGATTGGATTTTGAATCTGGCAATCAGCGTGTAAAGTGAATTATGTGAAGCGGACAGATTTATCTCTATCAACCGAAATTCATCACTCTAATTGCGTAACATCAATCACAATCTGAATCATTTTTGAGGATATTGCTTATCCACTGCTCTTAAGTTCGAAAAAAATTCTCTGCACAACAACTTAAATAACGCAATGAATATTGTTGAACTGTCAAATGAAAGCAGTTCCTATTGTTAGTGTGTAGGCAATTACTCTGCAAATATTTTAGGTAACAGTCTAAAAAGGTTCCTTAAAAAGAGATTATTTACTTCACAGCCCATTAAATCTAATTTAATAAGACTAGAGCTATTTAATTATAGGTACGAACATTATAATATAAATCAATAAATAAAATTATTTTATAAATTAAAATATTTAAATTAAATCAAGTCCGTTATAAACGACCGGAATCGAATGATGTTACGTCACGCCACAGACACCGAACCCAGTCTTGCTATTGACCGGAAATAATCAACAAAATTAACTAAGTACTTTTTTTTTAAGCTGTTTATTAAAGTAGGTACGTACTATTATTGCGTTTACAGTAACTTTAACTATCAAGAGTTTGTTTGTACGTGCTAATCTCTGGAAGTACCACTCGGATTTGAAAAATGATTTTTGTATTGATAGCCCAATTATTACGAACGTATATATTTCAATAAACCCTGTAGATATGATTGTATATTTTGTTGCTGAAGATCCTTCAGTAATAAAACAAAAGAAAAACCGGATCAGACCGGAATAACTTGGAATGAGAAAGTTGGATAAGAAAAATATTAAAACAAAAGAAGAACTAGCAGGGGATCGAGGAGGGGGGGGGCTCAGGGGATCAGACCGGAATAAATAATTTTTAGGCATGCTCTAGGCTACCTAACATCGCCCTAAGTCCTTTAGGAGTCAAGAATGCTAAGCGAAATACCGATGCGCGATGCGACGCAAGAAATTTTACGCGGACGAAGTCGAAGACAGAAGCTAGTAATATTATAAGTTTAGAAGATCTGCGTATGAATAGTTTTATACTCTTTTCTCACTTAATTAAAATTATTATGAGAAAGATTTCACAATGTATAAAATTAAAAGTAATGTGCTTTGAGTTTCTCTGAATAGAAATTGAAGCCCTAATTGTCAGAACTTTCTGATGTGTCGTACCGACTTTTAATGTATTTTCAAACTCGCGACTTCACGATACGTTCAGAAGATAGGCAGCAGGATTCTTCTAATGAGTAAAAAAATTGATATCAACAATTCGACAGCCATTCATCGTAACGGTCAATTGGAGACCTACCTATGTTAGGTTGTTGAAGAGTCAATATTTAAGTTTCGGTCTTATGTTTCAATGACATAAACATTATAAAAAGAAAAGTAAGATTTGTTTAAATTTAACTAGCTTCTTTTACGACTTCGTGAAATTACTTGTTCCCCCGATCCATCCCATCGCATCGCATCGCCTGCCCGCGCTAATACTTAGTTTTGGCTTGGCGTTCTTTCTGACTTTTTTTCCTTTTGCTCGGCTCCTAATAGTCCCAGCGTTATGTTACATAGCCTATAACCTTCCTCAAAGATTGGGCTTTAAAATGCAAAAATATTTTTGTAAATCCATCTGGTAGTTCCAGAGATTAGCGCGTTCAAACAAACAAACAGACGCTTCAGCTTTACTATTAGTTTAAAGATTATACTATCTCTCGAAAGATGAGGCAAAAAGGCAAATTCAATCTATTTATCATATTGTAATAATAAATTTTATTTGCCCGTATCAAATCGGATGGCAAAGCTAAAAGTCTAAAATGATAGTTACGCAATACAAATAAAATAATTTCGTAATATTGACGAGCGGAACGGAGACCACTGTGATCTCATTAGTTTTTGAGGCTAGAGAAAGTCGCGAGTTGCTATGCGAAATAATTAAGTTATAATTATGTATACCTATCTAGGTACTGTCTAACGTGAGTAGGAAAATTCCAGTTTAAAATCTAGTCGCAATCTCATCTCGGCTAAAATCAATGTCAAAAAAATTACAAGGAGAAATCAGAGGTATTTTTTAAATTTTTACTGATTGAGTATGTTATGAGAATGGCAACGTTCTTAAAATACGGGATTTACCGCTTTTGTTAAAGGAAATGATTCGTCTTCTGTTTGATAAAAACAAGATGTAATAAGACACATCACATAGCCGTCAACTACGCATTCCGTACATCAAACTATGTAACATTGCACAAAAATAATTGCTGGAAAACGACTATTATTTTTGATGTGAAAATTTGCTGTTTGCGGTAGTGCGCGTTGTAACAAACGCAAAACATTGTGCGTATAATGGGTGCATGCAACAGTACAGGAGTCGTGGGGTATTTCAAGTTGTATTATGACTTTATAACACTTATAACATTAAAAACTTGTTTTCATCAAAAAACGTCAGTAAAAGTTCGAATTTTGACCTTTAATATCTCCCAAACCAAAAGGATTCCAGATATGGTCCAGTACAAAAAAAAAAATACTATGACAGAGAGAACAAGTGGCTCTCGGAGATTCGCACACTGCAGACTGCAGCGCATCACGCAACGGGGCGCAGGTAACGCACCTACGCGCGTGATTTTTTACATACAAATTCAATAAAAACGCACTCACGCGCATGGAATTTGGCTCCGTATACATATCCTGCGTGAAACGCACTACAGTCCAGTAATTTTCGCAACCAGGTGGATACCGATATTTGATAGGCACAGTAAACTTAGCCAAACATAAATCCCAGCATAAATTCAATAGTAATACACACATCAAAAGTGTCTAGGGATCAAGCATTTTTATGCGGATTTCTTGAGATTGAGATGTGGCTTTGTAATAAATTTATGATTTTATAAATTTATATGGATCCTTTTTGGTGCATTTCATAATTTGAATCAGGAACTGTGAATCAAATTCGAGTAAAAGATGAAAATCAGCTGTCAATATTTTCCCTATAAAAACATACAACGCATTGAAGACATTATTAGTGCTACTGTTTCCCTACTACTGATTAAAACCAACGTTATTATGGAGCGGCGACGTCATTTAAGCAGGGAAGAAATGCTCAGAGCCGTGGGAATGATAGAAGCTGGTTCCCGGCAACGTACTGTGGCTTTAGCTCTGAATACAAGTCAGAGTGTTATCAGTCGACTTTGGACACGTTACCGAAGCACTGGTACCGTGGCTGAGCGCCATGGAGGACGGTATCGCTGCACCACACGGAGACAAGACCGATACATTCAAATCTTAACTCGAAGAGCTCCAACAATAACCGCCATGATGTTAGCCGTGAGGCTTCATCACTCTTCAGGGAACTTAATTAGCGACCAAACAGTCAGAAACCGCTTGCATGAAGTGAACCTTCATTCCCGAAGACCGCTACGGGTACCACCTATAGCAATGCACAATCGTAGGATTCGATATCAATGGGCTCTTGAACACAGAAATTGGGCAGAAGAACAATGGCGTTTCGTGTGCTTTTCTGATGAGTCTCGTTTTGGTATGAGACCGGATACAAGACGTATACGACACTGGAGAACCCCTGGACGCCAACAGCGATTAAAATCCTGCCAGGAAGTCCATCCTTATAGTGGTGGAACCATCATGGTATGGGCGGTTATTTGGATCGGCGGAAGAACTGAGTTGATTTGGATCAGAGGCAACCTCAACGCTCAAATTTATGCTGAGACGATTGTATCAGACGTCATCGTTCCTCTACAAGTGCAAATCGGTCCCTTATTTCAGTTAATGCATGATAATGCACGACCGCACACCGCAAGAGTTGTAAGACAGACTCTCGCCGCAGCTAACATCAATGTCCTGCCCTGGCCTGCTCAGTCGCCAGACTTGAACCCGATTGAGCATGCATGGGATATGCTACAGAGAAGAGCTCTGCCGAATATGGAGGGTATCCAGTCGCAAGAAGACCTTTTTTTGTTGTTGCAACGAACATGGGCGGCCATTCCACAGCGTGATTTGGATGAACTCATTTTGAGTATGCCAAACCGATGTTCTTGTGTTGTTAGTGTTCGCGGTAGAAACACGGATTATTAATTGTTTAAGTTACCCAATAAAATTTTAAAGAAAACTGTTATTTCAGTTTTTTTTTCGAACTTTTGTGTTAGTGGTTCAAATGTCAAAAATCCCTTTATTAGGAAAATGGCAAATTTCTTTATTAATGCAAAGGTGACTTGGTTTATCGTTACTGTGACAAACGAAAACACTTTATTTGATGAATCCTTAAAGAAAATTTTAATTAATATCAATCAGGAGAAAAGTTATTGCAAAAATATATGTTGATCCCTAGACACTTTTGATGTGTGTATTTAGGCGCATTATTCACCACGATTTATGCAGCAGATTGTATCCATGAAAGAAGTCCAAATTCACGAGGTAGGTATGTAGGTACCTAGTGACTGTTTAATTATACAAGGAAGAGAGGCGCGAGATTTCCAAGATCTCCACTCATTATCTAACTACGACGAAGCTGAAAAGGAGGGTAATTTCTGACCTAACAACTCTGTCAACAAAACTTTCTTCAAATCGAGGACGTGTGTGAATGACGTGTTATTCGTCAGCCACACGTCGCGTCGGCACAGTTTGAAACAGTGCCAATCTTACTCATACGCTCATTCATACTGGAAGCACAGTGAACCGAGCAACCGATAAACTCTTATCTGTGCTGTGGGGAAAGATGACAAAATGTTTTCTAAGAACTTTATTATCAAACAATCTATAGATATCAATGGTTCTTTGTTGGTTATCGTTTGTAATTATTAAATAGTATAATTATCAAAATATAAACCCTAATTATGCATCCTAATAATGCATAATTAGGTTTTGCCTCTGTGAGCTTTCAATTACTAATGAGCATTTTCGATGGTAAGACTCCAATCTCACCCAATGCTAAGGAAAAATTCATAAGCAGACGTTAACATGTCCACTTCTTACACCCGACGGGTGTGACACAATATAACAGACAGTATAATTTTAAAACTTATCTCAGTTTTCCTTTCATTACAAACAAATCAACAACACGCGACAACCAGACCTTATTCCATAAAAAAAAAACCACCAATTTCTTCTCAAAACCAGCATCTCGGCCCAGTGAGATCGCATCCGGCTTTCCCGTTACTCTGGTGCTGCGCCCGCGCTTCCACTAAAAATATCGGCTCGGCTGATGAACCCACGGCACGTTAAACGTTAAATAACGCTAAATGTATGTATGTGTCCGTTCTAGATATCGGTGGCATTTCCCTTTTGAGACGGAATTTGGGAATTCTTATGACTTCCAATTTCATTTAGAAGGAAACGGAATTCTATTTCGTTTAGGTCTGTTTGTGTATTGCAGTAGTTGTTTATAATCCCGCGGAAATATCTGGAGTTGACTGAGAAATATTCCTGGTTTCCAGGACAGTTGAGACCCCTATTCAATGTTATTATTCCATTCACTCGAGTGCTTTTAAATGACCTGACTTCGTCCACTGCTTGGCATTGACCTCTCTTTACTGTGAACCATCGCGGCGTTTTCTGATCACTTAATTTTTTTTTCGACTAAATCCTGCACCGGCGCCAAGGTGACTTGGCTTTACTAGAGAGCGCTTCTATTTTTTGAGTGCAAGCAAAAATGAACTTAGTGGCGAAAAAATTATAATAAAACAAATTGGAGAAAAGAAGGATAGATTCTGCGATGAAAAGGCTAGGCAAAGACCTTCTACGGCTTATAGAAATGGCGATTGAAGATTAAAGTATTAATAAAGGAAGTCAAAGAAAAGGGCACAGTGATGACGTTATAGATACTAATACAAAAATCAAGATTTAGGTCAACAGCCAACAGTAGTACAAATATTCGAATGTATGTCAAAATCAAAAAAATGATCACGTTATCTGAATCATGCCTTCGAGAAAAGCTACTGATACACGCGATAGTTCAATATCAAGTGTCGGAATATACTCTATGACTAATCATCGAACATTAGTAGTCAAGTGTGGTTTAATCATTGCTCTCTGAACGATGAGTTGTCCGTCTGTTGCAATCATCTATTCTGTGGCTCTAGTGTTAGTTTTTGTAGCTATTGCATTCGCACTTTTGAGGGTGTGGTTATGTGTCAAAGCATTGTTTATAATGATGCATGATGGATAGTTTGTTATATCGTAGAAGTGTCATGTGATTTGTTTTGATTAAGAATGAATAATAGACTATTTTAAAAAAGGTCAAATTAAATTAGCTAGCGAAACTCTGCAGACGTGATGTTTATCGATTTATCTAAAGAAAAAAATAAAAATTTGATATCCGGAATAAATCATTTTTTGGGGGTCAACGACCGCTGGTATTATTTTTACTTGAAGTACCTATGAGTTGAGAAAATTTGTTTTCTTTTATCTTATGGGTATTTAAATATCGAATTATCGACACCCATCACATCTGTGAAGATTAGGTACAAACAATAAAATTGAATTTTTATACTGATATATCAAGTGACTACACTACTGTGTTCAATGTCACCACAATATAGTTTTATCATTATTAGGTCTATATCGATACCAATCACGTCTGCGGAATTTCGCTAGCTAATTTAATTTCGCTAGCTAATTTAATTTCGCTAGCTAATTTAATTTCGCTAGCTAATTTAATTGTCGGTGGGATGAACGGGAATACACGAGTGCAGTACACACACGAATTAATTTTCAAAACGCCATTTCATGACATATGACATTTTGACATACATTTCCACTGTCCAGTTTATTTCTTTTCGCTACCTCATGGTCCTCCTTCATGGTAAAAATATAAACCCTCTAGGTAGCAAAGTTAACCATCTCTTAAAGTCATATTTCTTAAAATACATATAAAACATTTGTATTGATTCCTCTTATTTGAAGTTCTGTCCATCCAATAACATCTTCAAAGAAGGGTAAACAGCACTTGCACACATCAATGATGAAGCTTAATAAACACTCCATAATTAACGCGAAAAGCAACGATGCAGAATCAACACTCAAAAGCAAAGTACCAAAATTATCTTTATTTGAAGCTACGAACTGCTTAAGCAGACAGTTCTGAACATGCCATAAACGATGACCACCACATCAAAACATCGTTTGAGATTCGAGCATCAAGCACCACATTAAAAGAATTAGCAGTAAAAAAATTTACCCCCTTACTAATAAACGTATTATATCAGATGAATAGTTACACACAGATTTCTCTCTTTCAGTCCTCAGTAATTTGACTTTCGAAAGAAGACAAAGTGTTGTGTAACTATACAGACGCTATACAACGTTTATTAGTAAGGGGGCTAAATTTTACTTCAGAAATTAGACGAACGCAAAGGAATATGTTGATATTTCGACCACCAAAATAACCATTAGCTTTTAAACCGAGTCCAATTATAAACTTACGATTTATAACTCTTCTTTCTTATTTTGTAAACAACATAACGTTATCATCTAAAAAATCTGAGCTTTTAAAAAATAGTTGGCCAAAGTGTTATTGGGTTTTTTAATCAGCACCCCGTGGCTAAATAATAACAGCCGCACTGGTCGATCGATCAGGTTAAGCTACGCTTGCCGGTCGGTTCGTGGATGGGAGACTATCCATGGAGATCCCTCCGTGCCTCGGAATGTACGTCCCGGCTGTCACTCTTTGACAGTCGTTACGGGTAGTCAGAAGCCCAAAAAAGTCTGACAACCAGTCTCTCCATGTAAAATACTGGTATCTACTCAGCTGCATACGGTTAGACTGGAAGCCGACCCGATAGTTAAGAAAAGCCAAGGGAGACTGATTGACTAAAATTGAAATTGAAACTACTTAAAATATGTGAATTGCCATACAATGTAATATGTTTCGGTCAAGTTATTGCTGCTAGTAGATACTCTACTTGCACGTATATTTGTCAACCTTGTGTTCATGGTCGCTTTATGATTTACTTTGCTTTGTTGACCATGTGGAACTGCTCAATAAATGTAACTTTTATAGGTTAGTCTTTAATACAAAGTTAAATTATCAAGGAAAATTACAAACACATGATAAAAAAGTGCCGTTCACATAGCCACAAAGTACTAATGAGAGGACTCTGAGAAGTATGGCCATTGATAATTATGAATGTCATAACCACAGAAATCTTAATAAGGAAGCTAATGCTGATTTGTGTGGTCACGACTGTCATACCTAAAAGGCTACTACTGTAAGGCATGTTCTACAACAATTGTTGATATTTCGCTAAATAAGATGACTGCTTTAGAACATTCGACCGCACGTTAAGGTAAGAAAACCAGTAGAAGTTGGATACGTATTACATTAAAACTACGCTACGCGCGAAGGCTAGGCCAGCTAAAGGTCCAAGTGTTACCGTTACATTCAGTCGACTGTACAATGATGATTGTCTTCTTATTTGAAAGACCCTTATTAAATATGCTGACGCATTGTCACTAATTTATAGAGCACACTTCAATTCATGATCTTCTTTTATATCAAAATAAAAACAAAATAAAATTGAAAGAGCACATTACTCATCACGGTCATCACTCATCGAAACGAAATTTTATATTTTCACATTCAGAACACTAATGGCCGATTCCTTTAATTTACGGACCGTTATTGGTTAATATTAAGACTCTTGTATCTTTACCAATAATGAAGCAGACCTCATAACTTTGCATAGTAGACCCTCCCCTATGGAAGTAGCTATCACAGGTAAAATTAGCTTACGAATCTATTTATATGCCCTGTTTGGCAATAAAAAATGCAAAACGATTCGTTTTTGTTTTTGAAACCGAGCATTAGCAGGTCAAAAAAAGCAAAAGTAATGGCTAAAGCCACTACAGTTCAAAGATCTGAAGGCCAATTCTCGTAATTTAAAACGTTCCAAATCTAGTCGCAGTCTCATCTTGGCGACAAACACATGTCAAAAGTTTGTCAAAATGTAGGTTTATTAGAGTTGTTTTTGACAGATTGAGACTGAGATCAGAAGGCCAATTCTCGTAATTTAAAACGTTCAAAATCTAGTCGCAGTCTCATCTCAGCGACAAACAAATGTCAAAAACTTGTCAAAATGTAGGGAAATTAGAAGTATTTTTGACAGATTGAGACTGAGATCAGACTGTGACCGTTCTTAAAATTACGAGAATTGTCCCTCAGACTGTGAACGTTCTTAAAATTACGAAAATTGCCCCTCAGTTTATAAGCATGCTATTTATTTGTCACTTTTGGCTAAGGATATTCACATTTTTTGTGAGGGTCATCAGTTGAACGTCTCTATATATTACTAGCTTATGCTTGCGACTTGTCCGCGTAAAAAAATTTTATTCCCCCTACCCACCCAGCCGCATTGCAGCGCCTGCCGGCACTATTACTTCGTTTTAATTTAGCGTTCTCTTTTCTTTTTGTTTTTTTCTTTTTTGTTGTTAATATATAGCCATTGCCTCCAAATTGAATTCTACCATTTTGTGGTTAACAAGTTTCGGTAGTAATGAAGTGACTATATGAGTCAGGCCATATTTTAAAATGAACAAATTCTATTGAGGTTACTTCATCCGAATCAAAGTAAGTCTAGATTGAATGATTCTTGGATTTTTAATCTAATTGAAAATTTCCAACTCATCATTTTCAATGAGTTCTTAATAGCTTCCTTCAGAGGCAAATATTTAAGAAGTTTTACGCTTTCTTGCAACAGATGATCACATGCATGAAAACTCCGAACTCACCTGTCTATTACCTAGTCGTGCCTTACAGTCAAAACAAAGCATACTCCAACCATGACGACGAGTCTCCAAAACAAAAAACAATTTTGAAAGCGAAAACATATTAGCCGAAGATGCAACCGTATCTTAACGGTTTGTGCTCTCGACATACTTTGAGATTGTGAAGTTTGTCCAAAATATTACGCTTAATATGATAAGTAGGCTAAAAGGCCGCTCAGCACGCTGTGGAGCGGGCTATGCTCGGAGGTTCTTTGAAGGATAACATCAGAAACTAAGTTATCCGGAAAAGAACCGGCGTTATATATAGCTTGCAGAGTAAGCAAACTGAAGTGGCAGTGGGCTGGCCATGTTTGACGAAGGTCCCACAGGAAGGACCGATGGCCGGTGGAGGAGACGAGTCCTGGAGTGTAGTCCACGTATCGGCAAGTGTAGTGGGGCGCCGCGCAAGCTAGATGAACCGACGACCTCAAAAAGGTATCGGGGACAAACTGGATACAGAAGCCGAACAGAACATGTTATTGTGGCGCAGCATGGGAGAAGCCAGCAGTGGACTGCGATAGGCTGATTTGGGGCTAAAAGAGAGATTAGGGCTCCTTGAGTCTATATTTACTAATACTTATAACCTGGAGTCTTCAAGTTTTGAAAGGTTATTTCTAGGCAATCGTACACAATCGTTGACCGCATACTGTCAGGTGACAGATGATAAAACGCGAGATAAAAAGAACCTGCTGCTCCAATAAAAAATTTATAGGTACACACGACGACATATCAAGCTACACATTTCCAGTACAGGCTGACTTCTCATTGTACGAAAAATGCGAGGTCAGCTTATACTGGAAAAATATAGCTTGAAATGTAGTCGTGCAGACATGCGGCCTTTTGAATCTGTTCTCTTCTAGGAACCAATCTTCCTCTCTTCTAAGTCATCATTGTTTTGTTCGCACGTGTCAACACAAACTATAAAAAAATAAAAAGATTTTAGCCAGTCATTAGATTCGTCATCAAAATTGGTTTGACCCTGAAAGACTCACTTTCGCATTTGAGTTGAATTACTCACAACAGTCACAACAATGCCAGCTTTAGACGCCTGGCGCATGCACAAATACAAAACACTGTATTTGGACACGGCATCCTTAAATTATCCCTAAATCTGCTGACGAATTTTGTATAAACAATCTTTGCATGTGTACGAGATTCTGGGCTCAGTATTATACAGGGTCAAATTAAATTAGCTACCAGAACTCTGCAGACGCGATGGATATCGATTTTTAAACACAATAAAATAAAAACAAAAAGGAATATTTTTTAGGGTTCAACGACCGCTGTTGTGTTGTTATTTGAAGTGAGTAAGAGAAAATCTGTTTTTTTTGTTTTATCGTGTTGATACCCGTCTACACGATGCCAAAGTTGATTTTTAAACTTATATTTCAAATGACTACAATAACTGCGGTTGATGACCCCACAAAAAACAAACTTCAAATTATTTCATTTTTGTTTCATCATGCTTAGATATCTATTACCATTACGTCCGCGGAGTTTCGCTAGCTAATTTAACTTGACCCTGTTGTTGTCTTTGCACTAAGTAAGCATGAAGTGTGTACGAAATCTCAGCCATGTCGTGACTCGTAAGTAAAAACCATCCAAAGTTAATTTTCCTTACCTCTAATTGGTCTACTTGAAATAAACACACGTTTGCGGTAACTTTGCCCTAAATGTGTTTTTATTCTGCCCAAATTGATTTATTGGTCTGAATGTTTGTTTAATGTTTGCGTTTTGTGTTACTGTTTAACTTAGCAGTAACTTATTTGACTTAACGGTTTTAACTTATTTTGACGAGTTATACGAACATAAATGTAGGGAACAGCTGATTTTTTTTTTGCTATTTCAGGTTTGGTCCCATAGTAAAAGTTCTTCTAAATGATGAGTAGGTACGATGACTTGTTAAAAGGTTGTTGGTGTTTTTCAAATAACCCTGTATAACATCAAAGTTATAATTATACGAATATTTTTGAAATTCAGCCGTTTAATGGGGTAGGTGTCTTACTAGGTCATCTATCAACCTATATCTATGGGCTTGATAGCCTCATATATTTTGTTAGCTACCGCTTTTATATTTATTTGATATACCAATCCCTTAACAAAATCTTTTTAAAAAAACAAGCATAAGAATAAAAAAACAACATAGGCATGTCAACTTCAAACAGTGATATACCAATTATTAAGAAGGCTTCCAATTAATGAATCCAACTGGATAAGACCAGTAGGAGTCAACTCTAACGAGTCCCTACGAAGAAGCAAAGAATTACCAACTTAAGGGCATTCACTTCGTCAATTGAGTAACATGTGGCTATCCGAAGGGAGCCCAACTACGTGACAAATTGACGGCTGACTCCTTAATTGGAAGTTAATACTTTAATTCTCGGTTAACTGCATAACTGACGACGGTTTCTACTGTGAATTCTGCTATAACAATTTGTTTTACTGTTAGTGGAATTTCTAACGGATCTGTGGTGTTATGGCGAATAAAACTTGTAATTACTTGGTTTATTGCTTTACAGACGTTTATATATGTTACAGTCAAAACTCTTAACCAGTCAAAAGTACTATTGACTAGCAAAATCAGTCAAAAGTACTTTTGACCGTATGCTTTAGTCAATAATACTTTTGACTGAAATAACAGTTAAAAGTACTTTTGCCCAATGGAGCTGGTTAAAAGTACTTTTGACTAAGTGATTCCGTCAAAAGTGGTTTTGACTGGTTGTATCAGTCAAACTCTTAAAAAGTTAAGGTGGTCGATAAAAATAACGACAAACGCACATATAATTTTTTATATTACTCATTATTAGTGGAGAACGTGCTGATATTAGAACAAAAATGAGTGACTAAGAAAAGAAAGAACGCTTTTTGCAAAGAATTTTAGCGATAGAAGATATGAAAGATAGTCATTTCAATGTTATGACAAAAGAAAAATTTGAAAAGTTTGCAATGGATGTGGAAGACGCGAAATTTGATGAAAAGAAAACACCATTACAGTACAGCCGGTCGATTCTCTTAAAATCTCACCGTGAGAAGTTAGGTGAAGTGAGCTGTCATTCCATCTGATGCTATAGGGATTTACACTAATGACAGCTCACTTTAAGCTCACTTCACCTGTGTTTTCACGGTGAGATTTTTACAGAATAGCACTACTGTAGACTAAAACTGTTCTTTTCCATAGGTACCTACGCTTTGGAATGGGCAACTAGCTTCATATTTTCTGACTGACCGACTTCTTGACAATTCAAAAGTGCCTGTAAATGGTTTAATTGAAATAAATGCTTTGAGTTTGAGTTTGAGTTAAAACGCTTTAACATCATTGAATTAACGTAATGTAGGTACTGTGTTTTTATAACCTGTGAATTTTCTGATTACCTATTTTAATGACAATTTTTAAGTGTATGTTTTCATTGTATTGATTGTAATGCCAAATTTTTCGTAATAAATGATTTAATATATATCTTTTTTATTCACATCTAACGCGTTAATAGTGCTTTTGACTGATTTTTTATTGCAGTTAAAACTACTTTTGACGAAGATCGTCAGTCAAAAGTACTTTTAACCGCAAATTTGCAGTCAAAAGTACTAATAACCAATAAATTTCAGTCAAAAGTATTGTTGACTAAAGCATACGGTCAAAAGTACTTTTGACTGATTTTGCTAGTCAATAGTACTTTTGACTGGTTAAGAGTTTTGACTGCAACATATATATCTTACCAACTGTTTTTTTTCTAGATTGTGTGCTGGCAACATTCATATCTTAGTGTGCACTTGTGCAGAATTGCGGGACTGTCTCGTTAAACTTTAATTCTGGGAGCCCTGACTTGGCCCAACGCCCATTTCTTCGTTATGGGTTCAAAGTTCCCCTAAATCCAAATCTAGCTTCGTAGAAGACAGGAAAAGCCAAAAAAAAAAAAAGCCTCTAACCGCGTGACAATATTTAAGATGAAATCTTGTCACCCGAAACCGTGTCACAATCATATTAGTTCCTAATTTATCTGTCTCGGTGTCGTACCGGAAGCACACTCTAAATGTTTCTCGATACGGACGCCACTTTTTGCGTGCTCAAGGGTATTTTTTTAGATACAACGGCCTACAAGGCTCAAATTAATCCTAAGTGACAGTTACATTACTGTTGTCATTATCGATATGTCTTTATGGATATCCTCCGTGGAATATTTAAACTTTCGATGTCGGACTGAAGTCCGTCGTGGTTTTAGTTGAGTCTTTCTGTTTTGTGGTTGCGTGAACTCAGCTAAAACTACGATGGCTGATTTGCTACAATGAGTCGCGAGTGCGCCCTCATGCAACGGATCCCGGAGTAAAATAGAATAATGATCATCCCAACGTTTTTGCGACTTATGTCCTAAGAACTTGTAAAGAAACATTATCAAGTCATTGACCAAGAGTGCGTTCAATTATATATTATGTATACTGTACTATGTCAACAGCACACTTCGATACTGATATGATAATGATGATATCGTTCTGGGAATCTCTACTTCACCTTATTATTTTCGAAAGTCAGGGCTTCACATTCTTCCATAGATGCTTTACGTTGCATCCATACCAATATTATAAAAGCGAAAGTGAGTCTGTCTGTTACCTCTTCACGCTTAAACCGCTGAACTGATTTAGATGAAATTTGGTATAGAGATAGTTTGAGTCCCGGGAAAGGACATAGTTTTTATCCAGATATTCCCACTGGAAACTTATGCGGGTGAAACCGCGGGGCGCTGCTAGTTTTCAATAAACCTAATTTAAATACAGTCATCATTCTCCTGCCCTTATCCCAGTATGTTTCACATTCTTCCATACTTCTCTATTAATCGTCATCTCGGTAGTCACCCCTTTCTAACCATACATTGACACAGTCCATCCATCGTTTCTTTGGTCTACCCCTACTCTTACAGCCATCGAAATTAAATTCCACACAGAATGAGAAAAAAATTGAATTGATTGATTGATGAATTGATTTTTTCCTCAGTTTTTTATCACATGCCAATACCATGACAGCCGATTTCTACGCAACTTTTCAGTTACCTGTTTAAATACAGTATTGTTGTCTATCTTGCTTCTTCTTTCACTATCAAAATCACTTACATTTCCAAGTTAAAACTGCTTCAAACTCCATCAGTTTTGCTCCAAAAATTAGATCGGTATATCAACAATTTCAATGTCATCTGTCGGTGTCAGGTTTTCTATTCGCCAGTACAAATATCCGTCGCTCGAAATCCGACACTTTTATTAAATATCGCGTGACAAAGTTGATGTTGTCTTTTTGTATTTGCTGTAGTTGCTTCGGACTCGTGTTGGTAATAATTTTTTGTCTGTCTTTACAAATTAATGGAACTGTAGCAGCGTTTGTTTAGTAATTCAAGTCATGTTTCTGCTTGTGATTTTTTTCTATATTAAATTCTCGTACAGTTGACCGAAGTTCTGAAAACGAAACCAGCATAAGCTGACCCCTTAGCCTATTCAATCTTCTATCTACGATAGGCCAGCTCAAAGGCGAAGTGTTACTACTGAAGTGGTTGTACCTACCTATATTTTGTTGAGTTTTTTCTTTCATCGGAGTTTAATTTGTCTTTAAGAAAAAATTAGGCCAACCAACACACTACAATGTTTTATAGGTCAACCCATTATAATACGTGGAAATATTTAAACCAATCAAATTAGCGTCAGATACGGCTGTCAAAGCATTAAAATCAAATAGATGCAACATCATTCACTACGCAATTTTCTGCTTTATTTTTTTTATCGGTCAGCAAATTGCTATACGTCAACAGATTGTAAACAAATCATAAACACGACAAATCATCGATCTATTAAATACCGTAGCTTGAGTAAATGGATAAGATCTTATTACCGAATATGAATTAGCAGTAATCACGTGTCACAATGTTGACGATCTCAGAGTACTCAGACCAATCCAAGTTTCTTAAAATCATCTGCTGAAAGACTTCCACTGCTGGACCATCATCGACCGGTCTGGTTCTTTCCGCACTTAGTGTGTTCCCGCGTCCTTCCCCAGGCCATCGGTCCACCTTTTGAGTTTCTTCGTAGTTTTTTAATTTTTTTGTCCAAACAATAGAGCTTTTGTAAATAGATAATTTCTTCACCGCGCTTTAGGTCACGTAGTCCCTTTAATAAACTAACATATTATTATAATGAAGAAGTCAAAAAAACCATCCGAAGCAGGGGCGGGGACTTCCTCGGAAGCTATAATTATCATAAAGTTCGACTATTACATTTAATTGTGTATCAATCGACCTCCATATACATTTTTGCTATCTCTCATTAATGTATGTAGGTAAGTAGGTAACACTTCATTTGACAGGCAATTAAAATCTTGCTCGACATGTGAAGGATGGTGATACGATCTACTCTTGTATTTAGATAGAGTATTGTGATATTATGCAAATGAACTGCTAATATGTGTGTAATTTATATGGCGATACGATCGAAAACAAAAATATGTGGAAAGAGATAAAGTAGCCAGGGTTTATCTACTACAGAACTTTTCCAAAGATAAGAATGAACTCCTTTAGTTAGTAGAGACAAACTAAATGACGATAGACGAAACTAATAAAGATGAATGAGAGAGTTTGTTCATAAATACCACAGAATACCATAATCAGGCTATAACGTTCCCACTGCTGGGAAACAGGCCTCCTCTCGGTGAAAGGGGGGTAAGCCGTAATCCACCACGCGGGCCCAGTGTGGGTTGGTAGATGTCACATGTGACATGTCTGACAGTCTGTGAAAATTTTGGTTCCAGGATATGCCGGTTTCCTCACGATGTTTTCCTTCACTATTTTGAGAGTAGTGGTGATGAAATAATTTACACCAAGTAAAGTGTCTGCTTCGGTTCCAACTCCCGACCTAGTAAGTCGCAGCCGTTACCACTGGGCCACCACTGCTCTTCGGATACCACAGAATAAAAACCACAATTTAAATCTTAAACCCTTGATTTGTTTAAGCCAATGACACACATACATGACCTTTGAACGCAGAAGTTTCTTAGGACAAAAGCGTGTTTGTTTGTCGGTGAATCCATGTTTGACCTCTATGTTACGAAACAATTTTATAATAATATCGATATAATATCATTAGCAATATCTAGAAGAACCTAAATCTAAAACTTTAAAATGCAAATTAAACTCGAAAAACATTTCGTTAATAATCGTCATCTTTTTAAAATGTCAACACATGATTTGGACATGTCGTTTGACATCCATTCTTTAATGTAACAAAGACTGTGCACAATACACTTTGTTCATGTATTAGTTTTATTTACATAATCGAGAATGAAAAACAACTGCTGTTTATCTTTTCGCATACCCAGTTATTTTAATATTTGTATCAGTCTTATTTTGTATTTCGGGGTTTTCTTCTTGAATGTCATTATTAGAAGAACCATTAGAATTCAAATGCATATTTCTTATCAATTTGACTTTACAAAAAAAAAAGTTTAGCCTTTTGTCTTTGGGTTAGCCTAAAGGTCTATTTTTTGCGAATATTTACATAAAAGGTATAGGCAGGTCTTAATTTTCTTCAGGAAACCACACTTTCAAGACATCCAAGAATAACAATGATCAGATAACCCATAATTACCAGATCAGCGTAGCAACAATAAGAACTGAAACAAAGCAACTATAACTTTGATCCAAATAGAAGATTCATCCGCCATAGGATGCCGTCTTGTGCGCATGTGCAACTTCCTTCGTTTCTTGTTTCTTCGACTTTGTGTTTGCGCAAATGTACCAGAACTTAGATTACGATCGATCGTTAGCGTTTCTTAGTACATTGCTTTTATGTTCTCTTGGATTTTAATACTTACCTTTAACTCTTCAAATTGTGGCTGCAGTAAATCCCAATATAGTTCAGGTTTTAGTACTGGTTTGTTTTCAAAATACAAACTGTAGTTTTTGTCCTATGTTTTAAGTTAAATCATCATATTATACAAAAACTATTGAATATGTCGCTTAGAAACTATTAATAATATCCCTAAATATTGGAAGACGCAATAGCATTTGGAATGCTTTGGAATAAGGAAATATTCCAGACGTGTTTGAACTTTCTGATCAGAACTTATTATTGAATGTTTCAAAAGCATTTCAAATTTGTTTGGAAATAGGCTACATTCTAGATGAAAATATTTCACACTGAATCTTCAGCTCCACCGCTCCTTTGAGTTGGAATGCTTTTTATCTGTATGTATCATTTATTCATAACGGTATAAAAATCGTGACGCGCCAGCATACTTGCTCTAACATCTTGTTTGGCCAAGAATTTTGCTTTAACAAGCCACATTGTACTGATTACTAAAACAAAATGACCAAAGAAACAAATTAAAAGACCATTCAAAGGAAACATAAAACTGGTGAACGACAAAAGGTCAAAACAGTAAACAATGAACCGTCCGAGGGACTAGGACCGGCAAAAAAGGGCAAAAGACCAGCATACGGAGTTATTGGGCACAACTGACTGCATAGCATAACAACCATTCATAACGGCGAGGAAACGAGACGAACTGGTGTACAGGAGAAAACGCGCGCATGCCTGAGAGAGCGAGGGAGATTGCATTCCAAATACAAGCGCGAAGTACGCGCCCGCGCAGACCGCACCGCTCAGGCGCTCACTGACTCCCGCGCAGCGCTGCGATGCGGCCGCACGCGCACTTCAAACCCGCCCGCTCTAGTGACATCTCGCCATAATTTCGACAATCTCGTAACCGAATCGAAGATTAGTTCCGGTGATGTCATTATAAATAAAAGTATAGTGTTATGTTCAAAAGATCAATGGTGTTCCCACAGTGAAGTGATTAGTGAATTGAGTGCACCAGACTGTAAAGGAGAAGACGCCGAGGATACTTTCACTGGACTGAAAGTTTTAAAACATTCTTACGGAGAACTTCTTAAAAAGAGACTTGACCTCAACTCGATGAGAAGGTAAATATTGATGACGATTACGATGAGATGGCTGCAAAACCTGTTAGTGGCCAGTCAATAGATAAACGTAACGGTAGCTTAGAAGCAGATTCTAAACTTTTGCCGGTTCTTACACGACTTTCGACACACAAATTGAAATTATGATCGCTGAGGTATTTATTAGCCGAAATAAGGTTTTAAGTTAAGCAAACTTTAATTTAGAAAATGCTTTAACGGATCTTTCAGTAGAACACAAAAAGCCAATTATAGCAAAACTGGCATTGTTAATCACCTGAAAATGTTTTCTCTGTCAGCATTATAAGCTCAAGCGTACCTATCATTATCTCGCGAAGATATCTCAGTTTGTGCCATCTCCTGCGTGCATCTACAAGATTCAGGTAACGCCATGGAATTTATTTTTTGTTTGCACCGAGGTTTTATACTCACAAATGCATGACTTCATGAGTTGGTTTCTTAAATATTTGGAACGCAAGTATTTTCAAATCCTCATTGCGAAAATCATTGCTTCCAATGAACACTTGTATTTTTATCGATTATGAAGATGCTTTGAATGAAGACAAACAAAATTCATTTTTCAAATCATGCTTAGTTAAATATCAAAATAAAAAGTTTAACGTCGCTTGCTAGCTCTGATTCTAATTGATATGAGTGCACTCTACTCCTATAAAAAAACAAAACAGGTTTTTTGATTTAAATAAATCGTGACGTTAACAAAACGAATCATCATCATGCAAGGCATCGTCATAGATTATGAGTTATGACTATAATAATCATATTTTAGATAGGACCGATCCTAAAACTAACTTAAATAAACTTATTTACAGTAAAACTTGTCTGAAAATCTATCGATGGATATCAGTAAAGCTTTTTTGATACAGTTTCATAGCAAGTTTGAAAAGTTATTGAGTCTTCTATCGTGTAGCATATATTACCGTTGATGGGTCGTAATTTAAATTATCTAATAGATTATTGGACATTGCGTGTTTACACTGTACACACGTTTACAGTAATTTTCTACTATTAGCGTTTAATTCCTCATTAATCACTTTTATTTTCTGAACGAATGTACTAATACACATTGTGTAATTTTTCATAATCATCAAGTTTTGGTTGTTACGGGTTTAAACTATTTGAAACATTTTTATCATCAGGTTTAGAACTTTACGTTCTAATAAGTGTTTTAGTTGGTACACAAACAACTTTTTGTATATTAACTGAAGCCATTTCTATAGTGGCATTAAATTTTACTTCTACATCATTAAACCGATCATTACTGTTCAAATCATTATAAAATATTTCATGTCCCAAGTTTTAATGCGACGTCTATTTTTGTAATACTGTGTCTTGGCTTCTTCTTGTATAGGTATATCGCAATATTTGATTATAATTAAAAAGAACCGTATGAAATATTCCATCGAAGCCACAAGAGGTTGCTGATTATGGTAATTAAGTTTAATCATCGGCCAAAATAGTATATGTGAACTTTATGACCAAAGAAGGATATATTGTATATGTAGTCACTAAACTTCAATCGTCTTAGTGAGTTTTAATAATGTTTAAACTTTTACCACATCATGACAATTTCCCAATACTTAAATACTAACTGCTGATGTGAATGACGAACAATAACGTCAGATAATTTATGAGATAGTAATTTGCCCTGCAGTGGAACAATATAGACTAAAAACTAATTATAAATACCTAAAAGTATGAGTTTTATTAAGTATTCTAACATGTATAGTAAAAAATATTTACATAATTAAGCTAACAGTCGCAATTTATTTGGGGTCGGCGCAACATGTATTTTTCTTCCATATTTCTCTATTTGCCGTCATCTCGGTAGTCGCGTTTCTCAAGGAAGGTTGGCGAAAACCTTATGCAAAAGACTTAAAATAATATTCATAATTAAATAATAATTTGACTTCGCACCTTGAGACATAATATGGACAATTTTCATGTTGAGTTGTTTCTGTATACTCAAAATTAACAATACCAATTCAATCTTAATTAAAACAACTGTCAAAGATGCCATTGTCCATATCGCAGAACAACATCCTTTATCAAAACAATATTAAACAGTGCTTAAATTGGAATTGAAACAACACAAACACTTCGTTCGCTTTTGCGTGAACGTGATATTATGCCAACTTAAAAACTAGCTCAGCAAATAAACTGAATTGAATCATTCAATACCAACAAACGTTTTCCGCCTGACAGTGACAATATGCAATTTTCGCTGTCTTGGAAAGGTCAAACGAGTGGCTAGCTAAGACTATTTGTTGGTACAACTCTGACATAGTTTACAGTAGTTCGCGGTTTACCTCAAAACATTCGTTTATAGCCTCACAATGACTAACGTTAATAGACTATAGGCCATAAGACATGTTTTATGAGACATCAGGCTATTTAGGTTTTTGTTGCGTTTAACGGTTTAGTATCTGTGTGAAGTGCATATGTGTCATTAATTTTCAGCTTAGTTGGTTTTAACTCTGCTGTTTCTGCGTTTCCTGGTATAGTATTGTTTATTATACTAACTAGTTGTGTTGGCTGACATATTTTATCGTGATAAAATGTAGTATATTTTATAATATTAGCTTTGTCTTAATCTTTTGACTTTAGTTGAGTTGTAAACTATAAACATTTCTATGAAAACCGAAGCGAGGTGTGGAAGAGCGGTGTCCTTATAGGCAAACACTTGGTCTGGAAGAACTGTAATAGCAGTGCTCCAAACAAACTTGAATATCCTACCTTCTTTAACTTAAACTCTCTGCACTTTTTCCTAAGAAAACTATACTACTTATCAAAGCTCCCAGGTATTTCTGATTTATCGAGCATTGGTAACTGTTCAAACATTGATTACATACATATTATGTCTGAGGTCATACGGGAAGTGGCTCAGGCGCTCACATCCGTTCTTACTTTTGATAAGTGCACTTGATACTTCGAAAAGTCTTAAGTATCTACTTTGTAAGAAATTGTTTCTGTATGGTTATGTAGTTTTGTGTTCAAGTTGTTTGTTAGTTACGAAGTGGGTAGAACTCCTGACATCATAAACTGTGTTTTTGGCTATAATATCAAGGATGTCTCGATTGGCGATGTTGCTAAGTAAGTTTTGTTTCGCGTCGTGACTTAGATGTCCTACAAAAGAAACATTTGTATGGCCAACAGTTAACTAGTTGTTGCGGTTCTGGCTTGGTGCCATATGAGATTTGTGTTTGTCAACGAATCCACAGTAAAGGATAAAATTCTTTGTATGGTTATGCCAAAGTTTTCCACGAAGAGACAAATATTTCTGAATAACTTAAAAGGATTCATACACACGTTTGAATTCTTTTCATTCGTTTGATTGAATTTCAAAAGCTGTGCCTAAACTGTGTCAATATTCAGGAACTGCCTATCTATCCTGTGAAAATATGGCCGTGAAAACTTAGGTGAAGTAAGCTGTCAATAGTGTCAATACCTAGAATCAGGTGCAACGACAGCTCACTTAAAGCTCACTGCACCTAAGTTTTAGAGAATAGACTGGCGGCTCTTATGACCCTTTCATTCAAACTATTTATTATGATTATGATGGTGTGCTCACGTGCCCGCTATATGCGAGGATTTTCTCAAAGAAGATAGGCTACATAAGCCATTTAAAGGAATCGCCATCGGTCGGATCGCATCATCATCATCATGTTATTATAACTATACTAGCTGACCTGATCTCAGTAGTCGCCCCCTTTCTAGTCATATCATCTTTCATACAGTTCATCCATCGTTTCTTTGGCCTTTCTTTATAGCCTACTTCTAATAGCCATCGACATTCGTACTAGCTGACCCAGCAAACTCCGTACCGCCTCAGAGTTAATAAGAACAAATGTATACAACGAGAAAATGAATTATCTTCATTATATTCGTGGATTTTTCCCATGTTTTAAGAGCGTTTACGCCGTACCTACGGCATTTCATACAATCTTTCAAGCCATTGTTTTTCGAAATGACTGAACCGATTTTAATGAAACTTCATAAGCATAAGCAGGATACAAAGGTCTAAAATTGTGTTACAGGCAAATTAGACCGATTTTAAAGTTTCCATAGAAACAGAGATTTCCAGTTATCTTTTTTTAAAATAAGACATTTCGAAAAAAAATTCTGCTAACTTTTTAGACCTTTGTATCCTGCTTATGCGTATGAAGTTTCATTAAAATCGGTTCATTCATTTCGAAAAACAACGGCTTGAAAGTTTGTATGAAATGCCGTAGGTACCTACGGCGTAAACGCTCTTCGGGCGGAAACAAATTAAAAAAAAAAAAAAAAAGTTTCCTATAATTTGGTCCAGCTATTTCTTTGTTATAAATGGTGGGACCGACTTTGTTTTATGTTTAATACATATAGATTTAACATTGTTACCAGTCAGATCTGCCCTATACAAATTAGGTATTTTGCATTTTGTATTTGCATTATAAATACAAGTATCATTACTATTACATTATTATCAGCTCCGGTTTCTGATTTCAACCCTAGCGTGTTATCCGACCTTTGCTCCCGAACGGAAATGAGTTTTGGTTCAGTTCAAGAGAAATGGGTGGCCTATTCTGAGAAGACATTTCGAACGTTGACAAGTGAAATGTCTGTCACGTTGTTAGGTGATAGATTCGTTTTAGGGTAGTGTATTTTTAGTTGGAGTTCCGATTAACTGTAGTGTTGATTTTCAATCTGAGCGACTTATACCAGCGATTACCTAAAAGAAGATTTGTTTCAGGTATCTACTATCATTATCAATCTCTTGTCTTTATTATAATTTATTGTGTATTTTTCTGCCATACTTAAGTCAGTAGTTACACCATTCCTAGCCATATCATCTTTCATCATCCATCATCATCTGCCTGCGTTTTCCCAACTATGTTGGCGTCTGCTTCCATTCTAACCGGATGCAGCTGAGTACCAGTATTTTACATGGAACGACTGCCTATCTGACCTCCACAACTCAGTTACTGGATAATACGAAACCCCTTGTTGTCAGACTTTTTTGGGCTTCTGACGACCCGTAACGACTGTCAAAGATCCACGAATTACAGGCGGGACTAACGGCTTAACGTCTTTTCCGAGGCACGGAGAGGTCTTGGTATGAAAAGATGGTCACCCATCCACGGACCAATCGCGGCAAGCTTAGCTTAACCAGATCGATCGATCCGTGCGGCTTTTATTATTTACCTACAACTCCTACAAGCCCCTCTCATCTTTCATCATCCATATTATGTATTATTAGCGTTTTAACATTCTATTATTAGAGTATGGTCATTGTTTATCCTGTACTCCATACACAAACTAACGCCTTTCTTCATTGGGGTAGGCAGGTCCTACCCTAAAGTAGTTGATAGAGACAGAAGTGGTCTTTACATAATACCACTGGCGGGTTTTAATTAACACGATCGCTTCACGGATATAAACACCGATAAGTTAATTAAACAAAGAAACTCCACTAAATTTACCAGTAAGTACTACAAAAAACTTTCTTAAATATCCGTTTAAACATTATTATCGCGACATTACTGATTGCGTAACTAATGGACGCGCCGGAGAAAGCCAGTGTTGCGCCTGTGCAGTCGCGAATATCGATGACTGATGGAGGATCGTTTATCAAATATGTACCTACTAGCGACCCGCCCCTGCTTCTTACTGTTTTTACGATTTATATATATTTCATTATAATATGTAAGTTTAATATGAATGTCCTATACACATAAACATTCTGGAAGAAATTAAAAAATAATGGCGAAAATCGTATCGAAATCCGTTGCGTAGTTTAGAAGGACAACGCGGTCGCACACGAAAAGATAATTTAATTTATAAAATGTATATAAATATAGATTTATGTAGGTATGTATGGGTTTTACTACCTTGGGCAATTATTATTTTAGGTAGCGGTTGAAAGTGGTAAAGTTATTAATTACGATTGAGTAAGATTTCATTAAACGAGTGTGAATAGTGACGGTTGAGTTGGTAGTTGATTTGTAGCTAATTAGGGTTTGATTAATTAGGTTTACATTTTCTGATTGAGTCTTATACGAGTAGTAGTGGCGATGCTTATAGGAGGTTTAGGCCCATCAGACATCAGTGAACGTTTTTTGACTTAGATGATGATAAAGGTGATTTTTACTAATACTATATCAGGTAATTGCGTAACACACTATCAATAACAATGGCTGTCATTTTGACAGTTCAACAACATTCATTGCGTTATTTTTTGGAACAAATGAAGCGATGTATTAGCAGTATCCTTCAAAACTATTCAGATGGTGATTGATCGTATGTTGCGCAATTAAGGTGCAACTATTTTAAGTTTTTTGTATGCACGTGCTTCTGTGACAAATAAACTTAGTTTTCTTTCTTTCTTAAGGGGCCGGCGGAGCATGCGTAGTTCATACAAACGTAATACCAAAATAATTTGTAAATTAAACACATTCTTATGGTAGTGTGTATTTATTCTGATTGGATTACAGATTATCTAGGTTCCCAAATATATATTTTGAATGGACACTGATTTATAGACGAGTCATGAGAAAAATAAGTTTTCTATAGAAATTTTTAATTCCTCATATCTCGTCTTTATATCAGAATCCTTTCAAAATATATATTTGGGAACCTAGATATTCTGTAATCCAATCGGAATAAATACACACTATATTAAGAATATGTTTGATTTACAAAGTATTTTGGTATTACGTTTGCCTGCGTTAACCCCCGTGGGCCTGCTCAGGGATTGAATTTCGAAAAACCTTGTCTCAAGTCTGCAGACATACTTCCGGATATTTTGTTACTTACAAGTCAGTGGCTTTGCAGATTAAATTACATTCACACCCAACAATTTATCTCAAAACTCGCCTCAAGCGTAAAAAGTGTAAATGGAACACAAATTACTATTCGTCCATTATCTTCTCATATAAATAAGAAACTAATGATCTTTCACTGAACTACAAACCCACTCGGCCATTTGATTAATGTTATTGATTATAGCCGGATTCACATTGTGAAGCGATTCACAAATTAATCGTCAAGTTATATCGATATGTTATCACAGCACTAGATCTGCTTGCTAATGTACCGGTAAGTTAACGCTAGTTAAAGGGGTTTTACTGCACGGTTTAAATGTTACTTAATTTTTATAGCTTTTCTCTTTTTCTTGTGATTTTGTAAAGATAGAAATCCAAATTGAATTATTGAGTAATGAAATTATTATTTAAAAAAATATCTTGCAATTTCATAAATTAAAATGTTTTAGAAATTATATTAAAACCTTTCGAAACAAACTGAATAGCTATTGTCAGTGAAAGAACAGTATAATGTGACAGATTTTTATGCCCATTATAATACATTCACCATTTTTTGTATCATACATCATGATCTGCCTAGCCTTTTCCCAACTATGTTGGGGTCGGCTTCCAGTCTCACCGGATGCAGCTGAATACCAGTATTTTACATAGAGCGACTGCCTATCTGACCTCCACAACCCAGTTACTGGTTACCCAGTAACGATACACCTTGGTAAGACTGGTCGTCAGACTTTCGGGCTTCTGAGGACCCATAACGACTGCCAAAGATCTACGAATGATGTGCTTATCAACTTTCCAAGGCACGGAGGGGTCTTTTGATATGCAAAGTTGGGCACCCACCCATGGACCAACCGCGGCAAGCGTAGCTTAACCTGATCGATCGACCCGTGTGGCTGTTATTACTTAGCCACAAGCCCCTCCGCGTGTGTCACAAAATTCCACAAAAAATGGCTTCATACTCTTGACTCACCCCAGCAAACTAACTGTATGAGTAGGCATGCAGCTAACATAAGCATTTTTCACAGAAATACTAACATTTTCAAATATTTTTATAAACCTTAATTTTCAAACATTAAACTTTATAAGTAGGTAGGTAAGTACTAACACTTAAAGAAGTGTAAAATCAGGAAGTGTCTGTAAGTTATTTCAGTAGAACATTAATCTTTCGTCAAGTTAACGCGTCGCGTCGCTTACATTTCTCATGCTGGCCCTTTGTAAATTCTCACCATGTGTTGCAGTGTTCAACATATGTTTTAGTTTCGAAGTTTTGTTATGGAAGTTATTGTTTTTAGTACTATAACGGTTTACTGTTAATGAGTGCTGTAATTTTGATTATTTTTGTTACATTCTTAGGGAAAATTTCACCAATAAAACATAACGCGATCAGCACATCTAAACCCCATTCAATATAGCTGTCAGTGTCATCATTGATTGTTTTGTCTCATCTCTTGATGATCATGGTCGTTGATTTAGGATGATTGAAATTACATCAATTCATCATTAACATTGTTTACTAATTAATATCCTATTCATATTTAATCATTCATTAATTTGTATTGTAGGTTTATGATTATTAAAAGATGTTAATTACCATGTTTACCTCGGAAATAATTAGATAATTTTGTGAGCTTCGGTAACCCTAAAATACCAAATGAAAGGTCACGGCCTGACGGAATGATAAATGGCTTGATAATGGTTGATAAGCTACTGACCAAAATATCTTGGGTTGCGTCTTGGCAATTGTATCTTTGATCCTGAACAGGTGACAAACTAGTGTCACCATGGTAAGAAACTAACTGTATCCTCTTGTTTAAAAATATATGTATACAGAGTGACAGAAGCACTTCTATATGAATCAGCAGATTTTTTTTTTGATAAGCTACCTAATTACGCTGGGGTCTAGAATCATATGCTGAATTCACAGCAACAGTTTGCACGTCTATGTCCCTGCCCCCCTATATGTATATTGTATACCTACTCTTATAAAAATATATTGAAAGTGTGAAACTATATGAGATTGGCTACAATACAAAGTAGACGGCAAATAGGAAATGGCTGAACCAAGCCGATGATGTCGAAATAAAAACAGGCATTTTGTTAGAAATTGAGCCCATCACAATTGAGGACACGAAAACTACACGACAAACGAATAAACACTCCCATTTCCCACATTACGCGCGGCATCAATAAAAGTGCCAGAATGCTGCATTCCATCCGACATCCGTGGCATTGTTGGACCAAACGTTTGTCAGTGACAGCCAAAATGGCCTGATTAACAAGTTTCTTGCGACACATCCGCTGTTTCGACAAATGTTTGTGATTGTCGCCAGCTTGGCCCAATTGGCACGTGCTTTTTCGCTGCGGCCATTGTCTTCTCGTCGTGATCGAAGGCTCGCACGCTTCACGACTATGATTTATTAAACAATTGTTTAAAGTTCAAGAACGGAACATCAAGTTGGAAGCTGTGACTTTAAAATGATTAATTGGTGACTTACCTACCTCATTTTAAAGGGCTGATGTAGTTGTGTCCTTGCAAAAATTGCAAATCTGCATAAATGTTGTGATTGGTAATGACAAAAGTCTGCTAATTGTCGAACTCATATTGTGTGAAAGCTAATACTTTTCGAATAGTGAAGCTAAAGTAGTTACATCTCTAAATATCTTCTTATACTCCTTTAATCAATCGTTACGGGTTGTCAGAAGCCCGAAAATCAAGACAACAACTCTTAGCAAGGGGTATCGTGTTACCTAGCTACAAGGTTGTGGAGGTCAGATAGGCAGTAGCTCCAACTAAAATACTGGTATTCAGCTGCATCCGGTTAGACTGGAAGCCGACCCCAAATATAGTTAGGAAAAGGCTAGGCAGATGATGATGACTCCTAAAATCAGCCTGTAGAATCCTGAAACGCTATGACGTATCCAATATGATCTTTGTTTTCATTTGGCGGACACATTTCGACATCTGCGTCATTAATCATGTTAATTAATGTCACTAAGCAGTACTCGTATACACTTATAAATACCAGTATAACGGTTGAGCGAAAGCATTCTGCGTGTCGACCACACGGATATGAGCACAACATGTTCACCATAATTATTTATATGGTCCTGTCGGCTCGGAGAAATTGAAAAGGATGTTTGTACTCGTACATGTTCAATTTGTATATTTAAACTTTGAATTAATAATGTAGGACTCAGGAGTAGTCGTAGTGTTGGAAATGCCTATTAGTTATTATCCTGCCCGTATCCCAATTTATTTGGGGTCAACGTGTCCATTCTCATCTCAACTCTATGAGCCGTCATTTCAATGTTAACTTCCTACCTTGCCATATTATCATCAACAGAATCCATACAACTTATCCACCCATCCATTTTCTACGGTAGATAAATATTTATGTTACACCTATTTACTTCTTTCTTTATTCTTCATTGATTGTTTATCTTCCGTGATGATCAAAGACCGCATCATAATTCACTCAGCAGTTTTCGAGTTTTACCCGGAAATAACATTTATACAGGGTGTGTCGTAATTACTGGATAACCTCTTAAGGGGTCATTGTACTTATCGTTATGAACAACTTTTAGTACGGGACCTAAGCACGAATCGCGAAAAAAAAATACTGCTGTTCCCGACATTTTGACGAGTTATGCGAACATAAATGTAGGGAACAGCAGATTTTTTTTTTGACACACTGTATAAATATACTCGTAGATTGGTTTCAGGACTCAATCCAAAAATGTTTCGTCCCCTTGATATTCCATTTCCATTCTTAAATCATGCAATAGGCCATATAAAAACCAAAACAAATATTATTTGCAAAAAAGTGGTCCAATATACTCCACTCAGACTACTCACAGACCCTATTAGCATAACGGTCGAACTTCATAACTCAATAAAATAGCACTAAAAATAATAATTTCGTGCAACGGAAGCGTAAATCAATAACACAACAAACCCCGCATGGCGCGTAATAAAGTGCATACTATGAGAAAATATAAGAAGTATCAGTAATAAGTACCTCGTTGGAACTCAACCAACAAATTAGGAACTCAAGGAATCAATCAGAACTTATAAGAAACAGTACTTAGCACATGCGGAAGGAATAGGATAAACATTGCAGCGGTTTACAAAAGTAACACAGAATAAATTAAACACAAGACCAAGCCAAATCAGATCATTAATAAACATATTTTCACGACCTTAGTCAGTCTATTATCTACTTGGTGTAGATGTCAAAAATGTTACATCTGTAAATTCTCAACTATGACTGAATCAACGTTGAAAAGTTAATACCATTGAAAAACTGGAAACCCATTATATCTGATGTTTTTTTTAGAGTTCGATTCAAGCAATCAATCAAGTTGCAATCTGTCAAGTTATCTAATATTGCAATTAGTCGGAATAAGTCTACTGGAGACACCTATACTGTGGCAGACATTTCTGTGATAGAAGGGTCAGTTAACTCAGCTAATAATAGCGTAGTGATGTGCCTATATTTACCGTTTACCCGATAGGGGAAGCATTACTTAGTTTGCCCTTTGAAATCCGAGACACTTCTCAAATAATATTTATTTTGTAAGAATAGGGATGTTGGAAGTACATCTGCCAATTGATCATGGGTTTGAAGCCTGTCGGGGCAATAATGTTGGTTTTTAAATAGAATAAAATATCCTGAAAAGATACCTACTTTTAAATAATCAGCCTATAATGTTCCCACTGCTGGGACACAGCCCTCCTCTCTGCGAGAAGGAGTGGGCTCATAATCCACCATGCGGGCCCAGTGCGGGTTGTTAGATGTCACTTGTCTTCGAATTTTTGGTTCTTAGATATGCCGGCTTCCTCACCATGTTTTCCTAAAGTCGGTTTACGGAATATAATTTTACGTGATAACGTCATAAGAGATAGATGCGTCACAAGCCGAACGCTTAGGCCGATCGTGCCTCTCTTTCGCTTGTTTCGCGCTCTCGCTTGCACACTCGGCTCAGGCGTAACGTGACAATGAGTCATGCTTTTTCGTGCGTGTAGCCGGCGTTCATCGATTTTTAAGACGTTATCACGTCAAAAACAAAACAAAAACACTTAGGTGCAAAAACCCAACCTATCAGATATTTGAAAGCTTCTCGTACTTATCTCCTCAAAATTACCATTTACAATTATATAAACGCGATAATAAAAGATGACGTACACTGATATCGATAAAACGTTAATTAAACATTTTAACGATATCAAAGTAAACAAAACAAAAGGCTCGAAACGAGGTGATTTCATAAAAATATTACCTTTCAGTCTATATCGTAGGTTTGTTAGGACAGCTTGCTAGTGTCGTGACAAATATTATCTATTATTATTGTAATAAGTGTTAAGTGAAGTGACTGAAAATGTTTAAGGATTTCTTTAATAAATATCTTGGGCAGGTACGTGTTTAGTTATAAACTATTTTAGGTTCTACCACCCACCATATCGTGTTACTGAGTTTCTCGGTTGTGGAGGTCAGATAGGCAGTTGCTCCATGTAAGTTATCTTATTACATTTTGCCCAAAAGTTGGCCGTAAATGTAGACAATCATTCACAGTGAAATCATCACTTATTTATAGAAAACTAGTTGTTGTCCACGACTTCGTATGCGATCCAGGATGAGAAGTAGCCTATGTCCTTCTCCAGGTCATGGTCTACCCATGCGCCAAATTTCATCCAAATTCTTTTAGCCGTTTTAGCGTGAAAGCGTAACAAACAAACAAACTTACTTTCGCAAGTAATTCTTAAACGTACAATACGATTAAGAATTACTTGCGAAAGTAAGTTTGTTGTTTTTTTGACAGTGTTGGCATTTTGACATTTTCTAAAATTCTACATAATCAAATCCAACCTCTTAGTTAATGCTTGAAATATATCTTTCTCTAGATCTTCACATATTCTTTGGACTATACTTCCCTCTCTGATTTAATCAGTTGTAGCAGAAGTTACATTTTTCCTTTAAGTGTAAAGGGATTCAGACTATGGTCATGACTAGGGAACTAGTCAATGAGACGAAAGCGAGGCTGACTTTCGGGCGGGGTTTTTCTGATATACATTATAACATGGAGTTATTTCAGTCTGATCCCCTGAACCCTTCCTCCCCCCACCCCTCCTGGATCCCCTGCTAGTTATTCTCCTTCATCATCATCTTCATTTCCTTGTCCTCTTGTCCTATGTTGTAACTTTTCTTTCATAACTTTTCTTTCTTTGACTTGCTCTGCCTCTCCGTCCATTAACATTTATAGTCATCTTCTAGTCACTTGCGTTTCATCCTCATTACATGCCAAGCCAAATAATTTCCTTTCAACTTTTCTGTTACGGGCGCCACCTACAAACTTCCTTTATATCTTCATTATGAAGGGCGTCTTTTGTCCCAATATTTACATTGATTCGTCCACATTGTAGACTTCCATTAGAAATTCCATGTCCAGCCTACTTAACCAATCATTCCGATGAGAACTACGTTGCTTATTTAAAATCTAAAGCCTTAATCAATGCATGATTCATTGACAATGCCTAATAAAGTATGTGCACAATGTAGTTCAGAGAAAGTGTGCATAAAAACAATCCTGGTACACACCAAGCTACTAGAATGTAAGTGGATCATTATGTGGTATTTAAATTCTATGAATGTCGTTAGTAATATTTGTAACTGTAATTTGAGATGTTCCTATTAAAAAGTTTTATCTGATGAATGAATATATTGTAATTTCTAATGCATATCTCATTACAACACCTAATACTTACAGCAATATAAAGTATGTATATATTATATTGATAGCTTATACTGCTCCACTGCTGGGCAAAGGCCTCCCCCAAATCCTCTGGAGCTGTTTTCCTGCGCCCGCACCACCTCGAACTAGCCGCGGTACTCCTCCAGGTCATCTCGCCATCACTTTCTGGGCCGGCCTCGGCGACTCAATATATTATTAAACAGCATTTTAGAAACTGGTTCACCCATGGCTGCATTTATTTGCATGTAAAATAAACTCATGAGTATGAAGCATTTTCGTTCTTGTCTCATGAAGTCATGACCAATCGTATTTTACCAGGAATATAGTTACTTGTCGATAGAAAACTGAACTAAAATAAGTTGTTTCTCTTGTGTATAAACAAGGTAAAAATTTCATTATTATCATAGTTAATCTATACTAAAGTAAATCTATACTTATCAATGGAATGAGTAATTTTTATTTTAGTGATTCATTACTTTTTCTAGTACCTATCTGCACTATCAGCGATTGGTTTATTTTCTTTTAAAAAATATGTAGATACGTCATTCCATCAGCTGCATCAATACAATTTTCGATTTGATTGGCTTATCAGATTGGAACATTATCGTACTGAAATATTACATCATCTCCAATTTTACGTCTGACAGCCATTGCACCGACTTTTTTTTCTTTGTACTATCTCTCTTGGAGACAGCATCAAGAGATATAGTACTCTCGTAGTAACTCTTACCCCGTAGCCCCCAAAACGCCTGCCCTTTAGTGGTAAAGGCCAAAACCCAGACAAAGCACTAGGGAGTGGTCCCTAGTGCTTTGTCTGGGTTTTGGTTTTACATACATATATTATTAGGTCTGTCCCAAAAGACATAAAGCACTTAGTTCTCGGCCTTCCACGCCTTCTTTAGAAAGTAGATAGTCTTCTTCATTTCACCACACCAGTCTATCTCGTAAGACTGATATAAGGATAGATTGTTAGAACTTTATTGTATTTGTAGATAGCACAGAGTATCCCATCGCTAATAGTCTCTTTATTATTTATATCTAACGACCGAATGGACAGTTTTCAAAGTCAACTGTTCGAGAAATCAATTTCACAAATAAGTGGCAATTTATGCATATTGATTCAATTCATCAGAAGTCTATATGAACTCAAATAACGGATCTAGCAATTTAGGATAAGTGGTTACCATTGAAGACCACGTGCACCCCTAACAAGATGACAATAGACAGTAAATAGTGGCCACTCGTTTAGAACTGGCCTTTATGACAGACACATGATATTTGTTTTGACCTGATTTCAGCAAATCGACTCGATCAATACATCCTTGATCGTTTACGACAGCTTACTATTCTTAATTGCCACAGTCTTTTCCTACATAAACGGAATAGAATTATAAAGTTACCCAGCTCCCAATCTTATCAAATGGAGTCAAAAGAGGTTTCATACTGATATTCCCAAAGAAGTAGAGCTGCAGGCACTGACAAGTTTATTTTCTTCAATACATTTAAAAAACGATGAGCAAACAGTTGTTTTCCATTAGAAAGTTGCTTCGTGTTGATAAAACTACATAATATCATCTGTGATTTAGCCCATTCATAACGTAGAACATAAACCCGTAAAATGTACGTACCTACTTCTAACTGCGGTTCCTATCATCAATCATCATCATTGACCAATCAGTGGAAAAACTGCCATTACTCTGGCTACGATATATAATAATTAAACTTGTATCCCAATCCATTCTAACTTGATTTAAAAAGCTGCACGCCATTAGATATCAATAGATAGATCAGTTGCGCAAGCGCCGGCGCCGTTACAGCGCAGTTCCGTTAGAACATCCTCTCTCACGATATCTGAGACAGGCTTATGAAACTGTTATACTTGCTCATGTTCATTGCTCATTTGTTAACTGTATCGAGTTTGAGTTTACGGCAAAAAAAATTATGCTGGTCAAAATTGGATTATATGAGCCTTGTAATAAGAACCGATCCAATTAATGAGCACATATTCTCCATGTAAAAAACAGCTGTACCTAAACTGTGTCAATTTTCAGGAACTATCCTACCTATCTATTCTGCAATAATCTTACCGTGAAAACTTAGGTGAAGTGAGCCTTCAATATTGTGAATTCAATCAGCATCCTAATTACGTAACACACTATCAATCTCAATCTGAATCATTTTGAAGGATATTGCTAATCCATTGCTTCATATGTTCGAAAAATATTTCTGCTCAACAACGTAAATAACGCAATGAATGTTGTTGAATTGTCAAAATGAAACCCATTGCAGGTTAAATGACAGCTCACTTCAAGCTTATTTCTCCAAAATATTCACGATGAGATTTTTACAGAACAAAGCGGCTGGTATTCAGCTAAATCCAGTTAGACCAGTAGCAGACCACAAACTAGTTAGGGAAAGGCTAAGCAGATGATGATAAAGTATGTCTGCCGTCAAATTATGTGTAGGTACATACCTTATTAGCTGCCATGATTTTTTGTCCAATTATTTAAAAAGTAGGTTCTTTAGATCTCACTTTTAAAAGAATGTATAAAACATGGTGACAAGGACATATACGCTCAATCTAACCATGGATTCATTACATGATTCCGGACGCCCCTGCGTTGAAATGTTTCGTCAGTTATTAAAAAGTAGAGCCCCGAATCGTTTAAATAAAGAAAAACTGCTTATTACTAAACTAAACACAGTCAAAAATAAAAAAGCAAATAATTAAAAAAATATATCAAAAAGATAAAAATTAAACAGCTAGTGCTATACGAGTAGTGCGTAGTCCCTGTCACTGTGTATACATGGTGCTAAATCACTAGATATGTACACAGTTCTTAAAAGTTTCTTTCTGACTTTCCAAGGGATCCTTATTTTTATTTTTTTAATATCGTTTATTTTTCTTCTACAAATAACACTTAACGTAAAACTTAAAAATGGATTAAATAATTATTATGATGATGCTTTGGTTTCATTGTATAGGCAACGCAAGCGAAAGTTCGTGGTTCCCAATCCCACATATTGAATTTTATCTTGTATAACCTACTGCAAACACAATTTTTTATTTAGCTTGGTTGAAAATTATATTACCTTACCTTCTTGATATCTCTTTTATTGCCACTGCGACTGCTAATTCTGATTAAAATTCTTCAACCTTTTATAAAGGAACATTATTACATTCTACATTTACATGTCCAACAATAATATGCAACGAAACTGAATATTAAAACATTGACTTTCATCGAACTATCACGCAATGTGCTCTTACGAGTACATTCATATTACCGTTGCAGTCGTAACAATGATAGCCGTCACGGCTTGATTATCGAAGGGTTACGCAGATGTTTGATTGTCAATTGTCATTCAAGCTTTGGTGGTGAGTTGACAGCATTAGTTTGGGTTTGGTAGGGAGGACTCATTCCCTGGCTATAGGCGCTTTGTCGCTTTTAGTATTGAGTTCCTAGTACTCCTTTCATAGCCGATTTATAGGAGTTCAGAGCTCAGTATAATGAAATGTCACTTGAAAAACAAGATGGCGGTGTTAGTTCCGATTTTGGCCACGCACCAAAATACCTTTTATGCGCTAGCGCTTTGTACTTATGCACATTTTTTTTCTCTTAAATGCCCTAACATTTAACTTATAATCTTACACACGGATGTGTGTTCACGCCTAATAGGTACAATGCTGTACCATGCACGTCACTTGGGGGACGACCGATAAAAACTGCACCACCTTGATAATACCACTGCTTTTTTTGTTCCGTGATGTCATCTCAAAAACATGCATCATAAAGATGTTTTTGTGCATGAGAATACAAAGAGATGCCTTTATGAGGTGAAAATATGAAGTGGAATAAAAATTATTTCAGGGTGAATGCAAGTTTGTAGTCTTCTCGTGAAAAATACAGCCTGGAATTCAACCGGTGTAGGAAAACGAGGGTAGTTTATCAGTACCTTATACAGTTGTGAGGTGTATAATATGAATATTTGCTTTAAATGTCATTTAGTTTTTGTTTGATCAAAGAAATTGTTCTCTTTTAATTATTATTTAAACTAATATATTGTAATGAAAAGAGAAAAGGTTAGATTTTTGTATGTTTGTTTACTACGCTTTCAAGCTAAAACGGCTGAACGCATTTAGATGACAATTAGCACATTGGTAGATCATGACCTGGATTAGGACATAGGATACTTTTTATTCCGATATTCCACGGGATCGAGACTTGTGCGGGTAACACCGCGGGCGCAACTGTTTAGAATGCAACTCAATATTGTGTTGGTGATATGTTCTTTTATTGTATAAGTAACTATTGAGAGTGATGACAACACAATATTTTAAATACTATCTACAAAGATGGATGCCCTTGCAGTTGCCATATACAACCCCAAATTGCTTCAGCTGCTTAACCAATAATTATTAGTTACGGTTCCACAACAAAAATAATAACAACCAAACAGCTGACAAAATTCTGCAGTTTCAGACAAAAAATACCCTTGGCCTTGACATCTCAGTTTTTGTTCGCTGATGTCACTATCAGAAACAGCTGTACCGAATCGGATGCGGTTTATATACTATAGCTGTCAATGTAGATCTGTTTTTATGATAACAGTTTGTCAACCTTCGGGACAACAAAGATCTATCTGTTTTTTGTTAAAAAGTTTTTTGTTTGTTTGTTAAAAAATAAAAATTATATTTTGTTTCGATTGTTATTCAGACGTGCTTCCGGATAGCAGATTCAATAAAAAAAAATCTCCTTTGTAAAGTCAGAGAAATTAATTGAGAAGCAAATTGACTACCTGATTAAAGTGTGCATATTACAACAGTCATCTTAGAAATTAGGGGGTTTATTTGTAAACGTTTAAACATGGCTAATTACTGCAACGTTTATGAATAAAAGGGTAGTAAGTATACGATATTTTTCTGCAAAACGCATTGAAAAAAAAATATGATACAATTTAAATTGCTGTAGATATAGAGTCTAGTGAAGGCACACACATTAAATACCAAAAACAAGCCTTCAAAACTTGCCAGACTAGTAACATTTCGGAGATTATGGAGAAGACATTGGAAGAGAATAAAATTGAGTTCGCTAAGTTTTGGACTGCCATTAAACCAGAAATTAGTCCGACCTATTCTGTAATAATGTAAATACGTGTTATTTCATAAAATTTTATGTAAATGACAGCTGCATTTTATGCAACGGCGGCCATTATAAAATAATTTATCAGTTAAATGTCACAAAAGCCATTCACATTCCCTTAGAAACAGGTGAATAATAACAAGGAATAAGTTAGAACGAAGATAATTGCATTCGACGAATTGGAAGATTGTTTCTATTATAATAATTGATTTGCAGCTTTTAAATTGGTAGGTCCTTATTTTAAATCGATTTAAAATGTTATCAACTCCAGTTCCTGAAATCAATTTCAGATCCGGAAGAACTAGAGTTACCGACATAGCTTGCTGAGCAAGCAAGCTGAATTGGTATTGTGCTGACTATGTTTGTTGAAGAACCGATGGCCGCTGGAGTAAACGCATCCTGGAGTAGTAGTAGTAGATCGCGTATCGGCAAGCGTAGTTTGAGGACGCCCCCCAGCTGGTTAGACCGATGACTCCAGCGGTGAACTGCAATAGGTGGACTTGATTGAACATGTGATTTGAGAGGAGATTAAAAGTGTCTGTCTGAGACTCCCAGAATCTGCATATTGCAATTTTGTTTTTGCATATTATTGCCTTATTTCTGTACAGCATCGTGTCTGTTTCAGTAAACTTTGTAAAACTGAATATTAACTAAGCTACATAATTATAATATGGACCTTCTGAAAACCGTTGCAACTGACATGATTTGTGCTTGATGCAAAGCTATTCATGTAACCATAATTATACAGAATCCACGCCACAATACCGGGTTCTCCGCCTTCCGTATCCATTTTAACTCAGTCACCTTGAAAATGTCGTTGAACTCTTGAAATAAAAGAATTATCTGCAACATGATCTTCCATTGAATATTTAAATTGAACTTTCGTCTCTCTTTCAAATAGATTTAATCTATACCTAACTCTAGACTACAAACAAAACAAGGATATCAGGCTATAGAAATTAACATTTAAGAATCGCGTAAATGTCACTTACTTAAAGACACTTTAATTTAAATCTAATGCTGTAAAAGACAAGGTTGAAAATTGTTTGGTGAGTGTTAATAAAAAGCTTACCCACGCCTCTTCAACCGATTTGGGTGAAGTTGTCCAATAGAACTGCTTTTAAATGCTCTTTATAGTATCCAATCGTGACTGGTTCTCGATATAACGTGTGATGTCTTTCAAAGATCTTTTATGTACCAAAAGATTAAATTAATTAAAAAAAGAAAAAAGGCTTGCAAATGAAAAAAAGTCATCAGCATTATCTGTGTTTATTTTTCCTAAAACTTCAGAACACTTAATTGAATTCAGTGTTCCATAATTGGACGCATATGTAGGTACCTACTCCTTTCATGAGTTAAACATTAAAGAAATCAATCACTCGGTAAATAAATCTGACGTAAAAATGGAAAATAAGAAAGTTTGTCAACAAACTTCAGTTTTCCAAGAAAAGCAGGGAGGACTCGGTTCACTAGTATCTAGATACCTACTTTTGTAAATATTACTTATACTTTACACGCAACGGAAAAACGAAGGAGATTACAGTTTTCCCGCTCATTGAAAAGTAGGCCTAATAATGATAATTATCAAAGTAAACTAGCTACTAATTTCAATAGAAATATTATTTATTATAATAGAAACATTATTTGATAGTAACATACACAAACTGACCTACATTAACGAAAAGCATCATGAGGAAATCTTGCACAAAGATCCATACTATATAGTATATCCTACTAATATTATAAATGCGAAAGTGTGTCTGTCTGTTACCTCTTCACGCTTAGGTAAACCGATTTGGTATAGAGATAGTTTGTGTCCCGGGAAAGGACATAGGATAGTTTTTATCCCGATATTTCCACGGGATCGCCACTTATGCGGGTGAAACTGCGGGGCCCAGCTAGTGTGTAATAAACAACAACCTGTAACGAGCGTTATGATCAATAGTTTCCCGGTAGTAAGATAAAAAATCTATCTGCCCAGCCTTTTATCCAACTATGCTGAGGTCGGCTTCCAGTCTAACCGGATGCAGCTGAATACCATTATTTTACATGGAGCGACTGTCTATCTGACCTCTACAACCCTTCCTGGTTAGCACGACACCCCCTGGTTGTTAGACTTTTGGGCTTCTGACTACCCCTGCAGTGGGATACTGCTAAAATCATAAAGTTTCAGTATGTTTAAAATTAAGTAATTCATCATCATCTTAACAAAGTTGTAAGGAAATAACTCATAAACATTTTATTAGCAACATCATTATTTTAATGATCTTATTTTATCTTTACGACGAAATCTAGACATGTTTTAAGACTGAGACTGGCTAAATAATACATTAGAATCTTCAAAGACAGACATAAAAAGGACATTCTTGTTTGCATAATAAACACAAGACTTATCGCACTTGTTGACTTATAATTTATAAATTAATTATTATAAATGTGAAGGTAACTGTCTGTATTTCTGCCTATTATCTTTTTATGGCTTAACGGCTAAACGGATAAAAAAGTATCCTCTGGGTTAGGACATAGGACACTTTTTAACCCGTTAGTACGTTCCTGCGGGATAGTTACTGACATCCACGAGGGAAAACAGTGGACAAAAGCTAGTATTATCACACTAAAATTATAAAGGCGAAAGTTTGTGTGTGTTTGTATGTTTTGTTGTGTGTGTTTGTATCTTTCACGCAAAAACTACCGAACAGATTTAGATGAAATTTGGCAAACAGATAGTAGATAATTTTTATGCCGATATTCCCACGGGATTGAACCTTATGCAGGTGAAACCGCGGGGCGCAGCTAGTCATAAATAAAGGCGAAAGTGCATAATTATTTTGGTTCCACTTTCTCAGTTCGACTGTCGAAGCCATCACCATGAAATTTTGCATACATAATAACTTATGTTTGGGTCATAGATAGGTGTATAAATGATTAAAGATATACCTATGTACCCTGCACTGATTTGAAACCAGTTTCAGTCTTGTCTAGCCTGATTTTCATTCAACTTCATCCCATGAATGTGAAAGTTGGTGGCATTGGAAAATGGCGTGATTTGTTTTTGACCTATTAGAGCACTTGATGGATTTTCTCTGTTTCTAGACTGCGATATAGGTAAGTAGTGTCGTTAGTTTTCCAAGGACTGAGTCAGTGTTTGTACAGGGTGGCATGGATTGTTTGTACATACAGGATGAAGACATTGACGCGTAAACTTTAACCATAAACTTTGCACATGGTTCTCGTGTTCGAGAATCAAGTGCACACTCGCGGTCGGTTATAAAAAAAACAGCTGTTTCTGTAGAAAAGTGTGAAAAGTGTGTGTACTTACCTACGCAGTCAAAATATAGGGAACAGCTAATAATTTATTTGAAGTCAGAGAAATTAATTAATTGTTCAGTTAAATCTAGTCAATTTGACACTGGCAACTTAAATTGTCCGTATATTCAAAACACAAATTGTCATTCCTTGACAGTTATATGTAATGGCTTTATAAATATATAAGAGGTATGAGGAACAGGACATAAAGTTCACTCATACTCTATAGAAAAGAGAGGATCCTCCATCCAGACGGGTGTTGTCTGGCGGGCAACTTACCGATGATTCATTACGGACCGTTGATACGCTATTTGCGCGGTAAACTCTGCTTGCGAGATGCAGGATTTAGTGTGACGTCAGTATGACGCGTAGTTCGCATGTGGCGTTTGTAGATACCGCTACAAATTCATTGGGGATTGGTGTTCTGCATGCAAAAGGTATCAATACTCCAGAGTCAACTTAGTTTTGCATGCGGTGTCTCCGCATGCAAAACTACGTTGACTACAAAAATAATAAGTACACTGTACACACGGCTACACATCAAGCTATACATAACCAGTATAAGCTGACTTCTGATTTTACGAAAAACCTATATAATGGGAGGTCAGCTAAAACTGGAAATGTATAGCTTGATATATGTAGCCGTGTGTAGGTAGGTACAACTAGTAACCTTGAATTTTGCAACCGGTAAATTACTATAATTTATAAGACAATCAAGTAAACGCGTTGTTTATTAACATAAAATGTGAGCCGAGTCGTATCAAGGTCACATTAGTGCTGCTGATCACGGTCTGACATAAATCATGGCACATCAACAACGGAGATCATTAGAAAAAGCTTAAGAATGCCTAATGTTATCAGCTGATGAATCTTCGTCCGCATTGCCAGATGCAATGAGTAATAAAAAATTAAAGAGAACACAGGCCAGTTTTTTTTATTAATAAAATACATATTCTTTAGTATTGAGTTGATTTACTGAGAAATTCCAGCTGAAAAAAAACCAATAACACTGCCCGACCCAGGAATGAAACCTAGGACCCCAGGACCAGCAGTAGCGCTTGCGACCACTTACCATCAAGGCACCTCCCCATAGACAATGTCCCACTTTTCCGTCCTGCGTCGCATGCCCTGTCACCTGTGCATTTGATTATCTTTTGACTGCGTCAGTGAGCGGAGTTCGCGCAGCAAAATTTTGGGCCAAAGATGTTTCAACTGTTTGCCATCCATACGCCAAGAAGAAGACAACCAGGCGGTCTACATCTAATTCTTCGTATTCTTCTTTCAAGTGCTTTGCCAAGCAGTTTACGAACCTCCAAAAATTTCACACTATCTATTTCGTGCATCTTTGATCGTTCGCATGGCTCAGACATGTCATTTGCCAACGATAACATAGTTGGCGCGCGTTCCCGTGTTTTCACAACGTTCGGTCAATGCCCTTTGGCTTTGCCTGTTAATGATTATTAGTTCATTTAGTTCTAGTACTCTTATCTTTGTTTAACTATAACTATAACTATTTACGTAATTATGCATTATATGACCAAAATTTTCTAACATAATTTTATGTGCAGTACAGGTGGTCAGGGGTCATAAACAAAATACAAGGTGGATTGCGTAACTGTCCGTTAGTCATTACAGTTGATTCATACGTATTTATGGCTTGACTGAACTTATATGGGTTAGTTAACAAGGAAATAGGTCAATAAATAATATGTTTTATGGGAATTGACGATTTTGGACGCTTTATTTGTATTGTGAATGACTCATTTCTGTGTTGTCCAAAGTTTATTAGGTTTATGCGTATCTTTATATTTAAAATATTTATTCCTCAAATTTCATGATTGCACCTACCATTGTTTGTCTCTGCATCACCCAAAGGTTGACTGGTAGAAAATGCCTATGGCATTAAGTCCGCCTCTGTACATTTTTGTGCTTGAAGTATTAAATAAATAAATAAATAAACTCCTAAAATGGACCAGTTTAACCCTGTCAGTCGAAATATACACACATTATCAGCCTATAACCTTCCCAATTCCCAATGCTTGGACAGGCCTCCTCTCGGTAAGAGGAAACGGGCCGTAATCCACCACGCGGGCCAATACCAACCCGCAATGACATCTGCGTTCTGTGACATCTGTCACATGTTTTCGAATATTTGCTTCTAGAACGTGCCGGTTTCCTCACGATGTTTTCCTTCACAGCTTTGAAGGCAGTGGTGATGAAATTATTCATACACCTATAGCGCCTGCCTGGGTTTGAACCCACGACCTCGAACTCGTAATTCGGGGCTGTCACCACTGAGCCACAATTGCTCTCACATCATAAAACCTTATTAGGTGCTTATGATTACTTAATAATATAGCTTTGGAAGTATAGATAATAACGCTTATGAAATTCATTCATCTAGTCAAAAATGTCAGACAGATTATGTATGACACATGACTGATTATAAATATTTAATTTTTGTTAGTTGTGGTGTTGGTTTTTGTTTGACGTCTCTGCGCCGCGCGCCGTGTGGAAGTTGTGACTAAATTGTTGTATTGTGCTCCCATCTGTAAGAACAGATGTAGACACCTAAGTGGTAATCTATGCAATAAAAAACAATTGCCGTGCGTTAGTCTCGCAAAAACTCGAAAATATTAATATAATTAAGATTACGAACTTTGGTAGGTTGTTGTGTGGCCGCCGAAGAAGGTTCCTAACGAAAAAAAATTATCAAAAAAAAAAAACAACCGAATTGAGAACCTCCTCCTTTTTTTGAAGTCGGTTAAAAAGGCATTGCAACGCGTGCCGGGCATTAGCTAGTAGTAAATAAATAATCTCTAAATCTGTCATGTAATCATGTCTAGCAAACGCTATCTAAGACTGTCTTACCTTCGTAATGAATTCTTCGTCTAGACAAAGGTTTAACATCGTAATGTTTTAATTATCAATTCACTCCTCCGCTATTGGTCATTTCACTTATCCACTTTGACTCGTCAAATAAAACTAGCACAGGGTTGCTAAATGCACAATATGTTTAGTTTTTTTATCTCTACCATATCCAGCAAATATATTTGCAGGAATTGACTGTCTGGAATGATATTCTGACAGTCCCCCTTCTTGGTCGCTGAAGGCCGTCCCTGAAAGGCCCTCGTTCGTTCTGTTCTCGACTTCTCTCAGAGCGGTTGTAACAGAGAGTCCAGTGAGGGCAGTTACTTAGTCTGACCAGCAGTTGAGCGACCGGCCGCGAGGTTTTTTCTTACTTTTCTTTCTTCAAAGTCCAACCATGTTGAAATTTTTCAAGTCAATATCAAGGATTGCCTATATCGAAATCATCAATCAATCAACCTAATAGGTAATCTGTGGAATCGTTGTGGATTGTACATTTACCCCCTCCTAATGTAATCTTAGATGTTATATATAATGTACAATTGTTTGTTTTCCCCAACAAAATAAATAAAAATAAATAACCTCAAACAAGAAAAAAACTATACTTACATACAGCGTCTTGGTATGAGTGCAAAGTAAAAGTTTCTAAGGTTTTGCTCAGGCAACCCTAATCACATATTGAGTTGTCACATGAGAACATACTCAATGCTAATCTTTTCTATTAGTGCTTTTAAACCGTAAAGCGAGAAAGTTGTAAGTGAAAATATCATGGCAACTAGTTTTCTAACTTGTCAAACGCCTAAGTTTTTCTTTTTAACACAAATCTGGTTGAGTTTTCTATATGGCGTCGAAGCTTCTATTGATCAATTTTTTTGTGACGTTTGTAACTTCAAAACTTTTACTTTTAAGAAACTGTAACTAGATCAAGAAACGGCTAGAACAAGTAATACATGGACTGCGTTGAATTTTTTTATGGCTGTTGAGAATAGAATATTTAATAAAACTCCATCTCATGAGACCAAAGTGATACTGTAGAGGAAACTTTACTTACGAAAGACGTGGATACAGGATGCTTGTAACTTTTACAAAAATATGCAAGTAGTTTGAACGCCGATGTGCCATTTACCAATCAGAAGTTGTCAAGGCACATCGAAATCAGCGTGCAAGCTTCCTGCATACTTTTATACAAGTTACGGTCATAACTCATATTATGGGCTTTCAGAGACGTTTAAACGTCAAAAATTTATGGTTAAAATCGCTTTTTATTACTTAACTTTAAGCTACGTTTATAAATAAAAGGGACTATGTAAAAGTTACGATACGCAACGTTATACAGGATGTTTTTTTTTTAACCGGTTCCAAATTTTTAAATAGGTAGGTATTGAACTTTTGTATTAACATCAATTTTTTTTTTGTGATTTATATTTGGTCCCATAGTGAAAGTTGTTCATATTCATGGGTAGAACACCCTGTAAAAAATTGGAACCGGAAAAAAATCATCCGGTTATACGAGTTTATCCAAGAATAAAATCTCATCACAAAACGATAAAATCAACACAATAAATCAAAAGATTATCTACGCTAAACTAAAAATACTACCAAAAATAACAACAATCTTCTATAAAAACTACTTCTAAACTTAAACTAATCACCAACTGAACATACAACCGAAAGTAGATTTAAATTCCTTTAAAATAGTTTAATAGCCTCTGCTTTTAATATAGCCTGGTTCTGTGGGAACATGCAACCGCGGCCCGCGGCTTGCAAGCAATTATGGCCCGTGGAAAGGGCCTTTCACATTAAAGATGTCGACACGTGTTAGTTAGGTGAGGTTAGGAAATAAAGTACTAGGAGTAAAGTAAGTAGGAATTAGGATTAAATAAGGTTACATTGTGGTAAACTGCAATTAATTGCAAGATTCATTTAACTTTGTCTGAAAAAATTTCATTAGGATTTTACGAAAGCAATCTGACAGCTGAAACTTGAGAAGCTCACACAACTACCTTTTTGCATTCGCGACTTATTTGCAAAAAATGTAAACAAATATGAATTTATGGAAAAATTACTTTAATTCCTACACAATAAAGTGCAGTTTACGCTACAATTTCAAACATTTTTTATTACTTGTTCCATAGTGTTTGTCACTGTGAAATCAACTTAATTGCCATTAATATAAAGTTGATATTTGTTTAACTTGAAATAACATCATTTTGAATAGGCTTTAGGTAACACCAGAGACTTTTTTGTTTGGCCTGTGCTGTCCAACTGCTGGACAGAGGCCTCAAGTCCTTCCAGGAACACATTTTCCGCGCTACCTCGAACCAACCCTCGCAGACAGTATGCGTCTAGGCCATCTCGCCACTTCTTGTTGGGCCGGCCTCGACGACACAGACACATATCTTAACCTAAATGAAAATCTTGGAAAGCAATTGGAAATAGGGTTGAAATAAACTCGATTGTTTGAAAAGTCTACCTGACTCTATGGCCCTTTCTACCAGACAGTGTTAGAATCAAATTATTACACCTGACACTCAAAATTAAACCATCCCGTCGAGAAATTACTCGATTTAAATATTTGTTCGAAATTACAGTGTTTAAACTGTCATGAAACTAAATTTATGGACGTCAGGGATCGATTTTAATCGATGTTTAGATTTAAATCGATGCTTAATTCCCTGCTACTACTTTCACTTCGAATGGAAACAGAGCATTAATCTTCGCCATCGACAATAAGACTTGATAATTATCTGTTTGGGATTATTTATCCATCCTCTGTTGATATTATAGAGCAAAGTTTAACACGCTGTTTCTAAAATAATCTTAGGTGATGTGATTGGTTGACCAATATACGAGTACAAACCTCGTATAAGGCTTGATTTCAATGGTGTAAGCACCCTAATTGCGTGGCATGCTATCAATCCCAATTTGAATAATTTTGAAAGATATTGCTAATCCATTGCTTCTTATGTACGAAAAATTTGGGTTATGAAAAGTCTGCTCAACAAGCTGACAAATTACAACGTAAAGAACGCAATGAATGTTGTTGAACTGTCAAAATGAAAGCCATTCCCACTTAGGCTCCGTTTCCACCAGAGATGAGCGAGGATGCGTAGCGAGGGATGTGTGCGAAACCAACCAATAAATAACATCGCTTCATTTTAATAGCTTGAACTAAGTTAGCGTTCTTATTGGTTAGTTTTACACACATCCCTCGCTAAGCATCCTCGCTCATCTCTGGTGGAAAGGCAGCCTCATAGATATCCAGTATTACGTAATAACCGCGCTGAAGTCCCGAAAAAAAAAACAGCTGTTCAATATATTATATTTCTGTTCACAAAACTCGATAAAATGTATTGTATAGCCACTATCTACCTTTCGCCGTTTATCCTTAGTCAACTAAAACATAAATTTTAAAAGGTGACACGCGAAAAAATAATCAGCTGTTTCCTACATTTTGAAGAGTTATGCGAACATAAATGCAGGGAACAGCTGATTTTTTTTCGCGATTTCATGTTTGGTCCCCTAGTAAAAGTTGTTCATAATAATAAGTACAATGACCCCATAAAAGATTATCCATTAATTACGACACACCCTATATAATAAACGTTATTTCTAATTTACACATACCAAATGGTGCGCATGAACAAATCGGATTATTTGATAATCATTTTCGAAATCTATATGGTCTTTAACCTTTGGCTTGCATTTGCTGCTAGATAAAATTGGCACATACCTGCCTTTATTAATGTGAGTTTTGCAATAAGGTGTTCAAAGGTGACAAATCGAAGTCAGGTGAACTCAAAATGTTGTACTTAAGTACAATGTAAATAAACGTATTATTGAAATCCTAAGAACGGCCTTTCCTTTGGTGCCCTTTTAAACCTAACAAAATTGAGATCTGACAAGGTTTAATATGAGCCCATCAAGACCCCAAAAAATCTCATTTTTCTATTTTCCAAACAATTCAACACACAAATACTTATTATGTACAAATCGTATTATTTCAATAAAACCGGCCAATCATGACATAACACAGGTGAGATCACCAGCACGTTAATACTGACTATTTAAGGCTTGCTCCGTTCGACCGGTAGGTACTCGCTTATTCAGTCTCTCAAGGTGACACGGACGAGAGAAATGTCTGGCATAAGTAAACTCGTTTTAGTAGGACACTATTGGATATCGGTGTGTGTTGAGAAACGGATACTTAATCGCTGTGTACACAATGTTGGTGAATCATTGTTGGTTTCTCTTGTAGCTTGAATATTTTAGGTTCTCTTTTAGTTGAAGAGAAACCCAGAACTACTCATTGTTAAAAAGTTGAAGAGGGTATCTTATAATATGATCATATCGTACCCATAGTTCGTCATCATCTGTCTAGCCTTTTCACAAATATGTTGGGGTCAGCTTTTAGCCCAACCGGATGCAGATGAATACCAGTATTTTACGTGGAGCGACTGCCTCCACAAGTCCACAACCCAGTTACTGGTTATCACTATCCGAGTCTGTGTGTTGGTCTGTGTTCAAGGGTCTATAATTTAGTCCTTCTGCTTGTTTATCTATGACATAGTTACTAGCGTAATTCAAATTTTCTTACGTTTTTTGCAATTTGCTGGTCAGTATTAAGTTATACGTTGATTAAAATATGATTCGCGACCGTAACAAATATGTATGTGTAACTCTCTGATACTTTTTTTTTTTTTTTTAAGGATGGAAAATCATCAAATGACCCCTCCCGCTCTGGGTGGAGCGGAAGGGAGTGTCAGACTCTTACTGACTAAAACCCATCCGTGTTCCTTCCTTAGCCCTTTATGTTCCGGGGCAGCGGTAACCCTTTCGGACAATCCCGCTGCCCCAACTCTCTGATACTTGCTGTATAAACGTAAGTTTAGCGACTAAATACTCATTTAGCAAAGAGTATAATTACAAACACTCACTTACACAATCTTCTCACCATTTCCTTCTCAAATTAAGGGCGACTAATATTAGAAAACACAGGAATATCCATCAACGCCAAACCGCTTCCGTATCGGCGTCAAAGACCGCCGCTTATGAGCAATAAGCACCAAAACGGTCTAAGTTTAATTCACCATAATTTGCTTTGGATACTAGGCTATTTATAGCCCATTGTGAACCGATAATTAGTGACTGTGTCTCGTGTTTTGTGTCTTTTGGACAGCTCCCAACTAAAATCTAAATTTTGCATTAGTTTCTGCCCACGCATCGCATCGCCTGCCCGCACTAAGTATTACTTCGTTTTCGCTGAGCGTTATCAAGGGTCATAGCGTGTTAAATAGCCTGTAGCCTTCCTCTAGAATTTAGCTGTCAAATGCAAAAGGAATCTTTCAAATTCGACTGGTAAATCCATAGTCTGACTTTTAATTAGCTGCAGTAAAATGACAGCTTATGTGTTACTTAAACGACTGAAATTGGCGTCTTTTTGTTTTTCTTCGCGGCCGTCAACCAAATCTTGTTTTTCTAGTACAGAAAAGTGTAACAAACGAAACTTATTTGACATACATAATCCATACTAATATTATAAATTCGAAAGTAACTCTGTCTGTCTGTCTGTTACCTTTTCACGCCTAAACCACTGAACGGATTTCGATAAAATTTGGCAGAGAGATAGATTGCATCCCGGGGAAGGACATAGGATAGTTTTTATCGACATACTTCGCTGGCGAAGCTGCAAGCGAAAGCTAGTTATGTCTAATTGCAGTCCGAAATGAGTTAATAAGAAGTGTCATTTTACTGCAGCTAATTAAAAGTCGGAGTATAGCGAATAACCCCTTTTCTACCTCCTTATAATATTAGTATAAATGGAGCGAAAGTTGTCTGTCTGAAAGCAATTTAAAAAGATTTTGATTGCTGTAGAATATTTTAGCTGCAATATTGTTAAAGACGTTACAAAATATACTTGTTGAGATGAAAGTGGCCCAAAAGTCCGACTTCTTTGCCCAAAACATATATACAGTCTAAAACAATTAGTTAGCCAACCAGACGCCATATTGGTCGATGACATAAAGGCCCGCTTGCATCACATATCACTGGATGCGTTTAGCGTTAAACATATATTTAAAATATAGTCCTGTTTCTGTCAATCGTATGAAGCTAACTACTTTTGTTAAAAAAAATTACTTTAGATTTAGCAAAAAAGTTTTGACAAGAGTGACAGAAGTTGGACAGCAGTTTGTTCATAGTTGTTTGACCATAGTGAAAATGATTTAACAAATTCAAGACAAAAACCCAAACAAGCCGGGGACTTACGAAAACAAAAGCAAACTTATTAATATTTATTCCGCATCCAAAACCCTGAAATATTGTCACGCTGAAAACACCTGCATTAATGCAACTAGGCCAGCCATATTCTCACATACATACAAATAACAATGATATAGTACTTATAGCTATGTTTGCGAAGGTGCTACGTGCGATTTTCACCTCGACCTGGACCGGTTACCTGCTGTTCTGGCCTGGATTCCTAGTGATACTGTTTTTGATGTGTTTCAATTCAAACCATAGGTGGATAACTTTGTTTTATATAAGTAAGTGGCACGTATAGTATAGTAAGTAAAGTAAAAGTTTACGTAAAGTATGTATGTAATATGTAAAGTAATTATTTATTTCTGTTCTTCCAAATGGCACTCCTTTGGAAAAAGCGAAATAAGTACTTCCTTCACTTGAGTAAGAGTTCTGTGCGATCATCCGATTATACCAAAAACTCCTTGATCCTACTATTTTTTTTTTTCGCCTGATTGACACCGAAACAAGCCCCCCGCTAGCTTATTCAGAAAATAAATAAAAATTCTCAACGTCTAAAACTCTAAACAAACGAAGAATTCTTTCAACGTAATCTTAGTTGCATTCAAACGATTCTACAGATTTAAAACACTCAATCACAGTTTGCAGTTATAGTTTAATTAAGTATACCAACACCAATTACACCCACTTTTTTAAATTAAAATCTTTATTGCCTCGTAATTTAATATAATTATCATAACATCAGGCTCCTTAATAGCTATACCTACGAAAATAATTTATTGTAAAGCTTTAACATATATACTTAAGAAATATCGGGCCAAGGGAACTACTTATCGGGGCAGCGGGATTGTCCGAAAGGGTTACCGCTGCCCCGGAACATAAAGGGCTAAGGAAGGAACACGGATGGGTTTTAGTCGGTAAGAGTCTGACACTCCCTTCCGCTCCACCCAGAGCGGGAGGGGTCATTGGATGATTTCCCATCCTTAAAAAAAAAAAAAAAAGGGAACTACTTATTATCTTTTCTACACTATATATCTGTCGCAGCCAACTGGTTAAATTAGCCATTCAGTTAACTGCCTAGCCTTTCAACTAAACGGCGGCCGTTCAACTAACGGCCTGAATGATATTCAATTACAGTTTAGCTTGGAAGTCTGTAACCAATCACGCGCGAGCCGAATTGGTTGCAGTAATTAAGGCATTGCACCCCGACCAAGTGGGTTAGGTTAGGTTAGAACTGTGATCAACCGCGTTCGAGCCGAGGGAGGAAGCGAGGCGAGCACTACTTCTAAAGGCCAGGCTGAACGGCTAATTTAACCAGTTGGCTGCGACATATCTACAGATCTGCATTATATTCGCAGTACTAACATACTTTATTTTCTAAGATAAAAGATAAACTAGATCGCAAAGATAACACGTTCAAAAATAATCACGTGCTGTGGCATACTTTTATAATGTCAATAATCTCTTTACCTATCTTTAGAACAATTTTCTCTCGCGAAGATATTTTAATCTAAACATCTTAAAAATAAATGATTTTATTTCTGTGAGCAGGTTTGCAATTACGTTACATATCAATGATATTTTAAAAACTAGATGAGGTTAATGTTTCCTATCTGACTACTCTGACAAGACAGGCCGAAACAAACTCAGAGGTCATAGTTTCTTTTAAAATCTAGCATACTCTTGCTCAGATCATGTGACCATGTAGATTGATGTCCGAAATGGTTTATAAATGAGAGAGTTAGTCATTTACAAGTTATCTTTTTATACATTTCAATAAAATTTTCTATAGAGTTAGCATGACAACTGACAAAGAACAAAGTATACCTACTTGTCATCTCGGAAAATAAAAATTAACTTTACCTGCAAGGGGTTCGGTAGGGCGCATACATCATCCCAACTTTGTTGGGGTCTGCTTCCAATCTAACCGGATTCAGTTAAAATACCAGCATTTTAAAGTTAACAACACGAATAATCTGTTGTTTTCAGCAATATTTCAATCAAATTTCCAAATGGAATCTAGCTTTCAACAATGTTCAGCATCACGCTAAAGAAAAGTCCACAAAATCGAAATGCGTCACTCTCAACTTCTTTCCCAACTGACCCAATGCCGTCTCACTGCAAACAATACATTACAAATACAATATAAAACAATTACTTGCCAATAAAACAAACAGTAGGTAGTAAAGTGGAGCGGTAACAAAAACAAACACTTATGAACCACTTTCAGGCTGCGTTGAAGGACGCAGTTGGTGACCTTGCGAGACAGACGCCTACTGCTAAATAATGATCCAGAAGTATCACTCTTAACAAGCCGAACAACATCATTAAAGGCATCTCCCTTATCTTAATTTACTTGGGGTCGGCACAGCATGTCTGCTGTTTGGCACATCTATATTAACCGTCATCTCAATAATCTCCTCCTTTCTAGCTGTAGCATTTTCACACAATCTACAATCAATCCATCTCTTCTGTGGTCTTCTTCTACTCTTAGAACTACCCATATTAATACTCAAAACATCCCTTTTTTTTTTTTATTTTTTTTTTTATTTTTTTTTTTTTTAGGATGGGAAGTCATCAAATGACCCCTCCCGCTCTGGGTGGAGCGGAAGGGAGTGTCAGACTCTTACTGACTAAAACCCATCCGTGTTCCTTCCTTAGCCCTTTATGTTCCGGGGCAGCGGTAACCCTTTCGGACAATCCCGCTGCCCCGGCAGGCTTCGGCCCTGACGGGCCCCTCCTTCGATGCTGACATCTCTTTGAGGCGCGCGTGGAACACATACGCGCCGTCCGGCACGGGCCTGGTCCTGATCGGACGGCGAGCTACCCATTACTCGCCGTCCGCAGGCCCGCGCCTACGGTGGCCGGGAGTCGTCACGCGGCTCTCAAAACATCCCTGACGACATAATCTTCATTCTTCAAGTCGAACATTGTATTAAAGAACGCTACAAGCTTCAATCTCATTTTATAAATTATGGGACATAATTTAGTCGAAACATTACGTTCGAAAAACGATACGATGAAAATAATAATTTTACATGTTAATAAGTACTTAGTTCTCTTATGATTATTTGAAAATAAAAAAGATAAAACCATGATCAGTTACAAAAACTAACGTTTTGGGAAGGTTCAACATGGGCTAGGAATTAGAATTACTTCAGTAAGGTTTCTTTTGAACACCCCTTCAGTTCCTTGCCACAAGTCTTTTAAATAATCCTTTAGTCATTTCCCACAAGAGTCTCGCAGTTTGCACACTATAATTTGTTATTTTAGACTCAGATTTATGTGATTTAACGTCAGTAAGTAAACCTCATTTCATGTAGAACTTTTTTGTAGCGTAGTAACGCCCACTTACATACATAATGAAGTATTGTTCACTGATGAGCTCGATTGATATGGAAATGGTGGCAGATATAAGTTTATTTAGCTACCTAATAATAATATAAGATTTATAAGAAAATACGTGAGAGATAGGTTAGTCTCCCATTAGTTGATAAGCTCATGTTAGTTCTCGATCCAGAACAGCATGCTATGTCCCGTTACTAGTTGGAATGTAAGCTTGTAGTGTATCTAAAGAGCCTGCATGAGTAATGACACCTGCTTATTTTATGTAAGTCTGGAGCCACTCATCTTGCTTGCTAATCTTTTCACTTTGACCCAAGCTGTTCTTGTTCAGAGGGCTTAGAATAAATTACATTCTATCAGCGATAACGATGGAAAAGTCAAAAATGTATTGGATTGACGTAAGCTACCGAAAGAGCTTATGTCAATCCTGTTAAAAGTCGTTGTAGAAATACGAAACTCTTTGAAAGCGATTGTCATTTGTTTAGGCCCTCGAGAGTAGTCTAGTTCTATAGTAAAAAAAAAAATGACTGTAAACGGTTACGGTGGTTATGTCGTACCACGGAGTATCGTACCCATTTAAAAGCCTGCCGTTAATGTCACTCCATGTGTGTGTGTTAATGTGTAACAGGGAATTTGAGTAAATTCCCTGGAACGACCAAATATAGTGTACCTTTATTGTACACCAAAATATTTTGTCTAGAGCCTCTTGAAAGTTAGAATCAGCATAATTTTTCCCCAAATTATTAACACAACGTGCTATGGTTGCGAATACGCCATCTTAAACTACAATCGTTTACAAAACCATGTTAACATTATGTAAAACTCACTCCACTTATCTTCACGCTCTGTTTGCCGCGGTAGTAAGCACAGAACTAGGCGTATCTACTTGTTACATCAGGGCCATGAGCACGTAATGTATCGGAATCAGGTTCGCACATAAATATTGATGGGTAGTTACTATTCTTACGTGCTCTGCAATAGTTTAGAAATCACTTTATAGGTATAGTAAAACGGCAATTGGTTTTTCTTTTCTCACAGATTTTCCATAGGTAGATTACCACGTCATACTGCACAAGCCGCCATCACAAGTCGCGACGATGCAGCCGTAGTAATGCCAAGTTTTAAATCTGAAAGGCACGTTGTATGCTTTGTAAATAATCCTCATAAGGTGCAAACGTGCGTCAGAGCATGTCATGTACAGACAGATTACATTACAACTGACTGCAAAATTCAATTTTAAACGTTGAGACTATTCCATTCGTCCGGTTTTGTCCGGACTTGTCATTTGTCCGTACTTAATACTTACTTACTACTTAGTTTAATAAAAATGCTTGAACCGCTGCCTTAAACATGCAAGTACTACATATACGATCCCTCACTACCAACTAACTTATCTGGCAGATATTTTCATACCAAATCTGTTTGTTGTCTTGAAGTTATCTGTTAAACAGGGTCCTGCGCTGACAGTGAAACAACCTTTTAAACATAAGAAATAAAATAAAATTAGTTAAACGGTTTTAATTGAAACACTATACAATACTTTCTCAGATTATTGAAAAAAGTGCCATCTTCTAAATGGCCTTGTTCGTAGGTACAGCGATAACAGTCGATCAGCTGACAACATTGAACGAATCCATATTGATTTTATTGCATGATTGATATGGCCGTGAAACGCCAATGTGTTCTATTTGATCGTTTCTAGCATGAATGTGCATATTCTCACGCTATTTAGTTAATATTTAAGAAGTAATAAACACGATACATGGTCACTTGAGTGAACTTGACGACCAATGGCATTGAAAACAATTATTTTGCTAGTTACTTTATGTTTCATTTTCGTAGTTATGGTTCGGCGGAGCCCTCATGCACTCCCACATTTTGCCAGTTATTTTTAAGGCCCGAGACCTGTCTCTGCTGGCAGTAGTGATGGTTATGCTGGCAGAGGCAGAGAATTAGACGGTAGTAGCCTCCTTCTGTGAGACTGTAATGGTCAAGAACTAGGGGGCCGCCAAGCGGGATCGGGAGAGGACTGATCCTGCTCGGAGAAGGAGGCGTCGGAGTGGCAACCGCCTTGGCGCCTAATACGCCGAAACCCGCTTACCAAACAAGGTAGGTGGACCTTTAGGGTCACGGGCGCACAGAGTGGGGACTCTGTCCGCCCACCAAGTGACCCCAGGGAAGACGGTGGCACAGTGGTCACATGCTGCCGTGCCTAGCGAGGCTCAGGCCCCTTTACAGTCTCACCAGGGATGTGCCTTACAGGCATGGCACGGGGGGTTCCGGAATTGGTCTTTTAAGTGGAACCCGGACCACCCCTATGTGCTGATGGTGATCACCGGGGTGGTTTTAGTGAGGTAAAAATCCCACATTCCCCGACCTCCGGGAAAGGAAGGTCGGGTGCCTTTTGAAGGTTTCCCACCGACAACAAAAAAAAGGGGGTAGCCTACTGCTTCAACCGGGGACAAATTCTGACTCCGGGCTGCTAATGTGAAACTCAGATAGAAAACCCCAATAATACTTTGCCCGACCTGGGAATCGAAACAAAGACCTTATGCTCAGCGGTAGCGGTTGCGACCTGGACGACGAGTCAGTTAATTTTTGAATCATTACATCACATCGTGCGAAAACTCTCGTTATCTGCTGCCGTCCGACTACTAGAGTTCCTTACGCTAAGAAAATCGATAAAAAAGATTGCAGTATGAGATTTGCAATATTTTCTTAAAAGAAAACTTGCATAATGAGTACGAAGTAACGTTGGTTACCCTATCTTCAATATGTGCTTAAATACCTACTTTTGTACTAACAAAGACCTCACAGGGATGCTTTCCTCCTTACCCAAAATCCAGTCAATTCAATAGTTCATATTTTTTAACTCCGGAACTTCTTTATCAAACCAATGGGTATCATCGGACATGAAACAATAATAATTCACAATTGAAATTTCACGTCCACCGATTTCGCCATCAGCGCCTCAGTAAAACCTACATTACATATATTAAATGGTACACATAACAATGTATGTAGACAATTTCCACTGCTTCAATCGCGTCGATGTATGAATATTTGATCAGCACTGTGTGGTTACATCCATAGTTGGTGTTTGCGGAGAAAGCACATACTTGCCGTTAATATATATTACCAACTCAAGTTGTAAGCGAAAGCGGGTAATGTAATATGAAAAATGTTTGTTGAATTAGTAATGTAATAAGTCGAGAAAAATTCTGTTCACGTCAAGGAAAAAACTGTATTTTACAAGCTGTTCAAGCAGAAATTCTTTAAATTATGTAGTCGATGATTTTGGTGCACAATATAGCTCCAATGAGTTTATGTTAGCACCAACTAAATTGTTTCAATGTATGTGTAAAAACTAGCGAATAAAAAAAAATGTGCAGAGCAATGGCGTTTTCTTATTGAAATATAGTAGAAGCATTTTGCTTACTGTATTGGCGATTTTAGATCGTAAGTCAGAATACCTCACGTTGTTTTCCTTTGCAGTTTTTTTTTTTTTGTGTAAAAATAACTAACAGAATCAGTTGCAGAATTCTTAAATCACACCATAATGGATAGAATTCAAAATTCTCGAAATCTATGGCAAGATCCATTAAGAATATCTATTGATTATAAGTATCTGTTACTGGTTATGTCATAATTTACATCAAATTTGGTTTTATTTAGGAACAGTACTGGATTGTCTCGTAATAATAGATTGACTAATTGATATGATGCAGCGTTCACGCACGTTCGGTTGATTTACTTAAACAAAGCCGTTTTGTTATAACATACCATGAACAATTTAAAAAAATGCAGATAGTTAATGACGAAATTGAGGCAATGTTTATTAAATATATCCGGAAATCACAAGTCAATTATTGCAATTAAACCATATAAAGTCTGGAAAGTCAATAAATATTAAATGGTTTTGTTGTTGTATTGTTAAATAATAGCATAAGCATAATCAGCCTATAAGGTTCCCACTGTTGGGACACAGACCTCTCTGTGATAAGATAATCCACCACGCGGGCCCAGTGCGGGTTGGTAGATGTCACAAGTCTTCGAATTTTATGGTCTAGGACGTGCCGGTTTTCTCACGATGTGTTCCTTCACCGTTTTGAGAGCAGTGGTGATTAAATTATTTGCACAAAGTAAAGCGCCTGTCACCACTGGGCCACCACTGCTCAATTAATAATTTAAAATTGATTGATCTCAAGAGAAAGTAATGTTCTAAGTCATTTCTGAATTTGAATTTCAAAACGCTATGTTATATCACGATTATTCACGATGACGAATACAATGTATTATTTAAGAGGTGTTTTACATAAACTCATACCCTAAAACACCGTTTAAAAAAATATATTTTACTAACCATGCTTTTGCTTATCTATGTAAAGGGGTCATAATCCTATCCATCAATCGGCTTAACCATAGAGGTTAATGTTTTTAAATACAATATTAGAATATACAGCCGCTTTGTCTACTTTGCAAAGTTTTACGTAATCATACAAAATGTTAAAAACAATATCCTCCAGAGCCACAAGATACAAGCAATGCCTTTCAAAATTAATTGATATAATAATACAATAAAAAAAAGAAAGAAAATTTGGTTTATTTGTCACAGAAACACAAAAAAGAAAATGCAAAACGTTTAATAAATGTTTAATAAAGTCATTGTAAAAAAGGTTTTTACAATGACTTTATTAAACACCCCATCTTCTCATAACTTGCACCAAACCCCAAAACGTCCACTAGGGATTTATTCCACTTCTCGTATTCCAATTCGATAACCGAACGTGACTCGTTAAAGAATCGCTAATCGAGTCCCAACAGGTATCGATATTCTCGAAGAAACTCGAGTGTTTGCGTAAGATTGCGATCAATTAGTTAGAGCACGCACCATGATTATTATGTAAGTATAAAAACTAGATGGATATTGTAACTGTACCTAGAAATGTTTACAACTTACTTCCGTCTTTATTTGTTTAGCTAAATACTTCTTTGTATTCAGGCTAAATCCGCTTTCTGATTGCGGGTCAAACTGCTTAGCCGTGCAGCTAGATATTTTCTTTGTTTTCTATTTTTAACTTGGATTAGCATTGATTCATCATTTGCTTATTGGGCTCGGCTTCCAGTCCACGCCAATGCTTGATACCAGTATTTAACATGGAACGACTGCCTATCTGACTTCCACAACCCAGTTATTGAGTGATGTGATACCCCTTGGTAAGACTGGTTGTCAGACATTCCGGCTTCTGACTACCCGTAACGACTGTCAAAGATACAAATAAACGATAGTCGGGACCAAGCTTTCCCAGGCAGCTATTTTGGATTAGAAGCTGATTGTAGGTCATCAATTCGGCACATTACTAGCATACTAGTTAAAATTGTTTCAAACTGTTACAACACCTATAATTGCTTATCACTGCCCACTGCAAGACTTATTCCATTACAAGTACAGTCAAGGTGTGACCTTTACCTAAACAGTTCCAAGTATTGACTGTAACGGCTCTTTTGGGTCTCAATCGTGAATGCCCTATTACAGAAAAACGTGTAGGCAGATTGTACCGCTAAAATTAGCACTTGACTATGAACTAACGGGACTGCATAAATATTTCTATCTCAGTCTGTCAGTCACAAAGATACTGGTTAACACAACACAAAGCAACAATTATTACTTTTCTTCTTGTTGTATGACATTTGTATGAGAAGCTTCCGTAACACCTGTGATCTTTCCCATGCTGTTCCTATTATGTCCCACACTTTACTTGATTTATGTTTTAAATAAGGTGAACTGTAATTAGAATTAAATCGTACAATCAACAATACGTTTTTTGTAAATGAAAATACAAACAATAAGTTAATTGCAGGTATTGCATTCGATAAAGGTAGACCTCTACTCACTGCTGACCTTAAAATATATTGTCCTATAACAAAGCTTCTCAACATTAAATAATTACCTGCTCTAAGCTACTAGGACTTTTCGCAATTTAAGTGCATATTATAAGAAATACGGTACTAACGTTCTATTTTCTCTCTTTCCAGAATGCCAGTTACGTGATCAACAGACGATACTCGAAAGACAAGATGTCACCGGTGTGCCACAACTTCGTGCAGAACGCGTGGAAGAAGGACTTCTGCTCCAACTGTTTCAAGTCGCGCGAGGAACACGTTAAGCAGGAGCGGGTGACCGACGGCGGTAAATACCTCACCACCCCCTTCCAAAACAGAAGCACATACTTCAAAAAAACGCCGCCAAGTATACTCAAAATACACCCAAAGAAGAAAAACAAACGAAACGTCACCTTCCCCGAAGAAGTATGTAGTGTTATAGGCTTCGGAGGAGATGACTGGTCCGATGGAGAGGAATTCGAAATGTCAGAGGAAACTGAAGAGGATGACCCGTTTCCAGACACAGAGGAGGAGAGAGAACTCCACAAAATCACTAAGTCCAACACAGACTTTAACACAGTCAAAGCTAACTTGTTGGCAGATTCAGCAGCGAAATCATACACATCTCTGTTACTGGGAAAGGTGCAGACAGACTCTGATGGCAAAAAGAAGACACTCTTAGTATCTGTCACGCCTTTCGGCTCAGAAAATAAGCCTAACCCTAAGTCACACGTCCGAAAACCCGCCGTTATACACGTATCAGAAGCGTCTGTCGAAGAAACGTGTAATAGTTATAAAACTAATATAATTCTATCTTCGTATAAAGAAACAGAAACAATTATAAGTGCAGACAATACCAGTGGAACTATTTGCACAGAGAAGTCGTTGCTAGAAGAGATATCAGAGACGTTAGAACAAAATCGAATGTCTAACGGCAATGATAACCATAGGTCTCAAAAAGATAGCAATAAACCTACAGTGGTTGATGAAAAGATGAAAGAAAGTATGCAAGATGAACCAGAGAAGAAAGAAATGTGTGAAACCAAGAAGAACGGTATTGTAAGACAATCGCCATTACAAAAAACTCATGAAAGGCCAAAAGTAAACTTAGGTCGGTCTGAGTTTAAATTCTGTAAGATCAATATTGAGAGCAGCAGTGTTGATTCAGCTGTTAGCACTTTGAACTCAACCGCTAATAACTCGCTAGCCTCAGACGACGAGAGCTTTAGTGGACGGACAGATTCGGACAATGACGACAGCGGACATTTTTCGGAAACCCATAAATGCGAGGAAACCGTTAAGATTAAAGTATTCAGCGAAGGCGATAAAAACATTAAAATGTCTCCAATAGGGCAACTTAGAAAAGTGGACGGGCAAGCTAACAGTGGCTATTCAACATTCCAAAGTCCGATCATTGACATGCCGCCAATAATACCTAAACAGCCGGATAATATATTTTCTGCAGACGCCAGTCGCGAACTGGCGGGTGAGCCAGACGGTAGAGCCGACCCAGACGATGCCACGGAAGCTCCAGCTTTGCCGAAAAGCCCTATCCCCACTCTAGACCCGCGGCCATCTTTCTTGCATGGCATGATAACTGACATATTGCCGGCCCACAAACCGGCTTTACCCGAAAAACCTAAGCTACCTGTCAAGCCCGTTATCAAACAAACAACAAAAAAGAGTGTTATCACAACAAGTCAGCAACAATTGAATATGTACATGCATACAAAAAAAGAGGAAGATGAGAAAATTAATGGAGCGTTGAGTGAGGAAAAAAATAATGAGATAACAGAAGTACACGAGGATAAAACTGAACCGATTTATTATGCCCAACCGGTATTGACTAAAGAGGACAGTGACTCGTCGCTCAGTAGTCTCGGTAAACGGAAAGCGCCAACACCGCCTTCATCGCCTACGGTAGAAGAGTACCCTAATATTTACCAAAGAAACTCGGCTGGGTTCCTGAAGTCAGACGCACCAATCGTGAGGGAACTGGAGAAAAGGGAAAGAGCCACTGGATCTACAACAGGCAAAGTTCGGCCTGCAGAAGAACCTATTGAGATTAAGAAGGTTGATGCAACTCCAGAGCCAGCTCCAAGGCGGAACATATCCATGTCCCACGACAACTTGTTATTGGATGAAAAACGCAAAGGAAAGCTAAAATTTTCAATCAAAAAGCTGCTCCGGATAGGCTCATCGAAGGACCTCGATAAAAAGGAGCTAACAGTTCCAACAGTAACAAAGATGTCGTGTAAAACTGAGGAGATATACGATTTGACTCCGAAACCAAAACCACGCCTTGTGATCATACATCCTTTGGACATAAACGGATCTAACGGAGTGGAGGTTGTGAAATCAAACTGTGAAATCTCGGGAAATATGCGTCGATTGAGCCACGATGACGTGTCTTCGATATACAGTGGTTCTAGTACTGCGACGGAGCCTGAGACACCTAAGGTTTTGAACAAACCTCCTCCTCCTCCGAGGCAGTCGAGTGAAGAACATAAGACAGTTTCGAGTATACCGAAGCCAGCCCGACCGCCGCCACCGAAGTCAGCTGCTTTGCAAAAGAAGCAGAAGCAACAAGCGTGGGCGGCTGCACCCAAACAAAGTGATACTATTTATGCTAACTTAGGTGAGTTGTTTTGCATTAATTTTTTTTAAATTATATGCTTCTCCAGCCTACTTTCCACTCATGCCCTGTAACTTATACCTAATTATTGTTTAGGAAATTGTCGAAAGAATAATGAATAAGTATGGACAATGAAAATACTGTTTGTAAAATTAATTTCAATAATTTAAACTTTTGAAGTTATATGACTAAAGAACTCAATTTAACTATCAAAAATATTCAATTTTCTAGGAGAAATCAGATCTGCTCTAGCGCCGAGAAAACCGGAACGGACAGCGAGCATGCGCGAGAGAGAAGCACGTTTGGAGCTACCCAAACGTAGGAATCAGATAGATGACGACAAAGACGAAATAGACGACGGACCACAAGAGCTGGTGCAAGCCACCAACGACCCTGTCATAAACAGCTACGACGACGTCTACAACTCCGCTAAGTACGACGAAGAAAATTGTGATTCTGCCAAAAATAGCGACAGCGATTACGAATACGTTCACCACGCGAGATCAAGCTCCCCTGAATGCGACTCTGCCATAAAACCAAGAGAAACAAACTCACAAATCGAATCCAGAAAAAGCGAAGAAAGCAACACTGAATACCCTAAATACAATAACGGAATATTCAACCGCACATCACTTCCTTACTGCGGTAGTGAGACAGAATCTGAAATATATTCTCCATACAGTTTCTACAGCTCCAACGACAATATGGACAGTCCTGGGAACGAAGATTATCAGAACGAGATGACTCCAAAAACTACAACAAATAAACTTCGAGTGAGGAAAGGGCGGAGCGTAGTGCACAGAAACCTAGAGGACAATTACGGAGCAGTCGTTATTGCGAATCACGAAGCGCTCGCGCAAGTTCTAGAACAGGTAATTTTTATAGCTTACTTTAGTACCGAGATTGCATAAAGTGGTAAATCGTTTTGCGTTTCGTTCGTAATTTAAATACGAACGGTTTAATTTATGAAACGGTCAGAGCGAAGTAAATCCTTGAAGGTATTCGTGATCTAAGATCTTGTTTGGTTAAGTGCTCTGTTTAGTAACCGAAGAGATAAGTCAATAATGTGCACCTAACACCAACATAACCAATATTTAACTGTAGTTCATAAAATACCTTGGTTGAATTTTTCTTGATAACGCTTTAATGAAATTGGTTCTATCATTCCTGATGGTTGACGAATTTCATTAAAGCGTTATTATCTTTACTTCCAAAGCTATATTATTATGTAATCATAAGCACCTAATAATAAGGTTTTATGATGTGAGAGCAGTTGTGGCTCAGTGGTGACGGCCCCGAATTACGAGTTCGAGGTCGTGGGCTCGAACCCAGGAAGGCGCTATACTTTGTGTGAATAATTTCATCACCACTGTTCTCAAAACGGTGAAGGAAAACGTCTTGAAGAAACTGGCATGTCCTAGAACAAAAAATTCAAAGACATGTAACATCTTCCAACCCGCACTGGGCCCGCGTGGTAGACAGCCCACACCCTCTCGAAGAGAGGAGGCCTGTGTCCCAGCAGTGGGAACATTATAGGCTGCTAAGGTTTTATGGCACATAGCTCAAAAGGGTGGAGGCTTCTACTCAGCAGTGGGTCTGCACATGGTGATAATGATGAAGGTTTTTTAATAAACCAGTCAGTTCAAAGTTTTATAACATTTCAGGTTCAACAAAGTGCAACAATGCAGCCATCGTTGCGGGGTCTGAAGGCGTGCACCAACCTGAGATGGAACGACTTCGCAATCCAGCAACCCAAGCCAAGCTCAGTGAAAGCCGGCAAGCGGTTCTTCTATCCAGCCATCTGGAACTCCAACCAGGGTCCTGTGAACGTGACCCTGATGTTGTATAAGGAACAGATGGCTTCGCAGATGGTGTGCCAACAGTCGGTGCAGCCGCAGACCTTGAGCTTGAATGCTATTACGGAGTTCTGTGACTTGGTACCTCTTCAGCAGTTTGGTGAAGAGGGCGAGGATTTGGTCCAAGGTAAATAAATTATTCTTTATTAAATTTCTGATGAGACTTTTGGAAAGTACTTGAGTAGTAACAAACATACAAATAAACATAGTACTATAGGCTGACCGTTCAACTGAGACGTTGCCTGAGGTAGCAGCGCGGTGAGGGAAGGGGAGTGGTGACGTAATGCGAGAGCTCAGTGATTCGTCAGCTTGTGACAACTATCGCCACTCCCGCACCGCGCAGCTACCTCAGGCAACGTCCCAGTAGTGTTTATAGTAGTACCAAAAATACCACTTTTTGTTCCACAGTATGTATTAGTAATACCACAGCTAATATAATACTCTACGTAATACTTCCGTTAGTCCTAAAGTAAAGATATATTTAAAATCTATTCTATTAGAATAGTACGATATTACTTGCATCCGGTTAGACTGGAAGTGAACAAAAAGGCTAGGTATGGATGAATTAGACAGTAAAGACAAATTTGGAGATTTTGGGAGTAAACTCACCTGATTAGACGCATCTATAAAGACCGCTGATTATCGAATATTTTTTCATCGTCATTTTCACCCACTGGTCTCTTCCTCTTTTTTCTTTCGTTTTCTTCTGCATCTCTTTTCATGTGCCAATCCCCACGCTCCTCTGCCAGCTTCATCCAGGGGATGACATGCTGGAGGGGCGTGGGGTAGAACATACGTCGTCCGCCTATTTCTCATCTCGAATATTTTTTACTAGATACATACCTAATATTCTCCTAAATTATTGTTTCTTTAATTTTTAAATAGGAACGTTCGAGTATCTTTACTTTACTTTGCGTAGGCGCATGGTAATCTAAGTTATTTAGGCCAATTATTCGATACGCACAAAAGTAAATATGTAGTTCATTTAAATACATAATCCAATGTTTATTCTAACTAGTTTAATATCTGAAGTTGTCCGACCACACATATTATTATTCTTTGACATGAATTCCTTTCGTAACCCAGATATTGAGACTAAAACCATTATTGACGGGCCCCGGGGCTAAACTTCTGTTGAAATTTGGGTGTTCTGGCTAGTTTAATTGCAACCGTAGATAGTAGCGTAGCATGAATAAGTTAACCTACCTTTGACAGTCTTCACGTCTTATAAATTTAATATTAAATAAAAGACTGAAACTCTAGCAAAACTCCAGGTTTCATCGTTTTGGTGGGAAAAATTAAATCTGATAACTTACGAAGATCAGTTAGAAAGAAAGCAGGTCATGAGCGCATGTGCTATCGTTTTGCATGAAAATACACCTTCCCAATGATCACTGCCAGGAATCATACATCCCTACAGCAAAAACTAACCACCCAATTTTCTGTCTTTTCCAGCCACAATAGTCGTGTTAGCACACGCCCAGGTGGACACCATCCACTCCTACGGCGAGAGCCTGCACGCAGCCGAAGGTCTGACCACGAAGGAACACCAGCTGGTCCAAACGGAACAAATCCATGAAGCCATCTTCATGATGCTCCAAATGATTAACGGCCTCAAGTGCTTGCAAGCGCGAGGAGTAGAAGAAATCCCTGATTCCTTAACGTCTTTTATTGCCCTGAAGGAGTTGCAACCTTTGCAGTCTCATGGAAGCACTCTGAACCTACCTTCGTCGCCAGATGATAGGCTGAACTCTCTTTGGGCGCCGAAAACTAATTCTTATGGCAGACTCTGCATATTACAAGGGTGAGTTACGGGTCCTTCAACATTTCTTTACTCACAATTACTTTCATTTATAAAAAATCTTAAAGAATTTAATTGACAGAGGTAGGTACCGTGAGGTTTTAACTTTTGCGTAAAAAACTGCACTTTGCAGTTTCAACCAAAACCAGAGATTTGCAGTGAACTTAAGTTACTGTAATATAGCATAACATCTCACTAATATTATACGGGCGAAAGTTTGTGAGTGTGTTTGTATGTTTGTTACTTCTTCACGCACAAACGGCTAGACAAATTTTGATAAAATTTGGTATGGACGTCGCTGATACCCTGGATTAACATATAGGTTACTTTTATCCCGATATCCTCACGGGATCGACACATTATGCGGGTGAAACCGCGGGGCGCTGCTAGTAAATACATACATACATAACGTCACCCGAGTTTTTTCCGAAAGGGTGAGGCAGAAGTGCATCTATAGTCTAAACCCACATTTCACCAGTTATGTAAAATTACATTGCCAACAGAATAAATAAAGAAAGCTTATACCTAACCGCTACACCACCTACACTTTATCCACTCACAAATTGTTTATCGTAGAAACTTTCTAATTATTCTTCTGTATTTTTTTTTCCAGATTGAGCGACGAAATAAACAGCAAATCGACAGACGAGGGTCATCTCAATTCTCTGTGTAAATGTGCTATAAAAGCGACCGAAATTCTTCTCCAAGGAGAGAAGCTAATCCCCCTTCTAAAGGAAATACTGCACGAGGAACGTGCTGTGTCCCTGAATCAGGCAAAGTCTGTGCTAGAATTCATGCTATGGGGACCTTTAGATGTCGTTCAAGGGGTCCCGGTTGGAGAACGGGAGCTGTCACTTCAAAGATGGCTGGACCTTGAAAGAGCGACGGTCTTACATGGGCTAGTAAGAACTAGGGTCCAGCTAAACGTGTTTGAACAGCTCCATCTTATGTTCTTAGTCCGGTCGACAGCTAAAGCCATGTGTGATGCATCCGTGCTCCTCGAAAAAGCCAATGTTTATTAATTATTGTACATTTTTAAGCTTACTATTAATGATGACCTCTTCGTTTATAATATGATCCAGTTTTGACTTGTATTTATAATAATATTCTAAAGTTTAATTTTGTAATTATATCCAAGTAATTTGGATTATTTTGTCGTTTGGTTTGTTTTCATAGGTAACGTAAGAGGCATCTTATCTTTAATGTAAAACTTAGCTTAGTTAGGCACCTGAAGACTTGATATTTTATTTTTAGAGTGTTGAATAATTCTATGTTGGGTATGGGACATGATTGGAAAATTTTTATAATTTTAATATAATTATATATAATTAATATAAATAATCAGTAACATCAATATGATGTTTAAATAATGAGATTGTGTATGTTAAATTAAATACGAAAGCTTACTGCCATTATATGGGACCAAACTGCTAAAGACCTTTGGCAGAAATAAAGTTAGAAATCACTATGTATCGTAACGACCAATAAGGCCAAAATATACTGATCTTAAAGACATTTTTAATAATAGTGGATTATGTAATGGGGATAAAGTTGTCGCGGACGCTAATTTGAATCCCGAACGCAAACGAAGGATTCTAGGGCTCCCGAGCTTAGCAAGGGAGCTCGAATCCTGGTTGCAGTGTGGGATTCAAACTCGCCCAAGACGAAGACACCTTTATCCCCGAGGAGAATACTCTACTTTTCACACCATCTACGAGACAATAAAAAGCAATATTACTAGAATCAAAGTATTTATTAAAATTACAGATTATAGACCTATTTAAATCTGTTAGTTATATTAGTGGGGCGTACAGGGACTACGCATGACCGTTCTTTCCTTGATTTTGTATCTGGCAAACATTCACTCCAAAAGTCAATGCCACGTGCGTGTAACAAAAATAGGCAGGTATCTAGATTAGTATTTTAGCAGGAAGGTAAGTTACGTAATACCTATATAAATTTTTATGTACGTATTACAAGTTATAAGCTTTCTTAGATTTGACTGACACTCTCATATTATGTGTGTGTCAGTCAAATCTAAGTTTATTATTTTTAATAGTAAATATACACATAAACCTTACGAAGGTTTACAATAATAATTATTTAACCATAGACTTATAAAAAAAAAGATGGACTCCGCGCCACGCATATCGAAAGTGAAGCACCGTACCGATCTATGTGTGCGTGATTGACGATTGACGCTATCGTGTCAGGTAATGGCGGCGGGCATACTATGATGTAAATGTGAGCGTGAGGCGTGTTTGTACAAACAGTCCCGGCATACTTACTGTTCTTCACTTTCGATATGCGTGGCGCGGAGTCCATCTGTTTTTATAAGTCTATGTATGTAGATCGCACACAAGCGATCGATTCATGAGCGTAGCTAGTACCTACTTACCTATAGTAAGTACCTATGTAGCTGTTTTAGTTACTAAAATTTTAATCAATAGGTAGGTACTTACCTTTGTGGCAAGAAAGCTGTGGTCAGGGGCTTCATTTATTTAGAAATGTTTCCACATTTCGAGCTGTGAAAACTTTTGATTTGTTAGGACGATGTTCTTCTGATGTCCTTTTTAAAAATGCCAGTAATTTGGTGTATGTATTAATTTGTGTATTATGTTTGATGCATACCTATTGTTGACCTGAGCATCGAATAGATGCACCTACGCTACTTGGCTTTTTTGTACATGTATGATAAATGCTGGCAGATGACTAACGCCCTTTGTAGGTTTCCATTTGTAAAAATCGTCGTAGACTTTCATGTACGATTCCTTGGACTTTTTTGGAAGTAGATTTTTGGCAATGAAATGGCTTCGGATGTAGATAATGTACTCCGGAGTCAAATCACTATCGTCACTCGAGTTTTTGGTGAGAATTTGTAGTTTATTGTCGAGCAGGTGGTGTGAAAAAACTTTTAAGCAAAAAATCCTGGCATTAAACGGACAATTCTCAGCAAGCATACCTAATCATAATCAGCCTATAATATTCCCACTGCTGGGACACGCGCTCCTCTCTGTGAGAGGAAGTGGGCCATTATCCACCACGCAGGCCCAGTGCCAGTTACTGGATATTCTCAGCAAAGTTGCCAGTAAATATAATTTATTTGTTCGCTCAATTCGATCAGTTTTGGCCAAAAATTTAGCACTTTTTAATCCAATCAATGTCTAGCAAGGTGCCAACACATAGAACTGAAGGTATATACTCATGTACTAACTCCGGTGCCTTATATTGTAATAAATGTAAGTGCTGTATCATATCGAATATAATTTATACTTTAGATTACGAACTCCGTTAAGATATCGAGTTCAAATTATTAATTTTACCCTTTGTAAGAATTCATCGAATATAAAAATACATATTCCTTACTATACCTACATTTTTGTTGTTTTATTCATAACGTGCATGAAAATAATTCTAATAGGCCACGGCCCACAGCCAGTCATATTAAATATCGTAGGTCGCAAAAATCCCGCAGAATGCACCTTTCTAGAAGTTATAAAGCTGCTTCCCCACTTGTTACAATCACACCAACCACTTTCCCAATAAAGTGACCAACATGTTACCTACCCAAAATGACGTGGTGTGAACGGGGATTTTAGCTATTTAGTCAATAAACCTCCGAACGAGTGGGCGACGTGACGACTCAAGACAGATTCATTTTCAATTTATTATTGGTGCCGATTCCCGTGTCCACAAACTAAACTAAATTTAAGTTCAGTGCATCTTTTTCTTTCTATTTCATTAAGAAAAGGACAGAAGATAAAGTTTAGTTTAGTCCTGTCAAATTAATCAGCGCCGTGTGTACACACGGCTACACATCAAGCTATGCATTTCCAGTTTGAGTTGACCTCGCATTGTATAGCTTTTTCGTACAATCAGAAGTCAGCTTATACTGGTTATGTATAGCTTGATGTGTAGCCGTGTATACAAGATGAAAATGTCATTATTTTTGACGTAATTGCGAAAAACAAAAAAAAAAGATTCCTCAAAACAACTGACAAAAGCAACAAAAAAACAGAATCAATTTCTAATACTTTATTGTCTCAGCTTTTCAACAGATATTCCACTAAGTAGATAGGTACTACAGCTAAAATACTACACAATAACATTGAAGTTCATATGTCATGTAAGTAAATAATACAATCGCTTCATAGATAAATTTTTCATTATATTTTATAATAATTTTTCATTATAATTTTTTTTTTCATTTTTAAGAGAAGAGTGAAAGAACACTATCTTTCCACTTTATCATAGTTGTGTGTGTATTTATTATCTTGATTACGTTGTAATTAACATTCTAATGATATTTATTTTAGAAGTATGTATGTTTATTTGTATGTATGTAAGTATATTCTCATAATATTTGTCTACTTTATTAAGTGTATTGTTTTAAATTTTATGTTCTTATTTTTTTTTTTTCTCTGTCTCCTATACTCTTTCACACGCTGTCTACATCTCTCTATTTACTTTCCTATCGCAGGTATGCTGGAAGAGATTTCTTATGAAATAAGCATCACCTTTGTACCTATTTTTCTGTTCTGTTTTTTCTTGTCTGTTTAATATGTGTGTACATAAATGGTAAATAAAAAAAAAAAAAATAAAAAAAAAATGGCACAAATTAAGAAAAGCTTTGAAATGCCTACATTATTTATCTTGTCTTTTACAATTATCAAAAAAACTAATAATAAAGTCATGGAAATTAATTGACTTTCAGCTTATACAGGGTCAAATTAAATTAGCTAGCGAAACTCCGCAGACGTGATAGGTATCAAAATCTAAATAAAAAATAACGGATTGTCTCAACTCAAACTTCAAGTAACATCGCTACAAGCGGTCGTTAGACATCATCAAATCTTTTTATTTTTATTTCATCGTGTTTAGATATACAGGGTGTCCCAAAAGGTTACGTAGCTGGGAAGGGAGGTGATAGGGGTGGTCACAAGGGTCAATTAAATTACCTCGCGAAACTCCGCAGACGGGATCTGCGGAGTTTCACGAGCTAATTTAATTTGACCCTGTATTGTTAGTATATTCAAATCACAGCTGTCATTCTTTGACAGTTGTATTGGCTATAACATGGCAAATTGCCGTAGGGTGTCAATTTGCTTAACAATTAATTTCCGTAACTATAGAACACATTTTTTTTTCTATCTGCCTATCCTTTTAAATCTATGTCCGGTCAGCTACATTTATTATTTAGAACTTTATCAAACCGCCAAGACAATTTGACAATTAGGTGGAATTTGGCGCAAGTTAAGTACCTAGTCCTTATTTGTATGAATTTAATGAGCATATTCCAAGCGACTGTTATCAAGCGTTTCAGGCGAATATGAACATTGACACAAACAAAACACAAACGTCTCTCATTTCATACGAAAATTAATCTTATTTGTATTAGGTAAATGTGTTATTTTAGCACACCGGGGGATTTGTCTTAATATCGAACAGTGATTACCACCCGTTCTAATAATTATCTTGGTTGGCTAATAAAGATAATGATGCCTTTTTTTCCTATATTTTTATCTCTTTCGTAACTTTCTTCAAACACAATCTGCCGAAAACATTCATAAAAAAAAACAATAATATCAATGTTTGTCATAATCAAATCACCTCAATTTGTGCGTAAATAATATCGCTTTTTTTATGTTTTAACCTTAGTAATAATAAGTAATAAATGTCACCCGTCGTCTTTTAATGATACATTGTTATTGAACTTAAGTTAATTAATGTCGAGAGTTTAAAGGCAATGGCAAAATAAAATACTTAGTATTTTTTTGAGACACAAAAATTATGTAAAGCGCAGATAGAGCAGCACAATACTGGATCAGTTTTTCAATTGATAATGAACTTAATCACAACTACAAAAGAGATCAAAATAGCGTACAAGAGATTATTTCTTTTGGCGTGTGTATTTTTGCTGTTCTATAAGCATTAACCTTTGTTTTATTGCCATTGCCCCAAAACCCAGATCCCATATAGAGGACTAGAAATAAACATACAAAAATATACCTTATAACGTAATGCAAAAGCAACAAAATAGTAAAAGCAAGCGAATCCGGAATGTATACAGCACGCAAAGAAAAGCAATAAAAAAGTTGTTGTTGCTAATCACGAGCGCTCTCTATGTCCATTAGCTGGGTCCACATCGGACGATCAAAATATGGATCGGCGATCCGCAATACCGTATCGTCTGTCGTAGATTCTTTCGCAACGATTTGTTTTAGGAAACCCGCGATCCCGTCGCGCGCTCCAGTGCCGATTAACGTTTTAGTTGTGCTCATTATCCATATTGCCCGATCCACACACAACCGTCCACACCGAGCGCGCCTAACGACTGTGGCGCCTTTAAGAACGATTGTACAAAACCGACCGCGCTCGGCTCGGCCGCTCCACCGAGCGCGCGCTCCAGCGGCGCATGCGCTCGCATCGCGCCTGCTAAAATCATGAACCTACCACAATTACCTTACTAAAAAACATATTATATCAGATGAATAGTTACACACCGATTTCTCTATATCAGTCGTCAGTAATTTGACTTTCGTAACAAGAAGACAAAGCGTTATGTAACTATACAGACGCTATCAGGGGTTTAGAGTTTAAATAGACCTAAGAAGACTGTGTTCGTCGCACTCTTTTCAGCCGAAAGACGTCCACTGCTGGACATAGGCCTCCCCCAAGCACCTCCACTTCGACCGGGTTCTGTGCTTCTCGCATCCAACGGGTTCCTGCGGCCTTCACAAGGTCGTCGGTCCACCTTGTGGGAGGCCTTCCAACGCTACGTCTTCCGGTACGCGGCGGTTCCTGCGTGATCGAATCAGAAATGAAGAGATCCGCAGGAAAACAAAGGTAACCGACATAGCCCGAATAATTGCCAAACTTAAGTGGCAGTGGGCAGGGCACATTGCTCGCAGAACAGACGGCCGATGGGGCCCAAAGGTTCTGGAGTGGCGATGGAGTGGTAGTGGGTGGCAATATATTAATAAAATTATATTTTATTTTTAAATCCAGTTTGATAAATTGTAACTCGCGCGGGATGTCTGTCCACACCGCTCCTACCGCGCCCGACCGGAGCGCACTAGAATTTCGGTTTGGACTCAGCTACATTAGGTTTAAATTGCAACGAGAGACGCTCATGAAATGCAACAACTGTTCAAAAACATTCCAAAAGAAAATAGATCTCAATGTTACATAATAAAGAAGCTTAAAATAAAATTGTAAATAAATAAAAATAATAGGAATATGAAAGTAAACTAGTAAAGCAATCGATTTCAAACTATAAGCAATCTTAAATACTCGCAATGAGACATGAACAATGCGTAAATGCGCATGATTCGCTTAAACTGGCTTATACCAGAAAGCGAAAATGGGGCGTATCATTTGCCCTGAAAATGAAGCCTAATAGCGCGGTCTTAAGCGCATTCGGAGCGGGGATTTTACTTCTAAACGATATAATATTTATTTTCGATTATGACGTTCGCGAATCATATTTTTTTTTTCAACATACAACCTGACACTTGACCTGCATATTGCAAAAAACGTAAGAAAATTTTTATTTCGCGGGCTACCTAGCAAGGGGTGCGTTTAAGTATATCGCGGACAGTCCCGCCTGATCGCCACTAAGTTAATTTTTGCTTGCACTCAAAAAATAGAAGCGCTCTCTAGTAAGCGCGCCAAGGTCAAATAGTTCGTCCGTAAAATTCACAAAAGGAGTACACGTGATGCGTCACTAAGCTGCGCTGTGCAGGTTGCAACTAATTGCGTTATCGCTTTCCTAATATGCGAATATTTTAAGGGGGCGTGGCAAGGCGCTGCCGCAGGATTTAGGCGAAAAAAAAATGTACGTGATCAGGCGGAAAAAGCCGCGACGGTACGCCTGGGAAATTCAGGGCAGTCAGCCTTGCTATCAACTGACCCCCTAACCTTATCCCACGGATCGATCAATTCTCGTATAGCGCGTACCGACACAAAATAAACATAATTTGTTCTCTTACACATATACAAAGCTTATGTATCATTGCATAATTACCATCCCATTTAAAAGAAAAACAATATAATTATAAAAAAAAAGCTCAAAATAATATCTTTCACACGTCTGTGTCGAGACTCGATTGGAAAATAATACAAAAACAATAACTTTTTGATTCAATAATGATTTCCTTCCGTCCAATGGTTTTTATAAATTTACTTGATACAATGATACAATGCAGTGAAATGATCAAGAATAATCCATACTAATATTATAAATGCGAAAGTGTGTCTGTCTGTCTGTTGCCTCTTCACGCTTAAACCGCTGAACCGATTTAGATGAAATTTGGTATAGAGATAGTTTGAGTCCCGGGAAAGGACATATGATAATTTGTATCTAGATATTCCCACGGGAAACTTATGCGGGTGAAACCGCGGGGCGCTGCTAGTAATATAATAATTAGTTTATTTTCGAGCCCTTGTTTCACCGTGATATGACATTATTAAAAAAATCCCATTTGTATAATGTCCAATCTATAGAGCTTTTATTTATAATACGTTTTTTAAGTACTGTACGCTTCTTTCTCTTCTCCCTTTTTTAGGGTTCCACACCCATAGAGGTGAAAACGGGACCTTGTTACTAAGACAACGCCGTCTGCCAGTCCGCCAAGGAGCTTTGTCTTTTTAACCATAATAGGTAGACCGTTAATTTTCACAAAATGTCCATTCTTTTCTCTATGGCAATTAATGCCGATGTCGACAGCATCTTGTGAACTATAGTATTAAAAATAATATAGTATACTTACAGAATATTTGTTACTATAATCTCTATCACAATAAATATGAATAAGAAGGTAAACCCAAAATAGTTTTGGTGGTACAGAACACCTTGCGAGAATCTGCACCCTGATTGCTTCAGACACCTATCAATCTTAATCTGAATAATTACATATTGCTAATTCATTGCTTCATATGTTCGAAAAATGTATCTGCTCAACAACGTAAATAACGCAATGGATGTTGTTGAACTGTCAAAATTAAAGCCATTGCTGCTGTTCAGGTGGAGATTCATAGACGACTCCGCCTTGGATTGTAAATGTGGAGCTGTTCCACAAACGATGGGACACATAATATCGTGTCCTGCGTGTCCTGTCAGCTGCACGTTACAGGAACTGATGGACGCTGGCGATGGCGGCAAACAATAGCCGAATTTTGGGCCGAGATCATTTAGATTAATATCGACACGCTAAGAAGAAGACTGTTAGTGAGTTTGTTACGCAATTACTTCGCTGGGCGTTCTTTTCACAGCAGGCCTTGGCACAACTCCTAAATACGGTAGAATCTTAAACTAAAAATTAGATTATTCTTGACTATTCTACCATTTTACTGGATATTATCCTTACTACCAAGTTATAACTTGTATTGCCTCGTAAAGAGAGTATTGCACTTAACAGCTAATAGTTTACAATCCCTTGTTGAAGTATACGTATTCTGGCGGCTTGCCGTCCGTGTTCTTTAGGATTTGTTCGTAGTTGTCCTTCTCGAATCGTTTTATTGTGTCTATGGACAGTTTGCTGTGGAGAAGAAAAACATATTCCGTTAATATCTACATTATGCATGCATATAATAATTAGGGTCTAAGTAAAAACGGGGCGCGCGGCGCGTATTACACATCATGTACACTCGGTACAACAGTGACCCACACGCATAACAGTACGCTTCTCAAGATTAATAAGAACATTTGATTCAAGAATAGGAGTTCACATTGCACATCCCCTTCAACGGGTATTTCTTTGCGCTGTTTTCCTATACGCTGATTATTGTAAATAATTATGGTATTAAGAAGAAATAAACCAGATTTCAATTTAAATTTAATAAAAGTACAAAAAAAAATGGTTTTGGTCTCAAAGAATTAGATTATAAAGACCCAAATTGGTTGATAACAACTTAGAAAACAATTATTATCATTATTATTTATAAATATACATACCATCTTTGAGGGAAGATTGCACAGGCAGTCGGAACCATAACTGTTAGGCTGAAATTATAAAAGATAATGGTTTAGTATGAAATAACAAATGAAAGTCGTCCTACTAATATTATAAATGTGAAAGTTTGTGAAGATGTTTGGATGTTTGTTACTCAATCACGCAAAAACTACTGAACGGATTTGGATGAAATTTGGTGCACAGATAGTTTATAACCAGGATTAACACACAGGATACTTTTTATCCCGATATTCCCACGGGATCGAAACTAAAGCGGGTGAAACCGCGGGGCACTCATAAAAATACAGGGTGTCCGGTGGCAGAATTAAGTTTTAAATTCAAAGTTTCTCCCTAACCGCTGAGCGTAGGAGCGGGGAGGGGGCCGCGTTAGCTTCGTCATTTGTGCGAGTTATTTAGTTGTCACGATGTCGCAGTTGGCGGGTGAACAACGTGCGTTCGCTATCGAAGCGTATTTCAAGGCCAATGATTCGTGTGCAACAGCAGTTATACTACAAAAATGATCACATGATCATGAATTGATATTCATGATCATTTTTGTAGTACATATATATATATCTAGTCTATATATATATGTTGCAGTCAAGACTCTTAACCAGTCAAAAGTACTATTGACTAGCAAAATCAGTCGAAAGTACTTTTGCCCAATGGAGCTGGTTAAAAGTACTTTTGACTAAGTGATTCCGTCAAAAGTAATTTTGACTGGCTTTGAAAAGCGATTAACGTAATATAGGTACTGTGTTTTTATAACCTGTGAATTTTCTGATTACTTATTTTAATGAAAATTGTTAAGTGTATGTTTTCTTTGTATTGATTGTAATGAAAAATTTTTCGTAATAAACGATTTCACATTTAATAAATATCATTTTTATTCACATCTAAGGAGTTAATAGTGCTTTTGACTGATGCTTTATTGCAGTTAAAACTACTTTTGACGAAGAGCGTCAATCAAAAGTACTTTAACCGCAAATTTGCAGTCAAAAGTACTAATAACCAATAATTTTCAGTCAAAAGTATTATTGACTAAAGCATAGGGTCAAAAGTACTTTTGACTGATTTTGCTAGTCAATAGTACTTTTGACTGGTTAAGAGTTTTGACTGCAACATATATACTCACAATATTCCGACGATAGCAGTCTGTATGCCGATGTGCGCCCACCGGATCCTTTGCATCCAGGGTTTTGGCTCCAAACGCTCCATGATGAATGGTAGCAGCAACATGCCAGGTGCACACATCACGATTCTGGAATAAAAAAGTATAGAATGAGGAAACTACTTTCAGAGACACAGGTACGATGAAATACTATATAGTGATAACATTAACATAACTAACATTTTTATAAATACACAAAGTTGCCAATATACCTACCTACGCACCATATGATGAGTTTAGACGTTGACATAACGACTAATGACGCTACACATACATACATAAATGTACAATAATAGCTTTCTCTACAAAAAAAAACTTCACAAAAATAACATATCCATCATTCGATGTTGTTCTTACCTTGAGGTGACGACTTGAGAGATGCCCTTCGCAGGCGCGATCTGAGATTTGCCTATCACTTTGCCGTTTTCATCAGTCACGTCCAAACCTGAACAAAATAAAGGCACTTAATCAGACACTATAAGGGGGAAGCGCCAGGGTAGACCGCGAAATTTTGTTACGTTTTTTAGGGTTCCGTACAAAAAGGGTAAAAACAGGACCCTATTACTAAGACTCCACTGTCCGTCTGTCTGTCAACAGACTGTATCTCATGGACCGTGATAGCTAGACAGTTGAAATTTTGTACACAGAATGTGTAGGTATTTCTGTTGCCGCTATAACAACAAATACTAAAAACAGAATAAAATAAATATTTAAGAGAAGCTCCCATACAACAAATGTGATTTTTTGCCGTTATTTTATATGTAGTGTTAAATATTGTATGGTGGTACGGAACCCTTCGTGTGCGAGTCCAACTTGCACTTGGCCGGTTTTTGCAATATGCAGGTCAGGTTGTGTGGTGAACAAAATATAATTCGCGACCGTAACAAGTATGTATTTACAGAATTAAAATCATCAATAACACCCTCTAAGTTCACATAATTCTAAAGATATAAAAATTACAAGAAATATCAATCAATTTGTATTGCATTTTTAGACGCAGGTATCGTTATAGTAGGTTCACATATTTGGCTAGTCATAATCATATGATTATGAACATTATAGGCTGATGCCTATAATGTTCCCACTACTGGGACACAGGCCTCCTCTCTGTGAGAGGGAGTGGGCAGTAATCCACCACGCGGGCCCAGTGCGGGTTGGTAGATGTCACATGTCTTCAAATTTTTGGTTCTAGGACATGCCGGATTTCTCACGATGTTTTCCTTCACCGTTTTGAGAGCAGTGGTGATGAAATAATTTACACGAAGTAAAACGCCTGTCTGGGTTGGAACCTACGACCTACAACTCGTAAGACGTGGCCGCTGGGCCACCACTGCTCTCCATCTCATCATCATCATTCTATTTGGCTAGTTTCACACTATCACACTATTATTAAAAAGGCGAAAGTTTGTTAGTGTGTGTGTTTATATGTTTGTTACTTCTTCACGCTCAAACGGCTGGACTAATTTTGATAAAATTTGGTATGAAGGCAGCTGACTTAGCCGGAACTTACATTAAAATGGCTATTATAAGAAACTGCGTTCAAGATGTACCTAGATATTTTATATCATTGAAACTTGAGACGCATCTCGACATCACAAATATCTCTTTCAATGCACGTTGGACCAATGCCCACTGATTAAAAGTAATTAAAGATTATTTGAATAACGTCAATAATAATGTACAGTAGGTACTTACCTAACAGCATCTCATTCTGTCTCATTAACGGAATGTTTACCCAGTTCGCGGCCGCCACAGCTACGAATGGAACGAAACGCTGGAAACAAACATTTTGATGTCTGAGTAAATATTGTTGTTGGGGAAAAACAAAACAAATATTGTCGTGACTTTCACAAATTGGCATCGTCACATGTTGAGAGGTACCCATAAAATTTAATAATTGATTAAAAAAATACAAGGGTGGAATTCTGGCGATTGGATTGGAATGTCACCGTTATAATATTAATAATCTACGAAGTAAAAACTAGGTATATGTATATTTTATTTTATTTAATGATTTATAATATAGAGGTGTTACTTAATTCTAAACTCGCCAAACTTTTACGTTGCTAAAGCCGATGGGCGAAAAGATCGGCTTATTTGTGCTTTTTCGCAATTAACCTTAGTAACGAAGACAATTGCAGCCTTTTTTCTTGACATCATTACCGGTTGTGTTATTATATTTTTAATTTAAAACCATCTTAAAAAAAGTATATTGTGCTTTTTTCCTGTAAAACTATAGGTATTCATCACTTCCTACATTTGGCGAATTTCACGACAAAAAGCGATGCATAATTCCTTTTTTCTTTTTTTCGTTCAAAACCCTCACCAAACGTGTCCTTATCAAAAAAGCATATTATAAGATTAAAGACTACGTTGAAGACAAGGTAGTCTGGCAATAATTCCTTCTGCACATGTGGCTTCCCTGGCACCTCATTAACGGCATAACTACTTAAATGTCTATTAATTGCTCTCAATCTAGATGTTTATTTTTTATATACTTCTTTGACATAAACTTTTATTATTTGACATTGTACAGACATTTCTAATTTTTCACCTCTTTATTAGTGGTTGTAATGGCAATCATATCACTTGGTTTTAGTAGGTTTTTATAAATTTTATTATTTACTTTATGGATTCTAGTTTTGTAAATGTGAGGACTTTGTAGGCCTTTTAGACCTGTAGATGATTTTTTATATTATCAAGTACCTGGTACTTGTTGACAGGCCTACGCTGTCCTCCCATACCTATTGTAACTTGAAAACATTATAAAAACCAACTATTTTTAAAAGAGTAACCGTGGAGTTTCTTGCCGGTTCTTCTCCATAGGAAACGACCAATTGGAACCGTGCACCTAGCATCTGACGTTTCATAGGTGCCCATGTAGGTTTATGTGAAATAAAATATTTTGATTTAAGATTTTTTTGATTTTTTTTTAAAGAAATTAGGTACCTAATAAAACATGACGTAATCTACCTAATGTTGGAAACAGTAACTGTAAACTGTCACCAGCTTGATTCACTTTGCTATGACCGATCGTAAGTACCTATAACCTCGATACCTACCTACACATCAGACATGCCATATGCTGCAAATAAAAATGTTTAACTCGTCATAAACACGTAACTAGATTATCTACCGAACTTTGAAATATCCCGACATGGATTACAAGGGATTCAACTGATAATCTTGTAGATAAATAAAAAATACATCTATTACTACAAATATTGAATTACAATCATATCTTATCAATGGTTATAATGTATTTAATCTGCTATAAAGATTATCGGATAAAAGATGTCGTGACAAATGTTTACATAACTTACTACCATAACTATTACAAAATGTCAAAAGATTACCTGCCAAATTTTTTTTTTTTATTTAACTTTCAAGTTCAACAATTTTGAAGGTTCTACCTTCTTCAATCTGGATAGTCATGACAAAAGGAACAGGGGAAGACAATACAAAAGATGGGAAGGCGAATTAAAGCTTACAGCGGGTCCGAATTGGAGAAGAGTTGCAAGAGATATGAATCTGTGGAAGTTGTTAGAGGTCTTTTTATTCTGTATAATTCTGTAAACTACTACTGAAAATACTACATCGTAAAAAAATAAAAAATAATATTAAATTATTATGTGGCTTATAAATTGCTAGCTGCGCCCCGCGGTTTCATCCGCATAAGCCTCGATCCCGTGGGAATATCGGGATAGAAAGTATCCTAATCAATGTCATGGTCTACATGGGTAGGCTAAAACGGCTGAACAGATTTTGATGAATTGGCACATGGGTGCCAATTCATCAAAATCCGTTCAGCCGTTTTAGCGTGAAAGCGTAACAAACAAGCTTACAAAAAATCAAATATTTTCTCTTTATAATATTAGTTTGGATAATCGGATAGCGTAACTTAGAGCTTGGTTTTGCGCAACGGATCGAGACACGTATCGCAGTTTGAGTATTAGTGCATGCAAGCATGGCTATAAATAACTGCACTCACAATAAAGGAGACATCTTAATTTAGTCAATACGTATTATTTTTTATTTCATTTTATTAGTATCTGCTCATACATTGTCATGATCCAACGCTGAATTCTTTCCTAGGGATGATAGAATTGACTGACCCAAGGCGTATAGATTAGTATCGCAGTTTTAGATAGCGTCACTTCAAATTAAATAACGAGCCTCTAAAGATATGTTTGCGAAATTCCACTTATGCACAGTTCACTTGCCCGTTGCACACTTGCACAAGCGAATTTACATAAGGTTGCAAACATAAAGAATTCATGAAGATCGAAATAGCAGGACATAGATCTTAGACTTTAGACTTTATAGCGAACGCAATACGCTAGTGAAATGCTCCGTAATAAGTCTCTTTATCAGTTTACATATAAAAAAAACTTACAGCAAGAATAGGATTCTTGGCACGTTTCTGCACGCTGAACTTGAAGATCAGCGCGGTCGCCATGGCGGCTGACGTCGCTGAAACATAGGCGACCCCCATCTGTGTCGTGGTAAGGGGCGAGTTCGCGTTACGGTTGGTGTAGTTCACCAGCGCGTTGAACGACTGGTTCACCCATTGCCAGAACACTACTGCCACTGGAGTTCTGCAAGAGAAACGGTTTGTTATAAATTATATTTGTAATTCCCTACCGTGTCTAACCCTTTTCAATTCAATAATCATTAAGGGCCTATACAACCTCAAATTGCTTAGCATGATCCTCCGTTATGTCGAAAATACTGCAGCATTAATTTTGAAATAAATATATGGTAAAGTTGAGGATTAATGTAAGGTACATGTTTGACAAAAACAAGATTCCATAAAATTTTCTCGACAGAAAAAAAAAACCAAAGTTACCTCGAAACTGAACAATAAACCGCTGGTATTAAAAAAATACTTCAAATTTGATCAGGAAACTTTGTATAATAACTAAACTAACTATAAAGCAGCGACTATGTTTTTTTTTTTTTAATTACAAGTATTTTTGCCGTAAAAAGCAAAAACCTAAACTATTGGCGCTGCCTGCCGCCCAGCACCGCACTCTGTCTCGCTCACACTTAGTCCGCGAGCAGTATCGTGCGAACGACACAAAGAGTGAATTTTAGCTGAGGTAGTATGGGCTCTTAATATCGGGAACGTATTAATTACGCTACTTTGTTGACTATCCTGTTGGTCTTATCTACCAATTACATAATAATATTACCTAAAACATGACTATGAGTATATGACCTAATCATTTTAAGGAATAAAATCTACTTATTAAAACAAAAACGGTGTCAATCATGGAACGCAAGTTTTGCAAGTGTAAAGTCGCTCATTGTTGACAAATTCCTCGGCACTTGGCAACATAATGTACCTACTGACGTTGGCTTTAAAATCCATTATTCGGTCTTTAATGTACCTACGTTATTTGAGTTCTGACCTATATTGGCTGGCTGCCATTGCAACTGCATTTTAAACGCACCTAAGTGGAGGATTTTTAAATAAACATGTTTTGTATTTGATTCAATTGATTTAATCTAGAGGAGAAGCTTTGGGATATTAAAGCTAGATTAGAATAGATATGTCTTTAGTATTATTAAGTCCTGGCAAAATCTAAGGATTAGTGTCTATATTAAGTTCTGCTTTTATCTGTCTGAATTATTTAATTTCAAAGTATAACCATAATTTTGTAGGCACTGGCTGCCAACTCAGACCTAATAGAAAACCAAGACAGAGTGTTGTCAACAGTAAAGTGAAGCCGGTTTCGTAAACATGTGTGCACTTAGCCCGTCGTTTGTGGCGGCCATTTTCGCGAGTGAGGTGTATAGTTTGATTGTGAATGGTTGTAAATGTGTGCGTGTGAGTGTATATACACAGAGCGGAGGTACCAAATAAATAACCAAGACAGAGCGCTGGCTCTGTAATATATTATTATAAAGAAATTAATTTACTTCAGCTGCAGTTAGGTACTTAAAATGAGTTTTTCAAATCAACACTAAGTCAATGGAGTTATTTTTTTATAGATCAGATTGTGAATGTTCTTAAAATTACGAGAATTACCTTTCTGGTCACATATGCCCTGCTGTTTTTTTTTTCTGGTTTGGAGTAAGTTACCTGAAACAAGTTATAGAAGACATACCTATACCACTGCAACATAGCTCCAGTGATGAGACAACCTCCTGGCATCTGGAAAGACATTCTGCCGAACACATTCTGAAGTTCTCCACTGTCAGGATGGAATGCTGACTCATACAGCTGCTTAGCTCTTACTAGCTGCTCATACTTTGTGCCTGCTGGCTCTTGACCCAATCTTGAGGAAAATAAAAACATTATTTAATAAAAAAGACAAGGGTAAAAACTTATTAACAGGGTGTGAACTTCATTTACGGTTTTCGGATTTTTTCCTTTACTTGTACTACATGAAATTGCTTCTTGCCAAATTTCATGATCATCAACGGGAAGTACCCTATAGGTTTTGATTCCCTTGTAAGTATCAAAATAGCATAAATGGAACATAAATGCCTGTATCTTTTGATTGTGTCGACTTAGATCTTTGATGTTTTCACTGCTTCAAGGGATTGCAGCCAAGTATTTGATATTAATTTCAACTTGAAAACTTCATGAGTTCCTGAGAAAAATGGCCTTAATAGATGGACAAAGAGACGGACAACAAATTGACCTTATGAGGCTTCCGTTTTTGCTTATGAGGTATGGAACCATAAAAAAGACAGGTGAAACATTATAATGATGTTGTGTTACACTTACTTGTACTTCAAATAAAGGTCTTTAGCTGCATGCAACTCAGTTTCTGAAGCAAGTGACAGTAGGGGATTTGATATGAATGCAAAATGCTTAAATCTACCAGCAAATGTGCTCTGATCCCACAGCGGCTGGGTAATGTCTATCCTTTCTGTCGCCATCACCTGTTGGAATATATTATTTAAGCGAAGACTTTTAATTAATTACACAAAGGCACACTTTTATCTGGCCATTGATTGAAATAACAGGTTTTTAAATACCTAATACAAGAATAACTAATATTGTACAGAAGTCAGTCATTGTACAATCATTTGCTTAATTATAGATAAAACATTGTAATAGGTTTGGATATGATGGGCACATTTTACTACAACTTTGTATAATCTCAAAAAAGAAAGAAATATTTTAATATTTTCACTGACCAACAGGTACCTACTTACAATTTATTTTAAACTCTCAAGGACTTTTGTAAAGAATGTATCGAGTCTCATTACCTGGCGAACTTTCTGCCGTGGGTAAATAATAATTCCACTGTCCACGTAATAAGTTAGGAGGCCATACAAAACTTAAAATAGTAGTCAATCAACTTGAGACAAACACAAAAATACATTTCATGGCCTTGAATATACGATAGACAAATAAAACCATAGCAAAAACTGCCGCTTTGCAAACAAGAAATTAAAATATAATTTCGAATAGATTATGTAAGGCCGCGTTTATAAAATAAATATCTTCAAAACATTGATATGTTTTACGTGAAATCAACCTGTATTTTACTTACTGCAGTATGTTTTAATTTCCTGAAGAGCGAAATATAATTTCAAGTAAATGCTTTTGATACAAAAATATTTCTAAAAAGATGTGCGTGTTTCGCGAACTCTGAATATAACAACTGGAAAATATTCGGCACAGAGTACTTTTTGATAGAGTCGGCGTTGTCACGTTGTGACGTCGTCTCGAACTGGAAAGTGGAAATGTCAAGTGTCAAGTTGTCAACTTTAAGTTGTCAACCTGTGCCTGGCATTCTGTCAATACTGTCAAAAGTCAGCGGAAACCTGAAGCCACAAATATGGATGTAAAATATTAGTTTTTTTTTTTTTTTTTTTTTTTTTTGTTATAATTCTAAAAATCACTACGTTTTCTCATATCACATCTGACATTGGCAGAATTGTCGACATCGGCACCATTGCCATAAAGAAAAATAGAATAGAATAGACAAAAAAAATTGTCCCTCCTTCTGGCGCAGTCGGGTAAAATTTGAGAACCTCTTCCATTTTTGAAGTTTGTTAAAATAAGAAACTCGTCGACAACATCAACTCCTCTTTTTATAACGAAATAAAAATACATAAGAATAATTTACTACTATTCACCTTTTCGATTGATTTAAACTACAGAATATGTTACGGGCGACCGACACGGATCATAAATGACCGAAAAGGTTTTTTGACGGAAATAAAAAAAAATATGTTTGAAAAAATGTTACTTGGTTGAAATATTTGTGCAAAACACAGAGTACTTTTGTGCAAAACACAGAGTACTTGGTGCAAAATAAAATTATCGTGAAGGTTTCAGAGTTCATGGTTTCAGTTTGCAACTATAACTTTTATCTTGTCTATGATTTAACAAAATATGGCGGCTGCCGTAGCAGCCGATATGACGATTCAAAAGAATTCTCAGATTTTAGTAAACGTAGAAGAAGCTCTTGCCGATTTAATTGTTGTATCGTATTGCACTGACGATAAAAAGTTCCAAGGTGTACTTCTGGACTCCAACAAAGGGTAGGTAGCACGAGTGTTTTTATCGATTAATGAAAAGTTCGTATTTACATTAATCTGACTGTATTTTTGCAGTAATTTACCTTTTGGGGTTTATAGCCTCAACCCAGCATTCTCCAAACAGGCTGTGTCTACAAATGAAAGCGATAAGTTGCATTCCGTTAATCAAAGATTCACGTACCAAGAACCCCAGTATGAGGGAGAAAATTCACAAAAATCGAAGAAACCTGCTCCTAAGGGCAAACAGCAGCAAAAGATGACGGTCCGACTAAGACCTCGGAAGGTCTTGTGTTCTAATTGCCAAGGGATTTGTAATGAGAACAATGAAAACGTAGACGTGTCTAAAAAACGTAAGGTACAATCTGATGACGATACACCACACTTATCTGAGTCATCAAGGACAGAAAAAAAGTATTTGATGGGCAGCATGCTTATACCCAAGCTGTCCAGGCTGCAGCCCAGCGAAATTTCAAATGCTGTAAGGGGTGCACCGAAAAATTCCAATAAGGCTAGTGAAAAACAAATCAAAAGTGAAAAATCTAGTAACGAAACCGTGACACAGGAAATGGCTTTTGTCAGTGTTTCTGATGACATGGACGGCGACAAGGAAGAAGACGTAAAAGACGAAAATAATATTTCTTTTAGTTCAATGTTTTCAAGTGCAAAAACTATTAAAATATGTTTTGGGGAAGGTGAGGGTACAGTTGTGAAGATCCCACCACTTACAGGAGATTTTAATGAAGATTCAGGTGTGTCCTGTGACATGGGGAAGCCAACAAAACCAGACTCTAAAGCAGCTAAAAAGGCATTGAAGAAAGCTAAAAAACAGGCAAAGAAAAGTAGTTCAGTAGAAAAAAGTCAAAGTATGCAGTCACCAAAACATGTTGGAGCGCTATCACCGCACAACAATGCATCAAGTCCACCCCTGGACCCTTTAGAGAAGAAACACAAACACAAGGTCAAACATAAAAAGAAATACAAGAACCAGAAAAAGCATGACGAAAACACAAGTAAATGTACTAAAAGTGAATCGGTGGACTATTTTAGTGATATTAAAGAGCACTGTATGAATCAGAAGCTTTCAATAAGCTTACGGAGACTAAGTAGTAATTCCCATGAGAAACAGTGTGAGAATGATCATATAGAAAGTGGTTCAGAGGATTGGGAGAATGAAATGGTACCAGATTTCCCAGCAAATGGCACAGAGGGTGTTGGTGGTAGGTTATTACGGGTTTCGCCTGGGGATGTGGTGTGGGGCAAGGTGGCAGGGTTTCCATGGTGGCCAGGGAAAGTCCTCAGCGTCACTCCAACATCTAAGGCACATGTGACATGGTATGCTTCAACCACATCATCGCTGATGCCATGTGATAGCTTGAGTCCATTCTTAGAAGATTTTAAGGTGAGTTAATATCATTGCTTTTACATATTTCAGCTAGTAATCATAAACGGCAGAGGGTAAGTTCTTAGCCAAGAATATCATACAGGATCATTAGTGCACAGTATTAAGAGTTTTAGTGTGTGGGGTCTTGTTTCTAGCCAATCTAAGAAATCTGTTGTCACATCCACCAATTTCATAACAATTGATTTTTAAACTAACAACATGCTTTTGTAGCAAGTTTTCCTTATAGCCTGACTAGGTACTTAATATTTAAATCTATATAAATAAAACAAAGTCGGTCTAGTTACACCATTTATAACTCAAGAACAGCTGGACCGATTTTAATTATCTTTGTTTTTGGTTTTGTCTCAGCCCCAAATAGCAGAATAACATTAAAACATGGTAAAAATTCAAGAAAAAAATAAAATGAAGATAATTCATTTTCTCATACATTTTGTATGAAATGACTTATTGATTCTGAGGTGGTATGAAGTTCACTGGGTCGGCTATTGTATAATAAAAATCAAAGAATATCTTGGAAATAAACTATATAGAAAACATGTTTTGAGAAACTGTTTTTCTTCAACATACGTACATACATGTACTTGTGTGTGCTTACATTGTGGAAAGCAATGAATATGAGTATTGAGTTCGTTTTCATTTATGCAGTGTGTCTGTGTATGTCTATGAATTTTGTGTACATTCCCTTCTTCGTGTCGCTGCCACAACTTTTCTCAGAACTTTTTGGGCCAAAACTTCGCCACTTACACAGCATCGTCGGTGACAATGCAGAGGTTACTTTGACTGCATGTTTCGGGGATACAGATCGCAGGATAGAAAGTGGAGCATACTTTGCAACCTAACTTCACATCCACACCCTGCCAGTACATTAATTTTAGGTATATTGCCTAAAATGTATGTGCTGGCTTCTGTAGTACAATTAAATCAACTCATCATTTCTAACTTCCAGATACGATTCCTGAAGAAAAAGCGGGGACCATACAAAGAGGCGGTAAAACAGGCGACAATTGAAGCTAAGAAAAATGAATCTCACGTAAGCGATCCACTTGCCAGCCCTACACACAACCTGGCAACGGTTTCACCCCGCCCCATCGATGTGTTCTCGTAGTGTTAAGGTGCATCCGAATTTATTCAAAGTCATGTGATATTTTATAATTACTTGATTCGTCTGCACAAAGTTTTTAAATGGTGTTTAGGTGTTACACTGTTAAAATAAATGTGGGTAAATGTCTCAAGCATTTTAGGAAAATAAATACCTACAACTCAGGCCACTTCAGATAAATAAGCAAGATTCAACAGTCGTTTTCTTTAATTCATTATTCAAGCAGCACAATTAATTATTTGGGAGTTTGGTACTTAAAGACATCTTTAATGCAATTTCAGTTGAACCTTTTGACTGCCACAGTCATGTATATGTAGATGACAAACCAAAATATGCCCAGCACGCCCAGAGCGCGCCTCGGTTCGACTACATGACAGACTTTGACGCCGAGAGCGCGTTTTTGATTATTTGATGTGTGGCGGTCAAACGGTTAACAACTAATTAAATAAATGTAAACCAACAATCTAATTATGTTGGTATCGAAATGAACCCTCGATTTTACGACCACGTTTTGCGTTGAATCTTGATGAAATATGCCACCAGCAGCCATGTAAAAAATCGTCCGCGTGGTTGCGAATTTGCGACCTGATAGCTGATACCAACATAATAAAAACTCAATGGATTGCAAAGATAACATTCTCAAGTTTAGCTTACAATGTAATCATTGGTAAAATGAATACTTTAGATATTTTGCTAGGTGTTTCAAAAGGTTGAAACCTTAGGTATTCTACTCTCAGACAGCAGACTTAATCTACAACCTAGGGATCATGATATTCTTATGTACAAAAGTGAGCTAATAAAAAAAACCAGCAATTTTTATCTTCAGATTAATAATTAAAACAACTTTGTATGTGATTGTGATAGTTAAGTTTTAATATGCTTGACAAACTTCTCAATTAAACACTTCTTTGTGATGGATTTATAGACTACTATGTATAACTTTTTATGTGAAAAACACGCAATGGGTGGTCTCCTTCACTGGTATCTTTATTGTACTTATTACGTATTTTTGTGCAATAAATATCTATTTACGGTCCGCGCTTGTTACACTGTAGTAACACAGGCGCACTTTATATGTAGGTACGTTTCTAAAAAAATGGGCTTTTTCATATTAAAGCCAAACTGAAAAAAGAGCCTAATATTATAACAGAAGACTCTACTTTGGCCATTTCACTTATACAATCAGTGTTCAATAGTTAAATAATTGGATTTGAGACTAAATTCTATAAAACAATTCATGCTAGAATAGGGTTCTATGTAAATGAGGTAACGAAGTTATTGTGTGTTCATTACTCTTAAAATAATCAGAAAAAAAATTACTCTCCCATCATTATTCAAGGGGCTGTGGCAATTAAAATATTGAGGAACGGTGCCATAGACAAATTAATAATAGTGTTGTGAAAATATTCACCAAAGGATTTTCAAATATTTGACCCATTTCATCTTTGATGCTACTTACTCGAAAAATAATATTGTTCTGACATATGAACAATAGGAACCTAGGTAAAAATTTTATTATATTTTTGTTTAAATTTTTATGTTTCCTGTTTATATTGATAAAAAATTAGGTATGTATTTATGGCCATTCCTTTTATTATCTAACTCTTGGTTTTGAATTTACAATATACTTGTATATTCTTTACTCTAGAAACTTACACTTTGTAAATATTATTTTATAGTTCGATTTTAAAACCAAGAGGAAGATTTTGTTATTTACTTTTTAAGAGGTTTTTTTTATTCAGATAAAGTTTATATGATTATGATATTTTAGTTTAGAACCAGAAATATTTTCAAGTGCTGTTTGTATTTTCTTATTGGTTTTTTTCTAATTATTTTGGGAAAAGTATTTTTTTTATGTTTAGGGCATTGGCTTGGAGCTAAATTCGTCACTATAGGTTTTTTTTATTAATTCGTTGTGGTTAATTCATTATACTTTTCCTGAAGATATAATTATAAACACATTGGATTAAAAACGCTTATAACCTGTCCAGTACGTTAACCGTTTTTTGACAGCTGTCTTAGAACGTAGTTCCAGATTAAGTAAAGTTAACTTTAAAAGTTTAAAATGCGTAATAAAATAAATATCGACGGTAAAAAGGAAGTATATAAGCGACATTTGGTCAAAAATTAGTTATATATGCCATCCTACGTAAAATTTTCCGCTCTTTCGAATGCGCTTACTCCCATGGCTCTACGATTACTTTTTTGGCGTTTATGCCCTAGCAAAAAATTCATAAATGACAAAATACGTCAGTTTTTCTAAAATTTAAAACTTTGAACGGCTCTCCTGAACATTTCATTTTTTGTCACTTATACCCTATTTCCTCTTAACCATTGATATATAAACTGCCTTATCTTATTAAATTATCTTATTTATGACTTCTTACAGACGTTATAATACCGTACCTACCTACATGTATCAGTTTTCACAAAAAAAAAAATTGATATGCGTAAGTAATAAATTACATTCTATCGGATTTTAGAAAAATCTATAAGTAAGTAGGTAAATAACTATTGACAAACCTTGCATCCACTCGAAAATCAATAAAATATATAAATCATCACTTAAAATGTTATGCATAAAAAACGGTGTGTTGTTTACTTGTTTATGTAGTAAACTCCATATTTATGTGTATATGTCGCAGCCAACTGATTAAATTAGCCGTTTATTTAACCGCCTGGCCTTTGGATGTAGTGCTTGCCTCGCTTCGCTCTCTTTGCTCGCACGCGGTTGATCACAATAATCCAACCTAACTCATTTGGTCGGGGCGCCCTGGCTTAGTTACTGCGACCAATTCGGCTCTCGCGTGATTGGTTACAGTTCCAACCTAAACTAAGTCAATAATATTGAATAACATTCAGGCTGTTAGTTGAACGGCCGCCGTTTAGTTAAAAGGCTAGGCGGTTAACTAAACGGCTAATTAAATCAGTTAGCTGTGAAATATACTTACACTACAACACAATTAATACCTACGGCAAACCAGTGGATATTATATTTTTACGCTTATTTCTGCTATAAAACCTGAATAATTTAAACTAAAGTAAACAAAGCGGCTAATTTATTTTGTTTCGTATTTTTAATAATAAATAATTTCAGACATCAAGAAAATAAAGAAACCGCACCATTTTTTATTTGACAGCAAAAATAGATAATCGGTACTACAAACAAATTAAAGTGTAAATAATCGAAATGTTACGTTGCTGCAACCACTAGTTCCATCTGTCAAAATACGGTTTTCCGTTTACCTAATGCACAGGGTATAAAGGAAGGAGACTGGAGAATGGATAAGACCGTACCCAGACGCAAAGTTAATTGTAGCATTATGAACTATATTAATTTTTGTTGCCCTCATGGAGTAGTTTAATCAATCCTAAGACATGCTGTCATATGATTGAGTAAACAATTCCTCGTATTTTTTTAGCTTATCCAAGGAGAGGTATTCAGAGGCACTTGTAGACGAAAGGAATTCTGCCAAAGATGATAATGATCTTTGCCCAAGTTATGGTGATTTAATATAATTGTTCATAAATATAAATATTAATGTGTAGATATTCAGAATAAAGCCGTATTTTATTAGTGTAGTCTGCTACAGTGTATCATCTTATCATTACAGGAAATGTATTTTTTAAATATAAACTCTTCACAAAACCTGTTGTTTCTGTTTTCCATGATTATTTTACAAACAGACAGTCTACTTTTCTTTGTCTGTTTGTTTTAGTTTTATGATCCCTGCTTTATTTATATCCTGACATTCATAGGTATAAGTCTTCGCGCGTTTTTGTTACCTTTTTACAAGCTTTATTTATTATCTTAAGGCGGAGGTTACTTGAAAATGGTCAAAAAGTTGGTTTTCAAAGCAGTGTATCTCTTAAACCGTAAATAATTTTGACCAAAAAAAAAATAGACATATTTCCAAGTCTTATTTTAAAACAGTGATGGAACATTTTGACATGTTTTTGAACATTTTGACATGTTTTTGACATTTGTTTGTCGCTGAAATGAGACTGCGACTAGATTTTGAACGTTTTGGATTGCGAGAGTTGGCCTTCTGATTTTGGCCTTGCTCCGGGGGATCCATGTACAACTGTACTGGTGCTGCTGGTGGGTGGTGCACAGATAGTGGTTTTGCACCTAAAACAAAATCAATCGTAGCTAGAGTTAATTTGCATATTTAGAAGTTATAAGTATATATTTTATTTTAATATTATTTTTATTTTATGTTATCTGATGATGATTCTTTTTACTCTGCCATTGATTCCCCCAGTTCATCCGCTAATGCAAGTTTCAGCTCTTTGACTGACACACTTGGTGACTTTGTGCGTCGTAACTTCAGCCAACAAAAAGGTCATTTGTTAAATGTTTGCCATATAAATGCGCAAAGTGTCCCAAGTCACTACAGTGATCTGTTGGACACATTTACTGACACCAATGTCCATGCCGTTCTGGTTTCTGAGAGTTGGCTCAAACCTAATCTTTTCTCCTCCACCTACTCTCTCCCAGGTTTCACTCTTATCCGCAATGATAGAATTGGAAAGGGAGGGGGTGGTGTAGCAATATATCTTCGTAGCGATTTTCCTTTTCAAATCATTGCCTCATCTCCCTCACAATACCATGCTTCCGCTGAGTATCTCTTTTTGGAGGTCTACGTCAAAGGCGTCAAGACCCTTCTTGGTGTTGTCTATTGTCCACCCGCTGTTGACTATTTTTCCAACCTCGAATTGGTGCTTGAATCCGTAGGTTCAGAGTATGCACATTGCGTCATCATGGGCGATTTCAACACTGACCTTGCCCATCACACTCCCCGATCCCGTAAACTCCTTCACATCATTGAGTCCGTTAGTCTCCATATACTGTCACTGCAACCTACCCATTTTAATATCTCGGGCGATGACACTTGGCTTGACTTAATCCTTACATCCGTGCCCTCCCTTGTTCCCTCTCATGGTCAGTGTCCCGCACCTGGATTTTCCCATCATGATCTCATTTTCCTCTCATATGTCCTAAAACCACCTAAACCTATCCCAAAAGTTCTGCACATGCGGTGTTTTGCGCGCATGAACGTTGAGAAGCTTCGTCAGGATGCGTCAGACCTCAGTTGGGAACACCTGGCAGCGGCGACTGCTGTAGACGAAAAACTGTGCATTTTCAATCAGACGGTCCTTGCTCTCTACGACAAACACGCTCCTATTAAGCAGATTAAACTTCGGCGTCCTCCAGCTCCTTGGATGACGGAAGGGGTCCGAATGGCGATGAGGCGCAGGGATCGGGCCTTTCGTAAATATAAAAAGGATCTCAGTGAAGAAAAACGGAACTTTTTCAAAGCTGCTAGAAATCGGTGTAATCAGATGATACGCAACGCTAAACGCCGCCATATTCTCGAGAACATATCTTCTTCTTCACCTGCTGATATCTGGAAGTTCCTTGGTACTCTTGGTATCGGCAGACCACGGCACGTGGATTTTCCTAATACAATTGGCCTTGATGATATCAACCGTCACTTCACAACCACTTGTCATTTGGATTCTCAAATGTTGTCTCAGACGGTTGATTTCATTACTGGTCTAGCTAGTCCCATCATAGAACCATTTCACTTCTCTCCGGTTACTTTGGATGAAATTAAAAAGATCATCCTGTCCATAAAATCCAAGGCTGTGGGCTATGACGGCATTAGTCGTAGTATGGTCGTTTGGATCCTTGATAGCCTTCTCCCTCCGATTACCCACATCATTAACTTTTCTCTCGATTCCGGACAATTCCCATCCTTGTGGCGTATGGCCTACGTCCGCCCACTTCCTAAAATTTCAAATCCCTCCCTACCCAGTCATTTTCGACCCATTTCCATTCTCCCATTCTTGTCTAAAGTGCTTGAGGCCTGCGTGCACAAGCAGTTTACGGGGTTTGTTCATCGGAACAACCTCGTTAGCTCCTTTCAGTCTGGGTTCAGGCCTGGGCACAGTACAGCCTCCGCTCTCCTCAAAGTGACTGGTGACATTAGAGAAGCGATGGAGGATACCAAAGTTACCGTTTTGGTTTTAATTGATTTCTCCAATGCCTTTAACGCCGTCAGCCACGATATTCTCCTTTCTATCCTCTCTCACCTTATGGTTTCGTCCGAGGCTCTGGAATGGTTCTCTTCTTATCTTCGGGGACGTCAGCAGTCGGTTCGCGTTGATGAGAGTTCGTCGAGTTGGCGTGACCTGGATGCTGGTGTTCCACAAGGCGGTATTCTTTCTCCATTGCTATTCTCCATCTTCATTAATTTTATAACTCACTGTCTTCGATGTTCGTATCATCTATACGCTGATGATCTTCAATTGTATACAGCTGAGCGGGTGGAAGGTTTGTCGGATGCTATAGCAGATGTAAACCGAGACTTAGATGCTATCAAAAATTGGTCTGATAGTTTCGGGGTGTCAGTAAACCCCTCGAAGTGTCAGGCCATTGTAATTGGAAGCTCACGCATGATAGGCAGGGTAACGCTTAGCTCTCTTCCTCCTCTTATTTTCAATGGTTCAGTCATACCCATTACCCCTACTGTGAAAGATCTCGGTTTGCATCTTGACTCTACACTTAGCTGGCAACGCCAGGTCTCTAATGTTAGTCAAAGGGTCAACGGTACTTTGCGATCCCTGTACCGTCTGAGAAACTTTTTGCCCGCTAAAACGAAAACCATGCTTGTGCAGACTTTGATTTTCCCCATAATCGACTATGGTGACGTGTGCTACTTTGACTTGAATGCGGTTTTGCTGGATAAGCTCGACAGATTGCTCAACAATGGGATCCGGTTCATTTTCAACCTTAGAAAATATGACCATGTGTCAAGCTATAGGTCTGAGCTCAAATGGATGACAATTCGCCAAAGAAGAAGTTTGCGCGCTTTGACCACGCTTTTTTCTCTTCTCAACTCTCCCACTCCTCCTTCTTATCTCGTGTCTCACTTCCAATATCTATGTTCTTCTCACGCTAAGAATTTGCGTTCTTCTAACAATCTTCTCCTACTTTGTCCTTCTCATACTTCTGACTTTGTTCATTCCTCCTTTCATATTCAGTCCATTCTTCTTTGGAATGCGCTTCCTCTTGATATCAGGACGGCTACCAGTCGGTATGCTTTTAAGCGGAAATTGCAGAGTTATTTTCATAACAAATAGCGTAGAGTCATCTCAACATCTCTTTCTCTTAAATTTGTATGTATATATATTATAGGTATATGTATATTATATATGTGTATATAAACTATTTATGTATTTGTGTACCTAGTCTTAATATTTTTTTTAATCATTGTTCCTCAACCAAAGCACCTGCCATCTAATCTCTTCACCACCCTTGGTTGACTGGTAGAGAATGCCTAAGGCATTAAGTCCGCCTTTGTACCTTTTTGTGCGAAAAGTTTAAATAAATAAATAAATAAATAAACTCAAATCACAATTTAACGTAAATTAATGCATCAAAAATCTTCAAATACACCTCTGACATTTCTTTAAAAGCAGTGTATCTCTTAACAATTTTAATTATAATCAAAAATATACCATTAAATTGCTAATGCCAAACTGCATTCAGTGATGGATTGTTTATTATTAAGTATTTTGTAAATAGATGATTGTTTCATATTTTGCAATAAATTACCAGCGTTGTGTCATCGCGTTTTTCTTTTCTATGCAGTCCGATAGTGACCGCGTTTTAGGTCATGTAGTCGCCTTAAGTGGATTACCTACCATAAAAAAAACAACCTCGCATTGTCGCTTGCGAATCTACTTATGCGTATCCGTGTATGCGCCTAGTCAATTATGTTCGTGACCACCGCCGCCCCACCAACGCCAATCGCTTCCATATTTGGTAAATAATTAGTACTCGAACAAAAAATGGTACCTTAGTAGTTTTCGAGAAAATCGACTTTGAAGGTGGTAGTCACGCTCCCTTCAGCAGGACCACCATGAGCGACGAAAAAGGGGGCATGCTACAGCAATTCTAAGTATAAAAATTATTATTACCCTTTTAGGTGATTAATTTCGTAAAAAAAAAAGACAACTGATACATTTCTATTTATTACTTTTCCAAACTAAAATTCCGCATATTATTATAATCCGACCAAATTAAGTTGTCAATGGTATTGAGCTGTTTAAATACGAGATTTATGTACAGACGCCAGACATCAAGCTACCCGGAACTGTAAAATTTTTCCAATCAACTTTGAATTTTATACTTTAGCGATAAAGTTGAAAATCTATTAAAGAAAGAGAATAATAGCTTGATGTGCTGGCGTCTGTACACTCGTGCACATAAATTTATCTAGCTATAATCGCTCACAACTCAACATACATAATCTCCATCGACTTCATCTCACATGCGTTCCGATTTAGATATTACGATTACGACAGCTGAGGGCAACAATTCGGAACGCTCGTGAACGCGCTCACTTAATGTCAAAACGATATTATGGATTACGAGTATTACGACCAAAAATGGGTTAGGTTAGGTTAGAACTATGATCAACGGCGTGCGAGCAAAGAGAGCGAAGCGAGGCGAACACTACTTCTAAAGGCTAGGCGGTTAACTAAACGGCTAATTTAACAAGTTGGTTGCGACATAAACACCACATTTCTTCTTCAGTTCTTCTTCTTTGGTTAGGTGGCGACTGAAAGCTAAAGCACAATTTCGAAAACGCCACGTTAGTTTTAAGTTTGAAACCATCCTGCGGTGGTTTCAAACCGTGTATATCGTGCTTAATACAGCGGTATAGGGGAACGCTCACGCTCAAATCGATTACATTCCCAACTCGGAACGCACTTTAGTCCCCAAGTCATAGACTCTATAAACTACCAAGTAACTACTAAAATCGTTGTTTTGACTAACGAATTAAGTAATACTGAAGACGTGGCTCGCCTAAAATAAATTTAAAACAAGGTTTAAACTACTAAGGACGAGGCTGTGGCCTTATTTACTTTTGGACAAGAAGGATGAAACCGAAGACGAGGCTTCAGCCTTACTTACTTTTTATCAAGAAGAATGAAACTGAAGACGAGTAATCAAGGACAATATCAACTGAAGACGAGGCGGTATGGTCCAAGACCTTAGACAGCCCGGGCATGGCGAAAAAAAAAATCGTTGAAAATCAACTGTCAAATTCTGTCGGGCCTCGGTCGTTTTTCGGTTTGTCATTTCGAAAGTTTGAAAAGATGTTTGTTTAATTTAGTCAGACACCTAATTTGTTTATTTGAATGTACTGAAAGTGTCTTTAAACAATGAGACGAACATATAGGTCTAAAAAAGACACCGGGGGCGTTATAGACCGCAGAGACTTGTTGCAAAACTTGGACGAAAAGAGTTCAGCTTACGATGCCTTTTACATCCAAAACATCAAACAAACCAAGCGAGAATTATCTTGTATTGGATCTTCTAACAGTCACGCAATTGCTTCTAACCGAGTCCGCAAGAGAAAATATGTAAAAAGGATAATAAAAGAGGTAGAAACTCCTTGTCGAGAAAGTTTGTCTCGGTCAGCCTATCTGACTCCAGATAAATCTATACGAGTGAATAAACCCATAGATCCCTTCGATATGCTGTTAAACTCTTCAAATGCATGTACAGTGGAAGTTCGACCTGCTAAGACCGAGTCTGTGACTAGCAAGGTGGAACTGTTTGATAAACTTGTGCAGAAAAAGTAAGTGGTAAACTTATCGAGTTTATAAAGTAACAAACTATAATATCTGCACTCCTGCAAAGGTTTCGTTAAAAGTAAATATCATTATTATGATGACTTCATGAGTGTTACTATTTCTAATAATATTCTGCAACAACCATTTATTTTTAAAGGCAAAATTTTTTTCATTACTTATTTCAAATGTTGACTTTAAATAACTAGGGGCATTGTAATCTCCCTATAACCTTTCAAACAGTTTCTTTATGTTTTGTGTAATAAGCATTCAAACATTTTATTCATGGTTTCAGAGAAGGGAAAACTTATACTAGACGAAAGCCAGTAAAACTCAAGAAGGTTAACTATTCAGATAGTGAGAGTTCTCGTAAGTACACTTTTTTAATCAGTTTTATAGCAAAGGAAAATAACATTCATGGTCGTGTGACCATGAATATTATTTTCCTTTGCTAGGAGAAAGATGATGATGGTGTGTGCCATCATCATCTTTCTCCTGTCCCTATCCCAATTTATTTGATGTTGGCGCAACATGACTTTTCCTCCCACTTGGTAGTCACTCCTTTTCTAGCCATATCATCAATAGTCACACACCATGAAAATTAATTTAATCTACTTTCATCCTTTGAATTTGAATGACAAATATTATTGAAGTCTAAACTATTTATTTTTCAATTTCAGATTCTGATAAAGAAAATTCAGACGAAAATATTACAAGAAATACATCAGATATAAAAGCGTACCAACTACTCATAGAAAATGAAGCTAATAAAACTCCAAAGAGGTTCAATGACTCTATAAATAACATAGTAAACAATTTATCCCTACTAAATAAATTAAAGCAAAAGAATAGCTTCAATGATTCTATGAAGAAACCTCTAAGTTACTATAAACATAGACTGACTAGAAATATACAATCTCCAATATTACAAAAGTCACCATTATGTAGTACTCCATTCAAAGTTAAATATAGAGGGGAATCTATATTTAAGTTTTCTCCTATTGTCATGACAAATGATGATGATAATAGTCCAAAATTTACAACTATTACTGAAGATAATGATAATAGCAACAATAGTATAGTGTTCATAGGTAATAATAAAACTCGAAGTCATAAAGACTATAAAGAAAATGTTATGACACCTTCTGTAGATATTATTCCCAATAATAGTACAAAATGTGATATTGATAATGAAGAATTTGTTCCTGAAACAGAGGCAAATGCTGAAGAAGTTTTCCATAAAGATAGTTCAAGACAAGAAGAGAAAAGTACCAAAATAGTTAGCAAAAGCAATGCAACTTCTAGTGTGGAAATAAGTTCCTTTCAGACTACAGAGGTTGAACCATTTTTAGGTTTTTCCAATGATGCTAATAAAGAAATTATTACTGAAGATATAAGTTTACACAGAATCTTGGATTTAGATGAATCAGAGCTTAGAAATGATAGAACTGAAATTGAAGTCAATGAAAATGAAAATAGTGGAAATATAGAAGAAGACTGTCAATACAATTTTAGTGCCGAGTCCAAAAGTGTTAATGAAGATAACAATACATCATTACACTCAGAAAATGATGATAAAGATTCTTTATATGACACATGCAACAGTGAGCAAAGTTCTATTGAAGAAAAAGAAGTAATAAAAGAACCTGTAGTCAAGATTCGGAGAATGAATGATTCGTCATTTATGAGGTATTATAAGAACATAAAGGATTTTGGATCTGAAGGTGATGAAGCTCATGAAAGTCTGAAGGATGAAGATACAGATGAATGTAATGACAGTCTTGTAGATGAAGTTATTAATGAAAATAATTTAAGTTTACAAGATAAAGAAATTGATGAAAATAATTTGAGTAGAGATGAAGAAAGTGATGAAAGTTATATGAGTAGCAATGACGAAATTGATAAAACTTATTTGTGTGGAGAAGAGGATGCAATTCATGAAAATAATGACAATCAAGAAAATGAAGTCCTTTCTCAAGACAAAGAGTTTGCTAGTTTTGAAAACAGTAATGCTTCAAGTGAACAAACATCTGAAAATAGTTCTAGTACTGATATGAATGAAGATAATTATTTATTAGAAAATGAGCCTAGTGAATATATTGATATTGTTTCATCTAATGACGATGATGGAGAATCCAATGAAGAAGAGAAATGCATCAGTTTTGTTACAACAAGAAGGAGGAATGAAGTCACAAATAACTCAATGATGTCTATCTTTAATGATTCCTATGCATCTTCTAGTACTGATTGTGATAAGACTGTACTTAGCAATAACAAAGAGACGGATAAGGAAATTAATAAAGAAACTATAGATGAAAATGACACATTAATAAACTTAAATAAAGAAAAACAAGTTATTAGTGATGATGAAGTATTAGAATTAAGAAAAGATGTTGATCATGAAGAAATACTTGCACCTACCTTGCCAAATTATGAAGGAAAAGAAGACACTAGAATATCATTTGTGACTACTAGAAATAGTAATATCACTGATAGGAAAAGCTCAATAAGAAATAGAAAAAGTTCTATTAAACCAAGAAGAATTACAGTTTCCAATCGAAAAAGTTCTAACTTGCCCAGAGAAAGTATGAGTCATGGTCCAGAACATTCCAGAAAGACTTGTTTTGAGAAACCAGGAATAGTTCTACAGCCTGGAAAGAAATGGGAAAGATCTTTGAGTATTTTCAGAAGAATGACTATGATGACTGATCATTTTGATCAGTCTATTCTTGAAGATGAATCCACCGAGAAGAAGGGAAGAAAATATAGGCAAAGTGTTATTGAGACTATGGAAAGGCAAGACTTAAATGGTAGGTTTTAAATATTTATTTAGCATCTGATAGATGGTAAAAGAATCTTTAGTTTTTATGTAATTTCAAGAAAGTTAATTTCAAGAATGTAAATTCAAGAAAGTTTTGCTGCACAACCTCATTGCGCCTATTTCTACCCTCCTTTTTTGTTTCGCCGCAGTCGGGTCCTGGGACTCCGTAGCTCTGTTTGTGAACACTTTATTTATCTAGAGAATAACATGGATTTTATAATTTAATTTTATCCCATTTTTTTATAAAATTCCATTTAAAGAAAACTTAATTTATACAAACTCTTTTGTCTAAGTTATTGCTGGCTGGTATTTAAAGCAAATAAAAACAAATATACAAAAAAATGGAACACACTTGACACTTCCATCCAAAGTTTCAGTGTAATGTCAGGTTTGTGTTTTTTTCTGGGAGAAAAATAAATTAAAGCTTTATATTTTCATTATAAGTATTGAATTATTGCAGGTTCCCTACACAATGAATCAATCAATAGTCGCAGAAGTACATTTGTATCTAAGCCGTGTCGATCTACAATCAGAATTGTGAAAGTGAGTAATAGTAGAAAAATGGTTAGTAAAAGTAGAAAGTAGTAGTTTTCTAACTGAAGAACATGCACTTTTCTTTTCAGGATCCTGATATTTCAAGAGTGAGTCTATGCAACACAAGTGTATTTGATGACTTGAAAGGTATATTGATTTTTTTTCTATTAGTCAATTTTGTTATAAACAATATACTACTACAAAAATTGTATTTCAGTAAGGCTATGCGCGCACTACGATTTTAATGGTTGCGATTTAGTTAAAAATCGCAAACAATAATTTTTCAAGCGATTTTTTTCCGCAGTGCGCGGACTCGACTCTAGTATTTCTATTGTTTACAGATTGACGAATTTCTTCGCAACGATTAAAATTCGTAGTGCGCGCTTAGCCTTAGCTAGCCATTTCATGGTTCAAACTTGGGCTTGAAAGATGCTTGCAAGTAGGACAATAAAAAAAAGCGATTATTTAATTTACTAACGGTTTTTATTCGAAATAAGTATGTAGTTTTCCTTTTGAGTACATACATGGATCGCTCCATGCAAAGTGTCGCTCTTAGTTCGATGGTTGATTTGAGTTTATTTTTAAAAATGTACTAAATTTTTTTGAAGACCCGGAAATTGACAACACTTTTTGTTGTAGTTTCTGACGTATTGTTATGGTCACACTCGAAACTTGTAAAGTTCTCTATTCTACATTATCTGTGGCCGTTCTGTGCATTTCGCGTGGAAGAAGACGCTTCGTGTGGTCTTTGTCCATAACCATTTTTATTTTATTTTTTATTTGTAACTACGTGTTTCAAATTTAATAATAGTGAACTTTTTATTACTATTACAAAGTAATAGTAGAAAACTTTGAAAGTGACCATTTGTGTTTGAACGCTAAACGTTATAATTATTGTGTCTGGTGTCTGCCATTGCGTATCCGTAACGGGATAACAGCTTGGTTCTACGCCCTTTGTTCTAATAAAGTGTTAAATCAGCCAAGTGCATGCATCTTTCCCTGCAATACACAGGTTAGTTTCCAAATCGTGGTGTTTTCTTTCCTTTTATTTTGTCGTAGGTAGCGTGATTTCGTTGCGTCAACGAGACGATTACGCATGGGGGGAAAGTATGTTCAAGTACTTCCTACTTTGTGTAATGAATGTCATACACCGTGGATCCGTGAATGACGCGTTGTCTTTTTCAGGATTTTTGAACGAGGAGTGTGATGATACGATTATCGAATTATCCAAACTCTCGATCGCTGATCAGACGCACGAGGTCACTGTACTAGACACCTTCCATGATACTTCGAGCCGTATAGCTACAGCAAGGGATTACGTGTTGCGTCGATGCAGTCAAACGGACGCGATACTATTTGATGAATGCTATCCGGACACGTAAGTACACCTTATTGTTAAAAATTTGCTCTCACAAAAATTTTTAAAAACAGTAAACAAAATTGGCGGTTAAATAGGTCACGCAAATACAAGATGGTGGCATTGTTATTAAACATCTGTAAACCGTAGGTAGGTAGGCATTGAGACAGATAAATTGCATGCATGGATGTGTCCTACATTTTAAAGCATCAGTATTCAATGGCATACCAATATGAGTATTAGGTTCAAATTAATGAACTGCTCTACTTTTGAACAATCTGTGTAGTTTAAACTATTTTAAATTGTCTGTTACACAATTTATTGGATGTAATTGGAAGTAATAATGCCAGTCTGAAGTTGTAGTAAAAAGTCTTTATGTAACCATTACAGTCTCAGCTGAGTGATTAAAGAGTTAAAGCAGATTAAAAGTATTTACTCATTTGCTTTTATTTAGCTCAAGATGTTACAAAAATCGTTTTACAAATAGAAAACTGGCAAAAAACATGGTAACACTATGGCTGTTGTGTTTGTTATAATAATTTGATTCCCAAAGAACTGAACCAACAAAATTATACAGAACATGAACTAAATGAGTCATAGAGTAAATGTCTTTCCAAGGTACACTAGGGTACATTGTCCTTTACATTTTACTGTTTGCTTTATTTATCTACTAGCTGCGCCCCGCGGTTTCACCCTCATAAGTTTCGATCCCTTGGGAATATCGGGATAAAATGTAATCAAAATTTGTCCAGCCGTTTGTGCGTAAAGAAGTAACAGACATACAAACATACTTGCAAACTTACCTTTCGCCATTTTAATATTAGTGTGACTTAATTTATCAGCAAACTACAGTTTGTTATTGTTTGTACATTACTCACAAACTGCGAAGTAAGCTTGAAGGATGTTTTTTGTTTTTCGTCTCGAAAGAGGAAAGACAAAGAGTTATACATGGCCAGGGTTATTCCATGTATATTTTTGGATGCTTGTCAAATGGTTGCAATTTTATTATTTATGGTGTTGAGGAAAAACTCTTACTATATTATTTATAAAGATTCTTTAATTAAAATGCTCTTTAATTCTATGCTGTCTTACTTTATGACAATGACAGGTAAGATTTGTTGAGTATTTATACTTTATTGATGTTTTTATAAATATGGGGTTACTAGTAAATTAATTTTCCATCACACAATGCATGACAACTTATCAAAGTTGTACTCATAAGCATGAACATTGTAATCCTGACTAGCAGTGAATCACACATAATTATACATTAGTCTGTGTAGTATGTGTACAGCTAAACAATCTATCATGAGTCAGCCAACCCATATTTATTATCTCCAAGTTTCAACTTTCATGTACCCTTCAGTATGAGTTATTGAAAAACTCATTTTCAATGAAGACTCGAATAAGTATTAGTTCTGACTCAAGGTTGCAAGTGTCACAAGACATAACCTTGTCAATAATTCAACACTGAACATCATAATATCATGTTAAATTTTCCAATAACATTTTCAAGAATTTAAAGAGATTCTTTGAATCAAACTCAATTTGTTTGTACAATGTAAGGAGTGAAAGTTGCAGAGTTGAAGACATCTTTGAATAATAATAATGTGTTCAAATATTTATAAAAGAAACCACAGACTTGGAATATAAATGAGAGAATATGAGTGAATGTATAAGATTTATTTTGTAATTTTATGGTTGTGTTAATTAATTTGAGTACCACTTAGTTCTTAATTGCTTGTCTAATAATACAGCAGCCAACTTTATTTTCTATGGTACATAGTAACTGAGGATTCCATAACACTACAAGTGTTATGAAATGCTAAAACCAGATGTAACAACATACATAGTTTAAGCATGAATATAAATGTTGCTGTTTTGTTAATTTAATGCCATATTAACACTGCACACTGATAAAATTATGCAAGCACTGTTTCTATGCAAAATTATCCAGGCATTCGCCTGTATTTCATTATGGACTCATGGATGAATCTCATTAGATGAATTCAAATGCATGAAACTGCATCCAACCATTACAACGGCTTTTGTTTAGCCTCTGAAGCACATTACACTGTGTTCCCGTTTTATTTTTCACTAACACTTCCTTGAGTTTTTCTCATATTCTCCTACAAATTCGAACACTAAATAAAAATTTATGATGATAAACTTAAATATATTTTGCGACGCATCGCGCGCTCGCGCTGTATTACTTCGTTTTCGCTCAGCATTGTCTTTTTTAATATCGTATAGCTCGGCGCCTAAGGGTCGTAGCGTGATGTTAAATGGCCCATAACCTTTCTCAAGAGTTGGGCTATCAAATGCATTTTTTTTTAAATCCTGGTAGTTGCAGAAACAAACAAAAAAAAATAAAAAAAACAACTCGTCAGCTTTATTATATTAGTATTGATCTTTCGACATTTAAAAGGGTCTTAATGTTATATCAGTATTCTCACAATCACAACTGCTTAAATAAACACAACTAAGGTTTAAACTTAATCTAATCAGGAAATAAATGTAGTGTGCCCTGTTTCATTTATTTACATAAGACGATGCTTATCAACTAGCACAGGCTTTTATAAAATAATGGCAATGAATGTTCTAGTAACATTTAAAATGATATTTAGCTAAGCATTTTAGATTCGGTATGGCTTGAAATGTCTTAATAAAACTTTATTGCAATTTGTGTATGATTTGAGCACCATGTTTATTTAGTAATAGATGACCAACAGATATGCTTGATTTGTATAATCAATATTGTTAAACCTCTACGACCCCAAAAAGGGGTGTTATAAGTTTGAAGCCTTTGTCTGTCTGTGCCTGTGGCATTGTAGCTTCCAAACGGATGAACCATTTTCAATGCTAGTTTTTTTGTTGATGGATAAAGAGCAATACAAGTTCAGACATACGCTAGGGGCATCAGATGTTTTGTGCTGAAGACATGTTCTTAATTTTTTTTTTCCAAGGTTAGTCCAGCATATCTGGCAACCATGTTCTATATCTACCTGCTTCTATAACAATTCATAATTATAGGTTGTTGAAAAACTGCCACAAAATCGGCGAAGGGGTGTACGGCGAAGTATTTCTGTGGCGCGCCAGAGATGGTCGTGCTCGCGTGCTGAAGATCGTGCCTATCGCCGGCACGCTCAAGGTCAATGGGGAGAGTCAGAAGGACTTCCACGAAATCATATCTGAAATTGTGATTGCTATGTAAGTATGTTTTTTGATAATTGTTTTTCCTTACCAACTTTATTAAATTATTAGGCTTTGTATTCACTAGGTAACAAACGCGTGTCGGACACTGCAGTTGCCTCCGCTGTTAACAAGTGTCGCTCGTGTGTAGGAGCACCAAGTCGCCTGCAAAATAGCGTAATGTTGGCTAACAAAAAGGGTTCACACACGCGACTTCTTTTTTTGCCGCATAGTAACACATAATAAAACAACACCGTCTTTTTTCCCCGATGGGTTAGGCAAAGCAATAGGGCGCGAGCCTAATAATGCAATTCAATGAATGCTAACACAGGCTATAAATAAATCTATAAGTACGTATTCAGGATGCCACACAGACACAATGAGGTTCACGCTGTAGCGATATTTACTAAAAAGAGAGCATACTAAACAATTCGCTACCAATGGCCTCGATATCCTTGACTTGACTAAACTAGGTTACACAAACTGAAAACGTGTTAGATTTATGAAGACTTGCGACTTTAACATCGTCTCTGTAGCGTCGATTCGCCTGCCAAAACTACCGTTGTGACCTTAGGCTTAACAGTTTGTTAAAGTAATTCATATTTATGATGCACACACTAACGTCCAGACCTTGTAGTCTCCCTATGCGGCTATTTTACCAAAATTTACCACTCAATCCAAGGTTTTCACTGACTACGCCGATAAGGGCGATGCGATCCTGTCTCATATTATTTTAATTCAGGTTTTGAGTTCAATATCAACGTAAAAACGGAACAGATTTTGGTACAATTTTCACGAATACAACAAATATTCTTTTTTTTTTTTATTGCGAGTAATTTTCGTAAGACAGACCACTTTCACTTTCCAAAAATCGACCGCGTTTTCGACTCGAAATGTGCTTGCAACATAATGATTATGAAACCGTCTTTCCTGTTGAATGACTAAGTTATATTAGGATAAATATAGATTTGGACTATTGAATTTATCAGCTAAGTACCTAATAAATGTATCTGGTCTGCCGACCATTTATTATGTAATCTATTGTTATCATAAATTGAAACATAATCAATTTATGATCATAATATCAAATGTCCTTGCCCGTATATTTTGCGCAAATATTAATGTATCAATTTAGATATCAATCATAAAATGTTTCGAATACTATCGTCTATCACATCACAGACATCTGTGTAATTAACGGATATGATTCTTTGTACAATATCAAACAGTATCACTGAACACATCACCAATTTATCTGGGTCAATTTATCAGAAAGAAAAATTATTTATTCTGCACAAAAAAAAACGCACAGTTTATCAGTTTCATTAGCGCAGTAAAATTAGTAAAATTTACAACTGTGGTAATTTTTCTAACAGCACTAAGCCAATATCTACATAACATATTCGTGAAACGAAGTGCTGTAGTGACCCATTTTCCTTGAGAATAAAACACACTGTTTGCCGCTAATCTATGCGCTGCGATCTTGAGCGAAACGGGTCACTTCCGTAGTCAAACGATGAGTTAGGAACACGTTTATACAACGTGTTTTTTAATATCCCATAACTAGGGTTTAAATTATTCTATAAATAAAAGTAATACAAAAGTCCTAGAATATGTGGTCCAAAAATGCATGATTTACCGACAAGAAACATTCAGTAAACCTATTTTAGGTAACCGTCACCAAAGTATTTATGTATAGTATTATCGACCGTAGCATTTAACATTGTCGGATCTACATTTTTGCGATTTTCATTCTAATGCATTTTAGAATAAGTTTATGAAATGCTCTATGTGAAAAATCGCTGGTTAGGGTTAATGGAGGAACATCAAAGGAAAGACCGTTCTAAGGATTTCAATAATACGTTTATTAATCCTTTTATTTATATATTGGAAGGTTTGTTTACTAATATTATGTTTTGCCTTTGATTTTTCACATACGACTATGTTAATTGCTACGGTCGTTATAATTATACTAGCTGCGCCCCGCGGTTTCACCCGCGTAAGTTTAGATTCCAAAAAAAAATCTGGAGATCGCCACCCTTATCACTTAGGGGTATGAAAAATAGATAGTAGCCGATTCTCAGACCTACTGAATATGCATATAAAATTTCATAAAAATCGGTCAAGCTGTTTCGGAGGAGTATGGTAACTAACATTGTGACACGAGAATTTTATATTATTAGAAGATAATTATTCTTTAATAATTCACTAGTTCAATTCTCAACCATTAAAGAACATTTTCAATTATGTGTTTGGATAGCCAAGATTTAAAACTGCTGAGAGAGCTAACACTTTTTTGTAAGTGCACTTTTTATGTAAATACTAGTGGTGTTTTACATTAATAATCGTGACTTTGTCGAATTATTTTGTATCAAAAATGAAACAAAAAAAAAATGGTAATTGAAAAATAATTCTTATGCCAGTTGATTCATTGATACGGTCTCATTCATACCTTAGAGTTATGGGATATCAAAAAAAACACCTTGTGTAAACATCATTGTTCAGCTCTTTATATACCTACTGATTTATTTTGTTTTAATTATGTAATTGTTTTCTGTACAAGCTGGGTTACTCTCTCAAAACTTTTAGCTAAAAGAATAGCATTAACGCCCTTCGTGTAGGTACAGAGGCCAGCACATCAAGCTACCCCGATCTGTCAAACTTTCCCAATTTAATATGAACCTTATTCCTTTGTGGTAAAGTTGAAATTCTATCAAAGAAATTTGACAGATTGGGGTAGGTTGATGTGCTGGCCTCTGTACTATATTTTACCTCAAAGTTTTTTATCGGGCAAGAAATTTACGTAACAAGCTCACAAAGATTTTAAGGGTCTTGCGAAAAACGTGAACAAAACCTGATTTTGTTATGATTTTTCTCATAAAAAAAAAAAAAAAGTTTTATTTCCAGTTATGTTACAAGTCCCATGTAATGGGCTGGCCCCCTGGTTTTATGGGACTTAAATACTAAACTGGCGAAATGTGAGTCTACAATAATCACACCTCCCCTAACCCATGGGGATATGATCTGATATGTTTTTTTATGTTATGTACGAGGTTTCTTGTTCTATGTAATATTAATCTATGTTTTCTTCTACAGGGAATTGAGCGCACTCCGCGCTCCCATAGCCGAAATTAATCGCCACTTTGATGAAGGGAAGGACGTTGAGGCGCTGGATCTACATGCTATAGAGAATGCCACAGATATATTCAATGAGGTTAGTCAACATAACTTTATTAGCGCATTAACCTATAGCACGATACTGCTGGATACAGGCCTCTCTGATCGCACGCCATTCTCTCCAGCTTCTAACAGCCACCCACAACTACTATTTTTGAATTTATATAGACGTAAGCTTGAAGGTTTTGTGTTATATCCGTGGTTGACAGCGCAATCGATACTTAAGTCCTTGACACTAGGTTGAAGGTTTTATTCGGTAGGAGTCTGACGTAACCCAAGGATTATGTAACCTTAGTTTTAGTTTTCTCCGAAGCGGAGGGGCGTACCCATGACCAATTTTTCTAAGAATAAAACGTTTGTTAAATAGTATCGGAGTGAACAAATACTAGGTTACTCACAATTTTTCATCAACATTGACCTCCGAACATGTTTTGTTCTGTGGATTAAAGTTCAAGAGAGTAAATTTGTGTAATACATATTCAATGAACAACGCGCGAGAAATATTTAGGTCTTACATCATTTGATATCACCTCATTCAATCCTGCATTCTAACTCTTTAGTTCATGAGTGCAACACTATGACGTAAGGTGTGCGAAAAATGATACGCGAGACAATGGGTAGTTACGTAAAGTTATTGTCCGAGATGTGTATTATTGGAAACTGATAAATGACGCGACCCGACCGAATGCTTAGCAACAGAACTTGGTGCATTCTTCGCTGCCTTTGTAAGATAAAAATATACGTGCTTAGATAAGTTCAACGTTTAAATGATAAACGTATTGAAGAAAATAAACACGTACGAAAACATCTCAATCACAAAATATCTGTACGTCAAATCAAACAAATATTTATCCCAGTGAGAATAAACTCTCACAGAACAGAATGCAGACGCCGCTCTATTTACGTCAAATAAGTCAATACTCGGCAAGGTTACGAGTCCAAACATCTCCATTCATTTTCCTCTAATAACTAACTGACGCAAACAGATTAGAATTACGTCCATACAATTTTCCTTTATAACTAGATCAATATGAAGCGTGAAATGAAAAACACATCAATCTCTAGTATATAAAGTTTACCACGTGTAAATTATATACATGATAATATGCGACGTAGTAATTTGTGATAGTACGAACAGAGCGAAAACATTTCAGGCGTTAGTTGAACTGTCATGTCTTATTGTTTGACGTTTGCGTTGATGTTATGAATTACTGGCCATGCCACCGGGGTTTCTGAGAATAATACTGTTGAAACAGGGAAAATATTGCTTGAACGTTATTGTATTTTCCACGGAATGAGTTGTTTTTCCTTCTATCAGGAGAGGCTGGGTTAGGAGCACTGTTCTATCATCAATGTTAAATAAATAATCAGCCTATAATGTTCCCACTGTCACTGGGACACAGACCTCTGGAGGCCTACCATGATCTATTTAAAAAGATTCAAAAGCAAGACATTTCAGTTTAGGTTCTTAAACTGCATCGTTCACGGTCGTACCATGACGTCCAATACACTCAGCGGCATTTGGATCGTTGAAAGTGAATGAGCGTTAAGAGCAGGTATCAACCAAAATAGCCTAACTTCAATATGATTTTTCATGAAATTGATGAGACTTAGGTATAAAATAAAAATAACACGAATAACTACATGATATTTCCAAACTTATTGTGGCAACAAATCACAAAATAGTAAAATTTTCTGTAATAAAAAACATCACGAAGTTACCTCCAATTTTCACGACTTTTCGATTTGTACTTAATATGCTAATGACTACTAGAATGAAAATTTGATGATTAATTTATTAATATAAAGCGACTTAGATTGTGGAAGGATTTTATTTTATTACTTTTAATTTGTGGTTTTATTACGACGATAAGCTTATAGCACTTACGACGTTCTTAGTTCGTGGAAGAAATCATCTTCCGTCGCACGTTGCGGGAACTTCAAACATATATATGTTTCACAAATCAGTCGCCCCCGCTCTGTTGAGACGAGAGGACTGCGCTCAAATTTTCGGCTGCGCTGCTATTATTTAATTTACGTAAACAATATTTTCGTAATTTATCACTTTGTAGGAAAGACACTGTGAAACAGAAAACATGGAAAAATAACTAAAACCACTCCCGAAACGATTATTAAAAACAATAAGACTTGATAAACTAAACAAATACCGAGGCAAAACTATAAAATAAAAATATTGAAATAATTCAATGTTGATATTTGAAAAATCAAGATGACATACATTTTATTTGACAGATTTTTGACTGGTATAGTACCACTAGCGCCATTGTTCTGCATTTCGGTTCATTTTCTTGCGGAGAAAATTTGCAACATAGCCAACTAGCGTTCATTTGAAAGTTCGTGCTGGAGATTTTAGACCTTACTGTGATTAACTCAAAATCCAAATTCGTTTTCTTCCACTTTTCTTGACAAACTCCGTATAAGGTTTTAGTAAGTACTATTTCCTAAATCAAGTTGAAACTCGAAATTCAGCGTAAAGGGTATATTATTATTGGAGCGTACAAAAGAAATATCGGAAATTAAATACGTAATGAGTTTATTGTGGACAAAAGTACGAAACGGCACATGAAATATTTCATACAGATAGTGTTCTCATGACTAGCCTTCTTTTTATGGTGAGGATGAGTAAAGGTTGTGACGGATCAACATGTTTGGGATTGTCGGCATCGCCGATAAAAGAGTTAAGCTCTGAATGGGTGCTAAGTTCTATAGAGTTGAGAGAAAGTCTACAGTTCATATTATAACTTGGCAAGTTGGAAACTTGGAAAGTTTCAACAGTTACAAAAGAGGAACCTAATGAACTTTAGACTTTGGAACCCATTTACATAGATGCCATATTGGTAAATCCGACAAACATGTACTTCTTTTGTTCCGAACTTAGCCTCGTTTTCCACAAATGTTTTCGGTGGGGATTTTTTCCTACTCGCACTTCGCGCAGGAAAGGCTTTTATGACACATGCCGTTTGACGTTGCATAATACAGTGCAAAATCCACCATACGAATATCATTTTTTATTTGGGTATCACTGTTGCTAATTTATTGACTTTGCACGATCCTGCAAAGAAAAATCCACGATATACAAATATAATTTTTTTCTTGGTCAACACTGTTTTTCATCAAGATGTGGTGACGTCCAACTTGTAGGTCCTAAACAAAATTTGGTTACATTGGAATTTGAACTTTGTCACATCAACATTGAGTTTCTAGTTCCAAAAAATTACTAAGACATGATTCTTAGATTCTGAATTCAAACTTAGCGTATAGTAAGTATAATAATATGCAAAATAAACGGATGTTTTTACTTACTAAAGAATTGCATTGAAAATAAAGGGAATGAACAATGATCATATTTCGATATTGTAATTTGAGAAACCAATACGAGAAAATTAAATAGGGTTGCTCATCACTGCGGTGCGACAAGTTTTCTAAGATTTTTGATAGATATTTTCAATCATCTTTGTCCTTAATATGACCATTACAACGTCGTCATTCTAAAAAGGCTTGATTATATAACTCAAAATAAAAAATCATAAGATAAGCGATGTGATTACATTGGCCTTTATATTGGTAAAAAACAAATTAGTTGAGTTTGTTTTCATCATGATTTATGATTAGGAGTATGTAATATAATACTTTGATGGGAGTGGTTTTGCTTTTTAGGGTTCCGTACCTCAAAAGGAAAAATCGAAAACCTTAGATACAGGATAACTTCGTTGTCCATCCGTCTGTCCCTTTTTCTCAGGAATACGTATCAAGTTGAAATTGATATCAAATACTTAGATCTACGGTTTCTTGGAGCTGTAGAAATATCAAGCCTCAAAGACGCTGACTTAGAAGCTAGCATAAATTGCCATTCATGTCGCGTGTTTTGAAATTTAAATCCTTGGGTGTACCTTATACGTTTTAATTATTCCCGTTGACCTAGAATAATGAAAATTGGCAAGAAGCAAGGTCTCACAGCATAAATAGGTACAGGAAAATATCCAAAAATCGTTCATTTGTAATTTCATTCGGAATCGAAAATGTATAGGCATTCAACTCGGTTTGCTCTCTAATATAAGATTTTTTTTTTACTGTATAGTAAAGTTAGTCCTTCAATCCAGAATTGGAAATTCATAGATAGGCTGTATTACATGTATGTCCGTGAATCTGTTACCAGCATCGGAACAGATTCAGGGACATACAATAATATTGCCCTATCAAGATATCTACTTGCACAGCCTGCTATAATACTTAGGTACATTGAATAGAGCCGTTTCATCTGATTATTTTGCATATACTTATTACAGAAGATGGAAATTCAAACACAAATATATATGATTTATACCGATCTGTTCCCATGAGAACCCCCCCCCCCTCCCCCCTCGATCCCCTGCTAGTTATTCTTCTGTTTTAAGGCGACATTAAGTGACAGCGACCTTGAGCGAATGGGAGGAGCGAGCGTCACGCCCCGCGACCCCGCAACTGCATGCACGTAATTTCGTAGGGTAACCAATACGTTTCAGATGGTGAGGATAATCCTGACTGATATTTGATCACCATCCATTTTTATTTCAATGTAGTGTTAATAAATAAGGTAATATTTTGATAATAAATTCAATGATCAAACTTTAAAACCTCGAAAAAAAAATCAGCTGTTCCCTACATTTTGTCGAGTTATGCGAACATAAATGCAGGGAACAGCAGATTTTTTTTTTCACGTTTTCATGTTCTGTGCTAAAAGTTGTTTGTGTAAAGTTGTTTCGTGTATGAATAGATAGACCGGGTATCTACATATATTTACGTAAGTACTTACCTAATAAAGATGTCCATACATGAATAGGAAATACTAATTAAATATAGACATACCTACTTAAAATAATAACAAGATGACAAAAACCTAAAACCTCTTTTGTAAATGATCCAATCACTTCAGAACTGAAACATAATTATAATCTATACTTATAATCAATCTGTAGAGAGGTCAATTCTGTACATGATATATATTTTCAAAATAACTATCAGGGGGTAATTAGTGATCGATACTGATGCCAAAAATGCAATCAGTAAAATTTTTGCCTGTCTGTCTGTCTGTCTGTCTGTCTGTCTGTCTGTCTGTCTGTCTGTCTGTCTGTCTCTATGTTCCTTATAGAAACAAAAACTACTCGACGGATTTTACGAAACTTGGTACAATTATTCTTCATACTCCTGGGGGAGGTTATAGTATATTTTTCATCACGCTACAATGAATAGGAGCAGAGCAGTGAAAGGAAATGTTGGGAAAACGGGAGAATTTGCTCCATTTTTTAAGCTTCCGTCGCGTGTGCAGCCTTAATGGTTAAAGCTACATAGAAATAATTTACGACGGAAATGTTCTACATGAAATTATCTAAAAAATATCCCACAACAGCATATGTCTATCTTTTATGGTTGACTCACAATAACATGTGTAACTCCCGATAGCTTAGCAGTTCGGAGCTTTCTGATTATATTTGTTTACTTTTACGTTTGTAATACTCTCACTCATCCCTAATTAAAAGAAGTTAATATTATTACCTATTCAATAAAAAAAGAATCATAGTAATCGGTATAGAAACACCAAACTTATACATGAAATACGCTAATAAGCCATCGCGCCGTCGCGCGTGAATGAATCATGCCATAAGGATTATTTTTGTGTAACGGTTGCCGCGCTCGACGCGGGTCGTGGCGGTAGGGTATAAAAAGGCGGGAGGTCCGAGCGCGAGCTTCTTGCTCGACAAGCCAGCCCGCGAGGCTGAGCAAGTAGCTTTAAACTCCCCAAATAATAATAACCAGACCCAGCCTGACCATTGCTGCCCTCCCATCAATGACTCACTAAGCCGAGGCCCGAACCCCACAGGGGGTGCCCTTAATGTAGCCCATTTAAATTAATATCCTTAGTTTGTAAGCCCTTTCTGGGGGCCTTAAAGTAATTTTTGGCCACAACAGGATAGTCCGGTTAAGCAGTAAGGCAACCTTAGCGAGTTGAAACTGCGAGTGGTCATAACAAAAAAAAAAAAAAAAAAGCGCGAGCTTCATTCAATATTTGGCTGGACAATAAGGTCGAACGCTCTGAACGCATCAACGTTCAGAGCGTTCGACCTTATTGACAGACAAAAATTGATATTAACAAACCGTGCTTAACAGCGCGACTTTTAGTCTTTAAATAGTTTATTTGAATTTCTTTTGTTGTTATTTTATAAAATAGGTATTAGTGGTTTTGGTAGTGTTTAAATATTCGTTCGAATTACAAATCTATATGTTACAAACGCAGGGAGCTTCCCAGGAGACTACGCATCAGCGGAAGCAGTGATGTCACCGCCATGTATTTTCTATTTCCTCGGATTGATTTCTAGTCAATTAATAATTACTTATTGATTTTATTACTGCTCATATTTATTATGTTTAATTTTTTAATTGTATCGAGTTGTATTATTTTTTTTTTTAAGTTAGCAACATTGATTGTACGCGCTTATAAAATACGTTGTAACCGTCATTTAAGCCCCTGTTCGCTGTGGAATGCCGATTACACTACAGATATTTTGTACCTCCGTGTTATTTCTACACTGCACCTACGCCCAGCCTCAGCAGAACACACTACTGATAGCCTCACACATCCCCTTCTTTACATATACTTATAATAAATCTGTAAAGTGAAAATTCTGTACATTGAAATTATCAAAAAAATAAATGGCAGGGGGTGTTATTAGACCGACACAGAACCCAAAAATGTGATTAAAATAATTTTTGTCTGTCTGTTTGTTCAGGCATCAGGCATAAACGACCGGTTCGATTACGATGACACTTGGTATAATTATTCTTTAATATCCTGGGCACCACACCACTGAGTACTTTTTATCCCGGAAAAAAATATACAATAAAAGCAAAATTAAGTTTGTTTTTTACCCGATTACTGTACCAACCGCAAATAATAAGTTTGTCGTAGTACACGACGAAGATAATAATAATAGGCGAGCGTTCGTTCATATTAGCATTCTATAAATTGTATGTTTTAACTGCTACTTGCAATTCCAAAACGTACTTTTCAGTGCGACCTTTTTATTCCTTTTAGTTTTTACTAAGTACAGTTTAAGGTAGAGTCATTTAGGTTTATTTTTATAAGTCGTAGGTATAGATTTTAATTTTAAAGTATGGGTAGTATATTTGATAGTGTACGTAGTGACCGTAGGTTATTTTATAAAACTGTTAGGTAGGATTAGTCATTCGTATAGATATTAGTTTTTAGGGATTTTGCTTATTTATTGAGTTTAGATTAGTTATCATCAGAAATAGGTTTATTTAGGTATTTTATTTTCTGTTATTGAGTTTTTTTTATTAGGTAGGTACTTTATTAGGTTTACTTTTATAATCTAATATAAAATTCAAAGTCCTGTGATCCTGTCTGACTGATTATATCAATGCACAGCCTAAACCGCTGGTCATAGAGACATTAAATTTGGAGTGTGTTCTGTGTGAAGTATATAAAGGTATCCACTAAGAAAGGGTTTTTCGAAATTCCACTCCTAAGAGGGTGAATGGGGGGAGGGTGAAATTTCACGCGGACGAAGTCGCGGGCAGAAGCTAGTGATAAATAAAACAAAAAAGCCTAGAAGTGATTTTTTATTTATTCGTTGCAAAAACAGTGAAAGGAATTTGTGTGACTCCTTTGGCGCGACTAGACACTTACGCGACTGACATTTCCGCGAAAGACATTTGCGCGACTACACTTCCGCGAAAGATGCTTGCGCGACATTTATATTAATTTATTTCAATAATTATGAATTTATGTAAAGGATATTGGACAAAATCCGAGAAATTAAATCCCATAGACGTAACATTACGCCTGTATTCTCTAAAGGGTAGGGCAGAGGTGTATACTAAGGTTGTATATTACACCCATTTCATACTTTACGATAACGTTCATAATACGTCGTTTAAATTGTAGAAAGTTATATTATGCGGTCACATACGTTCGTCCCGAGAGGAGGGGAGATCGAAATCAAAATTCAAGATGGCGGCTGTAAAATTTTACATAATAAGCGTCATCCATCTTGGATTTTAAATTAGACCTCATTTTCAGCATCAGGGCCCCCGAAAACTATGGACACAACACCCATGACGCATATTTTGTAAAATTTCTCAGCCGCCATCTTGGATTTTGACTTTGACTTCATTTTCGTCATTAGCGCCCCCGAAAACCATGAAAACGACACCCATGACGCATATTTTGTAAAATTTCGCAGCCGCCATCTTGGATTTTGACTTTGACCTCATTTTCGTCATTAGCGCCCCCGAAAACCATGAAAACGACACCCATGACGCATATTTTGTAAAATTTCGCAGCCGCCATCTTGGATTTTGACTTTGACCTCATTTTCGTCATTAGCGCCCCCGAAAACCATGAAAACGACACCCATGACGCATATTTTGTAAAATTTCGCAGCTGCCATCTTGGATTTTGACTTTGACTTCATTTTCGTCATTAGCGCCCCCGAAAACTAGTCGTGGATACGTCCAGTCGCGCACGTGTTTAGTCTCGCAAAAGTCAATTCGCGGATATGTCTAGTCGCGCAAAAGGAGCCGCGTAAGTTTCTTTCGCGCAAATGTACCAGATCCCCCTGTATGTGAGCTACTGTGAAAATAAGAATAATAAATTAGGTATATGCATTTACTTGTCAGCAATAATGTCCTCATTTTCATTTTCAATATGCGGAGTTGCCTTTTTCTCCTGTTCTATACAGCCAGAGCTACAAAATAAATGGATTAAAATATAGGTTAATATAGGCATCTGCATGGAAGTATAGGCATGGGTGAAAGTAGGAGAAGATAGTTGTGCACGACGTAGGTACTGTAAGTCTACAACAGACGCAAAACTGCAGTCGAAGTCGTACTAAATTTACATACCAAGAATAATTACCACAACTATGTCAATAATAGCATTCAAGTATTTTTTGAAACTCTGATCCGGACTGTCCCTACAAGGATGCGGTATGGTTATACTACATTACAATAATTACCTCGTATCTGCATTTACGACTTGAGAATCTTCGTTATTTTGTATTCTCCTGAAACAGAAATAAAACAATTATTATTTAGTAAAATAAAAGTATATTTACTACAATTGAATTTTTTATTTTTTTTTATTTAGGTACACTAATTTAATCTTTCGATAGAGATAAATGATAATTTTATTTCGATTAAAATACGTTACTTACCTCAATAATCTATTTTTTACCAATATAAGGCGTTTCTTTTTTAGTAATTTGGAATTAGCAGCCATTTTCAGCACGAAAATCAAAAGCGATTAAAATTATGTTCTGGTTGCTCCGAGCGTTAGCGTCTACCCGTGACAGTGGTCAGCGATGCACTGCCGCCCGTCGCCCGCAAGAGTCCCCGCTTCAACGCGCACCAAGTTTATTCGAAAAAAGAACCCACGTTGATTTATCAAACACCAAACAAATAAAAACCGTATACTAAAATACGGGGAATTAAATTGTCTTTAATATGGTGAAAGTTTTATGAAAATACACCCGATAGTGTTTGCGTAATTATCGTTTTTATGTCCGCGGTAGACAATACTTTACAAATTAATTACACTATGTTAAAAAAATATAATTGCAAATATTCACATATCAAATTACGAAGCAAATGGTCTAGTATAACATTTATTTTTTTCAAAGAAATCAGTCCGGTCGATTAGACGTGATGTTGAATTTAAAATCATTAGAAGTCGTATATCTGCGCCTTAATCTCTGGCTTACTTGGCCGGGCGAAAAGTTTCTGCTGGCGGGAAGGGATTGTGTTTTGTTTTTGTCGTGTTTGATGAGAGGGGTAGGCAAGGAAGCGCGGGTGAAATTTGATTTTTTTCTGGCTTTATGCCCCCCCTTAAGAGCTCGTGGTAGGTATCCAGATGGCACGGCCTAAATTGAATCGTTAAACAGACGTCATGGTACGAATTAGCAGAACAGTTCAGTTTAGGTCGTAAAGTGGATCGCGTTAAGAGCTCGTGGTAGGTATGCAGCTCTCGGTGAAAGGGAGTGAGCCGTAATCCACCACACTGGCCCAGTGCGGGTTGGTGTTTTAAACCGATTAATTAATGGCTTTTTTTTGTTCTTCGCCATCGTTCATTGAATAAATATCATTCTAAAGTCAAATTTTAAATCATGTCATGCACGTTTTTTCAATAACAACGTCGTTTAGGCATTGTTGATCGATCGTAAATATAATCAGTATTCAAGTCTTAACGATCCAACATTTTCGGAATCCTATCTCCATTCCAAGATTTCCAAACATTCTTTAAATTCCGAGAAAAAAATTATACCTGCTTCAGTATCTCGAAACATGATAAAGAGACTAACAAAATCCGGACGACTTAGTGAATTCAATTCTGTATAGTCCTTTCTCAATTTTGGTCACGGTATGTGGGACCTTTCTACCTGTTAAAAGTTACCTCTTCACATATTAGCTTGAGATTTATTTTACCTGCGCTACGTCGCGTCGTCTTACGTCACCCTTGCCCTTTTAGCTAATTATATTACAAATTGAAGTGGGCGGCCTACTCATCATTTTTTTATCAGCCAAGAATTGTCTAGTATGTTTGTTGTACCTACTGTAGAAATATACTTTATCTATGTTGGAATGATTAATTGTTAAAAGCCAACAGAGTACAACGGATTATTTAATGTTTCATCACGTTTGTCGATAAGCCTAGAAACTATGCATGCAATGTTTCTACTTAATATGCTGTTGCTATGCGGAGTTCTTGTACCTATCACGATAAGTTTCCTTAAACGGTTCTGTTGAATCGGACTACATTAATTAATTAGCAACCTTATCCTTACGGTTATAAGCCATTTATCGCAAATAACAACAATGTCGCATTCGTCATAGATGCATTTAGCATAAGCATAACGCATAAAACCAATAGCCATACAAAATGAGGTCATTAAAATGCGCGTCACGGAGCGCTTCTAGGTAAATGAATCACCGTTTCCACCGTACGGCAGAACACGTAAAATTTTACTTTCGAATTAACGCATGAATCATTGAATGTATTCACGAAAATGAACAGTGTTTGTTTGTTTGATAAAGTAACTAGGCCGGTCTTTTATCGGAACAAGACATCGCTATCTTACCACAGCTGGCGCATAATTTGCGTTTGTTAAAACCAATTAGTTATAAATTATGATTAAAATGTCGGAATTTATTCCATTCTTTCACAATTACTCATTGTTGCCGTTTCATTCATTATGTGTGCGGTAGGTAATCCTTTGTGGTACTTATCTTTATCGTGTTTTGCATGAATGTGCAATTTGCACTTATCTCTAGACAGATTTTTTGATTAAGGTTTCTGTATTTAGAGGTTGTTCATGCGATTATTACAGTAGTGTAGTAATCTTGATTTTTGTACTGAAACTTTGAAGAATAGTGCGTAGTGGTGTTTCAAAGTCGATATATGATAGCGCTGACCTTTGTCTCTGTAATCTATAATCGATAGTCTCGCTGTAGGGACGAATATATTATTATAAGCTTACTAGAGAAAATAGTCCTTTTACATTTATTTATTTATTAAAAACTCCCTACCACTATCATTACAGGTGTATACCTAATGAGATAAAATACATATTATTATTAAAATATGTAGTCAAACTCCAGTTACATATACATGCATCACTGGTTAAGTACAGGAAACAACATTATTTCCTGTCAGTTACATTCATGCATCTACTGACATTTTACCTACAAACAGGATATCTATTTAAAATTCCTCATGGCAACAGGTTGCAACTGTTGCAAGCGCAAGATGGCACATGGTACTTCCTTTCATCTCTTAACACGATAAATGCGAGCAGCTGCTACATATTTTTGTTGTGGCAAGTGGTCTTTAACGTTTTATTGGCGAGCCATCGGCCATTGCCCTGCATTCTTTGAACGAGGAGCTTATAATTCTACGCTTTGCGTCTGGCGTTTGACTGTTCCGGTTGGGACGCAAATTTTTGAGAAACCAGGTTTTCTTAGAACTATAGGTAATATCTATATTGTACTGACGAATTCTGTTTCGTCATGGAAATTCCAGATACTTTTGCAAGATCTGCCAGAGAAAATAAAATGAGCTAGATTAGAGTATCCTGTTATTTGTTGATTTGATCATTTCAGTTGCCGATTTAAAAATAAAAAACAAATGATTTTATGAAATGTGTGAAATTCAGATGATGTTTATCATCAGTACATACATAATATAAAACAGAGTCGCTTTTCGTGTCGGACTGTGGGATCGCGTTGTTCTTCTAAATTATTCAACATCGTTAAGAGAATTTGTTCCGGAAGGTTCATAATTATGTATGATACATTAATATTAAACTTACATATATAAAAAAATACACGTCGAATTGAGAACCTCCTCCGTTTTTTCGTCGGTTAAAAAGAAGTCTCGATGCTTTGACAAGTTGTAGAAACTGTGCAAAACAGGGGGTCGCTGATTAGGTATTGTATTTGTAAAATCAAGAAGACGATCATTCTTTGACAGCTCTTCTTAAAATTAGACTCGCATGCCGCTACATCGAGATAAGCTATCTTGTGACTTGGCCACCCAGAAATATAAACCCGATAACAATATTATATCCTTTATGTTCGTAGGTACTAGCAGTAAGGTGCGTATACGGCAGCTACCCTGCTCGCTTGCTTGACCTGTGGGACCTGTATGACGAGTGCAAAGGCTCGGAGAACGATAACCCGGCCATATTGCCAGCTGACCAGCAGTTTATAGTACTGGAACTCGCCAACGCGGGCCAGGACTTGGAGAGCTATCAGTTCAATAACGCTGAACAGGCGTATGCGTTGTTTATGCAGGTATGTAGTACACTGTCGTTTCTTTTTTTTTTTATCTGTGGCATGTTTTTTTTTTTTGTTATTGATGTGTGTTTGTCTGCTAGTCAACACAAGATAAATTAGACAACTGGGTGGAATACGGCCTAACGGCTCGCATAATATCTCAGGAAAGGTTCTGCGTTAGCATCGTTCAAGTATAGTATTTTATATCACGAAGCGACGCGCGCTTTACTTGTGATAACTAATTGTACAAACAAGCTGTGTATGTGTGCGTGAAGGCGAGTAGCATCAGCAAATATAACAGACACTTCCGACTTCCATTGCCTCGGACGGTACTGAGAGCTCCTGCGACCTGCGGCTTACACACATGTTCACAGCGTGTTTGTACACTCGGATACCACTAGTAAAGCGCGTGTCGCTTCGTGAGATAAAAATACTATAATAAGAATTAACGATACTGAAACTAGCGTATGTTATTCATTAAATATCTACGAACTATGTCACGTTCATTATTGACAGTTGTCTATAACTTGGTTGACTACAGTAGGTACTTACCTAACTTGTGTAAAAATATTGATGTGAATGTATTAATTTTTTTGAGTGATATTTGTGGTTTCTTTTCTAAGTGCATTTTTTTTTTGTTGACATAATAGAAACTGACTTTCATGAAATGATTGATGGTTTTGTAAATAGAAAGTCAAGAATTGCCGTTTTGCTTTCGTGCATTAGCGACATAACCACTTGATGGTTGTATGTTGCAATCTCGTAAAATATAATTATGAGAAATGCGATGACTATTTACTATGGCTTCTTTACGTAAAACCATCATTGATCATAATCAGCTGTTCTCCCAGCATTGAGAACGTAGCTGATTATAGCACAGGCCGTCTCTTTGTAAGAGGGAGTGGACTGGAATCCTCCACGCTGGCCCAGTACAGGTCATTGACCATATTTTTATATGAATTTTACCAAAAGTTTAAATTGATAGATCTAAAAGATGCATGAAAGATTGGTCACCTATGTACAGGAGCCATAGTACATTTTATTTGTTTTTTTTTTCTATGTTCTTTTTTTTTTCAGTGTCCCTCAACTGCATGCAAGCAGCCTCCACGGAAGATAAGCGATATTCTAGTTCAAGTTGATTACGTATCTTGACTAGATTATCACTTATCCTCTGAGGTCGCTTTCGCGCGCTTTTCATGTGTCACCAGTGTGGATTCTTTTTTTAAAACATTGTGTTAATTTTGTCGCATGTTTTTTTTTTTCTAACTTTGTGGTTTTTGCATTTTTTTTTTTTGTTGTTGTATGATTGTAGCTAATTTTTTATTTTTAGGCTGTTAGAAGATTGATTCTCAATGTATTTTCTGTATTGTTTTTTGTGTGTAACATTTTGTATGTATTAATTGTTGTTTACTGTTCAATTAAATTGTATTAGGTATGTAATTTTTTCTAACATATTGTTTGTATTACCAGGTTGCTTATGGTCTGGCAGTTGCAGAGGAGGCGTTCCAGTTTGAGCACAGAGACTTGCATTGGGGAAACGTGCTTATAGCGCCGACAGAACAGAAGGTATGTTGAAATAATCTCTTACTACATGAAAATAGGCGATTTTAGCACATAAAAGGTAACAGCGCAGAAGTGCTGTTAATGCTGCCAATAATCATAATTTCACCTCTACGGTTCCGTGCGTTCCTCGTCATGTGCCAAATGGCATAATATTACACAAATCATGGGGAAATCTTACAAGAAATTTGTATTTAGCATTGTACGCCCAGTTGGTCATACACTTACAATTTAGACCTTACGTAAGCTGAATGACGATCGATATAACACAACTGGTAATCAACAACATAGTTTCTAAGAAAATTGTTTTAGAAATTGTGTTGGCGGTGAAAAAAAAACCGCTACAACAAGGAGTTGGGCGTTAGGGTGCGTTTCCACCAGAGATGTGCGAGACACGTCCCTTTACTTAACCAATAATAACAAGGCTTGCTTAGCTCAAGCTATGAAAATGAAGCGATGTTTGCTTCACACACATCTTCCCACGCATCTCTCATTTCTGAAGGAAACGGAGCCTTATCTATGACAACGCCACCATTATGTGTCCTTATAATGGCGATGGCGCTCATTGTGGCGAAACGGCTCGAGTTATCGGGTGCCATCGCCAAGCCCACTAATGTGGTGCTGACAATTGATCCAGAATCAATTGTCTTAAGTAGTCTTGCTATCAGATGTTTTAGTCAGAATAGGTACAGTTAAGACGAATTACGCCCGACTTAGGCCCGCTTGCACCACAAATAACTAAATGCGTTTTGCTTTAAATGTATTTAAAACATCAATCGGAAAGCTGTCACGTTTAAATGGAATTGGACTGGACACATCTGCCGCATGTCAGACGATCAATGGGCCAAACTTACGACCCAGTGGTTCCCGCTTAATGGCAAACAACATCGTGGCAGGTCCAGACGGAGATGGTGGGATGAGCTGGACTCTTTTCATAAAGATTGGTCCTTGGCAGCTCTGGACAGAGAGAGCTGGAAAGAGAGTAGGGATGCCTTTGCCCAGCAGTGGGACATTAACAGCTAAGTAATAAAAAATAAATAAAAAACATAATTCGATATCTGTTGTCTTATAACGATTGGCAGATACAGAACGATGTTTTGAATATTAAACATATTGACTGATTTTGGTTCCAAAGGGGCTTTAGGCTTGAGCAGATGCTATGATGGCCGAAGAAGTTATCTAAGAAGATGCAATAATTGCTGAACCTCTTTCCGTAGGCGTTTATAAATATGCATAATACACAATTATTTCCTTAGGCCGATAAATATTATAATAATAATAATATTTAATTTATTTCAGATAATTAAAATCCATATCTTGTTAGTATATATTAGCAACAATATTAGCTTACAATTATATTAGTATTGTTAGTACTTATCTTTATGTAAACTTATCTTTATGTAAACCCATTCACTACCCTTACCCAGTGTTTTTGAATGGGGCAGTCAAATCGAGCAGCAATGACCCTCAGAATGCCATTCTTAGCACCCCGCAGACGTTGCAACAAAGAAGCCGATTTTTTGCGAATTATAGCCTTGAAGCCGTCCGTGTGGGCATCTGCAAACATCCCGGAGGCACTGCAGCGCCACGGTAGCTTTAACAACATTCTGAAAGTATTGTTATATTGAACCCGCAGGGCGTTATAAGATCGTCGCGTATAGCTCACCCACAGGCCACTCGAGTAAAAAGATTGACAATACGCTTTAAAGAGCGTTATCTTTACTTGAGCTGTACATCGAGCGAACCTGCGAGCAAGCATATTACTTCTCACCGCCAACGCTCTGCGTTCCCGCTCTATATCCTCGTCATCCTTGAGGTCATCCGTCACAATATGCCCCAGATATTTAAATTTGTCAACCAGCTTTAGTGCAACGCCATTGAGGTATACTGCAGGCACATGGGCAGGTCGATGTTTGCCTGCTCTGAAAATCAGTAACTCGCTCTTTTTGGAGTTGTATTTTAATCCATGTGCTTCTGCATATTGCTCGCAGATGTAAAGTAGTTTCCTCAATGCGTTTATCGAGGGACCCAGCAGCACCATGTCATCTGCATAACTAATATTGTTGACACAGGTACCGTCAATATAGCATCCGACATGAGTGCTGCTGAGTCCCTCAAGTAGCTGGTTGACATACAAATTAAACAGAAGAGGTGAACTCAACCCACCCTGTCTGACACCACATTCCGACCTGTATTCGTCCGATAACATACCGGCCCATCTCACCTGGTTTTTCTGATTTGAGTACCAGTATCTGAGCAGGGAGATGGTATCCGCCGGCACACCCGCACCTCCTAGCTTATCCCACAGAAGGTCATATACAACTAGGTCAAAAGCTTTCGATAAGTCAAGGAAGCACGCGTATACCCGGCGTCTTCCTCTCAGTGTAGTACCTGACAGTATGCTTCAAGCTTAGAATGGCACTTTCAGTGGACAACCCTGACCTAAAACCAAACTGAGCATCATGTAAGTCCACATGTTGTTCGAGAATGCCATTTAGCACACTGTCAAGAACCTTGGCACTTACAGTCGGCAGAGAGATGGGCCGATAGTTAGTTTTGTCAGACGAGTCACCTGTCTTATTTTTAACTATCGGTACCACTATTGTACGCATGATCGACTCGGGTAAGTAAGAGTGACTTAAGCAGAGATTGAAAAACATCTTCAATACTCTTGGCAAATGCGCACCAGCATATTTAAAATGTTCGATGCTGAGACCATCGTGACCAGGTGATTTTCCCCTTTGCATATTTTTAATAGCTCTTGATACATTTTTCACAGAGAATAAAGTGATATTTTGTTTTCTAGTCACGATGGTCCCGGGATCGCTATTAGTACTAAGCGGAGTACTCAAGGACGACTGCACAGTAAATTGTTGCCTAAATAAATTAGCAATGATTTTATGATCAGTTACACCGTCGACGCTCACGGGGAAACCAGTTTTACTATTAAATTTATTAGTATTTTTCCAAAAATTACTGAAGTCCTTTTTTGAATGATTTGAGGCAAGAATATCCATTCTTATCTGGTCTTGTCTATCCTGACACCACTTTAATTTAGACTTGAAGATCTTTCGGGTTTCCACCATTTCATTATAAATAATACCGCTAGTTGGTTTTCCCGCTAATAGCCAAATTTGAAATTTAATTCTGGCTTCCCCGTGAGCACCGGCGATATATTTGTTCCACCCCGCAACTTGTCTCTTTCTACCGGATTGATTTTCAACATAACTTTGTATAGCAGCTCTGGATAGTACATCAGTTAAATTCATATATAGTCTGTCCAGTATTACGTAATGATCCGGGTTACGACAGGATGAATCACAACAATGGTGTAGTTCCATGGGAAAATCAATGTCACGGAGTCCAGAATGACACATGTCATGATATTTATCGATCTGTTCTGGCTGCCTATTTCCCCACACAATACGTTTCTTAACATCATCATTTTTCACATAAGATGTAACTTTTTTATTTAATTTATAAAAATTACACTCGATTAAAAGTGGGAAATGGTGGCGATTAAAAGTGGGGAATGGTGGAAAGTGGGAAATATTGCACCACTATTTAATCTTATGAAATAAATGACTTTAAACCTCTTAAAATACTTTCCGATAAAGCCCTGAAAAATTATTACGCAATGTTAAGGCGACTACATGACCTAAAACGCGGAACCTATCGGACTGCATAGAAAAGAAAGAGATGCGCGATGACACAACGCTGGTAATTTATTGCAAAATATGAAACAATCATCTATTGTTGATTTATCAAACACCAAACAAATAAAAACCGTATACTAAAATTCGGGGAATTAAATTGTCTTTTATATGGTGAAAGTTTTATGAAAATACACCCGATAGTGTTTGCGTGATTATCGTTTTTATGTCCGCGGTAGACATTACTTTACAAATTAATTACACTATGTTAAAAAAATATAATTGCAAATATTCACATATCAAATTACGAAGCAAATGGTCTAGTATAACATTTATTTTTTTCAAAGAAATCAGTCCGGTCGATTAGACGTGATGTTGAATTTAAAATCATTAGAAGTCGTATATCTGCGCCTTAAAGGCAATGTTGTTTGTTTAATCAGCTAAACAAAAAACAAGAAAATTATTCAAATAAGCAAATATCATTTCCATTGTTGTACACCTTTGGAGATTCTCATTTCTTTTGTCTAATATTTCTCTGCCCTGTGCCAAATATTCCATAAAGATTTTACCCACAGTTCTTTGTCTGAACAATGCGTTGTTAAATCTGGTCTAGCTATTTTGAAGATCACAAGATTATAACAAACATTCTCTAACGCATAGGAGCTGCTTACAATAAGCATAAATTGTATTTTTATTTAATAAATGAGTTTTATACCTACGACGTAATAGGTTTTCCGAATAGCGACAACAATGTTTAATTATAAATTATAAAAACGTATCACAACGTTCGCAATACCCAACCGACGCGACGGCGACACCAGATAGTACTGCCAAGAATGTAAATAAACTATAGGTATAAAGAAAAGAAAAAAGTTTGATTTCCCTCAGTAACCGGTACATAACACACGTGTGCTTGAAAAGTTTGATTTCCCTCAGTAACCGGTACATAACACACGTGTGCTTGAAAAGTTTGATTTCCCTCAGTAACCGGTACATAACACACGTGTGCTTGAAAATAAAAGAAAACTATTACGCGCCAAAACGCTGTTACGTACTGTAGCTGACTACGCAACATAAATTGTATCACCGCTATTGTACCTTACTCCCAAGATTCCTACATCGGTTTTAACCTTTCCGAAAGACCAGTCACCCCATATAAGGTGGATGACTTTACGGACAAATGTCTCGTCTACTCGAGGTAATGTCCTTGGGTGACGGGTTAACGAACTCACGCATATAGCCCGGGCGAAATTATTTTGTTATCGATAACTATATTATATTTCTTTTGAAGTTTTTCTTTTACAATGACTTCAAATAATAGTGTTCAATGTGTTCCTATTTATTTATTAATAACTTATAGATTTTTTTTTCGGCCTCGTGTTTTTTAGTTCTTTCAATGCATTTATAAGAACAAGGATTAAAATGTGAGTGGTAGTCATTGATATTCAAAAAAATATTACACACCTTGAAAGTATCTAACAATTTCAGTGCTGATTTTTAATACCAGAAATAATTCGCTTAGTGGGAAATGAATGATTTAACGTGTTTATCCTGCTAATAACATTTCTTTAATACCTACTGTTTAATTTAGTACTACGTTAACTTGATAAATATGATATTTTTAAATAAGGTGTTTTTAAAAACACATTATTCCAAAATATTTTTTTAATTTCCGTGGGTTCGTTTCCCGGGTCGGGCAGTGTTATTGGGTTTTTCCATCTAGAATTTTTCAGTAGCAGCCCGGAGTCTGGATTTATGCCCGTTTGATTACAAAAGGCTCGCCTCAACAACAAGCTATACGTAGATTATTTTTTTTGTATTTTTATGAAGGTACCTTTTTTATAACAAAACATGGGAGTTTTTTTCTCGAAACCTCAATTTTTCTAGTACTGCATTTGCTGTTACGAGGGCAGTATTACATGGGACAAATGTGGCTGTACTAAAGGCAGACTTCTGCTCAAGCCTTCGGAGAAACAAAGCTTGGCGTTATGTTACGTTTATTCACATTATCTACACAATTTATCGTAAACACAGATAGATGTAAGTCGTGACCTTGCGCTGTTGTTATTGTCTATATAATTATCATTATGCATTGAAATTCTGCTACAGATTTTATCGAATTAAATTCTTGCGATTATATTTCCATGTTGCGATTTATTAATATCAATCAATGACGACCAAAACAGAACAAAATAATTTAGATAATTCAATTTGTAGGTAATCAAATTGTGCTATTTCCTGTCATGTAACTTTTTGATAAACTTGACTAAGACCTATATTATAGAACAATACTTAGTCGTGATTTCATGAAATTCGATATAAGTTGGATTGGTATGAATTTTATAGCTTTAAATCTCGATTTTACATTTTAAATAACACTGATATTGTTTTACAACTGTGCCTGCGGTATTGTCTTTCCTTTCTCTCTAAATCCATCCAAAGGTTGTTTTTAAAAGATCGCTTTTAGCTATAAGACCGCCCATTGTGTCACCCTTTGTAAAATTTCTACATTTATATCTAATAATTGTGGTGTACATGATAGAGTATTTCTATTCTATTCCTACTGTAAAAATGTCCCAAAATCTATAGACAGTCTCACAATCTTTTTATTACTATAATCTAGATTTCAATAAGTTATTCACGGCTCTGGTTAATAAACAGACACAGAATATATTAGAGTAAGTTACCTAGACGCACCTCGTGAGGGTAGGCTTAAAGGTGAAAGGTTGCAACCTTACAAGGTTCAAGTTCTAGCCTCTGTGACGCAAGGTTATTCAATTTTATTTAAATTTGGAATTCAAGAATAATGTAGAGGATAAATAAATTTATCACCACATACATTTATGTATATCCAAGGATTGGTTACGACTAAAAACCTTTTTACACAACTCTAATTTTAGGAATTAAGAAGTAAGATAAGGCAGTAGAATCAGCTGTATGTGCCCGTCATAAGAAAAACCTAGTCTTTACACAATTTCCTCATTAGAGCAGAAAGTAGTGTAATACTAATAAGCTTTTCAAACCTGAAGTTATTCAAGCACATCAATAGCAAAGAACTAATATCCAATCTTCTTCTGCAGTACTCAACCTTCGTCCTTCGCGGCCGTTCTCACCGCGTGCCGCGCTGTGGCGTGGCGGCGACCATCATCGACTACTCTCTGTCTCGCGTGTCCCTGCCGCTGGCGGGCGGCGAGTGCGCAGCGCTGTACAACGACCTTGCCACCGACGACTCGCTGTTCGACGCCGTCGGGGACTACCAGTTCGAGGTGTACCGCCTCATGAGAGACAAGTTGGGGTAAGGAACTGCTTATAATACCACTGTTGTATGCAAAGGGCAGTTCAGTAAATCAGCTGCTCTTAAATCTCATATAAGCAGTTGTGGCTCGTTGACAGAAGAACATTTTGAAAGCACTGGCGCAGACCTGGCAAGGGACGGTAAAGCGCGGTTTTCCCTGAAAAAAAACCATCAACTCTCACCATGTACAGACCTCTGTGCTGTCTGCATTGATACTTTCTCGGACAATTAATGGAAATTTATTTTTTACTTTATTCTAACACTTTGCGGGATACTAAACGCCGCCGGACGCCGGACGTAATGACAATAAAACTTCTATTGTGTCTCGTTCAGTGTTCGTCAAACGATTAACAAACGCATGGATGATATTAAAAAATATCAACCATGCGTTGGTTCTCGGTCGGTCGGTTCTGGTTCGGTTAACCTGGCAAACATGCCAGTAAAAACCGCGATGCGCTTCGCCAGATGTGCACCTGCCCAAACAAACCAATGTACAAGAGATTTGAATACAGGATGTATAAAATAGATGTTTAAAACCAGGTGCCAGCTGTAAATGTAGTCATGATGATCTGGCTACGGCATTGAGCTAACACTTCCTGGACATTAACATGTCGTTTTGCGAGATAGCTAACGTCTAGCAATACACAAGACATTTCCCGAGACCCAACCACCTGTCATTGATTTCTGGCATTTTGCCATCCGTCGGAATCTTCAATTAAGAGTAAAGTGCTCCACTTTAAGATCAAAATAATGCTAAAAACAGTAATCATAAAGGACACTCACTAATATGTGTTCTTGATGCCAATCTCCCAAAGGTCGTTTTATTTAATGTTTGGGGAATGCCCCCAGTGGCCATGTATTATCGACTTCCTGCTCGTTTTCCCCCCGCAAGTCGTAGAGCTCCGACAGCTATGAATAAAATATGAATAATTGACAGCAGAAGCCACGTGTAGCAACAAATTATTCAGACACGTCATACAAAATGACGCAAGGAATATAAAACTGTAACATCTTATAATATTGACTAGAAATCTTAGCTTCGGGTCAATATTTGTAGATGTCATTGATAATATTTGTATTTAATTTAATTATTTACAGACATAATAGTCGGTATTATTGTTAAGGGACTGTTTGGTTTAACAAAATAAATACTCCTGTAGTTTTCCCCATGAATGAGGCCATGATAACTCTTTTACACTTATGATACTAATGTTGTTGTATCTTCTTTACAGAAATGATTGGAAGAATTTCGCACCTTACACAAACATCCTGTGGCTGCATTACACTGTTGATAAAATGATAACGGCCCTCCGCTACAAGAGGACAAACACAAAGATTCACAAGCACTACATTGACAAACTGAAGGGCATCAAGAGTAGAATACTAGACTACGGCAGCGCTGCGCTGTTCGTGCTCACAGACAACGAAATATAAACGAACAAATTATGATATTATACAAAACAATTTCATATGTAAATTAATTCAAACTAGTCCTAATAATGGTTTTAATAAACTACTGCTATTGCTATAAATCTGACATGACAATGAATCGCATAAATTATAATAATGTAAATAAAGTTTGCTTTGATAAATTCCTTGAAATGATCGACGCTAAAAGAGTTATTTATAAAGTTGTCGCATTATTAGAGCAGTATCAGAAAGGTGCCTTTTTAGATAAGGTAGTGCCTTTGTTCACATTAATAAATTCATATATTGTGTTCCGAAAACTTGGTTTTATTTGGATTTTGGGAGGTTCCTATGTCAAGACCCAAAAGTCATCCTATGCTTGTGAACCAGCTCCTCGTCTCCAGCTATCCTATTCTGTAAAAATTCCGTGAAATCTTGGGTGAAGTGAGCATGGAGTAAGTTTTTCAATAATCCAATAGATGACTTCACCTAAAGTTTTTACAGAATACACCAGCAAAGAAAGTGTTCGTGATCGTTCTTTCAATTTAATTTTATCTGCGTAGGCTCTGCGTGTGGGCACAGGACAGTTGGATGTCGTGGTTATGCCCGGGTTATACACGGCTCATTCCAAAGCCTCCCCCCCGCTCTTCCTCATTTTTAAAGCTAGGGAGAAAGCACAGAGTACTTTTTGAAATTTAATAGGTTGGGATTACACCACTTATTTAACTATTCTGGCTTTTGTACTAGCTTCGTGTGACTGGCAAAGCTACAGTTATTTTACCTGTAAGACTAACACCCAGCAACCTAATTGTAACGAAAATCAAGATCACAGTGATGCAAAACAGAGTTAAATCAACTATAAAATGACTATTTTCCAATTGGATCATTTTACTCTACGAACTAGGCCACTGCACTGCAATGCTACTGGCTTAAAATTTCTTAACATCGTGTAAAAAGCTCTAGTTTGTGCCAAGCCAGGATATTATTTGCTGGCTATCCAAGCATTACAATCTAGCCTCGTGTAACCCGGGCATTAGGCCTCTACTTTAACTAGCTCGCATTTCGAAAACAGGTTTTCGAATGCCAGCTACCTTTAGATGTAGCATCGTACAGTTGTTATAGCAGTATCTAAACAAGAACAACTGAAGAACTGCATCCTGTACGTGCAGTCAGTAAGTAAATTACAATTTTGCAGCAAGCTTACAGTTCAAAATGCAGACCGTCTGATTAGATAGGTTCATACTTACACCACTACCCCACTAATTGAGGGGATTGCGGGATGTTAAACAGACAGATGGGGATTTTGATTTGTCATCATAAATTACTCTATTGATCCTTATGCAAGGCGTACATACCTAGTACCTACTCGCAGCGATTCCTGGCGACTAAGGTCGCTGCGTGTGTAACTAGCATTATGCTAAGGTCGGGTCGCCAAAGGTGGCAACAGTGTCCGCGGAGATATCGGCTTTGGATATCGGTAGCAGCGGTGTGGGAGAGGTATTACTAGCTTATCACCACTGGAACTATTGGAAGAAATAATGATAATCTGATTATTTCGGTTTTTAGAGGCAGTAGTGATTTTATTGACATTCTCTGTTTCGATTTCATTCCTAAACATTGCATTATACTTATAGTACTCTTTGCATTGCGTTTAGCTACGTGCTACGTACACCTAATTTCTGAACGGGATTTATTTTTAGGCCGCCTAGGCCTTCCGAATTGGGCAATTATATCGCTCACAGCACTCAAATCGTCTCACATGCGTTCCATAATGGATATCACGATTATGACAGCTGAGAGCTGTCAACAATTCGGAACACTCGTTAGCGCGCTCACAGTGCTTACTCGGTGTCAAAAAGATATTACAGCAGTATTTCTTCATAAAAACACCACACGTTTCTTCCTTTTCTTTGTTTAGGTGGCGACTGCCAGTCAGAAGCACAATTTCGTAAATGCCACGTTATTAAAAAGATATGATGCAGCTCAAAACAAAACACACACTGACACATCCTCATCATCACACACACACACACTGTCATTTTTGACAGCGCTCCCGCACAGTGGAACGAATGTATGGGAGCGGTTGGACGTAGACATGTCCGAAAAAAAAGAGTAAAATTATGCCAAACTAATGATGCCATCTTATTCGATTACTTAATGCCTTCATAACTTGTGGTGATGAATTTCTTCATAACTCCCATATTTCGGGAGTAATTTGAGAAAATGTGAAATTTTACTATGAAAATGAGTGTATCGAGCTCTCTCCCTCCTGATTCCGGGCTTGTTTCAAGTAGCGGTCTCTAATATCATAATGCTAATACTAAGAGCTATATTTAATACTAAGACACATAGTGCGCCAAATGTGCACTTTCTGGGATAAAGAGTGATGTTTATTTTATAACTCAATTTTTTTATTTTTTGTTTATTTTGTTGATTAAAACCGTTTTTCTAAAGGTTTACCTTATTACAATAACATTTCTGAGCAGCCAATTAGAGAAGATATAAGCTAATTAGGATATATAATTAGGGACTTAAGGTTTACATATAAAACTGATGCACTAATGATTACTGATAAGAACATTGCTATTATTTAATTACTAAATGGCTCTTAATACACTAATTTAGCATGCATCATTTACTAATTATCACAATAACTAATTACCTTGCAATATTTAACAAAGGATACCTGGGATACCTGGATTTTATATAAATAGGTCACTATTAGTAACTTTAAAATCAGTGTTGATTTACACCTCGTTGTATCCAAGCTAATCTCGCAATGTATTTTCCAAATTTTAATACAAATCTTGATATTCACGTTGCTTTATGCGCACGCGCACATAAAGATTTACGCGACTTTAACTATTTGTTCAGTGTTTTAAAAGATAACAGTTGTGTTCAGTTATGTGAAAGTGCTGAAACAAGTTTAAAAGACTGGTGTCGTCGATTTTGCTACCGCATTTATGCAAAATGGACACAGTCTGGAAGAAGCACAGATAAGTTTCGGAAGAAACATGAGATTTGGCTACAGGCTGCAATTCAATGGCCGGAATTACAGAATGAAAATATGGAACCTTCTACAGAAAATATAAGTGACGACGTCATCGAGCCCATAATTTCTCCTGCTAAATCTGATGCTTCAACTTGTACACATCCTAGTCCTCGTAAATCTTTTGAGGACCTTAGTAACCGGCAAAAAAGAAGACACACTGAATATAGTCTTTCATGCAGCAGTAGCAGCGCTGAAATTATGTTTTCGGCCGAAAGGGCGCTTCAAAAGGCAGGACAAAGCGATACAGCTTATGTTATGAAATACTTGACGGAGAATCCAGAAGAGGCCTCAAAAATCAAAGCCTTCATTGAAGGTAAATCAATTCAGGTACGGGAAATATCCCCTTTGAAGGCATTGGCTCTTTATGTATCGATGAACTTATCGAAATGGCGCTATAACACTCTTCGGGATTTCAACAGTCAAGAAGGAGCTCTTCAATACCCGAGTTACTACATGTTGGTTAAAGAAAAAATTAAGTGCTATCCGGCCAAAGAAGATCTCACAGTTACAGAGAGCTCTGCAAAAATCAAATTACAAGCCTTGATGGATTTAACCTCAAGAAGACTTATTAGGTCGTTAGAAACCCCTGTTGATCCCAATCAACAGCTCGTATTGACCAGCAAATGGGGTTTTGACGGATCATCTAGCCAAAGCATTTATCATCAAAGGACGAGTGAAGATGAGCAAATCGATCTTGCTAGTAATTTTATGATTAGTCTTGTACCACTGCGGCTCGTCTCAAAAGGTGTAACAATTTGGGAAAACGAGCGACCATCTTCCACTTCATTTTGCCGGCCAATATTGTTTAAGTTTATAAAGGAAACCAAAGAAAATGTGCAGAGAGAGATGGCTGAAATCGAAGCAGAGATTGAAGCCTTAACTCCATCCACCATCACTGATGGAATTAGTGTCAAACACCACCTGCTGTTGACAATGATTGATGGTAAAATTCATTCCATTATATCCAATACAGCAGCTTCAGTGTGTGACATATGCAAGGCTTGTCCTAAAGAAATGAATAATTTAGAGTTAATCAAAGATAAACACGCAAACGAGGACATGTATAAATATAGCTTAAGCACCCTTCACGCTTGGATTCGCTCAATGGAATGCTTATTACACATTTCCTACAAATTAGACATAAAATCATGGCAAGTAAGGGGTGATATAGCAAAAAGGCAAGTTGATGACAGGAAGAAAAGAGTTCAAGAGGCTGTAAGAAGAGAAACGGGCTTACTTCTCGATGTTGTGAAACAAGGCAGTGGATCCACCAACAATGGCAACTCGGCAAGGAGATTTTTTGAAAACTACACTAAATCTGCTGAACTGACCGGAATAGATGCTATGCTTTTAAGAAAAATCTGTGTGATCTTGCAGTGTATTTCATCAGGAGAGAAGATCAACGTAACTAAATTCCGAGAGTTCTGCTTTGATACTGCTAAGCTTTACGTGGAGTTATACCCATGGTATTATATGCCTTCTTCACTTCATAAAATTTTAATGCATGGGCCAGACATAGTTCAGAACATGTCAATTGTGCCCATTGGTTTTCTATCCGAAGAGGCATCTGAGGCTAGAAATAAAGATTTTAGAAAATATAGAGAGGGGCATTCTCGAAAGCATAGCAGTATCTCATGCAATGAAGATATTATGCACAATCTTTTACTGTCTTCTGATCCACTTGTTACAAGTATCCGTCCAAAAGGAAATAAGTTTGTAAAAAAATCTTCTTTTAAGGAATTTTATGAGCTTACGGATTCTGAGAAAAGTGATATCGAATTTGTTAACATAAATGATTTAGCGGACATCGATTCTGAATTTGAATTAATTGATGATGATGATGATGATGACGAAGATAATTAAATGATGTTATTGTTTTAAAATGTGTAACTTAGTAAATTAGAGCTTACATCTTAATTATTTATTGTACTTTTAATGAAACTAGGTAATTTATTATCAACTTACTTAAAAGTCATACTCTCATCAGTTCTTGTGAATATTTTTGTTAATATATATTTCTGTATATATATAATATATTTATAGACCTCTTAATAAGTCTGTCTGCGGTTTAAAGTAAATACAAATGGGGAAAAAACGTTTTTTTTTTTTTTAATTTTCATTTCCTTTTATCCCAGAAAGTGCACATTTGGCGCACTATGTGTCTTAGTATTAAATATAGCTCTTAGTAATAGCATTACGATATTAGAGACCGCTACTTGAAACAAGCCCGGAATCAGGAGGGAGAGAGCTCGATACACTCATTTTCATAGTAAAATTTCACATTTTCTCAAATTACTCCCGAAATATGGGAGTTATGAAGAAATTCATCACCACAATTTATGAAGGCATTAAGTAATCGAATAAGATGGCATCATTAGTTTGTCATAATTTTACTCTTATTTTTCGGACATGTCTACGTCCAACCGCTCCCATACATTCGTTCCACTGTGTCCCGGTGATATTCGTACGAGGCATGGTCGGCGTTATCGCAAGATGGCGCATGCCATGACGTCATCTATGACGATTCACGGGACATCGTTATCGCGCTCACGCCAATTCGGTACGGGTTTTAGCACGCTCAAATCGATTACATCGATTATTTCCTCAATTCGGAACGCGCCCTTAATCTATCGGGAATAGATTAGTTCGGATTTCCGAACGATAAACAAATGTCAAGCAAGTTGTCAATCGCAGCAGGCAGCAGCAGCCAGATTGCAGATCACAGAGTACTTTTTGATAGAGTGTTGCAGATTGCAGTCAATCGTTATCAGTTTTCCATTTCTTTTGCTTCAAAAATGTATGAAAATAGCAAAAACACAATAAAAAATAAATAAATAAGAATTTACTTGGTTTCTTTAAAATACTTCTGGACGTCATTAGCTGATTTGATTATTGAGTGTGTAATCAACCCCGTTTATATATTCATTCGAATCACCATATTCATGAAGTATTCTTCAAGCTGGTGATAAATAGACCAAATGAAAAGTACATATAGGGTAAATATGGAGGCAAGCAACGATTCATTGTCTGGTAAGTTACGCACAAGGGTTGAAAATAGTTATATAAATTTGGTGTTATATCGCGTGTATTGGTGTAATTCAGTATTAACTCCGCCGTTGACGGGGTCTGCTGCCGTTCTTCTGACTCCAGGTCGGACGAGGAACATCGCACAGGACATGGAAGCCTTGAGACTGTCGCGACAAGACAACCCTTATCTCCAGGTGAGGTTTATTTAGTTTTAAAAGATAATTGCGCTTGTTGCGGAAATATTTCTAATGAGATGCGTCTTCCGCGTAGATTACATGTAAACATCATCATAAAAGTACAAGGAAGTGTTTATGATATATGTTTTATAATGTTCTTGGTAATGTTTACTTATTTATTAGATGGGATTATGGATTTATGTTCATTAATGTGATTTTAAGGGCAATATTTATAATGACTGCTGTTCGAAGTTGTTGTGTAATGACTACACAGGAATTTGTAGTAACCTATTAGTGGTTTACATAATGTTAAGAACATGTATCCTATGATCTATCAATGTATTCTCCAACGAGTTTATAATTTTGTTTGGCACTTTACTACCAAGATATTGGATTCCATGCTACAGCTGAAAATATATTAATTTCCAATTTATAAACCTAAGTAATAGTAATAGTAGAGTGATTGTGGAGTTTTTTGCTGGTTCTTCTCTATAGGAAACAACCAATTGGAATTGATATTTTACGGGGATATGTTGAAACAAATTTTAATGTGTTTTTTCTATTTTGTGTAACTTGTTAAGTATGTGGAATTGGGATTTAACATTTTGGTATATGTTTTTTGACTCGTTGGTCTAGTATCATGTAAAAGGAATACACAATTCTATGAATTTTTCTCGATACAATAAAGTTGCAAAGTTATATAATTTTTTTTACATTTTTTGACATCACGGAGTAACGCATAAGAGTTATTCAATGGAATTAACTTTAAAACATAGAGAATTATTATATCAAAGTTTACTCAAAGTAGTTTTGAATTTAATTCATTTATTTTGTTTAAAAGGAGTAAATTCGTTTTATGTCGTTTTATTCCGAGCGCACGCACATTATAGCCATAACTCTTCTGATGCGTTTCAAAATTAATTGCATCACTTTCGTTCGCTTAGTAGGATTTCGAGGATTTTATATTTTCGAGGTAGCGCCGTAAGTGCCCAGGTAGTTTTTTTTTTGTTAGCCTATTTTGCGTCCCTCTGCTGGCCAAAGATCTCCCCTTTTTTTCTTCCAAACCTTCCTGTCTTGTGCGATCTCTGGCCATGTTAGCCCTGCAAATGATATTAGATCGTCACACCACCTTTGCCTTGGTCTACCTCCATGTAGGTTTATGATAAATAATATATTTTAAATTGCAAACAAAAATGAAATGAAATTTATCAGGTCAGAAACCTGTGCTATGCAAATAAATGAATTTGAAAATGGAACAATGATTACCTACATATAAGGCTAACTATTGTCTATTAACGGGCATACACACGAGCGTCATGCACACAGCACATATACCCTATAGGGGTCATGCATCTACGGCAGAGGCAATCGCAACCATCCACGCGTGTCGGTGACAGCCATCGACAACATTCCGCTCGTGTATTGGAGCACTATACTCAAATACATAAATAATACGACACGTTGTCGACGGCACCCACCGACGCGCGTTGACGGCTGTGGCCGACACGCATCGACGGTTGCCTGTGTCGCCGACGCATGGCGCTTATTTGTATGCAGACTTAACAGTTAATTCGTTAGTGACCCTTTATAACAGCCATGGTTAGCAAAGAGGTGCCTATAATTGACAAATTTTGTCATTTTTCTAATTAAATATTTTAATTTCCAGCAGGTTATGGCAAGCAGAGAGAGTCTCATTGAAAGCCACGCGGAGGAATGTGAATCAGATGACACCATACTTATGTCACAGGTAAATATTGTACACTAGCTGCGTCCTGTGGTTTCACCCGCATAAGTCTCGATCCCGTATTAATATCAGAATAAAAAGTATTGTATGTATGTCCTAATCCAGTTCATGGTCTACCCATGTGTTAAATTTCGTCCAAATCTGTTCAGCCATTTTAGCGTGAAAGCCTAACAAAAAAAAAAAAATACAAAAAATCTAATATTTTCTCTTTACAATATTAGTTTAGATCACCTACTTGTTTTATTACCTTCTCGTCCTTCACCATACCTATACATCTACACCATATGGCCATATATGTTTTTTAACAAGCAAGATTAATTTATCAAAATATGGTAAAAAAGTAAAAATCTGTTATCCAAGACACTTATTCAGAAGATATGCAGTAGATATGTAGCAGAGTGCACACATTTCTGTCGTATTTCTACTGCTTATGTTTTCAAAAAGTCTAGAAGAGGCCTGAATGTAAATGCTTTGTCACAAGAAGTTTTTTCAATATCAAATGCCATTTATTTAAATTAGGCTGAGAATCAGCTCTTTTTAGGGCTTCTTAGCCAAAGGATGCCAACGCAACGCTATTACTAAGCCTCCACTGTCCTTCCGTCATTTCGTCCGTCCATCCGTCCGATCGTCCGTCCGTCAGTCTGTCAACGGACAGTAACTCATGAACCGTAATAGGTAGACAGTTGAAATTTTCACAGAGTGTGTATTTCTATTGCCGCTATAACAACAGATAATAAAAATAAAATAAAGTTAAAAAATTAAAGGGGTATTCATACAAGAAACGTGTTGACTTCGGCGTTTTTTGCCTTGTGTTACGGAACCTTTCGTGAGCAAGTCCTTTCGCACTTGGCCGGTTTTTTGAATATCAAAATTACATAAGACAGATTAAAACGCCTACACATACCTAACCTATGTTGCATATTCTATCCTTTTTTTTCTTATCTTAGATCATCTATTGATGCATCTTTTTGCATGTATTTTGGGCTAATATGTACGAGTATTATTGTCTGTTTTGAGGGGTCTGGCGCTGTATGCCGAGATACAGGACTTGTCCTAGTTCGGCTACAGATGATGCTCCTATGTTATATACTACCACCCAAGTACTAGCCTATAAGTATGTGTAACACATATTATTATTGGTGAAATAAAAAGACAATATCTAGATCTAGAGATTGTACAGCATTTGGCATTCTGCAAATTCATCCAGTTTAAGTAAGTTTGAATAGGGATAAGCTAAAAATCAAATATCAAATATCTGATCTGATTGCTATTTCAGCAAAACAATATTTTTTACAGTACCTACCTAGTCTAGTCCTATGCTTATCTATATGATTGATTGAATCATAAAAGTCAATACAGGAACTGAAGTAAATTCAATATGCAGCCGACAATATCATTGTTGAATCATTCAATAGATATCAATTTGGTATCCAAAATATACCTATCTGTCTTAGATTTTTATGGCTAATCAAGCACATGTTTTTAATATTTTTCACATATAATTTTTTCGACACAAAAGTCAATCGGCGTAGCCTTTACCTAACTGTGTTAGGGTCGGCCATCAGTCTAATCAGATGCAACTGAATACCACTATTTCACATGGAGCGCCTGCCTATCTGACCTCCACAACCCAGTAAGGTACTGGGTAATACGATACCCCTTGGTAAGACTGGTTGTAAGACTTTCGGGCTTCTGACTACCCGTAACGACTGTCAAAGATCCACGAACGACAGCCGGGACCAACGGTTTAACGTGCTTTCCGAGGCACGGAGGGGTCTTGGTATGTAAAGATGGTCACCCATGCACAGGCCAACCGCGGCAAGCGTAGCTTAACCTGATCGATCGACTTGTACAGCTACAAGCAGATATATAAAGTGACTTCAATAACTGCGGTCGATGACCCCACAAAAAAAAAAAAATTATTTAATTTTTTTATCATGCCTAGAAATCGATATCATCGTCTGCGGAGTTTCGTTAGCTTATTTAATTTGACCCTCTATATTAAAATAACACTATTGTACATTATTTTTCAGGAATTTGGAAGCACTGCCCTAGACTTTATAGAGGACGATCCGTTGACCTTGAAAGAGGTCCACGAGCATATGATAAGGTCACCACCGCCAACCAGTTGCTGGCCACACGGTAAACCAAAACATTCACAAATAATGAATAAAAATAACCACCCCATAAAATTGTTTGCAGCATTCTTGCATAAATTAACAAGATACATTGTGCTAACAATTTCTAATTTTTTCGAATGCTAAATAGGTAAATGTAGCAGTTTTAACCATGTTTAATTTGCTTTTATTAATACTAATTTTTTCCATTGTACTGATGATACTATTTTCCTATTATACAATCTGTAGTATTTTTTTATCTCTTAGTACTTAATCTCTATTAATCTAAATAAAAGTTTACAATAATATTATCCATTTATTTTTTGTAGAAGTAGACTAGCAATATTCAAGTTTTTTTTTTTTTTTATGGAAAGGTGTCTACATCACTATATTAAGTTTACCCATTTCAAAATTTAATATCTGGGTTTTAAAGAGACCTTGTTTCGCCATTTCTTCGAAGAGGTAGTCTGAGAGAAAACGACGATTCACCTTTTTTTTTAAAAACATGACTTGTAGAAGTGAAAATAAAAAGATTTATGTCTAGAGTTTATCTATCTATGCCATTAGATGTCTTGTAGCGATCGCATAACAAATGTGACTGCTTTATCTACATACATATTAGTATGTAGGTGAGACCAGGTGAATGACTGATTAGATTGATTAAGTACCAGGTTTACACAGCATGCTGCGTTACTATCAAATAATATTGTTTAGATAGCTAATCATTATTTAGTCTAGTTGTGAACTTACTACATACTTACAACTGAAAGTTACACCATGTATTTTTGAATGAATTTTGATTTGTGTCTAGGATAGTGTTAAAATATGTAATAGATTTTATATAAAAAAAAAATTTTAAAGAGGAAGCGATTTGCGCGTTTAGGGGAAGTATATTGTGGGTCAAAAGAAAAAAAAACCACGGTTATCAATGATGATGACGATGATAGCGATGAAAGGCAAATAGAGTTCTTTTTTAGATTAAGTATGTCGTATTTTGTGAAGCCTTTCAACAAATTCCAGCGAAATCTTCAGTCCATTTTGTACTTATAAGCAATGAAGACAAAAAAGTGCTAAGTCCGTTTTGATTTTCGTTTGTAATTGCTGTCGTATTAGTAGCGATTAGCCAATTTGTAATCCAAGTTACATTCAGGGTTGTCAAAGACCAATTTTTTTATTTTATTTAACGGAATGTGTCCAGTCGATCTATTCTGTAAACATTTCACTCTTAACTTAGGTAAAGTGAGCTGTCAATAGCGGCAATCACCAGTATCAGGTTATATGACACCTCACTTCAGCCTAAGTTTTCACGGTAAGATTTTTACAGAATAAATTAGCTTGTCGGTTTTCCATTAGTGCGCTTTTTACTCGAGAACGGGCTGGTTTTTTTTTTTTTTTGTAAAATACACCTAATTACAAATAATGGTGACACCTCAATTCATATCAATCTAAAATGTAGTATAGTATGTTATCGTAAAAAATCAGGAAGTACGATACGACACAGTATTTAAAAGATAAGATATCGCTTTTAGTACAGTTAGCAATAAAAGTAGTTTAACTAAAGTTTCAGAAGAGATTCATGAATGAAAACTTGCAAATTCTTATTGGTTACAAGGTATATCAGTAGGTGATACTTTATAGACATGTTTAAATTAATACTTTTGCCGCTGATCATAATATTTCATACGAAACGTCAACCCAGGGCAGACGCGGTCATAAAACGTAAGAACTAGACGAAGCGACACAGTTTTTTTACAAATCCCATACTAAAATTATTCATCGTCCTACTCGCACGTTTCATGACCCGCGATCGCCGCGAATATAAGCCCAGATGAGCACGGGCGATTTTTTAACGCGACGATGTTTTATCGCAAACATTTTATAATTGCGCACTAGATTTGCAACGCGTGTGCGTCAAAAATATACACTGTTGGATTTTCAACTCTCGGCGCTAAGCATTGTGTTGAAAATACAGTGCTCGATAAAAAATCGCTCATGGTAACGAGGGCTAATTCTAACCTAAATAATAATTTCTCCGTTTCCCGCTTTCCATGAAGATTCACTGTCGTATCGTGCGGCGAGCGCGTTTGACTTCGCCGCCGACAGTCCGGTGTCGTACAGCGCTTACTCTGTCAATTCGCAGGAAAAGGTTACTAACATTACTTTTTAAGCGTGCCGTCCTTTGTGTTCGTGTGTCACCGCTGTTGCTTTTGTGCACTGATTTTATGCCTTATTTTTTTACTGATATTTAGTTGTTAGTATATAAAAAAAAGTGGCATTTTTTGGGTAATTGTTAATATTTTATAGCCAATTTCCTAATAATTACATTTTTTTATCTTAGTTAATAATTACATATAATTATGTGATAATATGTAAGTATGATAATATTATGCTCTTTTCAATAAATTATAATTCCAATATAATTTTTTCATATACATGTTGTATATTTTATTTTGTAGGTACAAATTTATTATATTCTGACATATTTGATAAGCATGCCAAAACCAGACTTCAATTTACCCTCTACATCTCTACTTATTCACGTTACAGGAGCTCCTAAGCGGTAGATCTCCCCGTCGCAACACCCGATGCGATGAGTCTCGTAACAACAACACATCGAGCCGACCTCGCTCGTCCCGCTCCGCGTCTCCAAGGTCGCATGACCTCACCCTCTGTGGACGACCTTTGTCATTACCAGGTAATAAAAAGATCGTTTTTGTGGGTGTCTTTCATTTGGGTCCGTTTGAATAAATAACTCCTTGAAGGCTGTCTTATAAATGACGGTTTATCTCCTAAACTCTATCAGCATAAGTCCAGATCAGAGGCTTGAGGGTTCCAGGCCATCATTCATAATTTTAGCCGAAAGACGTCCACTGCTGGACATATGCCTGTCTCAAGAGCTGGTAAGGATAAGGTGCGCCATACTAAATATAAGCAACCGATTATTCAGTCCTTGACTGGACACTGATACTTGTCTGGGTTGTGGAGGTCAGATAGGCAATGAAGACTGGACTGATGAGAATGATGACTGAATATTGAGCCCAGATGACCCATAGAACGGAAGGCCCTGCCTCTGATGAGTGTGGATAGACATTCATGCTAATTTAAAAAATTATATATTTTTTTGTCAGATTATGCAAAGGTTCTGAAGACGATTACATTTTGTAATTATTTTTAAAGTGAGCTCTCGAAATCTTATGGTCTTCAAAGAGTTTCCACGAGTGTTCAAGAGTGATGATACTAAGGTACGTTTGGCGTATGGTAGGCAGCCAGTCCCGCTCCTACAGCTAATCTTGTCAACACATCAACTATTTTATTTTAGGACCACACATCCTACAAAAACATAATATTTCAACTTATATTTTTGGCCACATTACTGGGTAAATTCCTTTCTTAATATTGAGAAAGAACGACCATTCACCTCATATAGACTGCGTGTAGGCTATTTCTGACCATTAAATCTTAGATGTGTTTACGACTAGCGACCCGCCCAGGCTTCGCACGGGTGCTATTTAATAATGTGGCGTTGTGAATGTATTATACAGATATACTTTGTGTTGTTTTATATGTACTTTTTAGAGATAGTTCACGTAAATTATAAATACACGTACGGTCACCAAAGGAGATCAATAACCAGGGTCGTCGGATATGGTAGAAGTTTAGTAAGAAACCGATTGATGTTTTCGAATGAAATTTAATTTGATAAATGAACTGTTTGTTTTATATTAATTAAATTAAATTTTATTCGAAAACATCCATCGGTTACTTATCTGTTTTGGTGACTGTACCATCTCAACCGGACAAAATACTCTTAAAATATTCTTAATTAATTACAGGAGAAAGTCACCTCCGCAATGCGCTAAGCAAAAAGCAAAGCGGAAACCAAAGCGAGAGGTTTTCCCTTCTTCAACACCCGCGACCTCTACGAAGGCCCCACTCCAACAGACGGGATGAAGACAGCGTCCAACTTGTGCCAGATTGCGATAAGTAATACCACGAAATATTATCTGTACCAAAAGTACAGAATGTAAGGTTTAATCGGTGATAAAAGTCATGCCTGGGATAAATCAGGCATTTCAGGCGAATTTTTTTCGATGACCTTGACCTTGTAACCAAAGGTCATAACGATCAAATTATAATTTGTCGACTCCAATTAAGAAATTCTTACGCGACGTATTCGGAAAATATTTGTTTTTATAACGACCAGGTTCAATGACCTTGGACCGAGGTTGTTGTAAAACTGTCCAAGGTCAAGTTTAATATTCCGGTGTTATTTGAAATGTACACATTTACGGAATTGAAGTGGAATGAAAATTGGCGGCAGTTCGGCTATTGGCGTGGTAAAGGTAAACACAGACTTATAAGCACAGTAACGGTTATGTACACATGATTGTAAAGAATAGTATATTTTATTGTTTGTGGAATACGCTTTGCCTTATAAGTCTGCGTTCACCTTTACTAGTAAATGAGATCTATCAATAGCGCGCGATCTCTTTCTAATGTACGAAAATATTACTAAATTCTATTACGAAAACTTTAAAGAAAAACTATTAAAAAAAAAGTATTGATTTATATTTAAGAGAAAAAAAGTATTTTGTAAAATCGAGAGAATTTAGCAGACTTGGTTGTCTTATTAAAAATTAAATGAAATTGAAAAAAAAAAAACAAATCGGCACTCATCAATATAGACAATATAGGGGAAATGCACAATGTTTAAAACCACAGGTTTTAGGGAACCGTAGCCCTCATAATAATCTTTTAAAAAATAGCTAGAATATTAATTAGCCTGTTTTACTTAGATACACTGTTGAAGTAACGTTAGATCTATATACCATTTCACTTAGTACCTAAGTGTTGAAATTACATCGAGTAACAAAAAGTATTAATACTGACGAATTTCATTGACGAGTGCCACTACGTTTTTGCCCAGTAATGCGCAAAGTTGCCAAGCTTTATAGTGACAACTTAAATTGCGCAATTTTAGGCAATTTCTATACAGTCTTGGTATTCACGACGTTATTATTCTCATATTTACCTATAATTACCAAGAATTGTAAAATTCATTGCATTGTGTGCATAAAGTTAAAGCAAAGTTAAGCGCATCTTAACTTTTTTCAAGTATTGTTATCACACAATTGCTAAGTATACTCTGATATCACCCGACTATTACCGTGGTATTACCCACCTATTACCGTGGTATTACCCGCTCATTACCGTGGTATTACCGCCTATTACCGTAGTATTACCGGAACATTATCGCGTAACTGCCGAATTTTGCCGCGAACGGTACACGAACGTCACTTAAATTCCTATAAAATGCTCACTGTAGTTATAATTCGCTGTCCTAACCAAATTAGGTGGACTTAAACACTAGTTTAGTTACTAGTTAATAGTATTATTGTTACTACTAAAATTAAATAAGCTTTATTAATTAAAATGATAGACTAGTGCGAATTACTGAAGTAGTTTTTAAAAACGGAGGACAATTTTAGTTCCGTATTATTAGAAATACATTTTTAAAACATGATATTTTTTAAACGTTTTATATGAGTACTTATTTGCGTCGGATGGTTGGTTTGTTCGTCGATATATTGCATGTCTTTAGTCTTAGATATTAAAAGTTATTTAGGAATGTAGATATTCAGTTACCGAATTTATTATGCTAGTTCAAAATATATCCCACCATTATTATATTTTTTGTCCAAATAATAGTACAGTCGGCATTAGATATTGGTGCAATAATAATAAGATTATTAATTTCTGATGTGTAAGTGAAGGAAGAAAGTTAGAAAATAAGCGGATAGTAGGAGTAAAAATGCGTTTGATGTCTTATACTGCGTTTCGAACCATTTAACTACGAACAATGTGAGATGAGAAATGCAAGGCTTTGTTTGAAATCGTTTGATGTCAGTTTTGCTTGCTTCAAACATTAAATGATTAAAATGTTAATGACATTTAAAACTGAGGGGCTTGGGGCAATTTCCGTATTTTTAAGAACGTTCCCAATAATAATCTGTCAAAAAAACTTCTAATTTACCTAAATATTTTGACATTAATTGCCGCACAGATGAGATTGCGACTTGAATTTTAACGTTTTTATGTACGAGAATTGGCCTCTGTTCCATTAGGTTAGGTTTTGTCACAGAGAAGATGAAGAGAAAATTATATTCTAAAAACAAAATAAACCAGATTAAAAAATTGTCACTTCACTTTGTATTAATATAGGTACCTAATTATTAATGTATGTATATAATATTGACTAAATAGGTCTTAGTAAAATCTACGTGTATTATATTGTCCATTAAATTGTGTGTCTAGTAAAAAATATTTTAATTTCGAATGAGAGGTTTATTTTTACAAATGTTTCAATAAATTATAAAATAATTATTATTTTGTGGTGTTGATTGTACTTATTATATTATAATATTGTTTTTAAGATTAAATCGCTACTTATGTGGTGGTTAGGGTAAATATAATTTCGATGTTTAATTGTAAAATGTTTATTAATTATTATTGTAATGAGTCAAACCCCGAAAGATGTTGTCTTGTCTTGTCCTTATTTAAAGATGACGGAAAAATAATAAATTAAAGTTAAAAAAAAAACTATTTTTTAATTGTCTCTTGTATACAAAGGAGGATTGTTTCGGATAGTTTCTTTGTTTTGTGTGTTTGAAATGGATTTTATTATTTTGGATAAACAAGTGATTCTTCGCTTCGTGGGTGTACCGATGTACACCTTTGCCTAACCCAAAGAGGTTCGTAGGCGAATCATACATGACGGTTATTCGACCTATTATCCTGTTAGGAAAAAAAGTATTAAAAAAAGACATGCTCGTATTTTTTTAACCATTTTTGTTCAAAACTTTAATTTAGGGAAACGACCATTAACAAATATTATCCGTAGTTATGATTATTCAGTAATGTACGTAAAAATAATTAATTAAATTAAGTATTATTGGGAATTGGGAATTTCTTCGTTACCGCTGAAATTTGATTTTGGCTTACCTCTGTTGTCTTCGATTTTATTGGATAGTAGCTCTGTATTTTTTTATATTCTAGTAAATTTTATTCCATATTTATTTGTTGATAATTATTTTGAGAGACCATCTTTAGTGTGACCTGGTGCCGTATTATGACGTTTTAACGCCATCGTGATTCCAGTGCAAGAGAGAGGGAGCTATACTTACATCACCGATAGCACCATCCCTTTTTCGGACAAGAATCATAATGCCATTAATACTTTATAATACAGTCCCTGTTTGATTAGTATTGAAGTGAAAACTTCTATAGGCGCGCTGGGCACTTTTTGAGATAGGAAATAACCATTGAACTCGCGCCACTGTTACCGTAAGCGATACCGCGCGTGTTTTGTTTATAAGACGATCAAAAAAATACCCGCTTCGGACGTGTTCGGCTGTCCTCGGGATGTACTCGCTTTTAATGTATATCCGATATGTCAGTGAGTGATGGCAAAGTATTCTGTTTGTGTTTTGTTTTCTCTTTTGTCGTCACTCCCGGAGTGTCACTGTTTTTTTTTATGTTAACTGTTACGCCTCCTATTACATGGGATTAAAAACAGCTGGTGAAATGTGGATGTACAGACGCCAGCACATCAAGCTACCCGAAACTGTCAAATTTTCCCAATCAACTTTGAACTTTATGCTTTAGCGATAAAGTTGAATTTGATATATTGTAATAGCTTGATGTGCTGGCGTCTGTCTATAAACCTCTGCCTACCCTTCTGGGAAATGCGGGCGTGGTTTTATGTTATTCTTTCTGTAGTCGAGTTTACGTGTGTCATAATTAATAATTGAATCAATTGTATCTAAATATATTCTGTTTGATGTTACGTTGTTAATTGTTATTAAGTATATGTATTATGCAAAAGCAAGCTTGAGTTAGGCCTGATTTTTCAATAGCCGTGATGTTTATCTGAGGAATAAATATTACTTTCTTAAAGAAAACTAGTTTCTGCCCGCGACTTCGTCCGCGGGAAATTTCACCCTCCCCCCATTCAGCCTCTTAGGGGTGGAATTTCGAAAAACCCATTCTTAGTGGATACATACTCTTCACAAAGAACACCCCCTCCAAATTTCATGTCTCTAGGACCAGCGGTTTAGGCAGTGCGTTGATATATCTGTCAGTCAGGACTTTGAATTTTATTTAAACAGATATGTCATACTGTCATATTTATTCGTCAGATATATTTAAGTTATATGACTATTGAAAAATTTGCCCTTAGTGGATAAAATCTGAGGGAATATTATTATTTTGACTTCAATTAATCAACAATTTAACAAATATTCTTATTTAAGCTTGTATCGGAAACAGGATTTACCTAGTCCTTGTTAATGCTGTTTCTGTTATTTTAAAATGTTTTGTTTTGTTTTTATTTGAGGGATATGCAGCGATATTAAGAGGAAGACTACAGAGCGCGCTTTGACTTTACTTTTCATACGAAAATGGTCTTTAGGAACTTGAGAATAAGGTTCATACCTATATGTATGAAACGCTTATTTTACTGTGGTATAAAATACATAGAAAGTTACAGTGATGTGATATAGTTGAGCGGTTGTTCTTTAATTTAATGTACGGTTGTTTTTATATGTACCACAGTACCTACATTTGGGATCATCACTGAGTTTTGCTGCATGCCCTTCAGATATTAATGTTAATATTCCTAAGTTTTCATCGAATGACGTTCCAAAGTAAATACTCGTTTATTATAATTTTGTTTTCTAGGTGATGTGTGTAATGTTTACGAAACTAGAATTGACTGGCGATGAGTTTCGAGTGAAAATTCAATTTGTCTCTCTTGAAAAATGTTCCTTTAGACTACTAAGTGTATATCTGATATTACATTGTCAATTTGTCATGCCTATATAATCATTCTAGGGACAAGATTTAGAGGCCGCTCTTTGACTTTGGTTTGCTATTTATAGCAAGCGATGCGTACGAATATGAAACCTAACCTTATGATTGTAATGTTCATATTCGAATAATATTAAGTGAAAGTAAAGAAGCGTGTCATAGAAATGTGAACATAAATACTATGCTTATAAAGTTCATATTCGTATGAGACGCTTACTTCTGTGAATTTTGCTCTAGATCTATATATTGCGTCATGGCAATGTTATGATAAAACTATGAAGCCGCTGTCGACCAAGAGTTAAGCTAAGTAAGCATAGCTCCAACTTTTTCGTCTCATCTAAACTCTATTCAAATCCTTGTTTCCAATTGATGTTATATCCACTAAAACGAATATCAACTTTATGCAAGTGTATATTAAGATAATTTCAGAATGACTAGTAAGTGCTACGGAAAAAATTAAGTTGTAGCGCAAACTGAGCTTTATGAGTTGGTATTCAAGTTGTATTTTCTAAAACACATATTTGTTTACATGTTTGGAAACTAAATCACGAACGCAGTATACAATTATGTTGAATGCTAGCTACTTGAGCCAAGCTAAATCCAATTTAGTTAAGCTAGCTCTTGATCAACAACCAGCTTTAATTAACAAATCCATCCAATCCATCAAAGTAGTTCCTAATCTATGGGCATACGCTAAAATCGGGTTAAGTTTAAAAAAAAAATTGACTTCCCAGTCAATTTTAGTATTCAAAATGGTTTCCTATGAACATTTTTCTGTATAAATTGTACCTCAACCAAAGAGTAGACCAATGTTTTATATTATTGTGGTTATGTTTTGTATGATATTGTAAATCTGGTCATTCGCTGGTCGATATTACCAGAGTGTCTATAGATTAATAAAGAAATATTTGATTCTGATGATATGATTTTATTTTTTCTGTACAAAACCCTAGCCCTTGATAGTGGTAGAGCGATATATTGTTTTTCGACGCCCTATGGTCAACGCATTCGTATCACACAGCGAAATATTTCAAAAATGCACTTTTATTGCAAATATCAACACTTATTGAATTTAAATTGACATGTATTTAATCGAAACCCAATAATTCCCATTTGATGTCTTAAAATATGAATGTACAGTACATTCTAATACAATAAAGCGAAGCGATCATCTACACCTGCGTCGGGGGTTGCGGGAACACTACGCGCCGCCAGCGCGGGTCCTGGGATGGGGGGCGACGGATGTCCCCGAGTCCGTCGCGCCGGGACCCGCGTCGTGATGGAGCAACCAGTGCTGCGCCTCCCAATTATAGGTGGTTCCTCTTCAGCTTTTTTACCACCGCCGTCGGGTTTAACAGTTCAGTTATTAGTGGGCGTGGGTAATTTAATAGTTCTTTATGCAACTGTTGTATAATAAGGGTATTAAAACACGAATGTGGGTTTATCACACGAGGCGAAGTCGAGTGTGATGATAGTATCACATGATTGTTTTAATACCTAATTATGTACAGTTGCATACAAGACTTTATCTACCATGATGTGAATCCTCTATAAAAGGTTCAGTAATGCTATTCTGTAAATATCTCACCGTAATAACTTAGGTGAAGTGAGCTTAAAGTCAGCTGTCATTAGTGTAACTGTAAATCCCCAGCATTAGATGGAATGACAGCTCACTTCACCTAACTTCTCACGGTGAGATTCTCCGAATCGACCGGCTGAAAGTTTTTTTAACCGACTTCAAAAAAAGGAGGAGGTTCTCAATTCGGTTGTATGTTTTTTTATTTTTTTATTTTTTTTATTTTTTATGTTTGTTACCTCAGTACGCCGTCATTTATGAACCGATTTAAAAAATTATTTTTTTATTTGAAAGGACATACGTCCAGATTGGTCCCATTTTTGTCAAACTCCAGTTCTGATGATGGGATCCATGAGGAATTGAGGGAACTCCTCAAATATTATAGGCATACATATAGCAATTTTGGTATTTTCATTAACAACTCAAGCATTTGCATTCAGAAAGTATAATTTGGGGAAGTGGAACTGATGATGAAGACCACAGATGGCCATCGAAACAACTCAATGAAAAATATTTCACGGGTAGCGATTCGATTGCTTTAATATGGTTGCTAAGCAATTTATGATCGTCACAATGCGTATGGTAAAGTGGAGCTGATGGTGACTTCACCATCAGCTCAAGTTCTCCTGGTTCTTACCAAGAGAACTCCTCAACAATTAACGTCCCAGCATCGGGAAAAGCAATATTTTGTAACAGGTGATGAGCAGTTGACATTAGGGTTTGAAACGGTATGCTCTTGAGGTGGTCCCATTGTCACCAAGTCAGAGTCTGATGAAGGGATCCCATGAAAGTCGAGGAAAATCCTCTTTGGTAGGCATGTACAGTGTGTTAGTTGAACTCTCTCAAATCAAATGAAACCTATTGATGATTCAAGTGTTTGAGTCCGAGAGTCATCACTTACCTATACTCCGACTTTTAATTAGCTGCAGTAAAATAACACTACTTAATAACTCATTTCGGACTGCATTTAGAGATATGCATGTCAAATAAGTTTTATTTGTTACACTACTCTGTACTAGAAAAACAAGGTTTAGTTGATGGCCGCGAAAAAACAACAAGACGACAATTTCAGATGATGTTACAAAACCGATTTAGAATTTTTTTTTTTTATTTAAAAGGATATACTTCCAGATTGGTCCCATTTTTGTCAAAATCCAGTTCTGATGATGGGATCCATAAGGAATTAAGGGAACTCCTCAAATATTATAGGCATACATATAGCAATTCTGGTATTTTCATCGACAACTCAAGCATTTGCATTCAGAAAGTATAATTTGGTGAAGTGGAACTGATGAAGGAGACTACAGATAGCCACAGGAACTCTTCAATGCTTATAAGTATTTCATGGGTGGAGATAAGATATCTCGATTAAGATAGTTAAGCGACTATGACGAAGCAAATTTAAATAAATAGTTCTGACGAAACTGGTACCATCAAACCGATCTTATGAAGCTGGAAGGTAGGTACCGGAGTAACCTAAAACAATGTATTCTAGCCGTGTTTGGGCTTATCGAGTAAATGCGAACCACATGATACAGGAGATGTGATACGAGAAGCTATTTCGAAGGCTACTGCTCGAAAATGAAACCTCTGAAGACTGTTTTATAAGACGCCAAAGAGATCTTCGCCCTTGAGTCGTAGGTACATTAAGTGTGGCTTTGATTGTCAGAAGACAGATTTCGTAGCCTCATTATTTCCGTCTATGATCTGTCGTCGTGTGGTCGCTTTAATAATTTGTTGGCATCCAAATCTGACAAAACGATACCTTCCAAACTTCTGACACGACTTAGCGCGACGTATATTTGCCCTTTTGCAAAGTTTTTTTTACCAAGGTCGATCACAGCTCATTCTGTACAACGTCCTGTCACTGTTATATATTTAGCAAGTAGTGGTATACGAATTGGTGTGGGGTAGGTACCACAACTCAAAAGTGAAAAATAAAAACTTTTTAACAAAAAAAACAACCGACTTCCAACAAAACACTACAAAGTGAAAAATAACTTTAATTTCAGAAGTCGGTGTCAAAAAACGAAAATGCAGAACCAACGACACCGACTTCTGAAATTAAAGTTATTTTTCACTTTGTAGTGTTTTGTTGGAAGTCGGTTGTTTTTTTTGTTAAAAAGTTTTTATTGCAATACTAATATCAAACAAAAATGGCGGCCGGCGGGATACGACGTGAATTCGAATAACCTGTAGGTAAGTTCTTTTTTTTTAATTACGGCGCTGTTAGTGAAACGCGCTTGCATGCCGAATATTCCTTTTTTGAAAAAGAGTTGTATAATGAAATTTAGTACAACATTATAACACTCGTTGATATACCTACACTTCCGGACTACGAAATCGAGCCTCCATGTATTTTTCTACGTTATGACATTGTATAAATCAAAATAGTGCCAAGTCCGGTAGGTACATCCAACTATCGCCATTATGAATCTCCATTAATGGAGATTGTAGCTAGGTACGTGTAATAACTGGTCATTCGTGATTATACAAAAAAACAATATTCCCAGTATCACCATGGATCATGACAATGGGGATAGTGGGATGTACCGGTCAAGTCAAAGAAAAAGTTTTGATGCAGTTTTGAAGCCGAAAATAATACTGGTCGTCATTTTGCGAATATTCCCGATCAGTCACACCTTCACAATGATTTCAAAAGTACGCTAGTAATATCTAAGTCAATGCACCTTCTCCTTGTCGTTCACACTTTTGACGATCGGGAAAAAAGAGTTTCATTCGTTCACAGTGTTGACGAACGGGGATAGTTTTCGATTATTCCCAATCTGTCGTTAAAACTGCTGACAATCGAGAAAAAAAGTTCCGTTCGTCACCACTGAACCGTCTACCGTAATCATAATAATATCTTTTTTAATGTCTTTGGTCCTTTAATATTTCTACTAATTGTAATAAACTAAGTATCTATTGTACAGACGCCAGCACATCAACCTACCCGAAACTGTCATATTTTCTCAATCAACTTTGAACCTTACGCTTTAGCGATAAAGTTGAAAATCTATCAAAGAAATTTGACAGATTGTAGTAGGTTGATGTGCTGGCGTCTGTACAATATCGATTCCACAGTCGATTTTGGGTAAAGGTAGGTAAATAATACAAAATAATTTTTATTTATAATTTTATTAAATTAATTATTTCTATAACTTTTTACATATAGTAAATTATATGTGCCACGTTTCGTCAATTACATTGAATAATGCTGCCATGTCACATCAGCATAGTCACAATAGTACCTAATGTTTGCCTCTACGATCCGACAACGATTGGCTGCTCACGACGACACATAGCATCGGACATTCGACGCTCCCGAGTAAAACGCATTACGCATAAACGCACGCAACGCAACGCTTTTTGACAGTGACAGATCAGTTTGAAAGTGACAGTTGCGTTTGCCAATCGTCAGGAGCGAGGAGAGCGCGGCAGCCGGCCCGTGAGACGACTCGCCTCCGCACACAACTTGGTCCAAGAATATATTTATGAAATAATTTGTATAAAAATTTTGGCTCCAATATTTACAAATGCACTGATTTTTTTTTTACAACGCCGGACTAATTTTTACAGCGACTAAGTTGAGTAAAGGGTTGCGGAGGAGATCCGAGGCGCGGGCGCAACACGAGTTTTTATTGCAATTCATTTCTAATAACACATTTCTTATCTAATAAGAATGCGCGCGTATAGTGCGCGACCATTTCTAATACCCTATCGTTACAGTGGTACACCGTCTTAACATTAGAGCGCAGCTAGCGCGTATGCTACGAGTGAAGAAACACGGAAGTTACAGCAACAAAACTCACTGTAGCAATAGAGTACAGACACAATGTAATAATGAAGAGACAACACCAAAGGCAGAGCTGACTGGTTCCGTGGCCTGACGTCGCCCGCGCTAACTATCGTATTCTGACGATACCTTCTCCCTGTTTCGTGTTTTAAAATTAACATTTAGAATTAACACACAAGTTGAGGGGCTTATACAGAATTTGTACTCTTAAAGCGTCCCGTCGCCGCTTGCACCCATGTAACACTCGTACGCGGAACAACTGTACAACACTACACTAGAGGCTCGCGATCGTGCGACCGCGCGATCACGCGACCGTGCGACCACGCGACCACGCGACCGTGCGACCACGCGACCGTGCGGCCACGCGACCGTGCGACCACGCGACCGTGCGGCCACGCGACCGTGCGACCACGCGGCCGGGCAGTAGACGGCGTGACTTGATTGAAGCGAAACACTGGTACGATTTAAAACGACAAAGCACTGTTCTAACAATAAATTAAATAATTTTTGTGATACATAAAATAATAACCGAATGATAAATATAGTTTTGTTGATATAAATATTCTGACAGAGGTGTAAGAGCGGGGGAGCTGACGGACATCGGGCACGGCTCACCGTCGCTTACCGTGGCTCACTACGAGCACGCAGTCAAGTCAGCACAACAACACTAACATTACAAGTTGAACATTTGAACTAACGGATGGATGGAATCGTTCAATACAACAGAGTCAGTCAGTCGAGGAGTCGTGAGAAAATCTTAAAAATGTAACACTTAAACATTTCAACAAATGTGATGTATTAAAACATACTTATAACTGTATCAACAGGGTAGCACTGACACAGTAAGCGAGCGAGTAGGTACGTCGCCCGACGAGGCACCGTCGCATACATTACCGTAAGAGATCAAACTGTCATTAAACAAACATTATACTTACAAATGATAATACGTTTACAACTATACTTATCATAAACATCCATTCCTAAAACAATTTACAATAATATTTTATGTAAATTATATTTAGATAAACATAACTCATTCAGTCGGGCAAAAAGGAAGTGATGAGAATGACTCGAACGCAGCCCCACCGAATGCCAATAGATATTTACTGAAAATTATATAATACAATGAAAATTCAGTCGTTCATTTTAGAAATGAATCAACAATTTTACAAGATATAGTCATAACAAAAATATATGTGTACTCATTATGATGTTATTATGTGCAAATTTTGTAACACATTGTATTGTCCAGCTCTAGTCGTGTATAATATATTACTTTTTTTGGTACATGAATGTCCACATAAATTAAAATCGCAACTAAATAACTGTGTCATCACGCCTGACGTGTGGATGTGACGTTACATCACACGTCACGAAGTAGAGATGCGCGATAGTTAAGAAATAAAATATAACAAGTGTTCTGTACAGGTCAGGTGTTAAAATAAAGAGTTCAGTGCAAAAATTAATTACATAACATTGGGAAATATTATTATTATTATGGAAATTGTACGGGCAGATATTCGCACCCGAATTATTTTTCTGTTCAATAATGTATCTGTATCATTAAGTAGGTGTATGACACATTTACTCGGCCGATATTGTGTGACAATGAAGTGAGATCATTAATTATAATTCAATATTAATACCTTAACAATACGATGGTTAGTGGGTGATGTATTACGAGCAGTTGAGTGTTATGTGATTTTGGACTGTATTCCTAACGTAATAGAGTCAAAAATAACATAGAACTTAATATCGTATTGTCTACAACTACCGCGTATTTCATTAAAAAATAAGAAGTACATATGAGTGAGTGAATGTGGTGATCAACACTAGCGCAGCCGCAGCCCGGGAGATCCGAGCGGTTCATATCATGCGAATCGGACGCTTCTAGACGAGAAATATGGCGTAATATCCGTCGATTTACGTGTTATGAATGACGCTTCCAATCATCTGAGCTTTCAGGCAAGGCTCGTATTTTTTTACAGCGAATTTGTATACTTCGGTTCGCGAAAAAAAGGTTGCCAACATAAAATTTTAATGTTATAAATAAAAAAAGTAAATAATATTTGCCACAGCCAGGTCATGCTCATATCGATCAACGCGATTTTAAAACTAATTCTCATAGCCGAATTTGTTAGTACCTGAGTTATGATGAAAATCCTCGTTAGAATTTACTTAAAAATTAAAAACAATATAATTTTTGGTGGGTTTCCCTTTGTTTTCTGTTAAACCCAATTATAAACAAACTTTTCTCCAAATCGGCGCAACATTCACAGATCTAATTCTATTTGATTATTTTTTTACAAGAAAAATAATTATATACAAAATATAAAATTGATATATCTATACAACATACACTATAATAGCAAGTTGTTTTTTTTTTTTGTGGAAATCAATAACAATAAGTACCTACAGAGTTTCTCGAAAACGATTTCTACTAAGACCGTTAAAATTTATATTCGAAATGTCCGATAGAAAAATTTAATAAAATTACAAAAATAACACGGTAATTTGAAAATGAGGGCGTACTGGGGACAGACTACATTTGTACGAGTTGTTATAGAACGCGATGATCACCCCCCGAGGCATATTGTATAATAAAATAAACGTGTGTTATAAAATATTTAAATTATAGTGACAATATGTAGGTAGATAAAGATTTGCACACATTGCGTGTTTTCAACACAGTGGAATATGTGACGTCGATGTAAAATCGTTAATGGAATACACATCGCGCCACTAGACTGCACAATATTGCAACTCATCCAATCGAGCCAGGCTCGGTACAATAAAATAGAAAGAATAAAGAAAAAAAAAAAAAAACAAATTCGTCTGAAATGTGAAAAATAAACTTTGAATATAAATTTTTGGCAATTTTGTACTTAGTGATGGTTCGCAGAGGTGTGTAGTGTGTTCACGTGTACAGTGTGGTGTGTGTGTTGTGTGGGTGTGTGCGGCGCGGGCGTAGGTGTGTCGTCGCCGAGTCACTCTGTCGCGTGGAACGGTCGCGATGTCGCCGGCGTCGAGTTCAGTCACAATAAACAACATTCGCCTTAGTACATGTATCAACAAAATGTCCTACGTTTGTTTACGTTATGAGTAATAACGTCAGCCACGGCCGACGGGGGCCCCAGCTCGACCCGCACCGCGCACCTCACACCTGAAACAAGATGACGCGAACGATTACAATTTAAAGTGATAGTACAAATTTAAGAAAACATGGCCGACACAATCTCAAGACAAAGAGTAGTGGAAAAGAGAAAGGGAGGCCTTTGCCTGGCAGCAGGACAAAATAGTCATAAAATATAAGAACTAATGACGGGCCCAATGTAAGCTACTGCCTTACTACGGGAGATGATGGCGATAAGTAATGAAAGTTAGATTCAGATCTGTTGAACAAGATTTTGCATCAAGCAGCATTTAATTTACGTCAGTAACAGCCACGCAAATGTAGCGAGACAACTGACTACTCTCTGACGGCCTACCCCAATAGAGCAACCAGTATGAAGATTACGGACTAGACTAGTAGAAGTATTAGTTTAAGATCTAGTAGTAACTCAAGAAATTCCAGGACTCTCACCATATTGGAATAGCCCATAGGTTCCAGTGTTCCAGTTAAATCACATTTATACATTGTCTCTAATGCTGGCTGCAAATTGGCAAACCTGTACCCCCTCCCCCCACTTAACCAACCTCAACCTCCTATGAATAAACATGACAATAACCCTATTATCGTCATCGCATCAGTCGAAAAACTAAGACAATAAGGAAGAGGTTATTCATAACCACTATCAGTTAGCGTGTCAGTGTTTCACCTTCTTTGCTGTGATAGCCTGAGCTAACTAAAACAGAAGATCATCAAACACCCACCTAGACAACTTTCGTGAGGCGAGCGGCGCGTCGTGTCCGCGGCACATTGCCGGGGCGCGTCTTGAGCGGGGTCCGAGGTCGCCGCCGCGCGCCCCCGCCCACCCCGCTGTCACCGCTGTGTCCCGACACCAGCGACTCACTGTCGCTCTGGTTCGACGTGTAGCCGATCACGTCGACCTCATCTGGAATTGAAAAAGGGATTTGTTAGTTGGTGTTGACAGACAATTCGGTCTGTCGCATTCAGAAGGGCAAGGGTCTTCAAAAAACGCGATTATCTGCGTAAAATGTTTGTGGTCTACAGAGTCAGTTCTTTTCCATGATTTGTACAAACAGTTGCTTTCGTTAGTCCTCAAATAATTACAGCCACAAGAGGGACTAATCTAATAAAGTTGGTATCAAACGAACGTGAAAGTGGCATTTGGAAAATAAGACTTGAAAATTAGACTTGAATTTCGGACTGTACAAGTTTTTTTTAAGACAGTACAGGAAAACCAGAAAATTCTATCTTTGACTGGAAGTTCCAAGTGTCATAATATGTGTTTAAATAATAATAATTGTCATGAAATAAAAGCTTTTATTAGCCCATATTTAAAGATCCTCCTTTACAACAGCTCCAACAATGCTCATCGCCCAAAAGGCACCTACAAAGGCAAGGTCTCTTTAATCCAGCAACACAATATAGTCTGCAGTCCCAACCCGGCCAGTTTTGCAACTCGCAGGTGTCCTAATTCCGTTGCCCTCTTGTTTTCACTCAACGGGTCGCCGAAATCCGGCGAGCTATGCTTTACACCACTTTAAATTACATCTTTAATTAAAAGCGTGAATTTATCAGATTTCTAGCAGGCCTTTTTTTTTTTTTTTTTAGGATGGGAAATCATCAAATGACCCCTCCCGCTCTGGGTGGAGCGGAAGGGAGTGTCAGACTCTTACTGACTAAAACCCATCCGTGTTCCTTCCTTAGCCCTTTATGTTCCGGGGCAGCGGTAACCCTTTCGGACAATCCCGCTGCCCCGGCAGGCTTCGGCCCTAACGGGCCCCTCCGTGTCTGCTGACAGCTCTTTGAGGCGCGCGTGGAACACATACGCGCCGTCCGGCACGGGCCTGGTCCTGATCGGACGGCGAGCTACCCATTACTCGCCGTCCGCAGGCCCGCGCCTACGGTGGCCGGGAGTCGTCACGCGGCTCCCGACGCCCGGGGCGTCTACCGCGGCGGCTGGGACGGGCGGCCCTCTCGGCTCTCTCCCTCGCCCATCCCGCCACCTCCTTCGCTAGCATGACTGCTTCGCAGAAGGAGGTGACTGCCTCCCACTCCCTCTCGCCCCGGACCATGGCTTGGACCAGGGCCGGGCGCGAGAGGTCGCCGCCGCTGCCGATCGCCTCTACGAGGACACGGCGGTGCTATGCCCAAGCGGGACAGACCTCCACCGTGTGCTCCACCGTGTCCTCTGGGAGATCCTCGCAGTGGCGACACCCGGGCGTTTCCTCCCGCCTGATGATGTGCAGGAACCTCCCGAAACATCCGTGTCCGGTGAGGACCTGCGTCAGGCGGTAGGTGAGGGCGCCGTGACGCCTCTCTAGCCACTCCTCAAAGAGGGGCCTTACCGCCGCTATCGCGGCGTGCCCTGCGCTGGGTTGCGACAGTCGCGCTTTCCATGCCGCCATGAGATCGCGCCGGAGGTCTGTCCGCTCCGCAGCAATTTGCCGCGGAAGCGGGTTTTCCCCCCGGCGTAGTGCCTCCGCGCGCCTCTCATACAGGCGCGCGAGGACTATCGCCTCCAGATCCCATGGCGGCAGTCCGGCCAGGAGGCTTGCCGCCTCGCGCGAGATCGTGCGGTACCCCCGTATCAGCCGTATGGCTACCACCTTTTGGGGCGCGTTCAGGTAGTGGGCGGCTCGAAGCCGCAGTGAACGCGCCCACACCGGGGCGCCATATACGGCCATGGACCGCACGACCCCCGCGTAAAGCCTCCGGCAGGAGGCGTTTGGCCCCCTCAGGTTGGGCAGAAGCCGCTTGAAAGCGGCCCCAGCCCGTTCCAGTTTGTTCTAGCAGGCCTTAAGATTAGTTTTTAAGCGTCTGTTAATTTTTGGTATTGGTCGTCTTTTCACTTTGATATTAAACTTTAATCTTAGACCCGTTTGATAAAAAATTAAAACAATTTTTTCTTTGGTATTATCCCGAACATATTTGTTTTTCAGACTATAAATAAAAAAAAACAATGAAAAAGAAACTGTATTCTATTATTAGTTTATCGTAAAATTCTTCGCTGCCATCGATAATGCTAACGGCTACTTTGTAAAAATCTCATCGTGAAAACTAAGTTATGAAGCTGTCAATAGTGTCAAGTCGATGAATGGACTGCGTGAATGATGATATGGTTAGAAAGGGGGTGACTACCGAGATGACGACTAATAGAGAAGTATGGAAGAAAAAGACATATTACGCCGACCCTAAATAAATTGGCAAAAGGGTAGAAGAATGAAGATTTTTACAGAATATATCGGCAGGTCTGATGAAACTGTCCTTCTGAGCAAGACTCGATGGCTTTATCAATATTAAAGCATCATCCGTTTTTACACCATATGCTTTTTCTTCTGTTCCAAGAACTCCTCACAAGGCTTCTTCAGACAAAATTGCAGGCTTCCTTTGAAATTTTTCTGAAAAAGAGATCGCCCACGTTTCCGAGTCTTATATTTTCATCTCGGTACTATAAAGTGTGAAAAGGGATTTTGCCGTGGTTCACTGCTTCCAAGAAAACTAGTTTATTAAGATTAAAGCATATTTTTCCGAGAATTTCATAAATAATCTTATAAATTATTAAGAGGGTTAGTTCTGGGTCCTTTAATATTAATAGGATATAACGAATTTAGCTAGGGTAGGTGTTTTGGGTAAGGACTGACTGCCTTCTTATCTGAATTTAACAAAATTCATATTCTTTCATAGAGCTTTTCCTTCTTTAAGGCGGGTTTCACATACCCGCCATAAAACCGCAAGCCAAAACGCAGTAGTTCCGTCATGACTTGTCCATTGTACGACTAGCCGAAACTACCTGTTATAAACGCAAAGATTTGATTACGAATTTATCTCTTTCTTGTGTGATTTCACCGTTGTGCTCGGAAGCCAGTTACACCTCTGCGCTCAGCCCGGTATTTCGTTGCGTTGCCACGTTTGTTTCGCACATATCTGTGGTAGTCTACAAGTTTATGAAGCGATTTTTTTTTTTTGTTATGTGGATGTTGACTTTATGAATAAACTAATCTATGAGGTCCGAAGTAGATCTATACTGTATTTACTAAGTCGAAAGCGACGACATTTTGCTCCGATTGCTACAATTCATCTGATTGTCATATGTTCCGCTACTCGAATCGCAACATAATGTAATAATGTTCCTTAGCGGAATTCGTTAAGCGGTTTCCTATAATTATTTACGAGGCGGAGTTGCGATAAGGCCCTTAAAAATTAAATTTTCAAGCAGTAGATACTGTACTTTTTTTTTTAGATAACTCCAAAACGACAAAAAATATTCCACTCTTCTTTAAACATTTCGTAAAAAATACAGAAATGTATTTCTTTATCCGTCTTTCAAAATACGAGTAGAGCTTAAATAAAAACCTAAGCTCTTTTGTTTCTCCTATCAGTGCTAAAAAAAACAGATGCTTACAAAATTGTGTGTCGGTTAAATATTTTATAATCTGTAGCTCCTAGTCTGCTACAAGTTTATATTTTCAAGTGTTCCCGTTTCGTCGCTCGAGTATTCGTTGATAAGCCTCAAAATTCGGGACGAATAACGATGTGTGCGATACTGATATTAGGTTTTATATAGGTACTATATCGGCACCTATCTATCGATGGTTGATAAATAAGTGCAACTATTATAAGGTGTGTCTATTTATACACAAAATATTTTAAGAGATACACCTATTGCTGGTAAAGAAAAAAAATTATTGAAAGAACTAAAGATAGAGAATGCGCTATTAAAATTGTAGCATAACTTTGTAGATATTTTAGACGTGAAGAAGATAATTTACTTATTTTTCTTTATGATATCATAATCAGCCTATAATGTTCCCACAGCTGGCACACAGGCCTACTCTCTGTGAGAGGGAATGGTCCGTAATCCACCACGCGGACCCAGTGCGGGTTGGCGGATGTCACATGTCTTTGAATTTTTGATTCTAGGACATGCCGGTTTCCTCACGATGTTTTCCTGCACCGTTGCTATCGTTCTCTATGATAGATTTGTTTAATTCTTATGTTTGCATAGATTTACTTATATATATAGACAGGGCTAAATTATATTGCTGCCCATTTTGACTGCCCTTTTCTAAAACCAATGGATAAGGACCGCCATGGGCATCGGTTAAGTATAGGTACAGACGCCAGCATACCAAGCTACTACAATCTGTCAAATTTCTTTAATAGATTTTCAACTTTATCGCTAAAACATAAGGTTCAAAGTTGTTTGGGAAATTTTGACATTTTCGGATAGCTTGATGAGCTGGCGTCTTTGTGCTAACAATACTAATACAATGTTTGTTTAATTACCTACAATTTGTTACAAGGACACTAACATTCTGCGACTTCGTCCGTCGCTTCTACCGCATCGAGCCCTCGTTCTATTATTTCGTTTTCGCTTAGCGTTCTGATTTTATTTTTGCTCGCCTTTTTATGGTCGTAGCGTGACCGTCCTCATGAATTGAAAATAATTTGAGTGAGAGTTCAAACAAATAAACTCTTCAGCTTTGTTATATTAAGTAGGTATAATATACTATGGTAAATAATAATAATAATTGAAGCTTTTGATATCGAAAGGCTTTCGAGAAGAGGAAACTTCTAGGTAACAGAGATACTTGTCTAACAGTTCCTGAGAACAAGTGATTACTCGTGAAACACTAAACTTGTTGAAGGTATTAAATCACACTAATATTATAAAGGCGAAAGTTTGTGAGTGGGGATGGATGAATGGATGTTTGTTACTCTTTCACGCAAAAACTGCTGAACGGATTTGGATGAAATTTGGCACACAGATAGTTTATAAGCAAGATTAACGCATAGGATACTTTTTATCCCGATATATCCACGGGATCGACACTTATGCGGGTGAAACCGCGGGGCGCAGCTAGTAAAATATAAATTTGATATTCACAAGCTCAGTTTTTCCGGGAAAAGAACTGAGGCACTTCAGCAGAATATATTTAAAGCTGCAAGCCCCTTCAAGTACTTTCAAGATAAATAATGAATTTCTGGAATTTCACAGGGTATTTCAGAAATACTTTATGCTTAGTGCACTCACAGTAATACAAAAGTCTTGGGACTTACTTTGGTTGCACCTCGTACCTACGTTTTTCTATTAAATTTCTAAGAATCATACCTAGAATTTTAAATGAATTCTGGATTGTTTTCTTTTAAGCTGTCTTGAACTAAGAGGTATTTTGAAACTGGCAGGATGGCTGAATAAATTCAATTGTCCTTTTATTTTTTTCAAGTTTTTTATTTTTTTGTGAAAACAGTTAAAAGCGTTTCTTTGTGTAGCTCGTACATCTCACAAATTCACAATCAATAAATTATTTCACAATTAACAATGATTTATATATTAACGAGTGGCCCGCCCCAGCTTCGTGACGGTGCATATTTTTATTAATTCGAATTTACGAAATTTTCTTTCATACAAACCTGTCCTGGCAATATCGAACACAACACGTTTTAAGTTTAAACCTTAGTGGTTTTTGGTTGCTATTTAATATGAATAATCCTGTATTCTTTTGTATAAGTAAGTGATAAATAAATAAAATAATAAAAAAAAAAACAAAAAAATATTATCCAATTTGGCGCAGTCATTCGGAAGTTATGCGCGTACAGACATTTGGGCGAATTTGTTTTATACCTACTACATAATTATGTAAGGGTAGACAGAAACGGCGGAACACCACGTGCTACGAACCTGCCACACCCCTATCGATTATCTAAGCTTATGTAAGTATTTAATATTTCAAACTGCGTTTCCAAAGAAAATGCTACAAAATTCAGCGAACAAATCGCATTCGCAGGTGGGAACAAACTGGCCAGGCAGTATGTCGACTAACTATTAACAGGTAATCCGCTTCTAGCTCTCACAAATTACTATACAAACAAGTTTGTCGCGGCGCGTCGCTAATTCTACATTGCCATTCATATTAACTTATTTGAGGGTAGTTCTCACGTATGTTTGAAATAACCGGTAGATGGAATGTGGTAAGGTATTTTGGCCATGGTGGTTTACCTAGGAAAATATCGTGAGGAAACCGGTATGTCCTAGAACCAAAAATTCGAAGACACGTGACATCTACCAACCCGCACTGAGCCCGCGTGGTAGATTGCAGCCCACTCCGTCTCAATGAGAAGAGGCCTGTGTCCCAGCAGTGGGAAATTATAGGCTGATAATGTACGTACAGTTCTTTCATATTTATTTTGCCTCTGACAGCAGCACTACAATAACATCTGTATTGTAAGGAGAATAAAGATAACTATAATTTTGAGAAACTTGTCAGTGGCAGCTACCTAATACCAGCCTTATTACAACGAGAATAAAGATCACTGTGTAAAATCACAGTGAATCAGATGCAGAATAACTGTGAAAGGACTAAAGTAAAGTTTGAATGTATGAAATTGATTGATGTTGGTATAGATCAATTCAACTGATTCAGAAGCCTTTGACACTATTCATAGAATAGGGGACTGCTTCGCATCTAAATAATGAAATAATTTTGTTACTCAGCAAATAAATCAGAGCAATAATAAACATGTCAAATAAAACCGGGTCCCAGCACAAGTTTGTTGAGACTAATTATAACACAAACGGCACCAAGCTAGCGGATTGCAATGGCGGCGCGCGCCAATTTCCTGCAATACATGTTAAATGGCAGCCAATCGTGCGCCGCCCGCCGACCGAGCTACACGCCCGTTCCGAGCTCTGCACTTGAAAATTACACTTGAAACTCTGAAAGTATAATTTGCTATTAATTTGTGGAATGTAATTGACGCTTTCCCGTCGAACTTGTTTTAAAGCAATTATAACTTGTTCTATTGTTACTTTGTTGTAGTTTTAAGTGACTCTCTAGGAATCACTTTCCTTGAATACTAGAAAACTTAGGTCCTTTTCTAATTATCTATTTTTGATTTTTATTTAACACAACTACCGCACATAACCGTAGGTACTTGTAGTAGTGTTGCGCGAAGTTAAATGCTATACAAAACTGCATATACATAACAGCCAGTACAATTTAATTTCGCTCGACGCTCCAGTAACATAATTTTAATCAACAAACGAAAATTAGATTTTCGATTTCACCAAACATGCTTTAATATCCGAATCTATTATTAATGTAAATCCGATAAAACAGTTTTAATTATACACTGAAACACAAAGGGTCGGAAACGGTAATGGCGCCCAACGCGGGCCGCAGACTGACATCATAATAGCGGCTTGTAGACTTAATACGTAATCAATACGAACACTGAACATCGTGCTTGCTAAAGCGCAACGGGTAAACCACAAATACGAGGGTCCTTGTTTACCACACACCTTTGATCATGACCCGTGCAACTGAGGATAGAAATTTTGAAAATAGTCGAAAGCTTGAATTTATGCTCTTCTGATACTAACATGAAAAACAATTTGATGCAGTTAGACACACACTGGAGCTTAACCCGTCAGCTCTATGTATAAAAGTCAAACGCACCAGACCTCTAGTACATGCTTTATTCAAACGTCATCAACCACGAAGTTCCGCCCACACACCATTCAAAACTTACAAAAGCCAAAACCTCATCTACATAGAAGCAGACACCTCAATAGACCGCAAAATAAATCCCTCCAAGTTATTACCAACACATACAGAGCATGAATCACTCGACGATCCACGCATACAAAAGCATGGAGCCTGCAGCGCAATATTTCGTCACAAGAATTTATTTCCGGCAGAAATTGAATAGGAATAGCGGCCAAACTGTGTTAACGTGTTACACTCGAATGTTGTGTGATGCGAGCTGGCTGGATTCATTTTTAGTTCCAGGCTGTTTTTTCTTGCAGCTATGAAAAAATATAGAAAGCATGACGTTTTTTTAAAAAAAAAAAATAGCGTAAATATATATGGCAATGGCCATACCGTGTAAATTGAAAAATAAAAACGTTGTTATGAAACCCTTTCAAAGCTTACAATTGACAGACATTTTTCTGGACGATATATTTTTCCTACTACTGCATAGTTGAACTAGTTTATAAATACACAAAAACATTATTATTTCGGCTTTCCTACCCAAAATGCAACAATGTAACTGATGATGGTACTATTAAAGTCTCAGGTGCTGAACTGCGGGCTCTAAACCGCTATTTGTTATCAACATACAATTTGGAGGGTAGATACGTATTAAGCTGTTGTTTTGATGTTGCGTAACGATTAACTTTGTGAAGGTTTTCGGTATTATAGTTTGCTTTGTTAGATTTTAACCAAGGTAATGTTAATGGCAATTTCCATAATGAGAAAGTAGATTTGGTTATCGATTTTAAATTACGAAAAGCCTTTTATTTTGAGCAAAATTGTCGTGATTATGAGTACCGAATGAAGTTTGTAATATAAATGAGGACAATGTAGAAATTACTCCAACATACCCTTTATCTTCTTGTCTACAAAATTATATTAATGAACTTCACACAGACAATTATAATGGCACCCACGTGGGCCCAAGAGCTGATAATGACTAATGCCAATTAATCAGTGTCAGTCGACAGACAATATATCAACATAAATTCTTAATGCGATTACTCCGAACATAATTAGTTTCAACACGTTATAACTTATTTAGGTTCCACATCGTACCTCCATAGAATGACGTCACCTAATTGCGTAGTTTAGTATTAATTCAGACTTTTTTTACTTTACTGTAGAAATGTTCAAGTGTAGTAATTCGGTCACCGTTTTATTTTTATTAATCAAAAAACAGTTTACAAGCATTTGTTGAACCGTAAAAAAGTTAAAATCTGTCACATAAATAGTAAAAGCTTCGTTACGCCGAGGCCTAACACTAATTGGTGAAAAGTGGGTAGACGAAAGTTAAATTCTGCCTATCCGCTGGGGATTCGATAACGGTCTGCTCTCTAATGGGCTACCAAGTTCATTACGCACTGAAATCCGAATATCCATCGCACTTTGGTATTACATACACACTTAGACACAGCCATTAAACTCCATCCCTAGTCTGTTAATCTATTAGTTGATGTCTTCATGAATACGTAATGGTATTTGGTATTTAGGTATTGTGTGTGGAGCATTGCTTTGGTGTTGATTCAGGATACATGGTGAGACCCTATCGATGGAGGAATATTTGGTTCAGGTGATATATCTAGTTCGTGTTTTTAGTTGCTTTTTATGTATTTTCTCTGGCTCGAAATCGAATCTAGGATTTGACCTGAACCGAAATTCGATAGTATCCTAGGCTATTTAATGCCATTCTTATATCATAATCATCATAAGAATTCGTTTTCAAAGACACAAGGAAATATGAAATAGAAAATCAAAAGAAAATCAAGACAAAATTGATAGCCCCATCTAACACTTCAGCACCGAATAGAACATGTATAATTAATGAATTATTTATAGCTATATTATACGCGACTAAGACACCTGTCCCCTTCGAGAGCGCCGATAAATCTCCTGCCGATAATTTACTGATTGTTTGTCTCGGCACATAAATTCCACGGTGACGTCACAGACCCTGGCATTTGCACCTCCGCAACTTTATGTTATTTATTTGTTTTGCTTCTGGAACTTATCGGAAGATTTTGGAGTAAGGAGTTTGATTCGCCCGTGAATTCTGGGTGGTGGGTGTGAGAATGGTTCTTTGCAAAAAAAAAAACGGAATCGGGAGCTGAATAATAAAATTCTAATTAAATATGAATAGCATCTTTTTGAGTTTGAAGTCCCACGCTGGGCGCCATTAACGGTTGAATACATTTTTAATTAATTGGGAAATTGTTCACTCGGTATGTTGGTTTTCACATTATTTACTTCGTCAACATTTTGTGAACAACGTTCCGTATCAGTGATCACACAACATTCACATTATCTCTTCCCGGTGAAAATAAATGCTGTTTATGAATACATCGCCGATATATATCAAAAAAGTCTTTACAATTTCGTACAAAAAACCGGGTTGACGCGAGAAAAAATACAGAAAGCTATTTTCGTAAAATTGGGATCTTATAAGACATTTGATGCGTAAGAAAATTGGATTGTATTCAAATTGAAAGGCGAATTAGATCTTATAGAGCAGGTTACGAGTCTTTGGCCAAGTAGGCAGGTAAAACTAAAACATTCAGAAAAGCGTTCTACCCAATTAAGTTAATTTGATCCCTGAATTGTATACTAATTTCTTAGTACGTTAATATTAGAGTTTGCCCTTTCTCTTAAATTAGTTTTCCGACAATTCTAACTTAGTCCATTAATTGTCGTACTTGAATAGCTAATAAACGGATATTCAGGCTTGTTGTTCAGTGTAAGGTGGGTGTGTAATTGAATAACGTTGGTATAATCTATTTTTTGTACTATGGGAGCTCAACATTGAACTTACTCCGCTTAGGCGTGATTTTACCAAAGTCAGATGTCTTTTATCCGTGGACTAAAATCGTTTTAATCTAAAATCGGAAATGAAATTCGAGATCAAAAATGTAACGTTTCAGGGGTAGTCAACATTTCCCTAGGCATTATAATTATTTGATTTTTATTTAATTTCGTGCTTTTGAAAGCACGCTAAAGCGGCGTTTCACAATGAAAAGTATTGTAGCCTAAGGACTCGTCATAAACTAATAAAATAAAAGATTTATATTCTCATGAACAACTTGCACATGTTTATTTATTTGATATAATTTACTGTCACTGCAGAAATGCCCAAAACCTCGCCGGCCCTGGCTGAGTATCCATAGTAGGTACGTCTATTTTATTACGCGTAAACACAATTTAAGTAACAGCAAAACTAACAAAAACGTAAAATACAACAAAGAAAAACTTAACAACAAATAAAAACTCACGATGACACTTTCAATCACGACAAACTTCAGAAACCGAATGACTCCGAATGACTAAAACAAAATGGCGACTAGCAGGTACGCCCACTTGAATCGATTATTAGGATAACGCAATATTATTTACTAACATTTTTTTAACGGTTCTCTTGTTTAGCAGGAAAAACATTTTATATATAGAAAATAATAAATGAAAGTGAAAATGTTTAGAGCATCTGCTTTATTGCCAGTATCACAACAATAATATAAATAAATATTTTCAAACAGTTATATTTTATTCTTGGAACGTAGTTTACGTCACTTTAAAGGTGAAAACTATGTGCAATACCTAATTTTACCTGTTTAAGATATGCCTATAATTTTAGTATTATATTATAGTACTTTTCGACAAACTACACCATTGAGGTTATTATTTCAAATTGGCAACACCTTTGTTTACATTTTTGATCTCGAATTCCATTTCCGAGTTTAGTATGGAAAAACTGTAAAAATTCTAAATTTATTCTCAGGATAAGACTTAGGTATAAAAGTTTGGTGAAATTCGCCATTAGAAATAAAATATAGTAAAATTAACGTATTCTGTGGAAAAAGTTGAAGATTGAGCAAAAAAAAATGTATAATCAAATTACGTATATTTATATATACTTTATTGTACACCAGAAAATACATTTCGAAAAAATACGATTATTAATACAAAACATACAATGGGCGGCCGTATCGCTTTCTGCGATCTACCACACCACAATGATAATAACTTAATGTGGTGGTGGTATACCACATTATTATGGCCTAAACACAAAATCGAATATGTCAACGGCGTATTATGCACCCTGAGCTCTATCAAGATTATACCTAAGCACAATAACCCAGAACCAAGTTTCATCTATTTTAATAAAAGCCCTACCTAAGATAGCGCTACAAAATAGATTTCACCCGCTAACATTTTCATCTCAACAGAATTAACGCCGCGCTATGATTACATCACGTTATGTGTCCCTAAGTCGTGTATCTTGTTATACTTCCGAGGAGATACCGACCATTATCTTAACTAGATTCATACTGTATTACTCATAGTTTAGGATCTTTATTACAGTTATTTTTAGTTAGTGTTTAGTTTAGTAGTCCCTGCTGGGCGCCAATAGTGAAGTAATTTTCATAATTTCATGTAAACACATTCTTACTTTATTTAAATTTTTGGAACATTATTTATGTCGTCTGGTATATCCTGATTTAAAGAAGAATCGCTTGTATCGCATTTTCTTTTATAAAACAAAAGAATACCCTCCATTTTCTTTCTTCAAAATTCCCCATCCATCCTTCTTCCTATCCACACATCAAATTGGCAGTGCAGACGAAGTGTCTCAGAACTTCCCATAACATAAACAAGTGTGTTGCGACCTAATTAAAGTTGGATAGTTGCGGTAATTAGCGACCGAGCGCCTCCCGCCTACCCTCAGGCCACTGATAATACTGGAACACGGAAGGCTTATCAGAGTAAGGGTGCTTCGAAGCAGGCTACATGATATTTGGACACGCAAAGTGTGAAACTTGCCTCTGTTTTGGAAGTTATCTGGTGATGTGTATCGTGGGGAGTTTGGTTTTTCTTTAACTTAAAGAAAGGTAGGTCAATGTTTTAAGAAACGTTTCGGTTCTTCTTTTCAAATATTCTCTTTTCTTATATTGTCAGAAAGTTCTATTTATATAAAAAGATATCTCTTTAACACTTTGCGGGACACTTAACGCCCCTTGACGTAATAACAATAAAACTTCTATTGTGTCTCGTTCAGTGTCCTTCAATGTGCTAAGTATATAACAAAGGGTATTGTAATGTATTTCTTTGACGAAGCCGGCGACGGTTGTGTAACTTATCCATTTCTGAGAATATCCAATTGGAAGGTCTATACATACAAAATTGAATAATCCTTATCATTTCGGCAACCTGTCGGTTAACTTCAATAAAAGAAATCCAATAAGTGGGATCACCACCGAAGGTTCTTCCCCAGAAATAGGAATAAAATAAATTCTACACGAACTGAAAATTTTGTATCAATTATATATGGACTTTGACACAGGATGGGTTGACGAGAATATCGTGTATTTTGAGCCCCGTTTAATAATTCAGTGTACGTATAAATCCAAGATGGCGACTATAAATTGAATCATGCCTAATATAAAGTGCACAGGAGATCATAAATACGTTGAATTTGTTTATTCAAAACAAGGAAAGGACCTTGTTTTATTATACATATAAATATGATATATTTTGTTCATAAAAACGGGAATAAACCAATTTTCCGTTTACGGCCTTCCTCGATTGTCTCTTTTTAGTTTAGGTGAAGGTGTATAGTGGCGTCCCTTTTTAACGTCTATATTCGCATAGTTATTATCTATGTTGCTCTTTGTCTGAGATATTGCTATAATTTTTTGCTGGCCCTCTATCGGCAAGACAGTGATCTGATAATTTTGCCATAGGTACGGATAATCCAGGCATTTTTTCTTAAATGATGATAAGGAGCGATATTTTACGGTAGACGAACAATTTTTCCTGGCTGTCTTTCACGAGTTTAGAGTGTTTCGTGCTTTTATGATTTATTCGTTCTTTTACTTAAAGGATTATGTATTTATTTTTTGCTGGGTATATTTTGAGTGGGATTTAATGCTATGGCAAAACGATTATTTTAAGTAAACACACCGTACTTCTGGCTTGTCTTATTTTCTATTTGATCTTCGTTCTTCTTGTTCTTACACCCCCCATCCTAACATAAGAAGGAGTATATTTGCTGCTTCTGACACCTGGTCCTTCGAGGTGTGGGTTCGGTAGGTGTAATTAATAAGTGGCGAGGTGCTAGTGAGAGAGAGAGCGATAAGCCGCGCCTCTCGTAAATCACCCGCGCTAATGACGCTCCATGCGACATGGATGTGAGAGGTAGCTCGAATGAGTTAGTCTAAATTATAGAGTTAGTATGTGTATATAACCAATTTATGTATTTGTATACCTAGTTTTGATAGTTTTTTTTTTATCATTGTTCCTCTCAACCAAAGCACCTGCCATCTAATCTCTTCACCACCCTTGGTTGACTGGTAGAGAATGCCTAAGGCATTAAGTCTGCCTTTGTACCTTTTTGTGCGAAAAGTTTAAATAAATAAATGACTCCTAGGTTGGGTTTACAGGAATATGTTTCTATGTAGTTCTGTATTTATTCAGTCATTGTACTGCTTAAAAGGGAGTAAAAACACCACACATACACATATTCATTGTTCATGAATTCTTATTAATATACATGAATAAACCATAGGGGTAATTCTCGCAATTTTAAAAAAGTTCACAGTCTGATCTCAGACTCAATCTGTCAAAAAAATCTCTAATTTCCCTACATTTTAAACAAGTTTTTGACATCTCTTTGTCGCCGAGATACGAGAATTGGCCTACTGATTGCTTGATATTAATTAAATATTCTGAATTCTAAAACACATCTAAAATTTAACGTAAATTTTTACCACATTCAACACAACCCAACCATACATAAAATAATTCTACACCACTCTTGAACTACAAACATTCGTTCGACCATAACCGGATTTTGCGTAATTCAGCGAATTTCACGTAATTCAGCGGATTTCACTGTAATTCAGCGTAATTCACCGTTGCTTTATAACGACCAGAGAGCACATAATTCAAAATGTTTACCGGTTTTAATTCGTAAACTTTGGTAATGAATAGACGGTTCGTTCATTACCTGTGCTGAGGATCGCAGTTTTAAATAACGTTTGATTAATACCGGCTTGTTATGTGATAATGGGCTGGATTTAAATGTTTAATTAGTTGACGTTTTGTGTTAAATATGTTTTGCTAAAGTACGTTAGTATTTTTTGTTGTCACGGAAACTTTACGAGTACCCTTAAATGGTTACCTATTTCCGTACTCTTGAAGTTGATGTATGGTAAATATCATCACATTTTCACATTGGCTTCTGTCATTCAAATTCAAAATCCATTTTTTTTTTAATGTCAAAATGACATAAGACAGTCTCCCAAAACGTGCCCTTCTCCGCTTCTTAGTGCTATGTGCTTTTTTTTTCCTATAGTTTGTAATAAAAAAAACTTGTCAAAATACTTTGTGGTGTCAAATCGAAGCCTGATCTTCGTCGTTCGGTCTTCGTGTACCTTAAAATCATTATCAATTCCATGTAAATTCTAATCATTCGTAGACTGTCATTTGTTTATATAGAGAACCCTTTCTTCCCAACAAAACTGAAGCCACTTCCATCCCCATATTACTAGAGTATTATATTATCTGTGCCCATATGTTCACGACAACTCTCAGCACCCGCTCGCTCGAAGCACAAACAAACGCTCACACATGCACACACACACACACAAACCCCACACACACATCATACATACATCAATGTATTTATAAATCGTTCGCACTCGATTTATGCTGCAGTAAGTAGTTTTTAATTTATCGTGAGTGAATTCAGAGCGATTTAAATTCAGCGTCTGTACTGGCTGGACATGTAACTGAAATGCGTTACATTTGGTTGTAATGAAAGAGAGATAGGTATTCTGATGTTGCTCTAGGTAGGTATGCTAACTGCTGGCCTAGTAACGCTGGCCTTATGGGGACCTTATGGGAAATATACTTTTATGGAGAATATTACCAATCTTGTTGGGTGATCTATTGGAGCCCTTTATGTGGTGTAGTTTTTTTTAATTTGCGTGATTATTTGTGTCATGTTCGTGAACGGGCGCCGTCAGGTCACTGGTCATCTCTTTGTTGTCATGGCTTATTTTTAATTGAATTTAATATTTGAATTGTATTTTTGATTTTTTCATTACGGACGCTTTTATCGTTCTGCATCGTTCTCACATGAATAATTTTTGACATGAATAATGTAACCAATCTTTTTTGGCCATATTATTTTGATTTATAAGAGTGTCCGTGGAGTTTCTTGCCCGCTCTTCTCCATATGTACGGTCGAACAAGCTATTTGGTATATAGGCAGCTAACTTGCAACTACTTTTAAACAATGGTGTGAGTGTGCTGAGTAGTTAATTATTTTACATCACTCTATTAAGGATGCCATACTTAAGCTGAAAAAGTTATAACGCACAAAATAAAACTAAATATTGGCAGTGTAGTGGAAAAATGAATATTTTTGCCTGTATACCAAATAGCTTGTTCGCCTGTACCTACTATGCTTTAGAATGGACAACTAGCTTCATCTTTCTGACTGTCCGACCCCTTGACAATTCAAAGGGTCTGTAATTGGTTTATTTGAAATAACTGCTTTGAGTTTGCCGTAACTGGGAACTGATAAACGCTGGCTAAGCGCAGTTTGTCTAATGTGCTTTAAGAAGTTTTGATGGGGCAGACAGACGTTACAGTTGTTTCTAGCATATAATGGATAACGTAAGGTTTTTCGAAAGACTCAATACTTTTCTTCAAAAACATCATTCTGCAACCAATTTCCATACAACCACAAAAATTTGACAAAATATTTAAGTACTCCACATGAAAAAAAAAGTCCGCCAACACATGAAAAATATTTTCCTCTAAAAATTTTCGCCTAAATTGTCTACTTTCGTGCGCATATAGCCGCGTAACGCAATATGTGTCCAAACGGTCGCTTCGCGTCACTTCACATACACGATTACCGTAATGCGATTGCGCTTGCCGTCGGCAATGTGCGCACGCCCTTAATTAGCGAGGCTGTCCACGCGAATTCAACAAGGGAATTTAAACATTTGGCTTATGGGAATAGGGTTGAAGTTTGTTTGAGAAATACGATTCAATAGTTCCATCGAAGGCAGAGTTAATTATGTGATCGCAAAATCACATTTGTCGGTATCGAAAATCATTAAATGGGCGCGTGTTTTCATCACATTTTAATTACAAGGTTGTTAAGAAAAATTTGGGCACGTTTTCTATTGAAATATTCCTACAAGGGATACAATTGGGTTACTATCCATGTAAGCATCGTTTTAGGCGAATAAATTATATTTGGTACGAAAAGATCAGCATCCAGTTTCATTAGGACAAGTTTATGATCATTACTAGCAGACTAAGTCACTTATTCTTAACCTCTATAATAATGAATGTCAGAAGTAAACCTAACTAATCAAAAATATAAAAACCAATAAAATGTTTTATGTCATGCTACATTCGTAGCATACATTGGCTACGTTCAAAGCTACGTAGCGCTACGGTGCCTACGACGCTACGCGCTGTAGCCGATGTGCCACGAAGTCTGCGCTACGCGTTAACGATTCCTTACTTAAGGCGGAGGTTTCTTGAAAATGGACAAAAAGTTGGTTTTTAAAGCAGTGTATCTCTTAAACCGTAAATAATTTTGGTCAAAAAATAAATAGTCATATTTTCAAGTCTTATTTTAAAACAGTGATGGAACTCAAATCACAATTAAACGTACATTAATGCATCAAAATAATCTTCAAATACACCTCTGACATTTCTTTAAAAGCAGTTTATCCCTTCATTAACAATTTTAATTATAATTAAAAATATACCATTAAATTGCTAATGCCAAACTGCATTCAGTGGTATTTATTATTAAGTAGTTTGTAAATAGATGATTGTTTCATATTTTGCAATAAATTACCAACGTTGTGTCATCGCGCTTCTCTTTCTTTTATATGCAGTCCGATAGTGACCGCGCTTTAGGTCATGCAGTCGCCTTAAAACCACATCGATTCCTTAGCTAATTACGCCAACCGGGCAACCTCGCGTTTTTTTCGGGCTGTTTCGTTCATTGTATCATAGAGAATAAGGCTCCTGGTCTTTTGATTTTGTTCCTATGTTACGCTGTGACGCCTAGGTTTTACAGTAGCTGTAATATAGTGTCTAAAACCCTAGAATTTCGTGTTTAGAACATACAGTGCGATTTGTTGCCTACCATCATTTTAGCTTACACCACGTTAAATTACGTTTTAGCCCCTAAAACAGATGTACAACATCGTTAAGACATAATGAAACGATTAATAGACTTTGAATGACTATTTATACGGTAAATAAACCCCGTTTATTTACCATATCAATTCGATACGAATAAAAACGTAATAAAGGCCTGTGTTTGGAAGACTGGAGAAGTTTTTAAGATGGCGTCCGACAATGGATTACGAATTTATGTGGGGTTCTCCGCCCTGAGAATAAGTGGTGATGGAGACAGTTATATTGCTTAAGTTATTGCATAAGTAAAAGGTAACAATATAGGCTGGTTTTAAGGGTGAAGTTAAGGAAATTTTATCAAAGTTATTTTTTTTTCCGAGGAATAAAATTGACGTCTGACAGTTCTAGTATGGAAGAACTGTCAAAATTTCAAAATATATTCTCAGGTAAAGACTTATTCTAGGTGTAAAGGTTTGGTGAAATTCACACTTAAGTAGTCTATAAACCGGAATAAGTTTGGACTTATTTTTTAACACTCATAGCTCGCCTAGGGCACGATTTCAGGTAATTTCAACTTCACGATCCTAATGAGAATTTCCTAAACAAAAAGTCCAAAATGATACTCTAAAATGTTAGTGATCACTTTATTAGCTTTATTTAGGTCTAAATAAAATTGAAGTGTCTGTTTGTAATGTCAAAATAACAGCTTTTTAGTAAATGCATATGAAAGTACGAGTATATACAGTAAGTACTTATAACAAAACACATTTTTTTTTTGTCTTTCTGTTTGTTCCTAATCTCCGAAACGGGTGGACCGATTTTGACTGGACTTTCACTGGCAGATAGCTGGTATAAGGAGTAACTAAGGCTAAAGAAATAGGGTTCCCCGCCAAATCCAATATGTTTTCCGACATGCACGCGAACAAGGTTGCGGACACAGCTAGTATGGTTATAAATTCTAATTGACACGATAAGAGAAAATATCTAGGATTTACTAATTTCTTGCCTAGTTTTTAAAATCCATGGTTAAACTTTACACTCGGGTGTCAAAATAAACCTCAAAAATCCCCATTAAATTCACTAATTAAGCAAACAAACCTAAAGCAGTTAACAAGTAATGCAGTTTTCATCCTACCTAAGCCCCTTACATAGCTCGCGGTTCCCTTCAGCGATGCACGGCAGCTTACAGCGCTTTCAGCAGCATCCAGCGGCTGTCATGTTAGTTAGTACTAGACGGGGAAGGCTTACCCGTTTTTAATTAGGAGCTCACCGTAGTAATCTGCTTTGTTTTACTACCGCTGTTTTTAATTTTCCAAAAATCCCGTGCTTTTATTTTGTTTGTAACACTGCGCGAGTTTCGGCAGTGTTGCTCATTGTCATTTGTTTATAATGCTTAGCTCTTTTTTAATTACAGGGCTGTGCGTAAGAGTTTTTAAATGGTGCTTTAGAAAGTCGAGAATTATTGCTTTTTATATAATATTCTTCGGGGAAGCACACTTTGTGATTATTCTTGTTTGAAATTCATGTTCAATATTTTCCTATAGCGATTTTAAACATTGCATTAGTTAGCAATACATATGATGATAATACATACATAAGACTTATAAAGGTGAGACGAAAGATTGAGACTGAAGGAAAAATTAATTAAAAATTAATATACATTATCCATATGTTTACAACAGCAATATATGAATATTAGAGATAATTCATAAGATATCAAGGATACTAACAAACAAACCCTTTATTAAAATTCATCGTCACGATAAATTAAATAGTGTTTCAAAGTTTTCTTAAAATTAAAACGTGCTAGTTTTTAACTCAAATAACATTTTAGCGATTTGAGCTAAAGGAATAAACTATTACTAAAAGATAAAATCATATTTATTGTCTTGCATAAGTCGGAATACGGCAAAGGAAAACGGTTATAACTTAACTGGGCTCATAAAATGCTCGCTTTTATTGTGTACAATAGTATTCTGGCACTTCATTAAAATTTTATTTTACTTTTACGTGGCATAAGAGCTATCAATTAGACGCTTTTGTAAAAGTTGTTTCGTCGTAAAACATGTGATGACTTTCTTTCTTTCTTCGCTGAAGTAATGAATTAACGAATCTTTGTAAAACCTGGAGTATAAACAAATACCTACAACACGGTCCAAAATCATCGTAGTAATGTTACAGACCTTTCAAGGTTTTCTTGGGCGTGCTGAATTGTTATCCACCTTAAGAATAAATGGTCAAAGTCTTTTATAATTTGATATCATTAATAGGGAATTAAATAAAAACGCTTTCAGACCTTTCCAAATATATGCCGGCAAAACAGCCACTTGCCATAAAACATTAGAGGCGTCAGTCAAACCGGACACAGAGAATGGAATAAGGAACTCACCACTTTCAGAGACAGACGAGGGCGACCGTTCCGCCGTCGACACTCCCGACGACGACGATTCTAGCGATGAGAGCGAATCCGCTCGCGTTGTGTGTGTATGCGTCATCGAACTCTCCGATAGTCTTGAGTCTCTGGGGGCGTCGCTCAGCTGGTTCAACCGCCGCTGAAGGTAGCGCTGTTCTCGCGCCAATTGCTCCTTGTGACTAACGTGCCTCTTCTCTCGCTCTTCCAGACTCTGCAACAAGAGAATGGGGAGTGATAAAACTCTGCAGGTACAGAACAGGTGGTGAAAGTTTGTAATATGTGAGTTACTCTGACTTTGGTAGTAGCAGACTTAGCATAATGGCTGATTCAAGATTTGACTGCACGATTTTTGACTTTAAAACTCTGCAGCGTATGATAAAAAGTTCATAAATATCATTTAATCCCGTCAAGTTCAAAAAAAAATTGAACGATACTATCGACATCAATTCCAGTGAGTTCCTTTGTGGTGTAGTTCTAGTTGCAAGTTGCACATGACTCTGAAATTTCAGAATGTTTCGAGTACCAAACTCTGCAGTTTCAGAATGTTTCGAGTACCAAACTCTGCAGTTTCAGAATGTTTCGAGTACCAAACTCTGCAGTTTCAGAGTGTTAGTAATTTCTTACGCTCCTTAAAGCCATACACACAAAGAAAGAAACTGTTCCAATTACCCATCAACACAAACAAATAGTAATTTACTGTTAAACTTCTTCCAATATTAGCAGTACCCGAGCGCGTCGGACGAACAGTTCGGAAAGAGATTAATAGTATCAATAACAAGAAACTATTGGGTAATTAGACGCACATAATGTGCTAGTCGGAACACATTAATCACTAGCTGCTGATTTACTAACTTAAGTCTTTGACATTTAGCTTCATCAACTTGGGTTCGAAGTGGTTTGGGTTATGTACTAGGAGTTATTACAAATACCTCTGTTCCACGATTGTTACTATGCCAAAACGTCACAATATGAAACACCATCAATCTTATTTTAATTACTAATGCAAAGCTAGTGGGTATTACTGCTATGTTTTACTTTGATATCATAAGTCTTTGGCTTAACTAAATAATCAAATAGGAGACAAAATATAGACATAACGCAAAATTATTATAGTACAGCCAAATAAATTGTATCTCCGAATGCTAATGCTACCACAAAAAAATTGGTTTCTTATTTTATCGTTTAAAAAAGGATACAAACGCAACACAATACTCCACCAAGTTCTATCAATAAATACTTAATGACGGTACACAAAACATTCATAAACTTTAGCCAGCTCAACATGGCATCTGCTCTTTCGCCCCCACACATCGGCGTCAGCCTCTGCACATAGCAGTTTTTTTGTGAGGCTCTTAAGAAAATGGCTTTTTCTAGAGCCCTATACACCGGGGACCGACCCACGGAAAAAAAAATGAGGATTATGTACGAGTAACTTCGGGCAACTTCCGACACTGCAGGGTAGTCGATGAATTCTCCGTCTTTTGTTTTTCTCTCATTGTGTTTATGGGTTTATACCTATTCCTACCTAAATGGGAGTTGCTGAGTTTCTTCGCGAGTTTAGAATTAATAGCCCTAATGTTGAATAATTAAGGTTATTTTCAGTAGGGGATTTTAGGTATAATTTTGGAATGTTACCATTAGCTGTTTGTGCTGGTGTCTTTTTGGGGAGAAATGAAGCGGATATTGAGTTAGATAATGACTCGGTAATCAAAACAGATTGGGGGTTATTACTTGATTCTAATTTCGCTGCTGAAATAACGTTTGATTGAACAGTGGTGAGCACCCTAATCTACTTATTGAATTATCCGAGCGTAGCTAAGACCGTTCACGAGAAGGCAATAATAATCTCTGCGTTCAGAACAAAACAAGAGATATCAAAAGCCACGTATTCTTTTTTAATTTTTTCAAAGCCGGGTGGTGGCCACCCACCCTTAGGCATTACAGTGCCGGGAAGGCCTGAGATGATATATCTGATCATAAATCTCCGACAAGTCAGCGGACGGTGCAGTGCTGTCCTTATTTTGCAGTCCAAATGTTAAATGCTTTTGGGGGAGATTTTAAATTTTCGCTGTTTTTGCGAGTGATTAAATTATGGATGGAGAGAAATGGCCGTGGAAATTGTTTACGGATGATGGATACGAAGCTCTGTGATTTTTTGTGAAAAATGTGGGGATGATATTAAAAAATTGGAAGCTGCACCTACGTACGTATACATTGATAGAACGAAAAAAACAATTATTAGGGTGATAAGTGATAACAGATATACAGAAAAAATATGAATTTTATTTTGAATGTTAATTATTGAGCTATTAGTATTTGAAAGACATAATATACCATCACGTCGATGGTATATTATGTCTTTCAAATACTAATACCTATATGGCCCGAAATGTTAGACAGAGGTATTTGATCCCCATTTCGCCAGTTATATAATTTGAAATAAAATACTCTTAAAATTATCCAAAACAAAGTAAGTTAACAAAATTCAAATTATTAGTAATTTTATGAAAATAGACTTCAGAAACATTTAGAAGGACTACATGTCCCCGAAGTATATTTTGATAAAATCCCTCATTCTTTGGTCCTTCCTGATACTGTTTATAACGTAATAAATCATAATGATTACTAGTTAAACCCATCACTTATGTACATAACGTACGTGCACGAGCAGAAATTATCCAATTTATACGTCTGAATGGACAGATTTCCAATACACTCGCACATAGGCACAAACCACAACCTTTGCTTTATCGATTTCCTGTCAGAGCATTTGAGCGTCGAGCGATTCCGAATTATGTCATATTGCTATACGTATACCATCACATATATGTAGCTATATATTACGGATTACTGGTGCCATCCTACCCTCGTGTTATTGCACGCTATTTATTTTTTACGACCACCGCCCCGTTTAATATGAGTAGATTTGGCCTCTCCAAATAATCCACTCGTATTGCAAAACTCGGTGATGCTGAATAATCTCTGCACTCTGCAGTCTCGAAATGTTGATGCTTTTTGAAGGATTTTCAAGAGAATCGGAAATAAAATGTTAAGTGACGCCTGTTTCCAATGTAGGGTGAATATAAATGGGGACAAAAATGAATGTTTCGCTCTTAATGATGCGGTAGTAAGTGATAATCAAGATGCTCGATTCAACGCCGTTCTTGCTAAAAGCGTATTTAAAACACAGCTGACCTATTTTAACATAACCACTCCAGATTGTAAAGCCTTCGTATTAAATTTAAACAAGCTCATTATAGAAAGAACAATACTGAAGACAGGCAGAACATTACCCTTAAAACATGTAAATTTTGAGGCTGATGAATTTTAAACAACACTTCGGCGTATCACTTATAACTTAATTGGTTATTAGAAAAGTTTTCCAATCTGCATGAGGAATTGCTCGGTGGTTGGAATTTTTGGCCGCTGTAAAATATAACCGACATTGTTTATTTAGGCAGACTTGATGGAAACCGCCTGAGGAGTTCGCTCGGCAATTTGGCCGGTTTTTGACCTTTCGCGAGGAAAGTTAGTTGAAACTGTCTGTCTCGGAATTTTTGAAGCTTGGAATAAATCTTGCTTAATACGAGGACGGTAGGTATCAAACACGATCAATTCTGTTTCGAAATCCAGGTGAGTTTATTGAAGAAATATCTCACGTGAATTTCTTGTATATGCTCTATTTTTTCTCAAAGTCATATTCAGGTGATCAGCGAGTGGAAAATTAGATGGACCGCTGACCTGGACATGTTCGCAAGGACGCGTTAGATGCGGAGCCGTGTATTGAGGTGAAGTATTATGTAAGAGTCCATTCAACAGAGGACGTCTTCTAACCTACTCACAGATTCCATTAATATAATTGGTCTATTTTAGTTTACTAGATTTAACCTAAATTTAGGGCTTTTGGGTGCGTGTGGCTAAGTAATAACAGCCGCACGGGTCAATCAATAAGGTTAAGCTACGCTTGCCGTGGTTGGTCCATGGATAGGTGACCATCTTAACATACCAAGACCTCTCCGTGCCTCAGAAAACAAGTTAAGCCGTTGGACCCGGCTGTCATTCGTGGATCTTTGACAGTCGTTACGGGTCGTCAGAAGCCCGAAAGTCTGACAACCAGTCTTACCAAGGGGTATCGTATTACCCAGTAACTGGATTGTGGAGGTCAGATAGGCAGTCGCTCCATATAAAATACTGGTATTTAGCTGCATCCGGTTAGGCTGGAAGCCGACCCCAACATAATTGGGAAAAGGCTAGGCAGATGATGATTAGTTTACTAGACTTAATATAAATATACCCAATTGCTAATTGCTACCGCTTATTGTTGGTTACAATGAAAACAGTCGTATCAACGTCAATATCTTAACATTTTCATAGCATAGGGGGACCCCTTCATCCTTTGGAAGCGTTTACAGGTAAAAGTGCTTCGAGAATCTTTTCAAAGGGCACTTGTTATTTGAAAAGGTTTTAGAGATGGTTAAAGATAACGACCCGTTTTAAATCCTCAGGTACGAGACCTTAGATTGCTAAATCCAAAGAGGAAGGATTTTGAGGCTTTCAAATCTAACTTCTGTCAACTGTGACTTAGAACATAAATCTGGAATACAACCCAAATATCTGTATGCATGGCCGCTCGAAATGATAGACGGTATTTTGAGAGAACAATTTTGTGAAACTTTGCAAGTGTATGTATGTTGTATCTGTGTCGGTGTTGTCTCAAGTTCCCGGCAATTCGCTGGCTTATCGCCTCGCAGGGGAAGCGACTGAGGGTTGTCGAGGAAATGGAGCATGTTTTTAAAGAATCATTTTTAATGTATAAGTCCCAAAAGTTACTACATGTTTCGCTTTTACGAGAATCTCGTTCCATGTCATAATCATAGGAAATATAATTGTTAATCTAATTATTTATGGATTGAGAAAATCATGGACTACTGAGTTCCATAGGTATTGATAGGAATGATCTTAATCGAGCAGGTAATCAATTAGAAATATATTTTCAGCTCCATAGTTTAATTCAATTAACAACTTTAATGAACGTTTTTCATTGAATAATTTGTGTTCATATTTCGTTCAAAAATAATCTACATAAACCTGCCTTTTAAATCTTTTCATTACTTTCATTTGTTTACGCACAGCTGAATACCAACCTCTCTCGTTTATTTTTTCTTCTACCTTATAAACTACCTATTATCCTTTACGTATATCTAGTCTTATATTTGCACTATCTCCTCTTTCACCAACCCTAGTGTTCCGTACGGCTCATTAAAACGTTCGCGCGGGGCACGTAATCGTGGATTTACGAGTCGCGAGCCTCCATGTGCCGTATCATTCGCGAATTCATCTTAATTATTTCACTAGGCTTGTAGACCAACGATGATGAGGGTCTGATAATGCTGATAAATATTATGTTTTGGGTTCGTAGATCGGAGAGGAGAATCTAGTTTATTAACGTAAGCTTAACGATATTGGTTGGATGTAGGTAGGTGATACTGAAGCTTTATTTGAATGTTTGAAGATACTTTTAAGTATCCAGTATAGTATGAATACAAAAACTGTTCTCACTACACGTAAGGAAAATAAAAATTAAACTCCAAATCGTTACGTAGCGTATGTTCCTAAATTAACGTGTAAGGCAGTCAATATCTCACCATTGTGGAACACAAACGAAAGCTACATATACTTAAATATATTCACCGCAAACAACACTCGACAGTCTCCCAAAAGATATCGAACTACCACAAATAATTCCAACATCCGACATATTCCATTGTAATGACATTTCCAACTCCGACCATCACTACAATTTACCTAAGCCCTGAATGTTTTCTCCGAAACGCAAATGAAAAGCGGCGTTGCCTTCGGTTGCGATGTGCTCCCTTAACTACGATGCCTTTTAATTAGTCCTGCATATTAATCAGACTAACGGTCTAAGTTTGAAAATGTACTGGTTAGCGGTTGGGATGGACTGCTTTTATTAAGTGTCACTGTCGAGAATTTTAAATTGAGAAGAGCCGTTAATTTTGATGAATAATTGGAAGCAGAAACGAATGGAATACATAATATATATCATTGCACGGTTGTAGCAAGCAGAAAAGGAGCTATAGCTAATTGTCAAACTAAAACGCTTTGAATTAAAATATTGGACTAGTTAAATTGCACTTAATATTTCTGGCAGAAATCAAGCTTTAATATGCTTATAAATTGCAAAATTATACACAATAGTAGCTAAATCCTCTAAAAGACATTTGAAAACCCAAGTGGTGAAAATAGCCATATAAATCTAAAGCAGCAGCTGTCAACGTCCATCCGCTACTAGCCGTATGTTTCCACACTAACAATAAATTGGCTAAACTAAACAAAGTGTGCGACCATTAACATATTAGATTCGTTCAGTCGAGAGCCTATTTACGGCACGGGCTTTAATTACTTACGCGTTGTGAAAATTCCAAATGTTGTTAATGTTGGGAAGTTCTTAATTAATGATGTCTGGAAAAATGGCGAATTGAAATTCTTGTAACTGTTGAAGAGAATACATGATTATCTCGAGTTTTACTTGAACACAGAAATATCTTGTGTAGGTCTAGGAAACGAAAATGTTGGCAAAATGATTGTTACAAGAAAATTTTCTTTGATTTTAACGTCAAGTACGAACCAATTGTCTATGGAAATAACTTTAACGGTAAGCAGGTTTATACTATACTCAATGAAAATTAATATAATAATAAAACGCTTTCCATAATCCTCATCATCCCAATTCAGCAAACTCAATCTTATACACACGACATAAAGTTGAAATTCCTTCAGAGGTTTCGCAAATAATATTTGGTGAAGCGAGTTTGGAATAATAACGCACCGCTTCATTGACAACGGTTTACTTTACGCTCAATTAGTGGAACGACACACGTGACGTACCTGAGCCTTACACCCCCACCCCCTCACACCCCTATAAGTGTCCGGTCCTTGTTTGGATGTGGTAGAATTTTGTACAACTGTTTTAAACGTACTCTGTTTTTTATATGCAAATTCTGTGGGAAAACAAGAATGAAGGACACTTTTGAAGGGATAGTTATTCTTAGCCTTTTAACAGTTATGTACTTTGTTTTTACTGTTGAACGTTGACATGACTATATAGCTAATTTGCGGTTTTAATTTAATTTGGTATGTAATGCTTTAATGTAATTACTATAGACACAACTCTCTAACTCAACAGCCAAAGTCCAACTTCAGAGTTCTCCCACACAAACAAACAAACAAATTAATTACGACACGAAAATGTGCCATCAAACATTTACTCAACATGAAGTTGGTCCAAGAATCGCACCTTGCGAGAGAGAGGGTACCCTCTATACCTACCGTCACTAACATCGCCTGATAACGCAATAAAGCGGAGTTACAACTGAGACAGCGGTCCGAACACCTTGATAAACCATCCTGTGAACATCCCGTACCTCTCGGCACCCGATTTCGCATTGTTTCACTCGAGCGATATTGTCGAATGCCACCTGCCGTTCCTTTTCACAAATGTTCCTCAGTTATCTCAATTTAACGACAGGTAGGTGTGTTATGGCAGGAAGTGAGGGCCTAAAGGAAGTTAGTTTACTGTCCGTAATAAGGATGTATCTTAGCTTATGTAGTGTATTAGTGTTACATATTATGTACTTCTTAAAATTACGAAATAGATGTATGTAAAGATAAAATAAACCTTTATCACAATAAAGACCCTCCAACTAAACCACAAGGTGTACAACGTAATATTCAAACAAGGGTCACAAAACGTGACTACTAACAATATACTCAGTGGTTCTACGGTGAATTATAAATAACAGGAGATTAGGACGCTTGTAATTGGGCAGATTCTGTCTCCAGATAACACATCTGACACTCGGTCACGTTCGGGAAAAACGGCAAACGGTTCACTGTTCAAGGGGACTTATTTGCCATCGTTAAATATAAATTTTAATTTGTGGTGCTTTTATTTGAATTAAATTGTATTTCGGTTAAACAAAAAGCATGAAATGACTGGGTCATTTTCTAATCTCAATTATTAATTAACTTCAAAGCAAAACCTAACAATGTTGAAGTTCGGTTTTAATATTTTTATCTTCTTCCATAGACTTATTAAATTTCATTACGCTAGAAACTGTCTAAGTTTAAAAATGAATTCTTCAAGTCCAGCATTTCTGTTGGCTAAATAAATAATACTTTTCTAGAACTTTTATTCTCTGCGAGGAAAAAAGTTTAAATTATACTAGCACCGAAGGTTTTTTCCAACTTGGCTATGATATATATAATTTGTTTAACGTTGTGAATACTAACTTAAAATAGCTAATGAGAGTTTCTTATAGTCAAACGGCGTAATATTTTCTTTCCAAGAGAATTTTCAAACCACAGTAAGCTTCGTTATTAATATTCGTATTGTTAAAGGCTTTGAAGCGCATATATTTCAAAGAAGTGAAAGAACGACTTACATGACACCGTCAACAAAATCAGTTTATTTGTGATTTATCAATACATATATTGTCGATTCTAAAAGCTTAAACGCCATCTGCCCGACCAATTTTACACACTGTTACACCTACACAAAAACAATTATATATTTTTTCAGTAGGCGGCAGGTAATTTTTAAAATAAATACTACCCTACTGCGCGGCACGGGTGAGTCATTATAGGTTTTATGGGCCATAACGCGGTCCCAACCTTATAATTCCGACTTATTCAACTACGTGAAAACAAAAATAAATCACGCCATCGATATACTGGAGGGAATGTTGGCAGGGAAAGGCGGAAAATGTTGCGTAAATGTATACTATGCCACAGACGTGTGCTCGTGTGGGGTACTCGGTGAAACGTCGAAGAATTTTGATTACACTGTTTGGTTTTTCGATTTTTGTAGGCATTCTAGCAATGTTTATTTTTCATATTTATTGTTCTTGTTACCTTCCCCAGCTGTAATTATATTCTGTGTTAATCAGGAAAAAACAAAGCAATTATTTCCATCTTATTTCAACAAGAGAATCATAATCGCTTCGAGAAAACGGACATTTAATATTTGAATATTTCTTTTTATTTGAATTTCCCTTTGTAGGTATTGTACTAATTTTCTTTGTAATCATTACTTTCGTAATTTCATTGAGCTATCCGTGTTAATTAGAACAATTTTCTCTCAATCTCGTCTTAAACGACAGAGGGTTCACAAATGCTTTGTCTGTCTCCCGAAGATTCGTAAATAATTTTGGTAGATAATTTGGACGTTTCAACAAGGCTCTTATTTAGATTATTGTGTACGACATGTAAGTACCTATCATCGATATAATATGCTGACGTATCTGAGAATACAGTAAACACTCGTTATATGTGATTATTGAACCGATATATTTTATTTTTTGTTCTGGGATATCTTTGTTGGGTGCTGTAGTTGCGTAACGCCCAATGATATTTTTTTTGATACTGTAACAAGGGAAATGGCAATGGATATATGTCTTTGTAAATTGTTCGAGCGTGAAAGTATAAAGAGTCTATTTTGGAAAGAATTGTGATTGATGTATGAATTTTCGTTATTAAGCTTTTTGGAACGAGATAATTTTTATTGATTTTAGGTTTAGAGAACTGAGAGCTCATTGAGTACCATTCTTCTTTTTATGACGGTGGTACCTTTCCTTGTTGTTTCGTAATTTTCTATATAGTTTGAACCTAGTAGGCGGCCACGTTAATTGCGGCATCAGTGGCATTTTTTAGGTTATCCAAGGTACAAGTAAACAGGCATTTAGGACACCAGTAAGTGGGGTATTGAGTGCCCTAAGTACAAGCTCATCTCACTTAACTAATGAATGCAAACCTATTAAAGCCATATGGTTTCAACGGTCTTTGCCATTTCGGACATGTTATTAGATTCACGTTAATCTTGAGCGTCAATCATCTTTTCATGAATATTACCCCACCTCTTGGCAGTAAATTATAAAATTACATTAAACTTAAACAAAAGCCCATCCATTTTTGTAGCACGCCGTCAGTCTTTGAGTAATGCGACGAGAAGAATATCCCGGGTCTTATAGCGTTCCCTTCCCATTGATGCCACGGCGCTTATTAAATTTCCCATGAAAAAGTGTCGAGGGGCACAAAATGAATCGCCCTTTACGCTAGTTAAAATTAGCTTAATTTTTTCATTTTACTTTAGATTTTTAATATGGAGAAAGGATATTGTAATTGTTCGTCTTAGCAAAGAGTTTAAAAGTAATAATTAATAGTAGTAATTAATAGTAGTAATTTTCATAAGCATCATCTTTAGTTTAATTTTTTTTAAATTAAACACTACGACTGAATAAAATTTCAAATTAACTATCCCTTCCAACCACAAAACGCTAAGAACCAGACTACGTTCTAAAATCAACCGCCAATATTAGAGAAGAGTGACGTAATGCCATGTCAGCGGAACTGCGGACGCTGATTGGCGTTTGAATTTGATACGACGCCGACTTTGAAACCGAACTGCAGGCTGACGTCACTTGATGCGTCGCTGACGGAGCGATATACTGACGTTTATTGGTTTAGAATTCCGGAGATTTTATTAGGAGGTTTGGGGCGATGCTGCTATAGGCGAAACGGATAGTAAGTTATGAAAAGATGTGATGTTTCGTTTTCTGGTAGAATGCGTAGACTACTTTTAGTTATAGAAAAAATATAATTTTGCTGGATCAAGAACACAGTGATGCCTGGAAGGACTTGGGAGGCCTTTGCTCAGCACTGCCCTGCCAATTCAATACACTGTAACTTTTGTAAAACACTAATTTGAGTTACAGTCTTTTGGATTGGCACGGCAGAGCACTGGGACAGTGTAGGCAAAATTAAAAAAAAAGACTAAAGTAGTGAGATAGGGGTTTAAATACAGGCATTGTTGTATGTTATGGTATAATAAACATTACAGCTGATGATGAAAATGAATTACAAAACTAAAAATTATGTTTTAACTTTGAAAACTGTTACTGATACACAATACAATAACTTCAAGGTGAACCTAAGTAAACAGGAACATGAGCCAAAATACACAAAAATAGGTAGCAACATCCGTCATCTCCATGCCACCAATATAAAAAATGCTGATAGCCACACTACCAATACATTTAATAAAAACAAAGCTCATAATACCTCCATAAAAGATAATAACAGGTCGTCTAGACACTAGGCAGACTCTTACATCATCGCCTTCGTTGTATCCAAGCCTAATGAAAATGTTTGCCTATCATATTTCACTTGGTACAATAATTTACCGGACAAATTGGGTATAGGAGAAAAGAAAAATACTGATAAAGTTCTATTTATAGAAGACAGGAGAAATTCAACAGAGAGAAAACAATCTAATGTACAACGGTATTATCGCAATCAGCGATCTCTGTCTGACAATCTGAGGATCAACGTAATTTTTATAGTGCGCACTGCAGGTTACACGGTCCAGTGATCAACAGGAAACTTTTATACTAAAACAAAAAGAATAGAATTGAATACTGAAATATTGTTCTCCTTGAAAATATAGACGGACTGTGAGCAGGATGAAATAGCTAGGAACTCGGAAACGCCGGCGGCTATAATGTATGAAATGAAAAGGAATGCTATGCAAATAAATTGAGACTAAGGAAATACTGGATCAATTTCTTTCATGAATATTTGCTTAGCATAATCAGCCTATAATGTTCCCACTGCTGGGACACAGGTCTATTCTCTGTGAGAGGGCGTGGGCCGTAATCGACCACGCGGACCCAGTGCGGGTTGGTAGTTGTCACATGCCTTTGAATTTTCGGTTCTAAGACATGCCGTTCTACTAAAATTAGCGTGTTAACCATTAATTCACTATGTCAGTCACATTTCACACATTGCCTTCAATATAACTGTAAATTAACGTAATTAATTTACAACTACCCTACATAAAATTATCGTTAAACAAAAGACCGAATGTATTCAAATTGCATCCTTTACGTCGCGGTCTTTATTAAACCCCGGTTGTAAACATTTCATCCCCTTACAGAATTACTATGGAGAAGTTGACGGCATTACTGGTAATTGTAACATGGTCGAGTAATGCTTGATGAGGAGCAGAATTTAAATAAGGAAGTCGACAGTTATAATTTTAAAGATAACAAAAAAAACTTTCCTTTTAAAAAAAATACAACTTATGGTAATGTTTTTAAAGGAAAGTTTTTTTTTTTGTTGCCACGTTTAACTTCAGCCGTTGACCATTATAAGCTTTGTTCATAGAAATTACATGGTTCCAACAGCAACGATCCTTACAAACTCTTTTTGAGTCTTTTCTCATGAAAAGACTAATTTTCCATATCCTTATGGATATGGAAAATTATGATCACTATCCCCGAATTTATAGATACGTTCTTAAAGGCTATTTATTGGTCATGAAAAAGATTTACTATCATCTAGAAAATTTTCCTTACAAGTAGGTCCTGCGGCAATAATTCTATTTACGGCGATCTAACCTCTTATGAAATAAATGGTGCGATCTCGTGCGAATATGATCTATGGCATGTTATCTGTATTGTGCGTACCCTGGCACATATTAATTTGGCCACAATGCCAAAATTGTGGTTAATGGCAGCCGTGTTCCCCCGCGGCCCGTATCTTGGCTTTATTGCCCAAATTTTCTCCATTACACAACTTATGAATGATAGCAAGGAGCGGCCTTTTGATACTAATAAAAATGTGCTAATTAAATCTTTGGAGAATTTTCGGGGATAATAATATGAAGATAAAGCGCTGTTTAAGTATATGTTTTATTAATTATAATAACATTAATACAACTTTGAACCGTGTCTTCACAAAAAGTCCCGAAACATGACTTTAGTCGAAAAGGTGGCACAAAAAAGTAGTTAATTATACAGAAAAAGTAAAATATTTTTAAGTAAAAGTAAAGTAAAATATGTTGTAAAATATTTACGTGTAGTGTCTTAAAAGATCTACTTATAGAAATTAACATCATTTCATTTAATAACTTCATACATATATTTAGAATAGCTCAGGACAGTTAAAAAAGACACGTTTTTCTTAATGGTTACGTTCCAAAATCCATTGCCAAATCCAACTTTAAATTAGTTAAACAGACTTCTTGGAAACCGGTTTGACTTCCAAAGTGTGGTCAACCTAACAACTTTGAACAAGAACAAGACCACACTCCTCATGAATACTATACACATATTCATGAACACAAACGTTCTATGCAAAGTTCTATCGACAACGTGCAAACTAGATCTGAACGCGGTTATTGGCTCCCAAGTTCGCTGCAGTTTAAATATTGGCTTTCGAGATTAAGTTTAAACTCTTATTCCTACTTTAACATTAGGATAGTCTGGTTGTGTATCTTACAATGTTGTTTGAGTATTCGGCTTTATCGACTGTACATTTCATTCTTTTGCTTTAATATGATTGGGAATATTAACTCCTACTTCTGCTTTGTTTAGTTTAATTTAAAGTTCTTTGTCAAGAATTGAGTCGTCTTTTGTTTCAACTGGCTGACCATTGCTAAGTATAGTTTTAAAATATTTTATGAAATCTTTGTGTATCATCAGTGTCCTTTACTAATAATAAAGTTGAAGGGTTTTTTTGTTTGAATGCGCTAATCTCTACCTGTCGGATTTGAAAAAAATATTTTTGCGTTTGATAGCCCAATCCTTGAGGAAAGCTATAGGTTATTGAACATCACGCTGCACATATACAGTAACAAAAAACGCTAAGGACAAGCGATACGATACAACAGGGTGGGTCGGGGGAACATGAAATTTTACGCGGTCTAGTAAGAAATATGGGGAGGATCTCTCTATCCTCTTTATGAAATCTTTCTGAATGTGTTTCAATATTATGTTCATATTAACGAACTGTTGGAAATGTGGCTTTAAATACCTACTTCCGTTTCGTTTTAATCTTACAATAAATTAATATTTTGTGTTTGTAAATTTTCTGTAGTTTCAATTTATTCTTCGTCTTTCATCTTTACTATCTTAGCTTCATCAATTTCAATTTCATCCCACATAAATAACATCGTAAAGAGAACCGAGATGCCTATTCTCATAATTAAATCTTTACACTGTCACATGACAGCTAATATCTATTGACAGTAAAACGTCAGTTTAGCGGCGAAGCGTCAGAATTATGGCCCATTTATTTGTCGTAAATAGTACATCGATCGATTTCGTCTCGTAAACGTCGCGTCGCGTGGGAAACGATCCACGACTGCGATTTTTGAAATCGAGGACTTTGTTGGGAATGAGTTGAAAATCATCGCCTCTTTTTTTTTGTTTTCTCTTTTACGTGATGAGTCGTGATGGCCCAGTCTTTAAAGCCTCGCCTCTCAAGCTGTCTCTCGAGATTGTGGGTTGAAATCCGGGCAAGTACCAACGTGAATTTTCAATGTTTATGTACTTTCTAAGTTTATCTTGGACATCACTGAGGTTGGTGAAAACCTGGAGTTATGGGTACCTAATTGAAGTCTGAAATCGTGAACAAGCGTGGTGATCAATGTTCGTGCCTTCTCTGTATGAAAAGCGGCCTTTGCCTTGCAGTTGGACTATAATAGGCTGGTATTATTTCACGTAAGAAGTCAGAATGAAATTGTGTCGGTTTGTAGTTTTACTATAAGGACCAAGGATAACTACTACAGAATTTTCATCCATATACATTTCAGGCCTATCATTGTTGAAAGGGTTAAGACGTGCTCTTGCTTTGGGTTCTCCATTACAAATTATTTTGGTGAACAAGGTGAGAGATTGTACCTATAAATGTCTCTTAGTTTTAGCATCATATTTCATGAATAGCACGAATATTCCATGCAACACTTACCTACCTACAAATTACTCGTAAGTATTTATCAATAACTAACATTTCCATTTAAAATGTGCTTACAAATTAACTATCCATCGATAGCAAAATCAATCCTGAATTTACGACCGCCAATAAAACTCGTGTTTGTTTATTTGCCAAAGACTAAAACCCACACCAACATCATGCAATCAGCCAATTGTCATTCAGATGCTTCAATCAATTCATAACAAAGATAATCTTTACGACAGAACATCGGAAATGAAACAACAAAGGGAAGGGAATCGCTCCATTTAAACGTTACTATCAGTAGAGACTTTACGAGCACTCGTAAATCAACATTGTATCGCTCACAGAATAGGTCGCCGCCTGCACTTACATCATTCATGTTGGTAGCCTATAAGGGTGCAGTGTTCTGCCTATGTGTTGGGGTTAAAGTGCGAGCAGAACTTTAGGACTCATCATTATCAGTTTCAGCTTTAATAAAGTTAAAAATAAGATACTATTTGCGAGGCGGGAATTTCTGTCTAATATTATAATTGTGGAAGTTTGGATGTTTGTTACTCAATCACGCAAAAGCGGCTTAAGGAAACTACATGACCTAAACCGCGGTCACTGTCGGACTGCATAGAAAATAAAGAGAAGCGCGATGACACAACGCTGGTAATTTATTGCAAAATATGAAACTATTATCTATTTAATAAAAAACTTTTGTTTGGATAAAAATTAGAATGATTGTATGCATAGGTATCAGTATAGTTTTTATTTTGAAAAGAAAGTTTTTAGAGGTATCTTCATGATTTTTTTTCTATCGTATTAAATTAGTTGTATTATGTCTTCAACACACTATCTAACTAGCATATATCCTGAAGAATTTTATATATTTTTCTGATTTTGTTTACTGTAGTCGATCGTATACTTTTAGGCATTATAAATGTAATAAAACTTGCGTTTTTTGCGTTTTGGTCCTGTAGCCCCCTTAACGGATTTGGATGAAATTTGGCACACGGGTAGTTTAAAACTTAGATTAACGTTAACTTTTTATCCCAGAAGTACGTTCCCGTGGGATAATTTCCGAATACCACGCAGGCGAAGCCGCGGATAAAAGCTTGTTTTTAATAAAAAGTGTTACTGATATATGAATTGGTTGCAAAATGCACTGTTTTTAATATCTGCTCAATGTTTCATCAATATTAATGATCAACTTGCTGTGAAAACATTTAATATTTACGACAAAACGTTATTAAATGTATGTGGATATTGAAATACTGTTTAAATTGGATATTTACTTTAGAGGTCATCCAATAATAAACTTTGAAAAGTAAAAAATCTGCCTAGCCTTTTCTCAACTATGTTGGATGCAGCTAAACATATAATATTTGACGTGAAGCGACTGCCTATCTGACCTCCACCCACCCTCCACTTAGTTACTGGGTAACCCGATACCCCTTGGTAAGACTGGTTCAAAAACAGAAACGAGCATTTTAATTCCACCAAACTTTTATACACAGAAAAAATCTTATCCTGAGAATAAATTTTGAATTTTTGTCAGTTTTTATTTATTTATTTATTTATTTTGTTAGGGAAAACAAACAATTGTACATTATCTATTACATCTAAGATTACATTAGGAGGAGGTAAATGTACAATCCACAACGTTTCCACAGATTACCTAGGTTATTGATACAGTGTAGACAAAATACTCAAGTTACAAAAACACAAAGAAGAAGACAGTAAGAGAAAAAAGAGGCTGTACTTATTTTAAACTAAAACAAATAGTACTAGATACAATTATTACGTAAACAAACAAAAAGAAAAGACACTAAACATCCCGCAAATGTAAACTATTCACTAAATATTTCTTAAATTTTTGACGATCTAAAGCGAATATATCCAAATTCACAAAATGTTCATTGTAAATCTTAGCTAGTCTATGGAGAGGCGCCCGTTCACCCGCGTTGGAACGACAAGGTGTCGTGGCAAAAAGCGGGTAAGCGCGTGCCTCCCGTCGAATAACTGTTCTGGGCACTACATAAAATATATTATTAACTAGGTCTGAGCAGTCAATCTTGTTGTGCAACAGATCATGAAGCATCATGGTTTGAAGCAACAGACGCCTTGATTCTAAGGTTAAAAGGTTGAACTGTTTTAGGGAATGAGTGTATGAAATATGTTCCGTATGACATCTAAACTGCATTGATCTTAAGAATTTGCGCTGTACTTTTTCTATAGCAAGATTATATTTAGCATAGTATGGATCCCATATCATGCAGGCGTACTCAATTTGTGGTCGAATCAAAGAATTAAAGAGATGTATGAAAGTGGCTGGCCGCTTGAAATCTACGGATGATCTCATTACAAGATGGTACATTTGAAATGCCTTAGCAATGATCTTATCAATGTGCAGATTTAGGTGCAGTTTGCAGTCCAATAGGATACCCAGGTCACAGATCTGAGTCTCTCTTAGAAGTAATTCGTTGCATAAAGAATAATTAAAAGTAACAATGTTTTTATTTTTGGTGAAATTCATGTACCTACACTTAGCTATACTTAATTTCAATTTATTTGTATCACAATAGGCAGATAATCTATTTAAATCATGTTGTAGAAGATAACAATCATCGATCGTTACGATTTTCCTATAAACTTTGAGGTCATCAGCATACAATAGAAAATCACTATTATGAAAGCAGTCTCCGATGTCATTGATGTAAATTAAAAACAACAAAGGGCCAAGAATTGATCCCTGAGGGACACCGGAGGTAGCAAGGAAGGTATCAGAGTGGTACCCATTGCTCACCACAGTTTGATTGCGGTTATAGATATAAGACTGAAACCAGCGCAGCAAGTTGCCTCTAATGCCGTTGTATGCAATTTTGTTAAGTAATATTCTGTGATCAACTCTATCGAAAGCTTTTTTGAAGTCTGTATAGACGGCGTCTGTTTGAGCTCTCACATCCATATTATTAAACAAGTGATTCGTAAATATCATTAAGTTAGTAGCAGTAGATTTATTTTTGACAAAGCCGTGTTGCTCAGGAATTAATTGTTGTTGAATAAAAGGATAAATTTTTAGATGGACAAGTTTTTCAAGAAGCTTAGCCAAAGCACAAAGTAAAGAGATAGGTCTGTAATTCTCGACATTTTGTCTGGAGCCACTTTTATAGACAGGAACTAAATTTGCATTTTTCCAGACAGAAGGAAATATGCCATCCTGAATGCATTTATTGAATATTAATGTTACTGGTTTACAAATAGTATCTGCAGACCATTTTAGAAAGCAAGGTGGTATTCCATCAGGTCCTTGGCTTTTAGTAATGTCCAACAGCTGTAACTGTTTGCGAACCAGAGGGAGGCTGAAATATAAGTTATGGAGAGAGGTGAGGCCAGCGTCAGATTGCTCAGGTGTCGGGCACCAGCCAGGACTAAGACATGTCGGTTCATAGACGGACTGAAAAAATGTTGAAAAAAGGTTACATATTTTGTAAGGGTCACTAGATGTATCATTTTTATAAAACATACGAGCTGGGACACCCGACTTGCCCCGACGGTTAGCTATGTAAGTCCAAAAATGTTTAACGTTAAGGGGAATACTGTCCTCGACACTCTTCATGTAAATGAGATAGCATTTGTTACATTCTACTTTAAAGCGAGCTCTATAAGAAGAAAATACTTCGTAGTCTGATAAGTTTTCATACTTTTTCCACTTACACCAGGCTCTCTTCTTATAATTGAAAATACGAATGAGAGCTTTGGAAAACCAAATAGGGAAATTTGGGTTTTTAGGCTTTGCGAGAGGTACACGGTTTTTTATTATACCATATATGTAGTTATAAAAAACTTCTACGCTTTCTTCAGCAGAATTGCCCTCCAGAACCGAGCCCCAGTCAATTGAATCAATATCTTGGTTAATATGCTGATACTCAGCCTTACGGAAATTAAATCTTGTGGTATATTGTGGTGGTATAAAATTAACATTAATATTAAAAGGAAGCAAGGTAAAAAATGGAGGATGGTGATTATCAGCCTGTAGTAGCTCATGGTCAGGTTTATAAACACAGCAAATATTATTAGAGAAGAGAAGATCGAGTATGCGGCCATTTGAATTAGTAATGTGATTATATTGCTTCAAATCGTGAACAGTCAGGAAGTCTCTTAAGCGTTGGCAGATAGAAGAGGTGCCTAGGCACGCTAAGGAGTCTAGACAGGGATCAACTTTCGTCCACTGGGCAATTGGTATGTTATAGTCTCCTAGCAGCAGCAACCCATCTACATTTGTCGAGTTTATTATAAAGTCCATATTCTCAAAATGTAAGTTATAAACGCCAAGCGCTGAATGATTAGGTATGTAGACTGCACTTACGATACTTTGTGAAGCGCTGCTGTTGCTAGGGATTGCGATAACAATATATTCATAATGTTTGTCAAATGTACCTTGCATAGGTAGTGAGATACGGACAGGGTTGTATTCCCGCAAAGCAGCTACCAGCACACTTCCCCTGTCAGATTTATTCGTTGCAGATCTGTTACGATCACATCTAAATACAACGTAACGATCATCGATAAATTCGCAATTATTAATGGCAGGGATTAACCATGTCTCTGTCAAAACGATAATGTCATAACAGTTAGAAAGAATGTTCATGTAAATAGTGTTTAGTTTAGTGCGCACACCTCTAATATTTTGGTAGTAGATACTAAGATCATGCCGAGTGTTCGCCATATTAAGAGTCTTAATATAAAAGAGTAACAAACGAGAAAAAAAAAAAAAATATATATATGTGTATATAAAATTAGTCAGTGTTTTGAGTGATCTTACGAATATCGTATACGGATTTTATTGCAATAGTAGAAGAGGTTTCACAACGCTTTGCCAGGATGGTGGCGTGTTTGACCCACACAAACTTGTAATTATATTTCTTAGCCGCTTCGCGAGTTTCTCGTAGAAGCTGTTTCTTCTGCAGAGTAAGGTGCTCGTTTACGTAGACTGTCAAAGATGCGCCCGAGACGCCCAGCTGACTGGAAGTAAGTCCTCTCTTTAAACGGTATGCACTTAGGAAATTGTCGCGCAGGGCACGGGTATTGAACTTCGCAATTATATTCTTCGGCTTCTCGTTCGTAGCAGCGTGAGGAACACGGTGTACGGTAGTGATTACATCCCGAGATATGGCAAAGTTGATGTTTTTACCTATGCCCTCGATTATAGTGTAAAGATTCTCGTCTCGCCTTTCAGGAACGTTAGATATTTCCAAGTTACATTGCCTAGCTTGTTGCTCAAGGTTATCTATTTTTGCTTCGAGGGCTTTAATTGCACTTTCATTCACAGACCGCTCTTCTAGGATAATCAGACGTTTTAAATAGTCGTCATATTGGTTCGATATGTATTGAGTCGATGTGTTTAACTCGTCGACCTCTTTAGTAAGTTTTGCGAGACCTTCCTTCGTCGCGACACTTTCCAGACGAAGGTGATCAATCTCCTTTTTAGATTCTTTGATGTAGATTTCAAGGTCACTCCGAATAGTGCTGATATTATTATTAATAACAACCAAATTGGCGTCAAGACCTGTCTTCCACTCGCTGAGAGTATTTTTAAGATCCGTATGGATCAAGGCAAGTTGTATAGTATGATCGCAGTCAGGCTGTTTACGCTTCCGCGATGAAGAAGCTTCAGCTTCCGACGACGAATTCTTTGCCAGATCTGGTTCCGAGGTAGACTGTTCATGTCGGAGCGTTGGCTTTGGCGGCGTTCGTTTAGTAGGAAACATACTGGCCGGTTCGATCCCGATAGGTGGTAGCAAACAGTATCGTGTCCGCACAATTGCTCGTAGCAGATGCGTAGGCGCTATGGCAACACACTGCGACGTAGGAGTGGGGTAAAGTACGCACAGAGCGGTCGTCGATTTCGTCGTGCGGTAACTAACCTTATTGGAATTCTTATTCTTTTTCCATAAGACTATAACATTTTATTCTACGAATAAAAGATATCTGACTTTGGTAAATCAGCCCTAAGTGTTATAATATCGAAACTATTGCGATAGTAGGTAACTGTGAGACCTAATTTACTTACAATTAAACAAAAGTCATCTAAAATACTGAATATTTTAGTTCTAGGTTCCTTCCCACATAATTTAGTACTAAGTACAACTCAAAATTCTAAGATCTTTTAAAGAATTTAAGGTTCATTATATTACCTTATATTACTGGTTGCTTATTTAATTGTAAATTTATTCTAATTTTTTGGATATTGTTTTACATTCTGTAGTTGCTCTGACTCACACCCTGACTTATTACTTGTATTTTTTTTTTTGCATGAAAATCGTTTAATTTTACCATATTTGTAAATATGTGAGCACCATGTCTCTATCAGATAATTAATTTATATGTCATGGTTTCATTTTTAATTCTTTTACCTATCGTGGTATAGTAATTTTATTTTAGGTGCATCGTCTTCACATATTATTTGTTATATAATTGATGTACTTATGCAAAATGTTGTAAAACATTTTAAAAGAGTAACGGTGGAGTTTCTTGCCCATTCTTCTCCATACGAAAACTACCTTTTGGAATGGGCGACTAGAATCAAATCTATTTCATAATAATTTTTGACGTTCAAAAGTGCCTTTTCTGTGCCTATTTGAAATAAATGCTTTGACTTTGACTTTGACTTACCTTCTATTCAGAAAATCTATTGTACTGACGTACAATTTACGAAAGAGAAAACTTTTAGTTAAGTAGGTATAATAACATTTCAGTTTACTTCATGGAAACACAAATATATTTTTTTGTAAATTGTTGCGAGCATAATTGCAATACACTTACGAAATATTCGAAAGCGATTTTCTCCAAAAGTTTCAGAACTTTTATGGAGTTACAAACTTCGAAGCCATACCATTATGAAATACTTTGGTATTTTCTCCAAGTTGCAATCATTATTTCACGAGAAAATCGCTTTTGAATTTTAAAAAGAAAGAAAGAAAAATAGATTTGTTTGTCAAAGAAACACGTGCATACAAAAAGATAACTCGTATAATTAAAGAAATATAAAAAAAATACACATAATGCGAAGGGGCCATTAGCCTTGAAAAGCTGGTAATTGTTGGCGATACTGAAGGAAAGAGAGCACGAGGCCGGTCGCCAGCACGACAGTCTGACCAAGTAAAAGAAGCTACGTCATCCAGCAAATTTCAGCAGGTGGTGATGGCAACTTTGCATCGGAGCCGATGGAGGCAGATTGTCCGCTTAAAGGGGTCCAGTGACCACAAGCCTCAGTAATATGACCCATTGAAGAAGAGAGATTAAAAATATACAAAATATATCTCATGTCACCGACAATTATTAATGTCAAAAAATTTACAAAAATTTAGGGAAATTTGTAATTTTTGACACATTGAGATTGAGATCAGACTGTGAACGTTCTAGTTACGATAATTGCGCAGAACAGAAATACTGTGACAAGAAGGCTTCCACTCAGCATAATGCTGGTTATGTGGGACGCACAGCGCTGATTTTAAGTAGTCACCTAAAGATATGTCATGTAATGTATTTATGTCTGCAACTGTATTTTCGAGACCATGTTTAAACAAAGTTAGCCAATATCAAAAAGATGATATATATGTTATTCTTATTACGAATTCAAGTTGATATTTCGTATTCAAACTTCTTGTAATAGATCATTTCGTGTCCGTTTTTATTGCTGTAACTGAAGATTTATGGTTTCCGAGTGTCCCTTTGAATAATCTTTTCATAAAAAAAATGTTTTAAAAAGTTTTTATAATGAACTGTTTTTGTTGCGAGTCTCTTTCAATAGGCAGAGACGGTGTGTTTATTCATTGTGAGAGATATAACTTGTATACAGTGAGTTTCAGTGTTGTATCTACTAGTATTTTTATAAAGAAAAGTACCTACTTCAATGAAACAAACAGTGCTTAGAATGCGTCTGTTTAGTTTATAGTTACTGTAACCAATTCGGTTACCGCCAAGACTGACAAATCGTCGATTCACAATTTTACGGGTGACAAAATTGGACAGATTGTGAACCCTGTCGGTAATTGCAGGTTCGTTCACAATTTCACGGTTTGGCATGGATATATTATAAACTACAGAAAATTAATACGTTATATTGTAAGCAGTATGTATGTTACAGTTCACAACTTGTCGACAGTTGACAATTTCGCGAGAAAGATTATATTTAAACTAACGGTGTTCACAATCATACGGTAACAACTAAAAGAGAAAGTTGTCAATTTGCTTAGCAATAAACCCTGCCTGGTAAAGTATAGATTGGTTTAAGTGTTCATTGTCAGAGTCATCAAAATCAGAAACTATACAATATAAACAGCCTATAGATGAATTTCAGTGTGCGTTTTTACGAGGAAACCGGGATGTCCTACAACCAAACATCTACCAACCCGCACTGGGCCCGCGTGGTGGTTTACGGCCCACTCCCTCCCACCGAGGGGAGGACTGTGTCCCAGCAGTGGGAACATTAAAGGCTGATTATGCTAGTCTTTTTATAACGAAGAATACTTCAATGGAACAAACGGTGCTTACAATGCGACTATTTAATTCAGTACTGTTTTCAAACAATCTTTTATAATTGGACCATGTAGGTATAAGATGCACAATGTTGGCTTAAGTTTTCATTCACAAAGTAAACTAAATCAGAAACTATTATTATTAGCCTGTGATGGACTGCAGGGCAAAGGCCTTCCTTCCTTCTTTTCACTTTTACCGGTCTTCTGCGATTATCCTTTAAGAAGAAGTACAGCCATCTCTTTCTGGCCTGCTGCGTCGTCGTTTTGGGATCCACTGTGTTAGTTAGGCGACGCAGCCCATAGATAAATACCTTACCTGAAACATACATATTTTTATTATAGAACAGTACTTCACTAGCTAACTTGTCCAGTTCTGTGGTACTTGTCCGCGGAAGCGACGGAACACCACGTCCTGCGGCCAGACGCGGCGTATTGCTGCTCCGACATGTGACAGATGTGGCCAGTCCAGTTCCAGTTTAGTCCAGCTGTCCGACCAGCGTGCAGCGTTCACCATTTGTGTTTTGGAACGAAGTATAGATAGAATTACTAATGCAAGAAACTATAAAAAAAAAAAACAGTCGACAGATGTCGTGGCGGGACAGCCGATTGGAACAAATTTCCTTTCGCTTTTGTACACTTGACCGTCACGACACTTGTTACGTAAAAACGTAGGTTGTGGGTGTGTGTATTTTGTGTGTGTGTGTGTGTGTGTGTGTTTTGTGTGTGTGTGTGTGTGTGTGTGTGTGTGTGTGTGTGTGTGTGAGTGTGTATGTTTTGTGTGTGTGAGGGTGTGTTTTGTATGTGGGTGTGTGTATGTTTTGTGTGTGTGAGGGTGTGTTTTGTCTATGTGTGTGTATGTTTTGTGTGTGTGAGGGTGTGTTGTGTGCAGAGCATAACGAGCGATAAGGAAATACCGGCGCCGTTTAGTTTTGTAATATTGACCAACAAATATTGACGTGTATAAAAGTGTCTTAACAAATTTACTTACAGAAATTTCATTTCATTTTATTTCGGAACTTCGTTTCGTTTCCCTTTCCCTACAAAGACTATGAACAAAATAATATTCATTTTAATATTTCAAAGACTAAACAATTTGCTCGGTTCATTGGGTCGAACCATCGAATCAAATTATTTTAGAGCGTTTTTATTACGTAAGCAATGGACAGAAAGAAAACCACTTTGACGTCCTCAGCATTTGTTTTTATATTCTGTAAGTATAGACAGTTCTAGGAAATGACAACTAAAGAAATATATAATTAACTAGCTGACTCGGCCACGCGTTGCTGTGGCTAACGTACGCAACAAACAACAAACGCAACTTTCAAGTTGGATCAAACTGCACACGGTGTACAAATTTGATTAAAATCGGTTAAGTAGTTTAGGAGTCCATCGCGGACAAACATCGTGACACGTAATTTATATATATTAAGATATTTATTATTTTCTATACATACGCACATACAACTAAATAAGAATAAAGTTTCTGTTTGTAATGTTAAAAATAACAGTGTTTTTTTTATTCCTAAGAAAGTACTTAACTATATTACACGGTAATTATTACAAAAAACAAATATTTTGTTTTATGACTTGTCTGTTTGTTCCGGCTAATCTCTGAAACGGCAGGATTAAAAGGAGTAACTTAGGCTACTTTTATTTTAGAAAAGTAATTATTATTATTATTTATTGAATTAAAAGTCTTTCTTTAGAAGTTTTCAAAAGAATTGAGTTAAAAATTATAAAATAAACTAAAGCAAATACAATTAAATACAATTTCAATGCAAAAATACAATAAAATAATACAATACAATACTTTACGAATTACAAGTCCAAGTACCATGTCACAGTGATACATATACTGGCAGTCGAATCGCTGGGCGAAGGCGCTCAGGATTCTGTTCGGGCCGACCCGCACCCTGCGCACCAGGGATGTGCACCGCTTGCGCATGGTTGTATAAAAACAATCCACGCGCTTTTATATTTATGTTGTACACCCGTATACCCGTGTTGTCAATTAGGGTCCGCGCAAAAAAATTATGCCTCACGAAATTTGTTTTCCGTCATGCACGCGAACAAAGTCACGGTCACAGCTAGTAGTAAATAAAACTTTATACTGTCAAATGAGGTTTCACTATTTCCAAAAAAATTGAGGCAGTTCTTAGAATATTCTGCCTAACCTAAAGAACATGTTGAAAAGTTTTATAGATAAACTTTTATTTTTATCTTTCTTATTTTGCCTAAAAGCAGTACTTTCAATTTAGTTTTAGACAGTCAACAATAAAATCTGATGTTTTGTTGCGCAGTGGCTGAAGAACGAGCGAAGTCGGCTTAGGATTTTATAATAATAATTATGTACATGTTGCAGATATTTATTCTAGGTCTAGATATTTGTACATGGGATATTTATGTCTGTAAAAGTACTTATGTATGATACCTGTGGGGTGCTTGCGTGACACACTATCAGTAGCAATGGCTTTAATATTGACAGTTCAACAGCATTCATTGCGTTATTAACGTTGTTGAGCAGACGAATTTTTCGAACATATGAAGCAATGGATGAGCAATATCCTTCAAAAAGATTCAGATTGATAGTGTTTTACGTAATTGGGATGCTGTTTAACTGCGCAGTAGCTGAAGAATTAGCTTAGATATTTATAATAATAATGTTATGTTAGATGTTTGTGCGTTGGATATTTATGTCTGTAAAAGCTCCTATGATATCTGGAGAATACCTAGTCGAGGGCAACGTTTTCTTATATCAACTTTTGATAATCTAAACTGGACCTAATAAAACCTATATTTACGATTTCTTATGTATTGCAGCCACGCCAGCCAGCATACTTCTGAACCATCGTCTCTTAATTAGGCAGTGTCAGCTGATATATATGTGCAAAGATCCCAACCTCATTGTAACAGTATCTAGCTGGGAACGGTCGAATATGTGGTGTCACAGAATGGCAAGAACAGTAGGTGAACCGCTATCTTTTCGTGAGGAATCGAATGATAATGAAATAAAGATTACGATATTTATTGTGTCTGAAGATTTCCAATGACAATCCAGTTAAAGGTTTGGGTTAGTTCCATCTAGGTTAATAATATATCAGACAATGAAGAGTTTTGAACAAATTCAAGTCGAATAACTGAAGTAGGTATTTTGAAGAATATGATATGTTGTTTTTATGGTTCCGTACCCAAAGGGTAAAACGAGACCCTATTACAAAGACTCCACTTGCTGTCACCAGGCTGTATCTCATGAACCGTGATAGCTAGACAGTTGATATTTTCACAGAATGTGTATTTCTGTTGCCGCTATCGCTATAACAACAAATACTAAAACAGAATAAAATAAATATTTAAGGGGGGCTCCCATACAACAATCGTGATTTTTTGCCGTTATTTTATATGTAGTGTTAAATAATGTATGGTGGTACGGAACCCTTTGGCCGTTTTTTTAAGAGTGAGGAATTGTACGTGTTACCCCGAAGAACGGATTTTTCAATTTAATACAAAAAAGTGAAATGGTATTTTTTCTAATTATCGACTGTCTTAGTGCAATTCTATGCAGTTGGTACCTACTAATCACGTATTGATATAATTACGCTAAGCAATGTTCCTGTTTCAATACTGAGCTTAGTATCATGTAGGTACCTGTTCACAGCGAAACTTCTGCACCAATCTTGCGTAGTGTAGTTAATTATGTTGGTGATTAATACGTCTGCCCCATGATTAGGATGCGGCGAGCTCCGGCACTTATTAATGGTGAATGGATTGATCGGCGATTTGTTACGTTTTTATTATATCTACGTATGTGTTGTAAGTGTGTTTTTGATGGGGTCACGTGTGTCGTGTTGGAGAACGAAGATGAGTATTTATATATTCTTTACAATAGGTTTCATTGTCCGTATCAAAACCCAGTAGCTATATTAGGATTTGATAAGGAAAATGAAAACTATTGTGAAGTCAATTCGATATAAATAATATTAATGTTTTGTGTGAAAATCATGTACGGTCGAACAAGCTATTTGGTATACAGGCAGCAAACTTGCAACTACTTTTAAACAATGGTGTGAGTGTGCTGAGTAGTAAATTATTTTACATCACTCTATTAAGGATGCCATAAGCTGAAAAAGTTTTACGCACAAAATAAAACTAAACTACTAAACTAAAAACTGGACAGGTCCTCTCAATCTGTGTGGTTCTTTCCTCAAAAGGACATCGATCTACATGGTCTTCATATAACCTGACCAAGATTATGTCTGGACTTTAAAAGAGACTGACCTCTGAGTTTGTTTCGGCCTTTCTTCTCAGAGTAGTCAGATAGGAAACACCGAACTCATCTAGTTTTAAAAAATATGATTGACGTGTAAAAGTGTTTGTGCAAACCTACTTACAAAATAAAAATAATTCATCATTTAAATATTGGAAGTGTAGTGGAAAGATGAATATTTTTGCCTGTATACCAAATAGCTTGTTCGACTGTACCTACCTACGTAAGTATACGTAGCTGCTGGTAACAAGCTGTGCTGTGGGTCCACCATAGCACAGCATTATGCTGAGTGGAAGGAAACCTTCTTTTCACAGTCATGACGTGCAGCTGACGACTATTTCTATTTTACTAGTGATTATTATAGATTTGTTTTGTTTTACTAAAGGCAGATCTCCAATAGTCAGCAAACTTTTATCAGAAGAATAAAAATATGGCGTTATGACAGCTTTTGTATGGAAAATATGTCAGTGTCATATTTATTCTTCAGATAAAAATTATCCGACTATTGAGAAATCAGTCCTTAATATCATCATCATTTCAGCCGAAAGTCATCCACTGCTGGACATAGGCCTCCCCCAAGCACCTCCACTTCGACCGGTTCTGTGCTTCTTGCATCCAACGGGTTCCTGCGGTTCCTTAATATCATAATGCGGTTTATTCCGGTCTGATCCCCTAAATCCCCCCCCCCCCACCCCGCCTGGATCCCCTGCTAGTTCTTCGAGTTAACTTATCTTTTCATATAACGAGTTTCTGTGACTTCAAGAAATTTTTGTAAAAAATACGATCCCCAGAAGAGAGCCTAAAGAATTATGACAAAGAAAATTACTTTCATTTAACCACAAAAAGAACATAAAACATAAGAATAGGTTCCGTCTAAAACCCTGACGACTAAAATAAAAACCTCATCTCATTTTACTATCTAAAAAAGTTCGTAACTAACCCTAAAAGTCTTCTAAAGCGATGTAACAATGTCTGAAACGAAATAACCTCGCTAAAATATTTTATCAAATTCAGTATGATAAACATGGAGGGTACCTGAATATTTTGAGGGTACATTACGTTTGGTAGCTGAAGTAATAAACGAGTAACTCGTGAGACTCCGTGGTAAGGGCCTATTTTATATGAGAGCAAAAAGAATTGCTCATTTCTAGAATAAAATGTGGTTTAAATTTTTTGTGAACCGTTCTTATCATTATTTATATTGTACAGACGCCAGCACATCAAGCTACTACAATCTGTCAAATTTCTTTAATCGATTTTCAACTTTATCGCTAAAACGTAAGGGTCAAAGTTGATTGGGAAAATTTCGGGTAGCTTGATGTGCTGGCGTCTGTACCTAGTCGTAAATAAAAAGAGTATATACATGGTGCTCTCTGTGCACTGTTCTGCGGGGTAATTCCGTAACGCAGTAACAGTAGCAATGGGTTCCATTTTGACAGTTCAACAACATACATTGCGTTATTTACGTTGTTGAGCCGACACCTTTTTCGAAGATATGAAGCGATGGATTAGTAATATCCTTCAAAATTATTCAGATTAAGATTTATAGTGTGTTATGCAATTAGGGTGCCAGTCGAAATTTATTTAAAACAAAAAAATGGAGTCACCGATACGAGGAAGAAGAAAAAAAACTGTTTATTTATTTATCTAACTTTGTAAACCTTTTGTTGTAATGTTTACATAGTTTTATTAACCGGAGATTTATGGTAAAAGATACGTATTTGGATGCACTATGGCAAAAGTAAGCTAGAATAACGAAAGTTGAAAAAAATTGGAAGATATGATTTCTGACTGTTCTAGTTGTCCCAATTTCACAAACGTTTAGACACTTGGTACAACTCTAATTTAACCGTCATCGAGAAGTTACATGTGTTATCTTATTTGCCATAATCAGTAGCTACACAAAGATTGACTGATTGTTTTAATGTTGATTAGCATTAAATATGGATTGTTATTGTCCGAAATAAACGTTTTGAATTGAATTAATGCCCATCAGCTGGGCAAAGGCCTCCACTCACTCTCCACCTCTCTCTGTCCAGAGCTGCCAAAGAACAATCTTTATTAAAGGAGTCCAGCTCATCCCGCCATCTCCGTCTGGACCTGCCGCGATGTCGTTTGTCATTAAGGCATTGATTGATTACTTGAAATAATAAAATAAAAAAATCATATTTTTCCCTAAAACACTTTTTCACCATACACCTTCCTCGCCTAGGTCCACGATATTATAGGTTATAAAGCAGGCTTGCTACCTAGGTACACTGTAGGAGGACTCTAGAAAATTGCCTGTGACGTCATCAGGGTTGCTCAAATTGACACTGACAGTCTCATTTTACGCAGCTAAATTGAGTTGTCGGAAAAAATAAGGGGAAAGGAATAAGTTTACAGTTTTTTAGCTCGGATACTCGGATATTATGGGGTGACAGAGATGTGCACTGTGAGGGGTGAGCAGTAATCTGAGCGTTTAAAAGAATTTAAGTAGTGAAATTTAAAGTCGAAAATCGTTTTTAATTTTGTTTGATTTCTAAATTCTGGGTCGGTGATATTTATGAGCATTCGAAATTAATTTTTTCAAATGTTACTTAGCGTGCGTTCTGGTCTGAAATGCTCGCCAGGCAGTAAGGAAAACTGTAATTGATGGAAAGTTTTAATTGCCACCAATAATCACCTGCATCACAGATTGCCGGCAATATACTGAGTCGCTGGAAAGCGCCATGTTGGTAAATACATGTAATTTCACCAGCACACATACGAACCCCTGAAGGGTATGGCGACATAATAAGGACAATCAAATACGAACTCGTTCTTCTACTAAGAGACAAAAAAAAAAGATAATGAGTAATATCAAATGAGATATTAATACCAATCGTCCCACACGAAAACGCACACCGTCCTGACCCTCGCTCGAGCCAGCCCGCGCCGCTGAGCCTGTAGTTTTAAATTCGCCACTAAATAATACCGATCCAGCCTATCCCTTGCTGTCCTCTTCCAGCGACGCCCTAAGCCGAGATCCGAACCCCGTGGGGGGGTGCCCTTAGCGCAGTCGCTTAGTTTTTAAGTTTATTGATTGCCCTGGCTGGAGGCCTTAATTAAGGCATCCACAGGAAAGTCCGGTTAAGCAGTAGCCATCCTCATACAGGATGAACTGCGAGATGCCATTGTTAAAAAAAAAACGAAAACGCACAGAAAAAAAATCAAGCATCTCATTCACCCTCAGAAAAAAGCAAAACGTCGACATGTCACTAAATCTTCAGTATCCGATACTATTCGATACAAGTGATACTACTGATTCTAACGATACCTACGAAGGCCGTGCCACAGATGATAGAGGCACAGAAGGCTGTCTTCTTATAGCAAGCGTAAACAGACTTACGCACACATAGATACGTCCGAAGGGTGATCTCATAGGCCGAAGCCACATAGCTAGGTTGCCGCCGCCGCAAGTAAAAGGGGCGCATCTGAGAGGAAAGGGAATGGCGAAAAATGAGCCTTACTAGATACGCCTTTTTTTGTTAAGCCTTCACTTGGTGAGAGCATAGCACCAAGCGTCAGTGTGGCCATTGCAATAATTAAACCATGCGTTGGTCGCTAGGAGCATGTCACAGTACTAGCTGTGTGGCTTCAAACAAACTGTCTCAGACGAATGCAAGCCGCGATGGGAGCTTGCACTTGCTGTGAGTGAGCCGTGTGAGCGTTTTATCTCGTTGTATTACCATAGACTATGCATGTGTGCGTTGTCCCTCGTAGGTATCTGGGCCAAGTTACAGGTTGTGCCTAGTTTGGGGCCCACGGCTACTTCTACTAGTGTTCTCTGAACTTGTTCAGTGATTTGTTTCTATATAGGTATTATGTAAACCTAAAGGGCCAGTGGCTAAATAATAACAGCCGCACAGGTCGATCGATCAGGTTAAGCTACGCTTGCCGCGGTTGGTCTGTGGATGGGGGACCATCTTTACATACCGAGACGCCTCCGTGCCTCGGAAAGCACGTTAAGCCGTTGGTCCCGGCTGTCATTCGTGGATCTTTGACAGTCGTTATGGGTAGTCAGAAGCCCGAAAGTCTGACAACCAGTCTTACCGAAGGGTATCGTATTACCCAGTAACTGGGTTGTGGAGGTCAGATAGGCTGTCGCTCCATGTAAAATACTGGTATTCAGCTGCATCCGGTTAGACTGGAAGCCGACCCCAACATAGTTGGGAAAAGGCTAGGCAGATGATGATATTATGTAAACCTAACTTGTGTGTGTCAATACATTTTTATTATAATTATAATGAGGCTGACCTTCTGTACCTAGTATTTATTCCGTGGCCGTACCTCCGGGGATGAATGAACACCATCAGTCAACGTCGGCACATACCAAAGACATATATAACTTATTCTTTAAGTAAGAAAGTCAGCGGTGACATATTATTGAGAGAATTGTGACGATGTGTATTGATGGTGAAATGGTAGAGTTGGTTGGCTTTGATGTGGGCGGAATCTTGAGTATGTAAACGGTTTTATTGAAATAAGTGCTTTGAGTTTGGTGATGTAAGAAATGGTAATTACAGAACCGAATCAATCAATCAATCATTTGTTCGAGTGATTTTCGGTAATAGGAAGTACACACAACACAATTTAATAGGTACAGTGAGGTATAATAAAATAGTTACAGAAATTGTGATGTGTTGTGGTGTAGTGTGGTGTAGTCAATGGTTTTGTCCATCTATCCCCATAAATTTTTCGTTTCGAATTTGGTCTATATATCGTATAATCCACAAAAAAATTGGTTTTTCTTCCAATAAAATAAAAACCGTTTGGATACAAGTTTGGTTAGGTTTTTGTGGATAGGAAAAGGTCCTGAAATCAGCAATGGACGATTAAATTTTATAATAAATTAACGTAGATACAAATATAATAAGCCAAATTAGTGAAGGTATAAAATATTTATATTTCGCAAAAATAAATGAGTAACTTCAGCTAAATCTCAATTAGCTATTTCGCTAATGGACCGGACCCAATTGCCAGCATTCCATTTATTCGTTTAACTGTTATAAATGTAATTTATTTTCGTAATTATCTGTTTACATTTATAATTCATTCAATTAATTCAGCATCTACCGTTGCAATATATATACCTTTGTAAATTATTTATTTGTTGTTATGTTAATATTTTACGCTGAATTTGAATTTTGAATAGTTTGTTAAAATTTGTTATTTACAAAAAGGTACATTTCCTTTCTCTACATGACGACTAAGGCTTTTGACAGTTAGGTGTTGGTTGGTACGATTTTAATAGGTATCTTTTGTTATTTTTCTACAAAGTAAAATTCAACGTAATTTCTGTTAGGGTTAAAGGCGATACCAAAGTTTACCAAACTAAAGGCCGGTTCTAAGGATTTCAATAATACCTACGTTTATTTATATATTGGAAGGTGTGTTTTATTAATACTACTCTTTTAGCCAAGATGCAATCATTTACTGCTAGGCATTCTTCTCATATGCCCTATGTTTCGATTATGGAATTTGTAATGAATAATAACACAATCATAAGCTGCCTAGCCTTTACCCAACTACGTTGGGATCGGCTTCCAGTCTAAGCGGATGCAGCTGAGTACCAGTATTTTACATGGACCGACTGCCGAAACAATGACAAATAACAGAATATACAAAAAAAATAAAGATAAGGATTCAAAGAAGACGGACGGGGAGAAATCTGGTAAAAAAAATTACCCGACTGCAATGTTACGATTATAACCCAAAAGGTGCAAATAATAAAGGTGGTAATGCTTTGTTTATTCTAATCCACAGTTAACAGCCTACTTCATCAACATACCTTGTTAAAGCGAAATCAACACCAGGGTAGCAAAACCAGCTAAAAGCAATAAAAACGACATAGAAACTCCTCCATGACATATTACCAGGCAACGTAGCGAGACCGCCATACGTCATACATACCATTTTTACACAAAAACTGCCATTTTGTCGTGAACCGTTGCATGATACGAGTATAGAGCCACATTTATCACGGCGGGGCTATTAATTTAGTAGACAACGAATACTAGTATGACAAACATGCTATGTTAGGGATAGCACACATGTTTAGAAATTGCCTAAATGTCCCATGCGTAAAAAAATGGGTATGACATGGGTAAAATATTCCCTAATGATAGGCTTTTCGTATGGTGTCTCGATAGTTGCTACTTCAGTATATGATGTTGAAACAATTTGACTAACCATCGATAATTTTCTGCTTCAATGTATGTGCCTGAAAATTCAAGATGTCTGCCGTTCACAAAAATGTTTCGTCGTCGAAACAGATATACTACATAGAACACTCTTTATGTTCTTCGTATAAATTACAGATATAAATGTAGAAATTGTACATGACCGGAACACACAATGGCTGGTCGAAAAACAAGTATCTTTGCTATCAAAATTACGAAAAATATAACATCAGAGGGGCAATTATCGCATTTTTAAGAACGTTCACAGTCTGATCTCAGTCTCAATCTGTTAAAATACCTCAAGTTACCCTAAATTTTTGACATTAATTGTCGCTGAGATAAGATTGCGACTAGATTTTGAATGTTTTTAATTACGTGAATTGGCCTGCAGATCACATTTTCCCAGATTCTCTACTAATTTTAGCGAAAACTTCATCATTTGCAAAATGGAACCCTCACGCACCAACCCTACACAATCAGCTGATACAAATATAATTCAAGCTGCGATCGTCAAAATGTTAATCGCATACTTTAATTAAAATAAAACGCTGTAACTAGCCATTTCTTGTTTACATACGTTAATAAATATACATATTACATTAGTGCTAGTCTTCAATAATGACTTAATTCTGTTAAGTTTTAAGGGCCATTTGCACGCAAGGGTTGGACATGATAATAATGTCCATGTAACGTTGTAGGGATCAAATTACCTAATATATGTTTTGAATTTTTTGTTCTTTACTTACAAGCAGGTGAGAAAAATGACACTTAAACATTTTGAAAAACACACAAAAAAAAATACACGGTTTCGAATAACAATAATTTTACATTTAAAAAACAGTTTTATCCCCTTACTAATAAACGTTGTATAGCGTCTGTGTTACACAATGGTTTGTTTTCTTCTTTCGAAAGCTAAATTACTGACGACTGAAGGAGAGAAATCGGTGTGTAACTATTCATCTGATATATCATATAATACGTTTATTAGTAAGAGGGTAAGTGTTTAAATCCTGTGTCTATCTTTGACCCCCGTAATGGACTACATAAAACAGAGAGACACATAAGAAGCCCGCTTATCTCTGAGCACATTTGTCTCGTTTTCCAGCTATCAGATCGTGTCGTTTTACAGCTAATATTTAGTAACGTGGACGTCGACACAATTCTCAGTGAAGCTCTGTGTGCGAATATGATATGTCAAAGTATAGAAGGATCAGTATTTCTGGGTCTTTTTATATTAAATTCATATCTGTCTCATAATCAACTCTAATCTACAAAGCAACTTTCTCCATGAGACCAAGAGAAACGCGAAAAAAAATTTGGGTCGAGTAGGGATTGAAGTTTTGTATTGGACGATTGATTATGTTTTCGCAATTACGATGTTGGTCCCATGGAGAAAGCAGTTTAATTTGATTGTCTGTACCACAACCTTAATTTTGACCATATCTTTCTACTCGCACCTTCTCACAGTGTCACAGCAATCGTGACACTCACGAAGTTTGTCCAACATTCGGAATACTTGTGGTAATTACTTACAAGTAGACCCCACTTTAGAGGCCTACAGGACCTAAACGCAAAAAAACGCAAGTTTTAGAAACAACAAATGTATATGATCAACTGCAGTAAACAAAATCAGAAAAATATATGATATACTTCAGGATATATGCTAGGTTGATAGTGTGTTGAAAACATAATACAACTAATTTGATACAATAGAAAAAAAACATGAAGATACCTCTAAAAACTTTCTTTTTACAATAAAAAACCATACAAACATTTTGATTTTTTGTCAGATTATTCTACAAGCAACATACTAAAACTTAGTTCAAACAATACATTTTTTGTAAATAGCAATTCGCTTCATATTTTGCAATAAATTACCAGCGTTGTGTCTTCGCGTTTCTCTTTCGTTTATATGCAGTCCGACAGTGACCGCGCTTTAGGTCATGTAGTCGCCTTAATGATTCTTTAATTGACACCCTCCCCCGCGTCTATGCCCATAACGTAACATAAAAAGTTACGTTCATGTTATTTGTTGGTAATTCCGGGAAGGGATTTCCTTACCCTCAATTACGTAATTTGAGACGTTGTTCGGTTATTAGTCTATTTTCGGTTTAAAGGGAAGTCTTTAACTTAATTATACATAATTTTGTTAATAGTAGGAAGGAGGAGGTTTCGATGTTATTCGTAATTAAATAGATCTATACTAGCGATCAACAATAAACTAAAAAACATTCATGGAATCAGCCTAATATGTTCCCACTGCTGGGACACAGGCCTCTTCTGTCTATGAGAGGGGTTGGGCCATAATCAACCACGTGGCTCATTGCGGATTGGTGGAAGTCATACGTCGTCTTCGAATTTTTGGTTCTAAGATATGTGTTTGTGGTTTCCTCATGATGTTTTTCTACACCGTTTTGAGAGCAGTAGTGATGAAATAATTTACATACACGAAGTACCTGCTTGAGTTTGAACCCAAGACCTACAAATCGTAAGTCGCGGCCATTACACTGGGCCTCCACTGCTCGCCAAAAAACATTCGATTAAGAGGGAATGCGGTCGGAGAGACTATTGAAAAAGCCTAAGTAGAAAGTCTCAATTCGAGGTTTGGCTCTCGCCTATTTCCTCCTCCAATATTGGACCAATTTAATAAATATTTCATAAACTAAATAAGAAGGATATTTCTGTGTCCCTATGTTTTTCTTTTTCCATTTATAGTTTTCAAATTTGTATACTAGGCCTCTGTTGACAGCGTTCTAAATCGGCATTTTTTGAGGGTTCTAGTGGTTATAAAAATAACATATCATCAAAGAGGAAAACATAGGGACATACAAGTAGTTAATATTTATTATTCTGTAAAATCATTGCTTTATGGCCATTAACCAGAAAGAAAACAGACGAGCGAGTTTCTATGGAGAAACGACCACCCGCATTTCCTCTTAAGTATATATTATTTAATATAAACGAAAATAAACAAATAAGAAAACCGAAATAAAAGTTGCTAAGAAAATATTTCCTTGACGTAAATAATAAATTAATATAATATCAATGTTGTTTCACTCCTCGCGACCTCCATACATTTCCGCTCTATTCATCTATTTCTAACAATCACCCGGGAATATACCAAACGATATATTAATACCACATTAACATTTTTGTCGAACCTCCGAGCCGAGCAAATAAATATTATAAAGAGGTAAAATTTGTATGTATGTATGTATGGGGTAATCTACGGAACTAGCTGATAGCCCAATTCTTGAGGAAGGTATAAATAGTATAAGTATTTAACATCACGCTACGACCCTTAGGAGCAGAGCAAAAGGGAAAAAATCAGAACGATAAGCGAAAAAGAAGTACTAGCACGGGCCAGCGATGGGATGCGACGCGAAGGGTCGGATCGGAGGCCGAAATAACACGCGGACGAAGTCGCGAGCAGGAGCTAGTCACATATAAATCATAAGTGGCGAGATAGTGTTATCTAACTATAATCTATTAGGAACCGTCGGGGCGGTGCGAATCTGTAAGTTTTCCGATTAGCAAACCCACCCCACTACATCCGGACTCACCCCCGTATACACCCTTCTCACCCCTCTAGCCCCTACCACAGTACCCCGCGGAAATTGTAAATCTTGGTGTTGGCTTCACAGAAATTTATTAACTATAATGTTTGAAAGGGAAATTGATAATTATTTTCACTGCTCTCCAATAAATATAGATGGTACATTAATAATATCGTCCTTTTGTTCTCATTTCGGACTGATTAAAATAGGGCGGAAAGGCGCGTGTAAATCAGGGAAACAAAGACTGTTGATATCTGCATTGTACATATACAATTATTATATGTATTTTAGAGGGGCCCGTGGCTAAATAATAACAGCCGCACAGGTCGATCGATCAGGTTAAGCTACGCTTGCCGCGGTTGGTCTGTGGATGGGTGACCATCTTTACATACCGAGACCCCTCCCCGTGCCTCGGAAAGTAAAAGTTAAGCCGTTGGTCCCGGCTGTCATTCGTGGATAGTCGTTACGGGTAGTCAGAAGCCCGAAAGTTTGACAAACAGTCTTGCCAAGGGGTATCGTATTACCCAGTGACTGAGTTGTGGAGGTCAGATAGGCAGTAGCTCCATGTAAAATACTGGTATTCAGCTGCATCCGGTTAGACTGAAAGCCGACCCCAACATAGTTGGGAGAAGGCTAGACAGATGATGGTGTATTTTTGTTGGAACATTCACTTGCAGTGAGCAGTGGTGGCCTAGAGGGGTATCGGCCCTGACTTAATTTCATCACCACTGCTCCAAATAAGGAAAATACATCGTGAGGAAACCGGCATGTCCTAGAACCAAAAATTCGAAGACATGTGACATCCGACCCGCACTGGGCCCGCGTGGTGGATTACGGCCCACTCACTCTCACAAAGAGGAGGTCTGTGTCCCAGAAGAAGTAACATTATAGGTTGATTATGCATTCAGTTGCATTACAGTTATCCTGTCAAATTATTGCAGACCTAAAATGCAACTAATGTCACACCCCAAAAGTGGGCGATCATTCTTTGTGAATGGCTAGAAGAAGACCACGGTTATCCATTTTTCGACCCGCAAGATACAGGCTAATTGTATAGTTTGGGGCTCACTAGCAAATAATATATTGTAACCTAGCTGTGGAAAGGTGGTGCAGGGTTTTAAGCTCATTTCATCATAAGTTGCTGTTAACCAGTGAACCTGATTAGTGTATTACCTGGGCAATGAATATGTTATATTTATATTTGTCCAATAGCTTTTATAGTTAATTACGTGTTTAATAAATAGTCATTCAAAATTAAAAATGATTAGAGAACCTTAAAATGATTTTCTAAGACCTTTTCAATGATACCCCACATGACATAGCACGTCGATTTTCAATTTTTTTCTTTTTCACAATATGGCGTCTGGTTGTCGCCATATTGAATTTTGATTGCTGTCATGATGTCATTGACGTAAGAAACATCAAAATCGGCCTACGCGTTTAGTCTATAGAGCGCCATATAGGAACAAACATACCTACGTAATAGGCTGATAAACACATTGCCCTCCTTTGCGTGTCGCAGTCGGAAAAAAGTACATAATCATAACTAGGTAAAGCAAGAGAGCCAATCAAATATTCCTGTCAATTCAAAAGCATTATATCCAAATTGCGCCTAATTCAAACAAACTATTACATAACCTCTCTAATGAAAGACAATCAGGTCTATCAAATCATCATTACGAATGGAATCCCCGGACACAGAGGGGCTTGGCTACATGGTAAACCCCATGGCGTCAATTTTAAGCTAAAATCCAATACAATTATTTATTATTTCAAAATATGAATACTCTCTATTTTTTAAGACACACATTACACAAAATATAACAGGGAAAAACATCTTTACATACTTTTAATGAAGCTGGAGAGTTTGTTTGGACGCGCTAATCTCTGATACCACCAGTCGGATTTGAATTTTTTTTTTAAATTATAATTCAATACATGACGAAGGCTATCAGGCTATACGCCGTACGGCATTTCATACAGACTTTCAAGCCCTTGTTTTTCGAAATGTATGAACCGATTTTAATGAAACAGTTACTTAAGAACATTTTCAAAATGTCTTATTTAAAAAAGATAACTAAAAATCTCTGTTTCTATGGAAACTTTAAAGTCGGTCTAAGTTGGCTGTAACACTATTTTTCGAAAATGTTCGTAAGTATCTTTTTAGACCTTTGTATCCTGCTTATGCGTATGAAGTTTCATTAAAATCAGTAAATTCATTTCGAAAAACAAGGGCTTGAAAGTTTGTATGAAATACCGTACGGCGTAAACGCTCTTAAGATCACGTTAGGACCCTTAGGATCGAGCATAAACAAAAGTCAGAAAGAAAGCTGAGTGAAAACAAAGTTATAGCGCGGGCAGGCGATGCGATGCGATGGGGTGGGTCGGGGGCCGAAATCGTACGCGGTCGAAGTCGCGCGCAGAAGTTGGTAACAAAAAAACACGAAAGTAACTAAACTGCTAAAATGCTTTTGGCGTTTTACTGACGTCAATGTATTCCACGAACCTAATCTTTTAAGTTTTTATTTAATTCTGTGCTGCAATACGTTCCTACGAAAAGTACTGGCAACAAAGGGAAATAAAGGCTTCGCTGGATCCGTTTTAATGCATTAACTGAACATTGACAGATAGGATTTACCATGGTCCATTACACTCGCCAAAATATAAAGAATTCCTTTTCCATCGAACACGTGATTAAGGCTAATCTGCAGAATTCTGTACAGAGGGAATAATAGAATCTCAGGTGAAATAATCGATTTATCAAGTTTCACGCATAGTGCTGTCATTGTACGACACATTAAGAGATTTCGCAGTCAAACTCAAAGCATTTATTTCAAATAAACCAATTACAGGCACTTTTGAGTTGTCAAGAGGACGGACAGTCAGAAAGATGAAGCCAGTTGCCCATTTCAAAGCGTAGGTACATAAGGAGAAGAACGGGCAAGAAACTCCATGGACACTCTTTTAAATTCAGTAGGTACCTACCCTGTTACCTACAAACGATTTTTAATTATAACACCAACATTAACAAAACACCAACAATCTGATAAATATAAAAAAACACAGTAATTTAAAAGTCCTTCGCATTAAAAATGGAACCGCACCAAATTCCCGTGCATCGCCGGACAGAACGTATAATTTAAGCCCGGGAAAGCCCGGGAACGCGTGCAGGTGACAACACTAGGCACTGTAACTACCGTCTCTAATTGAAAGCGACATATCCACGAAGGGATGAAGGGCGGTAAGGCTCGATTGCAATGACATTAACGGGATTGTACAGATATGTGGACTAAGCTTTACGCAGTGAAAGATAATTGAAATTTCATGTGTGTGTTGTTTGTAACGGAATAATAGGAAGCATAGGTAACTAATTAATTGATTTGTAAATTTTTTATGTCCAATTCAATTTGATTGTTTAGTATGAATGACACTAATGATGTTTCATCACATTTTATTTTAATTTGTTAATAGGTTTTGTATTGTGAAATATGAAAAACTAAATCTTAAACTGTATTCCTTAGTGCTGGTCCTGATATACGTGTCGCAGCCAACTGGTTAAATTAGCGGATTCGATGAATTCATTGCTGTACGCGATTAGCCTCAAAATTCAACCAAAAATCGAGCTGCCTAGCCTATCCCCAACAACGTGGCTTCCAGTTTAACCGGATACAGCTGAATACCAGCATTTTACATAGAATGACTGCCTATCTGACCTCTATAACCCACTTATTGGGGAACACGATACCCCTTGGTAAGACTAGTTTTCAGACTTTTGGACTTCTGACTATCCGTATCGACTGTCAAAAATCTACGAATGACAGCTCTCAAAACTTAAGAGGGTTTACAACGTACGGCATTTCATAAACATTTTCAAGCCCTTGTTTTTCGAAATGAATTAACTGATTTTAATGAAACTTCATACGCATAAGCAGGATACAAAGTTCTAAAAAGTTAGTTAAGAAAATTTTCGAAAAATAGTGTCACAGCCAAATTAGACCGATTTAAAATTTTCCATAGAAACAGAGATTTCCAGTTATCTTTTTTTAAATAAAACTTTTCGAAAATGTTCTTAACTAACTTTTTAGACCTTTGTATCCTGCTTATGCGTACGAAGTTTCATTAAAATCGGTTCATTCATTTCGAAAAACAAGGGCTTGAAAGTTTTTATGAAATGCCGTACGTCGTAAACGCTCTTAAGGTTAACTTAGGTATCTAATATTTCGGCGGCGACCTCTCGCGCCCGGCCCTGGTCCAAGCCATGGTCCGGGGTGAGAGGGAGTGGGAGGCAGTCACCTCCTTCTGCGAAGCAGTCATGCTAGCTAAGGAGGTGGCGGGATGGGCGAGGGAGAGAGCTGAGAGGGCCGCCCGTCCCAGCCGCCGCGGTAGACGCTCCGGGCGTCGGGAGCCGCGTGACGACTCCCGGCCACCGTAGGCGCGGGCCTGCGGACGGCGAGTAATGGGTAGCTCGCCGTCCGATCAGGACCAGGCCCGTGCCGGACGGCGCGTATGTGTTCCACGCGCGCCTCAAAGAGATGTCAGCATCGAAGGAGGGGCCCGTCAGGGCCGAAGCCTGCCGGGGCAGCGGGATTGTCCGAAAGGGTTACCGCTGCCCCGGAACATAAAGGGCTAAGGAAGGAACACGGATGGGTTTTAGTCAGTAAGAGTCTGACACTCCCTTCCGCTCCACCCAGAGCGGGAGGGGTCATTTGATGATTTCCCATCCTAAAAAAAAAAAAAAAAAAAAGGTATCTAATATTCAGGTTTTTGAGGCCGGATCTCTATACTTCGGATTAAGTGGCTATTAGTATAGACTGAGTATATGGTCCCTTTTTAACCACATAGCAATTACAAGGGTAAGCTAAGGATAATGGGATGTTTTCCTTACTGATGGGGTAATAACCTTATACTAATTGCAACCTCATGCTTTTATTTAAATGAAATGAAATTGTTTATTCTGTAATTAAGACATCAGAATCACTTTTACACGTCATATCATAATAAAATAAGCTATAGCAATGTTCATGGTCGTAGATAATTTACATTCCATCGCCACAATCAGTAATCTACTTTAGAGAAATGTGTTCTAAGTTGCTTTTTGAGTGATCATTTGTAACATAAAGCTCATAAATAATTCTCTGGTTGCAATGGAATTCGAACTTTGTTAAGTTTGACATTCAGTTTGTTATTCGATAACTTGAAAATTTTCTTATATTCCTGGCTCTAATATAGATGGGAGTTGACATTTGCTATCCGAGTACTTCTGAGAAGAAGTGACGAAACAAATTCAAGGGTCAAAGTCTCTTTTAAAGCCCAGACATAATCTTGGTCAGATCATGTGAAAATGAAAGATAAGTGAGTATTGTCTGCAAGCAAGATCGACCGCATTGTATTGCGTTCAACTATTATACTTTTACAATTGGAGAGGCCTATGTCCAGCAATGGACTGCTGTAGGCTGATGATGAAGAAGAACTAGCAGGGGATCGATGAGGGGGGGGGGGGGGGGTGTAGGGTCGACTCAGGGGATCAAACCGGAATAAATCATGATTATTATAATTTTGGCTACGATCTTTTTCTTATTGGTCAACCAGTTTAGGTGTATATAGCTTGTATTGATAAGGATAAAGAAATATAGCTTTAAGATAGTGTCACTTTAAAAATTCGAACCCAAACAAAACTTATTTTTGCATTTGATAGCCGATATTTAACATTAGGTAGGTACACTATGGCCAATAGGAACCGAGCCAAAAAAAAAATTCTGAAAGAACGCTAAGCGAACACGGACTTAATAGCGACGGGGAGTTTTATAAAAATGTAACTGTTATTTTAGTATAGGCATTGTGTATCTTACGACTTCCACGCGAACGAAGTCGCGGGCAGACGCTTGTTTAAAATATGTGTTTTGAGTTTGTGTTTTCTGTGAGCTCATTATATTTGAAGTAGGTATCATACGAGGCCATGAAAGAAATAATTTTCAACAAAAAGACAAAACTACAAAAAACCCACACATTTAATTAAACTTAACATCTCCTACAAACCAGAAAAATACTACTGTGGTACGGTCAGCAAAAACACGTCCCGCACTTATATATATATCAGCTGTACATCGTCATATCTGTGTACGGTCAGAAGCGGCGTCATGTTTAATGTGACGTGTAAAACGAATAGTGTCGCGCGGGGGTGGTGTATGGACGGACGGTGAGAGGGGAGAGGGGTCCAAAGTACCACTGGTCTGTTGTGCCACGTGGTTTTTTTTGGCGAGATGCGAGTGAGTTCTGTGCTGAGGATGTTCTTTTGTGGTTGGGGAGTAAAATGCAATCATAAGCTCAGAAAAGAAGGAAAACCAAGGGAACATAATTATTATGTTGTTTATGTCTCATATAAAAATTTGTGTATAGTAATCTGTGGAAACTGTTTCTGGATTGTGCTGAACTATTTGTATAAATATGTTTGTTATTGCATCTGTTTGTTTCCCAAATAAAATAAAATAAAATAAAATAAATAAAATATTTTTGCCTATAAATCTACCTAAGTCAATTAATTCGTAGCTTGTTGTTCCTGGTGACAAAATATGGTATTTCTTCCCATCCTTATCGCCCATTTTAACTCCCTATGTAAAATTTCTCCATTTATACCTGTTAATTTATACTGTGTACATAATAAAGGGTATTCTATTCTTCCGTTCATAATCAGTATTATTGTGGCCACAAATGAACTGTCAACGAGCTTTATCGCACAAAACAGGACCAATTTTACCCCTAACTTTCTCTACCTAGTAAACCACCAGACAATCTAAACCAGATTCCAATTCAGCGCATAGTAGTGTCCCCTCACAATAGCGCGGTGACGAATGCGCACTGTGTCCGGTGTTCGGCCATCGCTCACGGCGCCTGTCCGGCGGACACTGGCCGCCCGGACACCCGGACACCCGGACGCGCAGTACAACACAACGAAACGAAACCCCCCAATATACGATACCTATTTCGTATATCAATGCTGGGCATCAGTCATCTTTGAAGCGTACTGTGTTTGAAAATTGTGAGTTCGATTGAATAGGGTTTTAACCTGGTATACACTGGTCTAAAAACAGGTTTTGCTGAGACAGTTCTTGTTGTTTTCGTTTTTGTAATTAAATTTGATTACTAGTTTTATTTATTTAAGTATAAATAACACGTATGTCAATTGTCTCTAAAGGTTCATTAGAAAATCATCGTCAGACAGCATCTGTCTGGCATTAATCCTGAAATGAACCTTTCATGGCTGCTCCAAACAGAACTGTAAACTGATCTGTGTCCAAATAAACGTTATTCTTTATTTCTAAAAAGCTTGCTACTGATAAATTTGGTTTGTTTTGAATGACAGAACACAATAATTTGTTTCTAGGTTTATGAGAAAAATGTGCAGAAAAGATTAAAATTTTATTTTTTCAACGGTATATTAATCTGCATGTCGCTATGCTAGTAGCCAATGACAGCATAATGACATGACAGGATACAAAATAATCTATGTAAACCCTACGAATAAGTATTTATTCGTAGTTTATACTACCAATAAAGCTAAATAGTTTGTATGGTTGAACGTGCTAATCTCTGAAACTACCAGCCGGATTTGAAAAATTATTTCTGCATTTGATAGCCCAATTCTTGATGAAGGTTGTAGGCTATTTAACATCAGCTTCGATCCTCAGGAGTCGAGCAAAAAGAAAAAAAAAAACAGAAAACAAAGTAATAGCGCGGGCGGGCGATAGGATGCAACGCGGTGGGCCATGGGCCTAACTTTCACGCGTACGAAGTCGCGGACAGAACGTAGTAAGAAGAGAAATCCTAACATAAGCTATTCTATCCTATATGAAATCTATTTTTCTATTGAAGTAATTTTGATTACTATTGAGTATTAGGAATGAAAAGAAACCATATCCATCTCTCAAACTGTTTCCATTCTAGTCATTTTTGGAACCCTAAAAATGAACTCAACCGAAGACGTACCGAGTATCAGCGGGCCAAGAACTTGGCCCGCGAGGAGATGGTGGAGACTCTGAACAGAGATCCGTGGGGGCGCCCTTACAAAATGGTGCGGAATAAACTCCGCACCTGGGCCCCCCCGCTGACGCAGAGTCTCCGCCCCCAGCTGGTGGAGGAGGTGGTGAGCGCTCTGTTCCCTTCACGGGCGGAGCATACTCCCCCGCCCATGGCTCCGCCAATTGCGGTGTCCGAAGCGGACCACGCGGACGACGACGACATCCCTGAAGTGACCGGGGTAGATCTGAGAGTGGCGGTAGGTAGGCTGAAGGCCAAAAATACCGCCCCAGGGCCCGACGGCTTGCCGGGTAAAGCCTGGGCCCTGGCCTCGACGGCTCTCGGACCCCGACTGGAGGCGCTCTTAAGCGCATGTATGGAGAGGGGCCACTTTCCACTCCGTTGGAAGACGGGGAAGCTGGTCCTCATTCGGAAGCCAGGGCGCCCTGCGGACTCTCCGTCCGCATTCCGGCCCATCGTGCTGCTCGACGAGGTCGGCAAGCTCTTTGAAAGAGTGATTGCGGGCCGCCTCGTCGGGCACCTGGTGAGGACGGGGCCGGATCTTGCGGATAGCCAGTTTGGCTTCCGCAAGGGGCGCTCTACGGTGGACGCCATCATGCGCGTGAGAGCCCTCACGACGGGGGACGCGGTGTCCCGGGGTGGGGTGGTCGTGGCGGTGTCACTCGACATCGCCAACGCTTTTAACACCCTGCCCTGGAGCTGCATTAGGGAGGCACTCCGGTATCACCGAGTGCCGACCTACCTCCGTCGAGTAGTCGGGGCGTATTTGACGGACAGAGCCGTCATCTACCCCGGTCGCGATGGGGAATGGAACCGGCGAGAGATGTCGTGCGATGTCCCACAGGGATCGGTCTTGGGGCCGCTCCTGTGGGACATCGGTTACGACTGGGTGCTGCGGGCAGACCTCCCTGATGGCGTCAGCGTAGTTTGCTACGCTGACGACACGCTGGTCCTGGCGCAGGGGAGGTCGCATCAGGCGGCGGCCGACGTAATGACACGCGGGGTTGCGATAGTCGTGGAGAGGATCCGGAAGTTGGGTCTCGAGGTGGCTCTGCACAAGTCCGAGGCCATGACATTTCATGGGCTTCGGAACGAGCCACCATCGGGATCCCAACTGACGGTAGGAGGGGTTCACATCGGCGTCGAGACGACGATGAAATACCTGGGTCTCGTCCTCGACAGCCGGTGGAACTTCGTGGAGCACTTCCGACGTTTGGCCCCCAAACTGGAACGGGCTGGGGCCGCTTTCAAGCGGCTCCTGCCCAACCTGAGGGGGCCAAACGCCTCCTGCCGGAGGCTTTACGCGGGGGTCGTGCGGTCCATGGCCGTGTATGGCGCCCCGGTGTGGGGGCGTTCACTGCGGCTTCGAGCCGCCCACTACTTGAACGCGCCCCAAAAGGTGGTAGCCATACGGCTGATACGGGGGTACCGCACGATCTCGCGCGAGGCGGCAAGCCTCCTTGCCGGACTGCCGCCATGGGATCTGGAGGCGATAGTCCTCGCGCGCCTCTTTGAGTGGCGCGCGGAGGCACTACGCCGGGGGGAAAACCCGCTTCCGCGGCAAATTGCTGCGGAGCGGACGGACCTCCGGCGCGATCTCATGGCGGCATGGAAAGCGCGACTGTCGCAACCCAGCGCAGGGCACGCCGCGATAGCGGCGGTAAGGACCCTCTTTGAGGAGTGGCTAGAGAGGCGTCACGGCGCCCTCACCTACCGCCTGACGCAGGTCCTCACCGGACACGGATGTTTCGGGAGGTTCCTGCACATAATCAGGCGGGAGGAAACGCCCGGGTGTCACCACTGCGAGGATCGCCCAGAGGACACGGTGGTGCACACGGTGGAGGTCTGTCCCGCTTGGGCAGAGCAACGCCGTGTCCTCGTAGAGGCGATCGGCAGCGGCGGCGACCTCTCGCGCCCGGCCCTGGTCCAAGCCATGGTCCGGGGCGAGAGGGAGTGGGAGGCAGTCACCTCCTTCTGCGAAGCAGTCATGCTAGCGAAGGAGGTGGCGGGATGGGCGAGGGAGAGAGCCGAGAGGGCCACCCGTCCCAGCCGCCGCGGTAGACGCTCCGGGCGTCGGGAGCCGCGTGACGACTCCCGGCCACCGTAGGCGCGGGCCTGCGGACGGCGAGTAATGGGTAGCTCGCCGTCCGATCAGGACCAGGCCCGTGCCGGACGGCGCGTATGTGTTCCACGCGCGCCTCAAAGAGATGTCAGCAGATATGGAGGGGCCCGTTAGGGCCGAAGCCTGCCGGGGCAGCGGGATTGTCCGAAAAGGTTACCGCTGCCCCGGAACATAAAGGGCTAAGGAAGGAACACGGATGGGTTTTAGTCAGTAAGAGTCTGACACTCCCTTCCGCTCCACCCAGAGCGGGAGGGGTCATTTGATGATTTCCCATCCTAAAAAAAAAAAAAAAAAGACGTACCGAGTATTCCACTTGTTAAAACGAAAGTAACTTTCGCTCAAATTGAATGTGAAAGTGTACTCAAAGTTTAAAATTCAATTAACTAACAATTAGTCTAACTTAATTTCAACTTCATAAATTTTATAAAAGTTTTAAAATTCGGCCGTTGTCGCGGCGAGTTCAAAATTAGTTGATCAACCGAAAACCTGCGGGAAATACGATGTGACAGAGGAACAAGAGCTGAAGAGGATATCTGGCGGAAGAGGTCATGTCGTAACTTATAAGCCTTTGGACTTTAAGTACTTAATAGTCAATTAAAAAGCTTAAGTAAAAGTGACACGGATCCAATGAGTGTTTAGCTTTGAAATGGAATGTCACGGGCTGTTTTTGTACTTATTTAAATATAAGATTTTATTAGTCTAATTAAATAATTCAATACTTTATTAACGAACACATTAGACATAATATGCTTACTTGGATATAATTTCTTTATATGACAGCATCAGAGAAAATTGCCGAAGTATTGCCCAACCAGATAAATCTAGAGAGGATGTCAGTTATCATTTTAAGATACATAACAAGCATTTTTAAAGGAGCTGCACCATCCACCTAATCAGTGCGTATCCATGTCACAAATAAATAAATACACACACCCCCACTTCCCAATCACACACACACACACACACACACACACACACACACACACACACACACACACACACACACACACACATAGCATCGAATATTTTTCCGTGAACTCCGCGTCAACTTTCCCTCTGAGAAGAAGGGGGGAAAAGGGGGATGTCCACGGAAGTGACGGGCCGGAAACGGCGCCGGGCGGAAGCGCACGAACCCTTTGCCTCGCCCTTTGTTTATGAACCCGGAGTTAGAGGCAGTAAGTTAAGGCTGCGATGTCTTTTAGATTGGTTATGAGTTGAAGATTAGCCTCGTGTCTGCGAGTTCTTGGAGAGGTACTAATGGCTAGAGAAGTCCATTAAAATAATGTACCGTTTTGTCAAAAAGCCAGAAATGCCTAAACGGGATTTTTGAGGGCCGAAGAATTGAACTGGTTGCGAACTACGTGGTTGCGATTTAATAGAAGATGAAGTGGTAAAAATTAAAAAGATATGCTTTGATGGTTTGGTCATGTTGCAAATAAAAATGTATTTACAAGGCAGATTTGTGAGAAAACGCCAGGAGGGGACACCCTAGAAGGACACATAGTGACATAAAGTGTTCTTCAGGAAGGTCAGGTGTGTAGCATTCGCAACCGGCGTGCGTTTATGACCCTGATGTATGAACGTAATCGAAGCAAAAGGAGTATTTAAGAATCGTAGCAGGTGTTCTGTTTCTGCTTATACCCGTGGGACAAAGGTGTGAGTTTATGTTTTTATGCGTGTTATAAATTACATTGTATCAAAATCTGTCAACTGCAGTAAAATAGTAATTATAATTAGGTATGATTTAAATTATAACCTGCGAAGTTAAAACGCAATTATTACGTCAAAGGAAATGAGACTATTAAGTAAGATATAAATCTGGTGTACCTATTTGTTATTATTGCAACGGAAAATTAACTTTCTCTTTTATGAAAGAAAGAAAAAGAAAGAAAGAAAGAAAAAGTATTTATTGTGACTCTTAATCACGCAAACTATAAATAAATACCCTACATTTTTCTGTTTTGCAACATTTTAATATGGTAGTTTAATATGTAGTAATTTTATTCTATACTCCGACTTTTAATTAGTTGCAGTAAAATGACACTTCTTAATAACCCATTCCGGACTGCGTTTAGAGATATGCATGTCAAATAAGTTTTGTTTGTTACACTATTCTGTACTTACTAGATTTGGTTGATGGCTCTGAAAAAACAAAAAGACGCCAATTTCAGTCATTTAACACATAAGCCGTCATTTTACTGCAGCTAATTAAAATTCTGACTATAGGCATCGTCTTAAAATATATAATTAATGTACGAGTATATAAAATATTTTCAAAGAGTACCGGCGGAGTTTCTTTACCATACGACGACGTTTAGAATCAATTTTATTTGATTGTAAATTTTGACGTTCTAAAGTGCCTTTTACGTGCCTACCTATTTGAAATAAATGCTTTGATTTTGAATATTATTTCATAAGAAATAAGAAAATATTCTATAACAGAGAATTCTATCTATTTATCCTAACGAATATTATAAACGATACGTCAACCAAAACTACTCAGCAAAAACGGGATAATACGTCACAAAGATACAGCTAAAAGCTATTCTGACAGGCTGAGTACCACAATACATCTCCGAGATGGCGCTGGCAACGCCTCACTTGATATACCGTCCGCATTTCCCCACGACAAAAGGTTTTCTCACAACTATTAAGCAAAACAGGAAACGGATGTCGTTGCTGCGATGCGACCGACACCAAGCTTCGCCGTTAAGGGCGCCGAATAATCCTGAAATTCGCCCTTTCAGCAAGTCGTTAATGAAAAAAGTTTTTAAGAAAACGCTCGCTGTAAAGTACTTATTTTTGGCCATCAAATATTTATACAGCGTCGAGTTTTGAAGCACTTAATAACGATCATACTTTTGTTAGCGAATATTTTTTGGGACATCAGCGAGATAGTTTAACGTGCTTTCCGAGGCACGAAACACAACCCAATATAAGACCTTAAATATCACTTTAAAAGTTCCAATCGCGTCATCGAGACTTGACAGGCGCTTAGCGTTATTAGTATGTTAGGAGTTTCAAGAATTACATTATAATTGACAAATAACAGATATACTTACACTATGAGGAATAAGTTGTATGTTGTCAGCTTATCAAAAAGTGGTAGAAAAAATTAACAGGGCGGGGCTAACTTAATAGTTTTTACAGATGTGAAGATATTTAACAGTCAAAATTCATTCTCAGGATTAAAACTAGAAGTTAACTAGGTATAAAAGTTTGGTGAAAACACAACAACTTTGCTATAAACACAAACCTATAAATCTAAAAAACAAATTGTTTTACTATAGTATTATAGCGCTATTCCAAATAGTGATTGGCAACGTGAACGTAGCGCCAAGGTCTTAAAAACAAAAGTTAATTATTATGAAAGTTTCGCTGCGTCAAGTAATTAATCAATTGTCTGCTCCGCCGCCTGGTCGGCAACCTTGACTGTAAGTCCTACAAAAGTTTGTTTTAATCGTGTTTGTATGCGTATATTTTGTACTGAAGACCTACAGACATAGTACGTCTTAGAAACATTAGGTTTAAGGAAATAGACAAGATGTAAAATATTTTGTCTTTAACACACTACGACTTTTGAAGGATAGCAAAAATATACATCATCACAATAAACAGTATTTGATATAAAAATGTTAATATACTCGTACATTCGTAGCAGGTTACGTACGTTTTACCAAAGGGGTATATTATTACCCATTATTACGGGTAACTGGGTAGTCAGGTCAGATATGCAGTCGCTTCATGTAAAATACACAGTTACATCCGGTTAGACTGGAAGCCGACCCAAAAATAGTTGGGAAAAGTTTAGGCAGATAGATAGCAGGTTACGTTCTGTAGATTCTGCCAATCCTTATGGAAAAAAACTCGTGAGTTTGAAAAATTATTTTCACGCGTTAAAGTCCGAACAGATTTCGATGAAATTTGGCACACAGGAAAACCATGACCTGAGTTAAAACATAGGTTAATTTTACCACAGTAGTACCTTTGTTCCCGTGGGACAAATTCCGACCTTCATGCGGGCGAAGTCACGGGCAAAGCACTTTTCTACACACAGTTCTCACGTCCAAATATGTAAGTGAAAAAGTACTGAAGACACAATGATAACACCATCACTTTAAAACATATACCTACAACAGCTGAAGTGTTGCTATGTAAACTAGAGACGTCCCAACTTGCCCCGACAACTTGGGAATGGATAGCTTAAGTTAATGCTGACTTAGGTCAAGTTATATTAAGGATGGGCGAAATTAGAAACTGTATTGGAACAGACCAACTGACTGGGCAATGCAAATAGCACGGAGGGAACTTTGCCGTAGTTTAGTTTGTGAAGTTCTCAGAATAAGATGTTTGAAAGTAGTGTTCATTAGAAGTTTGTTCAGTTCGTAATTAATTTATAGATGAGACGTATGTACAGAAGCCAGCACATCAACCTACCCCAATCTGTCAAATTTCTTTGATAGATTTTCAACTTTATGACAAAGGAATAATGTTCATATTCAATTGGGACAATTTGACAGATTGGAGTAGCTTGATGTGCTGGCCTCTGTACGTGGATGAAGCAAAAAGAGTTTATAAAAATCGTAGCACGTGGCTTTCTATAGTAAGTACAGCATTTTAAGGACTACCTCGAAAATCTAAAATCCTCGAAAACCTACTAAGCGAGCGAAAGTGATGCAATTATTTTTGAAACGCAAAAGAATAGACATGGCTATAATGTGCGTGTGCTCGGAATAAAACAACGTATGAGCCAACACGAATTTACTCCTTTTTAACAAAATAAATGAATTAAATTTAAAACTACTTTTAGTAAACTTGGATATGATAATGCTCTATGTTTTCAAGTAAATTAAATTGAATAACTCTTAAGCGTTACGCCGTGATGTCGAAAAAAGTAAAAAAGAATAGATATAACTTTGCAATTTTTTTGTATCGAGAAACAATCGTGTATTCCTTTTACACGATACTAGATCAAAGAGTCAAAAAACATATACCAAAATGTTAAATCCCTATTCCACATACTTAACAAGTTACACGAAATAGAAAAAACTCATTTTTTTCAACATAGCCCCTTAAATAGCATATCTCCATCGAAAAAGGGGGTAAGTTTATTTACCTATTTGTGAAGTACCTACCTGAATAATAATTTTCCGATAAAGGAAAACTAGGCATATGACACAAGACGCAAAGGTCGAAGTTCATGATATGTAAAGGCAACGAGCCAACCAGATCGCGGTTGACCGTCGTGCCAACTCAAAATATGCCAATTCGTACATTTTTAACTCGGCTTGGAAACTGCGTAACTTAGTCGAAACAGTTACTGTGTAAACGGTATTTCGTCACCGTAGAGCGACAAGTTAAGTCGAAAAAACGTGTTTATAGGTAATGAGAGTTAAAGATTTTGTTAATATTTTCAAAAAAATTAACTGTAGTTCTCAGAGTAGTCAGAAGACACCGACCTCGTCTTTTAAAATATTAGTAGTTCATTTTGACGTGTACCTAAGTGTTTTTTTTTAAACCAATTTACAGAAATAAAATATAATTTGTGAAACAGACGCTCTTGGACCTCTGTTTCTTAAATTTTCATATTTTAAGTTTAAATTAGTACTAACCTTTATAAATCTTTTGGCTTTCGTTAATAATCCTAATGTTGTGTGTCGCGACGCTTCGGGGCCTAGAGGTACCATGTCCTTTAATTTCTCCAAGCAGCTTCTTAGGTGTGCTCTCCTGTAACAATTGGAAACACATGATAAAAAAAAAGAAAATATAAACATTATTTTAAAACTACCTCATTTCAAAGAAATTATATCACAGTAAAATCCCGTAAGTGACAATGTTATACTGCGCGATAATTGTGTAACATACTATCAGTCGCAATGGGTTTCATTTTGGCAGTACATTCATTGCGTTATTTCCGTTGTTGAGTAGACACATTTTTCGAACATATACAGCAATGGATTGGTAATATCTTTCAAAATGATTCAGATTGTTACGCAATTAGCGTAGTTTCACAGGGACATCGAAGCGCAACCTGTTACAATGGAATTATTAGTTCTGAAACGCCGTGCGTTCGTCGGTTATTATAAAAAAATTGCTGTCCATACATTTTGACCACTTAGGTATTGCAGAATTCTATGAAACAGCTATTTTTTTTTTGCATTACCGACGAAAAGTTTTTACGCTAGAACCATGTAAGTATTGAATTTGTGGTTTCAGTTTGCGCGTCTGTGTCCACTCTGTATAGCAACAAGAAGTTATCATTCATATTTCAGACGAAAGTCTTTTAATAGCGTTTACGACGTACGGCATTTCATACAAACTTTCAAGCCCTTGTTTTTCGAAACGAATAAACCGATTTTAATGAAACTTCGAACGCATAAGCAGGATACAAAGGTGTAAAAAGTTAGTTAAGAACATGTTCGAAAAATAGTGTTACAGCCAAATTAGACCGGTTTTTAATTTTCCATAGAAACAGATTACCAGTTATCTATTTTTTTAAAAGACATTTCGAAAATGTTTATTTTGAAAAAACAAAGGCTTGAAAGTTTTTATGAAATGCCGTACGTCGTAAACGCTCTTAACGAGTTTCAATTCGATTAAATCACTTCAATTACCTAATGGATTCATATGCTTCTATAAACTAACTTTTACCAATAAATAAACATTGACTTATTTAACGTTTGCATAGCATTTCAGTGGTGGACTCATTGCGATGAGAGGTCTAGTTTAAAGTATCGAAAACTTGGTGAGCGGTGCTACAGAGTTTCAGCAAAACTAAGTATGGTACGTAAAAACGAGTAAAGTACGGTAAAACTAAGTATGTAGTTTTCTCACTGATAAAGTTAGCAAAGCAATTTCCGTAATTAAAAACGTTTCTAATCTAGTCGCAATCTCATCTCAGTGACCTTCGATGTGTGATTTTCTCAGTCAATCAATGTCAAAAACCTTACACTGATAGATTGAAACTGAAATTAGAATGGGATCGTTAAAAATACGGGAGTTGCTTCATAGAATTCAGCTGCTCAGAATGAAGCTGCAATTAATTCAAATAAATAAAAATTATACACGCCTCAGAGCAGTGACAGTTACAGACATGCCGCAAATTCTAATGTATAGTGTTTTTTTTGTAACTGCTACTCATCCGGAGAAGACACGATAAAAATAATACAACAATGGAATAGTATTTCGGGATTTTCCAACTTATTTTACACTGAAAATAAACTTTTTTTTTTTATAATGTCATCTCATAGTTCATCCTATGAGGATGGCTACTGCTTAACCGGACTTTCCTGTGGATGCCTTAGTTAAGGCCTCCAGCCAGGGCTAACAATAAAACTTAAAAACTAAGCGACTACGCTAAGGGCACCCCCCCACGCGGTTCGGACCTCGGCTTAGGGCGTCGCTAGAAGAGGACAGCAAGGGACAGGCTAGATCGGTATCAATTTGGGGCAAATTTAAAACTACAGGCTCAGCGGCGCGGGCTGGCTCAGCGGCGCGGGCTGGCTCGAGCGAGGGTCAGGTCTCAAAATAACCCCTAATCATAAGCTATTTATTTACTCGAACAACACGAAACTATAAACACAAATGCCTCCCAAAACGTTCAACGACATAAAGATAGATAAAATAATACCTTTCATATCAGATAGAACACCCGAATTCTGCAGCACTTCTCACATAATTCTCTCCTGGTACTTAATAGTGCTCATACATGATAATACAATACAGTTATATTTCAGCCACTAAGAGCGTATTATATTACAGTTACGGGCGTTTTCCCGTCTCAGCGTAAACGTAATACGTTCTGTTTGGCGCAATTTGCGACTCGGTAGCAAGTACTAAGGGTTTCAGGAATACTTCAGTCGATTGGTTGATTTTAAGCTGCTTTTGTAGGTAATGATGTTTTAGGAATCATTGGTCTACTCAAATCTAGTGTTTTGTTGTTGGGAATTCATTTTTAGTGTCGATAATTTTCTCCAATAGCACTAAATTAGGTTGAATTTAGCTGTCGGTTAATTCGGTGAAAATCTCCTTGGACAAATCATGCATATTTACGAAAAGTCGATTGTCATTCAAATTTCAACTTTGCCTCCTTCGTTGGACAAGGTGCCATTCGCTCCAGTTGAAATTGGTGTTCTAACTGGAATTTACTTAATATAAATATTAAATTCTCTGACAGTATTTTAATTTTACACAAGAGTTCCCTATATACCGAAGGTCAGCACTGACGAAAGATTTTTAAAAACTACAGGAGTAACAGGGGATAAAAGTTTGTGTTTGTTAGTTCGGCATTTTAGCCGATGGTTTATTTATCAAGGATTTTTATACACAGATACAAGCTGTGCGCCCGATAGAATTTCCCATCGGCTCAATAAGAAAGAAAGAAAAAAAAAACATTTATATTAGCGGACGCATAAAAAAACAAAAAATTTGGGGGAAAACCATGCGTCACATATATTTTATTTTTAATTTTTGTCAATGTAAAAAAAAAAGACAATGTAGAAGAAAATATTTTGAATCCCTCCTTCAAAATACCGAACACACATTTACATTACTGAATTTTTAAACCCAACTCGAAAGTGTTACAATTTCGACAAACGTTAGTATGATCACAAATAAGCTTTGTTAAGGCAACGTCGGTGAGTCGCGCGTGCCCCTGAACCAACTCCACTCGGCTTTGAACGCTCACTAATTTTGAACCAGTACTCCATTATATGTGCTAACAATTATTTTTTGTTATAATGAGCGGTTATTGTTGTTTTAGCTATACGAATTGGATTTATACAGGAATAAGAGCCGTTAATTGTATAAATGTGATACATTCAAATGTTCAGACTCCCAGTTGGCAATGGCATTAAGTATATACATGTAATATATATTATATACATAATCAGCCTATAATCTGCCTACTGCTGGCACACAAGCCTCCTCTCTGTGAGAGGGAGTGGGCCGTAATCCACCAAGCGGGCCCAGTGCAGGTTGGTAGATGTCATATTTCAATAAACAAAAAACAAAAAAAAAAAATTTCTACGAATGTTTGGTTCTAGGACATGCCGGTTTCCTCACGATGTTTTCCTTCACCGTTTGGAGAGCAATGGTGATAAAATAATTTACACAAAGTATAGCGCCCAGAAAGCGGTGGCGAGATGACCTGGACGCGTACCGCGAGGGCTGGTTTGACTTGGCGCGGGAAAGGAGTTCCTGGAAGGACTTGGGGGAGGCCTTTGCCCAGCAGTGGGCCAGTATAGGCTAATAAAAATAAAAAAAAATTGCGCCTGTCTGGGTTCGAACCTACGACCAACAACCCGTTAGTCGCGGCCGTTACCACTGGGCCACCACTGCTCTCATATACATAATAATAATATACAAAACCGTTACGGGTAGTTAGAAGCCCAACATTCTAACAACCAGTTTTACCAAGAGGTGTCGTGGTACCCAGTAACATGTTTGTGGAGGTCAGCTGCATCTAGTTGGACCAGAAGTCGACCACAACGCAGTTGTGAAAACGCTGGGCAGATTGACTGATATAACAATAATACTAAATAAATGGTAACTATTGAAAAGGAAAAAAAAAAGTACTGAAGCTTTTTTATGTGAATCATAAAGTATAATACTTAAGGAAAGAGAGCTTCAGTGCCTGAAAAAACTTTTAGTATTTGTTAAACTTTTTTTAGGATTTGCAAAGCGAAAAGGTTTTTATAGACCACTTTTATTCAATGGAAACTTGATATAATCCGTTTATTCGTTCCTAGACCACGATGACGGGTTTCCCACCATGGATGGACCAGTTTCATACAAAGGGAGTTTGATATCATCAGTCTTGCCCAGACCTATAGTAATCCATGACGGATTTTCTCTCACGAAATTAGGAGGACTAGCTCAGGCTGACCTCCTTATCCCCAGAGTACGATATGACGAGTTCCAGCCGTTCCCCGAAAGCGAGCACAGTTTAACCTGTATTCCTTTGGGAGCCTCATTTCTTCACTTTGTTAGCATTGTACCGCCGACCTGCAAATGTACTGGTCTAGTTGGTTGAGCACCCAAGGGAGTTAGTGACCTAATTTGTAGCCACACGATAAATCCGAAGTCTTAAATTAGTTGTCAACGGAACTGCAGGTACAATGAAGATAATAGAAGTTAATGCAGAGATAAGCTCAAATATCGCCAATTTATGTCCCAAAAATATCTCTATACTGCTGTTTGCTGCCATTAATTTTGTCTCCAGCGCTGTGTCCTCGATAACGCCCGCATTCTAGTTTATACATCTATATACGTAATTATATCTACCTTCCCTATCTATCCTCATAAAATCTTACACGGTATTTGTGAGAAAATTGTTAATTTATTACGCTGTTATTCGTTAGGGAGGCAAAAAATAATAGCGTTGGGATCTAAACGAGGAATAAAACTAATTCTTGGCAGGTAGCGGTGACAGGCGGGGACGGGGGGAGGAGACTAATAAAATAAACAAACAACTTTGTAAGTTTGTACGTGTACGCGGTACGCCGTATTAAAAATACATTAGCCTTCGTGAAAATAATCATTGGACTTTGAAGTGTAGTTACGTAAAAATAAATGTGATTTGCTTTTGATTAGATAATGGTGGATGGTAATACATATAAATAAAAATCAATATTTGTATGTTTGTCCTTTAAGCGTTCCGAAACCATTGGTCAGACTGTGATGAAACTTTGGTAGGGTGTTGTGGAGCTAATTATTTTTGCTAATTACTAAACCATGGGAAAAAATAACAAAATAAGTCTGAGGCGGTACGAAGTTCGCCGACTCAGCTAGTTTATTATAAATATTTAGGTTACCTCGTAACCATCGATGTCGTAGTGTAGATCATGTTAGAGTATGAATAGTAAGTTTGTAGAAATACCCGTAAAGTTTGAAGCAAATAGGAATTAACGTTAAATATATTTTGTTAAAAATAAGGAAAAGCAATTACCACTTTCTAAACATAAATAATATCAAGACAGCCCCTAAAATGTGTTTACTAAATCCTTGTGTTTAAGCTGGAAATAAAAACGGTACAATTTTATTTCAAAATAATAATATTATTTGTTCGCACGATTTTTCCGACTTGTTATAACATCGAGAGTTCTTTTTTATTATACCTATGTTTTATATACACATAAACCTTGCAGAATTAATTCTATAAATGATAGTGAATACCGTATGAAAATCCTTTGCGTAGTCTAAAAGAACAAGAACTTTAATCTATAAGAATTACTAGCAGCGCCCCGCGGTTTCACTCGCATAAGTTTCCCGTGGGAATATCGGGATAAAAACTATCCTATGACCTTTCCCGGGACTCAAGACTCAAACTATCTCTATACCAAATTTCATCTATATCGAGGTAAGAGACAGACAGACACTTCCGCATTTATAATATTAAGCATGTTCTGATAGTATGGATGAACAGAGATATTGATGTGAAAATCTCCTCCATTAAACTACCATCACAGACAATAACATTAATAGTCTTCAAAGAGCAATCCAATAAGGCTCGATGAATGCAAATTACCCGGGACTTGGGACGCGCCGTAGTCCAGCCTCTTCCTGCCGGATATCGGAGGCTCCGCTTTGATGGGAAAGGTAGACATTGGTCCATTATTTCATAAATCGATTTAGAATTTCTGTGTGGTTTTGATGTAGACTTGTTGTGTGTAGCCTTCTGTGTGTTATTGTTTTAAGGTTTTACATAAGTTTAAATAAGGTATTTTAAATAAATCTTATTTTATTTTTGACAGTTTTTTTTTCTTTGTTTTTGCATTCAGTTGGAAACTATTACAATAGAGGGCAAATAAAATATTATACGATTTAGGGCTGATCTTTCCAACGCCAGATAATTTTATCCAAGGAATAATTTTGAATTTTTGACAGTTCTTCCATACAAAATCTGCGCTTCCATACAAATCGATAGAAAAATTTGCGCTGAACCAAGAATAGGATTACAACTACTCTGAAATTATAATGTGCTAATCAATGTTAATTTATTAATACCTATATTCAAGAGATTTTGATCGCAATTAAAAAAGAAGTCAGATTGTTCCATTATGATTAATAAGGAACTGTTCAACTAAATAACAAACACCTCGCTTTCTTTTATAACAAGTCCTATAATATAACATCACGTTTTGTTTCCGCGAAGTATGGGGCAGAGTTGTGTCTATAAAACACCCACATTGCGCCAGTTACGTTTAAGTCCCATGTAATAGGGGGCGAGCCTATTGCCATCAACTGGGCAAAAATCCAGACTCTGGGCAGATACTGAGGAATTCCTCATGGAAACACTCAATGACACTGCCCAGCGGGATGATTGTGTTACACATTAACAGTAGCAATCGTTTTAATTTTCACAGTTCAACATTCATTGCGTTATTTACGTTGTTAAGCAGACAGATTTTTCGACCATATGAAGCAATGGATTAGTAACATCCTTCAAAATAATTCAGATTGAGATTGATAATGTGTTACGCAATTAGCGTGCAGGTCTTTATGCTCAGCAGTGGCGCTTGCAACTACTAGAGCCCTTTTTTTTTGTTTTCGGAGGGAGGTCGAGGAGTGTGGGATTCCGGTGATCACCATCAGCACATAGGGGTGGTCCCGGTTCCTCTTAAAATACCAATTCCGGAACCCCCCGTGCAACGCCTGTAAGGCGTCGCTGTCATCCTAATCAGTCATCCCTGGGAACTACTACAGACCTAGACCACAAGATTTATGATAAAGGGCGAGCCAATTGCCATAAAGTTCTAAAACTAACAAAATTCCAAATAGGCATTCCAACAATGCTTTCCAGCCCCTTGTGAACGAAGGCATCGCGTGGCAACTCACTACAATACCTTAACACATTGTTATCGACGCGATATGCCCCTAAGTTTACGACATCGTAAATTACTTTATTTAACCTTCTGGTTACTGGTAACAGTGGCAACCCAGACAGTTTGTCGAAGTAAGGCAGTGGGCTAAATTTAGAAGGCTTTTTGTAGCTATAGTATTCAGTTCTTTGCTTTGGCATCGATTTCACAAAGGCCTGTTTCTTTTATTTTTTTTATTGCTGATAGAGCCCGCTTTTGTCCTCGATCACACCTCATGGAAAGCGATGAATGAGTGCCCAGAAGATGCCCACGCATCGACGAAACACAGCAGGCTGCTTGACGCCGGACTCCGGTGGAAGGGTGGTCGCAAACTAGGCGAGCGTTAACCCTACCACCGCAAGGGAAGAATTGGCCAGCCAAATAAGGTTTTGGGTGTGACTGTCCAGGATGCGCCGAGCTCTCGGTTCAGTTGAGTAACTGGCGGAACAAACTGCGCTACACGAGGAGGCTTCTTTATGCATCCCGTTTTAATTTAATCCTTATGTAGTAAGATATACTGCTACTAAAATTGTCCGCGGCTTCAACCGTGCGCCATTGTTAGTGCGTTACGCAATTATCCCTTTGTTCATTTTTGCTAGATGACTGCCAAATACAGAACGGGATTTCCAGGTTAGTAAGTTAAAAGGCTAGTTACTCCACCTGCTACCCGACCAGGCGTCGCGGAACAGTCCACTAAAATATCTTAGTACATTGTTATCAGCACGATATGCCGAGCGAAAACTTTACGACCTCGTAAATTACTTAGGAGTCGAAAACTCGTAAAAAAGCCGTCAAGGCAAAATTGGACGTACTCCACTATGATAATATCGGACAAACGCTGTAATTACGGCAGACAGCCACCGTAAATGTTTAAGGGTGTGTGCAAACGAGCGGTTTTTTCGCGACATCGCACCTGCGACTGATTTGTTTATGGTTAAAATGGCGGATCGTCCGGGGAGGAGTGTGTGTTGTGTATCCGGGTAGGCTGAAATTAATTGGTGCTGTTGATGTATGTTGTTTGGTTTCCTGTAGTTCGTATGTGTTCTGCATTTCAAGTTTTCACTCATGAATATTATATTTTTATGTTAACGATATACTACCCTATAGGGTTCGTTTTTAAGAAAATTGCAGTCTTACAAAGATAGGTACACTATAGAGGGTGACACTTGGTAGGTTGTCCACTGTGTAACTTGTGCTTTTTTTACCCAGACCCGTTACTTGGGACTGGACAATTAGCAATTCATGACTACTTTTGTTAGCCTGGGTCTTACCTGATATAACAAATGTGTGCTAATTAATTATATAAATAAATAAACATACATACGGGTCAAACACAGAACCTCCCTATAAAAGTCGGTTAATAACAACAAAATATAGGTTTACAACTCCATGGAGCTACAGCCTTTCTACACAAGGAAGCCTTCGGGAATAATTTCACGCCCAACCATTAAATATTAGGGCAAGCACCCCAGTTTATTATTACAGGGTAACAGATAAAAGCAGTACATATAATGTTAAGAACTGGATTAGGACAATGTACGGGGTCGATATAGAAGTTTTTTTATTGCTTGTGTGTATTTACAGGTAAATTTGATGTAGGCGCTTGCCGCGGTTGGTCCGTGGATGGGTGACTATCTTTACATATCAAGACTGCGTGCCTCAGAAAGCACGTTAAGCCGTTGGTCCCGGCTGTCATTCGTGGATCTTTGGCCGTCGTTACGGGTCGGACTGAGATCAGACTGTGAACGTTCCAAAAATTACGAGAATTTAAATCTAGTCGCAATCTCTTCTCGGCGACAAGCAACGTCAGAAATTTGACAAAAGTGTAGGGAAATTAGATTTATTTTTGACAGATTGAGACTGTGATCTGACTGCGAACGTTCTTAAAATTACGAGAATTGCCCCTCTGTTGATGTCACAGTGTCCGGATACGGACAACAACAATTCAAACAGTACATTATTCTCTAGTCTGATAAAAGATATAGGAACTACTTTCAGTAGCTGTAACTACTACAGACTCCTAAATATTTTTTTTTAACGATGCACAAACTAAAACTCTTTATATTTTTGTCAAAAGTTAACTACACAAAAGATTATAAACATTTTTATTATCAACAACCGCTATTACTAAAGTGTCGAACTCATGTCGTATATCCGTCGCATTCTTTTCGTATATACGTCGTACAGCTGTCGTATATACGTCGTCGTCGTGTCGTAACGTTACAAATGCCCTCGTTATCGTGATTGCTAGCTTCTGTCTATACATATTTCTTAGTTACAAGACACTACTAAAGAAAACAGATAAAAACTTACTTACGGTATATTTTTTTATTGGTTTTCTGTCGATGTTTTCGTGTTTCTGTTTGTTGTTGGAATGAATGGAACGTGAACAATATTATTGTGTGTCTATAAATAACTTGTTCATATCTGAAACGTTAACTGATGTTTAATTTCATGTTTCTCTATCATCAAAAAAAAAATAAAACAATACCAACGAAAAATATATAGTGACAATATTAGTATACTACACATACAATACCTAGAATTATCTACTATTAGTAAACCCACTAATTGTAAAAATACCTAGTCCTACCATTAAATCCGCTACGGGCTACGATTATCGCTACGGCAATCGGCGTAGCGAGCTCGAGCCATAATTATTATTCGATAATTACATTACCGCCCTGCCTGCGTAGCGCTGGCTACGAACTGCTACGGAGCTACGTTGCTACGCGCTACGTCGTAGACCCAAATGTTTGCTACGAAAATGTTCATGTTATTTTGGAATAAAATTATGTCTATGCCGCACATTTCGTGATTTATATTTTTATTTTACTTAGATTGGTATATTATATTTTGATCCCGTATCGATATAAGAACGTAATATGTTTTATGGAAGATATTGAATCCAGGTAATGATATAACTTTATTTTTAGGATTTGTTAAATGTGTTAAAAATCAGAATAATGGTTCATATGTTTCATTCTGTATGGTTAAATAAAAATTCCGCTTATTTAACCATATAGAAAAGAACATATAAACAATAATTTTGTTAACTATCACATTTCTAAATTACCACTCACTTGAATTTATCATTTTTACAGTACCTTTTTTATTTAATTTTTTTCATTTAACACTTTATTTTCATACAAACAATATCACACATCCCTTCTCCAAAACAGCAAAAATCACTACCTAAAATTCGTATTATTTATCACTAACAATAAAAAGGAAATGACTCCCCGCTCCACGCCACGCGTCGGTGTGATACACGGCCGTACTAGACCGCCCGCGGCCGCATTCACACCGTCACGAATCAATGTTCAATCAATCATGCTCGCTCCGAGCGATAATGTCGCCGTGTGAATAATCGTTCATCACTTACTTTATCGTTTAAGTGATTTTTAAAAGGTTTATACTGGCTTACGGTGTGGGTAGTCGGAGATTTTATTAGTTATTTCTAGGAAGGAAAGACGGTTTTATAGTATGAGCTTCACGAATTCATTGCGTTTTTGATGTAATTGTATTGGTACTTTAAGGGGAAGCATGCGTAGTTCATACAAACTTACTACCAAAATAATTTGTAAATCAAACATTGTAAAAAAATCATATTAAATTATACATTTTGAAAGGACTCTGATATAAAAACGAGATATGAGGAATTAAAAATGTGTATAGAAAACTTTTTTTTTCTCATAACCCGTCTTTAAAACAAACAATCAAACAGAAACAGATGGATGTTTTCATTTGATAAATGAACTGTTGGTTTTCTATTAATTAAATTCAACGTTATTCGAAAACATCCATCGGTTTTTTACTAAACTTCAATCTAAGTATATCTGACGACCCTGGTTACTTATCTCATTTGGTGACCGTACCTTTTGTAGTATCAAATGTTTTCTTTTGTTATGTATTTTCTGGTGTACGTACATTAAAGTATATGTGAATAAATGTCATTTTTCCCGACCTAGGAATCACGGGGATAACGTTTAGCTTTCGCGCAATTATTATTACCTTTTATAAAACCAAAAACAATACACATTTTAAGCCCATCGCACAATCACAACTCTCGACGCGTTAGGTCCCAGGTGATCGAGGGAGTCTACCAATTTATTGGGATCCCACTTTTTTAAACCAACAAAATCCAATTATACTTCCATCGTACCAGGGGAATTCGCGGTACCTATCTGTACTTTATGTTGGCAAGATCAAAGGAGAGACTTTAAAGTCATTAGGCATGTTTTTTCGAAGGACAGAGACAGATATATGCATCAATTCTGCCTATTGCCGAAACGACGAGCCGTCAACAGATTTTTTGCCCGGAAATTCTATTAAGTAAATAAAAAAATTGTACTCTATCTTTTACAGCCGCAGTTTCGGTTTTCACAAACAAAAAATAGAAATATAAAAAAGTCGAGTCCGTTCGTAATTTTCACCAAAAAAGTTACAAACAATTTCATCCTACTAATTGTGAAAAGCAAACTGAAAAACTTAGTTTACAAACACACAAGGCAGACTAAATAATCTCGCGTCAAAAACCAAGGTCTTCTACAAAAAAAAATACAAAAAATTTTAAAAGCGAGATACTTGTGTGAACTCAAGTCTAAATTATGTAGATAGGCAAATAGTCCATTTAAAGAACAACAAAGCCGGGGGAGGGTCAAACGGTAATGCTGCTCGAATGACCACGGACCTCTTTTAAACTGTGGACCACTATACACCACTGTGTAGGTACAGTGATGCAAGGACGGACAGCCTTTGAAAATATAGTGTAAACGAGAAAGAAAACATACAGCATTGTGAGGAAAAATGGACTGAACGATAATTTCGAAGTGACTCGAAGTAATTTCTGGCATGAATGAGTTTCGTAGCCATCGTCAGAATGCCAATTCCTGTAATTAAAAACGTTCAAAATCTAGTCCCAATCTCATCTCAGCGACAATCGTTGTCAAAAAGTGAATGGGAATGTTCTTAAAAATGCGGGAATTATCCCTCTGGTCAAAAGCGTGAAACTCAGTGAGCTGATCAATCAGCGGATAAAAGGCATTGGCCCTGTATAAGGTAAATTATTGACAAAGGATAAATAACATCAAACAATTTATCATTCACCTGTAACCAACCAAAAATAACCGAACAACAAAAACGAGAAACACGGCAACCTGCCAAAACCGAATTGACCCACCGAAGCTTTCTCCACTACGTTACCCCCAAAACACGTATGTCCCCATATCTAGCGAACTGGCGGTCCAACCCAATCTGTATGCAAAACGTCCCGAGGGTGGGGATCTCATTTCCTACCCCCCTCTAACCCCCTTCACCCCCTGGCACGTCCGTAGTCTAACTGACCCACCCCGACCTGTCAAAAGATGGATGAATTTGAAAGAAACTTGCGCCCTACGGTGGATAGGGCTGTTATGTCAAGGGTCTAAATATTTATGTGTTGAACACATTTTAGTACCTATCTTGTAGTGTTTTTAAAGTTAGTGTGTCTGGACTATGTTATTGGAAAGACGTACATTTTAAGTCCACTCAAAACTGTGTAGTTCTTGCCCCAAAAGATGAATGGACACATGAACATGGTCTTCACATTATCTGACCAAGATTATGTCTGGACTTTAAAAGAGACTGTGACCTCTTGGTGACCTCAGTTAGTTTCGGTGTTTGTACAAACCTCTTTATAGAAGTGTGTCAACATATGCCATAGTCACTTTCCATACCTACACAAGCAAATGCATGGGCCGTTTGCCTTGACCACAGTACAGAGGGGCAATTCTCGGAATTTTAAGAACGTTCACAGTCTGATCTCAGTCTCAATCTGTCAAAAATACCTTTAATTTCTATACATTTTTGACATTTGTTTGTCGCCGAGATGAGACTGCGACTAGATTTTGAACGTTTTAAATTACGAGAATTGGCCGCCAGATCAATGACGCTCAAACGATGAGTTTAGTAGAATACTATTGGCTATTTCATTATTTTCGACCGTATTCTTTAGTAAAGCGAAAATGTTTAGGAAATGTGAGATATTCGGGATTGTCAACCCTAACCAAAGGATCGTCACGTTAGGGTTAAAGCATATCTTAACATTTTTGCACGCCTGAGTTCGCTTTGATTTATTTTTTTATATCTTCATTGTGACCCTTGCATACTATGTTATCAGTTTTCTTTTTTCTTGGGTTTTGATGATTAATAACTTGTTTTTTTTATTAACTTGTTTAAAGGGTTTGTTAAGAACTCGTTTGAAATTTGCGCATTCATATGTTTTTTCGCTAATTTGGGACTTCAGACACAATATTTATTTATTTATTTTTATTTATATAATTACTTTATTGTACACCAAAAAATATATAACAAAAAATACGATTATTAATACAAAACATACAATGCATGGGCGGCCTTATTGCTTAAAGGCAACCTGGATCATTATCATTTTGTTTATGTGATCTCAGTTATGTCGATTTTTTATCATTTGATAATGCCTGTACCTACTATTTGATAAGAAGCAAAGAAAGAAGAATGAAAATATATTTATTTAGCACAGATTGAAAGGCACACAACATAATATCTGCAGAATAAAAACATAAAAAAGTTGATCGTTTACATGTAATACGTGAAATGTTTTTTTTTATACCTAGAGGCCAGTGTTCCTCACAGAACATTAATTCTTCACATAAAGAACGTTCGGTATAACCTACTTAACTAATTATTCCTCGCTCGCCATTAACGACAACTATACAAAGAGATAAATCACGGAAAAGCTTTCTCTCCGACGACCTAACCTATTTCTGACTTTAACTTCCAAAACAATAAAATAAAGCAGTTGTGCCTCATAACGAGCAATCTCGTGAAAGCTGAGAAAGATAAAAAAACCGGCCGAGTGCGACCAGGACTCGCACACGAAGGGTTCCGTACCACCATACAATATTTAACACTACATATAAACTAACGGCAAAATAATCACGTTTGTTGTATGGGAGCCCCTTAAATATTTATTTTATTCTCTTTTTAGTATTTGTTGTTATAGCGGCAACAGAAATACACGTTCTGTGAAAATTTTAACTGTCTAGCTATCACGGTTCATGAGATACAGCCTGGTGACAGACAGACAGACGGACATTGGAGTCTAAGTAATAAGGTCCCGTTTTTACCCTTTGAGTACGGAACCCTAAAAATCAAGTGTATTGACTTAGCACACGAGGTTGTCGACAATGGGACGTGGACTCTGCAATCATTGTAGGTACCGAAAATCATTACAGTAAATGGCCTTATAGCGGAGAGCCTCGAGCAACACCTCAGGAGGCTCTCATTGCGCGGCTGGGTCAAGGGCTTGATTCAGAAAGCAGTACTTCTGGACACGGCACGCATAGTGAGGAGGGTCCTCTCTCTAGAGCCCTGACCACTGGCAGCTTGGATCCTGTTCCTGATGATGATGGGCCACTATCCTAACTAATATTATAATTGCGAAAGTAAGTTTGTTTGTTTGTTACCTTTTCACGCCTAAACCGCAGAACCGATCATTCTGAAATTTTGCATATACGTTTTCAGGTGTACAGAAATGGACATAGGGTACCTTTCATGCCGATAAAAAGTGCTGTTCCCGAGGAAAACAACAATAACGTTATTATGATAATAGCTGGCGCCACGTGTCTTTCGAATCATGATTAGGTTTTTCCCTCAAATTAACGCGGGTGAAACCGCGGGGCACAGCTAGTTTCTTATATTATTATATTTAAACATGTAATTAATATGTTTGAAAAGAATTAAACGATAAAAATAAAGCAATTATCCCTTAGTATCTCCCTCTTCCATTCCTTGCGAAAATAAATAGATTATGTTAAAATATTGAATACAAATTAGCAGGTAGTTAAATTCTCAGTTAACTTCCTGCTAATACGAAAAGTTTAATTTAAACCGGAGTCTATAATTGCTGGTACTCGTTCAACGTCTAATGAAATTTGCTATCGATGTAATACAGTTTATTGTTGGACTTAATGGGGCTTTTTGGTTAGGAAAATGTGTTATTTTTAATAGGTTTTTCATTATTATTCACTGTTTTTACCTGCAACCCGCAATGGGCCTCCTTCTTTGTATTTATATTATTGAAAATATTATCAAAAATAACCTTACTCAAGGTACAGACGCCAGCACATCAACCTACTCGAAACTGTCAAATTTTCCCAATCAACTTTGAACCTTATGCTTTAGCGATAAAGTAGAAAATCTATCAAAGAAATTTGACAAATTGTAGTAGCTTGATGTGCTGGCTTCTGTACGTACGCGTCGACGGAAGAATAAACAAAATGACAGATTTCTTTAGAAACCTGTCTACAATCTGTCACTTTGTCTATTCCTCCGTCGACAAAATCCGTTTCTATGGTGGTCATGCTACACGTGCTTGACATCTTGAGCTCAACTGTGGTTATTGAGACACAATTTAATTTTTATTATCTAATATATAAAATACTCGTGTCACAGTTTTCGTTGCCATACTCCTCCGAAACGGCTTGACCGATTTTGATGAAATTTTTTGTGCTTATCCGGTATCTATGAGAATCGGCCAACATCTATTTTTCATACCACTAAATCGAAACTTACGCGGGTGAAACCGCGGGGCGCAGCTAGTTATAAATAAAATTTTGATTTTTCAACAGTTTAGAGGTGTACTGTGCCCGCGTGGTAGGTTGGAACATTAGGGGATGATTATGTTTATGATATGCTCGTTTTACCTGCTCCTTCTATCATTACATCTAGGATTCATATGATGATCGAGCCAGTTGGTTTTTCACGAAGACGATAGAACGCCATAATATAGCATTAAAACGGCCATATTTTTACATAAGGCGGCTATTATTCGAAAAAGCACGTGCCTCACATCAGCACAGACAGAACGTAAACTCTTTTTAAACAAACACTACTCTGAAAGGTCGAATAGGGGGACAGAATAAAAAATGCACATGTAATATTTTTCCGGGGATAAACGGAGCGACATGTGTCAATGTGAACCGTTAGGGTCAAAGCACACTGCGACAGAACGAAGAGTGAACGTGGCGAGTCTCGTGCTCGGGAAAGCGCTTTTGTTCGAGTGCATGTTCGTATTTCAAAATTCAAGTCTTTTGAGTGAAGATTTATACTGATATGCTATGAGCTATGAAGCATGAAGTAAATGTTGACTGAGAGTTGTTACTGTTTCAAGAGACAGATAGGTAATGTTAATGTTAAAATTGAAAAAAAAAAGTGATTTTTTTTCAGATTTATAAAATCGACTCTACTTGACTACCCAATCTCAGATATTTAAGTAATACGTGTAGTTATTGCCATTAACAATCATCATACTGCCAATCAACTATCAACTTTAGTTTTATGTAGTTTAAATTGATTTTTGATTGATCTTTTGTAAAAAGGTTATAATTTGGATTGCAATGGAATTTGAACTTAGTCATTCATATCATGCATATCAATGAGTTCTTGTTTCCCAACTAAATTGTTGCCAAAACATACGAGAACGGTGAATTTATGTGAAGGGGGCCTCCACAAAGTAAGTGTGTGGGAGCATTTTTATTCATGTATTTTTGTCAAAAACTAATCATATTACGACAAAAACAACACCACTCTGTTACGATTCAGTGTGTCTCGACATTTACAATAACACGTCTAAATGACCGTCGTATGAAGAAATATGATAGTTCTGACTCCCAAAATATAGGTGGCGCTGTAATACCTTGCGTGATCAGATAACTGAGGGCTCACATACATCATTCATGAAGGTTTTGGGTGGGACTTTGAAGTCAGCGAGAAATAGTGTCAGTGTTGAATCAGCTGGAAATAGATGGCCAAAGATTTGGCTAAATAAGATGGTAACTTAAATAATAATGCGTTTTTTTCATTGGCTATGAGACCATAAAAAATATTATTTAAAAAAAGTAAATAATTGTAAGTAAGTAAAAAGTAAATTAGCATCTTATTTCATAGTTCAAATAATTATTGTGACAAACGAAACCTGTTGTTACCACTTATTATTACATAATAACACCAAATCACAATCAAAAATGGTTCAGAGAAAAACCAAGACAGAATAAATAATAATTTATAGTATTTTTAAGTTGTATTGTTTGTGTTTATATGGGCCTTGACGCCTGAAATAAATGGATAGATAAATAAATAATGCAAAATATGTTTTGTTATTTGTTTGGTTTTGGCTTTTGTCCAGAAGTGATGATGATAATTATGTGTTGAATATAAGATAGGATCTCAAATAAAATAAACGTATGCATTTAATTTCCGTTTTCTGATACGGGTGGTGCTGTTGCTTTTTCTCTTTGTAATACATAATTTGTCATGCAGCTTATGTTTAATAATAAATATCGTTTATATAGAAATCTAACGTGAGTCTTATTGAAATATTACTGAAATCAAAATAGGTTATGGGCCCAGGCAAATCTATTTATCTTGTTGATATTGACACCAGATGACGGAAAAACTAAGTAAATAGTTTCCTATCGCCAACTTTATAGCCACAAAGACATTCGGATGCAAACGACAGGGCCCACAGCGACGTTCAAAAATATCACCCTTTGTCATACGGATAGCTTGGAACGACAGTTTTATTGTACCTTTGTAAGTGTACTGCTTACCTAAGCAAACGTTAAGGTGTGACGATAAGGTTTAGCTGAATATTTTTTTTAGGAATGGAAAAATTTTTTGTAAGTTGTTTTGTTTAGAGTCCCTAGCGAAAACGTGTGACATGAACGTAACGTAACCACCACTTCCTAGATCTCCCGCTGGTAAGACGTTGCGCAACAAACTGTCCAGCAGCATAGCCGTCTGTTAAGTTAGAAGAACTTGATTCTATACACAAGTAAGCAATGTAAAGAAAATGCGAGCCATCCATAACCTAGATTTATTTAAAAATGATGCATGAATTCGACAAAGCCACAATACTGCATGTCATTTCCAGCAAAAGAACCTCTTAGGAATATATTTATATTTTCAGAAACTTTTGTTAAAAAATGTGAAACAAACTAAGTACACAAACAAGAAGTAGTAAGTAAACTTACTGTTAAGGCGACTACATGACCTAAAGCGCGGTCTTTGTCGGACTGCATAGAAAAGAAAGAGAAGCGCGATGACAACGCTGGTAATTTATTGCAAAATAAGAATCAAATTGCTATTTACAAAAAACCTATCGTTTGAACTAAAAAATTAAAACACTGGTGTTTTAGTATGTTGCGTGTATATAATCTGACAAAAAATCAGAATGATTGTATGTATATTAGTATGGTTTTTATTGTAAAAAGAAAGTTTTTAGAGGTATCTTCATGTTTTTTTTCTATCGTATCAAATTAGTTGTATTATGTATTCAACACACTATCGACCTAGCATATATCCTGAAGAATATCATATATTTTTCTGATTTTGTTTACTGAAGTCGATCAAATACTTTTATTGTTCATAAAACTTGCGTTTTTTGCAAATAATATTAAATCGAGTAATATTACGAAAGCATAATAATATATTAGCATAATAACGTTTTCATATTTATCTAAGTACGAGTACATTTCATAAACATTTACTCCATGAAACTCCATCCGATATTAAAACAACAACTGCCATATTATGATGAGCATAAAGTTTATAGTTTACATCCAGTTTAGTTTTTCAATTTACAGGTAGCTAAAGGTGAGTATAAACTAGAGCATTTTCTCGAGCATTTCCATGTAATGTAACGTTTCTGCGAATGCTTACGGCGAATGAGCATTTATCTGTAACATTTCTTTCTACCTTGCGTTCATTGTTAAAATGTCGGTCCAACAGGTACCGCTCGTACCTTTGCTAGATAAAATGTTTCATCAATACGCTCGTTGATTTTTAAAATCAGGTAGTAACAAAGCACAGTGAGGTTCGATAAAGGGAATTGAAGATTTTTATAGGGATACGCACACGCACGCACGCACACGATAGATGTTTGATTACTTTAAACTTTTAGAGTGGGAGTGAGTTATTTCAAACATCTAAGCAACAAGATGTACACGATATTAAAAAAATATGTCAAACGCGACGCTACGGGTTTTGGTCTTAGTGTGTTTTCTGTTTGCATTGATGTCAGCTATCAATGTATACAGTTTTCACGCGTGACCGCCATTTTGAAAAAAAATCACAATTGCGGACAAGTAGGCATGCCAGGGATCTTCAAAGCCTTTTAAAAACGGAAAATGCTCGATGTTTCGTTACAAGTAAAGCTCTGTCTATACTCACCTTAAGTTCAACTTATCGTCCACAAGCCTAGCTTACCGCTGCTAATAGAGCTTAAAGCTAACTGTAGCAAAAACATGATGAGTTCCAAGTTGTAGTTAAAAGTTTACGATTTACACGGAGCTTAGTTGTAGTTTAGCTGTTTATGCCAGTTTGGACTAGGTTTGAACTAAATACTGTTCCGTAACAACTAACTGAGGTTTCTAATCTGTTCGGAAAGCGTAATTAAATATCTATGTTTAGAATTGAATATTTAAGGGTTTATTATAACGGTTATAGGGACAGTCCATCATGAAACTATGCTTTTTTGGGTTCCGAACTTTGAAGGAAAACGGAACCATCTTGTGACTATTTTTTTGCCAATAAATGCCGTGTTAAGGTTAGGTTTTTTCAGTGAATGACTGAAATAATATTGTTTGTCCAGCACTGGCAGGTTCATTTTAATAACATAAAATAACATATAATAGTCCCACTGCTGGGACACAGGCCTCCTCTCCGTGAGACACGTGAGCAGTAATCCATCAATCGTTCATCATCGTCTTCGATTTTCTGGTTCTAGGACATGAAGGTATCCTTACGATGTTTTCCTTCACCGTTTTGAGAGCTTACACAATCTCAACATTGTAATTATCTGTCACCCATCTATAAACTGTCCCTGCAAACGCAGCTTAATTCTCACTTCCCAACCCTTTCGTTCCACACGATTTCCATTAAAACAATACCATAAATATGAATCAATGTACGAAAATAAATCATGTAAGGCCAATGATATATCGAACCTATTTGTTTCATTGTCAGTCGATTTCAACATTGTATGTACTGAATTTCAATATACCGAGCTCTGAAATACATTATATTTGGTATTTTAGTAATATGAGCTGTTTGAATGTGTATTGCATGTCGCTATGGCGTACGGAATTCATAGAAATTGAAGCTCGCTTTGTGTTTAATTAGTTGTAAATATAGCGGGAACTATTTCATTAAAGTTATGGCTGGAAATATTAGACTAGATATTATAACCGTAAAGATCAAACTATAAGATAATTTTATTGTGCTTTGTTTGATCTCACGCTTCTAATTACCTCACTTTGAAAACATCAACCAAAATAAAGGCAAATGCCCAGTTTGGGGGTCACCATCTCATCTGTTCTTGTACACACGGCGACATATCAAGCAATACATTTCCAGTACAAGTTGACCTCTTATTGTACGGCAAGCCGAACCAATACAAAATTAGCTTGTACTGGAAATGTATAGCTTGATATGTAGCCGTGTCTACAATATGATTATCCATACTAATATTATTAATTAGATAGTTATAATTAGAATAGATTGCATCCCGGGAAAAGACATAGGATAGTTTTTATCGACATACCTCGCGGGCGAAGCCGCGGGCGGAAGATAGTTAGTAAATAAATAAATGTAGGTTCACACGCAACGGACAACGGACGGAAGGTTGTAACGGTGGGGATTAAAAGGAGATATAGTTACAAAAATTTAAGAGTATACCTATTTTGTTGGTTTGGTCATGTTGACAGGATGAATGAAAGGCGACTAACAAAAAGTATTTACAATGCGTTGAAACGCCGCAAGGGAGGACACCCTATAAGGACATATACAGGGTGTTAAAGTAGTCGCGTGCTTAGGGGTAGGTTCAGTCGATTAAGGATCCCAGGAAAAATAAAAAAAAAACCTTAAAAAAAAGTAAAAAAAAAAAGAAATTTATCATAAGATTAACCTAATGTAGTACCTACTAATTAAATAGCAATCGTTTAGAATGGATTATGGAAGTATTTTTCTTCCAACTTTAGCGTGCTTATCTCCTTTTTTTATTTGCTCCTGTTTTTTTTTATATTCCTGGGTTCCTTTATCGATACTGAACTCTTTCACGCAAAACTTCTGAACAAATTTCGATGAAACTTTAGCTTTTTACATCAGAATAACACAAAGGATACTTTTTATCCCGATATTCCCACGGGATCGACACTTATGCGGGTGAAACCACGGGGCGCTGCTAGTAATAAACTAAATACATGACATACATAATAATAAGGAGAAAAGAAAATATAAATAATGATGTGTGCTTAGTTTTTTTTTTAAGAAGAGAAGTGTTTTTTTTTTTAAGTAGACAAAGATAGTGCACGCCTACCGACACGGTCAAGTCATTCCATAATCGTACAGGGCCCTAATTCACTATGACCTCTTAACGATTCTTACTCGAAACCACGTCAATTCCATAGCTAATCCATTGTGTCATAGAGAATTACGGCCCTTCTTAAACAGTAAAAGATTACCGTTTTGTGTTATTTTGAAATTGCTGTCATGATATAGCTCTAACATAAAAGCTACAGTAGGTACTTATAATTATCCAATAAGAACATTTTGACGTTTTTGTACCATTGAAATACAATAGCAGTTAGATCCCAATTTATTTTATAAACATGATACGTATTAATTCTTAGATGAAATTACAATTAGATCCAAGAACATTTTCTGTATCACTATTTTCAAATTGTTTTTGCGATTCCATTTCTGAAGAGAGATTTCATCCGTTGCTAAGTTACCTTCTAATTATTTATTTTTAATGTTTTTATTTCTAGTTGTTAGGAGACTGATAGTAAAAAAGATATACAAAATGTTTTTTGTGATTGTGTTTTTTTTATACCCATGTACAGACGAGCACATCAAGCTACTAAAATCTGCCAAATTTCTTTAATAGATTTTCAACTTTCTCGCTAAAGCATAAGGTTCAAACCTGATTGGGAAAATTTGACCGTTTCGGTTAGCTTGATGTGCTGGCGTCTGTAACAATGGCCCCCAAAGGCATTTTTCCACTTCACTTGTGACGCACCACATTATGATTTAAAATTCTATGATCCAAATGTTGGTACTGCTATAACGTGTTTACTGACTAATTCAACCACCTTTGACTTATCATGAAAAATAATTAAGTAATCCCTTAGGAGTACCTGACATTTATTTTTAATTTTTAATCATAAAGTGGTATCACATCTGAAGTAGAAAAATGTCAACTAACTTTTGGAGGCATATGAGATATAATTGGGTATCTGAGTTAGCAACGACGTAAGCCAAGGCACGTGGCAAGCCAGTTACTCGGAAAAGTGGAACAAAGAAGGCCTTGTAACAACTGCCAGGAAAAATCGAGGTGAACTGGAAATATGTTTTATTTATGTTATTTTAGATTTAGTTACTATTGAAAGAAAAGTCACTTATACTGTGGCAAATCCTTTTTCTCGAACATGCTTAGAAATTTGAGCATTATTTTGACAACCTCGAGATAAACCGAAATTGCTGTACTGGTATAAAATACATGCGAGCAGCGGCCGGCAAAAGTTGTATGAAAATCCATATCTGTCGTGGTTTAGCGACCAAACAAATAACATAGTAAACTCATATCTGTCGTGTAATTTAAAATCCAATGTAATTTAAAATGGAACGATCTTTTACTCCGAAACATGGCAAACAAGGAGGTACTTATCAAAGGTTTTATTTAAATTTCGAACTGGCTTGCAAATAGAAAGCTGCTTTTTGAAAAAAAAAAAAAACAAATGAACAGTTTTACGCGGGAAAAGTTATTGTTGTTCGTTGTTCATCATTGATTTTGTAAGTAATTGTAGGTATTTTAATTTCCACGCATTATATTATAAAAAAAGTAGTATTTATTCATGCCTTGGCCACAACTAGGCATTGATGGACTTACGTATGTGTGCCTCGGCCCACATTTACACTTTCGTCCATCAATGCCTCTTTGTTGGCCGCAGCAGTCATGTACAAATAATCATAATCATGAACACTATACAGTACACGTAGTCAGATACACAGATAGTCTTACACCTAGCCACTTAGTCGTTTTAGTCTATACCGCTCGATGTCCAAAATATACTGCCCAGAAAACAGTATTCGATTTACTACCGTTACAAAAGTGGGGAAAAGCGCGCGAATTTTAAGTCAATAGATGGACGTTTATTTTATATAAAACGGTAACTATTTAATATATTATTTATTAATGCTTTGTATTTGGATTCAAGTTAATTACTATGTATTTCATCATAACATAACATTTAAATATAGTATCTGTTTTAGAGTATCATTGTTTGTTCGAGCCGCTTCGCTTTGCGATCACGTTCGCATTTAATCGCCTTCGTAGGACACCGCGGTAAGAATATGTCTCAAAATCACACAAATATTATACAGGCGAAAATTTTTAAGTGTGTGTGTGTGTGTGTGTTTATATGTTTGTTACTTCTTCACGCTCAAACGGCTGGACCAATTTTGATAAAATTTAGTATGCTTTTTATCCCGATGTTTCCAATGGATGGACACTTATGCGGGTGAAACCGCGGGGCGCAGCTAATAATATTTTATAAACAGTTAACCGATTGACATGAGCAAAGAAAAATTGGTATTATTTTACCTATGTCACACTATATCCTAACATCTCGAGATCCGTATTAGAAAATAGCGCGACCCAATTGTAAATAAGCAAACATTTGCTTTTACTTTGCACTCGTCTCAAACAAAACAGTGCATTACCGAACGCGGGAACAAATTCTCTACCGACGTGCCACCTTCTTGCACACAGGGCTGTCGCACGATAACAAGGAACTTTGTAAAATAATCAGTCTGAACAAGATTAGGTAGGTGGTCAGATATCAAATGTCGCTTATTTTTAGGGTTCCGTACCTCAAAGGGAAAAACGGAACCCTTATAAGATCACTTCGTTGTCCGTCTGTCTGTCCGTCTGTAAAGACCCTTTTTCTCAGGAACGGGTGGAGTTATCAAGTTAAAATAATATCAAATACTCAGGGCTGCAATCCCTTAGAACAGTGAAAAAATCAAACTTCTAAGTCAACGCAATCAAAAGATAAGGGCGGTTATTTTGGGCGCTGAAGCAGCTGGAAAGGGAGCTTCTCCTGGAAGCCTCAATCGTGCAGGCCTGGGTGTCATCACCAGACAGGCCTGCCGATATTGACAACGAGGCTGAGTGGTTCCGGGAGGCCATGTCCGAGATCTGTGACGTGGCAATGCCCCGAGTCCGGCCAGGATGCGCCCGACGTCAGGTGTACTGGTGGTCGCAGGAGGTAGAGGCGCTACGCAAGGCGTGCGTTGACACGCGACACCGGTACACCAGGCACCGCAGGCTCCGCATTCGCCCTCCGGATGCGGAAGCCACGGAGGCGGAGCTGTACGAGGGGTACAGAGCGGCGAAGACCGCCCTCCAAGAGGCTGTTCAGCGGGCCAAGAATTTGGCCCGCGAGGAGATGGTGGAGACTCTGAACAGAGATCCGTGGGGGCGCCCTTATAAAATGGTGCGGAATAAACTCCGCACCTGGGCCCCCCCGCTGACGCAGAGTCTCCGCCCCCAGCTGGTGGAGGAGGTGGTGAGCGCTCTGTTCCCTTCACGGGCGGAGCATACTCCCCCGCCCATGGCTCCGCCAATTGCGGTGTCCGAAGCGGACCACGCGGACGACGACGACATCCCTGAAGTGACCGGGGTAGATCTGAGAGTGGCGGTAGGCAGGCTGAAGGCCAAAAATACCGCCCCAGGGCCCGACGGCTTGCCGGGTAAAGCCTAGGCCCTGGCCTCGACGGCTCTCGGACCCCGACTGGAGGCGCTCTTAAGCGCATGTATGGAGAGGGGCCAGTTTCCACTCCGTTGGAAGACGGGGAAGCTGGTCCTCATTCGGAAGCCAGGGCGCCCTGCGGACTCTCCGTCCGCATTCCGGCCCATCGTGCTGCTCGACGAGGTGGGCAAGCTCTTTGAAAGAGTGATTGCGGGCCGCCTCGTCGGGCACCTGGTGAGGACGGGGCCGGATCTTGCGGATAGCCAGTTTGGCTTCCGCAAGGGGCGCTCTACGGTGGACGCCATCATGCGCGTGAGAGCCCTCACGACGGGGGACGCGGTGTCTCGGGGTGGGGTGGTCGTGGCGGTGTCTTTAGACATCGCTAACGCGTTTAACACCCTGCCCTGGAGCTGCATTAGGGAGGCACTCCGGTATCACCGAGTGCCGACCTACCTCCGTCGAGTAGTCGGGGCGTATTTGACGGACAGAGCCGTCATCTACCCCGGTCGCGATGGGGAATGGAACCGGCGAGAGATGTCGTGCGGTGTCCCGCAGGGATCGGTCTTGGGGCCGCTCCTGTGGGACATCGGTTACGACTGGGTGCTGCGGGCAGACCTCCCTGATGGCGTCAGCGTAGTTTGCTACGCTGACGACACGCTGGTCCTGGCGCAGGGGAGGTCGCATCAGGCGGCGGCCGACGTAATGACACGCGGGGTTGCGATAGTTGTGGAGAGGATCCGGCAGTTGGGTCTCGAGGTGGCTCTGCACAAGTCCGAAGCCATGACATTTCATGGGCTTCGGAACGGGCCACCATCGGGATCCCAACTTACGGTAGGAGGGGTTCACATCGGCGTCGAGACGACGATGAAATACCTGGGTCTCGTCCTCGACAGCCGGTGGAACTTCGTGGAGCACTTCCGACGTTTGGCCCCCAAACTGGAACGGGCTGGGGCCGCTTTCAAGCGGCTCCTGCCCAACCTGAGGGGGCCAAACGCCTCCTGCCGGAGGCTTTACGCGGGGGTCGTGCGGTCCATGGCCGTGTATGGCGCCCCGGTGTGGGCGCGTTCACTGCGGCTTCGAGCCGCCCACTACTTGAACGCGCCCCAAAAGGTGGTAGCCATACGGCTGATACGGGGGTACCGCACGATCTCGCGCGAGGCGGCAAGCCTCCTTGCCGGACTGCCGCCATGGGATCTGGAGGCGATAGTCCTCGCGCGCCTCTTTGAGTGGCGCGCGGAGGCACTACGCCGGGGGGAAAACCCGCTTCCGCGGCAAATTGCTGCGGAGCGGACGGACCTCCGGCGCGATCTCATGGCGGCATGGAAAGCGCGACTGTCGCAACCCAGCGCAGGGCACGCCGCGATAGCGGCGGTAAGGCCCCTCTTTGAGGAGTGGCTAGAGAGGCGTCACGGCGCCCTCACCTACCGCCTGACGCAGGTCCTCACCGGACATGGATGTTTCGGGAGGTTCCTGCACATAATCAGGCGGGAGGAAACGCCCGGGTGTCACCACTGCGAGGATCGCCCAGAAGACACGGTGGTGCACACGGTGGAGGTCTGTCCCGCTTGGGCAGAGCACCGCCGTGTCCTCGTAGAGGCGATCGGCAGCGGCGGCGACCTCTCGCGCCCGGCCCTGGTCCAAGCCATGGTCCGGGGCGAGAGGGAGTGGGAGGCAGTCACCTCCTTCTGCGAAGCAGTCATGCTAGCGAAGGAGGTGGCGGGATGGGAGAGGGAGAGAGCCGAGAGGGCCGCCCGTCCCAGCCGCCGCGGTAGACGCTCCGGGCGTCGGGAGCCGCGTGACGACTCCCGGCCACCGTAGGCGCGGGCCTGCGGACGGCGAGTAATGGGTAGCTCGCCGTCCGATCAGGACCAGGCCCGTGCCGGACGGCGCGTTTGTGTTCCACGCGCGCCTCAAAGAGATGTCAGCAGACATGGAGGGGCCCGTTAGGGCCGAAGCCTGCCGGGGCAGCGGGATTGTCCGAAAGGGTTACCGCTGCCCCGGAACATAAAGGGCTAAGGAAGGAACACGGATGGGTTTTAGTCAGTAAGAGTCTGACACTCCCTTCCGCTCCACCCAGAGCGGGAGGGGTCATTGGATGATTTCCCATCCTTAAAAAAAAAAAAAAGGGCGGTTATTTTCCGTTTATGCCGTATATTTTAACACTCGCAACGGAATCAAAACCTGTAGGTTACTTCCCGTTGACCTAGAATCTGAAATTTGGCAAGAAGCAATGTCACGCAGCACAAGTAAAGGAAAAAAATCTGAAAACCGTAGTAGATACATTACAAAAACAAAAATCCCGTGATTAACTATTTACACACCTAGCCTATACCTAAAAAATTGTACGGAAACCTCGGTGCACGACTCCGACTCGCACTTGACCGGTTTTATTATTATTTATTTGTTTCAGGCGACGCAGCCCATACATAAATACCTTAACCTAAACATACATATTTTTATTATAGAACAGTACTTCACTAGCTAACTCTTGTGCAGTTTTTTTTTTTTTTTTATTTATCACTTATACTTCGTTCTTTGGTACTTGTCCGCGAAAGCGACGGAACACCACGTTCTGCGGCCAGAAGTCTCCTTCCATGACGATGAGCAGATAGCAATTCGGAAAAATTCGGATGAATTTATGACTTGTAAAAGTGACTTTTCTTTATCTCTATAGAAAAATCTTGAAAGTACATATCAGCCTTCTATTTTAAAACCACAAAAGTTCCTTAATACCTATAAAAAAAAATCTGTGCTATACGCTGGCAACCCTAGCAGCGCCACGTACGTCTTCAATTAGACTCGAAGTGTTTTCCTATTGTTGCCATACTCTTGAGGTAATGGAACCACTATTGGTCTAGTAAAATTTGTGTGAACTGTGTTTAAATTGTTACTGTTGTATGCAGGGTTACTTTGGGATAAAGGAAGACTGTGTTGCAGTTTTAACTGGGAATTTCGTTATAGGTGAATTTTTGTGATAGAAATTTGCCAAAAGGACTAAAAAATTGTAATGTATTCAAACTTTCAGAAGGGGCGACTAGAATTTATTCTATTTTTTTGTAAATTTTGACGTTAAAAAGTTTAAAATAAATTATTTGACTTTGAATAGCCGTTATATGCGTACCTTTTTGAGAACTTATTTTGGGTCCCAGATTATTCTTCTTCTTAGTGTGTCGATGGCAAAAACATTGTTTTTTTTTTTACGCGGATAGCGTTCTGTCGATTAGTCATTGTGATTGCTTGACTAAGAATCAACGTCTAATAACTTCACAACGGATTGAAATTATTTAGCTTTAAAAAGCCAAGGCCTTTAGATAATTGTTGATTTGTAACATTTAAACTATTTTTAGGCGTAACATTTGGCCATCAAGTAACCACGTCACATTCACAGCCCATAAACAGGAATAAAACCATAAAAGTATAAAACGTAAAGCTACTTTCCTTCCGTAATTTCATTGGCAATAAAATTGTACGGCTACATTCGGTTACAAAGTGGCGAGGAACAAAGAGGTAATACCGGTGCGGATATCAATGCCGAGTTGAATGGAACGCAGTGAGTGCAGGCTACGGTGGTGCAGGTAGTGGGTGGTGCAACTAGGTAGCTAGATGTATGTAGCCAATCGGAAGGCAAACTTGAAATGTGAAGTGAATTGTTGAATAAATTGGCAATGAATTTTGTTAAAAGATAAGAGCTTTTCTCAGATTATTATTATTTTATTTTTATAGTATTTTATACAAGCAAGAATGTTTTCTCCAAAAATTATCTAGAAAATAAGCTCTTTATGCTTGCAAAACTTCTCGTCCTTTAAGTCAACCAAAGACAACTCAAACATAAATTAAAACTCCAAACTGACCCATCTCACGCTAATCAATTATCAAATCTACGGAATTAACCCAAGTAACGTTACAACGGAACGGACTTTCAAAAGCAAATTTACTCACAATCCGCTGGTATTATTTACACTATATTAGTAAAAAGCGAGCGGATCCGTAGGGCGGGCTCGGAAGCGCCCCGCTCGCCGGAAATGAGCTTTCGATATCCGCCCGCCCCTCCCGCGCCCACTTTGTCCAAATCAATTTCTCTTTACAACGCCCGCCGCCCAAAAGATGCATCGCAAATGTTTGAGAGCAATCCATGTAAATTTAATTATTGCTTTTTTGGCCGGTTTATTTTTTTTCTCTCCAAATGCCTTTGTGTTCGTCGCATCGGATCCAATTGCAGTTTATTTTTTTCGCGCATTTAATTACGGTGATTTGTTTTATTTGTGTGTCTTTGTTCATTCGAGTCATTGTCTGGATCGAGTTTTGGCTGCGTCATCTTAATGCACTCTAAATGCTTATGCGAGCAATTTGAACTAAATTATTGCTTTTCACGCGATTTCTTTATAAACCAAAACGCTTTTGCATTTAGGCGTCGCGTCAATTTATATGGCAGCAGCATTACATTCAGTGAAAATTAGTGCTTTTCCGAGCGATTCATATATCTTTTGTTGCACTGAAGCCTATTGGGCTCGACGAATTTGTTTCAACGAATCGAATTTCGGTTGCATTATAACGAAAATCGTAATTTTTTGTGTAGACGTAAAATTGAATAACGTTTGTATGTTTATTTAAAAAGTTGAATAAAATTTTTCAGTGGGTATGCACAGTCGTAGTAATAAATTAAATTTCGCTTGCATTACATGAAACAGGATTGTACGGTATAAAGGGAGATATATTTTTGTTCAAGCCGAGGTTTAATTATTTTCTTTTTTTACAAAGGGAATGCGTTTGCTTGTGTTTCTCTTTGAGTTATTTAAAAATGTTATTCCATTGTCAATTACTAACATGAAAGCTGGTTGTTTACCACGAATTTCTTCTTATTTCTGCTAGTAAGTTATACGTTGGACGTCATTTATTATTTCAACTTTTTCAAAAATAAATTTTCGAAGAATATTATTGTTTTTAATTGCCTTACAAGATGGAGGAGACTTTCTATTTTGGATGAGATTCTTTGTATAAATAATTAAAAATATATATAATAAACTGCCGACTCTAATCAATACACCAAAATCTTATAAAAAAGCCCAGTGAGTCGACCTTCCGAAGAACGTAGAAAAAAAAATTAAGTCTAGGAAAAGTCTCGAGTGATCACTTAACTCCTCGGCATCTGAACTCAAGTTGAGGTAACTACAGTGACTGCAGTGAACCCACCAACTTTTAAATTCAATCTACCGGTTAGAAAATGTTCTAGAAACAAACACGGTTAGCTCCTCTCGGTTTTTCTGTTTTTTTTTTTTTTTATAAAGGCTTCGTTTTGTGTACGCGCTCGCGCTCAGTTTTAGGTTTTCAGCCTGTTTGTTAGATTAAATTAGACTGGGTTGTAGTGATCTGAGTTCGAAACTCTGAAGGAATTGCCAGGAGTTAAAACTCAAAACTTTTCTCTAAAAACAAAACAAACCAACGTTAGTTTAAAATAAATGAACTCTGATTTTTTTAGTACCTCGAGTATAGTATAGTATCATTGTTACTTATTAATGTATCCAGCTTATTAGCGGTAGTTATAACAAAGACATGTATGATTTAAGGTCTAAATCTACACTTATCTGACTAAAAACTTTGCAGTTTTTCTCAAAATCTGCAGTGCGGTGTGCGAGTAACTCGTATCTCCGGTGCCCTCGGTATTCACAGCTATTTCACCGCGCACCGTTTTTATTCGCGAAAAAACGTTGAATACTTTGAATGCCTCAAAGTGTATTCAATTAAGAGTTCGCTGGACATTTTAAAAAGAATTTTGTTTATGAGTACTTTTTTCTGGGATGTAAGTCAAATTAGAGCACTGGGCGGTCGTCCAAGCAAATTGTATGAGTGGTATTGAAATTATGTTTTTAATTAAGGCACAGAATGAAAATACTATATTAGAAGTAAAAAAAGACTCCTAATTTTTATGAATAAAAATATGACACATTTTATGAAACGTTCACAAAAGTAGGAGCAATATTTCTTGGTATTTTTGACAGAATTTCTTCTATATTTGGCGTAAGGGCCAAATTACCGGGCGTTTCACCCCGAATAGATATTATAACACGAACTGACACTTGACAGCAGCCATTACTACTGATATTCAGGAGCAATTGACTGGAAGTCGCCTTAATGTACCCGGCTAGAGCGACTTCCAAACTTGAGAAATTAATGAAAATGCGACTTCGTGAGTTCAAGATTGTTATTATTATAGAGAGTAGGTTTTTTTGAAAGATACTCTTGATACTTATAAAAAAACAAATGAACCTGAACATAAAGTCAGCCAGTAAAAAAATAATGTCGTCTCGTTTATCGGAGACTAATAGAAAAAAAAAGAGAAAACATTTTCGGTAACATCGAAATAAATTGCGGTGCTCAAAATCGAGTACCTAAACTATCTAGGGTATATCTTGCTGTAAACACTAACGTAGTATGTGAGGTAAACTAAATAAACCTAAGTAAAATAACCTGTGTATATTATTTAATCACCACTGCTCTCAAACCGGTGAAAGAAAACATCGTAAGGTAACCGACATGTAACATCTACCAACCCGCACTGGGCCCGCGTGGTGGATTAATGGCCCACTCCCTCTAAACAAGAGGAGGCCAGTGTCCCAGCAGTGGGAACATCACTAAGCATCGTGTGGGGCTCAGTAAGTAAAATTGCCTATCTACGAAAATATATGACATTACTTGAGTTCTACCTTTCGACCCGAAAATATCTCAACCCACTTTACTTCCGTAGTCGTACGATCAAATATTAATTGTTTTTTAGAAAATAGTAGCGAAAGAAAACATTTTCATTTACAACTTAAATAAGCATTGGGGTACTAGGCGCCCAAGCAATCAAGGAGTTGTATTTTTTCTCCAGCAGTAATATATAAAGGTATGTTTACACAGAAAGCCATGTTTTTCGCAGCGTTAGCGTTCCTAGTATGGCTCTCAGGAGAAACATTCGTTTGTAGATCGTTAAAGTCGCGCCAATTTATTAAATGCGATATATAGCTTGTTGGTAAGTAGGTATACGGCTGTGCGGCTGTGCTACAATTTGCTAAATTTCTCTGAGATCATACTTGCCTGGTGTTTGTAGATTGTGGCTTGAGATTAATATAATTATCACTATGCTTAGTTTTTAGTCTGCAGTTATTGAACGAATATCCATCTTTTCATGATAACCTCGTTTATACTTAGAATTTTTTTTTCATATAAAAAAATCTGACAGTTTAACCCTTTTCTGAAATCTTAATTACATCATTAAAAACGCGAACTTACTTCCCTGTTCATTTTCATCTCACAAAAAAAAAAATTCAAACTTCAAGCAGTGACATTCAAACTGAGTGTAAACAGGGATCCAACCGAGTTGGATTACGACTGTAATTAATCGAGTGTGCCTTCGCGACAAGACGACCCCCCTCCAGCCCCCCTCCTCGTTTCACCCCTCCGTCACCCTCTGGCAGAGGTTTATTTTTACAAAGCGAAGGACCTCCATTTCATTAGAAAGCTACAAAAGACTTGAGAGAATAGTTAGTTATATTAAATGCTCAATTGCGTTGGATTTTTATAGTTCTCTTTATTGTTTGTTTGTAATTCTCTTTATTAAAAGGTTTAATTCTTGTTCTTGTTTCGTGTTTGCGGAAAAAGGGGAGGACTTTACGTTTTCTTGTGAAATCTGTTCGAGGAAACACGTGAGCTTTTCGCCGGTTGGCACATTTAATTAAAAGTTAACATTAGTTTTCGTAAACACTTTCGAAGAAATTACGAAAAAATAAAGCACTCACGTTTTTTCCTGTACCGAAAACTGTAAGCTCATTAAAGAAAACAGCCTGTAGCTTACATGGCAACATAAAAACAGACTACCAACATAACGCAAACTAAACCAAAACTGCAGCGTCGGTCATAAGCGATGCTGCCAACCTCACAGCGAAAAACTAATTTCACGAATGTTCGTTAAAATTATCTAATTGGTAGGTAAACTGGCGTCGTCAGATAAGAGATGCATCCGACGACCGGCCGTTACTTTTTACTGGGAAAGTGCAGTTCAGATAGACACAAATATGGCTGCTTGTTACACCGGAGTGTAGTGGACGATGGGACATTTATTTATTTATTATGGTACTCCAACAATTAGTTCATAAATACATTTACTGATGGCTTAGCCTTATTATATAAAATATTACAGTGAGCTTATCACTTACCAGTTGTGCACAGCACTTACAAGGTTTTCTTAAGTTATCTTATATATAAAAATGAATCGCTAAATGTGTTGCTAAGCGCAAATCTCGAGAGCAGCTGAACCGATTTTGCGAAGGTTTTTATGAATATAGAGCTCATTGGAGTAGGTAAATTGTATGTACGTATATAATTTCGTATTAAGTTGTGTCTTTGACAAAATATATATTTTTTCATTCTTTATTAGTAAAGGGTTTTTATCCATACGGGTACGTCAACGTCATTGTACAGACGCCAGCACATCAAGTTACTACAATCTTTCAAATTTCTTTGATAGATTTCCAACTTTATTGCTAAATTATAAGGTTCAAAGTTGATTGGGAAAATTTGACAGTTTCGGGTAGGTTGATGTGCTGGCCTCTGTACCTTATACTCTATTTACACACAACTATACATCTGTAATTATACTATATTTTCCTACACAACTATACCACCACCACGACAATATTAAATAACGCTATTGATGTTAGTTATAGGCTTAAATTCTAATATAAGATTGCTATTCTTATTTTTTCTATTATCTATTCTATATATTACCTATTATATATGCTATTGTTAGGTTAGGTAAAGGCTTAAATTCTAATAATAAAAGATTAAATTCGCGATGGTTTTCACTAAAACCAAATTGAACTCTTTGTGCGAGTTATAAAAATAATGTGTTCCTAAAATTCAGTGATTTCATTCGCACTATTGCGACTATAAAATTTTACAACCAATGAGAAGATCATTCTGCGGCGGCCTCCCGATACACTCCCTCCCGCATAAGTAGGATTCGCCGACCAAGGCATACCCTCACTGTCCCCGACGACGCCACTACCCTCCTCCAGGAGAGCAGTAAGGCCACGAGTACTCTCAGTCGACAATACAAACACAAGCTCAGACATCCGTCCTTCCGTTCTCGCCGCCGAGGCCCGTCGCGACGTCCCGCACCATCACCGTGCCCCCCCCCCGACCCTTGCTCGAGCCAGCCCGCGCAGCTGAGCCTGTAGTTTTAAATTCGCCCCTAAACACCAATAATAATACCGATCCAGCCTGTCCCTTGCTGTCCTCTTCCAGCGACGCCCTGAGCCGAGGTCCGAACCCCGCAGGGGGTTACCCTTAGCGCTGTCGCTTAGTCTTTAAGTTATTGTATGCCCTGGCTGGAGGCCTTAATTCGAGGCATCCACAGGAAAGTCCGGTTAAGCAGTAGCCATCCTCATAAAGGATGAACTGCGAGATGCCATTGTTAAAAAAAAAAAAAAAAAAAAGAAGATCATTCGGAAGTGCATCTTTAATCGTTTTCATAACAATGTGAAACATTCGAACATTCCTAACCATCGTTCTTCGTCGTATGTCAAAGTCTGCAAAAATCACGTGATCCAAACTAGAACTTGTCTAAAAAACCTAGCCAATACACGCCTAGATTTCTAAACTAACTCATGCCCCGTGAAGTGTCGTCGCGGCTCACAGCAACAATTCGTCCACTCCACACAAACGAATGAACAGCAACTATGCGCATTTGTACTTGTTCCACAAACTACGTCTCGACAATTTATGAATGTTGTTTTGTATACGACGTGCTAGATTAGTGTGAAATGTTCCGTTAACAACGACATCTGTAGCGCTTATTAGTTTAGTTTTTTTTTGCGTGAGTTATGATGGCAATTATGTGAGTATATTTTGGCAGTGAATGGCTAAAAGAGATAGATGGTCGTTGTACTGTGCGTAAAAATTAATTTTAGTTTTATGTTGAGAGACAAAACAACTTATATTTTCGTTGAAAATTAACAAAAACTAATAAGTTTTTTAATAATTTAATGCAGCATTTTAAGCCCGTATGTTATGTTCCTACAGCTGGGACAACGGCCGGTTTCCTTACGATGTTTTTCCTTCACAATTTTTGAGAGCAATGGTGATGAAATAAATCGCCTGCCTGGGTTCGAACCTACGAGCTACAACTCGGACGTGGGAGCAGTTATCACTAAGCCTCAACAGCTCTTTCTAAAGCAGCACTGAAGTGAAATAATATAAATTTTTAAAACACCAATCAACAACAAAATCTCCCAAAAAAAAAGTCTTTAATAACCAAACCATAACATTACAACACTCTCGCTCCATTTGGTCGTTACGGTGTGAACGGCGGCCGCTGTCAGCACATGCGGCTAACTACCGACATTGGCGAAACGTTACGATTTATCGCGCGATGTGCGATGGTCGCGCGTTACTTTTACCGTTCTCATTCGTCGACGATGGCTAGTTTTTTCGGTTTATGTTAGTTTTTTTACAGGTTTTTTTGGTAGAAGGTTTTGTTGTGAACGTGAAGTTGGTTACAAAAGCCCAAAAATAACCAGCGATGTGTCGCGATTTTCAGTAATTTGAGGGGCAATTCTCGTATTTTTAAGAAGATTTGCATTCTAATCTGTCTCAATCTGTCAAAAGTAGGTATTACCTTTAATTTACCTACACTTTGACATTGATTGTCGCTGAGATGAGATTGCGTCGAGATTTTGAAAGTTTTTAATTAGGTACGGGAATTGGGCTTCTGTTCAAAACACAACATGTCCATATTTTCATGTCCGTGAAGTGAGAAATTAAGCAACTGTAACACCACAGGGCAATTCTTGTAATTTTAAGAACGTTCACAGTCTGATCTCAGTCTCAATCTGTCAAAAATACCTCTAGTTTCCCTACATTTTCAACAAGTTTTTGACATTTGTTTGTCGCCGAGATGAGACTGCGACTCGATTTTGGACGTTTTAAATTACGAGTTGGCCTTCAGATTAGTAACTAGTCGTTTATAAGTAGCTATTAGTGTCACATTTGTAGCTAATGACCTTTTATACTCGTATAGAGGTACCTTCGCAGTACAGTCAAAAAAGAGATACTTATGTAATCAGGATCGTAGGCTACAGTTGAAGTTTAGTTAGAAACCGGTGGATATTAAGTTGGATGGAAATTTTATTTAATAAATGAGTTGTTTGTTTTCTATTAATAAAATTAAATTTTATGCGAGAACATCCATCTCTTATGTTGAGTGTACAGAGGCCAGCACATCAACCTACCCCAATCTGTAAAATTTTCCCAATTGAATAAGAACCTTATTCCTTTGTAGTAAAGTTGAAATTCTATCAAAGAAATTTGACAGATTGGGGTAGGTTGATGTGCTGGCCTCTGTACCTACCTAATTGTTTCCCGAAATCAACACTTTTAACGAACTGATTAACTAATCACAGTATAAAGGTTCTATTTCTTTGATATATATAAGAAGTCTCCATTTAATACAGGGTGGCAGGAACCACCCAGAGCGGGAGGGGTCATTTGAAGATTTCCCATCCTTAAAAAAAAAAAAAAAAGGGTGGCAGGAACATAGACTTTTTCTATCGAACAACAGTTTTTTTTTTTTATAATAGACGAAAATTTTCATCGCAGTTGGGTTCTGAATCATGTGCTGAATTCATGGTTACACTTAACGCGTGGATGTCCCTGACACCCTGCATAACTGGCAATGCGAAATATCTGTCAAAAAAATCGGCCAAGTGCGAGTTGGACTCGCACACGAAGGGTTTAGTGCCACCATACAATATTTAACACTACATATAAAATAACGGCAAAAAAATCACATTTGTTGTATGTGAGCCCCCTTAAATATTTATTTTATTCTGTTTTTAGTATTAGTTGTTATAGTGGCAACAGAGATACACATTCTGTGAAAATTTCAACTGTTTAGCTATCACGGTTCATCAGATACAGCCTGGTGACAGACAGACAGACAGTGGAGTGTTAGTAATAGGGTCCCGTTTTTACCCTTTGGGTACGGAACCCTAAAAATTACAAAACTTTCACATTTTCACGACAGGTACTGTTTGATTAGTCTGTTTACCAACCCGCACTGGGCCCGCGTGGTAGATTACGGCCCAATTCCTTTCGCCATGATGAGGCATGTTGTGCCCCAGCAGTGGGATCAATATAGGCTGATTATACTATTTGATAAAGCAGAAAATGTATGAAAAAAACTTTAAACTGTTGCCTGTCGGTTTTATTAGCCCCTTGAAAAAGCTGGTTCTTAAACCCTAAAAACTCATTTTATTACTCAACAAAACCTCTACTTGTTTATAGCTGGCAATATCATAAAGAGTAAAGGATAAATATGAATTTAAAAGGTTTTTTCAAACCGCCATCTCCGGTCTGGCGCGACGCCAGGTCTTCACAATGTGCTCATTGGCTTCTTTTAATGTCAAATTAATGTACACTGTCAGGACTTCTGTTGTTGCTTTTTTTGAGCAAATTCTAATTGCAATAGTGCTACTGACTGTTTCCACGCTTCTATGCGCAAGCGGTGTGCGTCTCTGGTGCGCCGAGTGCACCATCTTGGCAATGATCGCTGACAGGCTGGACTGGACTGCCCTTATATCCGGCATGGCTGTGGCAGGCATGTTGCTGTTCGAATGCCGGTCAGAAAATTATAACAATTCTGTCTTATTTATTTTATTTTGCTTTTATTTTTATGACCGAGCAATGTGATTTTAGATAGATAGATAGAATACTCTTTATTATGCACACCATATAAATTACAGACATAAATATAGAAACTGTACTGTACTGTTAATTTAATTTAAGTATTTATTTTTTGTTTGTATTCCTGTTGACATCGTATGCCCAATAATTGTATGATATGTTACGTGAATGATGAATAAATAATAATAATAATATCTTTAACAAATTATAATCATGATAAAAAATAAGTTTAAAAACTAAAACCCGACTACAGAAAAGGATGAAACAAGAAAGTACCTTCCCGTGGTCGAATGCCGCTGTATTAACATACTTATAAGCTATGGATGGTAGCATGCGAGCGCTTAAAACCTAACTTTGCTGCGCGAATTTTAGCTCTAAAGCCACTTAGTGATAACAGCTAGCCAAAAATGAGCAAAACACAAACGTCCATTTAACATATACACTAGTACTTCTGTAACAGGTCACGTCGAGTGCATCGCGCAAGAATCGAACCTATGGCCCGACGGAGCACGTACGAACAAACTTGGTAACGACCACTCGAATGACGGGAAATGCCTGGAATATTGGAACTGGGTAGACTGGATTGGAAATCTTATAATGTGGGCTTGTCAGGACTTGCCAGTGTTTGATGATGATAATTAATTTATATGTCCTATTGTGGTATAGTAATTTTATTTTAGTTGCATCGTCTTTACATATTATTTATTATATAATTAATGTATGCAAAATATTGTAAAACAGTTTATATACTGATGAGGGAGTAGGATATATTTTGATATTTCAATTATTAATTCTTTCCCTTTGCAATAAAGACGTATGTACTGCTTACAAAGTAGGTACCTTTTACTGGTACAGTACATTAGTAAACCATAATCTAGACCATTTATCACCCATTATTTATCAATTTAATGGTCCAGCATGGCCGTATTATGTAAATGGCCAGTGGCCACATGACCATGACTCTGTTTGAGTTCATTAAGCGATATTACCACTTGAAGTGGGCTATAATTGCAGTTTCAGCAATTAATTGATGTTCGTCGGCACATTTTCATAATTGATTGTGTTTTTTTTTTGTTTTTTGAACAGTTCGAGTTTACAAAATTTAATTCATGCATTTTGTATTCGTTTGCTATTAGAAATATCATACCGAATTTGTATGTATGTATTAGACTGGAAGCCGATTCCAACAAAGATGGGAAAAGGCTAGGCAGATGATGATTTGGAACCCACATTCGTTGAATTATTACGTCGGCTATTTAAAAAAATAACCCTTCATTTCATTTTGACCGCGTAGGTATTACATTTTTCTGTAAAAAGGCTGATGTTTCTGCCACTCTATAATATAGTCTCACAAAAAACCTACACACGCTAAAACATACCTAATGAACTTTTAATCATACACATAACTACAGCCAAGGAATTCCTGAAACAAGTATTTCAAATAATTACCGACGCACTTACGTATCGATTGACATCGCCACTAATACGTGACGGCCATTAAATATTTCCCCTGTAAATATTTGACTGGTATGCCGAAGGAAATCGCAAGGAAGCCTACATGTGAATAATATAATGGCATATGTGTCTACGTGGATGCAACGTGGGAATGGGGGCAGCTGACAGCAGTCTACTTATTAAAGTGACTTGGATTTATTGATTGAGGTGGTTTATAAAAGATTCTAGATGGAGGACAAAGTAAGCGTTAGTAGCAGGGCCTATAGCCTAGGCAAGTGAATAGGAGGGAGCTGGTTTATAAATTAAATACAGAGGACTCATTTCTTATTTTCATTACTGATAATCTAGCTTGCTAACTGCCTTTTGGCAATTCCAGAATATTAATTTCAGGTTTTATTGCCATATTTTCGGTCATCGTAATCCGTGGTGGCGTTTACAATAGTTTCGACTATATTCATCTTAAAAACAGCTTTAAAATGAGTATCCACGATTAGGTCAATGTTGGGCGTAAGTGTATAATTTAGTCAATGCTAGGCATAAATAAAGAAAGAAAGAAAATACATTTATTTAGCACACACTAAAAGACACACAATACACCAGATACATAGGTCAACAGAAATTAAACAAAAAAAAAAGCTCAAATAAAAAGGTCCGAGGCGATGTAACAAATGTAAAATAATGTAAACCTAATAAAAAAATTGCCCTAAAACTGGCTTCCTGAATGTCAGCCGCCAAAAGTACCAAACTGTTCAGAAAAGGTTAGGGAAGTGATAATATGTAATATCTATTTAAGCTTTAAATAAGGTGTTTTATTATTAACCTAACAAACTTTAAGAGATGCGTTAGACCATCGAACTGAACAACTTTCACTATGGGACCAACTCTGAAATCACGAAAAAAAAAATCTGCTGTTTCATACATTTTGGTCAAGTAGGTATTGAAGTTTTGTATTGAAACACCTTACCTATATTATAATTTAATATTCAAGCATAATGTAAATTCCAAAACAAGTAGCAACGGTTCATAATAAACGCCCATGACACGGTACAGTAACGAAGGGGACGGCCAAAAGGTCACAGTTAAAATAGACCAGCCTAAAATGATCAAAGCTGACATATCCGAATCAACACAGGTCAGAGGTGTTCGCGATGCACGTGTATGTAATAAGTCATTCTTCTCCTCTCCTCAGCGTGCCGATGGCATCTAAATGAACTCGGCCCAGAATTCGGCTCCGTCTGGCGCCAACACTAGCGTCCAACAGTTCCTGTAACGTCATTTGATGTACTTAGTCGGTCGAAAAACGTGTCCCTATTGAGAAGTGAGATCGCAAAATAATCATGGCGTTTTCAATCTTAAGTCACTGCGACATTATGTATGACAGAGGCGTCAAAACGAAACAAAAACGCTATTATCTTTTGACGCGGTAGCATAATCAGCCTATGATGTTCCCACCTACTCTCGGTGAGAGGGAGTGGGCCGTAATCCACCACGCGGGCCCAGTACGGGTTGGTAAATGTCCGTCTTCGATTTTTTGGTTCTAGGACATGCCGGTTTCCTCACGATGTTTTCCTTCACTGTTTTGAGAGATGAAATAATTTACACTAAGTAAAGCGCGGATAAGGCGTCTGCAATTTAAATTTATGATCGTCGTCTTTCGTCGTGATGGCAGTATAAAATTATTAGCAGAACAGAATGCTGCACATTCTCATGAAGTAATATCACTTAGTCGCTTAGCTTATCTCAACTTTTTCACTTCAAGGCAAAATAACCTGTAGTGAAAATGAAGTAGTTTTTTAAGTCCATCGAAAAGATTATTTCTCTAGCTTACATAAGGCCTTTGTGCTCTTTTTTAGCCTTAAACTAACTTAAAAGACTTCAATGAATCAGCTAAAATTAATTGAAGACTCAATTAATTGCTTAGATCATTATTCAAACCTAGTTCACCGAAGTGTAGCTTAATAAATGATAGAAACGAAATTACGATGAATTCATAAATAAACAATTTATTATATTTACTTTAAAAGTATAAAATAACCCGTGTTTACGAACTCAACAGTTTATGGAAAGTAATTTATCAAAGAGATTTGATCTACTTTTGGTGCAAAAATTTGTAGACTACTTGGCGTCGCCGTATCATTTGAAACTTTGAAATTAAAGTCGGTATGCAAAATGAAGTTTTTAAGCTTTAACAAAGAATGTTAGGAACACAGAAGACTATAAGTAGCCGAAACAAAGGGGTGACAAAAGTATGATAGGGAAATATTGTAAGTTTTTATCGCGTACTATCTACAGAATGGAACGTGAAATATTTTGTGAATAATTTGAACTTTGTTTTCGACGCTAGTTTATTTCACAAAATAAGTCACAAAGAACATTCCTATTATTTATAGAAGGCTTTTTTTATTTATTTTTTACCTTCTGCACGCGATTTCGTCCGCGTGAAATATCACAAAATATTTAAATAAATAAAAAAGTTGCATCGCATCGCATCGTCTGTCTGCACTATTTCTGCGTTTTCGCTTAGCGTTCTTTATGATTTTTTTTAATGTTGCTCGGCTTCTAAGGGTGGTAGCGTGATGTTAAAGACAAGCCTTTAACCTTCCTCGAGAAATGTACTCTCAAATGCAAAAAAAAAAGTCGAATCCTGCTAGTAGTTTCAGAGATGAGCACGTTCAAATAAACAATCTCTTCAGCTTTATTAAATTATGAAATATAGTAATACTACTAATAGATTGAGGCGCCCGTGGCTAAATAATAACAGCCGCACAGGTCGATCGATCAGATTAAGCTACGCTTGCCGCGGTTGGTCTGTGGATGGGTGACCATCTTTACATAACGAGACCCCTCCGTGCCTCGGAAGCACGTTAAGCCGTTGGTCCCGTCTGTCATTCGTAGATCTTTGACAGTCCGAAAAGAACAAAAGAACAGAAGCCCGAAAGTCTGACAACCAGTCTTACCAAGGGGTATCGTATCACCCAGTAACTGGGTTGTGGAGGTCAGATAGGCAGTCGCTCCATGTAAAATACTGGTATTCAGCTGCATCCGATTAGACTGGAAGCCGACCCCAACATAGTTGGGAAAAGGCTAGACAGATGATGAGTATTAATCGATTTACTTTATAACACTTTTGGGTTATTCAAGCAAAAGGTACCTACCTAATTGGAAACATTTAGTTAGGCAGTCGTTCCACTTATGAATATCTAACGTATGATCATTTCATTAAAAAGTAATTAAAATGTACAACCTATAAGCCGTAATTCTTATCACATCCAAAGTTACAGGTACATCAAAGACCTCCCACGAAGCTAGAGTACATTATAAACACAAACGCATACCAAACTCAGAGATTTAAATAAAATCGTGACAAAAATCCATTAATTACAATGGTAAGCCATAATGTTACCCTGCGGTGTGATAGGATGACAAAATCCTTTGTAACTGTATTATAATAAAGATAAATTGTAGTGGTCGTAGATTTATTGTAGTTTTATTTAAATTGCCTGTAACAAATAGTAAAGGATTATTTCAATGCTTGAGTGGTTTTGATTTAAGGTATTATCCAAAGATTGAGTTAAGTTAGTTTCTAATTTCTTGTTTTGGTATATTTGATTAATTTTAGGTATATTTATGAACCTGTAAATAAGACACCGATTTTAAGCTGTTTAACGAAATAAATGATGTATTTCTTTTAAAAGATATGATAAATAGTCTTTTAATTCTGTAAGGTCGGCTTTTCCTGACTGACTACTCTGAGAAAAAAGGCCAAAACAGACTTCTGAGTTTGTTTGTTTTTTTGACTTCGCCAGAGACTGTGACCTCTGGGTCACCAGTCTCTTTTGAAGTCCAGACATAATCTTGGTCAGATCAGTGAAGACCATGTAGAGTGATGACTGAAATGGTCTTTTGAGGAAAGAACCACACAGGTTGAGAGGGCCTGTCCAATCATTGCACCCATTTGTTAGTATGTAATCGTGCAGCTCAACTGAAAACTTAAGGAGCTCAAGGAGATAATTATTTCTATTTCTGTAAAATCTATACAAAGAAAGCTTTTGCCTTGCAAATATATCAAGTTTCGACCACCAACAGTAACTATACTTTACACGCTATTAATTGCAATCTAATCAATATCTACCTACCCCATAATCACACGGTAACCATAGCGAACTTAATCACGTTAACTGCACTACACTTTCACCATGACACAGAATAGATATGGTACAGAAGGCTACAATAAAACGAGCGCAGAACAGGTGCACGCACACATAGAAGCGTACGTACGGCGACTTCAAACTCATCATCATCTGCCTAGCCTTTACACAACTATGTTGGAGTCGGCTTCCAGTCTGACTGGATGCAGCCGAATACCAGAACTTTACATGGATTGATCGTAGACCGTCTGAAACAAATGCCAGTCGTGACTGAGCAGTGGAGGCCCAGACAGGCGCCTTACTTTGTGTAAATTATTTCATCACCACTGCTCTCAAAACGGTGAAGGAAAACATCTTGAGGTAACCGGCATTTCCAAGAACCAAAAAAATTTAAGACTTGTGACATCTACCAAACCCCGCTGTGCCCGCATTGTGGATTACGGCCCCCTCTCTCTCACCGAGAGGAGGCCTGTGTCCCAGCAGTGGGAACATTATAGTATGATGATGCCAGGTCGTGAGCGAGCTTGAACTCGCTGAACGTGAAGCATGCCTATTGTGTGCGTACGTTTTTATTACGTTTTATAGAGCTGACCTTCTGTATTTATTTTCATTTGGGTGACCATAGTCCGGTCTAGCTAGAAGTGCGTAAAAGCGGCGCTCGCGCATTCAAGCAAATTGCTTTGAACCCGCGTTTTACTTAGGAAGGGATGTGTATAAATAGCTGGCCGTGGGAAGGGATATCGATGTAATTAAATTTATTTAGTAACAGTATAAATAGTGCGTTTAGAAATTCAATTAGTTGTAATCGTGTTTGATTTCCTGTGATTTCTAAGAGATCCGAGTGATGGTGCTAAAGGAGTCATAAAGTCAGGAGATTGGCAATATCCTTTTAACTGCTAATAAAACAACACTGCCAACCACAAATCAAAACGCAAAAGGCGAAACAAGTGATTGTTTCAGAGACAGATTCAGGTAGTCTTTAATAATTAGGTTTAATGACTTTAGGATTCTGAATGGGGCACAAATGGATAAAAATATTGGGGTTCATGTAATGTCTTTTTCTCAACACCATCTTAGTTCTTTCCATAGGCTGTTCATTTATTACGTACGTATTAATGAAGATTTGAGGGGGGAGGTTCAAAGAAATCTTATTTTTTGATACGTTGGGGTGGGACTGTGGGAGGGGTATACATTGTTCTTTCGTAAGATCACAAAAGTAAGCAAAAATTCTGTTTTTTTTTTCGTTAAAGTCGACTTAAGAAAAACCAAAAGACTTGGATGAACCCTCTCTCCCCCTTTCAATCTTACGTAAGAGCAGTATCTACCAAAATTGCAAGAAAAAAGTGTCAAAAAAATTAAAAACAGAATTTGACCCCCCCCCCCCCCCCCCCGGTCAGAAAGTGGTCTAAATTGTCTTACGTAATAAATTAATAGCCCCTAATCTGAGTCATAACAAAGAAACCAATGCTGGTTAGTCATGGAAATAAGTATATCCAAAAAATACCGAGAGCTACTACAAGGTCAGTCGTGGCACAGTGCAGTGGTAACGGCCGCGACTTACGGTCGTAGCTTCGAACCCAGACAGGCCGATTATGGATTCTGCTACTACAAGACTACTATAGATTATTTGTAGTCCAAAATTATTACAGCAGCTATTTTTATCCAATCAACCTTAACAACGCCATGCCACTATATTTAGCCTCCCTACAAACCCTAAATTCGTTTCCTGCATTTATAATAAATACAGCCCCAACAGTTTTATACTTCCACAATGCATGTCTCAAATGCAGACGTTACTAATCTAATATAAATGAAACGGCAAAACTGTAAGTGCATTAGACGTCGCGGGGCGTGTATGTATGTATGTGTTGGATTAGGGTTGGCGGGCTAAAAAGGATTGTAAGAAAGTGGCTTGAAATGTCGCGGGAGAATTTGGTAGTTTTGGGGAAAGGTTTTAAAGTGATGGGATGGATGATTTGATAAATGGAAAGGAAGACTCTATAGAGGTATGAGGAACAAGGTGTAAAGCTCAGCCATCCTCCATAGAAAAAAGGGAGGTTCCTCAGACCAGACGGCTGTTGTGTTTAGTGGGATACTGTATTCTTGTCGGGACGTTGTATACTGAGTTATTGGAAAAACACCACCAACCTCTTAAGAGGTCACTGTACTCATCATTATAAACAAGTTTTTACTATGAGACCAAACCTGAAGTTAAAAAAAAAATCTGCTGTTTCCTGCATAACTCGTCAAAATGTTAGAGAACAGGTGATTTTTTTTTGCGATTTCAGGTTTAGTCCCATAGTAAAAGTTGTTCAGAATGATGAATGCAATGTCCTCTTAAGAGGTTGTTGGTGTTTTTCCAATAACCCTGTATATGCTGATTCTGTAAACTCTACTTGCGCGATGCAGGATTTTGCGTGACGTCAGGGTGATGCGTAGTTCGCATGTGGTGATGTAGTTACATTTTGTTGAAAATGCTAGTGAAGAGGGGAAAGATGAAGGATAATTGTCCAAAACTTTGTGACCACTGTTGATGCAATTTGCTGCTGAATAAAGAAGCTGTGTCCGGATTAAATGCTCATTACGTGATGGTACGTACTTTTTCGTTAATAAATTACAGAAGACTACCATCAGATTACATAATCAGCAGCCTATAATGTTCCCACTGCTGGGACACAGGCCTCCTCTCTGTGAAAGGGAGTGGACCGTAATCCACCACATGTTGGAGAAGTTACATGTCTCTCGATATTTTTGGTTCTAGGTAATGCCGCCTCACGATGTTTTCCTTCACCGTTTTGAGTGCAGTGGGAGTTATCATGAAATTACTAAAAATTAATAAACCGACAAGGTGTAAACGTACTACAGACACAAATCATCCTATCTTAATAGCCAGGCAACATAATTACAGAGGAGCATTACGTCATCATTCTCTCAAAATCTCATCGCTGCCAACCCTGGAGCCAGTTAATATTTTAGACGCTCGATAGGGTTGTCGCGGCATAATTTCTTATGGACGGCGCGATCGACCGAAAACTATTCTTGTAAATGTCCGATTCCCTTGGCTTATTTCAAAAGTGTCAGTCACATTGGTTAATGATACGTTGGCGACATAAACCGGTGTGTGCGGTACTATTGTCGTGGATAAACTGCTAACTGCGTTCGTAAGGTACATTTTTGATATGGGATCTGACTGTAGGTAAGATTTTGATATGTGAGTAAAAAATATAATAAGGATGTTTGTTGCTTACTCGTACTGACTTTTTTATGTAATTGCATTTAGGTATACTTACTAAAATACGTTATGCGATGATGTAAACAATATTTTATACAAATATTTTTATTTAAAACAGTGTCCGTGGAATTTCTTGCCCGTTATTGTCCATAGTTACCTGTCGTAGGTACCTATGGAAATGATAGCTTTGGAATGGGCAACTAGCTTCATCTTTCTGACTGACCGAATCCTTGACAATTCAAAAGTTTTAGTTTGTACAAACTAGCATTAAAATATATGATAATATTATGTATTATGAACAAGTATATAAAAGTGGGAAGAGCTCATTGCATAAATAATATTGTCCACATCAATGGGAAAAGAGCCCAAAAGGCTGGCAGCATTGCCACGTTAAAGCCAGTGCTTATTTGTTGACATATATTTACTGGATGGCAACACAATGGTATGTACAAGAATTTCGAGTGTACATCGAATGTTATCAATCGAGAAGATATCTTAGAATGTTAATTAATGTTTATGTAATTAATTCGTTGAGTACCGCTTGAGATTGTATGGCACCTTGATATCGAGATCAAGTACCATCGTATGATGTTAAATAACTATATGATCGAAACATAATTACAACAGTTATTAAACACTATGTAGGTATTAAATTACCCTTTCAAAATGTTTAGTTCTATAGCTCATCATCGTCTGCCCTGCCTAGCCTTTCCCCAAGGATTTAGGGAACGGTTTACAGTTTAACCAGTTGCAGCTGTATACCAGTATATTACATAGAGCGACTGCCTACCTGACCTCCACAACCCAGTTACTGGTTATTACGATAGCAATACCCCTTGGTTAGACTGCTTGTCAGACTTTTGGTCTTCGGACGATTCGTAACGACTGTCAAAGATACACGAATGAAAGCCGGAACTTTCCGAGGCACGGTGGGGTCTTGGTATGTAAAGATGGTGACTCATCCACGGACCAACCACGGCGAACGTAGTTTATCCTGATCGATCATCCCGTGCTTGCTTAGCCACGAACATAGTTAAAAATCTAATATTCATGCAAAAGAGCAGCTGAAAAATGACTCACGCTAGCACTAATACCGCTGCATTACACAACACAAAGTATAGGTCTGTCAAAAAGTTTCGCCTCAACCCTACAATCCGGACGACATGGCTGCCACACGCGGTAGTTCACACACAGTCTGCAATTTGCGACGGCCGGGCGGCCGAACGAACTTGCATTAACTATGAAAATACAAATAGCATTTAATCATACCGATTGCATACTTGTCCTGATACTTTCAAAGTTTATGCTAGGGTTTCCTTTGTTTAAAATTGTACTCTCAATTTAATTGAGTTGAGTTTTGATTAAAAGGTTGGTAGCCAACAATTACGCTTTTATGAATTTCCTTTGGTTTTATATTTGTAGGCCTGTCATTATAAATGTTGATGATACATATTTTGTTCCCGCAGCTCTGTTATTAATACTTTTCTTTTATTTTTAAAATATTTGTTGGTTTATAAACTGCAGAAAAACTGCTAACTTTAAGTTGATTTAGCCAGAGGCTAACTATTGGAGTGTAGGTCTTTATACATCGTTCTAACATCATCATCTGTCTAGCCTTTTCTCAACTATGTTAGGGTCGGCTTCCAGTCTAACCGGGTGTAGCTGAATAGCGGTATTTTACATGAAGCGACTGCCTATCTGACCTCCACATTCCAGTTACAATACGATACCCTCCATCGTTATAGCATACGAGTACAATTATAACTAATATTTTGTAACAATATAATTTAAAAGAGTGTGTCCATGGAGTTTCTTGCCGGTTCATCTCCGTATAATATGATGGAGGTTGTATACCTACATGACAGTGTTTTAAGATTCGAGTAAAACTGTTTAGAATATGTCACTACAAACTGTTCCGTCAAAGGAGAAAAGTCGTTGTTTATTATAATAATTGTCGTGTTAATAAATGTGTTCGATCCAAGTAGCCTCTTGATTTCAACAGGTTATGGGCCCAGACCCATGCTTTAAAACGCTTAGAAGCTAGAACACAATACAAACGAGTGTCTTGAAAAGGTGTCAGTTGTGAAATTCTCATCATGACAGAAGAACATTCAGGTTCAATTTGTGGGATAAGAAAATTGAATGGTGCTGAGGACTTCGCTAATTGGAAATTTGTGGTGAGGAATTGCTTAGAGTCCAAAAACTGGTTCAAGGTAATTGAAGCTACAGAGATAACAGCAGAATTGAAAGATACTGACAGGAAGGCACGAACGACGTTATGTCTGCTCCTTGAGCCTGCATGTTTCGCACATGTGTATAGTGCAAAAACAGCACGTGAAGTTTGGGTGAGTCTCAGTGAGGCTTACGAAGACAAGGGTTGGGGCAGACGAATCAGACTGCAACGAGAATTATGGCAATGCCGACTAGAAAATTGCGAAACCATGGAAACATATATTTCCAAAATTATTTGTTTGGCGCAACAACTTGCAGATATTGATGCAAAAATCTCTGACGAGTGGATTATTTCTATATTTTTAAGCGGTTTATCGTCAGATTACAACCCATTTATAATGGCGATAGACAATGGAGGAAAAGAAATTAAACTTGAGCAGTTAAAATCAAAGTTATTGCAAGAAGCAAGCCGACAAATTGAAAATGGTCAGAATAGAGAGCAAGCCCTAGCCACAGGGGCGCAAAATAAAAAGAAGTTTGTAAAGAAAAAGGCATTGATATTCAAGTGCTTCAAATGTCATAAAGAAGGCCATAAAGCATCTGAATGCAAAGTCATTAAGAGAGCGAATCCATGCTTGAGCATGGTGAACACGGTGAAAAAGGACCGATGGTACTTGGACAGTGGCTGCTCGAACCACATGACGAACGATGCCGGAAAATTGTTGAATTACAAAAGGCAACAGAATGACCTAAAGATAAAAGTTGCAAGCGGGGAAGAAATGAAAGTTATAGGAAGAGGGAATGCCATCCCGAAAGTGAATAATACCGCTGAACTCCTATTAACGAATGTTTATCATGTTCCCGGACTTTCTATGAATTTAATTTCAGTAAGCGATCTTGTAAAGAAGGAGTTCGCTGTAAAATTTGACAAAAAAGGTTGCTCAATTAAAAATAAAACAGACCAAATACACACATCAAAAGTGTCTAGGGATCAAGCATTTTTATGCGGATTTCTTGAGATTGAGATGTGGCTTTGTAATAAATTTATGATTTTATAAATTTATATGGATCCTTTTTGGTGCATTTCATAATTTGAATCAGGAACTGTGAATCAAATTCGAGTAAAAGATGAAAATCAGCTGTCAATATTTTCCCTATAAAAACATACAACGCATTGAAGACATTATTAGTGCTACTGTTTCCCTACTACTGATTAAAACCAACGTTATTATGGAGCGGCGACGTCATTTAAGCAGGGAAGAAATGCTCAGAGCCGTGGGAATGATAGAAGCTGGTTCCCGGCAACGTACTGTGGCTTTAGCTCTGAATACAAGTCAGAGTGTTATCAGTCGACTTTGGACACGTTACCGAAGCACTGGTACCGTGGCTGAGCGCCATGGAGGACGGTATCGCTGCACCACACGGAGACAAGACCGATACATTCAAATCTTAACTCGAAGAGCTCCAACAATAACCGCCATGATGTTAGCCGTGAGGCTTCATCACTCTTCAGGGAACTTAATTAGCGACCAAACAGTCAGAAACCGCTTGCATGAAGTGAACCTTCATTCCCGAAGACCGCTACGGGTACCACCTATAGCAATGCACAATCGTAGGATTCGATATCAATGGGCTCTTGAACACAGAAATTGGGCAGAAGAACAATGGCGTTTCGTGTGCTTTTCTGATGAGTCTCGTTTTGGTATGAGACCGGATACAAGACGTATACGACACTGGAGAACCCCTGGACGCCAACAGCGATTAAAATCCTGCCAGGAAGTCCATCCTTATAGTGGTGGAACCATCATGGTATGGGCGGGTATTTGGATCGGCGGAAGAACTGAGTTGATTTGGATCAGAGGCAACCTCAACGCTCAAATTTATGCTGAGACGATTGTATCAGACGTCATCGTTCCTCTACAAGTGCAAATCGGTCCCTTATTTCAGTTAATGCATGATAATGCACGACCGCACACCGCAAGAGTTGTAAGACAGACTCTCGCCGCAGCTAACATCAATGTCCTGCCCTGGCCTGCTCAGTCGCCAGACTTGAACCCGATTGAGCATGCATGGGATATGCTACAGAGAAGAGCTCTGCCGAATATGGAGGGTATCCAGTCGCAAGAAGACCTTTTTTTGTTGTTGCAACGAACATGGGCGGCCATTCCACAGCGTGATTTGGATGAACTCATTTTGAGTATGCCAAACCGATGTTCTTGTGTTGTTAGTGTTCGCGGTAGAAACACGGATTATTAATTGTTTAAGTTACCCAATAAAATTTTAAAGAAAACTGTTATTTCAGTCTTTTTTTCGAACTTTTGTGTTAGTGGTTCAAATGTCAAAAATCCCTTTATTAGGAAAATGGCAAATTTCTTTATTAATGCAAAGGTGACTTGGTTTATCGTTACTGTGACAAACGAAAACACTTTATTTGATGAATCCTTAAAGAAAATTTTAATTAATATCAATCAGGAGAAAAGTTATTGCAAAAATATATGTTGATCCCTAGACACTTTTGATGTGTGTAGTAGCAACGTGCAAAGAGGTTGATGGAATTTTCGAGTTGATTGAAAAAGAAAATTGTGTTGTCAACTTGATTTTGTCAAATGAAAATATGTCAAATATTTGGCATAGAAGATTAGCACATTTGGGACAAAAATATATGAATTCATTGAAAAATATGGTCACGGGATTCAATTTTAAATCAAGTGATAAAATTGAACCATGTGTTCCGTGCATAAATGGAAAAACATGTAAGAGCTCTATCAAAAATCAAGGTACACGAGCGAAAGGTCATTACCCCAATGGAAGTAGGTCTTAAATTAGAGAAAGCTTCAGATTCCGGTTGTAAGTTACCATATCAAATTCTCATAGGTTGCCTTAATTATTTAGCTCAAAGTACTAGGCCTGATATCGCGCACGCTGTTAGTGTTTTGTCACAATTTAATTCATGTTACGATGAATTACATTTTAAGTGTGCTAAACGGGTGCTTAGATATTTAAAAGGAACGTCGAACTTTGGTCTAACGTTTAAGAAAACAGGTAATCTAGAGTTAAATGGCTACGTAGACGCGGATTGGGGTGGTTCATATGATAGGAAATCCTGTACAGGTTTAATTTTTAGACTGGGAGATAACATTGTATCTTGGGAAAGTCGAAAGCAAGGGTGCGTGGCGCTGTCCTCCACAGAGGCAGAATATATAGGCCTAAGTCAAGCATCGAAAGAAGCTATTTATTTAAGAAATTTGTTAAAAAGTTTAACAAAAGGGACTTGTGTCAAACCGGTGGTCATTTATAATGACAACCAATCAGCACATAAAATAGCAAAAAATAAGATGAACCATAACAGGACTAAACACATCGATATTAGGTTTCATTACGTTCGCGAAGCTATAGTCAATGAGGCGGTTGAGGTAAAATATATGCCTTCACAAGAAATGGTAGCAGATATGTTAACAAAATCTGTACCAGGCCCTAAACTAAAGCAATTTTTAGAAAAATTATCTATTAAGGGGGCGAGCGATGTGTGATGTAATGATGTTTGCTAATATTGTTTTCTGATGTGATTTTATTTTGAGTTGTTATGATTTGTAATAGATAATTTTATTTTATTTGTGTTTAGTATTTTTTGTTATAGAGCTGTGTTAAGAACTCTTAAGTAATAAAGATAGATTGTATTTCAGTGAACGATAGCTCCAGCTGAATATACTGTGTACTTAGGGTATGTGCACACTGATTATTTTAAGGGTGCGTGCACATGTAGGTTGGTAATATGTTAGGTAGGTATTTGTTGTAATCTTGCGCATGCATCTGCTGTAGATTAAGGGTGCGTGATGGAGGTTGTATACCTACATGACAGTGTTTTAAGATTCGAGTAAAACTGTTTAGAATATGTCACTACAAACTGTTCCGTCAAAGGAGAAAAGTCGTTGTTTATTATAATAATTGTCGTGTTAATAAATGTGTTCGATCCAAGTAGCCTCTTGATTTCAACATAATATAAACGTATTGCGCTTTGGAATGGGCAACTAGCTTCACCTTTCTGACTGACCGACCCCTGGACAACTGAAAAGTGCCCGTAATTGGTTTAATTGAAATAAATACTTTTGACTTTGAGCTCAATGTAAAGTAGAAGTAACTTATAAATCCTTAGGTTTGTCCCAAAATGTCCAAAACAAAGGTGTCACGGTAAGATGCAAGATTAGTCCAAAGATATCGATCTTGCCCGATCAGCGGTGCCAATCTGCTCCGAAAATCGCTACAAGATATTTGTAGCATTTATAATGAAGTAACTAGATATACTTTATTAAGTATCCCGTCTACAGTAACTTATTATCCAACACAGAATGCGCTTTATCGCGAATTTGATACACTTCTTGATAGGCACTTCGTATACAAACAATAGCCGTCACTGTCCACCGTCAGGCTTTTGTATTGAAGCAAAATACAAAATGTTTTTTTTTTTTTCTTTTATTACGTTGTTGTTTTAAAAGGGAACAAAGGTTTTACTTGAAAATTGGCCGTAATAAACTGGCTGTCAATCCACACTAATATTATAAATGCTAAACTCATGTCTGTCTGGTCCTTCTGTTACCTTTCCACGACTGAACGGATTTGGATGATGGGTGCGTCATGGTCACATGGGTAGATCATGATGACGTGGGTTAGGACATGAGATCCCGGTAGTTCTCTTCGTATAATGCACCGGTTTAACGTCCTCTCGTCAACGCCGGCTGTCTCTGAAAACCAGCGCTGGGGCTGACTCGCATAGTGTCGTAGCATTACGCTGAGCGATGGCCGATTTGCGTGGATGTGACGCATATTTTCCCCCAACTTGTTAATTTTTGTGCTCGTATTTCTCTGCGTCATGTTTACTACAAATAAACATATTTTATTTCTTTCGTTACGTGCCTGTCGATAATTTCCAACATTCAAGCGGACGAAGCCGCGGTAAATAGCTAATAACAACTGAAGATCACCAATCGATCACCTTAGTGGTGATTCGATTTAGACACTTTGTTCATTGGAAAATAAGCTCAAAGAGAATATAATTAAGGACGGAAATTTCACAATCTCAAAGCAAGGTAAAACCCTCCTCATAATAAAAAGAACAGGCTTTGATCATTACGAAAAATTCAATCAAAAATGAAATGCAACACCCTAATGTGAAAATGGTGTGTAACCACAAGAATAATGATCCGAATAAACAGTAATAAATATTAATCAGTGGAAAAAGCTTGCCAAAACACATCATAGTTGCGAAAATAAATAAAAACTAGTTCCGGAACTCGATAAATCAAAGGGGTACTCAAGTTATGCAAGCTAGGGGTGGCATGAACACGATAAAAAAACTACTATTGAAACTACACTGGTGAAATATGCGGACCTTTGTTAAGGCACACTGTACACTGATCCTGGGAGGGAGGGGCTCGTGGCTAAATAATAACAGCCGCACGGGTCGATCGAAGATTAACCTTCCCTTGCCGCGGTCGGTTCTTGGGTAGCTGAGCAGCATCCATTACATATCGAGACCCCTCTGTGCCTCGGAAAGCACGTTAAGCCGTTGGTCCCGGTGTTATTTGTAGATCTTTGACAGTCGTTACGGGTAGTCAGAAGCCCGAATGTCTGACAACCAGTCTTGCTAAGAGGTATTGTGATACCCAGTACCTGGGTTGTGGAGGTCAGATAGCAGTCGCTCCATCTAAACTATCTAGCAACATCATGCTGGCTAAAAGTGCAGATTTAGATATCAGCCAATCTCACGATAAATATAAGGAATGTCTTAATTTATTGTGATGTTTTTTGTGTTTCTTTTTATGTTAATGTTAGGTATTTTATTATTCTATGTTCTAATATTTTATAGAATTTGTTGTGTTTTTATGTTCTACTGTAAAAAAATTATTTTATTATTTAATAAGTATTTATTTTTATTAGCTTAGTTGTTCATTTTATTGTGCATGCTGTGGTCTCCTGTCATTGAAAGAGAACACCTACCAAATAGTTTGTCGTCCATTAAATATATGTATATAATGTTTAGTGTATATCTTTTGTTGGAGATCCTAAAATAAACTAATATTATAAAGACAATAAATTTTTGTACGTTTGTTTGTTAAGCTTACACGATGAAATGACTGAACGGATTTGGATGCAATCTGGCACATGGGTGACCCATGACCAGCTACTACTTTCATCCTGGATCGCAGGCGAAGTCGCGGGCTACAGCCAGTGTAAAGTACTGGTGTTCAGCTGAATCCGGTTAGACCTGAAGCCGACCCCAACATAGTTTGGAAAAGGCTAGGCAGATTGATTGTAGACTGCTCGAATTGAGTTGTGAAACCCGAAAGGTGGGTGAAAGTATGTATTAAATTGGTTTTAGAGAAGTGGGTTGTAGTGATGGAATAGTTTGGAACGAGTATTTTAGGTCTTCGTTGATGTAATTATATTAATAACTAGCTATGCCCGCGGTTCCTCCCGCGTTTAATTTAAAAGAAATTGAATTATTTATAAATGACTTCGTTTTGCTTAGCTTTATTCTGATTTTTTTTTTATTGACTTCTCATTTTTTTAGCGTGATGTTATAAGCCTATAGCCTTCCCCAAGAATTGGGCTATTTAATACAACCACATTTTTTCAAATCCTACTGGTAGTTACAGAGATTAGTGTGTTCAAACAAACAAACTCGTCAGCTTTATTATTAGTATATAATAAGTTTACTTCTGATGTCAGGTTGTTGTGTTGGTAAGATTTCATTAATTTTGATTTGGGTTCTTTAGTAATTTAATTTGAGGTGGTAGGTTTGATTGATTAAATATTATAAATAACTATGAAAACATTGTCGACATAAGTTAGTTACAGGTTTTTATTTATGGATTCTCAGTTTTGTTTGTATTTCAAAAGTGTCAGTCACATTGGTTAATGATACGTTGGCGACATAAACCGGTGTGTGCGGTACTATTGTCGTGGATAAACTGCTAACTGCGTTCGTAAGGTACATTTTTGATATGGGATCTGACTGTAGGTAAGATTTTGATATGTGAGTAAAAAATATAATAAGGATGTTTGTTGCTTACTCGTACTGACTTTTTTATGTAATTGCATTTAGGTATACTTACTAAAATACGTTATGCGATGATGTAAACAATATTTTATACAAATATTTTTATTTAAAACAGTGTCCGTGGAATTTCTTGCCCGTTATTGTCCATAGGTACCTGTCGTAGGTACCTATGGAAATGATAGCTTTGGAATGGGCAACTAGCTTCATCTTTCTGACTGACCGAATCCTTGACAATTCAAAAGTTTTAGTTTGTACAAACTAGCATTAAAATATATGATAATATTATGTATTATGAACAAGTATATAAAAGTGGGAAGAGCTCATTGCATAAATAATATTGTCCACATCAATGGGAAAAGAGCCCAAAAGGCTGGCAGCATTGCCACGTTAAAGCCAGTGCTTATTTGTTGACATATATTTACTGGATGGCAACACAATGGTATGTACAAGAATTTCGAGTGTACATCGAATGTTATCAATCGAGAAGATATCTTAGAATGTTAATTAATGTTTATGTAATTAATTCGTTGAGTACCGCTTGAGATTGTATGGCACCTTGATATCGAGATCAAGTACTATCGTATGATGTTAAATAACTATATGATCGAAACATAATTACAACAGTTATTAAACACTATGTAGGTATTAAATTACCCTTTCAAAATGTTTAGTTCTATAGCTCATCATCGTCTGCCCTGCCTAGCCTTTCCCCAAGGATTTAGGGAACGGTTTACAGTTTAACCAGTTGCAGCTGTATACCAGTATATTACATAGAGCGACTGCCTACCTGACCTCCACAACCCAGTTACTGGTTATTACGATAGCAATACCCCTTGGTTAGACTGCTTGTCAGACTTTTGGTCTTCGGACGATTCGTAACGACTGTCAAAGATACACGAATGAAAGCCGGAACTTTCCGAGGCACGGTGGGGTCTTGGTATGTAAAGATGGTGACTCATCCACGGACCAACCACGGCGAACGTAGTTTATCCTGATCGATCATCCCGTGCTTGCTTAGCCACGAACATAGTTAAAAATCTAATATTCATGCAAAAGAGCAGCTGAAAAATGACTCACGCTAGCACTAATACCGCTGCATTACACAACACAAAGTATAGGTCTGTCAAAAAGTTTCGCCTCAACCCTACAATCCGGACGACATGGCTGCCACACGCGGTAGTTCACACACGGTCTGCAATTTGCGACGGCCGGGCGGCCGAACGAACTTGCATTAACTATGAAAATACAATTAGCATTTAATCATACCGATTGCATACTTGTCCTGATACTTTCAAAGTTTATGCTAGGGTTTCCTTTGTTTAAAATTGTACTCTCAATTTAATTGAGTTGAGTTTTGATTAAAAGGTTGGTAGCCATCAATTACGCTTTTATGAATTTCCTTTGGTTTTATATTTGTAGGCCTGTCATTATAAATGTTGATGATACATATTTTGTTCCCGCAGCTCTGTTATTAATACTTTTCTTTTATTTTTAAAATATTTGTTGGTTTATAAACTGCAGAAAAACTGCTAACTTTAAGTTGATTTAGCCAGAGGCTAACTATTGGAGTGTAGGTCTTTATACATCGTTCTAACATCATCATCTGTCTAGCCTTTTCTCAACTATGTTAGGGTCGGCTTCCAGTCTAACCGGGTGTAGCTGAATAGCGGTATTTTACATGAAGCGACTGCCTATCTGACCTCCACATTCCAGTTACAATACGATACCCTCCATCGTTATAACATACGAGTACAATTATAACTAATATTTTGTAACAATATAATTTAAAAGAGTGTGTTCATGGAGTTTCTTGCCGGTTCATCTCCATATAATATAAACGTATTGCGCTTTGGAATGGGCAACTAGCTTCACCTTTCTGACTGACCGACCCCTGGACAACTGAAAAGAGCCCGTAATTGGTTTAATTGAAATAAATACTTTTGAGTTTGAGCTGCAATGTAAAGTAGAAGTAACTTATAAATCCTTATGTTTGTCCCAAAATGTCCAAAACAAAGGTGTCACGGTAAGATGCAAGATTAGTCCAAAGATATCGATCTTGCCCGATCAGCGGTGCCAATCTGCTCCGAAAATCGCTACAAGATATTTGTAGCATTTATAATGAAGTAACTAGATATACTTTATTAAGTATCCCGTCTACAGTAACTTATTTTCCAACACAGAATGCGCTTTATCGCGAATTTGATACACTTCTTGATAGGCACTTCGTATACAAACAATAGCCGTCACTGGCCACCGTCAGGCTTTTGTATTGAAGCAAAATACAAAATGACATTTTTTTTTTCTTTTATAATCGTTGTTTTAAAAGGGAACAAAGGTTTTACTTGAAAATTGGCAGTAATAAACTGGCTGTCAATCCACACTAATATTATAAATGCTAAACTCATGTCTGTCTGGTCCTTCTGTTACCTTTCCACGACTGAACGGATTTGGATGATGGGTGGGTCATGGTCACATGGGTAGATCATGATGACGTGGGTTAGGACATGAGATCCCGGTAGTTCTCTTCGTATAATGCACCGGTTTAACGTCCTCTCGTCAACGCCAGCTGTCTCTGAAAACCAGCGCTGGGGCTGACTCGCAGTGTCGTAGCATTACGCTGAGCGATGACCGATTTGCGTGGATGTAAGCATATTTTCCCCCAACTTGTTAATTTTTGTGCTCGTATTTCTCTGCGTCATGTTTACTACAAATAAACATATTTTATTTCTTTCGTTACGTGCCTGTCGATAATTTCCAACATTTAAGCGGACGAAGCCGCGGTAAATAGCTAATAACAACTGAAGATCACCAATCGATCACCTTAGTGGTGATTCGATTTAGACACTTTGTTCATTGGAAAATAAGCTCAAAGAGAATATAATTAAGGACGGAAATTGCACAATCTCAAAGCAAGGTAAAACCCTCCTCATAATAAAAAGAACAGGCTTTGATCATTACGAAAAATTCAATCAAAAATGAAATGCAACACCCTAATGTGAAAATGGTGTGTAACCACAAGAATAATGATCCGAATAAACAGTAATAAATATTAATCAGTGGAAAAAGCTTGCCAAAACACATCATAGTTGCGAAAATAAATAAAAACTAGTTCCGGAACTCGATAAATCAAAGGGGTACTCAAGTTATGCAAGCTAGGGGTGGCATGAACACGATAAAAAAACTACTATTGAAACTACACTGGTGAAATATGCGGACCTTTGTTAAGGCACACTGTACACTGATCCTGGGAGGGAGGGGCTCGTGGCTAAATAATAACAGCCGCACGGGTCGATCGAAGATTAACCTTCCCTTGCCGCGGTCGGTTCTTGGGTAGCTGAGCAGCATCCATTACATATCGAGACCCCTCTGTGCCTCGGAAAGCACGTTAAGCCGTTGGTCCCGGTGTTATTTGTAGATCTTTGACAGTCGTTACGGGTAGTCAGAAGCCCGAATGTCTGACAACCAGTCTTGCTAAGAGGTATTGTGATACCCAGTACCTGGGTTGTGGAGGTCAGATAGCAGTCGCTCCATCTAAACTATCTAGCAACATCATGCTGGCTAAAAGTGCAGATTTAGATATCAGCCAATCTCACGATAAATATAAGGAATGTCTTAATTTATTGTGATGTTTTTTGTGTTTCTTTTTATGTTAATGTTAGGTATTTTATTATTCTATGTTCTAATATTTTATAGAATTTGTTGTGTTTTTATGTTCTACTGTAAAAAAATTATTTTATTATTTAATAAGTATTTATTTTTATTAGCTTAGTTGTTCATTTTATTGTGCATGCTGTGGTCTCCTGTCATTGAAAGAGAACACCTACCAAATAGTTTGTCGTCCATTAAATATATGTATATAATGTTTAGTGTATATCTTTTGTTGGAGATCCTAAAATAAACTAATATTATAAAGACAATAAATTTTTGTACGTTTGTTTGTTAAGCTTACACGATGAAATGACTGAACGGATTTGGATGCAATCTGGCACATGGGTGACCCATGACCAGCTACTACTTTCATCCTGGATCGCAGGCGAAGTCGCGGGCTACAGCCAGTGTAAAGTACTGGTGTTCAGCTGAATCCGGTTAGACCTGAAGCCGACCCCAACATAGTTTGGAAAAGGCTAGGCAGATTGATTGTAGACTGCTCGAATTGAGTTGTGAAACCCGAAAGGTGGGTGAAAGTATGTATTAAATTGGTTTTAGAGAAGTGGGTTGTAGTGATGGAATAGTTTGGAACGAGTATTTTAGGTCTTCGTTGATGTAATTATATTAATAACTAGCTATGCCCGCGGTTCCTCCCGCGTTTAATTTAAAAGAAATTGAATTATTTATAAATGACTTCGTTTTGCTTAGCTTTATTCTGATTTTTTTTTTATTGACTTCTCATTTTTTTAGCGTGATGTTATAAGCCTATAGCCTTCCCCAAGAATTGGGCTATTTAATACAACCACATTTTTTCAAATCCTACTGGTAGTTACAGAGATTAGTGTGTTCAAACAAACAAACTCGTCAGCTTTATTATTAGTATATAATAAGTTTACTTCTGATGTCAGGTTGTTGTGTTGGTAAGATTTCATTAATTTTGATTTGGGTTCTTTAGTAATTTAATTTGAGGTGGTAGGTTTGATTGATTAAATATTATAAATAACTATGAAAACATTGTCGACATAAGTTAGTTACAGGTTTTTATTTATGGATTCGTTTTGTTGAACGTGTTTATTCCTTGGGATAATTAATTACCTACAGACACAAACCTAATTACACGATTCACGACGATTCACAATGCAACTGCAAAACTTTTTGAAAAAAAAAAAATACAATGTCATGTAAGAATGATGATGAATGATGATGGATTTTTTTGCACTAAAAAACGAGTATCGTGCAAACTGGCCTAAACTCAAGAACTATATAAAGTTTCACAAGTTCGAACCACCAACCAATTTCATACAAGTGTCGGCCAACCCTTAAAAAAACCTTTGCGTGCTATCAGTTAATAAATACATTAATGTGAGTAACGTTACATACATTGCTGGCGTTTTTTTTTCGGCTTTAATCAAATCGCTTGCGGCGTGTGCTCATGCATAATCCTTGAACGAAGCCGACATCCATTCACAACTGCACTCAACCAGTTTCTGTAAAATTTTGGTTGAACCATGTTTCGGCGAGTTTATGTTCTGTGAAAATTGTTGTTTATTTTTGTGGTGTGTGTTTAAACATATGTGGATGGGATAATAACCCCTTTACTAATAAACGTTGTATAGCGTCTGTATAGTTACACAACGCTTTGTCTTCTTCTTTCGAAAGTCAAATTACTGACGACTGAAGGAGAGAAATCGGTGTGTAACTATTCATCTGATATAATACGTTTATTAGTAAGAGGGTAAGAGCAAATTTCTTTGTAACATTACACCATAATATTACGCATGTATTCCCAAAAGGTTTGCGCGATCCGGGAATTGAACCCAGGACCTCATGCTTAGCAGTAGCGCTCGACCACTATATATGTACCAACGAGGCAGACGTAGTATTAAATTGATTTTAGTGATGTGGGTTCTAGTTTTTTCTTTCATAATTATGGGTTATTGGAGGATTTACATGCAATAAACAAAACTGACTGCTCTCAAAACGATGAAAGAAAAAATCGAGAGGAAACAGGCATGTCCTAGAACCAAAAATTCGAGGACATGTGACACCTCTCAACCCGCACTGCGCCCGCGTGGTGGATTACAGCCCAACAGCCCACTCTCTCTCGCAGAGAGGAGGCCTGAGTCCCAGCAATGAAAACATTACAGGCTGATTATGTTAGAAAAGATAAGTATACTTATCTTAATATTTTTTTTTATTTCAAATAGTTTTGCTCTTGACTCTAGTCTAGGTCAGAGCTGACAGAGACAAAGTCAATTGCATCAAGAAATTTCATTTATATGACATAAAGCAAAAACAAATACGAACTCCACGCGCCGCGTGTCAGCGATCAACATGAAGAGAAATAAAAAAAAACACCCTTCCTTCCGTTTAATTTACGCATCCGTTTAATTGGAAGGACAAGAGTCCGCAATCAAGCATAGTACTGAAACTGACGTACAAATAATGAGCTCTGGTTTTGAGCGTTATACCATAAAACCCGGTTTTATTACGAATTTTACGAGTTTATTTGAAGAGCAAGCGCGGGGTAGGGGAGGCGCGCGCGCCGCGCTTAAGTGATTAAAATCGCGACTGGTGCGCTGAAACAAAGCGGGCGTAATGTTCGGATGAATTTAAATGGAGGAGCGAAACAAAGGAGTACAGCATGTCTTGTTGGGGAGAGGTCTGGAGTGATACTGTCTGCGAGCTGTACGGTGTACTTGCTGCTAAGTGATGCTTAAAAGCTGTACTGGCCACTATACTTTTTTTTTGTATAAAGAACGTGACGTGTGAAATGTGACGAAAATTTGAACTAAGAACATTATTTGATTAGACCACTATATATCGTTCAAATGAGTTTGAAGGTTTTCATATGGTTTTTTTTTATTTTTGATACGGTCGCGCCATTTTGAAAATGGCGGCCACTTCAACAAAAAAAAACAAAACACACACACATCTATCTACATAGATCTTCTACCTCCATCTGTGCGTTACTGCATACAGCCTGTCTGCACACCGACCTTTCCAAAGCTTCGTATCTGCCCCTATGCACTTTACGGTGCCATTTTGTTTGCCAAACGCGTTCTAAAAACGTTTTTGTCAACAGCATGTGTCGTATATTGTTAGAGGATTTTAGGTCCCTCATATTTTTTGGTCTATTTTCCTTGGTGATATATTTGCGAATTATAAGCGAAGCGTGCTTTTCAGATCATGAATGTGGAAAAAATTAAGGGTGGAGTTTTTTTGGAAGGTGTCTGCATAAATATCTACATAAACTAACGCCTTTTCCACATGGGGGTTGGCAGGAACTACAGAACGCCACCTGCTATGATCCTTATCTTTTATCATTCGGAAAACATTATCAATAGAATATCGTAAGAGGATCTCTAAGCCTAATCACGTATGACGCACAGTTGATAACAGTAACAGATATATAAGAAAAATAAAAGGCTTTCGTCTCAAGTTAGTGCAGAACTGGAGCTAGCTGTGTTACCAGCGATCGATCTCGTGTCTTTTAAGGCCACTCTTTTATTTAATAGAGGGCTTCAAAACCTACACGATAAACAACAAAACTATTTAACACTCCCTCTGAAATTCTGTTTCAAAGTTCAAAACACAGCCGTTACATTGTATAATTAGATTTCCAAAAGTCATGTGTCAGAATGTCATTCAAACAGCCATTGCCACCTCTAGTGTTGTGCACACACGACACATCACAAAGAACTCGGCTTAACTTGTCCCCCGTCTTGTTAGCGTCGTTCCGATTAGCTGTAGCATGCTGATTGGAGTAGATAAACTACGCTGTATTGGTGACGCTGTTCGTGTTTTGTTTTTATTGAGAGAGGTTAGTGAATGTTGTTTACTTACCGGTATGACCATGCTAATTTTAAGATAATCAGCACCACTATCAATTACAATCTGAATCATTTTATAGGATATTTCTAATCCGTTGCTTCATATGTTCGAAAATATTGTCTGCTCAACATCGTAAATAACGCAATGAATGTTGTTGAACTGTCAAAATGAAAGCCATTCATACTGTTAGTGTGCTACGTAGTTACCCCGTTGATTGGAAAACCTATTCCTGTTACACCAAAACGAACCAAACTGTTTAATTTTAGTTAGTTTTGCCACACCCAAACTGAAACTTTATCACGATCAAGTTAAACTTAGGACCTTTCAACTTGTGTAGTAATTGTTAGTTGTTAAAATTATTTATTAAACACTAAAAGGTCGCCATATCCTCAGGGCTCAAACTACCAGGCTCACATAACTACACAGCATACAAATTCAATACGAAGACACTCATCGTACGCGCCCCGAGCGTCGAGCTCGAGCGTCAAGGCCCCAGTCTTCGTGCCGGCGGAGTGGCCCGGCTAATGATTTGCACAGCACTACAGAACGCCTTGTATTTATGTCAACCTAGTACTTGCATGCGACGTGCGCTTCGAATATGGTTTAATTATTCATGCAACGTACAACATACTGCGTTTAAGATCGTGATTTTTATTTCGAAAAGGCCTTTTTCAAGCCTTTTTTAATAGGAGAGTTTTCCTTCGTTTTTAAACTCCTCTGTGTACCTAAAGTAACGTATGTATCTTTTAAACTAGTTAAGATTGGATTAGACTAGTTGTCTGTGCGCGTCAAAAAAAGTTACGTAGATATTTAGATGGGTGAGATCTAAATATCTACTTAACTTTTTACCAAACCACTTGATACCAAATCATTATTTTTTAGACACTTCAACCCTTTACTTCATCCATAATCTCCAGACAATATTAAGCATATTAGACCGACAAGTACACAAGGACCCTTCTCCCAAGATCTAAGGGAGGCACCTATATCACGGATATCCGTAGTTTAATTATCAACGGTTCGACTACCCGGGTGGTAGGCTGGAATGTCCTTTGTTGTATGTCAAACGTCCGATCTCTATAACTTTCGAGCGACGTATAGATTAATTTGCAATAACATTCTTGGGGTATTTCTTGCGGTGAGTTTGAGTGATGTTAGTAGTTTTGGAAGGAAGAGAATGCGGTTGACTAATTGTGTGATTAGACAAGGGGTAACGAAATGGAAGTGACTGAGTGGCTCAGAGGTACAGCGATTATTGTTAAATTGAGCGCAAAAAGGGCGGATGATATTGTTTACAAGGAGTCTGAGAATAATGAGGTTGGACATGGTTTTGGAGAGATCATTTATAGTTTGAACATTGGACTGTTAGGGGCCGCTTTCACGAGCGAGAGAATCGCGGCGAGTCTCGCCGTGCCATCAAATTTTCGCGGCGATGATATCGCCGTGTGGAGACACGTTCTAAGAGAGTGTATAGAAATACGTGGCACGACGATAATATGGCCGCGATTCTCTCGCTCGTGGAGGCGGCCCTTTACTGGCCAGTATAAACATAAAGTTGAAGATATAGAAAATATATATACATAGAAGTAATATTGGAGAGGAGACATTCAAGTCAGGGTGTGCAATCAAAGAACGATTATGACTATAACAATTTTGTGTTAGAATAAACAATTTGAAAATATTTTTGTAGAAAATAATAAGAGATGTAACGAAGAAATGACCCCAACATTACCAAGATTTATTTATTTATTTATTTAATACATAAAAGCACAAAAATGTACAGAGGCGGACTTAATGCCACAGGCATTTTCTACCAGTCAACCTTTGGGTGATGCAGAGACAAACAATGGTAGGTGCAGTCATGAAATTTGAGGAATAAATATTTTAAATATAAAGATACGCATAAACCTATTAAAACTCATCATCATCTGCCTAGCATTTTCCCAACTATGTTGGGGTCGGCTTCCAGTCTAACCGGATGCAGCTGAATACCAGTATTTTACATGGAGCGACTGCCTATCTGACCTCCACAACCCAGTTACTGAGTAATACGATACCCCTTGGTAAGACTGGTTGTCAGACTTAACCTAAACCTATAAAAACCTATTAAAACTATGAATATAATATATACCTAATTACATATAAATATAAGCACAGATAAATATACATAAATAAATGAATATACCTACTCAATAAAAAGAAATGAGACAAACAAAGAGAAAATATTACCGTTGTGATGATACTGCAAGATTCCTTCAGAAGGACACAAATCCTCGTGATTTTCATCCCATCTTGCGTTGTAAACGGGTGTGTACGTCGTGATAATTAATTCATGGCGGTCTGTGGGGGTGCCGGGGGGTGTTGGAGGTGTCTGGAGGTGTTGGGCCGAGGACTGCCGAACTACAATTAGTTGCGGCATTCGTTACGTCATGCATGGAAGTTCTGGCGTGGTGTAAGTTGTGAGTAACTGATATAATAAGAATTTTACCAAGAGTTTTACTCAATTCTGCAAAAGGACTTTAGAGTATTTGGAAGTTTGTCAAAGTTTACGTTCATAACGTATCCAGGTATCTTTACGCATGTAAATTTTACAGTAACTTAATTAGACATTCAAGAATTCATAATACCTACATTGTGAGGTATATGTGTCAGGCCAAAATTTTAACCCAAGAAAGTGCCATTAGTAGTTTTTCGACCCTGCAGGTATTAGGTGCGGGGTAACAGCGTAACAGACTATCAGTAGCAATGGCTAACATTTTGACAGTTCTACAACATTTATGTTGAGCAGACATTTTTTTCGAACATATGAAGCAAAATGATTCAGATTTAGATTGATAGCGTGTTACGTAATAAACGCGCCGCGTAGGTACGATATTTTATTGCACTGAATTTTTAACTCTAGGCGTCGAACCCAGCATTGCGCACCAAAGAAAAACACTGTTAGATTGTTAACTCTCGACGCAAAACATTGCTTTGTACGAGGGCTTACGATCTACGACACAAGATGGATGAAGAACAAAAAAATACTTAATTAAAAGAAGTTTAATACAAAAATCGCGTATCCCTTTAACTCAAACCCCATCCAAGATAAACTGTTCCGAGTCGTCGCACGACATTCACATTACATGTTTAAGAACAGACAGGCATCGTGTTTTTATATACTTCGTGCTAATAGGGGCTGTGGTTCATGTGTCTTTGTTACGTCAAGCTCATTACGTCATTCATGATGTGCTGCTGTTATTAATGTGGTGGTGACTAAATTATGGGGGATTTTGGGGAAGTATTTACAACTAACACAAGGACTAGAATTTCTGTTTAGTAGTATTTTTTTGCAGAAAACACAAAAAAAGGTGAGGTGCCTTTTGAATATTAAAGAAATATTTAGAATCAACAATATATTTAGTTGACGACATGAAATAGGAACTTTTAATTTAAATGTTGTGACTTAAATGAAAACTGTCTTAAACAGACACACTAACTATTTAACTAATACAAAAAAGTCAAAAAGCAACAAGGAAAAGAAAATTATATTCTCTTAGAAAACACAAAATGTCAATTGCTTATGACACCTGACAACATTGTTTCCTAACAACAACAAACAGAAATAGCCATAAAAAACAACAAAACGGAAACACAAGGCAATCCAGGCGTTATATTAAATTATGGGCACCTTTTCAATGACATTTTCAAAGGTTAACAAAGAGGAAAACCCCATGACATGCGGCCACACGTTTTGAAATATTTCACGGTGACCGCAATCCCATTTGGTAAAGAACCTTAATTCTTGTTCGACAATGGACGCGTCGGAGATGTTTACTTTTAGAGGAGGTGGAGTAGGGATTGCGAGGCGAAGGATATGAGAATTATGAGATGAGAAAACTGCTGGCCAATTCTGTAAAAATGTCACTGTGGAACCTTAGGTGAGGTGAGCTGTCATTCCAACCGCGGGGTAATTGCCTAACACACTAGCAGTAGGAATGGCTTAAATTTTGACAGTTCAACAACATTCATTACGTTATAAGTTGTTGAACAGACAATTTTTTCGAACATATGAAGCAAAATGATTCAGATTTAGATTGATAGTGAGTTACGCAATTAGTGGAGGCCCACACTGCAACGCATCACGCAGCGGGGTGCGTGAAACGGAGCCAAATTCCAAGTTTTTATTGAATTTGTATGTAAAAAATCACGCGCGGGGGCACGTTGTCTGCGTTCTGCCGCGTGATGCGGTGCAATGTGCCTTAGGGTGCTGGTGTGAATTTACACTATTGACAGCTCACTTCATGCTTACTTCACCTAATTTCTAATGGTGAAATGTTTACAGAATAGAATTGAGTTAGAATGAGTATTCGATTTTAAACATAAAAATAATTGAGTATTTGTTCCGGGTCTGGGTGTTTTATCTATAACATGCAAGTATTTACAAAAAAAAAAATGTATATAAGAAGTTTATCAGCCATCTCGTTACCATAACACAAGCATTAGGTTGCTTAGCTTGGGACTAAATAGCGTTGTGTGAAATGTCCAAGGATATTATATTATATTATTATCATTATTTGTAACTTTTGCACAAGTAAATATTAGGCCTAACTACACCGTCTAGAATAACGATCTTCTTTTCATGTCGATGTCATACGCGTTTTTTTTTTTTATATAGTTTGAGCCCAGTAAGTGGCCACGTTGATTGCGGAATCAGTGGCATTTTTAGGTCAGTGTGCAGGTGAACCTGCACTTTGGACGCTCCAACAAATGGCAATACACAAATTATGTCATATTTTTTTTTAATGCCAGTTTAAATACTGTATTTATATCAATAATAGATTGATTCGGGTAAGCTATGCTATTTCGAGCTGACATAGCTTACCCTGGACACACTACTGAGTGATTCCAGAGTGAGTAACGGACTCGGCCGGATGGCAGGAAATAACAAATTACATTTTGTCGCTAGTCCCATTTAATGAAACCTTCCTATTGTTGCTTTAATACCTTATAGACTACTTGAAAAGCACCAGGTATGGTTTGTCCTATTGGATATGTGAGTTTGAACCTGAAGGATTCAATTTTGGGAGAATTATTTTGATAAAGTTCCACCTGGTGAAAAGCCGAGATGTGATCCAATTAGGAGCTTGTTCAAAGGATTCGTTATAATAATAACAGGTTATACTTAGCGTTTCATTAATGTAAACGATGCATATCTTCTAACAGTCGGTATTTTTTTTTAAATTGAATTCGTTTTACATATTTAAATTCAAACTAGAGCATTATTACATATTTAAAAAAAAGTTTTTTCTACAAAACTGCGCTTTTTTTTTAAAAAAACGAAAGTGTATAATAAAATTTCAGCCAACAAAAAGTTCTCGTTGGCAAGTCGTGTTTTTTGTATCGTGGGACAAAGTATCAGGAAAAGTAAAACTGCACCCTTATAACTGTTCGACTTACAAACCTCAAACTTTTTCTACAAAACTCCTTTGTACGAGCTTCAACATTGATTTTAACGAAGACATTATGTTACGTTTATTATTTAAGAAAAGAAAAAACTTCGTTTTCTTCCTTTTTTGTTGTTAAAATTGAAGTGTTTACTGTTTGTCGAAAAACAAGGTACTTGTCTATTTATATAACGAGGTGGAATATAAAATAAAAGTAAGGAAAGGATCGGTTGCCTCGGAGCGTAATTGGTGCTCGATGTGGCCCGACATTTTATACAACAAAAAATAGGCACTGGATATTATTTCCACTGTAGAATACAATGAAATAATTGAAGCCGGAAGCGCAATATGGGGATTTAATGAACTTAAAATAGTAGTCCACGCTCGAGGTTTGCCAGACAGCTATGGAATGGAGTATTCTGGGTATTAGACTTGTGGACCAGGAAAATATTACAACAATCCGTTCCGTCACTAAAATAACTGATGTCAATCGGAAATCTGCCACGCTTAAATGGAATTGGGCTGGACACATCTGCCGCATGTCGGACGATCAATGGGCCAAACTTACGACCCAGTGGGTCCCGCTTAATGGCAAACGACATCGTGGCAGGTCCAGACGGAGATGGCGGGATGAGATGAACTTCTTTCATAAATATTGGTTCTTGGCAGCTCTGGACAAGGTGGAAAGAGAGTAGGGAAGCTTTAGCCCAGCAGTGGGACATTAAAGGCTAATAAAAATAGATGCGTATGAACTTGTCAACAATAAGAGACTAGCTAATCATACTACTATTGAAGAAGGAAAAATAATCCATCAAGCCAAATAAAATCTCTAAGATTTATCTGTAAGAAGTATGGATCTGATTTGAAACAAATCTTTCTGGCTGTGACATCAAACGATGCGCTACTAAGGATAAACTAGTCAAGAGTTAGCAGTCACTGGTCTAGAAACCCTTACGTAGCATCGCAAACTGTATATACTCTGCAAATAGAATCAAATATGCACATATACTATGCACATCCGTATACTGGCCCAATACACATACAATTGGACTAAAATGTCAATACATTTCAAGATACAAAGGAATGGTATTGACGCTGTTATTTGAATTTGAAGTTCAAAGTGGCAATATGTCTGTCTATATCAAAGAGGAACACAAGTTATTTACGTACTGCAACTTTGCATGTACTATATAAAAGGGTAAGTATAGATACGGATAATAAGGTCGCATTATTGGTTGTTTATTCGTTTATTCATTCAATTTCCCTCTGTAGAAACAAAGGCTTAGTAGACAATTGACTTATTGAGAAATCGATTCTTAAAACAAGTGACTATTCTCGACATAAACACTTCTGGAGAGATACGGGTATCTACCCTTGTAATTTTGAGTATTGAAGAGCATGTTAAACAGTCCGTCCTCGTTTTCTATACGAATACCTATGGCAGTCATTAGGGATAGGAAAAGCTAAAACGTTTTTCAAACCAGTGACAAAAAAAATGGTGTTATTTAAAAACTAGAGTGTGGAAGCAAATGACCGGTTGCATAGTCCTACTAATATTGTAAACGCGAAAGTTTCTGAGGATGGATGGATGGACGTTTGTTATTCTTTCACGCAAAAACCACTGAACGGATTTTGATGAAACTTTACAGTATTATAGCTTATTCATCAGATTAACACATATTATGCTTTTTATCCCGATATTCACACGGGTTCGACAGTTATGCGGGTGAAACCGCGAGGCGCTGCTAGCGTAAAGTATTGATTGATACACATCTGGAAGTCGACCCTAACTTAGTCAGAAAACGGCTAGGAGAACGACCCACTCCTACCCAAAAAACTGTTCCAGTTATATCTATTTCAAAGTTAAACTTATCTTTTATGTAGAATACCAACACACAGGGACAACATTCAAGTATCTGTGTCCTGTTGAGTTTTCTTTGGGGCTGCACAAACTATTTGTGCTCTTTGGTCACGTAGGCAAATACGCAGGCTTAGCTACGTTTATTTTGGAGGAGAACAGCTCAGTGTTAGTATTCTGGGCTTAATACGACCGGGACATTCCGTGCTTGGTCGGGCTTGGTCGGCCGTTTTCGGCAGTCTTCGCCTAATGCCTTGTTGGGCAAATACGAGTTGACAAATACTTGTGTGTAGAATGGTAATGTCAGTAGATTTTTCAATTTTAGTTTGTGACGTTTTGAAATTATTATGTTGCTATTTGTGGGGCTTGATATCAAGTGCTTACTTTTTGAAGTAATAATAAATTAATTGTACACGATAAAAGTGCTATTAATAGAATAAAATAGGCAGTCAATATTTTTATATCAATTCACTTTTATGTAGAACAAGTACGTACAAACACCAATACTTAACTTTTATTTACAGAGTTTTCAAATCAACAATTATAACCTCCTATTGGTCGTCAACAGTTGAGCTCGTTACATAACCCACTACTTGCGCCACAGGAATCTTTGTAATCAATAGCTACGGACGTGAATCAAAGCGTTTGATTGAGTGTTAGTGGTCATTTAAATACGCGTTCATTAATAATAGAAAGCATTCCTGCGTAATTGGAGTAACTTACCGAGACTACCCAGTTATAGTGATGGTTAAACATTGATATGTACCTGGAAATAAGAAACAGTTCATTAGTATTAACGTGATTACAGAAAATGTACATAAAATAGTTTCGAAGAATTTACTAATTTTTCGACGGAACATGCTGCAACTTGAGCAGTGGTGGCCTAGTGGCAATGGCCGCGACTTACCGAGTTTTAGGTCGTGGGTTCAAACCCAACAAACACTTTATGTAAATAATTTCATCACCACTGGTCTCAAAGCAGTGAAGGAAAACATCGAGAGGAAACCGGCATGTTCTTAGAAGTAAAAATTCTAAGACCGCAAATGGCCCGCGTAGTGGATTATAGCCACTCACTCTTACAGAAGGAGGAGGCCTTTGTTCCACTATAGTGAAAACACTTTAGGTTGATTATGTTATAAATATGCAAAACCATAAATATTAAAAGGACATAAGACATGCCAGATGTAGCATGAGGAGTAGATTACAATAAAGATGCTGCCTCTACTGACGTAAATTTTATAAAACATCAAGTTGCCAGTTTTTTTGGCACCTACCGACAATATCAAACCTATCTTTAACCTCGACTTTTTCCAACAATTCCAATATCTCTTTAACTTTTAACATAAAGCCTTGGGAACCACAAAGAACTTAATCGATTAGAAGGGATTCGCATAACCGCAGCGTTGGCAAAAAGCTATCGATGTCGTCCGCAAAGGAAGCCCCGTTAGTTACTTCACCGCATTGTGTAGCACCGGCTTTAAATACGATGTAGTAGTCAAATTCGAAGAAGGTTTTGTCAAACGAAAGGTCTTGGTTGAAAACGGGCTGCGTCAGGCCCTATTGTTTGCCTGGTTGACAAAGGATAAAGACTACACCTTAATTATGACAGAATACATAAAATATTGAATACGCAACACAATTAAATTATTCGTTTCTGATGAAGCCGGATTCCAATGGTTATATGTCGGAATCATCGAAACTATATTTTGAAGTAATTTTGACGTCGGTTCTTATTTAATCAATATTGCACTCACAGAACATCATCTTCTATACATATTAAAGACTAGCTTCCGCCCGCGGCTTCGCCCGCGGCTTCGCCCGCGAGGTATGTCGATAGAAACTATCCTATGTCCTTCCTCGGGATGCAATCTATCTCTCTGCCAAATTTTATGGAAATCCGTTTAGTGGTTTAGGCGTGAAAAGGTAACATACAGACAGACAGACAGACAGACTTACTTTCGAATTTATAATATTAGTATGGATTAAAGTGTGGTGAAAACATCGAAATACCCTGGAATACCATAACGACAGTATTAAAAGCAGCTGCCCAGGAAACTCTGATTTTTGAGAAAATTCTTTCCAGAGAGCATCGACTAGCTCTTGCTAACCTACAAAAGGCAAAATTCCTACGAAGTAGGCAACCAGATAACCCAAATAGGCACAACCTAGTAAAAGAATGTCAGGCAACACTTCAAAAGGTTAAATACCAGGAAGAGCAAAAAGCATGCAGGGCCTGCCTCAATGGACTGGGCAAAAACCACCCTGCAAAACGCATGCAGATGTTATACCTTTTTTACAGTAAAAACAAACTTCAAACAAAACGTCGAAAAAGATCTACTTATATACCGATGACCACATGGGAGCAAATATTAAGAAAATCCGAGGGCCATCTTATGCCAACAGTTAATATAAAAAAGCTGATAACCGAAGTACAGTGTGATGGGCCCAGTGTGGATGACGTAATGGGAATCATTAATAAAATGCGGAACGGGACAGCTCCCGGAACTGACCAAGTGGTAATCGAACTCTACAAAGCAATGCCCCAAATATTACAAGAAGCCATCACCAAACACATGAACAGAGCCTGGACACAGAACGAAGCACCAGACACATGGCTCGAGACCGTACAGGTACCAATTCCAAAAACAATAACCCAAAAAATGCGAATGAATATCGCCGCATATCGGTTTGCAATACGGGTTACAGAATCTACGCCTCCTACTTACTAAAAAAACTAGATGAGATAATAACGGAATTGGGCAACTATCAAGCGGCCTTTTTAAACAATAGATCAACAGATGACCATATCTTCACGCTTAAAAGGGTCTTAGACGAAGAATGGCGTGCAGGTAAAAGAATTTATGTACTCGCCCTCGACATTGAAAAGGCCTTTGACAACGTTGACCTCAATGCACTAAGAGATATATTATTACAACGAACCAACAAATCGCTAACCAACAGGATAATCAAGGTTTGTATGAATGAACGAACATGCATCAAATGGTGTGGCCAGCAAAGCAGTTGGATTATTAAAGGAAAGGGAGTCAAACAAGGTTGCCCGCTGTCCCCTCGCCTGTTTACACTGGTAATCGACGAAGTCCTTAGAACCCTCGACGAGGAAACCCAATTAATAAAACTTGATCAGGATCGCGAAATCTCACTCCCCCTGGTACTATCATTTGCGGATGACCTTATCTTCGTTACAGATGACCTAGAAGGGTTAGAAGGTATCCTATACCATATTAAACCCCTACAAGATAGTGTAGGTCTCCAAATAAACGAAACAAAAACAAAAATACTAATTAGAGACCCCATAGCTACACAGATAACGACCCACGTGACTCTTAATGGAATAAGTATACCGACATGTAACGAAATCAAATACCTAGGTACATACATAACATCTACATTAAGCAGAAAAAGCACGATAAAAAAACGCTGCGAACAGGCCATGAAAAACGCCAAATCGTTACTACCATTCATAAATAATTCAAATATGGACTGGAAATTAGCCAGACTAATGTATCGAATGGTGATCGTACCGTGCATGATACATGGTTTGAAAGTATCGGCACTTACTAAAGCTAACAGGTCAAGACTCAGAAGATACGAGCGAGTTATCATGAGAGACTTGATTAACCACTCTAGGAATAAACCAAGACAAAAGAAAATGCATGAAATCTTAGACGGAAAAACAATAACCAAACGCATCAAAAACCACAGGATGTGCTACCTCGCACATGTCTACAGGCGCCGCGAACCACACCTACTGCATGCAGCAATGCAATACAAGGCCAAATGCAAGAAGGTCGGCAGACCTATATACACATGGAACGACAATTTAAAACAGGACATGAAGTACTTCGACAAGGGAATACATTTTTAATGGATACAGCGGAAGACAGAAGTAAGATTAAGATCGCTGCTAGTGAAATTTACAAAAAACCGGAAACGGATAGTAGCGAAACGTCTGAAGAAGACAATGAAAACAGCAACATCTAGCACAACACAGCATAGCAAGGATGTACAAAGGAAAAGAGAAAGCAGTAGAGCCCCGCCAAAAGACTCACCGATGAAGCTCGACCTGAACCAACTTGGCGGCAAGGTCGTTAAAAGATGCCCATCCATAGATAATAATTACCCATCTCTCCACTAGTCCAAGGCTTGCTCTAGGATGCATATCCGGTAGGCTCTTAAATCCTTACCTATCCTACGGGCACGTCTTCCCTACCATTACCGCGCCCCCCGGTCTATTCCTTGATATGCAATGGTCGCTGTAGCACCATGAACATGAGGCTACAGGAGCTAGTGCGAATCTTGGGGTTCATTCGATTAATCGAGTCTGGTTTAACCACGCTGGGATCGGTGCAATTCATTCATTCATTCAATTCATTAGTATGGATTAAAGTGTGGTGTGTGTGCGTCCGCGTTATTACTCCTAACGTATTTTGATGTGGTTTTCATCATCATTAAGATTATTTATTCTGGAATCATGATTTGTATTATACTTTAATATTAATTTACAAACATATGAAAAAGAAATCTCTATGTTTAATAAAAAAAAGTTATTATGTCGGTGTTAACTTTTTTAATTTAATATTACATTAATTTACAGAACAATATTATTAATATTAAAAAAGAAAGTTCGTACGATTATGAGTGTTTCGCAACGAGGCTGCAGTTGCGAACCTATGCACCGGCTGCATCTATGAACCGTCAAGAGCAACTTATTATAACTTGGAGAAGAACCGGCGCGGCGCATGGAACTACTGAATTAAGTTATCCTATACTTACTATACTAGACGGATCTATAAGTGGAACGGTGAGGTGCACATCGCTGTATATTCTCGTGGATTGATTTTTAAGCTTACACACGATGCTGCATTTTGTCTCCAACGTGGTAGGTATATTGTCTATGTGTAATATTGATTGGTAAGTCTGTGCACTTCCTGTATAAACTTGTGGATTGCTTTATAAGCCTAGTACACAAAAGACGATGTGCCAAAAAATCTCTAATTTACCAAAAAAAAAAATTGTCAAATTTTTGACAATGATTTTCGCTAAGATGAGGTTGCGACTTGGTTTTGAACGTTTTTAAGTACGAGAATTGGCCTTCTGTGGTTTTATTGAAGTTTCACCCAGATACCAAATTACAATACAAAACAAGATCAACTTGAAACGACATGATCTACCAAGTATTGTTCCACATGTGTGACAACTCTAAAAACACTTCTGGTAAACTCAAAACAACCCATCCCGCAAATAACCTTACCGTCTAATTAGCATAACCACGACAGGAGATCAAAATTTCCTCACTTTTCTTCCGCGTACAAATACAATTTCCTTCTTTCAACTCAACTTCGTTTTAAACCTACTTCGCAATGTTCTATAAGTAGGTAACTTCATTTGCTACACCCCACTCAATTTTCTTAGAAATTGGAATAGCGAGTTGAATCCTTAGAACGTATTGGTGGCTTGCAGGAGTTGAGTTAAGTTGTGAGTTGGGCGAACATTGTGGTCGTTGCATTAGGGTTTGACGCAAGAGGTAGTGACTCGGAATTTCAATACTAAGGCCCTCTTGCACCACTCATCACTGATAACATTCTATTTCCGTCAATCGTTGAATATGACAGACATAGAATGATGATTTAAATACGTTTAACATTAAATGCTTTTAGTGATTCGTGGTGCGAGAGAGTTAGACTTACGTACGTATTATTTACTTAATCCACAAGGACTTAGCGCAATTTACTACACGTTGTTTTTAACAAAACTTCGGGGAATCTAAACTATGTACAGTGAGTTGTTTCGTGACATAATTCACTGAACCGACTGTCCAGCATAGGCCAGAGATACCTACCACGTTGACTGCCAGACAACGGACACAATAGAAAATCTATTGTTCGCGGTCACCGGTGACCGCGTTGGCAGTCAATGCCTTAAGAACACACTCACGAATTCACTCATAGAGGCACAACTCTTTTTCTGCATCCTTTAAGGCTCCTGCAAACAGGCGCGACATGCGACGCGAATCGCACGCGACGCAAAGGCACCGCTCGCGATTCGCGTCGCGTGTCGCGCCTGTTTAAAGGAGCCTTTAAGCTCTTTATTCACAGCACGGTTTCATTACGATACGGCGTATAAGCCGCGCCGTAGAAAAGCCGTGTCTGTCAACAAGCTTTCATAGTGATCCATACAACACTGATGACCGTGCCTACATACGGCCAATAAACCATATTTATTCACGGTAAGAAAAACCTGTTTGTACACATAGGGCCTTACTATGCACATGCAGATGTAACGTACCTTACAATTCATGAAAGCAAACAATTTATCCACAAACAAACTTAACAATCATAGAACATCCTGTATAAAAAAAGTATGATTAATCTATTTAAAAAACCACCCTTGATTGATACCAATACTAATAACAGACGAGTTCCCTTAATGATAGGGGCAAACATTTTTCTTTTACTTTTATAATTTCCACGATAATTTCAAAGAGTATCTGTTCTTTTAAAAGAGGTTCTAGCGCGATAATTATACTGGGGAAACGATAATAGGACCTCTTTGGAAGTGTTAATTGGTTTTAACAGCTTTTTAGCTAGCGTTGGTATTTAAATAATTATTCTGTGAATATGGTTGTGGTGGTGAAAATATTTTATAGTTTTTAAGAATTGTTTTATGTAAAGGTAAATTAGAGGCACAGGAGTGGTGGATATGGCGACGCTTGGGCAAGTCCTATGTCCAGCAGTGGACGTCTTTCAGTTGAATGATGATGAAATTAGAAAATTAAGAATGTGCTTATTGAGACTGATCGTGATGGTGATTGAACTTTTTTTGTATGAGGCACACAATCGCGCTGATTTAATCCCTGTTTGTTAGAATGATCTTGTTTTCAAAATTATTTCTCCCAGAATATTGCCTGTTTTTTTTTCATTAATAGCCAGCCAACAACTGCCACCGTTACAATTTAAAAATAATATTGTACTTAAATCTAAGGTTAGTGTAACAATCATGTCCCATAAAAAACTGATAGATGGCGTTGTAGTCAGACTTTTGATCATTGTCTATGCTTTTTACAAACTTCGTGTATTCTTGTCTATATTTACCTTCCATCATTTTATGATGTCTCAACAGATGATTTGGTCTTCAATAATATTATAGTATTCAAGTGCACATGCCCTTATTCACTCTAGCACTTGTATGTAAGACGCAATACCTTATATCAGCGTGTCCCATAAACCGCAGTGTTATCAGTGACGTCACTCCGAGGATATTCACTGATAAAAGTGATTTACAGGTCATTCACCTACATTTTTAACGCGTTATACGCCTAAGGTGAACCTATCTTTATAAAGGTTTTTTATGTCATTGTTCAAATATCCGAAATACAGACAAAGGAATTTCTTTTCAGGAAGAATTTCGTAATACATACATTGCGAACTGAATTTCAGATTGTATGCTAATATATTATTCACATACTCAGGCGTAGGGGTTGCAATTTATCCATCTATACTAATATTATAAAAGCGAAAGTGTGTCTGTCTGTCTGTCTGTTACCTCTTCACTCTTAAACTGCTGAACCGATTGAGATGAAATTTGGTATAGAAATAGTTTGAGTCCCGGGGAAGGACATAGAACACTTTATATTCCGGTAGCACGTTCTCGTGGGCTAATTTCTGACCTATATGCGGGCAAAGCTGCAGGCAAGCGCAAGTAAAAAATATTCTAGTGTGTAATATTGTGAAATATTTTTCTTTAACCGATTCGTGACTAAAACAAACTAGCTGCGCCCCGCGGTTTCACCCGCATAAGTTTCGATCCCGTACGAATATCGGGATAAAAAGTTTCCGAGTTATAAACTATCTGTATGACAAATTTCATCCAAATCCGTCCATTGCCGTTTGTGCGTGAAGATGTAACAAACATACAAACAAACTTTCATTTATAATATTACTGTGATCGTCAATGATAGTATTCTTCTTCCCGAGTCCCCTCAAAGGCAAAAGAAATTTAACTTAAATCTTAAAGGATCAATCAACTCAGCCTATCGCAGTCCACTGCTGGGCATAGACCTCTCTCAAGCTGCACAACAACACCCTGTCCTTCGCCTTCCGCATCCAGTATGTTCCAGGTACCTTAAGGGGACTACATGACCTAAACGCGGTCACTGTCGGACTGCATAGAAAAGAAAGTGAAGCGTGATGACACAACGCTGGTAATTTATTGCAAAATATGAAGCAATTATCTATTTACAAAAAATCTATTGATTGGACTAAAAATTAAAAAACTAGTGCTTTAGCATGTTTCTTGTAGAATAATCTGACAAAAACTCAGAATGATTGTTTGTATATTAGTATGGTTTTTACTGTAAAAAGAACATTTTTAGAGGGATTTTTTTCTATCGTATCAAATTAGTTATATTATGTTTTCAACACACTATCTACCTAGAGTATATATCCTGAAGAATATCATATACTTTTCTGATTTTGTTCTCTATAGTCGATCATATACTTTTAGGCATTATAAAACTTGCGTATTTTGCGTTTAGGTCCTGTAATTCCCTTAAATATTAGTTCAACAACAAGAATACGGTAAGTGTCGCATAGTTTCTATAAAGATCAACACTACCCGTTCACATATTATCGACAATGAGTTAGATATGACAACCCCCCAAAACGCCACCTCTACCCCAAATGATAAGCATGACTATACATTCTAAGCCGTGTCTACACCGGCGGCCGCCCCGTGGCCTTTACAGAAATCCATTAAGCTGAGACCTCATGATATATGGCCTGAAACTGTCACAATTGAATTATCTACATGTGCAAATTGTAGTCGAATAGGCCTATCTGTAGGATTCGTGGTTTTTGTATTATAAAGTTGTTAGTTTTACGTGTTTTGGTGTGTTTGGGTTTATGTGAGGGGAATTGTAAAGGCATACGTTGATTAAATGATTATACAGGGGCTGTATTCATAAGACTGGACAAAACATGAATTTAGAGAATGAAAATGATAAGTAATGATTCTCTCATCGTCTCTCTTAGCGTAATCAGCCTATAATGTTCCCACTGCTGGGACACGTCATTTATTTTAACGGACACACTTCCCTAAGTGTTTGTAATTCCAGCGTATGGCACTAGTGGGTTGCAGCTGAAAATCAGCGTCAGGTGGTATACCTTGTGTTGTCATCTGACATTATGCTGAGCTGAGGCCCTTTTGGCATTATAATCTTTGTTCTCTGTTTTTATAGTTTTAAGGTGTAATTATTTTGCTGTAATGCCAATAAACGCATTTTTCTTTCTTTCTTTCTTTACACAGGCCTCCTCTCTTCGAGAGGGATTGGGCTCTAATCTACCACGCGGGCCCAGTGCGTGTTGGTAGATGTCACATATCTTCGAATTCTTCGTTGTAGAACATGCCTGTTTCCTCACGATGATTTCCTTCACCGTTTTGAGAGCAGTGATGATGAAATAATTTGTCATAAGATGGAAAAATTCCGAAAACCGTAAAATTTTAGTTACACTAAAAAAAATACAAATACAAATTCGTACGGAACTCTCGGTGCGCGATTCCCACTCGTACTTGACCGGTTTTTTAATTTCAATGATCGCATGGCTTATTGATTTTGTGAAAAGTAGAAGGCTTGCTGCCTACATTCTCTTGTTGCGCTCATTTATTATTCGTGATAATATTCTACAGAATTCCTTCATTAATTTCACTAAAAAAGCCAATGTTTATCGCTGGACATTTTCAGGTTGTAACACTACCAAAGTTGATTCCTTTAATTAAGAATTATGTCAAAAACAGCATAAACTCTTGTCCGTTTTAAGTCCAGCTTTGAATTTAATTCAGCATCATAAAATGTAAAAATACTTCGCTTCCATTCCGTTTGCAGGTAATTAGAATGCCAAGGTACGTTTCTCGAGAACTTTTTTTTCAGTTTTGCATAAACCTGCCATCAGCTGATTTTTATTTTAGTTCTTTTTTATGGCTTTAACAAATGCATTGGACCTTTCTTGTTAGGTAACGGTAGTGATTGGTCTAGAGATGTTGCTAATAATGCTAATATTTCAGTATTTTGTGTATGGTTTGCGCAGTTCTGCAGGTTTGGTAGCATCATGTAACTGGTCGTTGAGCTATTCAATAGGGTTGAGCTGCAATACGATGACTGATACATGCATGTGGACTATTTAGTATTTTTAATCGATTCTATGTTATTTATTTTTTCTAATTTACATTAAAAGTTTTCGACCGATACCTACGGGGATAGACGAGGGGAAGGCGAGAGAAACAAAAAGACGAAAAAGGGTGGCAGGTGTGCAAAAAATATTAAAGGTGATAAAATAATCTAAAGGTGTTTATTTCTGCAAATTATTTCTAATTCTTCCATCCTACAACTTTGGGGGCTCGTCCGGGATAGGAAGAAAAAGAATTTGGGCAGAAATCACACGATTGGAACGAGAATGGTTTGTCACGCATGTGGTTTACTCGTTGTCGGTAGCTTTGGGAAAATTGTAAAAGGTGTATTAATTTTAAGATGCAAGACGACAAGGCGATGTTCGGCGTCGCGAACAATTCCATCGCAGATGATATTATAAAATTTAGTGGCGATGACAAGACGTATTCTTCCATCCTACATGCATGCCATCTGTTGAAGGCCATTGCAGCTTTATTTCATTTATTTTTTTGCTTCCTCTAATTTAGATCAAATTATTTCTTAATATTGTTTCAGGCGTGCGACTCGGCAAAAAAACGGCAAAAAAAATCATGTATGTTGTATGGGAGCCCCCCTTAAATTTTTATTTTATTTTCATTTAGTTAATTATTTTTAAAGTATTCATATAACTAAATATTCTGTAAATATTTCAAGCATCTACCTGTTGCCGTTATCAATTTCGAGCAAAAACGAGCAAAAAAATCACGTTTGTTGTATGGGAGCCTCCGTAAATATTTATTTTATTCTGTTTTTAGTACCTAATTGTTGTTATAGCGGCAACAGAAATACATCATCTGTGAAAATTTCAACTGTCTAACTATCACGGTTCATGAGATACAGCCTGGTGACAGACGGACGGACGGACGGACAGCGGAGTCTTAGTAATAGGGTCCCGTTTCACCCTTTGGGTACATTGATAACCTCACTTGCTCATTACGAGTTAGCAATTTCAGGCTTACAAATCTAGGTTTCTTCACGATGTTATCGTTTAACGCAAGTCAGTGATGACGATTAATAAATCTCATCACAGCGACAATCAATGTCAATAACTTGTCAAAAATCTAGAGAAGTTAGTTAAGTATTTTTGACGGATTGAGACTGTAATCAGACTGTGAAAGTTCCTAAAATAACGAGGATTGCCCCTCAGATAAAAGCATAAATGTTTTCACTGCTTATTATAGACTAGCGGCGGCAGGTAAGCTTCGTACGGGTGATGATGTGATGACATGTCAGAACATCGAGATTTCTATGCAAAAAAAAAAAATTAAAAAAAAAAGTTACAAATAAAAAAAAAAAAATTATTAATTATATTAATTAATAATTAATTATATTATTATTTTATTATTATACTTATAAATTACATATCCATGCATGTTTTATACACATAAACCTTCCGGAATAAATTCTCTAGATTTTGCTGAAAATCTCATCAAAATCCATTGTGTAGTTTAGAAAAAGCGATATTGTTTCATACATACTATGTACAGACAACAAAAGAGATAAGTATGCAGGATCGTTGGATATAGTTGAAGTTTAGGAAAAAGCCGATGGATATTCTCGAATAAAATAAATTTTATAAATAGAAAACAAACAGCTCATTTATCAAATTAAATTGAATTCGACAACATCCATCGGTTTCTTACTAAACTTCAACTATATCCGACGATCCTGCATACTTATCTCTTTTGTTGACTGTACCTGTAAAAAGAGACATAAGCTGTCTGTTTGCTTGAAATACCCTTAGCTGAAGCTATTCAACACCTAAAAACATCCTGAAATTGATCTATCCTCATAACAAAAGAGGCCGTTGTCCCTATACTGGGACTTTTAACAATACTAGCTTCCGCCTGCGGCTTCGTCCGCGAGGTATGTCGATAAAAACTATCATATGTCCTTCCCCGGGATGCAATCTATCTCTCTGCCAAATTTTATCGAAATCTGTTTAGTCGTTTAGGCGTGAAAAGGTAACACGCAGACAGACAGAGTTACTTTCGAATTTATAATATTAGTATGGATCCCTTCACATTTCAGAAACATCAGAAGGCCAATTCTCGTAATTTAAAACGTTCAAAATCTAGTCGCAGTCTCATCTCAGCGACAAACAAATGTCAAAAACTTGTCAAAATGTAGGGAAATTAGAGGTATTTTTGACAGATTGAGACTGAGATCAGACTGTGAACGTTCTTAAAATTACGAGAATTGCCCCTCAGATATAATTTAGCGCTCGCCGCCAATATAAACGTTTTCATTTAGCCTGTCACGGCGACACGTAAACCCGCCTTACAGGGTAAATTGATATAAATATGGTAATGAACACCATGACATGTCATCATCTGCCTAGCCTTTTCCCAACTATGTTGGGGTCGGCTTCCAGTCTAACCGGATGCAGCTGAATACCAGTATTTTACATGGAGCGACTGCCTATCTGACCTCCACAACCCAGTTACTGGGTAATACGATACCCCTTGGTAAGACTACTAACACCATGACATGTGTCCTGTTTAATTGTGGGCTTGTTAGTTGAGTTTGGCAAGTCATTATTATTACGTCAATGTACGTTTGGGTGTACTAAAAAGTGACTCGAGCGTTTTTATACTTACAATTAGGCCTGAGTTCACCAACATTCTAACCATCGGTTAGGTATTTAAACAGTTGATTTATGTCAAATTTCCTAAGGAAATCAACTGTTTAAATACCTAACCGATGGTTAGAATGTTGGTGAACTCAGGCCTTAATATCATTCGCGAGATACCATTTACCTTTATTTCAATAATTGTTTAATTTTACTTTTATTTAATTTATTTTGAAAATGATTACCATAACAATTTTTTTAATTAATTAATTGATTATCTCAAATTGTTAATTTATTGTTAATTTATTTCCTAATTGTAATGTACATACTTAATTATGTTAAATTCATCTTTTATGAAAATTGAATACAGTTAATATGTCATAAGATAAATGTCCGACGGAGGGTCCTGGTGATCTGTAATACAGGTTTTACCTAAAACAGACACGTCTCTTTGTAGTGAAAATTGGCTTTGTACTATTTATAATGATGATCAGAGAAATAAATGAATTATTAAATGAACAAACATAACATCACGTATGTTATCCCTGATGGGTAAGCAAGAAATGTACCTATAATATACCCACATTTCGCCAGTCATGTACAGATAAGTCCCATGTAACTGACCACAGATCTGCAAGCCAATTCTCGTTATTTAAAACGTTCAAAATCTAGTCGCAGTCTCATCTCGGCGACGAACAAATGTCAAATACTTGTAAAAATTTAGGGAAATTAGAGGCTCGTATTTTTGACAGATTGAGACTGAGATCAGACTGTGAACGTTCATAAAATTACCAGAATTGCCCCTCTGGAGTCTGCTACAGAGAATACATAATCAGTCTATGATATTCCCACTGCTGGAACACAAGCCTCCACTTTTTTGACAAGGAGTGGGCCGTAATCTACTACACGGACCCAGTGCGGATGGGTCACGTCTTCGAATTTTGGTTCTAGGACATGCCGGTTTCCTTACGATGTTTTCCTTCACCGTTTTAAGAGCAGTGGTGATGAAATAATTTACATAAAGTAAAGCGCCTGTCTGGGTTCGAACCTACGACCTACAACTCGTAAGTCGCGGTCGTTACTATACTACAGGACCACCACTGCTCTCTTCACCGCAGTATGCCATATTCTCGTAAATTTCTGTACCTCCAGATAAGCATGGGATCCAAATGTTTCATTACAGTAGGTACTTCCCGGGATGGCTATTAGGAGAAGTGGGGGCGAAAAGTTGCGGCCCACGCGTCTTCAGCTCGAGTTCGACAATGGCACAACTTTCTTACGGCATTATTTGTTAAGGTTAGGGGTGGCGCTTTCAAATAATTTGGGCTTTTTGCACTGAGAAAGTTGCTTGATGTTGCCTTTATGTTCTCTGAGGTGAGTCAAACGAAATTTTAATTATTAATTTTCTTCTAAGATGGCTGACTTGAGAAAGAAGCATACACATTTATAAGAACATTAAGAGGAAATGCGGGTGGTCTTTTCTCCATAGTAACGCTCTCGCCTGTTTTCTTTCTGGTAAATGACCATAAAGCAATGATTTTTTACAGAATAATAAATATTAACTACTTGTATGTCCCAATGTTTATCTTTTTGATGATACCTACATTATTTTTATAAGCACCCTCGAAAAATGCCAAAAATTGCCGATTTAAACCGCAGTCAACAAAGGCCTGGTGTACAAATTAAAAACATAGGGACATAGAATTTAATTTATTATCCTTCTTATTCAGTTTATGAAATATTTTTCAAAATTGGTCCAATATTAGAAGAGGAAATAGGCAAGAGCTAAACCTCGAATTACGAGCCTTTTTACTTAGGCTTTTTCAAAAGTCTCTCCGACCGCATTTCCTCTTAATTATCCCATGGTTCATTTACTACCTCGTTGGTCTAGTCATTGCCATCGCTACTGCTAAGCATGAGGTCCAGGGTTTAATTCCCGGGTCTGGCAAATTGTTATAGGGTTTTCCATCAGGAATTTCTCAGTAACACCCCGGAGTATGGATTTGTGCCCGGTTGATGGCAGTAGGCTCGCCCCCTATTACATGGGACTTAAACATAACTGGCGAAGTGTGGGTGTACAAAGGCACACACACGTCTGCCTAACCTTACGGGAAATACTGGCGAGCTGTTATGTGTTCATTATAGCTGTGTATGTCAAAGATTAACTCAACTTACCTGCCTATCATTTTACAGCCAAACTTTGGCAATTTTACAGACCAACTTTGGCAGTGTTACTGTGGGTAAAATGAAAATAAAAAACCGGTGAAGTGCGAGTCGGACTCGGGCACCGAGGGTTCCGTACAAATCTGTAGGTATGGAACTACAAATATACGGTTTTCGGATTCTTTCCTTTACTTGTGCTAAATTTCACAAAAAGCAATGTCGTGCATTGCTTCTCGCCAAATTTCATGATTCCAGGTCAACGGGAAGTACCCTATAGGTTTTGATTCGCTTGTGAGTGTCAAATATGCGGCATAAACGGCTGTATCCTTTGATTGCGTTGACTTAGAAGTTTGATTTTTCAATGTTTCAAGGGATTGCAGCCCCTGAGTATTTGATATTAATTTAAACATGATAACTCCACACATTCCTGAGAAAAAGGGTCTTGACAGACGGACAGACAGACGGACAACGAAGTGATCTTATAAGGGTTCCGTTTTTCCTTTTGAGGTACGGAACCCTAAGAACAGTCCTTTTAACAGTCGAACCAAACACGATCAATATAAGAGCAACGCAAAACCAAAATATCTTTCAAAAACAATTCCAACGTTTTGGCAGCCCTACTGCCAAATATGGAAATTTCGTCTGCATTAGCCATACGGTACAATGCGAGCAAAATACTCCCCGAAATATAGGTAACGCTTTTTGCTATACTGGCTTTGGCACGCGAGCTCGCCCGCCTTTCAGATCAGGATAAAGATATTTTACGTCAGGAATTTGGTCCTAAGTTTCGCATTTTAGAATGATGCTGTAGCATTCTCGATTCGAAACTGACAGGTTGTATATTGCTACCAAATCTATTTATTTAAGCTTTTCGCACACAAAAAGGCACAAAGGCGGACTTAATGCCTTGCGGTTTCCCTATCAGCCAACCAAGGGTTGTGAAGAGATTAGATGGCAGGTGCTTTGGTTGAGAGGAACGGTGATAAAAATACTATTAAAATTATAGCTTAATGAGTTTTAAATAAAAATAAAAGCTTGTAAAATAGGTACCCACACAAATACATAAACAGTGTACATACTTACAATTTTATTTATTTATATAGTTATGAATACAGGCTCACGTTTTAGGCTCGTTCTAGATTTCAAAATTGTATGTCCTATATTATGTTCAAAATACGTCCTTATAAACTATTAATAAATAAAATAATAAAAAACTTTTTTACAAAAAAAATAACCGACTTCCAAAAAAAACACTACAAAGTGATAAATAACTTTAATTTCGGAAGTCGGTGTCGTTGGTTCTGCATTTTCGTTTATTGACACCGACTTCCGAAATTAAAGTTATTTATCACTTTGTAGTGTTTTTTTTGGAAGTCGGTTATTTTTTTTGTAAAAATGTTTTTATTTTTCACTTTTTAGTGGGAGAGTTTGTAATTTATCTTAGTTACAATAGCCTAATGTCAACTGTTCATCACCTTTTACAAAATATTGCTAATAAATTTTTAGATTTTTGTTGATTTTTCAGAAACCGCTTTTCCGATTTCTATAAAATTTTCATGGGACCATTTGGGAAGTATACACTTTCCAACAAAAAAAGAATTTTTCAAATCGGTTGGCAAGCGACGGAGTTATGCGCGAACAAACATAAAAAAAAAAATACAAACATCCGAATTGAGAACCTTCTCCTTTTTTAGAAGTCGGTTAATTAAAAATTGATTAAATTCACGTAACATACATAAATATATTTCAGAACAATTTTGAAAAATAATCAGAATATTTTTTTTTTAACCATTAGCTAGGTCGAAAATCCCAGAATTTAGGTACCTACGTAAAAAAACATGGACAGCGCAACTTTTAATCCCAGTCTCGTATCTCAAAGTCTAAAAGGCTGAAAGAAAATGCTAAAGCAGCAGAGCAGATAACCTAGTAATAAGAAATGAATCGCTCAACATAAAGCCCCAATCGGTTCACTGGGTCTTAAGCCAAGAACAGGCAGACTAATTTTCCATAGTCCTGACATTCCCTTAAGAGGTCGTAATGAACTCGACGAATAAATTCTGTCGAAGAAATATAAACTTTTTCTTTATATTGACGCCTTTTATTAGGCCGTTTCGAAGTTTTACTGATGCCTCTAAAGTGCTTGCTAGCAACTAACTTCTGGCTTGTATTCTTATATTTTTAAATGGAATTTTTGCGATAAACTTGGCTTTTGTTTTTTTAATGTGGGCGTTTGTCTAGACGATTTATAATGAAGTATTAGCAAAAGAACTATGGTATCATACTTTTTATTACAGACGCGTAGGAGTTGTAGGTCGTTAGTGCAAACCCAGGGGGTCGCGGGCGCACAGAGTGGGGACTCTGTCTGCCCACCAAGTGACCCCATGGAAGACGGTGGTACAGTGGTCACGTGCTGCTGTGCATAGCGCGGCTCAGGGGAGGCCCCTTTACAGTCTCCCCAGGGATGTGCCTTACCTACAGGCGTTGCACGGGTTTTCGGAATTGGTCTTTTAAGGGGAACCGCGACCACCCCTATGTGCTGATGGTGATCACCAGGGTGGTTTCAGTGAGGTAAAAATCCCACACTCCCCGACCTCCCTCCCCCGAGGTCGGGTGCCTTTTGAAGGTTTCACCCCGACAACAAAAAAAAAATCCTTTCAAACCCAGTCAGGCCCTTTACTTTGTTCAATTAATAAAAAAAAGTTCAAATTATTTCATCACCACTGCTCTCAAAATGGTGAGGCAAAACATCGTGAGGAAACCAGCATGTCCTAGAACCAAAAATTCGAAGACATGTGACGTCTACCAACCCGCACTGGGCCCGAGTGGTAGATTACGTTACGGCCCATATCCTTTCATCGAGAGGAGGCTTGTGTCTCAACAATGGCAACATTATAGGTTGATTATGCTTATGCTATAGTTTCACGGGTAAGTTTGGAACCGATTTTGATAAATCAGGCAAAAAATAAGTTAAAAAACACCCTCTGTGAAATGACTTCTGACGACGAAGACACTGGGTACTTTTTATCCTGGAAAATTTAAAACTTCCCACGAAGCATTGGTAGCACATGACATCACATTTTTCAAAGATAAAGATTACGTATAAGGGTGAATATTTTTGTACTAAAAGTATATTCGTAGAAGCTGTAATAAAGATTCTCATATAGCCTCGTATACGTACCGTCAGACTTAATGATATCATTAAGTTGTCTATCGTCTAAGAGTGCCATTAACTTGTTTCCTTCAAGCGAGACTCTATGGACAATGACGGTGGATTCGCTCCACTTTTTTCTTTTACGAAAATGTATGGGTTATTTGCGGAAGTACGTATTATTATTATTATTCTTTCCTTAATATGTAGAGAAACGTACTTAAAAAACAAATTGCAGACATGTTATTATAATGCTTATGATCTTATAGAGGTATGAGGAAGAGGGTGTAGAATTCACTCATCCTCCATAGATGAGGGAGGTGTCTGGCGGGCAACTGCCTGATGTTTCATGTCGGGCCGTTATATAAGTTGCGCGGTAAACTCTGCTTGCGAGATGCAGGATTTTGTGTGATGTCAGTATGACGCGTAGTTCGCATGTGGCGTTTGTAATTACCGCTACAATCTTGGAGAAAGCAACAATATTTTAAAAGCAATGTTGTCTATAAAACGCATAACATAAAATCACGGCTATATTCCCTGAAAGGTCTAGGTAGAGGTGTATCTAAAGGGCTGATTTTTCAATAGTCCCATAGTTTTAATTGAAGAATAAATATGAGAGTTTGAGATATTTTCTATACAAAAGCTGTCAAAACGCAATATCAATTCCTCAGATAAAAGGTATCTGACCATTGAAAAATCAGCCCTAAGGCCATTCGCACACTGCACCGCATCACGCAGCGGGGCGCAGATAACGCACCCACGCGCGTGATTTTTTACATACAAATTCAATAAAAACGCACTCACGCGTGTGGAATTTGGCTCCGTTTCCCGCACACCACTGGTGAAACGCAGCAGTGTGCCAATCGCCTTAGTCAAATAATGCTAGAGAGTTTTCGGTCCATAAAACGAGAAAGAATTAAACTTACGGTCTCTCTTTCATCAGCTCGACGTTTTGGTTAGCCAACAGCCACACTGCCACAGACGTCACCACAGTTCCACAATTACTTAAGGTAGATCAGAAAATGTAACAAAAAATCATCGATCCAATCCACGCTGACCCGGAAGTCTCACCAAACAAACCCGTACGCTGATTGATCATGATGACGATTTGAAAGGCCACGACCAATTCCCACATCCAGGCAGCCATAAACGAAACTCTTCAATCACCGGACGGCTATAAAACCGGAACGTTTCGGACCGGGTCTATGGAGATTAAACGGTCGTAAAAACTGTATCGGCTACGGGGGACGCTTGTCAGAAAGATTGCCTTCTTCTTGAATGGTGTTGTTTAGTTTGTGGTGAGTTTTAACTGGGTTTGGGGGAAGATTATTTACGGAAGAATTCAAAACTGACACATTTTCGACTAAGTCTTCGTGTCACATACAGCAAAACAGTGATATCAAATCATTTTTACTTTAGTTAACAGTCCCATAAGTAAAGATTGTTTAGAGAGGTACATAACAAAACAAGCTATTCTAAAACTGCCAACAAAAAGTTTTGCTAATAGTATAATAATTGACCATATCTGTTATTTCAGCCACCTTAGTTGGCTTTCATGCACAGCCATAATACAATTCTACCCTCTCACTAATAAACGTTGTATAGCGTCTGTATAGTTACACAACGCTTTGTTTTTTTCATTCGAAAGTCAAATTACTTACGACTGAAAGAGAGAAATCGGTGTGTAACTATTCATCTGATATAATACGTTTATTAGTAAGGGGGTATGAAGACAGATATTGGGGTAACCAAGGAACATTTAATTAAATACCAATATTTTCCAACATCTATGAAACTTTGTCACTTTTTAAAAGAATAGCTATCAAAAATGTCGACAGTTTATCTTCCAAATCAATCTTTTATCACGCATTCTCATATGCATTCAAATCAATCCTAACCACCAAAATACCCCATAACCACTAAATACCAAAATCTGATAGCACATGTAAAGAGCATGAGCAGAACTAAAGCATTATGAAGCTATGAACGTTCGGCAACATTCATTCGTATGCAAATCACATCGGATTCCGTTAAGTATTCACTTAAAGGGTTAACTACGTAGAGGGCGTTTGTGCCCAATGGCTGGTCTGTTGTTTAGAGTAAAAGGGATGTTAATTTTATGCGTGGTTCTTTGAACGCTGCAGTAACTAAGGACTGGCAGTTTGGGACATATAAGCCCCAAAAGACGATTTCAAAGTCAAAGCATTCATTTCAAATAGGCACATAAAAGGCACTTTTTAACGTTTAAAATTGCAGGCACCAATCTACATTGTCCTCACATGATCTGTAAAAATGACTGACCCTTGAGTTCTTCTCAAGTAGTCTGATAAGAAATGTCGCATCCATGTAGCTTTTTTTTTTAATAATAGGTATGTCGTGTAAAAGTGATTCCGATATTTACAGAATAAACAATTTAATTTTATCTCTTTGAGCAAGGATTCGGTTTATTAAAGCTTAAGTAAGGTACGTAACTACTGGTATCTTAAATTCACAAATAAACGAGGGTCGAAAACAAAATTGGGACAACCTTTTGCAAACGCCAAGGAAAAGTCTTTTCGAAGTCTTTGAAAAGATTTTACCTGTATTTGCTTTTCAATATGAAGATCGGTTCATCGGCATTAGTTAAAAAGTGATAAATTTACATAAGAACGGGAAACGTGCTACCGGGGCCAAAAGTAGCCTATGTTAACATAGACGCTGTTGCTAAGCCAGTGAAAGTCCTGTCAAAATCGGTCCGGCCGTTTCGGAGATTAGCTGGAACAAACAGACAGACAGACAAAAATATTAACAATTGTTTTTTTTTATAAGTACCGTAACTTTCATATGCATTTAGTAAAAAGCTGTTAATTTGACATTACAAACAGACACTTCAATTTTATTTATGTACATAGTTACGCTTTGTGTGTGTGTTTGTGTGAGGGGCCCGTGGCTAAATAATAACAGCCGTACAGGTCGATCGATCAGGTTAAGCTACGGTTGGTCTGTGGATGGGGATCTTTACATATCGAGACCCCTCCGTGCCTCGGAAAGCACGTTAAGCCGTTGGTCCCGGCTGTCATTTGTGGATCTTTGACAGTCGTTACGGGTAGTCAGAAGCCCGAAAGCCTGATAACCAGTCTTACCAAGGGGTATCGTATTACCCAGTAACTGGGTTATGGAGGTCAGATAGGCAGTCGCTCCATGTAAAATACTGGTATTCAGCTGCATCCGGTTAGACTGGAAGCCGACCCCAACATAGTTGGGAAAAGGCTAGGCAGATGATGATGAGTTACGCTTTGTGCGTAAATCTTGAAAATAATTTACACATCCAATCGTCTGCAATTGACTGTAATTTTCGTCACTTAAATTGCTCTCACTGCCAGCGAATAAAAGCCAATCTGCGCACCGAATCTATCCGAATTGATTGAGCAATTTCCGATATCGCCCCCCACACACTGACATACATATATTATTTATATGAAACAATGATGAGAGCGTACGTCAGATGCATCGTACTTAATGGCATGGAAATCAGATATCACCAACCTGTATATCATATAGCTGTCACGCTCTAGCACTATGTCATTAGAGAGAGAAGTCCTTATAATTAGCAAAGTTGGAAGTTCTCAGAAAGTTTGTGGAATCGATATCATTTAAGTTTGGTTGTGGTAATGGCTCATGGCTGGAGGGAATGGCGATCAGAGCAGCCGGTTTATAAGTCACATCTATTTGTGTTGAAGGGAGTTATTGATCACTTTATTTTAGGTGGACTATTTGGAGAGATTCGACCCCCATTAGATGCATGGTTGGGGATCCTAATTCTGGAGACGTAATTTCGGAGAGCAGCGCCCCGCGTGTTCAACCGCGTTAGTTTCGATCCCGTAGTAATATCGGGATAAAAAGTAAGTAAGTATCCTATGTGTTAATCCTGGTTATAAACTATCTGTGTACCAAATTTCATCCAAATCCGTTCAGTAGTTTTTGCGTGATTGAGTAACAAACATCCAAACATCTTCACAAACTTTCACATTTATAAATATTAGGAAGTAGGATTAGGGGGCTCTAGGCCGTAGCCAATCTCTACTGCGCCGGTCGCCATCTTTATTGGCTTCAGCTTAATTTTTTTCTTTATTTGTGATTATTTCGTTCACAAGAGTCAGACCCGGCTGTCATACGCAGATCAAGAGACAATCGTTACAGGTAGTCAGAAGCCCAAAAGTCTGACAACCAGTCTTACCAAAGGGTATCGTGTTACCCAGTAACTGGGTTGTGGAGGTCAGATCCTAGTCGCTTCATGTATTCAGTTGCATCCGATTAGACTGGAAGCCGACCCCGACATAGTTGGAAAATGACTAGACAGGCAGATTGATTTATTTCGTTCACAAGACCTCCTCCATGGTTCACTTGTTTTTCAATACAGGTGCCAATCCTTCCAGTATATGCGTGCTTTATGTAAACATCTACTTATTAATAATGTTATTATCGGAACCTTTGAACTTTCTGAACCACTATTCCTGTTTATAGTTCCGGAAAATGTAACCAGGTTCCTCGAGCAAATTCTAGGAATACAGCTCACTGCTTTATTAATGCTAATTACGCTTCAAAGTCTGGCTTTGGGAATACACGAATGGTTGCATCGCGGAACTAAGTATATATAAGTATCTGCTCTTCGAATTCGGAGAAATTTATTGGATTGAAAAACGGATTTCCCAAGCAGCGTATTTCAGAAACACAAAAGCAGTATCCTTTAATCGTACTTTCCACTCCAACAAAGACAAAATTTCCGTCTGTTTACACATCAAACTCAAATTACAGGCACTTTTGAATTGTCAAGGAGTCGCCCATTCCAAAGCGTAGCGGGTACCTATGGACTTATGGAGAAGAACGGCCAAGAAACACATGGACACACTTTTAAATCAAAAATATTGTTACATATTAAAATATTACTTACATGAAAAACGTATCGAAAGACATGAAACTGCTACTGTACAAATTGTCACAGATTACCTACCTCTAACACTAAGGGTGCTGTTATCTGGATATGTATGGTGCTATCCCATCCCCATCCCAACAATGTAAAGAAACACGAACACAAATAAAAACTGAACCGATACAAGGCTTATGAAACACAAATAGTGCTGTTTCACTTAACCCGTCATCGTGCATCGGCGGCAGAACGCGCGCGTTGTTTGCGCGGCCGGGGGTCTCAAGTACCGAGTACGCGAGTGTCTGAACGCCTAGAAATACGCTACGCAAACAACACGCCACTCGAACCGTACCGAGGGGAACTTTACACTAACTCCCAATAACGAAACGTGAATTTTAATCGTGTAATTGCGCTGATGGAATAAACGCGAGCTTTTTTTTAATTGTGTGGAAATTAGACGTTACGCTAATGTTGTTGGCACTTGTTGGGGATATATTTAACTTTCTCAGTTAACTGTACCGAATAAATTTCTCGTAAAAAATATATAAAAAAAAACACAGCAAACACCATTATCGAGAAACGCTTCAAACTCAGCATCGCATCGTAGGAAAAAATATAAAAATCTGATCTAGAAAATCTCCCCGCAAAGCTGCGTAGTTAAACATGGCTAGGTATTTACATATGTGTAGGCGAGTGCTGGGGTCGCTGTGAACAGCGCTCGATATCGACGAGCGCTTGAGGGTTATAAGTGCAGCAAGCGTACAACACTCTACTCACCTACAGCTACCGGCACGGTAATGACACCGTATCATGTTTATTCCACGTCTAAAACTTATCGTTTCTACATCGTTAACGCCGTCGACGAATGAAGCACTAAACGATCCCCCTAAAAGCTGTTTAAGGTCCATTATGAGCGAAAATACCGAGGCACTTAAAGAGTGCGGGATTCCGCGTTCGGGGGCGGGCTGAATTTTCCGGAGTACTTTTTCAGATTAAAATTTTGGCTTCGAGAAAGCGGTCGGTAATGAAAGCAGTACGGACCATTAAGCAACGGTTCGGCCAGCCATTACTTGTTCATGTTCACAATTACACCAGTTCGTGAGTTACGATTGTTACGCGGTGGCCACTCGCACCGCTCCGCACCGCGGGCCCAAGCCATCGATCGCAGGGCTGCGACCACGGTAATGACCTTCAACGTTGATTACGTTTCACTTTTTTTTTTTTGTATGGCAGTCATTAGTCGCTTAATTGTTTGGCGTGACAGTCAAAAGCTTTCAACTGACGTTTACCTTGTACTATATTTATCTTCTGGTATTTCGTTCATTTATTTCTCAAAATATTCTACATTAACGTGCAACCCTAACACCGCCACCCGGATCGCTGTCGGTAGACGCAGCCGCGCGCTTTACCGCCCATAGCATTTATAATGACGGATACATTATCGCATTATGCGGATAACTAACCGCAAAGTACTATAAATAGCTCAGAGACCCATAGCTTATCGGAGAACTGCCTTTAAGAATTTAAGGACGGGATAAAAATGGAAATCCTTAAAAAAATATGAACCACAGAAAGAAAGAATATGTCACTACAGTCCGGCCGTCAGTCAGTCAGTTTCATAAAAATAAAAACGTGTTTTGCGAATTTGATCTTTATTAGTTACCAGAATTGTCGCACTGACAAATGACAGGTAATAGGTGCGCATTCTCTCGAAGGCCGGATTATAAGAACAAACAGCAACACTTACAACAAAAGTTCCGGTCCATAAGGACCAAAATCAAATTCAGTTTCGTACCTAAATAAACACACTAAACATTAAACATCTCAACCAACCAGCCAACATTAAAACTGAAACCATCGATAAAAACTCCACATAACTAAAGAACCACATAATGCCAAGCAGCATTACTAATAACCAACATTGATAGACGAGAAATGTTCACCGAAGCCATTCCCTAAGGCCATTCTCGTTTTACAAAACAGAAAATATGTAACTAAATTCTATTCTTGCTCTGTGAGCTGGAAAACAGAGGCTGGCTCGTTATATCGGGTCGGATCCTCAAAAGCGAGCTCTAGTGATGTGGGAGTTAGTTTTAAATCGGTTTTAGTCGAGTTTGGGTGTTTCAGTTTTGATATTTTTTGGCGATGAGTTCGGAAGGTCTTATTTTCCTGCCATATCGGCCAGGAGTTCAATTCTGATAATGTTAAATGTAGACAAAAAAGTTTTCCGATGATACGAAAAAAAGGGAGTTAGAAAAGGGTGGCTTTAGTTGGTTTTCCAACCCAACACCTTGAACATAACGCAACTGGAACATAATTTGATAATAATTTACACACTACTTACTAATAGTTTCGGAACTGCCTGGGCCACTGCAATGAATTAAATTAATTAATAGTAGCGAGCTTTTTTTTAACATATAATAGGTTTTTGCTTTGACAATAATAGTGCAAAGTACACCTTACACACTCACATTTTGAAATTGCGACATCTTGCAAGTCAAAACAAGTCTGCTGATAACACAACTAACCCCGACAAGACTAAAACAATCAACTGATGTTCCCATCCCTATTTCACGTAATCAGTAAGTATCACATCCAAGTGTACATCTAAGAGGATATATATCTTCTTCTACTTAATAAATATCTTAGATTCATTCACTGATAGACAAAGCATATCTAAACCACGGGGTCTAGCTAGAAACATGAAATTTTGCACTAGTATTCCTTTTATAGCGAAAATGAACAATAAAGAAGGATTATAAAAAAATCATCCCCTATAGGGGTTAAATAGGCGAAGAAATATAAATTCATAATTTTTGCCGATGATAAATTTCCATAGGACACACGATTTTGACAATGTAAGCGGGTTGCAAGCCAACACGAGTCACCTGATGCAACTAAATCTGCTAAGACTAAAACAATCGACAACAACCCCATCCCTAGCTCACGTAAGGCAGTGTCACGTCCAAGTGTACGTCTAAGAGGATTAAACGTTATTTCCAGCACAATCGCTACAATACCTACGGACGACTAAATGATAATAAACGGAGCTGTTATTGATTCCGATTTCGGGAGCCATGTTTGGTTGCTTAAGTGTCGGAATTGTAGAAGTGTGCACGAATTGGTAACAGTTAGTACGAATTATTTTCAATATTTATGCATTGCCCCTCGTCTTATTAAGTTCTGTAACAATATAAGAAGGAATTGTGTCTCATTACTGACAGTTGAGCTCTTAAAGTACGCATATGATACTTTCAAGACTTTAACGTCAAGTCCTAGAAGATCGATCTTAAATAACGTCTCTTATGAGAAAGCTTATGATTGATAAGAAAGTTTTAGGAGCTAAAAACCTTCTTATAGACTTGGTTTCCGTCATAAAACACGTTGAGCCGATCATCTTCTTACATCTTAGAATCTAAGATCAAAAACAGTAACAACATGCCATCTTTCTATGGATTAGGTTGATGGGCTGTTTTTAATTTTGTAATCCAGCGCCCTATTTGCGTATTATACTATCAATTATAATCTGAATCATTTTAAAGAAAGAAAGAAAATACGTTTATTTGCGGCAAACATGACGCATCAAAAGAAAAAACATTAAAAAAAATCAAAAACTAATAATAATATCCATTGCTTCATATATTCGAAAAATTTGTTTGTTCAACAACGTAGATAACGCAATGAATGTTGTTAAACTGTCAAAATTTAAGCCATTGCTACTGATAGTGTGTTCGCGATTACCCCGCAGGCTTCGTCGTTCGATTGCACTAGTATCTATGTCACTAGGTTAATAAAATGGTTTTCAACTCCTTCACTGGATTATATTTAAGTGCGCTAGCATTGATAGAACGGAGCTACATGTTCTAATTTAACACGTCTCAGAAACACCTTGAAACATGAACGGTTTTTCTAGATCGTTTCACAAAGCTTGGCCCAATCGCCACTTTAACACAAATCACTGTACTTTGTAATACGTTGATATAAATCGTTACTCACCATCGTCATCTTTAACTATATGCGAGAAAATGACCTCTTCTTGGTCCAAATCTTCAACTCCTGCGTCTTATTTCAAGCAATTGTCTAACCTGACTCGTTTTTATTCTTTCACTACATATATTAACAGCGTTTATAGCACATCTTCTAATTTAACACGTCTCAGAAACTCCTTGAAGCATGAACGGTTTTTCTAGATCGTTTCACAAAGCTTGGATCAAGCGCCACTTTAATACAGCTCACTATTGTTTGAATTGCGTTCAAGAGACTGTAAAGACGTCCTGCTGAGTTTATTATGATAAATTGTGTTTTGGGCTATTATTACGTCTAATGTAATTACACTAAGGAAGGATAATTGAGAGAAAGAGAGGTTTGAAAATAATAGCATTCAAGTTTTGTAATGAACGCGCTACGGGGGCCAGATTTTTTTAAAGACGGTAATATGTATAAGTTAATTACAACAAAGGAAAGTAATTACTTCATTTTATTTATATTTGCGCAAAAATAACGAAAGATGAAACTAATATTCAAACAAAAATCAAAGCATTTACTTCAATTAAACCATTTACAGACACTATAAAATTGTCATAGAAGTCGGTCAGCCAGAAAGATGAAGTTAGTTGCCCATTCCATAGCGTAGTAGGTTTCTATGGAGAGAACGAGCAAGAAACTCCATGGACACTCTTTGATGTAATATATCTATTAAATAGATATGTAAACACCATGGACTTATAATACTAACATTACAAGTCCATGGTAAATACGGTCTCATTCACACAAGCGGGGTGGCTGCTGTCACTTATGTCATCTGTCAGTTACGAGAAATGGCGGGAAACAGACAATGTGAAGCAGGCTATATACGATGACGCTGGGTGTGGTAGTGAGCCAGTGAAGTGATAATTATGTTCAACATAAATACGGAATCAACAGGATTCTACAAGTGAAATCAAACGTTAAAGTTATTTATTTGTTTCGGTACGATGCACCTAAATCTCAGAATATGCCTTTAATTAACCTTGTAGTACAAAAACTGTTATAATTTTATATACAGATAGGTACAGTTACGTTTAAATCATCATTGAATTATCAACGCCCCGAGTTTCGCAACCAAAACTCGCTTGCCCAAACTGATTAAAATCCAAAAGTGGTCACAAAAACGGTCACAACTCAGCATTTAATCTGAACAAGAGGACCCAGCCCTTCTGTGATAAATCATGGATATCATGACAATAATCTTATAAGCGAAGGGCGACATATCATCAAAGCAAACATAGGGATGAAGATGGTAAGCGATGGAGGTATAATAGCTAGAGGAACAATTGCAGGATCACATACAGGGTGTAAAAGGATACATTACATAGCCGTCAACTATGCATTCTGTACATCAAACTAAGTAACATTGCACAAAAATAATTGCTGGAAAACTATTTTTATTTTTGGTGTGAAGATCTGCTGCTTGCGGTAGTGCGCAGTGTAACGCACGCAAAACATTGTGCTTATGGGTGCTTCGTACAGGGGTCGGGGGTATTTAAAGTTGTGTAACATTAAATACTTGTTTTCGTAAAAAAAAACGTCCGTAAATTTTGACTTTCAATTTTCACCATAACCAGAAGGTTCCCAGGTATGGTCTAGTACGCCAAATTGTTACAATGACGAGGAGTACAAGTGACTCTCGGTTTTGTTAAGTGTCTTTTAACACCTGTTATATACGGAAAGTGTTTATAATTGGAATTAAACAAATGAAAATAAATGTAAACCACACACATGTAAATATAGCTGATCAGTCTGCATTTAACTAATTGTTAATTGTTTACCGACTTAATTTTGCTCTGATTTTGATGAAACATAATGAGGATCAATATTTGATGACGAAAATTGTATTAAACATCAAACATTACAAGATAGGTATTGTAGAGCTGATAATGAAAAGAAACATTCAATCTGAATTATTTTGAAGGATATCGCTAATCCATTGCGTCATATGTTCGAAAAATTCATCAACAATGTAAATAACGCAATGGATGTTGTTGAACTGTCAAGCCTTTGTTCCTGTTAGGTGTTACTCAATTACCCCGCTGTTTCCCGAAAAACCAGCGCACCTTTCAGTAGATCTATTTTTGGAGCAGCCACCTTGAAAATATACCCATCTCTAAAACCCTCCGTCCCAATAATATAAATCGTGGCTGACAAAGAGGCCAAGCTTAACGCAACACAGGGTGATCGTAAATAAACGCGAATGTCACATATTTCGTGTAACATAATAACAGCAAACGTTAGGGTCGTCGCAAACTAGGTCGTAACAAAAACTACGATTGATCGCCGGACAATGCATGGGAAGTAATTTGAGTCGGAGAATTTTAATTTTTATAGCATTTTTATGTGACGGCGTATTAAGGGTGTTTTGACACGGTGGTTTTGAATGGAGGAACGTATTGTAACAATGGGAGTTTGTAGTTTATCTTCTTTTTATTGGTTTGTACATATAATGGTGCGTGTCAGTTGTAAAATGGACCTAATTTGCTACAGCGTATATAGTTCTAACTTTATGAAACAGCTGGGGAAAACAATATAATATAACTTTATCGATAATATTTTGGTCACTGGCCAGCACTAGCAAAATACAGTTGTGTTGAAACGGGAGAAATAGGCCATTGCCCTAGTGGGACAATAAAGACTAGTTAGATTGATAGTTCTTTAGAAGACTACCTCTAATAGCAATCAGCTACCAAACGTTCTGACAGGCTTTTCTGATCTCCATAACATATTTAGCTTTACTGTCATAAATGTCTATGTCGCTGACAAAGAGAGCAGAGGATCATACTAAACAAATACATAAATTTTTATTACCGAACATCCCTCCATTATCACAACAGTCCACAACCACCTTTTCCCGCGTTAGTAATGGCGTATTTTATTAAATTCGTACAAATTGTGTGTGCACGCGCGTTTTGTAGCAAATCGAATAAATCCACTCGCGTCTAGTGATGTGCCGTTAAATTTGTTTCATTACGTATTACGGGAGCAGTTTCCTATCAAATATATTGCGATTTTATTGGACGACAATCGATTTTATTGTTTTGGTTTTAATGTGGAAATGTGTGACGAATGTGTTTGTGGAATTTCATGAATGTAAAGCCATAGATAGATAGATAAGGAACAATTTTTTTTTTATTTGCCTTGGCTGTCCCACTCCTGGAGAAAGGTCTCCCTTCTCCCTTTAATTACTCCTTACATATTTATCGAGCCCGCGCGTCCTCTTTCCAGTTTTGACGGAACCTATCCAGCTCGTTTAAAATAAATACCGACCATCTGTAATGTACTGCAATTCTTGCAAATAAATTTCATTTCATTTCGTCCCTCCGTCTCCTACGTGGTCTGTCGAGATCCCGCCTCACTATCTCAGGGCACAAATTCAGTGCTATTTAGAGGATGGACGGAAGTTTGTTACTCTTTCACGCAAAAACTACTGCACGGATTTTGATGAAACTTTACAGTAACATACCTTATACAACAGAATAACACATATGATACTTTTTATCCAGATTTTTCCACGGGATCGACACTTATGAGGGTGAAACCACGGGGCGCTGCTAGTATGAATCACATCATCACCTAATTAATATGTGACAAGCTCAAATTAACAGCATCCAATTAAAATATTCAAGCAGGTAATAAACCTACACGTGTTAGTCTAAGACCCATAAACTTCATTTACAACTAGCTCGAAACTACAACTAACTAAACACAAGTAGGTAACATTACTTCAATATCGAAACAAAACGCTACACGTGTTGATTTAAGCCCATTCACAGACATAGCTATAATATACAACATTATTTTTAGTATATGCGAAACTGTACAAAATTTCAAAACTGTATCATGAGAAATCACAAAGTTATAAGCTTGTTATGTTAACTGGTTGTCCGTTCAAAAACATGCTCACCACGCGGCGCGGCGCGGGTTGACCATGTTTTATGCTCCTCCAGCATAGTACGCTCTTTGATAATAGTCTGGCAGCAGGTACCTAACTGTACGGCGATTTTATTGTAATTAACTAGTGATTAAATATTTTTGGGACACAATATTACATGGTGTAAAATTTATTGAAATCGATTCAGTTACTATTCTGAACAAACTATATTCAGGTTTCGCATATACTACTAAAAATAATGTTGTATATTTAAACATTTAATAAAAAAAATGTACACACACATATGTACATATACAGTCAAGAAGAAAGAAAAAGAAAGGAATAAAAAAATACGTACATACGGCTACACATCAAGCTTTACATTTCCAGTTTTAGCTGATCTCGCATTGTATAAGTTTTTCGTGCAATCAGAAGTCAGCCTATACTGGTTATGTATAGCTTGATGTGTAGCCGTGTGTACAAAGGTGATGCTTATTTCTAAAGAAATGTCTTCCAGCATATATTATTATAATATATTATGTAATAATAATATGATACACGACACAGTTGGCGCAGTGGTTGAGCGATTGACTGCTGCGCAGCATGTCGTGGGTTCGATTCCCGCACGGAACAAATATTTGTACGACCTACAAGTATTTGTTCCGGGTCTGGGTGTTTTATCTATAATATGTATGTATTTACAAAAAAAAGAAAAATGTATATAAGTAGTTTATCAGCCATCTCGTTACCATAACACAAGCATTAGGTTGCTTAGCTTGGGACTAAATGGCGTTGTCTGAAATGTCCAAGGATATTATTATTATTATTAGTATAAATCTACGTAAATTAAGATATATTTTCAATACTACTCGTATCTTTGAGTGACCCCGCACACGCAGCTAAAAATCTATATTTCTCTGACGTCACCTACCCATACTGTAATTTATGTTATTGCATAATAATATTACAATTATTGTAAAACCGACCATCAGTTAAATGAAGGTAAAATAATATTAAGAGGAAATGCGGTGCTCGTTTCTCTATAGAAACGCTCTCGCTTGTTTTCTTTCTGGATGATGACCATAAAGCAATGATTTTTTACACAATAATAAATATTAACTCTTTGTTTTCTTTTTGATGATACATTATTTTTATAAGCACTAGAACCCTCAAACAATGCTCAAAATTGCAGTTTTAAACCGTTGTCAACAGAGGCCTAGTGTACAAATTTGACAACTATAAATGAAAAAAGAAAAACATAGGGACACAGTATATATCCTTCTTATTCAGTTTAGCAAATATCTTTTAAATTGGTCCAATATTGGAGGAGGGGGAGAATAGGCGAGAGCCTAACCTCGAATTATGACTACTTACTTAGGCTTTTCCAAAAGTCTCTCCGACCTCATTCTCTTTTAAGTGTGTCATCGTCACCGTGTGTGTTAGCTTACTATAATATAGAATATACCTAGCGCAGCATATTAATAATAATATTAGGGCTGCTACCCGCCCGTCTGATTTGCGGCCACCCTTCCACCGGAGTCCGGCGTCAAGCAGCCTGCTGTGTTTCGTCGATGTGTGGGAGTTCCAGTGCCTTAGGCATCTTCTGGGCACGATCGTTCTATTATTGACCTCATCCATCGCTTTCCATCAGGCGTGTTCGAGGTCAAGAGCGGGCTCAATCAACAATAAAATAAAGGCAATATATATTTCATCATCTCCGTGTGTGGTGGTAGCTTGCATAAGGATAGCATATCGATTATAGCACAGCATATTGATAATTTAATTTATATTATGGCTACGTCTGCGATGGACTTTAAGACCACCGAACACAATATAATTACACAAAATACTGATGAAATTCGAAATGTCGAAATCGAGTTCTCGATTAACATGAGTCTCTAATTCGGAAGTTGATAGCTTCGAGTCACGGGATAGGCGTCCCTATGGTGCGCACGATTTCGGGGGGAAAATCACGGAAATCAGATATCTACAATAATTATTGTTTCTATTATTATTATTTCGTATTCGTTTTTCCTTATCGGATTTTTTATTGTATTCGGGAAATTGTGAGTAGATTTTGGTGAAATTATTTTTTTGGCGGGTGATATAATTATATATATTTTTTATTAAAAAACAGTCGTGCACAATTACGTTTCGTTACACAAATGAAGCAAGAGAATTTAAACAAAATTCGTAATCATATTTAAAATCACAAGAAAATTTACAGTCATTGTTAAAAGGCTTTAGTAACAGCAACAAAGGCTAAGGGAACAGAGCAAAACTTTATGTAGCACTAACAAAGATACTCAGAACACACACTTACATTCAGAAACTACCTACTTTTTGTTCTAATCATCGTAATAAAAGGTTAGCAGTAAAAGGATCCGGCCCATCGTCCATTTACTGAAGTAGCATTTTACTTTGTAGATATTTTGTTCAAGGAAAAAGGGCACATGGAACATAAAAGTAAGTTCCATCGCGATTAGAAGAGAAAAACTTGAGAAAAATTGTGGTAATGCAAAAGATGCTGGTATTTTACCTTATACAAGGTGTTTTTTTTATATCCCATAACTCTAGGGTATGAATGAGACCATTTCAAAGAATCAACTGGCATATATTTTTCAATTTTCATTCTTTTTTGTTTCATTTTATACAAAAAAAATCGACAAAGTCACGATTATTAATTTAAAACACCATTACGTGACATATGACAACATCGCATTTTCTTAGCTTTAAATATGAATGATCGGTTTGAATGAAAATGAATTAATACTCGTATTTATAAATGAAACTTGGATACATAATAAATTCGAAACTATGCATTTTTGTATTATTTTTACGTATAGAATATAACCCTAGAGTTATGGTATATAAAAAAAAACACATTGTTTAGAAGGAAAATGTAGTACAGACGCCAGCACATCAGGCTACCCGAAACTGTCAAATTTTCCCAATCAACTTTGAACTTTACGATTTAGCAATAAAGTTGAAAATCTATTAAAGAAAAGACATGTCCAGTTTCTGCCCTCTGGTAATTCTGGTATCGATAAATGTTCATGATTTAAGGTTATACAGTAAGATTTAAAAAGTAGATTGTACTAACTTGATGTGCTGTCGTCTGTACTACTTCTACATTTCAATTAATTCCTTCGTAACATTACTATATCACGCTTATACTCCCGAAGCGTTAGGTAGCAGTGTAGGTACCTACAGTATACATTTCGCCAGTTATGCTTAAGTCCCATGTATGCGCGCCACCCTATTGCCATCAATCGGACACAATTCCAGACTCCGGGCTACTACTGAGAAATTCCAGATGGAAAAACCTAATCACACTTTGCTGACCCGGGAATCGAACCTAGAACCTCATGACCAACGAGACAGTCGAAAAGTCCTTCGTAAAAATCTGTAAATTGCACACAATAGCGATAATAGGAGAGTGAGCACTAGACTTTCTACAATTTATTTTGCTTTTTGTATAAATTATCGTCATATCGCAAGCTTCAACATGCTCTTTTTATAAAAGCTATAGATGATTAGAGCCACGACATTAACATGTAAAATGACACCCCCGAGGTCGCTAACTTCGTATCATAGCGCTAAATCTTATGCTACAATTACATCGGTTATCTGGTCGAACACCCGTTTGTCAGTATCCTAAACTGCGTACTCCCGTTCGACATATGTATATTTACTGCGCCCCGTAGTGTGGCCGAGACGTCTCTATCGATGGCCGAGCTGGGTCTCTCCACGTCGTAAATTAGCGCCCTCCACAATACAGACCGGCACCGCGCACCGCCAAATTAACATAATAAAAAGGGAGCATTCATATGCCGCTCGTAAATAAACTTTTATGGCCATCGCTCTAATGCGTCGAAAAATGTCGCCGAAGGGAGCCCACTACCGACTACCCACCGAGCGAAAATCGTGCAAACTTTATAACACAAGAATTCACACTCGCCCTGGGGTTACCATAATAAAATATCCGCATGGAAAATCCGGACGTCCCTCTCTACATGTATGCATAGATAACGCGATATAAAAACGACATTAAATTTACGGGCATCGATATGTACGCGCGTCAAGTCATCAAACATTTTTATGGATATAAATATGTACATATTTTTTTCTGGTGCTCACATTAATTTCTTCATTATGTTTCCCATATTTTTATATAAACATGTAATCTTTGGGAGAAATTCATGAATACATTTCCTACGATCATAAAAATACTCCGTATGCTGAATAAACAAATTACTTTATGCATCGAGTCCTACACTTAGTAGACCCATATGCTAAAATGAGGGCTCGGTGAAATAAGAAATTGTGCTGTATTTTTTTATTTATAGCTAGCTTAAAACCAACGCGTTTAGGTTGGCTTTAAGCAAACTTATATGGGGGTACAGCATTATCAACATAAAAACACACAATAAGACCCTAATTTGACGCAGAGAACCTGCAGCCGAAACACGTTACCTTTTCAACCTCCATAAATCTTTTTATTCACACGGCGCGGGCGCTCTTTATACAACGATGTCCGGCGAAATGTAAACTTATGGTCACCGTCGCGTGTATGAGCGATTCGCTCGTGGTTTAATGACGTGCCGGTTTCGTCATATACACCGGTAAATATCTTGGAAAACGATTTTTTTAAACCAAAATCCCGACTCCGTTCGTTTCAATGATAAAATCTATTTCGTCACATTTTGCGAGTTTGTGGCAAATTCGCTGTGAATTATCGCAGGGCCATATTTTCAAGAGAAAAAATAGCCTCTGCTAGATTGTATTGGTTGAAATACCTAACCAGATTTTAAGCACAGAACAGGCCTAGAAAATTGAACCACATTGAACAAAGAATTTGTCTTTTATTTTTTCGTCACGGACGTGACAAACTCCAAAAAAGGTCCGAATCTTCGCAAAGGCAGCAATTTGTCGAATTCCCTTCTCGATATTTAAGCTCAGGTGTCCTTTTAAACTTCGATTTGTTTAACATAGTCAGGTTATTTATCTTGTCCCAGACGAATTGCTAAACAAATGTTTATCCTTTGTTCATTAAATAACAATATCACGAACTCCATTCTAAGCTTCTTAATTAAAGCTGTAAAGTAAAACAGGTCTTTGTTTCGATCGCTAAACTTATTTCATTCCAGACTTTAGAGCGAACACTAATATAAAGACAATAATAAAATTGAATAGACGCGACAAGCGACAACAGCTATCTCATAGCAACGCTTATGAAAAACGCAATCGCGGAAATTTCAATTTCATCTGCGATTTCTCACATAACACTAACAACAAAAACGCGAAAAATGACATCGTTAAAGCAAAACCAAAAACATTTGATACTTTCATTTCTTTGCAAATGAAAAATAAAGAGCCAGCGGAACGCCTAGCGAAGTCATTTCTGAAGGAATTATTCTCTTAAGTAGATAATAAACGCGGCAATACCGCTGCGACATGCGACACGAGGACACGACGAGACCGACACGACTTAGTCGCGCGGCATAAAAGCTTCGGACGAAATATCGCATGCGTAATTACAGCCCGTTGACAACGCAGCTAAGCGTAAACAGAGAGACAATACTAGGGACTCTTGGAGTCGCCGAACAATGCATCAATCATGCAAATAAGTAGCTAAATGTAATGAAAGTTGAAGAAACTAATGTGAGAAGCTTGTTACGCCTATTTAATCGTTTGACGACATGAAAGACAAGACCTACCAGCACCCTAACTGCGCAACACACTTTCAATCTGAATCATTTTGAAGTAGGTATATTGTTAATCCATTGCAACATAATTAAAAAAAAAAAATTTGCTCCACTACGTAAATAATGCTATGAATGCTGTTGAACTGTCAAAACGAAACATTGCTTTGCAAACATTGCTACAGTGTAGGTATTACGCAATTACCCCGCTGTGGCAGCTAAAAATGAATATTCTATTAAGTCCCACTACATGACCTAAAGCGCGGTCACTGTCGAACTGCATAGAAAAGAAAGAGAAGCGTGATGACACAACGCTGGTAATTTATTGCAAAATATGAAGCAAAAAAAAAATCTGTTGTTTGGACTAAAAAACACTAGTGCTTTAGTACGTTGCTTGTAGAATAATCTGACAAAAAATCAGAATGATTGTATGTATACAGGGTTATTGGAAAAACACCAGAAACCTCTTAAGAGGTCATTATGAACAACTTTTACTATGGGACCAAACCTGAACTCACGAAAAAAAAATCTGCTGTACCCTACATTTATGTTCGTTTATCTCGTCAAAATGTAGGGGACACCTGATTTTTTTTTGATCCTGTATATTCTATATTATTATGAATCAAGTTTTTAGAGGTACCGTCATAATTTTTTCTATCGTATCAAATTAGTTGCATTATGTTTTCAGCAGGCTATCTAACTATATCCTGAAGAATATCATATAAATTTTTCTAATTTATTTACTGTAGTCGATCGTATACTTAATTTGTGTGTGTATGTGTGTGTAATGAAAAAATGTGTAATGAAATGAAAAAATAATATGTGTAATGTATTTTAGGCATTATAAAACTTGCGTATTTTGCGTTTAGGTCCTGTAGTCCCCTTAATGTCCAGCACACCTACAGATCTTACTACACACATAGGCTTCGCTAAAGCCGAGCCGAGAGAACGGAAATCCAATGAAGAGCCAATAGAATCGAAAGGTTCCCCTTCCCTTTATTTGTATAGTTTTCTTTGTTGAGCTGCGTTTTTAAGAGTGTACGTCGCGGCCATGCCGTGATACGTCATACTTAATCACCCATAAGTTTCTCCCCTTTTTATATTCTTCGACGCAGTAATCCGAGTCACAAAAGGGCATAATATGTTTCGTCGGTAAATCCTTTATGACACAGGGAGCAAACAGGCCGACTTCCAGCGTGCTCGTACAAATCACATAGTGCCGGAACTGCATATCAGCGCCCAATTATTTGACGAACAATACCGTGTTGATTTACTGCGTGTCCGTGAACAGTGGAGTGACTTGTGTATAGGGCTGTCAGAGCTTTGATCTATTCTAAAATTGTGTATACATATATATAGTTCACTATAGTGATAAAGGTCTCGATTCTGTCAAATTGGCGAGTGTATATATCTATATTTGTATATATCGATTGTCTTGTCCTATTACTCCACCTTTGTTACTGAGATATTACATGCATTAGAACCCCCATTCCTGGACGGGGACTTTTTTGTTAAGAGCGTGTCGTTCTCATAGCTTTGCGCCGGCAGCCCTGGGGTCTATGTGGGTCGGAGTTGAGATAAGGGGTCGCATTGTTCCCCGACGTAAATATAAATTGCGCCATAAATGTCAAATGAACACAATTGCTCAGCTGGCCCGTGATTTTAAACGATTTAAGGTTCCCGCAGACAAGCGCGTTGGACAATTTACATGAAGTTTTTATAGAAATTGTTTTACTAGAGTCGCGTCGCGGCTGTCTGCGTGAGCCCTTACGTGGGTTTCCTAACAGGCGTAGCTTAACTGGAGTTTTAAGCGCAAAAGTATTTTTTTCGGAATCTGTGGGACGAATGGCGGCATTAAAAGTATCATCGCTTGCTCTGTGGTAAGCGGGGTGTTTAATCGAGTGTGAGTGGCACGATGTATCCGCGTCGCGGTCGGCTAGGCCGCCGCTAACGTTTTAAGTGGTGCCCTGAATCGCTTTTGTTCAGATTTCAGCGGATTTTTTATAAAATAAAACTGAACAGTTGAACGGTTTCAATATTTTGGAATAAAGAATTTATTACTTAACATTGAAGTTCTGTATTTCTACAAATTTTTATCCCAATCCCCAAAAACACTGGGTTAGGTATGCCAAAATCGGTCAGCGCCATCTGGTTTTAAAGTCTTGACCAAAAATAGACTTGTAAAAGTGTCATATACGATCTACTTACAGAAAAAAACATTTCATAAATCACTGGCTAATCAAAGGTTATTGAATTGTATTCTTATTTAAAAAAGAATACAATTCAATAACAACACAGCAACAAACCAATTACCAACTATCTCTCACTAGATGTCGCTACAGCCCTAGCTTTCTATAAAAGCCATACATTTTTCGAAGCAGAAATGCAAGGAATTTCTCGAAGCAATCCGTACGCTTCGGACGGACAAAACGACGCGACAATTACTATAAAAAAGGAACGCGGAAATATATCTGTATACAAAGGAATTTTTGTACAGGAACGTCTTAATAAACGATATTGGAAGGCTGTTTTAGAAAATGTATTGTTTTAGAAGAAAACAGATAAGGATAACGGGACTTGTAAACTACAATATTCTGAGCATTTTCTTTTTTCGTTCTGGCCATTCCCAATCTGTGTCTTACTACTACTGTACACAGAATCCATACTAATATTATAAATTCGAAAGTAACTCTGTCTGTCTGTCTGTCTCTCTGTCTGTATGTATGTTAGATACCTTTTCATGAACCACTGAACGGATTTCGAGAAAATTTGGCAGAGATATAGATTGCATCCCGGGGAAGGACATAGGATAGTTTTTGTCGGCATGCCTCCCTCGGAAACTAGTGAAAAATATTTTTATTTAGCACATATCATAAGAGGTAGTACACGCCTTCCCCCACTTATGGGGGTTGTCCCTGCTACGGCCCAGTCTTTTAAAACAATTACTAATTATGAGTTGTAACCGTCCATACTCTTCATAAAATAAAATGTACCGTTACATATTTGAACATTACAAAATTCCTTCAACATAATTATCTTCTGACAGAAAACACGTAAACCGCAAACTGAATCGCATTTTACATAACACTAACTTAAAAATTACTTCCGTAAACAAACTAACTTGGAATATATTAAATCGTTGCCAAACAGTATATCAAAAAGTTTTAACTGCCGGCAAAAATTATGAGTAAGTCCCACGATATATTATGCAGAACTTATCTTCGGATAAACGATCCATATGAAATATTATCTGGGGATAGTAGTTGAAAATCTTGTGTTTGGTGGGATCTGACTTAACGAGTATACGATGAATTTGCGCAGAAACTGGTTTAAATATGGTCTAGTTTATAAGATTGGATCTTAGTTACCTGATGATATTTTCAGGTTATTTAACTTACACATTGTATAGATAGGTATAATGGGTAATTTTAGGGCGTTCTGTAAACCAGGCCCGTTCGTCATTCTGAAAGAAGTTTCTTTCTATGCAGTTCCAACAAATACAACAAAAGAACGCGTGCACCTAAATACCTACATTTTATAGGTAGCATTCAGCCATTTCACGAAAATCCCAGTCTTATAATGACTTTAACACGAACAGAATTTTAAGACAGAAAGAAAAACAGGATTATTTGTCACAGAAATACGTGCATACAAAAAAGTTAAATTAACTCGAATAATAAACAAAACAAAACAGATCTATAATCACGAGCACAGATTAGAAAAAGTCGGCAGCTGCACGTCATGACTGTCACAGGAGGGCTTCCACTAAGCAAAAGCCGTTCAGCAATTAGGTCAATAAAAGACTGGGTTATGGGATAGAGTGCAAAGAACCAAAACATCCTCTCCCTATAAGACCACTGCTCCTAGCTACACACCACACAGTAACTCGCTGCCGCTACCTCTCATCACCCAGTCCAAACCCTGCTAATGCCGTGTAGAGCCGGTCATCACTTGCAGCGACGTGAACTGCGGAACTTCCAGCGATTATAATCAATTATGTACACGCGCCCGCTGCTTCGACCTCTGTGTGCTACACCTAATGGCCTTTGGTTCACACATGGCTTTGTTTTTAAAAGGTTTTAGTAGTTTCTGCGGAAAACTGGCAATGGGAAGAGGTTGTGAGTCTGTGCCACGCCTCTTGTGTAATAATGTGTTGCTTTTAGGACCAGCTTCGGCGGTGTTTTTTGCAGGAAAACTGCAATTGTAAATTCTTACAGTGCCAATATTTATTTTTTATAAAGTGTATGAATTCAACAGAACTTGTAATTTGAACTTGAAAATTTATGATACAGAACCGGTAATATTTTCTAAACTAATATTATAAAGAGAAAAGATTAGATTTTTTGTATGTCAGTACCAACGTTACGCTTTCACGCTAAAACGGCTAAGCGTATTTGAATGAAATTTGGCACATGGGTAGACCACGACCTGGATTAGGACATAGGATACTTTTATCTCGATATTCTCACGGGATCGAGACTTATTCTGGTGAAACCGCGGGACGCAACTATTTTGAAAGGCTGACGAACTGCAAAATTGCCATGATTGCCAAGCCTCTCGCCTGAATAATCGCAAAGCTACTAAACTACTCTAAAAAAGAAATTTAGGTAGTCAACCTCTGCAAGTTTTCTTGCTAATTTAAATTTCGCTTAAAATTTCACAACTGGACATAGGATTCTCCAATTACATATAATTCTCATTAATGCTCGGCCATTCCCACGCGTTTAAAGAAAAAATAAACATAAGATACCTCCTCACAATAGACCAGCATTCAAGACATAATAAGTCTCTCGAAGTCGTCACGACTAAGCGACTTCATAACGACACATCAATTGCAATTGACAGCCGGACTTCAAACTAAAGACTTCGACTAACGACGCTCATAAGTCAGGCATTGTCTCTCTCTGGTGCGGCGATGAGTGGGTCATGATCGGATTAATGACCTTTTATTTATTTAAATAAAGACCTCTTTCTTTTGTTTTAGATTATTTGAAAGGATGGACGGCGTGAATATAGACAAATCATGTATTTGTTTAGATGTGGAGGTATTGAGTTTCTCTGGGAATGGTTTTCATTTAGTTCTCTACAACTCAAATATACTAATAAAAAAAAAAAAAACTTTCTTTCCTTTGTTTATTGGATTACGGCACACTCCCTCTCACAAAGAGGCCCGTGTCCCAGCAGTGGAAACGTTATAAGCTGATTATGATAAAATGCCTGCTTGGGTTCGAACCCACGACCTACAACTCGATAGTCGCGGCCATTACGGCCACTGGGCCACCACTGCTCAATGCTCTTTTGTATGGACAAGAATTAAGCATGACAGAGCAGCTCATGCCGTGGTATTCAAATATAAGCAAATGCTAATTGGTTGAGCCGGACGCATATTTTAATAGATATAGCCTCTCGTGGATGCAAAATCTTTATATTATAATAATAATAATAAAAATGCCAAAAAAAAGTAGGTACCAGATATTCAAAATTTCCAATTCGTATCCAAATTATTCGCCCTACATATGCAAACCATTTACCTTTTATTTTTTTAAATAACCAACAGCTAACCAAATCCCATCACTCACGTCCACAAATTACTGCCAATCGGACCAAACGCACCAGCTGACAAGTTCCCACGGAAAAAACGGTACTGGGCGAAAACTCGTTTAGCCCAGAGACATTTTATCGACATTTTGAGGCACTTCAAAGGCACGAGACACAAGGCACCCCATCCCTCAAAAAGGGTTTATTTGATTATAGAAGATACTTAATCGACCGCTCTTAAGGGGCCGGCGAACTACGCATGCTAATGCGTACTTCATACAAACGTAATACCAAAATAATTTGTAAATCAAACATATTCCTAAGGTAGAGTGTATTTATTCCGATTGGATTACAGAATATCTAGGTTTCCAAATATATATTTTGAAAGGACTCTGATATATAGACGAGATATAAGAAATTAAAAATTTCTATAGAAAACTTATTTTTCTCATAACTCGCTTTTAAATCAGTGTTCAATCAAAATATATATTTGGGAACCTAGATATTCTGAAATCCAATCGGAATAAATACAAACTACATCAAAAACATGGTCGATTTACAAATTATTTTGGTATTACACTACACTACAATATTGTTTTTTTGTATTTTTGTACTTCATATAAATGAAGTACGCATGCTCCGCTGGCCCCTTAACGTGGTTATGAAAGACGTTCAAGGGCTTTTTTCTGGTTTTCGTAGAGACATCTAAATTATTACCGGAAGGTCGGATGACGGCTGTAGGTTGAAAAAAAAAAACTCTTCACGCGACACTCTAGTTTTATTACTACTCGTAAAACAATAAAAGATTTAGGCGCAGAATGCCCACTTCTCAAAATGGCGACTGAATGTGAATCGATAATTTTATTTCAGGCAGGCTTCATTCAAAATCAAATGTCATTTATTTAAACTAGGCTGAGAATCAGCACTTTTTGAACTTCAATGTTACATAAGACTCCCCAAAACGCCCGCCCATCACCACTTCCTAGTGCTTTAGCTGGGCAGAAGAAGTGGCGCGTCCCCAGCAAATCCCCAAAGAGTTAAACATAACAGGCCAACTTTGTAACTTTGTAAACAGTGCTTTTTATTTACTTTAGCTGACATAAAAGTAAGGTAAACCTAATCTAGCAGACACCATACCAATTATACATCCTTAGAACCTCTCACATAACTAAGAAAAATAACGAAACCTTAGACAGCAAAAAAAGTTTATATATAAAACTTAGCCCGCATTAGCCAACAATTTCAGACTAAACATTTTCACGTATTAATTACGAACACGGGCTAACTACAGACTCTGCTAATACTAATATCGGTGCGGCCGTTAAGACAATCGCCCCTCATCGCGCTGATGCTGCTGCATAATCGGCCATTACTTTAAGCTCTTCTGCTGAATCGAGAGAACATGTAGATGGTACGGAATCAATTGCGTTGGAATGAAAATGTGGGAAAGTACTCGTATATAAGAATGGAACTTATATTTAAGAGTGTATTTCACCAATAAGTAATTCAAAGCGATTAGCATGTCTAAACAGCGTTCAATAGCTGTCAGGCTCAATATTCCATGACAATTATGAAAATGACAGCTCTTGAACGCGGTTTAGATGAGCACGTTCAGTTTCATTGGAGAAATTCGCTCTAAAGAATTTCAGTTAATCAATTTAAGAGAACCTACTAACTAAAGACACGTTCGTTCGGCACATCCTAGATAGTTAACAGTCGCTGACCTAGTTAATCTTTTCAATATGGTATCAGCTAATAAAGCTTGTCTCGATAGACAGTCCGTCGAAGTAAAATACTGGGATTCAGCTGCATCCGGTTAGACTGGAATCCGACCACAACATTTTTCGAAAAAACTAGGCACGTAATAATGATCACCTAGATAGTAAAGACACAAGATGAGAAGAATCGGTGCATAGCATTCTATTCTCAATCATGTCAAGTTTTTACTGAATGGAATTACCATGGTTAACTTCGTCAAGGTAAAGACAATATCCAAAATGTCATCTATTACGAAGTTCTGCAATTCTCGTAAATTAAAATGTTCAAAATCTAGTCGCAGTCTCATCTCGGCGACATACAAATGTCAAAAACCTGTCAAAATGTAGGTACCTCCCTACATGTTGACAGGTTTTTGACATTTGTTTTTTGACAGATTGAGACTTAGATCAGACTTTGAACGTTCTTAAAATTACGAGAATTGCCCCTCAGTTCAATGCAATTTACAGTGCAATCACGATTTAAATAGCTTTTTTTTTGGCTTCGAAATGAACACTTTTGCGTCAAATAAATAAACAGATAAATAACTCGACTTGGGATTATCCCAAAAGCCAATAAAAATAACATTTCAACTGAGATTATCACGCTATTAAATACATTGAAGAATGTTAATGTTGCTGACATTCCCATAATGTATCCGTTTTTGTCAAACACGTTTAATTTAAGAATATTTAAAGGCGTTTAATGTAAGTGAAACAACTGCCAATTCAAGACATTTTCAATCGCCTGAGACTGAAGTAAGATTGAGCGAAGTAACTGGATTACATGGTATTACTTGTAGAGTACAAGACGGTAATTTGATTGCTTGAAGAACAGTTCTGCTACTTATCGCGTTAGGAGTTTATAAATCCAATACTAGTTTGATTTTAAAATTATTGTTACTGAAAACTTTTTTTTTGCCCTTTGGAAATGTTTTCCTGAAGTCACGCCTGTTATTCCAAAGGGTTAGGAAGAGGAGTACCTTTATATAGTACATCCACATTTCACCAGTTATGTTTAATTCCTATGTAATAGGGGACTATTGCCATCAACCGGGCAAAAAACAGACTTAGGGCTGCTAATGAGAAATTCCTATAGAAAAACCCAATAACAGTGCCCACCATAGGAATTGATCCCAAGTCCTCATAATTAGGAGCGCTTGAGACGACTAAACCAACGAGGCAGTCATCTCCCAATCCTAGAATTCAAGCCTTGATGGCAAGAATGCAAAAAATCTAAAGAAAGTAGAAAATCTTCAGAAGGCGGACCCTAGCATTGAGCCGACAGCGTTAAAGAGGAAAAACAAAAACAAACACATTACTTCACCATCGGAATCCTAATGTGGTCCACAAGCCAAACCCAATATTGCTCACCCCAGCCCAAAAAGGCGAAAATTTAAATTTTTAATAGCACGCTACAGCACCCTTGACGGTAATTTTTCCGACAATGACTTGCGGATTGCGATCATTTGTTCGAGAAACGGTGTATTAACTCCGAGAGCTAAAATGTTCGGTAATAAACAAGCCTGAACAAGGAGTCTTGTTGCCGAGTCATCTCACAAGAGCGGGTTTAAACTTCCGACTCGCAATTATAAGTGTAATACGAAATGATTGATCGGTCTGACTGCTGCGGTCTCTGGAGATCTGTCGAATGGCGATGAGATAGATCAAGTGGGAAGCATTGTTACTTATTGGATAATCCAATTTGAGATGATAAATATGGAATAGTTATTTTAGTCTTAATAAAAGCAATTTTTTTCCTCTACCTGAGTGCTTTTAAAAGTATATTGCCACTCCATAAATCTATTAATTGGCTAAATGGCTATGCAGAAAATGTAGTTATGACAATTTTACCTTGCAATATAGCGCTCATTAGAAAGCCAAAATTCTTCAATCAATGTTTATAAGTCGACCAATTTAAATTTACCATAAAGTCAAAATGTTAGTCTACGCTTTGACAAGCAGTTACCATGATTTTCTGCCATTTCATCATCCACATTCACCCATTACTGAGCTTATGCATTTCTTTTCATGTGCCAATATCCACACTCTTGTGCCATCCTCGTTCAGGTTCTACCCACGATGACAATATCGTCCAACTATCTCGGCGCCGGACGGCCAGCACTTCTTCTTCCAGTCCTTGGATTGGACGCCACTCGGTTAATGCCTCACTCCACCTGCCATCACTGCGCCTTGCCAGGTGTCCTGCCGAACTCTATTTGAGTTCCATTACTCGTTTTCCGATATCGAAAACAAAATAATGAAATCAACAAAATTCAAGGGCCTAAAAGTTATTTAAAGCCTACACGTCAATGACCATCTCATATTAATGGAAAGTGCCCTAGCAACGAAAGTTTAACAAATAAGTTTTCAGTGTCAAAATGGCGCGGCTTTTCACAAAAAAATAAAGGCTTTTATTATTTCCAAGGTTAACCTGACTTCGCCCGACAATACGCCGACTTCGCCCCAAATACATTTGTATGATTAATTGTTTTCACTCAGTTGTTTGTGATAGATTTCATGCTTTCAACTTTAATAAATTTTGTGGAAATTATTTTTTAAGGATGAAAAATTTAGAAGTGTATTGGTACAACAATTTTGAAGTAGTCGAGCCTGAGGCATTGAATTTAATTACGAATTTATATATGTACGAGTATATATACTACGGTAAAAAAAAAACCAAAAAGAAAAAGATTGATAAAAGCGACTTGATGAAGATATATCAGTAGCTGCTACGAGAAACAATCATCTCACTAAAGGACACGATACGTGTCGTAAGAATAATATTGGTTACAATTGTAAAAAGTCAAATGAAAAGGCAGCAAGCAAATCTTTTGCTGAAGAGCCTTTACTCGCCCAAACACTTCAGCACCCTAATTGCGAGAAACATGATCAATCACAATCTGAATGATTTTGAAGGATATTGCTAATTGCTTTATAAGTTCGAAAAATGCAGACAACGTAAATAACGCAATGAACGATGTTGAAGTGTCAAAATGAAATGTGTTACGCAATTGCCCCGCTAAGCGGCCAAGCAAGACAAAGCCTTCACTAAGACCAAAGTCAGCCCTGCAATCCAATACAATATATACTTGCAACTAATACAGACAACAACACACAACCGTACAATTTTCCAACAATTCCATGCTTAACTCCGCAAAAGCTATCAGTAATTCATCAGTTAATAGCATTTAATTCAGCCATTGGACGCGAAACAATAGTTGTCATTGGATAATGCGGTGCACACGACGTCCATTGATATAAACTGTTTTGCATCGATCCCGATGACCCATATCATTGTGGATGTCCGTTTGCTAGATGCGGTATGGTGGAAAATTGTGATTGCGATTTAAATAAGCTAATGGAGTTTAGGAAGTGTATTTCTGAGCCTAACACTAAAGTTAGATGTGAATTCAGCTAGGCATAGGTAGTCCTGCCATTCTCTTATTTCTATAAGCCTAGCGATTTAGTTAAACAAAATAAAATGTTACATATAGATCTTATCTTATAGATCGGCCATGTCTCCTTTCTGTCTTTAAACTTACATGAAGTACGAGTAGAACATCAACATACCTGAAAAACAAAAGAAAAACAATTGAATTTAAAAAATCACAGATTTATACTATCATGTAACTTTTTTTGTCCTTCGAGCCGGATAAAACTGGTCTTATCCGGCTCGATGGACCAAAAAAGTGGATTATCTACAACGAAAATCGCGAAGAGTATCTAGTAGCAATACTCCTGGTAATAAACGTCGCCCGTATGATAAACACGGGGCTTTGAATAATGAACGCGGCCTTTAGAACTATCAATTGTCTCATAAATATTAAGTTGAGCAGCTAACTACAACAGGGCAGCCTTTACACAATTACTTTGAAGTAGGTAATTAGACTGGAGAGGTAAACTAGGGCTTTCAAATTGCCTTTACAATGTATTCTTAAAAGGAATATCAGTTACTTAGTTGATGGATTGGTAGTAAAACATAACACAATGTCTGTATTACCCGAAGGATTAGACAAAGGTTCACTTATAGTACACCCATATTTCAGCCGGGCTCTTATCCAGACTCCGGGCTGCTACTGAAAAATTCCAGATAGAAAACCCAAAACTTCGTCCGACGCGGGAATTGAATCCAGAGCCACACGCTCAGCAGTAGCGGCTACGATCACAAGACCAACGAGGAAGTGGTAGAAGTTTGTTGTCATTACCAAAAGGAAACTACATCTTTTCGTCATTCAGTAATTAGGTTATACAGACGAGTCATCCCGGTACAGAGGTGAGATAATCACGTTATGGTGTTTATCATCACAAGTAATAGGTACTGATAGATGCTATAAAAGACCACTCAACAACCACGACAACAAACAAAAACAATAAACAACAACACTGTATAGTATTATCTCTATTACATAATAAACCTTGTTGAATAATGAAACCAGTGCAGCAACTATCAATTGTCATATACATATGAAGCAAAGTAAGTGCTTCGAGCAGATCAGCAGACGTGTTGTTTCACGAGGTCACTGACCTTATGGTAGCGTTAGCTGGTTTTCAAAATCAGGTATTAATTGGAACACCTATTCTATTTAGTAGGTGGTTGTGAAAAATGAATTCAGTTTTTGATGTTGTAAAGGGTCAGTTGTATTACGATCGTCCAATGCATTATGATTAGACCCTGGCTTTTAAAACTGCAGTGGGCGCCCAGTGGTAACGGCCGCGACTTACGAGTTGTAGCTGGTAAGTTCAATCCCAGACAGGCACTTTACGCGATGTGTAAATTATTTCACAACCACTGTTCCCAAAACGGTAAAAGAAAACAAAAGACATCGTGAGGAAACCGGCATGTCCTAGAACCAAAAGTTCGAAGACGTGACATCTACCAACCCACACTGGACCCGCGTGGTGGATTACGGCCCACTCCCTAGCACCGAGACGAGCCCTGTGTCCCAGCAGTGCGAACATTATAGGCTGATTATGCTTATATAGTATTGTCCCAGTGCAGGGCAAAGGCGTCTTGCTCGTTCTCAATGCTCTCATACAGAGAGGCAGGAGCAGTGATTACCACACTTGCTCAAGATGGGCTGGTGGTTTGACCCTGGCTTATTTGCCATAAAATTACGATATTGACAAAATCAGACCCTGTAATCATTCCACAGCAATGCTAAGGCCTGTTTTCAAACATAGATATAGGTACATTTTCGACACGCTTTCCCACTGCACGATGGCAATTCCAGACCACACAGTCCAGGATTCTAATAGTTCCTAACTTAAGAGTGTATATGAAATCACATTAGGCCTTGGTGCTTAGAGTGGGACTGGTCCTTAAGACCTCTGGCTCACCATGACGAGTTAAGAGAAACAAAATGCGTATCTAGAGACATTGAAAAACTATACCAGTAGAGAAATATCAAATAGGCCTACATAATTTGCATTGACAAGCCAAACCATTCAACTGCATACAATTCCTGTCATATGCTAATCAGAACTACTTAAAACCCACTATCTAAGTACTACATCTCTACTTGGTTACCAGCAATGGTTTCCGTTTCGCGTTGTCCTTACCGAATGAAACCCATTCGTTTAAATGCATCGAATAGATGTCTTTTAAGGAATGAGTTACGATGTCTAGTTTATTTGCATCTATGATTTTATCGTATTACTGCAACTGGTCTTGCTAATTTGGCTCTGAGCAAGTCATCAATCAAGAATATTTATGTCCCTTCAGAATAACATTTGGTATAATCTGGAAACTGGTTATAGGTTATATCCCTATCGAATATTGATACTACTTTATTTTCCGTGACAGTTGGAATTGTAATTTTAGGTTTTTATTTAGGTAAGTATTAAGTTTTGTTTACATTTTTAGTTATTATTTTTTGTTTGAGTATAGTTTTCATTGTATTTTTCGACTTAAAGGCGTGGCTATCTGACATATGGCAAACAATTTAATTTAATGCTCTGTGTCTCGTAATGTTAATTACCTTGTATACGTAGTATTTTATAGAAACAAGTTTTTCTAACTGAACAGACAGCTGTGCTGCTGGGGAGTTTGTTGCGCCTCTTCTCCCCAGCGAAAGCACTAGGAAGTAGTGAAGGGTGGGCGTTTTGGGGGACTATCTTAAATAATTTTGACGTTCAAAAAGTGATGATTCTCAGCCTAATTTGAATACATGACTTTTGATTTTGAATTAAGAAAATTAATGAACGGACGACCAATTCTCGTTATTAAAAACGTTCAAAATCTAGTCGTAAACTCATATCAGCGATAATAAAAAACTTGTCAAAATGTATAGAAACTAGAGGTATTTTCGACAGATTGAGACTGAGATCAGAATGTGAACGTTCTTAAAATTACGGGAACTGCCCCTCGGAGCTTTATCAAGCCTATAATACAAGCGAACCCCGAGGTTACATTTTTAATTTAAGCTCCCCCATACACGGTACCGCCCCTGAGTTACAATTTCCGAATTCCGTATTCAGAATTCGAAACACAAAGAAAAAAGAAAACGAACTCAAAGCAATTACCATTACAAGTTTTATTGCAAGTGGGACGTGAAAGTTACATATGACAACCTTCCAACTGTTTTACTATGAATAAATCTATTCACATAGGAAACCGGGGGCACAATAAAGAGATACGTTATTTATGGCAAAGAGTAAAAATGTTTTTCATGTTGACACAAGCAAGCGCCACTAGGCATATTTATGAAATCATATCCGTCAGCGTAATATGCTTGATGTAACGTCTGTGGGGGCTGGAATATTAAGTTGACTAACAAGTTTTGACGACCCTAGTCCGTCGTATTATTAGCAAAGTACATATTTGCCATCGGTATTCTCGCATGTTTTATGTGAAAAGTAAAATTTGCAAGTTACTCCGTATTCAGCGATTTTGTAGGGTAGCCAGTGAGTAACGTTTGGAAATGTGTGTAACCTAAATAAGTTATGAATCTGACGCTGAATAAAATTTATTTTGTCTGTCTGCTGATTTATTTTATGATTCTATTCATGTTATGTTATAAGCTTATTCACTTGTCTCTGAATTTATTATTCCAGTCTACCTACAAATGGGGTTATTCTCTGCACCTTTCATGAAATAATATCAGTCTGCAAGTCTTCCGGTGCAGGTCAAAGAACTTTTCTCTTACAGATAGATTTCAGACTTTTAGAATAGAATATAATACTTTTATTTTCAAACAGAGTCCATAACATAATCGGTCTATAGTATTCCCACAGCTGGGACACAGGCGTCCTCTCTTCGAGAGGGAGTGGGCCGTAATCCACCACGCGGGCCCAGTGCGGGTTGGTAGGTGTCACTAGTCTTAGATTTTTATTGTTGTTATTAACAATTTTACTAAACGTCTAGTGTTAGCAAGTCGTACACAGATCAATCAATTAAAATTCAGCGTGGAGCTGCATCCACCTCCGCAACATCGGGGAATCCCCCTGATCTGCGGTCACACTGACAATCCTGGGTGCTTACTCTCGAATATAATTCCAATAGATCGACATTAGAATCGTCAGTCAAACGTCAGGGATTGGCTGGACTCACTGAGTCTAGCCAATAAAAAAAACGTCAGTTGGATGAGTTAAACGTCAGGGACGTTTAACTCAACCAACTGACGTTTGACCAATGTCGATCTATCGGAATTATATTCGAGAGTAAGCACCATGTGCTGTCTAGAACATGCGTCATCAGGGATGTACATCTACCTATTTCTAATAATGGCGGCAAAACCATCAATATTATTATCCACAAACATCCCTGACGCACTACAACTACTATTATTTCCAGAATTCTTAACGATGTTTTCCTAAACCAATAGTGGCATAGAATAACTGAGTAAGTTTCAATATTAAATAAGTAAGGAGGTGAGGATCGCAGCAGCTGGGGTTCTGTAGTTTCTGCTTACCCCCCATGGGAAGAAGACGTGAGTTTATGTAAAGTCTGTTCAAACTTACATATCAAATTGATGTTATTTCAAGCTAAACAAATATCAACTTTATTTTAACGGGGAATTAAGTTCATTTCAGAGTGACTAGCACTATAGAAAAAGTTTTTTTTTTTTTGAAGTTGTAGCGTAAACTGCTCTTTATTGTGTTGGAATTAAAGTTATTTTTCCATAAATTCAAATTTGTTTACATTTTTGGCAAATACTGCGAAGTTCTTAACCCTCCTGCTATCGCCCAATAATAATTTATTCAAATAACAAACGGAACAATATTGCCTCAAACGCGAAAGGGTTACGAACTTGCGTGAGAAGGGATCGTCTTGATGATCATTAGACGACTAATGTACTAAAATTATAGCCCGCACACAAATAATGGTACGCCTAGCCCCAAGACGCGTATTTATGCATGCGTTGCTCCCGTAATTATTGCTAATCAAGGTTTGTAATGGGTTGGATGTTGAACCTTTTCAGCAGTTTTTGGAGGCGATTGAATTGAATTATTGATCTTCTTCTTCGTGTGCATAAAGACGAGGGACACGCGTCGACGACAGAGGCATCTGCAACCGTCAACGCGTGTCGGCGACAGCCGTCAACGCGTGTCGCTCGTGTATTTGAGTACGGTGCTCAAATACACGAGCGGCATGTAGTCGACGGCAAAATTAACACGAAAAAATATATAGATTTTTATATTTCTTTGGCCCAAAATTCAGCAACGCGAACCGTTTGCTGACGCAGCCATTACGTCCTCACGTGTGGAGGTGACAGGGCATGCGGCCTAAGAATGAAGGCGAGCTATTGTTGGAGACTGGACATTATTGCAGGGTGATATTGTCATGCTTATCTCAGGAAGTTTTACAGTACATCAAAATAGGAACTAGGAACGTGGCAACGTAAAACGATGTCAAAAGAATATGAAATCGAGACTTGTTTATGAGCTCTCACTAATGAGACAGTTGAGACACAAATTGCTTTTTCTTTTGTTACCGAACTTACTAAACAGATAGATAGACGAGGGGTTAAGTAAAGTAAACTGTTTTTATCGGGTAGATGTTGGCTAACATATTTCTTCCAACAGGTATACAGCCAACACTATACAATAAAACAGGCAGCCAACAACCAAACTCCTACAAAATAATAAACATCCATAACATTGTCTAACAGTTGTCACGAAAACGCAATGAAACACACGTCGTTCCTCCATCGCGTATCGTTGCCAAATGTCGCCTGACTTCCCCCACCACCGCCCTAACCCCCACTACTTGCACGTGCAAGCGCAATAATAGCCGTAATATCGAAGCCGATTTAACGACATGCAATGAAACACGGACAGTGGAGGGTTAAATGTGAAATGTCCTGTATTGTTTTAACCTTTAAGCTGGATAGGGTTCGAATTATTGGTATGGGCTGTCTGGGGTTGTCAAGAGTTATTTTTAGTGGTCAAATTACGACTTTGTTATTAAAATTATTTTATGATAACAGTTTCTGTTACACGTAGAATTGGAATTAATTCCCCAAGTTATTAGATAATTCTAACTCATTTCGATCACTTAAGAGTACCTAAGTACTAAATATTTGTAAAAGTAATTAACTAACCACAAAACTTTTTCAAACCATCAAATTCTCAATTTCAAATACAAACATTCAAACGAAACCAATCACAGATCGCAAACGTATCAAACATTCAAGTCAACCACAAACAGCGCGGTCAAAGTCGACCGCAAAATAAAAAGCCACAGTGACTGAGCTTTTAAAAGAAAACACCAGTTGTTAGGTGACCGCTTGCCGATCGCGATAGCCGGCGACGACATTGTGGGGGATTTATCGCCGGCCACGCTGAACACTTAAGTCCCGGGAGCTAAAAAGGAAAGTTTAAAGTAGTCGCTGTCGCATGGTTAAAAGGCCGCTCGTGCTGTATGTGTTTTTATGTGACTTTACTTGCGAGTGATTGGGAAAAAAAATATGTTTATAACTTAGGAGGTACGTGGATTGTGTATCAGGATACCACGGCTCGATTTTAAAGTAAGTCGTAACTTGGGAACAAATTATTCTTCCACGGACCGACAGTAGGTACCTACTACAACAGTATATCCAGACATGTGCCCTAGCAGGCGCACAGAGGGTACGTTGAGAGATAACAATATGCCCCTTCCATTTGTGCAGATAGATGGTGACCACACCGGGGTGGTTGTAATGAGGTAAAAGTCCCACACTTCCTGGACTTATCCCCAAAGACCGGGCGCCTATTGAAGGATTCCAATCCAACCGAGAAGAAAAAAACCGGCCAAGTACGTGTCGGACCACGCACAATGAAGGGTTCCGTAGTTGGAATGAATTTATCCCAAGAACAAACTTAACATTGTAGTTGAAAAACATGTTCTCCCATACATTCCAACTGAAAATGTAAGTTTGTACGCACAATATTGAGAGATTTACCATGTTGTTTCAAGATCATAGATTTCTTATTAATTTTCCTGTAATCTATAGGTATAGAACTATTTTCTGTATTTTTTTCAAAATTTAGGCTCAGTAGTTGGTAAATTTCCGTATAGTGTCCTCACGATAAGCCCTTTCATTTGATATGTCACACGGTACAGATCGCGAAACTTTTTTTTTTTAATTGTCTATTTACCCCTCAAAAATGACTTCCATTTTCAAAACTCATTTATTTACGTTACACGTCTGTGTTTGGGTCACAGAGATTCATATGTGTACCAAATTTCAACTTAATCGGTCCATAAGATTCGGAGCAAATTGGCTGTGACAGACGGACAGACAGACAGACAGACAGACAGACAGACACACGAGTGATCCTATAAGGGTTCCGTTTTTTCCTTTTGAGGTACGGAACCCTAAAAAAAGTACCTACTACAAGTTTTGAGGCGCCGACTGGCAAGGGAACACGATGGGGGGGGGGGGGGAGCACGTTAAATCAATCAATCTCTTCGGTTGCACTAATAACATACCTACATGTACCAATTTCTAAGCATATTTATTGGGGCAAGACATCTACAAGATGGGCCACGATCCTCAGCAATGAGGGACCGAGTATGGAGATCAAGAACACCAGAACTGCGTACGGCATACGATCACCATCATCTGCCTAGCCTTTTCCCAACTATGTTGGGGTTGGCATCTACTAACAGCTGAATGCCAGTATTTAACATGGAAGCATGCCTATCTGTCATCTGCAACCCAGTTACTGGTAAGCCATAAAACCAGTAACCATTAAAAAACCTTGTAGTTGTGCGAGTCCTAGGTCTTGAATTAATTATGTATGACCTACAGTCTACACTCGCAGTGTAACATTAAGTATTTAGAACAAATATCTAGTGTAATTTATGGCGTGTTTATGCAAATGTCCGGTGGCATTCAAATTCAAACGCAACGCATTAACGTTGCACTTTACAAAATAACACGTAATTTATTGTTTTCAAATGTCAGTGCTTATTTGCCATTAGAGACTCGATAAGTTACAGCTTAGGTACAGCAGCCCGTTAAAAATTACTTTGATAGTCTTAAAATATTTCAGTAGTTATCCCCTTACAAATTCTATATTCGAAGACCTGACTAGAGGTAACATCAAAGCATATGAATGACGTGATACGTGACCGTGACGTGGTGTGACGTAGCGTGACGTGACGGGGCTGAGTCGTTCTTTGAACAAAAAATTAGCATTGCCATAAAACGTGGCAATGCTGCCAGTCTTCTGGGCACGTTTCCGGATGACAGCGATGCGGACGAGTACTTCGACGCCTAAGTGTCCTATGCTTTTGTATTTATTTGTATATTCGGTCATTTAACTAAATGAAATAGTTTTAATAGTTCGTTGTGTTAAATATTGTTAAAGTTATGTAAGTAAACCAATAAACAATTCATTTTCCTATCAATGAGATAGGATAGTTTTTAATTGTCAGCGATTCGGGCCAGTCAATATACCTATCAGAAAGGTATTTTCTTAAATTCTCACTAGCAGCGCACCCGCATTAGTCTCGATCCCGTGGGAATACCCAGATAAAACTATCCTATGTCCTTTCCCGGGACTCAAACTATCTCTATACTAAATTTCATCTAAATCGGGTTCAGCGGTTTAAGCGTGAAGAGGTTACAGACAAACAGAAGATGGATTAGTGGATAACAGACAAACAGAAGATGGTTAGAGATAGGATTCAGCAAATAGCTACGTCTAAGCAAGAAAGTATGCTTCAAAACGTAAAATGTGTGTTATACAAGACAGATAGAAGAAAACCTGGCTAGATATGCTATTGAACCAAAATATCATTATCCAGAACAGTTAGCATAAAACAATAGTACTTATAGTTAATAAACGTACAGCTAGTATTATACAACATTATTTTTAGTATATGCGAAACCCGAATACAGTTTGTTCAGAATAAATAACTGAGTCGATTTCAATAATTTTTACACCATGTTATATTTTGTCCCAAAAATATTTAATCACTAGTTAATTACAATAAAATCGCCGTACAGTTAGGTACCTACTGCCAAACTATTATCAATGAGTGTACGATGCTGGAGGAGCATAAAACATGGTCATCCCGCGCCGCGTAACGTGGTGAGCATGTTTTTGAACGGACAACCAGGTAACATAAGAAGCTTATAACTTTGTCATATCTCATGATACAGTTTTGAAATTTTGTACATAGATTCTTTACATAAAAATACTAGACACGTGTTTCGGGTTTCGCATATACTAAAAATAATGTTGTATAAATAAATAACCAAAGCAGTGTGCAAAGCACAGAACGAAAAGAAACAAATTCCCAGCATCAATAACCACACGGCTCATTACAGAGATAATTGAGATGATAACGCAAATGCGCCGCGACTGACAACTGCCAAATATCAGTGATGCGAGATTGTGAGATGAACGAGACGCTGATGTTTGCACGACTGGCTACTGGAGTCTTAGGGGTGGCGATGAGAACAAAATGTTATTAGTCCAAATCTTAAAATTGCTTGTAAAATGAAGAAAGAAAAATACATAAATTAAATTCAGTGTCTTTTCACAGTTTAGGTACTGGAAGCCCTTTATACAAGCACGTTTTCCTTGCCGTGAAATACTACTGTTTATTCGCCGTGTTTTTGTTCGCCGCACGGTTTTTTTTTGTGTTGTATGGATCACTATGGACACTTGTTGTATGACACGTTTTTTCTACGGCGCGGTTGATACGCCGTGCCGTGTACAAAAGGTCTTAGGATAAGATAACCTTCCAGATTATTTCAAGAATTATGTTCGTGTGAAATTAAGTTATATATATAGTTAGAATTAGAGATGTATGACAGGTACACAGTACAGACAGTAGGGTCCGAAATCTCAAAGTATGAATGTATAGCTCTGATGACGTACACACGGCTACACATCAAGCTATACATAACCAGTATAAGCTGACTTTTGATTGTACGAAAAAACCTATACAATGCGAGGTCAACTCAAACTGAAAAGGCATAGCTTGATGTGTAGCCGTGTGTACATGCAGGTAGGTATTGCACTGACGACGTATTATGTGTTTGAACAAGTAATATGAACTGAGGCCGACTTCGGAACAACGAACTGTAAAGTATGAAATGACGTCTAGCGTCCACCATATTGAATTTCATTTGACGTCATAATTATAGTCTAGTCTAGGAGTTCTAAGATACAGTCTAGGTCAAGATGGAATGACTCCTCATTTATACATTTAGATACGCTTGTAAAATTCATAAATCTGGCTATTGACACTATTTCATTCTTCACTATGATTTTTAATTTGCAAGACTAAAATTACAGCTGCGTAGTAATAAACATATACACTGTGAACATGACAAAAAAGGTTGAACGCAGCTGTCGTTTTGGTTTAGCAAATTAAAAATCAGAGGTTTGTCAAGTATTACCAATTATAAAAGCAAATAAACTAAACGCATATAAACTCATTCCTCATTCAAAAACTCCAATACTAATAAAGAACAAAACAAAAAAAAAAAATACGACCAGCACCCAAATTACGTAATACAAAATAAATCTGAATCATTTTGAAGCATATTGCTAATCCAGCTTTATCTTTTCGAAAAATGTATCTGCTCAACAACGACGCAATGAATGTTGTTAAACTGTCAAAATGAAATCCATTGCTACTGATAGTGTGTTACGCAATTACCCCGCAGTACAATTTAAATAAAGAACGCAATACCCCTAATGCTACGGCACTGCCAACTTCACAAAAAGAAAATGTTAATTAAATCAGCGCGAAATAATCCGTCAAGTGGATTATTTGAATGCATACTTCGCGTGAACATCATTAAAGATTAACGCGGTATGTAGGTTACACGAGCACGCGAGCACGTGGACTCAGCACGCGATGCACGGTGATGACTTGGCGGATCGCTTTTGTTAAAAGAGATTTGTTATATATATATATATATATATATATATATATATATATATATATATATATATATATATATATATATATAGCAAAAAATACGAAATTGATCGCAAAAAAAATCTGCTGTTTCCTAAATTTTGACGAGTTGTGCGAACATAAATTTAGGGAACAGAAGATTTTTCCGCGACCGATTTCGTTAATTTTATTTGTATATCGTCAGAAAAGGCGATAACAAGTATGTGGTATAATTTATTGCATATAGCTATGTGGTTTCCATACTGTAATTATATAATATAATGTACAGTCAGCAAAAGAGATAAGTATGCAGGACCGTCGGATATAGTTGATGTTTATTAAGAAACCGATGGATGTTGTCGACTGAAATTTAATTTGATGAAATGAGCTTTTTGTTTTCTGTTAATACAATTAAACTTTATTCGAGAACATCCATCAGTTTCTTTCTAAACTTCAACTATATCCGACGTTCCTGCATACTTATCTCTTTTGCTGACTGTACTTTTATATTATTTATTTTAAATGATTATTTTTTTATTTATTTTATTTATTCGCTGTTAGGATTAGAGAGGATTATTAATACACCAATAATAGGAATAGTACAGACAGAGATTACGAAGTACAGGAGGGATCACTCGAAGTTTCTAGGGTTGACTCCCCCTACATAATTTACTGACTGATAGTTAGACATCGCTCAGCTTACACTTAATACTGAAGATAAACTCATCCTCGGATCGGATATCCTAAACAGGGGGGAGGTTACAGTTTGTTTCTAAGCTAAGTTGCCGGCAGCCAAGCAAAAATAAATACATGTTTTAATTCATTAACAGTTCCTGACATAGAAAGCTTAGTGATACACACAAGCGACACGCGTCAACGGCAGATGCAACTGCAGCCGTCGACATAAGTCATCGACGCGTCGGAGGCTGCTGTCGACAACGTGCCGCTCCTGTATTTGAGTACGGCGGTGCTCAAATACACGAGCGGCATGTTATCGACGGCAGCCGCCGATGCGTCAATGGCTGCAGTTGCGTCTGCCGTTGACGCGTGTCGCTTGTGTAAGCACTAAAGCTTTCTATGTCAGAAACTGACTATGAATTAAAACATGAATACTTACTCGGAGCTACAATGAGCAGTCATGACGCTTAAAGCGATCGACTGCATAAAATCGCGAAGCAAAAATCTCTACAGCACTCAAAATTACAAAGTATTCGATCAACACAAACTCCATTCCCGATAAATCCTAGACACAAAATCCCATTTAATTTCTCAACGAACAATATGACAGCCCTGACTTCGAGATAAATTTACGCGATTTGGACATGATTAATGCCAGCTCGGTCGCCTCCTACCAGATAAGAAGTGCGATAGACCTTCTACATATAGAGTCGTTCCACTATTTAATGTAACATGCTATAGTAGGTACGTCACCGGAAGAAAATCGAGCATTAGTTTGATAGAGATTTGACCGCTGGGACACACTGATATGAAATGGTTAGATAAGAATGTAGAATTATTGTTCCTATCTTTACGCCCTTTCGCCTGCAGGGCTGTGTATTTCCCAGAGGATTCATAGCACGTTAAGCCGTTGCCCGGCTGTCATGCGTGGATCTTTGACAGTCATTACGGGTCGTCAGAAGCCCGAAAGTCTGAGAACCAGTCTTACCAAGGGGTATCGTATTACCCAGTAGCTGGGTTGTGGAGGTCAGATGTAATAATTACCTGCTCCATGTAATAATTACATGGAGCGACTGCCTATAAATAGTATAATAATGTGATTCAGTTGCAACCAGTTAGACTGGAAGCCGACCCCAACATAGTTGGGAAAAGGCTAGGCAGATGATTCTTAAACTAAGATGGTATCGTCTAAGTAAAATCTAAATTTTGTCAGATTTATACAGTAAAACGAAGAAAATGAATGGGTACGCTATAATACCAGTTGCTATAATAAAAGCAGAACGCAATAAAATAGTACATTAAGAAATTATCACTCAGTATTATACACTTCACAGACCACTTAACACAGAACATAAATTAATTCTTTGCAATAAATTGCAATCTGCTAACAGTTGTAACAGAAGAGCTCTCAACATTATCATTGGCACTCGACCTACTTCACGCAAACATTTATTCGAAATCGAATGAAGAAAGAAATTCGCAGCTTCCCTTCAAAACGTCTGGAGCACAAAGCGAGATATACCTGGCACGACAACAATACGTCGACAATGATCGACAGACGCTCCACCAAATATACATTTAAAAGCCAAGGTGAAGGAACTTGAGGGAGGAAAAGAAATCTATAAATTTTAGCGTAGGCCGAGAAATCAGTAGGACATAAATTGTAAAAAGGCGACGTCGAAACGAGGAGAATCGTCAAATGGTGCGGACGAGATACATTTCAGATATAGATAGGGTTGCTAAGCGGTAGAAACTTGATAAACTAGCTGCGGATAAAAGGAAAAAGATTTCCTTTAATATTGGAGCTTGAGGTTGAACACTTTTGATTTGGAATTGGAGAAATATAGGTTTTAGAGTGTCAGGAAATTCTTTTAACGTTTCAACGATTTCAGTTTAGAACTTGTGGGAAAGAAAAACTTTACATCAGGCGTGATCGAGGTCAAATAAAAAAAAGGTACGGTTCATTTAATTTTAATGAATACTTTTAACTTTTAGTCGGCAATCACTTAATGACTTAACCAATCATAGGTTACAACAATACTTCAACCTTCAATTCTCATATGTTCAAGTATATAAAAAGGAGGGGAAGTAATGAAAGGATATCAAAAAATTCGTCCTCATCGCTGTCAATAGGAAAAGTGCCCAAAAGGCTGACAGCATTGCCACGTTGCAACAATGCTGATGCTTTGGCCATAAAATAGGCCAGTCTCTGGTCACGTGATCTCGAAAAACCAAGTGGGCACTTGGACCATCAGACCTTCAATTTAGTAAAAAAAGAACAAGCATCTTTCACACATCAAACCGTAAAACATACAATTACCCTATCCAAAAATAACGTAATAACAAACAAATCACGTTCAGCGGCAGCCCTGGAAGCGGTAATGAAACGCGCGATGCTCGGGAACTCGGAAACTCAGCAATGTAGGCAGTAGGCACGCAGAGATTTATGTTCGAATCTGGTTACGGGTAATACAACGTAGTTATGCACTACACATGAGCCTGTTTTATGTTTACTAAGTGCAAAAAGTATCGTTTAGTTTTAAGTTATATTTTACAGAATTTTTACGGAATATCGGCTGATGAGGCTAATAGGAAGCTGTTGCAGTCGTGGGACGCATAGAGCACCAAATTTCCTACGCGTTCTCGAAACATTGAGTCAATGTTAAGTACCTGGTACTTGTTGGCAGGCCTCTGCGGTCCTATTAACAATTTGAGAACATTGTAAAAGCCAATTATTTAAATAAAATACCGAGGAGCTCCTTGCCGGCTCTTCTCCATAGAAAACGACCAAATGCCAATTGGAACCGTGCACCTAGCTCCTATCGTTTCATAATTACGCATGTAGGTTTATGTGAAATATTTTGAATCGAAAGCTCAAAAGACCAGTAATTTTAAGTGCGTAACTTTCATCATCTTTTCAGTTTTACTTTCGAACTTTATTTTTATGTTTTGATAGCAACAAAATACTTATTAAAAGTATCAGCAATTGAAGCGTTTTAATAAAATATGAAAAGCACTTACGAGTATGTAACCTCTTACATCGCCTTGTTTTAAAAGCTACACCCACGCAATTTATTATCAAGTTGAAGACTCAATCATAAAACAATTTATTAAAATATGTAAGCGTTATAGTTCATTTTATGAAGCAAGGTTTAAATATACGCCTTTCATACATTTTAATAAAATCGTAACAAAGGCTATGTGGAACATAAAAGATTATAAATTACTATACGTCTTTCCAATAAGGTAGTACTCATATTTTCCTAAATTGCTCCTGTACCTGTAAAACGAAAATACGGGTCTACGAAGTCAACGAATGATCAGTTTTGATGTAATACCAATCAACTATGTAATTCTTATCGCATTTTAATAAGGTATAAATTCAAATGAATGCTGAGAGTTTGATCACATAATCATAATCAGTCTATTATGTTACCACTGCTGGGACACAGGCCTCTTCTCGGTGAAAGGGAATGGGCCGTAATCCAACACGCGGGCCCAGTGCAGGTTAGCAGATGTCACATGTCTTCGAATTTTTGGTTCTAGGACATGCCAGTTTCCTCACGATGTTTTCCTTCAAAGTAAAGCGCCTGTCCGAGTTCGAAGTTTCGAACCTACGACCACCTCGTAAGTCGCAATCGTTACCACTTGGCCACCACTGCTCTAAGTTTGATCAAAATCTTTAAATTAATTCCAATTTATTTCAATAACGAGCAATTATTTTAGATCAACCAATTACATGCACTTTTGAATTGTCAAGGGGTGGTTCAGAGAGTATGCTGATGCTAGTTGCTCATCCAAAAGCAGTAGTAGGTACCTATGGAGAAGAACGGGCAAGAAACTCCTCTTGATCTTATTTCTTGGAAGACTTAAGTCCGTGCTAAAAGGACCAAGTACACGCGTCTCAAAACACTTAGGTAATCCTAGAACTAATACGGGGCAGCAACCTTCTTGTCATGGAGTATCGCATCGTAACTCAGTGTTAAGCTGATAACGCCTCCTTATCTTGTGTGTCGCATGTCGGCGTTTTGTTTAGATATCGGCTGAGGGGAAACTCTGTATGTTATAGTATAGAAATGAGTCAAGCATGTGTGGTTTTGGTAAATATGCTCAAAATGCCTATTTTGAGCATATTAATCTATGGTTAATGAGCATGACGTCACCAATTATTTTTCAGAGGTCTAGGAGATTTTATTTAAGTTATATAATCAGCCTATAATGTTCCCAGTGCTGGGACATAGACCTCCCCTCTTCGAGAGCAAGTGGGCTATAATCTACCACGCGGGGCCGGCGCGGGTTGGTTGATGTCACATGTCTTCGAAATTTTGGGCCTAGGACATGCCGATTTCGTCACGATGTTTTCCTTCACCGTTTAAAGAGCAGTGGTGATGAAATAATTTACACAAAATAAAGCGCCTGGCTCGGTTCGAACGCATGATCTACAACTCGTAACTCGGGGCCGTTACAACCCCCAATTTTGTCCCCGTTATGGAACAAATTTTCAAAGCCTCGTATTAAACATTATACATGTTTAATACGAGGCTTTTGACTAAGTTGTACGTGTATATTTTATGTCTTTTTTATTTTTTATTTAATAAACAACTTTTCTTTCTTTTTTTTCTTACTCCTGGACCACCACTGCTCTCAAATTGTAGTTACCTCTGCTTAATCCATTGAGTGCAAGATTTAAGCAGATCCCTAATAATACCTGTGTATTTTTTGGTCCTTAGCTAAGGAGGATTATGTGTGCCATAAATCTTTACGGTGGTTGCTTATTGCTTAAGCTATCATTAATCAAATATTATACTAGGATATATTTATCTGTTCATGATATATGATCGTGTCTAGATAATGTTGTGGTGTTTTTCAAACTTACGGTATTAATGCTGGTAGTAATGGCGTCAGATTTATAATTTCGTACGTGAACATACCTGTAACAAAGAAATATATCATTAAAATATTGTTCAGCAGTGCGAAATTGCGAAGATCCTGTTATTGTGTATTGGTGTACCTAAATATAATTAAGAAAAACAAGGACAGAAAAATAAAGGTTGATATTTCTAAATTTTTTCGCTGTATTTTAGTTGTTCAATACCTATAAACAATTTCTCGTTATAATAATAACTGAAGCTTCTACATTTTATGCGCAGCTCCTAAGCGTAACAGCTCGTAGCGTGATGGTAAATAGTCTATACCCTTCTCAAGAATTGGGCTATCAAATTCAAAAATATTTTTTCAAAACCAACCGGTAGTTTCAGAGATTAGCGCGCTCAAACAAATAAACTCTTCAGCTTTATTATTAGTATAGAAGATACATCCCATGCCGATTTCGGCTTCGGTGACTGTCTTTGTTCCTAACTAATATAGGTAGGAAAAAAGTAAAAGTTCTGGTTCAACCGGCCAACAAAACTTGTCATAAAAAGAAAAAGTGGTCTTTCCGAATTCGGTAGGTACTACCAAACTGAAAGCATCGGAGGACCATTTTTTACTCGTACTCTATTTATTATTAAAACGTTTCAGAGGCCTCTGAATTATCTATTAGCGGGTTTAATCAGTATCTGAAAAAACCTTCACTTGAATTACTTATTTAGGTATTAAACTAGACTAATTTTTACTTCGGGCTTCTTCGTATTTTCTGATCTTTATTGTAACCTTTTAAAGACCTCAAATACTCAGATTTAAATTCAATTCCAAGGACGCAAGAATTTGCTTTCCTGATCTGTTGATAGCCAGGAAAACCGTTCGAAAGAACGTACAAACGTATCTAGGTATCTTGGTCCTAAAAGACCAAAATACAAATTATTTAAACAGATTACACATTCCATTGCATATCTCGTATAAGTTATGGGACTCAATAAAAAAAAACTTTACAAACTTGAAACTACCAATTTTATAATAATCCTGACACGTTTACAATACACGCAGCTTATCGATCTCCATATGAGATGATATTAACGAACATAGTCGCAACCTGTGCCAAGGTGTAAACGGTGCAATAAAAATAACAGTCTGAGGTGCGTCGGTGACACGTAGAAACCGAGCCGGGTACTTCTTACACCGAGTTGTATTGCTTGCTATATTCATTGACATAACAAGCTTATTAAATACTCATAAGCTTGATGATTTTTGTCGTAATTTTTAGAATACTAGAACCAATTTAAAACGCCATTTAAATGGCCCGTATAAATTTTTTAAGAGAACAACTTTTTTCATTTTGTATTTTTACGTGCGTGGCCGTGGGTCCTGAATGAATAAGTGTGATATAGAAAATACAAGGCTAATAAATTTATAAACTGATGTTTCAAGCAACTACACAACCCAAAAATAATTACAATCAATGTTTTTTGTTTCATCATGATATGTATATCGATGCCCATCACTTTGGCGTTTCACTGATTTAATTTGACTCTGTACAATTAATTATTTATTGTCTTCCTTAAGCCTCCTTTCACTAATAATTGAAACTTTTTTTTACTTTTTTTCGAACTCAAGGTCTGATTTAATGTTGACACATTACCTAGGTACTCGTATGAGTGAGTATCTATATTTCTTTGCAAATATTTAACCTTTTCTTGCACGATTTGTATATAATTATCTATTAGAATGGCATATGGACACATACAACGTTAACCAAATGTTTACTTAGATAACGAAGTTAACAATTTATTTAGACAGATGTAGCGTACCGTGACTCATACTAAAAGATTTTAAGTATTCATTACAGTTACGACTCCTTTGTTTTATTTACTTGATTAGTTAGTACTCGTATCTCTTTGTCAATAAAATATATAAAACAAATATGTTTTGTAATTGAATATTGGATGTTCTGTTTTGCCTTTTGTAACATCCACAAAAATATCGTCGTCATTATCAATCTCTTACTCATATCCCGATTTATTTGGGGTTAGCGCAGCATGTCTTGTGTCGGGCCTTATTCGAATTTCGAATACCACGATAGCGGTATAATTTTTTTTAAATATCGCAGCTTATTTTTAGCCGCTGTTCTTTCTTGTTTATTATTTTATATTGGTTGTTTTTAAAATATTTTTGTAAGTTTTAAATGCTCCTCTTTTACTGTTTGTATTACCTGTGCGTGTCACAAATATTTTTCTTTTTTCTTTTTATTTCTTCTTCTTCTAAACTTGTCTATTAGTCGTCACCTCAGTACCACGAAAATATAAAAAGGACTAATTTTTATTTTAAGCTCATGGATAAACACAAACCTGCACACATAAAACTTAAATTTAAAGAAAATTGCAGATCAAAATCTGCTTATAAACGCTGACGGTGTGACATCGGCCATCGTCCATGATAACATCGCACACTGGCATTGCGCGTGACTCCGCCTGCCAAATTATTAACATAAACACCATGCGATACCCGCTGCATTCCTATTCTGGTTATTGACTGTCGCAATTTTGTTCTTGGCGTCTGCTACGCTCCAATTTAGAATACTATACATATTTTATCAAGATTAGTTGCTTTTTGGGGTTTTGAAGATACTGTTTGCTGGACGCTTTTTGGTAAGTAATGGCGATACTTTATAAAAATGTGTGCGAGAAATAAAGAAGAGCTTTAATCTTCTTGTCACAGTTAGCTGGTTTAATAAAAAAGATAATTATGCTTCAAATAGAGATAGAGATAGCTGAATGCACGCTTGTCCAAGTAAACAAAAACTCGTTTCGTAGATTATCCGGAGGAAAGAGACGTCTGTCTATTTGTTCCGGGTAATCCCCAAAATTGTTTTTTGAAGTACCGGTATATACAATTACCTCCAAAAGTTAGTTGACATTTTTCCACTTCAGCTGAGACACATATTTAATAATTTAAAATTGTATTTATCCGTTTGAACTGCTGTAACGTTTTTAGTGACTAATTCGACTATCATATCTTTCACTTATCACAAAAAATAATTAAGTAATACCATCACAGCTGAAGTGGAAAAATGTAAACTCTAGTAAAAACTGGTAGTTTAACATTAAACTTCGAATTCCGAAATAAAAATGATTAATAACACGCCATAAACATGAATAAAGTTAAACAACAGTTAAATAAGCAAAGTTAAACAAGCTGCGTAGGAAATAGCTGGATATGTTCCGTCAAAACTGGAAGGAGGACGCGCGGGCTCGCGAGAGTTGGAAGGAGTGGAGGTAGGCCTTTGCCCAGGAGTGGGAGACAGCGTAGGCTAGATTTAAAAAAAAAAAATATCAAACATTTTTAAAATCAATCTACACATAACTCCATTTGCAAACTGAAAATAATTCCACCTGAAATCAATAAATAGCAGCATAAATCGATGGGAAACCGGTGATTTATCGCGAAAGTCAAAATATGCAGTGTAAATAATAAAATGCAAAATGTAATGATCGATCGGCAGGGAGGTATCCTCAGTAGGGGAGGCTCCCCCCGATATGTGTGCACTTCCATGGCATGTCTGTTACAATGGATTTTTCCTCAAGTATAGATGTTTGAATTTAAATTCGTGATTTTTTTTGAATTGAAAAGATTTCGTGAACTGGAAGATTGGCTGGTTGTCTAGTAATTGAAAGGCAGCGTTTATCGTTTGTGGACCTTTACATATTTAAGTTAATTTTTAAATGGTTCTTTTGATAAAATATTCCGAATAAAACCGTGAAAAAGTGGTCCTACGATACTCGTAAGTGATTGTAATTTTTAGGGTTTTAGGTTGCCAAAGGGTGCAACGGGACCCTATTACTAAGCCTCCATTGTCCGTCCGTTCGTCTGTCTGTCAGCGGGCTGTATCTCATGAACCGTAATAGGTAGACAATGCACTTTATTTGAAAGAACGTAAATAACAATTTTTCAAGATTGACGTAAGGCAGTCATGTACCACGAACAACATAATCAACTTGTTAAGATTGACAAAACCTGTTTACCTAGTACCCCAATAATTCTGTTTCATTACCTGAACAAGTTTCACTAAGTCTTCCATTTTCCTTTAAGCTGATACACGCGTATAATACTGACGAACAAAGGAGATAAAATAAGTTTTTGCACACGAATAAAAGTTGCTTGATAAGTAGAAGTAATACACATGTTTCCTTAACACCGTCCGATTTACGAACACCCCTGTAACGAGGACCAAAATAAATACAGGAGGACCATTTCAAGACACATAGCAGGCCTTAATTCTCTGTGACACAATGAACGTAACCGCGCGATCAACGCGAGATTGGCGGGATTAGCTAAGGAGTTGACGTGGTTTCGGCAAGGAATCGTTAACTGGTCATAGGGAATTAAGGCCCAGCTAAGATCAAGCTGCATGACATTGCTTCTTGCCAAATTTCATGTTTCTAGGTCAACGGGAAGTACACTATAGGTTTTAATTTCGGAACATAAACGCCCGTATCTTTTGATTGTGTTGACTTAAAAGTTTAATTTTTTCACTGCTCAAGGGATTGCAGCCCTGCGTATTTGATATTAATTTCAATTTGATACCTCCACACGTTCCTGAGAAAAAGGGTCTTGACTGACGGACAGACAGACGGACGACGAAGTGTTCTTTTAAGGGTTCCATTTTTCCTTTTGAGGTACGGAACCCTAAAAACAATCCTACCTTAACAAGTTACTCTAGAAAAGCTTATGTCGTGATAAGATTGAGTTTGGTCCAGTCAGAAAGCTTCGTGCCAGTGCTAGCTAGCTGCTAAGGAAAGCCGAGCTTGTGGCTTTTCCCATAGCACAATAAGGCGATTGGCACACTGCTGCTTTTCACGCAGCGGTGTGCGGGAAACGGAGCCAAATTCCACGCGCGTGGGTGCGTTATCTGCGCCCCGCTGCGTGATGCGGTGCAGTATGGGCCTCCCCTAACGATCATGCACGGTGTGGGACAGTAATTTATATCGTTAAGGTGTTTTTTTTTTTTTAAAGATTGTCGCATGTTTCGATTTCCCATGGGTATGATACCTATTGGGAACCTAATGACCACAGTATGAGATACAGAGTAGTTACGGGCAAAATAAATACACGCGTCAGCATCATCAGAGTACATACACATACATACATAAAACCCGCACCTTCATCTCAAGAGGGCAGGTAGACACTACAGAACGCCAACAGCTACGATCCTTACATAATCCTTTTGCTTCGTTTACGGTCATACATCTGGTTGGTTGGTTGGTTAGATGACATGGTGTACTCTGATAAATAAATATCCATACTATTATTATTAATTCGAAAGTAACTCTGTCTGTATGTGAACTTTTCACGCCTAAACCACTGAACGGATTTTATTAACATTTGGGAAGAATAGATCGCATCCTTAGCAAAGGCATTTATGCTACTTTTGTCCCGGTAGAACATTGACGCAGGCGAAACCGCAGGCAGAAACTAGTATAAAATAAAGGTAAGTTTATGAGTGTGTAAACCTGCGACTATTTTATAAAACTGCATACTTAATTCTGGTGACTTGGATACTATACGAGTTTCCTTTGTTACATTTTGCTGGGCTTAATTTATTATTATGATTAGGGTTGTCACTTTTAGGATAATGGCGGGTAGTAATAGATTATTCCGGTAATTTATGAAACAAACGAGGTCTAATATAAAGGATAATATGTATAACTAGTAATTTATTACAAAGTACTGAAATTATAACAGAAAAATAAATATTAAATCTAGCGAGCTTCTATTTGGTTAGCAGGATAACATTTGTCTAGTTTTAATGGAAAATACTAATTAGGCTCCACGTGACCTTTCATGGTCTAATTATTCATTTTCGTTATTAACATTCACATTTACCTGAAACAGTTGTTTTATTTCTCTCGTTCGCTTATATAATCAGCGTCCCACTGCTGGGACACAGGCCTCCTGTTTTCGAGAGGGAGTGGGCTATAATCTAGCACACGGGCCCAGTGCGGGTTGGTATTTGTCAGTGTTGTCACATGTCTTCGAATTTTTGGTTCTAGGACATGTCGGTTTCCCCACGATGTTTAGATTTTTTGGTTTTGAGATTTGAGAACAGTGGTGATGTAATAATTGACACAAATTAGAGCGCCTGTCTGGCTTCGAACCTACGACCTACAACTCGTAAGTCGCGGCCGTTACCACTGAGCCACCACTGCTCTCGTGAACTTTCATGATTTAATTATTCACTAGCAGCGCCCCGCGGTTTCACCCGCATAAGTGTCGATCCCGTGGGAATATCGGGATAAAAAGTATATGTGTTAATCCAGGGTGTCAGCTACTTTCCTTTATAGCTATGCATTTCTATGAAATTCGTGGCAGACGATGTGTAATACAATAGAAACCAGTAGTGTCGCGGCGACATGTCGCCTGCTGCTGTCGTCTGCAGTCGGCTACGAACTTGCACCTTTAGTCAGTCATTTAATTTAGGGAAATAATAATGGTTCCGAAAAACAAATTAATCTCCAGCGATCTGTGGCCGACTAAAAAAAAAATGGATCTTCGAATAACAAAACTAAACTTCCGAATAAAATACTGAACCTCCGACAACATTACTAAGTTACCGACAACAGAGGTTTTGTCAAAATAATCATACGCGCTCCGTCGACTTAGGATGCAAGAGCGAGCGAATGAGAATACAAGGACCTTTATCTAGGTATATGTATATTAAAACGTAATTTAAACCGGTAGAAAAGTATTATAGCAATAACCAGTCATGTATATTTTTTTAAGATTTCAGTATCTCATTCGGTTGTTTCGTCATTTTTATTCAGACAAAAGTAGTCGGAAAGTTAGTATTTTAGGCAGTAGTTTTAATATTTTGAGTAAGGACAATTCTTATTTTTTTGTCGAAGCTTTTATTACTACTTATCCTTTAATTTAGTGCCTACTGTAAATTGTTAGTGTGAGTATAATCATTGTATACAAGCACTAGCTTCTGCCCGCGACTTCGTCCGCGTGAAATTCCTTGTTCCCCCGAACCACCCCGTCGCATCGCGTCGCCTGTCCGCGCTATTACTTCGTTATCGCTTGGCATTCTTTTTTGCTTTCTTTTTCATTTTAATCGGCTCTAAATGTGGCTAAATCTAGCCTATAACCTTCCTCAAGAATTGGGCTATAAAATGAAAAAAAAAAATCTAATCCGATTGGTAGTTCCAGAGATTAGTTCAAACAAACAAACTCTTCAGCTTTACAGAGTACAATAATGTTTACAAGTATTACTTGATTAATGCATTGACTGCCAACGCGGTCACCGGTGACCGCGAACAATGGATTTTCTATTGTGTCTGTTGCCTGGCAGTCAACGTGTATTTGAGATATATCTTCTATTTTATTTTCTAATTCTTTATAAGCCCAGCCCTGAACAATAGCCAACGCGTTCGTGTAGTTCCGTATGCATTCGCTTACTTAAAAATAAACTACAGGGTGTATTTAATTAACCCTTGACTTCCACTTAACTAGAATGCCTGGAAACTTGATTCTTCAGTTGAAACGGCTAGCGAGAACGTAATTGCATTTACTGGTGCATGTTAAGCGGGTTTTAATTTCAAAGAGATTTTCTTGTTTTTGTTTGTTCTGGAGTTATTTATTAAGGTATTGTTGGAAAAGCTTTTAGGAAAAAGAGCAGCGAATTGGTAAGTTAGAGTATCAAAAGAAAACACTTGAGTCTTTTTTTGGTATAAATACTGAACAGGTAGCCAGTAGGTAGCCAGTAGGTAGCCAGTAGGTAGGCCAGTAGGTAGTACATTAGACTTTAGGTATAAATAAAAATACAGATCCAGCAGAATATCAGCGTCAGGTATATTTGCCTGACATATGTTGAGCTGGACTCCCATTTGGTGCAACCTTGAGACGCACACCGCACTGTGTGTTTCGTTATTAATTTGATTTTCAGTATTCGTCATAGTGTCACTTTTAGTTCATTATGTATATTTTTCTTTTTATACCGGCACCTTGTTTTATATTATACTAGCTTCCGCCCGCGGCTGCGCCCGCGAGGTATGTCGATTAAAACTATCCTATGTCCTTCCCCGGGATGCAATCTATCTCTCTGCCAAATTTTATCGAAATCCGTTCAGTGGTTTAGGCGTGAAAAGGTAACATACAGACAGACAGACAGAGTTACTTTCGAATTTATAATATTAGTATGGATTCATGTAGGTAATTGGTTATCAACTAATATTGTACTTTGTGTGATGTGCTCTCTTTTGTGTGCGCCAAATAAATGGTTTATCTATCTATCTATCAAACGCTTATTTTTATTAATTACGTTATCGACGCGATGCCAGTTACCATTAACTCAATACATATTTCTGAACTTCAATGAGTTGAAATTTAGTCGGTTATTAAAAAAGAAAATAGCTGTTCCATACATTATGGCCGCGAAAAAAAAAACTGATATTTCATAGAAATTTTCTGTCACAGCAGTTTTCTTTAATAACCGGTAAAAAATTTCTAGGGTTCTAAAATCATATGCTGAATTCATGATTACAGTTTGTGAGTCGATGTCCCTGTCACCTCAAACAAAGACGTTCCAATAATAAATAAAATCAAAACGAGGGTTGCAATATTAACAGGACAAAAAATTACTTCCAAAAAAATTACTAAATATAGGAATTAGGAGCGCTGACATTTACCAAAAAAATCACACTTTCCTAAAAAGGATCTTACCAGGTCACACTAGCGGCACTCCGCGACAGCTCTCGGGTTGCCAGCCATAAAAAAGCGTCGACACGTTTGAACAAGTAATGCTTGCGTCAACATTGCGCCTACTGTAAGGAAAATCTCTTTTTACCAAGAGGGGATAATATTACTTTCTTGAAAACGGCGAGAAACGGTAGATTAAGTGTTTGGGCGATTTGATTTATGAAAATCTTTTTTTTGGAAGCATTCATCGTAATGTCTGCGTCATATTTTGTATCTTAATGTTATTTTATTATTCTATAAGATTACAGCGAGGAATAATTTTACTGACTTTGACAGCAATTGTGAATTGTATGAGCGATTTATTATACTGGCAATTCTAAGCGCTTCAATTTACGAAGTGTGCAAAACTGATGCTGAGCTGCCGAACCGAAGATGATAATGATGAGTGTGGAAAGCTTCGATGTTAATGTAGCCAACGCCATGAGACGAAGAAAAGTGTGCCTATAAAAATCATCTCAAAGTTTCCACAAACTACACAATTACACATATTTTCGTCACCCCGAAAAATTCGACCCAAAACCGATTGGACCTCTAACTGGATTTCTATCGTCAAATCCATGCCAAAGACAAAACAAATCGACGACTCAAATTCTATATTGTTTTTCTCAACCTTGATTGTTTCTAGTAAGCGTTGGATCGTCTCATTTGTCTTCGGAATACACGTATGTGTTATACGAAAGCAATTTAGGAGAAACCTATAAAGGCGGGTATCAATGAAAAAAAGAACATTTGCCAAACGTTAATCTGTGAGGAGAAAAAATATTTGTTACGGTACTGATTATTTGGGGATGAGGAAAAGTTTTGCTATGAAAGTTTGTCGTGTGGTTTGTGGTATGAATAGAGTCGTCGCTACTGGAGTAAATGAGCATGACGTTAGTAAGCTGAAGATGAATGTTCGGAGTTGAATGTCTGTTTTTTTTTGTGCCATCAGTGACTTTTACTTCTCATTCTTGTAAGTAATAAATAACTACGAATGTAGATGATGTTTTGTCTATCATAATTACAAATTACACTGCCATTCTTAAGGTAGCAAAAGTTGTATGCAACGATAGATTTACGAGTTGCCATGCCTGTGTAAAAAGACTTTGCAAAACTATTCGAATATTCTAAACCACAAGCGCACAACACGAAACGTCAAAACATTAAATTCACTGAACAAACTGGAAATTACTTTCGTTTGGATTTCAGCAAGCAACGTTTAGTAAACAACAAGAAACAGGTCACAACATAGTGCACAAAACAACTTCAGCGCTATATCTACTTCTAAACCTGCCATCCTAATAAGTTGTAAGGGTACAATACGAATAAACTTCAAGTGAATTTCATAACGGGAGCGCAAACACCTCAGACTTGCGTTTTCCAACAACACACAAACAACTCCATGTTCTTACGTGTTTACTGAACACGGTTACAACACTGTGTTGCTGTGCTCTTTCGCTTCATATTCGTGAAATGCAAGCTGTAATAATGTAAAGCTGTATTTGGGAACTTGAATCGCATTAATTCCGTATGAAACATATGCATGTAATATGCCTTTGATGTTGTTAATGATTTCGAATTCACCACTTTGGGATTATCATTAAAATACTTCATATTCATGTGGCCGTCGCTCAATGCGTAGTTATAATGAAATATTGCGATTTATTTGCATCTGAATATGTACTTTGGTAATTTGTGATAAAGGACCGCAATATTATTCGGTTTCAACTGCTTTTGGTTGCACATAAGAGTGGTTATTGTTTCGATAACTGGTCAGGATATTATTGTTCTCAGAATTGTTTCGAAAATTTACAGACCAGCTTTTGCGAGCAATATTTTAAAGCAGCGAAGCGGCGCAGTATTCCGATAATTGTCTTGGTTTCATTCCATATCAAATAAAAGAACGCTGTTTTCAATGAAATGCTGTATCTTCATTGTTTTGCTTTCATGAAACAGTTGTTGTATGACAGCATTTGCATGTGGTTTTATTTCATTTCTTTGATGGAAAATGTTTTTGTAAAACTCTTTCAACGTACAATTGAAGTTTCTATCTACAGTGTTATGATTTGGAATTGAATAGTGTTCTATTCTTGTGTCCATCAAAGATGCACAAGGCTGGACAAAGTCAAGAAGACTCGGAATTTGGGGCATGCCAACAGACCACACTCAACTGCGGTCAGTCGGGCATTACCGCTCGGTCCACTAAGCTTTATGTGGAACCCAAAATATATGGGAAAAGATAATTGGAGAGCAGTTTCCTATTTAACTTTAGGATAATTATGGAAAGAGAATAGCCAGTTAAAAGGTTAAGAATAAAACAATACATGACTGGAACAAAGAAAAGGTGGAGTAATACTATAATATCCAGAAAGAAGAAGCAGATGATTTGTGTATACTTATTGTCAGTTGGAAAGGAGCACGTCTACTTGAGACTGATGATGATGATGATTTTATAAAGCTAAGTGGAGAGTATCCTGGGTTCGATTCCCAGGTCGGGCAAAGCGTTACTTATTGTGTTTTTTCTTAGTAACAGCCCGGAGTTTGGAAGTTGGCGGTGTGATACCCCCATGCCTCGGAAAGTACGTTAAGCCGTTGGTCCTGCGCCTGATCTCATATTCATATATTTATTTGCATTCCAAAATGTTTTAGAGGTGTTACAATGGCTTAAAGCTAAGGTACAATTATGGACCCTGTAGGCAGGGCACTCTCCAGTCGTATCGGATTGCGTGCCGTGAGTGCCGTCCCATCGGGTTATAAGTGTGAGGGAAGAGAGAGTGCACCTCTGTCTGCGCACGCACTGTAATATCTAACGCGCCAAAGGCTAGTCTCCGTTGAAATTGACCGCCATCACCGCAACACGGTGTGGAGGACTATTAAGTACTCTAAAATGCTGATACCGTCACTGTTTCCGTGTAAAAGACAGATAGAAAAGGAGGGTGACACGACGAATAGCATTAACATTATTTTTTGTGCAACAGAACCATGACGGATCGAAGACTTCATAGTATCCAGGAAGTGTTGAGTCCTGAGTTTCCCAAAATATTGCACATCACACGTCCCACAAAACATTTCCCAAGAAGCCCCAAATTCTGTCAGAAATACATCAGTTATCGATGGCTGCACTAAACTTGCAACGTATAAACGCCAGTTGATGACACTTACGAGGAGAACGTCGTAAAACGTTTTAAACATATCCGTGACCAGAGGGGCAATTCTCGTAATTTTAAGAACGTTCATAGTCTTTTTATTTTAATAAAAGCCTGCCTAATTCAATTAATAAATTTAATTATAAACTTATATACAAAGCAATGCCAGTTACATCCCAGCGTAATACCTCAAAATATAATAACGATCTGCCATCTAACATAGTAATTTATATCACATTCATAATTCGTATACAGCTGAATTTATTACGGGCAAATTAATTTTGCTGGGCGCGCCCGTAATCCGGACACATCTGCGCTACCCCGCGGATACTTCATAGTATCGATATTAAAAACATTCGCGGGTGCTTTATATATACGTTTAGTGTGATGTACTGGAGTTTTTGGTGTTGTTGTACGGAATTTGGCCTTTGGAGCTTGGAAAGTGGGATCGTTGTGAAGGAATACGTTGGATGGTTTTTTCGGGAACTGCTTCTTCACAGCATAAAGACAAGGAATTGGAGCTTTTGAGGATACATTTTTGCAGCTTAAAAATTTTGATTTATTTTTTCGATTTGAACACGAAGCAAGATGAAACATTGCTGAGATGCGGTCGATGCTTGGACAAGGTGCGTATGTAAGCAGGTATCGCTCTGGAGCCATGACCAAGGGCAGCTTGGATCCTGGTTTGGACTTCCAATAGACAACGAAAGTGAATAAACGAACCTAGACAAACTTAATTATCAAGTTTAAAAAATCTGTCTTAAGGCGACTACATGACTTAAAGCGCGATCTTTGTCGGACTGCATAGAAAAGAAAGAGAAGCGCGATGACACAACGCTGGTAATTTATTGCAAAATATGAAGCTATTATCTATTTACAAAAAATCTATTGTTTCAACAAAAAAATTAAAACACTAAGTGGTGCATTAGTATGTTGCTTGTAGAATAATTTGACAAAAAATCATAATGATTGTATATATATTAGTATGGTTTTTATTGTAAAAATAAAGTTTTTAGAGGTATCTTCATGAATTTTTTCTATCGTATCAAATTAGTTGTATTATGTTTTCAACACACTCCTAGCATATATCCTAAAGAATATCATATATTTTTTCTGATTTTGTTTACTGTAGTCGATCTTATACTGTTATTGTTTCTAAAACTTGCTTTTTTGCGTTTAGGTCCTGTAAGCCCCTTATCATAAAAATCTTATAGCAAAAACACATTTACACAAGATTGCTATTATTCAAAAAGTCGAAGTAGCACAAAACATTAAAGAAACCCCGGTTTGTCCCCAAACAGCTTCACAAAACAACTAAACTGCTCCATCTTTCTTTTTAATCACAATAAAAAAGATTAAGTAAGCATCTTAAAAGCCAAAGAACCCAAGATACTATAAGAACTATAAAACATCGTCTCAGTAGCGCGGAGAGTTGTACAATATACTTAATTAATAGCACGTAAAGGACTGGCGGCCATTACTTCAAGTGTTCATAAATAACACACAGTTTTATCGCATGATTACAGCTGATCATAAAAAATTCAATTGGCCAGAGTCTGACTATCGACATCTGTGAGATGAAGGTACGGAAATGAGAAGATTTAACTGTTGCGGTGGTTAATATTTTTCTAGTTTTTATAAACGACCTGTGTAACCTTAATATTAGGAATGCCAAGATAGTAACGTTTGCAGATGATATTACCATTGTTGGTGACACCTGAGGGGCAATTCTCGTAATTTTAAGAATGTTCACAGTCTGATCTCAGTCTCAATCTGTCAAAAATACCTCTAATTTCCCTACATTTTGACAAGTTTTTGACATTTTTTTGTCGCTGAGATGAGATTGCGACTAGATTTTGAACGTTTTAAATTACGAGAATTGGCCTTCTGGTCAGAACTTGAGCACTTTGCACAGTCTGGTTTCAACAAAATCCTAAATTGGCTCTATTCTCACTCTCTAACACTCAACACCTCCAAAACTAACTTCATTACCTTTTCAATTAGTCCTGCCAACCAGCCAAGATCTCCTGTATCTATTAAAGCCCACAAATACAGGTGTCTACAAGGAAATGCCTCTTGCCTCTGCCCATCCCTAAAAGTAGTCGATCATATCAAATACCTAGGTGAATATTTAGACAAAAACCTCAAATTTAAAACTCAAATTAACCAACTTACCAGTAGAGTCAGCAAGTTAATTTATATATTTAAAACTCTCCGAAGTATTGCGAATCCAAATATTATACGTGTAATTTATTTTTCCCTGTGCTTATCCATAGTTACATATTGCATCACATGCTGGGGTGATGCTGGGCAACTATACTCAAACCACTCGAGATCGCACACAGAGCGGTACTGAAAGTGGCTACCTCAAGACCTATCATGTTCCCTACTGATCTATTGTATAGTAGCTGTAATGTTCTTAATGTTCGACAACATTTCATCCTTCAAAGAGTTCTTTTACAGCACCGTAAAATCCCGTATAAAATAGTAACAAAACGTAGGAAAGACTTAGTTTGCACTCTTCCACAAGTACGCACATCATTTGCTTGATCTACGGATTATCATACTTTAAATGTAAAAAGATTCTACGTTAATTTCTTCAAAATAAAAGCTATGATGAAACAGAAAATTATCTCAGTGACAGTGACAGATATAATATTACCTCACACGACTACACACTCTCTTTCACTCTATCACACACACACACACACACACACACACACACCACCTACACATCTACAACACTCACACACACACACATACACAAACACATGCGCGCACGTTTTAATTTAATTTAATCATTGTTGTAGTATAAAAAAAATATAAATAATTCTTCAACCAGTTTATTGCGACTTTTTGTAAGGGACAGGGACTGTTATTCCTTAATACAGGTTATTCTATAACCTAGCTAGGAAAGCAGAACTTCACCCACCGGATTGTGTTTGACATGGTACAAACTTATATGTATAACTTTATGAATGCCTCATGTACTACATCTTCTTTTTATGAAATAAATTATTATTATTATTATATTTTATAACTAAGTACAAATTAATGATAAAGAGGAGTTCCTTTGTCACTAACAATATTTTGAAGATACAAAGGAAAGACGAGAGAGAGTCTACAAAAAGATAAAGAATATATACAGAGACTTAACAATCAACTCAATTGAACAATTGAAATAAAAACCAAACAGTTCCACCTTTTTTTTTAATCACAATAAAAAGATTTATGGTTAGTCTTACTATCGACATCTGTGAGATCTGTGAGATGAACGAACGGAAATGGGAAGATTTGACTAGTAGCTACAAATGATAATAGAGTTTCTTTGTCACTAACACTGCTGCGACACAGGCATCCTCTTTTTGAGAGGGAGTGGGTGAAAATTCACCACGAAGGCCCAGCGCGGGCTGTAAGAATATACAAAACAGACTTAACAGTCAACGTACCTACAAATATTCTTCTTATTAATTTCTTAATTGTACACACAACATTTGATACAGAGTTGACAAAGATGAAGAGCAGTAACCATGCACTTGTCTTTATAATAACATCATTATTGCAAAACATCTCCAAAATCCTTTACTACTAATATTAGATAGCTAAACAAAATGTTGATAAAACCAGAACGATTACGAAGATAAATCATAGCATAAACTTAACATTTTGGTAAAAACTATTTAGTGTTTTTGAACTCTATTCAGAAAATGTTTGTTGCATTTTACTACAAGTACTAAAACTCCAAATCTTAGTTTTATTTCATAGTTCTAGCTTCATTATTGAATTGACGACTTCTTTCGTGGTCACGAGACGACCAACGTTCGATGCATGTTTCGTCTATTTTATAGTACCATTCCCTTCTCTGATTATATCAAAACATTTGTTTGACTCATACCATCGCGAAAAGAAAATAAACAGTCGAATATAGAAATCACATGATATCTGCAACGAGCCACGAGCCACGGGACAGTTATTGCATTTTCATTCTGAATACGGACTGTGGTTATTAAAAAACGAAGTAGGTTTCATCTCCAGATATTGCAAGTCTTCCTTTCAATTTACCAATAATTCTATTTCCTGACGGACTAAACGGTATATTTCAGACAAGCATTTGTCAAAAGCTTCGCCCGCGTGGAGGTTGCAAATTATCCCATGGGAACGTACTATCGGCATGAGAAGTATTCCATGTCCTAACACAAGTCATGGCCTCCGTGTGCCCAATTGTATACACACATCTATGCTAATAATAAAGTTGAACAGTTTGTTTGTTTGTTTGAAGGCGTTAATATCTGGAAATACCGGTCGGTTTGTAAAATTATTTTTGCATTCGATAGCCCAATTTTTGAGGAAGGCTTATTTATTAAGGCGTATTTAACATCACGCCATGACTCTTAGGATACGAGCAAAAAGGAAAAGTCAGAAAGAACAACAAAGTGAACGATGCGACGGACGTGGTGGGTCGAGCGAACAAGAAATTTCACGCGGACGAAGTCGCGGGCAGAAGCAAGTTTTATATACTGTATGGAAACCACATGTACGCAATAAATTATACCACATACTATACTTGTAAAGGTGCATCCAGACAGAGCGAGGTGCGCTGCAAATGATTTTTGTTTATATTTACGGTTGCCTCAGGCTGAGGCATCTAACAGTATAAAAAATCACTTGCGGCGCATGCACCTTTATCGCCTTTTCTGACGATATACAAAAAGTAAAGAAACCGGTCAACAAAAAAAAATCAACTGTTCCCTACATTTTGACGAGTTATGCGAACATACAACACAACAACAACATTTGTTTGCCATACAGATAAAATAATAGATGCCAGCACGCGTAGCATGATCCCCGTAGACACGGGTTTTGTCGACGGAAGAATAGACAAAATGACAGATTGTAGAAATATTTGTACGCATTCTACGCGTCTAAGCGTGGCAATGTGTCATTTTGTCTATTCTTCCGTCGACAAAACGTCGTCATGATACGCGTGCTGCTAAATTCACTTCCGACGAACATATACTCCTTCGAAATCAAAGTCAAAGATCAAACCATCCCTGATTGCTTAATAATGCCTATAACTACAACCAATATATATTACTGATTGCTATATCAAAACCACATACCAAATCGAGTAATCAAGCTTCAAAGACATGTAATTCTAGCTATGTAGGTACTTAAGCAAGCAGATATGAGGCTATTAGCCGTTAAATTAGGATGCGAGATGTCGAAATGTTTTGACAATCGATTGTTAGTAATCGAAAATCGTTATGTTGCCGAATCAACAATCGACACGATGATAATTGAACAATCGGGAGTTTGTTCGAATAATTTTAGTGTAGCCGTTAAAATATGTGTAAAATTATTGTTGTACTAGCCTATTATCGATTGATTCACTCTTTAGTTTAGCGATTGAAATCGAATTCGATCAAATCGATAGGGGATCGATTACAAAAGAAAAGTGCGAGTCGGACTCGCACACGACGGGTTCCGTATCACAAGGTAGAAAAAATCAAATTATTTTACGGGTCCCCCTTTTTTTATTATTTGTTGTAACAGCGGCAACAGAAATACTCATACTGTGAAAATTTCAACTGTCTACCCATTACGGTTCGTTGACAGGCAGACAGACGGATGGACGGAGGCTTAGTAATAGGGTTCCGTTTGCACCCTTTGGATACTTACGAAACCCTAAAAAACCATCGATAAAGAGATACTATACAACAATCGAATCATTCCAATAAAGCTAGATTAAACAGTAAATTGATATAACCATGATTATTTTTCTATTACAGCACACACTATTAGGTAATCACAATCGGAATCATTTTGAAGGATACTGCCAATCCATTGCATCGCATGTTCGAAAAAATTTTCTGCCCAACGACGTCAATGACGCAATGAATGTTGTTGAACTGTCAAAATGAAAGTCATTGCTACTGATAGTGTGATACGCAATTACCCCGCTGGATCCCAGTGTCGAAAATTTTGGTCGGTTATTTTTTTAAATCAGCTGTTTCCTGAATTGAGGTACAGAAGCCAGCACATCAACCTACCCGAAACTGTCAAATTTTCCCAATCAACTTTGAACCTTATACTTTAGCGATAAAGTTGAAAATCTATCAAATAAATTTGACAGATTGTAGTAGGTTGATGTGCTGGCGTCTGTACCTACGCGGTCAAAATTTATGGAACAGCATTTTTTTTTTTCGAACCGACAAAATAATTCTACGCTACGTCTATTTATAGAATCATGTGCTGAATTCATAGTTACAGTATGCGCTTGTCCCCCTGCATGCAAAAGGACCTAAAGCATACATTTTATGTTAACATTTATAACAATACTTTCTCCAAAAGTAAGAATGATAAATACCTCAGGACATATGGAAAATAATTTAATACTACAACTCCCTTACTAATAAACGTACTATACCAGATGAATAGTTACACACCGATTTATCTCTTTCTGTAATCAGTAATTAGATTTTCGAAAAAAGAAGACAAAGCGTTGTGTACAGACGCTATACAACGTTTATTAGTAAGGGGGCTATTATTAGAAGCAAGTTATTTTAACTGATCAGACAGCTGTGCTGCTGAGGAGTTTATTGCACCATTTTTCTCCCCAGCGAAAGCACTAGGAAGTGGTGAAGGATGGGCGATTTGGGGGACTCTCTTATGTCATTTTGACGTTCGAAAAGTCCTGATTTAAAATGTTTGAAAAATAACTTTTGATTTGATTTTGAGTGTTTAAATATTGAAGACAAGGATTCTTGTTAGGTAAGGCAATTGAGGAAAATCATATTCTGAAATATTTTATTATGCAAAAACACAATCTTACTATTTTTAGACTCATGGTTTTCTAGTTTATTATCTTCATCGTAATCATATCCTTTTGCTAACTATGTTGGGGTATCATGTAACTAAATGCCTAGATACTATCAGTAGGTATGTAAATTATACCTTAAATTGGCATCATGTAATATTGGTTTATGTTGATGCCGTTCTATTGTACTTTTGATATACTATATACATCTCTTCTGATAGTGAAAACTGCATAAGTCAGCCAAAACTTAGTGGTTTGAAATTTTAATACGCTCTAAGCAAGCGTGGTGATCAATAATCGTCCTGCGATTACTGTCTTGTATGAGGCTACTTACTGCAAGGGCAACTATCTCTGCCCTGTAGTGCTGTTACAGTTTGATACAAAGACATGATGTAAACAGACACATCGCATAGCCGTCAACTACACAATACGCATTCTGTACATCAAACTAAGTGTCATTGCACAAAAAAAAATTGATGTTTGCGGTAGTGCGCAATGTAACGCACGCAAAACATTGTGTTTATGGGTGCATGTAACGGTACAGGGTTGATGGGGGGTAATTAAAGTTGTGTTATACTATACATAACATTAAAAAACTTGTTTTAGAAAAAAACGACGGTAAAAGTTCAAATCATAACAACAACGACATTTGCCAAAAGCTGAAAGTTTATACAGACACTTGTGTACATATTACTATAATATAATCTTATATCCGGCCATGCGGACGTACCCTTTTACCTAAATTGGGCCAACAGTTTAGGTCCTGGCAGCCCACCAAGCGGACAAACAGGCTGTTTAAGATGAACCTTTGCATGGACACGTACACAGATCGTAAGTCGGTACACTTGGTAACGCTTACACTGGAGCTCAAGCTTTGTTTTCTATTGTTTGGAAATTCCTGGGGTCCTAGGGATTTATTATATATTAGGGTGTCTGAGTAAGTAAGAGTGCACTTTTTAAATTTAGAATAATTTTTTTTTCATGCAAGTGGCAGCTCTGAAATTTGACAGCTGTCACCTATGTTTATTCCGATTATAAAATAAAAAATGGATCGCTTTTCGAAAGAACAGCGCGTTATAATTGTGAAAACTCATTACAAAAATGGAAATGGGGAAGTTACGCTGAAACCGCTCGCAAACTTCGCCAAATTTTCAGTCGAGGAAGTACACCTAGTGGTCAAAAAATTTGAAGAAACTGGGTCGATTGTGGATATTATGAATCCTTTTCGTCAACGTACCGGCCAAATGTAATGTGCGAAAGTAAGTTTGTTTGTTTTTTACGCTTTCACGCTAAATCGGCTAAACGGATTTTGATGAAATTGGCACATGGGTTGACCATGACCTGGAGAAGGACATAGGCTACTTTTTATCCTGGATTGCAGACAAAGTCGCTAGTAATAATATTATAAATGCGAAAGTAATAACGTTATTATGATAATAGATGGCGCCACGTGTATTGTTGAAAAGGTAACAAACAAACAAACTTACTTTCGCATTTATAACATTAGTTAGGAAGTTAGGATTAAGATATGTTAGGATGGTACCCTCGTATTGGGTTTTCCATCTCGAATTTCTCAATACCAGCCCGGAGGATGGATTTCTGCCCGGTTGGTAATTAATGAAGTGAAAGAAAATTGTTTATTCTATAAATAGGATATCAGAATCAATATAACACATCATATTATAAAAAATAAGCTAGATGGAGTCCACATTTCCTATCTAACTACACCTGAGAAGAAAGGTGACGGCAATAGGCTCGCCCCCTATTTATTACATGGGACTTAAACATGACTGGCAAAAGGTGGGTGTGCTATAGGTACATATCTGCATAACCTTTCGGGGAATACAGGCGTGAAATTATAATAATACATGCAGCGCCTCGCGGTTTTACCCGCATAAGTTTCGATCCAGTGGGAGTATCGGGATAAAAAGTAGCCTCCATACAAAATTTTATCAAAATTGGCCCAGCCGTTTGAGCGTGAAGAAGTAACAAACATATAAACACACACACAAACTTTCGCCTTTATAATATTAGTGTGATTACATTATTTGGTACCACACCAATACACGAAAATGTGTTCGCCAAAATTTCTCTATATTGTTATTTTAGAGCATTTTCGGAGAAGACTTTCGACGTGTTTTTACCTTGGGGTTGTTCATTTATTATATAAGAAGATTTGAAGGGAAGGGGTCAGTCTTATTTTTTCTTACGTGGGGGAGGGGCGGTCAGAAAGTGGTCAAAATGTCTTACTTAATAAATTAACAACCCCCTATCATACTAGTTTGGTCCAGCCAAATTTCAGCAAGATTTTCTAAGAATATACCCACAAAAGTGCCTCGCAATTTACGCGAGGCATACCCTACGTGACTCTTACGAAGACACCGGTGAAAGGCACAAAATACCTAGTGAGACACCTATCAACATTTCATACCTAAAGGTCTCCATAACGGATAATGGCTGAAATATTTTTGCGAGAAATGTATCGTACAGTGGTTAGCTATATATTGCCTAAAGTACAAGTAAAATTTCACACAACCTTTTCAGTATATAGAGTTAGGTAAAGTAGGACAGCGTGTAGGTACTTCAATGAACATTATATGTAAGCGCTCATTCACACGAGCGCCACGCGTCAACAGCAGATGCAACTGCAGTTGTCGACACGCGTTGACGGCCGCCGTCGACAACTTGCCGCTCGTGTAAGCTAAAACTACAAACCCAGTGCACTCAAAGTGCACTGGCTTGTAGATTCGGCCTACCGCTACTACTTGAAAAAGCGATCGTAATTATATACTCTACAAACCGAATTTTAATAAAAGTAATATGAACCTAAGGGTTCATTTCACTATATGACAGATCTTGCTTAATAAAAATCTTAAATTCACTGACAGACAACACACAGCCTAAACTACTGGCTCTATAAGCTTGAATGTTTGCAAAAAAGTTTATTTTAGAAATAAGAAAGGATCTTTATAAATGCATCACCTAAATGTTAAAAAGGGGATGATGATGGGCGTGCCCAGAAGATGCCTGTTCACTCTTGCTTTGAAGGCCTTCATTTTCGGCTACCTACGGGAAATCTTACGGGACAGACGGCTTGTTGTATAATAACCGCTAGGTACACTGAACCTCGGTCCGACGTCACAGTATAAGTCACGTTTATGAACGTGTAATAGATCGATAATGCAGTTTTGAGGATAGTATGTCAAAGACTAAGTCGTTAGCCTCTAGCAAGTCGTTACCCATATCAAAGCCTTGTTGGGTGTGAACAATGTAATTATGTACCTATCTATGGAAGTTACATACGTATGTATATAGGGGCTATTGTTGCTAGCCGGAATCATAGAGAACGGTAATACACCTGAGGGGCAATTATCATAATTTTTAGAACGTTCACAGTCTGATCTCAGTCTCAATCTGTCAAAAATACCTCTAATTTCCCTACATTTTTGACAAGTTTTTGACATTGATTGTCGCTGAGATGAGACTGCTACTAGATTTCGAACGTTTTTAATCACGGGAATTGGCCTTCTGAAAGTCAATTCCCGTAATTAAAACGTTCAAAATTTAGTCGCAATGTTATCTCAGCGACAATTAATGTCAAAAACTAGTCAAAAATATAGGAAAATTGGACGTATTTTTGACAGATTGAGATTCAAATTAGAATGCGAACGCTCATAAAATATGTGAATTACTTAAAAATATATTCTTTTTTCCCTAATAATTAAATCGAGTTCTGCAAAATGCAATCTGCATTTATGTTCGAAAAAAATAAAAAAGCAATCATAATTGGCAACCTTTAAAAATGCCAGATACAATTTGAAGGTTGCCAACGACAAATTCGTAAAAAATAATAATAATAAGTATTACTTTTGTTTTTCAATAAAACCCCGTATACACGACGCAAGTTTTTTCCCTGTAGTATACAATACAATTGAAGTAACAATCAGCACCTTAATTGCGTGTTAAGCAATTCCCTGCAGGTCTCAGACCAAATAAAAAACCTAGACAGAGGGCTGTGAACAGTAAAGTGAAGCCGGTTTTGTAAACATGTGTGCACTTAGTGAGGTGTCGTTTGATTGTAAATGGTTGCAAATGTGTGCGTGTATGCACAGAGCGGAGGTGTAGTTTGGCATACTTCACTGTATCGTTCTCAGCGCTCTGTCTTGGTTTTTATTTGGTCTGAGCCGCAGGTTTGCTTCATTTCATAAAGCAATCTTTTCTTTTTCAAATCTTATCTCGTGTCGTATGTCGGGTTCTGGTCACTAGTTGCCATAGAAACGGCTAAACAACTTTTTTGGCAAGCCTTAGCTAAATGGTGATTACATTGCACCAAAGCCTAGCACTTCACTTTCAACTTTGGGCCAAAATTGAAAACGTCTGCAGACGTCGTAGTTTCGTACACTGCCAGATCGTATTAACGGCACTCGATAATTTTGTGGGTACTTGGCCAAGATTTTAAGAAAAAGTGTACAATCTTGAATGATACATATAAGTTTTATGTTGAAAACTCTTTATTTATTTGTTTTAAGGATTACCAACGAAAGATGCATTTCAATTATCTTCTAAAACATTCTTTTATTCATAAACTTTATGTAAAATTGAGTAGTGAATATCGACTGTTTAACCATACATTTTTGACGTTAAACGTCACTTAACTTTAATCATCGTTTAAAAATAAACTCCATAAACTTTTACAGCATTAATAATAACTTTATTTCATAAAAAAACGTTTTTACAAAATAAAAAACAACCGACTTCCAAAAAAAACTACAAAGTGATAAATAACTTTTATTTCGGAAGTCGGTGTCGTTGGTTCTGCATTTTCGTTTATTGACACCGACTTCCGAAATAAAAAAGTTTTTATTTTTCACTTTTTAGTGAGAGAGTTTGTAATTTATCTACTTAAGTTACAATAGCCTAACGTCAACTGCTCATCACCTTTTACAAAATATTGCTTTTCCCGATGCTGGGACGTTAATTTTTGAGGAGTTCTCCTGGTAAGAACCTGGAGAACTCCACTCCACCACCACACGCATTGTAACGAGCATAAATTGCTTAGCAACCATATTAAAATAATCGAATCGCATCCCGTGAAATATTTATCATTAATTAGTTCCGATGGTCGTCTGTGGTCTTCATCAGCTCCACTTTACCGAATGATGATTTCCGAGAGCAAATGCTCAAGTTACTCTAAAAAATATCCAAATCGCTACAGGTTTGCCAATAAAATTTGAGGGTTTCCCTCGATTTCCCTGGGATCCTATCATCAGATCCTGACCTGATGATCATGGGACCAATTGGGAAGTATACCCTTTCAAACAAAAGAAAAATTTTCCAAATCGGTCCAGGCGTCTTCGAGAAATCGGGAAACATACATAAAAAAAAGAGATTCCGACGAATTGAGAACCTCCTCCTTTTTTTGAAGTCGGTTAAAAATACAGATTTAACATGTTTTATTTATAGACAATTTTGAATGAGATTTGGTAGTACTAACACAATGCAATACAAATCTAAGAACTACAATCTGTACACAATATGGAAAACCCTGCCTCTCAAACTAGGCAACCTGCTATCTTGAGAGGAATTAATTGTCATTTATTTGAAACAGAGTTTTAATAGGATCTTGCCGGTTTTCCTCAAGAAAAATTGTACAATCGAAGTCTTACAGTTTTCTTATAAGCAAATATTAATCCTTCTCTGTTTCATAAGTAAGGGAAAATTTTGCAACGAGGTCAATGATTGCAATAAATTGTCCGAAGAGGCAGCTTCTGCCCTTGCGGTCAATGACATGCCACTCGCCCTCGTACTACTTATCCCATATACTATCTTATCTATTATCATGCCTTTATTTAGGACAAGCCATCCACTATCCCGCACTGGGCCCGCGTGGTGGATTATGGCCCACTCCCTCTCACAGAGTGCAGGCCTTTGTCCCAGCAGTGGGAACATTATAGGCTGATATGAACCACACTAATCCCAAACACTCCAACTCCTGCTAGCAATCGAATCTACAGTAGCTATAAACCAAAGAGAACCAAGACATATGACTTTAACTGTTTTGGGGCAGAAAATCAAACTTTGAAATAAAGTGATCTTACATCTCCAAAAACCCCTCCACAGATAAAAAATAAGTATATTCAAAAAAGTACACATGCCGGATGTTTCGTGTTCACGCGTGGATGAAATGTGGGTAGATGATAGCAATAGGATCGCCCTAATAACTGCCCAAATGTGGGTGCTGCAACTTTAAAGGTACACACCTCTGTGCCTAAACACTTCGTGGAATATAAAGCTTGACGTTATTCCAAAAAAAAAAAAGACATGAATCACCGATCAATCCCCCATTCATTCGATGCCAAATGCTCAAATGGTAACGAGATTTCCGTATCAACAATTGTCAAGCTCTCAATCGCGACACAATCGGTACCCTCGTCAGCCTTGTCGATGGTATATCACCTCATTAACTCGTGATCTGACGTCACAGCGTGAAGGAAAAACGTGTTAAAGGAGTTTAGACGTGTTTGTAGTTGATTCGTCAATAGAGCGGGAATCGGGGTGTCCTTTTTAAAGAAGTTGCATTGGCTTTCATGAATTAGGTCACGTAAGTTGCCAATCTTGGTTTTACTTACTATGAGATAGATACTCTTAAGAGAGAGTTACCTATTGTTGCCAAGCTTAAGGAACAGACAGCTGCATCTCTTTGCCTGGGTAGAAAGAGATAATAAAGAGATAATGCCAAGCGGATCAGAAGCAGGTTATCTTCAACAATATGAAGCTCTTAATCGTGATACAATCGGTACCCTCGTCAGCCTTGTCGATGGTACATCACCTCATTAACTCGTGACCTGACGTCACAGCGTGAAGGAAAAACGCGTTAAAGGAGGTTAGACGTGTTTGTAGTTGAGTCGTTGTTGTTTTAAGTAGTTACGTTTTAGAGTAATAGGAATAGAGAAGTAATTTTTATTGAAGGTGGCGTTGTTATTGGCTTTGATGAAAGGAGTAAAAGTAACATAGGATGTTTTGAGACAGTACACGCCTATATTTCCCAAAGGGTAAGGCAGTATCTCCTACGCCCACATTTTGTCAGGTATGTGTGAAGGGAGACTTGAATAGTAATATTAAAAATGCAACCCTCTCTGGGTTGCATATTTTATCAAGCGTATTTGAAGCGAACAATCTCGTCTTCTCGTCTACTCGTAAAACCGCTAGGTGAAAAAATATAACAAAAAAGCTAAGGTGTGGACGTGTGGAACGGCTTGTTCCTGTGAAGAATAGGAATATTCCTACACCAATCAGTTCGTTAACCGCGATGGTAATATTCCTAGAACAATTAAGTACTTACAAGAAACAAAAAACATGAATCATGATATTTCTTACTAATAAATAGTAGGTAACCTTACGTCATTTTAACATGTTTATTGCATTTTAATATCAGCGGAAAGCGTGTTTTTATCTAAAGTTCATAGTGTTGGTCCCATTAAGGATATCCGATGTGCAGTTAATCTGACCTCAATTCGTTCGACGATAACCTAAACAGCTGCAACTCATACTCGTATCTCATTTTTATTTACATCACTACAAAAATAATCAAGAAAATATTAAATCATCGTCTGCCTAGCCTTTGTCCACAATGGTGGGGTCGGTTTCTAGTATAACCAGATGCAGTACGATATCAGTATTTCACATGAAGCGACTGTCTATCTGACCACGAAAACCCAGTTACTGGGTAACACGAAACCCCATAGTGAGAAAGGTTGCCAGACGTTCGAGCTTCTGATTACCCGTTACGACCCGAAATGACAGCCGGGACCAATTAGCTTAACGTGCTTTCCGGGGTACGGAGGAGTCTCGCTATGTAAAGGAAGGTCACCCATCCAATAGCTTACCTTGGAACGACCCGTGCAGCCTGATATTACTTAGCCGGGAGCTCAAACAATTTTAAAATGTGACCAACAAATTGGCTAATGAAATCTCGTTGTAAAAATATCGCAATTTTTCTTCAACAATAATTTATCGGGATGGTCGGCAATTTGCAAGTATCTCCCCGACCAATAGGAGCGCGGGTCGCGTGAGGGCATCGGCAAGGTCGGCGGCGCTTGCGCAGCCGCGCAGACTGCATCTCTCGCTCTCGAAGGCCGCGCACGTGGTCGCACGCACGTATACATTTTTATTATTATCGATGATGTTATGGCGATATAGGACTCATTTGTTTTGCGAAGTGGGTAATTTCCTTGGAATTTTGCATTTGTAGAATATTTTTTTAAGTATTTATTTTTAGCCTTTTGGTTTATTTAAATAAGCCGTGGTGAGCCCGATGGAATTTCCCATCGGCAAAAATATGCAAACTTTCATACAAAATTGGTTCTTATTAAAACCCCTTTTGGGGATGAATTTTCAAAAATCTCCCTTTTAAATCTTTATTTATGGAACTCATTTGCAAAACTTTAAGACTCTAGAACCAATGGTTTTTTAAAAGTAGATTATACCTAATTTTTTTGATTCTAAAATAACTTACAATATCTTCTAACACCTGTCTAACAAGCTAGGAAACCGGTTACCTGTAACAAAAAAAAACTTTATCAGCATAATAACAACTACAAATCAGCATCTCTATTAAAACTCAATGTGAACGCAAACCATTTTGAAGAAAAATTACCAAACATTTGACAAAAAACGGAATAGCAAATCTTGAACGCATGACGTGTCTCGTTCACGTTGCGTCGAGGTCATCGCATGCGCATGCGCATGGTCGCGAACTCGACAGAGGACGCATGGACAAAATGCAAAGGAAAATAAAATTATTATTGCATACATAAAAATTATCGGTAGTTGTGATAGGTCTTGTTTCTATGGAGATTTATGTCTAGTGAACATTTGAAATGATTGGATGGCTTTTTAAGTTTTCTGTAATTTTTAACAGACTTTAAAAGGGGTTCTCTATTCGACTGTATTTTTTTTACGCGATATCTACGGCAATTGTGAATCGATTTCGTTTTTTTTTTAGTTTTTTAAATAATAAATAAAATACTTTATTGCTCAAAACATTACAGAGATTTTACATTGGCCCCAAACTAGGCAAGCCTGTATCTTGGGCACCAATATGGAGGGTTTACCATTTAAACATTTATTTTAAAAACATGTTCGGTAATAAAAGTAAAATAATGTTTGCTTCAAATTACAAAAAACTTAATAAAATCTGAGAATCATAATTAAAATTAAAGAAAACATAACATAAAATCGAGAATTGAAAGAAAATAATAATAAAACTACAAAAAGAAAAACGCTATTATTATGTTAATGAATGTGTGTGTGTTGTAAATGTACATGAGTGTGTGGGATCATGTGTTGTGAGTGAGTGTGGGTGTGTGTGATGATGAGTTTGAGAGTGTTTAAGCGTGAGTAAGAGTATGTGTATGTGTGAGACAAACGAAGGAATTGTATGTGTGAAAAACTATTTAACCACTGTAATAACCTTTTCTGCTTCGTCATATGACAGGTTTAGTAACCAGGATGTTAGGGTATTTTTTATTTGTTTGCGAGTGCAATTTCTTATATTGTACTGTTTGATCACTGCGTTGTAGATGTGTACATGCAAAAAATGTGGAAGTCTTTGTGCGTATACTGATTTTACTGGAGGATTTGGAACTCTGAATTTGCGTTTGGCCTGTAAACTACTTAAATCACTCCTTTTCGAAGTTTTGATGTGGGTTTTCGTTGTTACGTTCAAAATATACAATTTTCTTACGCTCAGCAGGGAAGCTTCTGCGAACAGGATTTCTGTAGGAAAACGGTATGGTTTATGTAACAGAGTTTTGAGGACGGCGCGTTGTGCTCTTTCGAGGGTTATTAGATGAGATTTAGACGCTCCTCCCCAGATTACAATACAATATTGTATTAGCGACTGACATAAAGCTATATAGACGAGTTTTTTTACATCCACCGAAGCACAGTCTCGTATCATTTTCATTATGTAAATTTGCTTCCGAACGCGTTTAACAAGTTATCTACGTATTTAATCCACTTTGTGTAGGTATCTTGATGATGTTGTCACTGTTGTTTACATAGTACTTAACTAAATAGTTGTATACAAATTAGTGTTGGGTGGTACCATAACTAAAAAGTGAAAAACAAAAAACGGGTCGCGCCCGAACTACAAAGTGATAAATAACTTTAACTTTAGAAGTTGGTGGCAAAAAACTAAAATACAGTTCCAAAGACACCGACTTCCGAAAAAGTTTTGAATGCATGAAGTTTACACTTCATATTTTTCCGAATGATTCATTAATACAGTCAGACAGAACAACTTTCAAATGGCGACTATATTCTGAAATCTGACAATGACCTACATTCAAGATCTAATTTAGAAAACTGTCACAACATTGAATAAGAAACATCAAAAGCAATCTGACAACGTCAACTTGAGCCAACGTTTTTTTTCTGAATCTTTCATAGTTAATCATAGCAATCTAAATATCATTGAAATACTTATTTCAAAATCAAATTATTTTATTCCACATACGATAAACCTACATGGGTACTTATGATAAATGATTTATTTTCTGTCAGAAGGTTTGTACAAACACTTTTACACGTCAATCATATTTTTTTAAACTAGATGAGGTCGGCGTTTCCTATCTGACTATTCTGAGAAGAAAGGCCGAAACAAACTCAGAGGTCACAGTCTCTTTTAAAGTCCAGACAAAATCTTGGTCACATCAAGTGAAGACCATGTAGATTGGTGTCTGAAAAGGTCTTTTGAGGAAAGAACCACACAGATTGAGCGGACCTGTCGCCAGTGCACGCATTTGTCAAAAATCGTGCAGCTCAACTCAGAAGTTGAGGAGCTCAACGATTCGACGAACAATACCCAAAGAAAGGACATTTGGGTAGGCCGCGTAAATGACTCAAACTGCCAGATCATGATTAAAACTAACTAATGAAACGTCAGAAGCTAGGTGGTAGGTAGGCTAGGTTCCATTTGGCCGTTTCCTATGGAGACGAGCCAATAAGAAACTCGACAAATACTCTTTTAAAAATAATTGGCTTTTGCAACTAATGAAAATCAAGTCATTTATCAAACTAGGCTGAGAATCAGCACTTTTTAAACGTCAAAATGACAAGACAGTCCCCCAAAACGCCCACCCTTCACCATTTCCTAGTGCTTCAGCTGGGAAGAAGATGCAGCCCACCATACTCCAAGCAACACAGCTGTCTGTACAGTTAGAAGAACCTGGGTGCTTACTCTCGAATATAATTCCGATAGTTCGACATTGATCAAACGCTAGTTGGTTGAGTTAAACGTCAGGGATTGGCTAAATTCATTGAGTCCAGCCAATCCCTGACGTTTGACTGACAATTCCAATGTCGATCTATCGGAATTATATTCGAGAGTAAGCACCCTGATTCTATACAATACTTAGTACTTAAGTAAATTAACATTACGAAACACAAAACATTAAATTCAATAATTTGCTTTCTGTCAGCTAGCACACACTAATATACCAACAAAAACATTGAAAATGTTTTCAAATTACACTGTTAACCTCTCAAACGTTTGCCTTGCCCGCCTATCTGTCGAAACACCCGCACGGGTCGGAGTAGTTGAATGCAGTAAAGACATGATGACACTGTTGTGTACACTTGGTGTACCGGTGACGTTTCGAGCACTTTCTCTTATGTACAATTGGTGTACACTTGACGCTTGAGGGTTTAATAGGTATTAGAGGACAGTATTATCTTAGTACCAGATGTCGAGTTTACACGGTCACCCATCCAATAATGAAACTTGAAAGGACCAAACAACTAACAGAACGTGTCTTAAAAAAAAGAATAACATAAAAGTGACGCCAGTGTTGCCAATTTTCTGCATTATTTCATCATTATACCTAAGAACATTATCGTCGTCGGTTCAAAGGTAAAACTCATTTAGTGGCATAATCGACTAACGGAGATAATTAAGATGTTGCGTTTTTTTTTGTCTGAGAAATCAATAGAATAATAACAGGTACTGCAACTTTCTGTGAACATGTGAAAGTATGTATTTTATACTAGTATTTTTATTTATAGTACATTTTCTCTAGAAGCAAAACTAGCAAAATCTCATGTTGGGTCAAAATGTCAAATTGTCGTACAGCATACATTATAGTCCGATAAATATCATTGAGAATGTAATGGCTACGCTGCTTGTGAACGAAGACGTCAAAGAGCTGTCAAATCCAGTAAATTTCATTCCATTTTCATTCCATAAATTTTTTCTTTTCATTTTTGTTAGTTCTCTGAACTACTTATGTATAAATAATGTCTAGTCTAGCTATTGTTGACTCACTTGCTGCTGACATTAGCTAGGCACCTACGTGATCAAGGCCATGTAGACCAGTTCAAACACCACCTTTATCATTATTATACAAAACAATTAAATTACAACCAACAAACAAAAGCACGAGTAAAAACACCGACGGTCACAATAATAAAAAACGCTACGACGAAAACTCACTTGAAAATCATTTACCATGACATCAAGTGACGTTTTGTGATGTTGGCAACTGCACAAATTATGTTGACATTTATTTTAATAGTTAACAAGACTTTAAAATGTTATAAAAGTTGTTCAGATGTAGATAATATTAAGTCATAAATCACACTAAATCTAAAATCACAATATTAGGTACTTCTGTAACAATTCTATCATTTATCTCATATAACTTTTAATATTTTCATTACTCTAATACCTTTAAGACGAATTACTACACTTTTAACGAGCGCTTAAACATTTACAAAGTCCACAAAATCTTATAAAAAAACCAGACATTACATGAGGACATCTTAAAAAAAAGGCTTTATCGTTAACTAGTATCGCTATCGCTAAACAAATCGGACGACAAAACTCATCCTCGTTTATTACGCAACAGCCCTAAAAATACATCGTGACGTAATCGCATCGAGAACATAATGAGTTCGAACATCGTGGTAGCTTTCATTGTCAATGTCAAGAGCGTTCAACGAACACATGTTTATACCTACTTTTTATGTAGGTACGTACACAGATGACATTAGCGCTGCCGAATTATAACATGATTTTTATCGCGACACCGATAACGTATTTACCAGTACATACGAAACTTATTTCATACATGTGTATTGTTTATGTAACGCTGTGTTTTTGATATGACTATGTGTAATATAATCACGTTGCAGGATTGACGGGGGTGATGTCATAAGATCATGCGGGTGTTTGTTTGGACTGGATGTGTCAGTCATAGAGTTACAATCCTAACCATATAATATACATTTATTATAATAATAATATTGAATTGATTAATATTATAAATGCGAAAGTAAGTTTGTTTGTTACCTTTACACGCCTAAACCACGGAACCGGTCATCCTGAAATTTTGCATATACGTTGTCAGGTGTACAGAAAGTCAGAAACAGACAGGGTACCTTTCATCCCGAAAAAAAGTGCTGTTCCCAAGGAAAACAACAATAACGTTAGTATGATAATAGATGGCGCCACGTGTCTTTCGAATCATGATTGAATTATAATAGAAACTTTAGAGTTTAGTTTTTTATTTAACCCTAATACATTTGGTGAGTCTTAGATAGTCGATAGATCGGTTTTTTTTTTCAGAGTACAACCCGAATTGATTGTCAAATTCAAAATTAACGCGAGTGAAGCCACGGGCAAAAGGTAGTACATATATAAACTGGATTGAACTGCTGGATTTAGTGTTACGCTGACGATAGTCGCGTACTTGTGCTGTCGGTCACGCATACCAAGACGTTGACGATAAATGAACGTGCATAGTGTAGCACCAGCGACGGCGACGGTCCCCGAGCGCGAGTCAGCACGCTGACCGTCGGACAAACACTAAATCGAGCATAACACATTTTTGAGATGCATAAAGAAGCCTCCTCGTGTAGCGCAGTTTGTTCCGCCAGTCACCCAACTGAACCGAGCGCTCGGCGCATCCTGGACAGTCACACCCAAGTCACCCAACACCTTATTTGAGTGGCCAATTCTTCCCTTTCGGCGGAGTCCGGCGTCAAGCAGCCTGTTGTATTTCGTCGATGCGTGGAAGTTCCAGTGCCTTAGGCATCTTCTGGGCACGCTCGTTCCAGCATAGACCTCTTCCACCGCTTTCCATCAGGCGTGATCGAGGTCAAGAGAGGGCCTATTCAGCAATAAAAAAAGACACTCCTTTTGCTTCGTTTACGTTCACACATCTTGTGATACAACCACGTCGTTTGCGAGTATTACCTACGCATGTGACCTTTCAGAAGAACATAATCTTGTAAAAATGGCGTCGTGAGGTGACTATTCACCTCATTTGGTTTTTATCATCGGCCAGGGTTTTCCCAAAGCGTTGCCAAACAATAATATTATGTGCCCGTAGCTTACTAGGTATACTTTCAAATCAGTGCAGCAATGCTGAAATAGTAGAACAGTTCAGCCACTTTACAAATAAAATCTTGAAGTTGTTTGTAAAACTTTTTTTGCATATTAGTTGCTTTTAAAAATCATAAAACTTATACTCGTCCATCCTGACCTCGTGTAGTCCCCCTCTCCATACACGGACCCGACAACACATCATACACTTACCGTATAACCTTACACTCGTCAGCTTCTAGACAATAAATCTACCGACAAAAAGCAAATATAAAGAACCGAATAGCTAAAATGTATTTCTGAAATCATCAACCGTAATATTATATCGATTTCCTTGCCATGTGTAGACAAAACCGTCGCTGTAAACCGTATTTACGTTTCAAGATCCAAGTACCAGATGTAAAGAGGTTCCTCTGTTTAGCTATGTAATTGATACATGTTTACTTACGCCTGTTTAACGTGTTGATTCTACTCGAAGTAACATCTAGAACACATTAGTGGCGTTGATAAGTGGGTGGAGACAGTTTGGTGCCGTTGAGCTGGTGCTGATAAGGCGCGGTGTTGCTTTTTGTTCTACGATATTTTTAACCGACTTTGAAAAAGAAGGAGGTTCTATGTTCGTCTGTAGGTCTGTATTTTTTACGTTGACTGTGTGATAGAAACACAAAGAGAGCCTGTGGATTTTATAAATTTTTCCATCGTCGTTCCAGTGCTAGACATAATATTTAAGTCTGATTTTAATTACGTTAGATGTAATAATTTTGAATTTTGACAGTTTATCCATACAAAAATTGTGACTTAGGCAAAATAAGCTCTCAGACTTTCAGTAAAACGCTGCAATCAGTGGTCGCGAGAACAACAAATTAGGAACCTAATACAGTTATAAACTATTTCATAATAGTGTCTCTGCTATTCAAATATAACTCTTTATTACCACAAACCAAACTAAGCCAACACATTTGTTGACACAGTTTAAAAGAACCGTGAACGAAAGCAAATTGGCACGTCGTCCTTCGAAAATTAAAAACACAATTGATACATAAATCAATTTTATACTTACCTTTGCTCGAAATAAAAAAACATACATTTGACACACGTCACTTCTTTGACGTTTCATCTTGACATTGTTGTTTTGATGTCACCATGATGAATAGTGATGGTGTGAACAGCTGTTATCTGTCAGTCAGACGTTCGCAAGTAGGTTGCGTAAACGCAGTGTTATGTAACTGACGTGAAAAAAAAAAGGTTTTATTACGTGGAATTACACGAGTGAAGGTTTGGAATATAAATTACTAGCAGCGCCCCGCGGTTTCACCCGCATAAGTGTCGATCCCGTAGGAATATCGGGATAAAAACTATCCTATGTCCTTTTCCGCGACTCAAACTATCTCTATAACAAATTTCATCTAAATCGATTCAGCGGTTTAAGCGCGAAGAGGTAACAGACAGATAGACAGACAGGCAGACACACTTTCGCATTTATAATATTAGTATGGATATAGTATGGATTACTATGGATTAGTATGGATTATTTATTTTTATTGGGTTTCGGAGTTGTTACGTGTTGGAGGTTATTTTCAGTCCAGTTTGCTTTACCTCAAAACATTATTTCTAGGTATTTTAGAAACCTTTCATGGACTTGAAATTTAAAAAAAAAACTGTTTCTTAGGGGCGTAGAACATCTAAAGAATAATTCTTATAGGGTTCAAAATCTAGTCTCCATGATGTCATCTCAGCGACACCCAATATCAAAAATTTGCCAAAATTGTAGAAGAAAATTATATTTTTGGCAGATTGAAACTGATACTGTGACAAAACTACGGGAATTGTCCCCATTATTAAAATAATTGGTCATAATTCTAAGCTTGCTAAGACTACAAAACTATCTAATTTTAAATCAATCCGAACCGATTTTTTTTTGTTCAATCCTTCAACCATCCACTTAAACAAAACTATATTCATTTCATTTCTTATCCAAACATGTCTGGCACAACCGCACAGCTATTCCGCCGTCATGTACCCTCACAAAGGAAGGTAGTTATGCCTGAAGGCTATATGATGAATTGAAGGAACCGCCATCCTATTAACCCGGAGCCATCAAACATGTTTACGACGTGAACAAGCACCTGACACTGTTTTTTAGATCAGCGACGAAAAACAAGGAAATTTTGGAGGAATAAAATGCATGGGTCATAAAAATGTAGATGTTGTTTGGGAATTCTAGGTCTTCGTGCGTCAACGAATTTAGACTCTGACTACTTCTTTTTTTTATACTTGGGTCCTCAGTGCTGTGGATCGTGACCCATCTTGTCTATGTCTTATCCTGGCGCTAATTATGTCCAGACTGGGATAATCCCTCTCACTGAGAGGAGGCCTGTGTCCCAGCAGTGGAAACATTATAGGCTGATTATGTGTGTTATGTGTGTGGGACAATCTTGAAGTTTTTTTTAAAGTTAGCCCCAAAGACTGGAGGATCAGGTCGGGTCGATCTACCGTTTTGGTCTGACTGCTTAGGTGTCTCTAAAAAAGATTTTTCTTGTGTATGCCATTTGTAAAGTATATGCCTCCATATTCTAGAAATCACAAGAAAATTATGATTGAGAATTTCCGCCTTTTTCATTACATCCACTTTTTGACATCACATCGCTAATATAGTGTTACCGTAGCAGAATTATCGAGCATAGTTAGAGGCTGCCATGTTTTCATGAAAATTAATATTATTAATCACAGTTTCGACGCTTAAAAAACACATTGCATCGTTGTTGCCACAATTGGTATCCATTAATTTTCATTACTAATTTCAAAAGCGAACATCAGCAAATCAGCATATAAACTTGCGTCACCAATTCAGGTACAAAACAAAAAGTTATTTTTGTTGCCTCAAAACCTCTTGAATGACTTTCTTATTGTTTCATAAACAGATAAAGTTATCTGCTTAGCAACATGTGACAGACATGCTCATGACAAATGTAAGTGCTCAAACACACGAGCGGTATGTATCAACGGCAGAGGCAGGCAGCAGCCGATAACGTGCCACTCGTGTGTAAGAAGACTAAACCCTCGTTCGCACGGACGTTTATATATCGCAGCGGGAATTTTTTGCGCACTGGATTTTCTAGAAAAAATATCGCGGCGGGATTTTATCGCGCACTGGATTTTCAAGGAAAAATATCGCGGCGGGATTTTATCGCGAACTGGATTTTCAAGGAAAAATATCGGGGCGGGATTTTATCGCGCACTGGATTTTCAAGGAAAAATATCGCGGCGGGATTTTATCGCGCACTGGATTGTCAAGGAAAAATATCGCGGCGGGATTTTATCGCGCTCTGGACTTTCAACTCTCGGTGTTAAACCGAGCATTGAGAATCCAACAGAACACATCCCCTAAAAATACCCTGTTGGATTTTCAACTCTCGACGCTAAGTGATTTGAAATTACAATGCGCGAAAAAAAAGTCGCCCAGGGAATAAACTCGTCCGTGCGAACCTGGGCTAAGATTGCACTCAAGTAAACAAATAATGTCGATAGGTGAAAGTCGATAGCGATATCTAGAAGATAGCGTAAAGCGCTTACCGATAATGTTAGATAAGCGATTGAATTAAGTGGTTGTTTCATAACACGAGTTTTGTAACCATTTCTTCTGGTGACAAAGGTTCAAAATTTTTTAAATATTAACCTTCATGGATGATATTAGTAAGGATTCTGGAATTCTGCAAGATGGCAGGCATTCAAAACAGAGCCGGATGTTCAGGCATTAAAGCCTTTGTATTAATTTCTATGCCTATCATAGACACCTAGACACCGGTTACGGAGTGCGCAATAAAACAACTGCACATATGTAAAAAACAATATATTTAGCTGATTCTTCATATTTTTCTTTTGTTTATTAATCTTCAACAACATTCGTTGCATTATTGACGTTGTTGAGCAGACAAAGTTTTCAAACATATGAAGCAAGGGATTATGCAATGTCCTTCATAATCTCTCGGATTGTGAATTGAGAAGTGACGGAACAAAAGCCGTTATTGATCAGGATATGATTTTTTTTTCGCTTTTGAAACACTATCATCATCATTTCAGCCGAAAGACGTTCACTGCGGAACATAGGCCTCCCCCAAGCACCTCCACTTCGACCGGTTCTTCGCATCCAACGGGTTCCCGCAGCCTTCACAAGGTCGTCGGTCCACCTTGTGGGAGGCCTTTCAACGCTACGTCTTCCGGTACGCGGTCGCCACTTCAGAACCTTTCGGTCCCATCGGCCAGATTCTATTCTGCGAGCAATGTGCAATGCTACTACTGAAACACTATGCTATAAGGTTTTTGTAATTTTCAGAAAAAAAAAAAATACAAAATCGATTTAACTGTTTTTGATTAGTTACTCCTCGGTTAAAAGTGTGTTGATTCTAAATTGTGCACTGCAATACATAGGCATAAAGATAAGCAATCTAACTAAATTATCAACCCATCGTGTAGTAAGATGTATACGGGGAGCTTATGCCTGGTTTTAGAAACTCTGAAAATAGTGACAACTGGCGTATCAGGACCGCTTTGAGCGCTATTGGGAATATTTAGTAAGCCTGTTCTGAAAATGGCTAAAACGACCGGTCACGAAAATATTAACACACTTCTTCTTGTTGAAAAGAGGTCTAAATCGATGAACTGCAATAAATTATGAAGTAGAAAAGACTTAAGCCGCATCTATAAACGTTACTTAGTATGTACTTCGGCTAAGCTATATTCTAACTGTCGCAAAACTGTAAAGATCTCGGCCTTATAGAATTAGACTCAACATCTTGGCACAGTCGTCATCCTAACTTACAAATCCAATTACTCCAGTAATAACTGGCATACGCAAATCTGTACCAACAAACATGACTCGACTGTAGATATACATAACTAGTTATGAATTCGAAGCAGAACATGTTAAGCTGATTCCTACCGTCTAACTACCAAATCATGCGCTGTAAATAAAATAAATAGGCTTACATAAGTCACAGGAAATTGGATCACGTTTTCCTTATATTCTGATTCCAAAACTTCGGACATGGCAAATCCCGGAAATATATACCGTAAACAAATCTTAATTAGTTTGGAAATAACAAGGCTTCCTAAACCGATTGGTAACAGGAAGACATAGATGATTAGAAAAAGATGGAAGATGAACTTCCTCCATCATTAAGTGCATTATCTGTGTACAAAAGGATTGAAGACCATGAGGAAGATCAAGACGTAACAGAATTGTTGCTAAGGATGAAGCAGAAGATGGGATACTAGCTAAAAAGTTCAATTAATATAAATTTATGAACGAGATTCTTGTCGCTTCTTTCCCATAGATGGGAACCGTGCACATATTATCAATCTATAAGTGCCTTAAATATAGTTTTTTTTTTTTATAAAATTATCTAAGGTCAAATATATACTTAAAAGGCTCGTATTTATCTGACTAGGGGCGTCGTTTGCCAGCGTCTGCGAGTATTTTGCATTTCATTTTTTTTTTAAATATCCTGGATACAAAAGAGTATATTATGTCCTTCTCCAAATCCCAGGGTACATATCTATCAAAATTTCATAACAAGCAATTCAGAGGTTTAGGTGCGAAAGGTAACAGACAGAACGACAGAGTTTCTTTCGCATTTATAATATTATAGTATGGAAGTATGGATACCAGGAGAGAATAACCCATAAGAAGGTACAGCGCCCTCAAAGACTCCAATTCCACTTTCAAACACACACAGATATAGATACACCTAGATAACGCAAGAGCAACTACTTCGCGTGCCAAAAATCGCAGCAGCTTACGTAAAAAATCGTAAGCCGCCACTTTCGCGCTTAGTCCTATGTACTGCTGGCTGGTTGAGCGTGAGCGCTGGCGCCAGGCCCCTGGGGCAAGACGGGTGCCGCACGCGGCGGCGTCTTTGAATCTATTTGATTTTCCCATCACTAAATAGTGCTTGTGACGTCATAGTAGGTAGTAAAAAAGTGGCACGCTTGGTTTTTATCGTGATACTTGCGTTATCTAGGTCTAACTATATCTATGCAAACAGACCACAATTCTAAACAAGACCATTCAAAAGATCTTACGGCAAAAAGCCGTGTCGGCAAGGCCGGTGACGTCACGTCACACTGCACGCTCTCTACGGGCCGCTAACCACACTATGGCTGCTGCGTGGCAACTGCAACTGTGCCTAATGTACACTCAATTGCTCTGTAATTTCGCCGGTTCATTGTAATAGAACGGACGGCGTCATTCCAGTTCCTTCCTTGTGAATTATGGAGCTGAGGAGTTGGGAATTAGAGTGCATCCCTTTTTCCCATGCACAGTTCTTTTTCTACAGAACGAATCTTTTGAATTAGAGTAGCTGAGAGATATATTTAATGCTTAGAATGATGAACATAACATGACAGAAGGCAAAAACACGAGTTGTTTTAAGTACTGACATTTTCTGAAATTCTACAAGATACAGATATTTGATGGAGGAAGGGACGCAACCTGCAGCTTCCATACAAACTAGGCTGATAAAAAAAAACGATGGTAATTTTAATCAAAGAGTGGTGGCCCAATGCTAACGGCCACGACTTACTAGGTAGGTCGTAGGTTTGAACCCTGTCAGGCGCTTTACTTTGTGTGAATTATTTCGTCACCATTGCTCTCAAAATGGTGAAGGAAAACATCGTCGAGAAACCTGTATGTCCTAGAATCAAAAATTCGAAGACATGTAACATCTACCAACCCGCACTGGTGGATTACAGCCCACTCCCTCTCGAAGAGAGGAGGCCTATGTCCCAGCAGTGGGAACACTATAGACTGATTATGCTCATTTTAATCATTATATCTCATTTTAATCAATATAGAAAAATGTCGATGACGTGTTTTAAAAGCATTACATAAACAAAATATACCAACATATTATATTTTTATGATTCTAATGCCAATAGGTTTTTAGTCCAAAGAAATGTAGCTAAAACAGACAAATATTTCGATAAAAAAATTGTCAGTTGACGTGGACTGCAAGACTGAGTGAACGCTGATCTTGAAAAGAGAAAAACTGCGAGATCCGTTCGGAATACTAATCACATTTTTTACAACTACGGGAACAACAACATTTTTGCACGCGATGTTTAGCTGAAGGTTGCATTTTTTCCCATTTGTTTATAATTCTTGCTTTTTTCTAAGATTTTCCTCATAGTTCATCACACTTTTTTATCGCTACATTTTATAGCTTGTGAGCAGCGATTTCGACTTACGAGTCGTAGTTCTAGAGTTCGGATCCAGGCTGGCACTTAATGTATTTAATTTCATCACCAATGCTCTCAAACCTCATGTCCTAGAACCAAAAAATTCGAAGACATGTGACATCCACCACCAACCCGCAAGTGGTGGATAATAGCCCACTGCGTATCATAAAGAGGAGGCCAGTGTCCCAGCAGTGGGAACATTATAGGCTGATTATGTAAGCAAGTATCTTTATTTGCATAAAACGTGGGAAATACAAAGGATGTTACAGTTTACAGTGTAGATATTTTTATTGTAAGAACATTCCGCCATAACACAAAAGATGTTAATTTGTTGATCCAGCTTGTATCACAGTCAACGACCACGAGCTGATATGATGAAGAATTCATCATTAATGCTTCGTTGGTGTACTGAGCGGTCACGGGTTGATTCCCAAGTAAAGTGTTATTAGATTTTTTTATCAGGATTTTTTCAGTTCGGAGTCTGGATTTCAGCCCGGTTGAAAGCAAGATCGCCCCCTATTACAGGGGACTTAAACATATCTGGCCAAATGTTGGTGAACTGTAAGTCCAGTTCTCTGCCTAACCCATGGGGAAATTCAGGCGTGATATTATGATATGATAAATGGAATATGTCATTACACTACCCGAAAAACTCATTAAGATTATCTTCAAGTTTCAACCCAACCCAACGACATACGAGTTCAAACACCTACCGTAATTAATTAGGTCTCAGTTTGAACAGCCTCATTAATACAGCTAAGTGGAATCGAAGCCAGTTTTCTTGGAAACTGTGGACGAACTGTTTTTGAGAAATTCTTGGAGTAATGTCAGATTGTTAGCACTGTCAAGTGGTGTCAGGAGCACCTTTTATCACTTCGGCGCATTGCTTTAAAAATGCTATAGTGCTTTCTACATTTTTATCTCCAATTTTTATGATGCACATAATAAAGAGTCCATCTATCTATCTAGAACTAGGAAACTCTGCACCCTAATTGAAACAAGAGTAGATTGAGAATCTGAAACATTTTTAACGATAATTCTAATCCATTGCTTCATGTGTTCGAAAAATGTGTCTGCTGAACAACGTAAGTCACTCAATGAATGTTGTTGATCTGTCAAAATAAAAACCCATTCCAGTACTGTTTTTGTGTTACGCAGTTGTTTTAATTTAAAACTTATAAAGGTAGTGGTTGGTTTTACTTTAGCCCATTGTTCAAGATAGAGCAAGCAATACAGCTAAAGATAACTTTGTGATTGATCAGTAGACTCCTATTTGTAATGATGGCTTAGACGCAAGTTGAGGCGACTAGGATGGTATCTAAACACCGACGTCATATACTTTAAAAACATTATTTATTTTTGATGTATGAAAGTGTAGGTACTTTTTAACCAGTAAACAGGAATAAATAAAAGCAGTGGTGGCGCAGTGGTAACGGCCGCGACATACGAATTGAAAGTCGGGGGTTCGAAACGAAAGCAGGCACTTTACTTTGTGTATATTATTTCTTCACCATTGGTCTCAAAACGGTGAAGGAAAACATCGTGAGGAAACCGGCATGTCCTAGAACAAAAAAAATGGAAGACATGTAACATTTACCAACCCGCACTGGGCTCGCGTGGTGGATTACGGCCCACTCCCTCTCAACTAGAATAGGCCTGTGTCCCAGCAGTGGGAAACATTATAAGCTGATTATGCTATACAGAAATACATTTTATTTGTCATCATCATTTAGTCTGAAAAATAAAAATCATTTGCCTATATGAGAGCATAACCATCATCCATCACCATCACCATCCTTCTCCTGTCCTTATCCCAAATTTATTTTTGGTCGGCGCAACATGTCTTTTTCTTCCATACTTCTCTATTAGTCGTCATCTCGGTAGTCACCCCCTTTCTAACTATAATCACACAGTTCATCCATCGTTTCTTTGGTCTTCTCCTTCTCTTACTAGCCATCGACATTAATACTCAAAACTTTCCTCACGACATTTTCCTCGTTCCTCCGTATCACATGATGCCCACACCGTAAAAAGTTATTTTTTTTACTAATCACCTAAAAATACGCACACACTTCCCGTTCTCCAATCAAACTTCAACAAAGGAACGAGAAAAAAAAATACAATTATACTTTCACCACTCAAAGAATGCAACCTCCCGAGACACTCCAAAACTGAACAATTTCCCCGTTGATTGATAACATCAATTTGTGCTCGATTGTACAACGTTACTCCATCACGATCGATTCTCCCATATTTGCAAATGAAAGCATGTTGCCTGTACTGTCGACGACAAAGGGCGTTCGTATGTGTGTCATGAATTTCTGTCCCTTGAGACAGGTAGCTGAGAATGTATTTGATTATATTGAACGGATATTGGTATTAATTTCGACTATGTTGAGGGAATACCTACGTAATATGTGGATCTGGGTGTTATACTGCAGATATCGCTTTGAGTAAGCGAAAGAGTTTTGCTGTTAGTAAAGGGGAATACTTAACTGCAAAAATTAATCTGGATTTCGATTCATAATCTTGGCAACGCATTGGTAAATCACTACAAGTATTAGGCAATCCCGGACAAGTGCAAGACGGACTCGCACACAAAGGGTTCCGTACCACAAGGAACAAAACGCTGAAAAAAAAAACACGTTTCTTGTATGGATACCTCCTTTTCTTTTATTTTCATAATTTGTTGTTATACGTACCACAAATAGAAATACACACTGTGTAAAAATTTCAATCGTCTGCTTATTACGGTTCATGAGATACAGCCCGCTGACAGACAGACGGGCGGACGGACAGCGGAGGCTTAGTGATAGGGTACCGAACTCCCGACTCCCGTTGGCACCTCTAGGGTAATGAAACCTAAACATCATTCAACAATAATAAAACCATGACACGACGTCGTAATCACATTCCTCACCAATTGGAACATGAACGAAGGACATTGACCTATAGAAAATCGGTTTATGACTGAACCCATTTAAACTTCGTTCATTCTCCGTTCACTGTCATATCAAGAAGCCATGAAGTCGGTTTCATTCGTGAATGTTATTTTGTATTTATTCGATGTACACTAGTGTTCGCTTTCGCGAAAACAGCTGACGAACTGAGTTTTGCTAGACTGCGTGGCGTCTTCGAGCGTCTGGGTATATTGCACACTAGGCACATTTTTGTAGACATTGTTGTTGTTATATTGTTTTTGCATTTAATCCGATATCAGACGCTTCACTTTCTGTTCATTTTTAGGGTTCCTTAACCAATGGGACCCTATTACCTATTATCTAAGCCTCCGCTGTCCGTCCGTCCGTCCATGCATCCATCTGTCCGTCCGACTGTCAGTCAGCGGGTTGTATCTCATTAACCGTAACAGGTAGACAGTTGAAATTTTCAGTGTGTATTTCTTTTGCGGCTTTGACAACAAATAATAAAAATAAAGTAAAAAATTAAAGGAGTCCATTTTCGGCGTTTTTTTTACCTCTCATTCGTTATATTTCACTTGAAGTGAAACGTGTGAATATAATATGAATCAAAACTGAAAAAAATAATTAATTAGTGAACCGACACAACGATGTTTGAATTTCGGCTTTCACACGTCTACAGAATTGGCGAAAAATGAAATGAAAGGAGCAGATGAACGTTCGTTCCTATGTATTTTTTTTTTTTTTTCGGTGTTGTTGTGCGAAGATGGAATGAAACAAAAATGAATATTCATGCGAGTAAAGCCTCTGATATCAGCTGTACCTACGTATATTAGTCTTTGTTTGTGTTAGTTTGTCGCTGCAGTTGCAGTAGAGCCGCTTCACCTAATCCAATTAGTTGACTGCGATCATTGCACGAAGGAGTACGAACGTTTTTTAAAAATAAAAAACACAAAAGCCTGATTCCTATTTTTTACGAATAAATATTTAGGTACATAATTACTACAACAAATAAATACTGTGCGGTTTGAAATGGCTCGTTAAGCATCATTAAGCATTTTCAAAGTTTTCCATAGATACAAGTGATGCTCAGTTTGTGGCTCACCGAATCCGTCACATTGTATTTTTACTTTTTGATGAATAATAATAATTATTATTGACTGGACATTGAGCCACAGTTTCACCATCTGCCTAACCTTATACCAATTGTGTTGAGGTCAGCTTTTAGTCACCATCTGCACAGCCTTTTCGAAACTATGTTGGTGTCGGCTTCCAGTCTAACCGGATGCAGCTGAATACCAGTGTTTTATATGGAGCGACTGCCTAACTGACCTCCACAATCCAGTTACTGGGTAATACGATACCCCTTGGTAAGAACTGGTTGTCAGACTTTCGGGCTTCTGACAACCCGTAACGACTGTCAAAGATCCACGAATGACAGCCGGGACCAACGGCTTAACGTGCTTTCCGAGGCACGGAGGGGTCTCTTTATGTTAAGATGGTCACCCATCCACAGACCAACCGCGGCAAGCGTAGCTTAACCTGACCGATCAATCTGTGCGGCTGTTATTACTTAGCTACGGGCCTCTCGAGGTCAGCTTTTAGTCAACAACTGAATACCAGTACTTTACATGGAGCGACTGCCTATTTTACCTCCACAACCCAGTTACTAGGCAACACATATATCCCTTGGGAAAAAACTCAGACTTTCGGGCTTCTAACTACCTGTAACGACTGTTAAGGCGACTACATGACCTAAAGCGCGGTCACTATCGGACTGCATAGAAAAGAAAGAGATGCGCGATGACACAATGCTGGTAATTTATTGCAAAATATGAAACAATCATCTATTGTTGAACACCAAACAAATAAAAACCGTATACTAAAATTCGGGGAATTAAATTGTCTTTTATGTGGTGAAAGTTTTATGAAAATACACCCGATAGTGTTTGCGTGATTATCGTTTTTATGTCCGCGGTCGACATTACTTTACAAATTAATTACACTATGTTAAAAAAAAATATTTGCAAATATTCACATATCAAATTACGAAGCAAATGGTCTAGTATAACATTTATTTTTTTCAAAAAAATCAGTCCGTTCGATTAGACGTGATGTTGAATTTAAAATCATTATAAGTCGTATATCTGCGACTTAAACCAAACCAGTGTAAATATTACATTTCATAGTACACTACTACAGTATAAATTATACGTGAAGCACAGTCTGTGGGTGTACCGCGTCTAGCCAGACTGTGTGGCGGCTGCGGGCGGTCCGTGACCACCCTACATTTTTAATGGTTGCTTATAGCATTGATATTGAGAACATAGCTTATAAGCAACGAACTTATACTAAGAGAGAACATGCCGGTTTCCTCAAACAAGGAAGAAACTTAGCAATGGAAGAAAACTATTTTGTATTTCTATTTTTTTTTCTTCTTTTTAGAACCTAAAGAAAATAGAATGATAGAGTGACGGCTGACAGGGGAGCAGAAGCAAAAAAAAAACGTGCTGGGCCGTCCGTGTACCTACCTACCTATCATGGTACCAGTACAGGAAGATGAAGAAATCTTGGCTACCCAGACTAAATACGAGTACCTACTCGTCGTCAAAATCAGAATCAAAATACTATATACAACTATAATATATTTATACTATACTATATATTTATTAATACTATTTATTATTATTACTATCAATATTATAAAAGACAGAGTTACTTTCGGTAACTCTGTCTGTATGTTACCTTTTCAAGCCTAAACCACTGAACGGATTTCGATAAAATTTGGCAGAGAGATAGATTGCATCAGGGGGAAGGACATAGGATATTTTTTATCGACATACCTCGCGGGCGAAGCTGCGGGCAAAGCCGCGGGCGGAAGCTAGTATCTTATATCTACCACCTACGTGGGCACTTAGTGCACGGTTCTAATTGGTCGTTTCCTATAGAGAAGAGCCGGCAAAAAAACTCCAGGGTTACTTTAAAAAAAAAGCTTTTAGAATGTTTTCAAATCACCAGTGCCAAAGATTCTAACAAAACATTTTCCAACGTTTGAACAATACCAGTCGTGCAGTTATTGTAATATAATGCGCACAAAATTACCCTATTACCTAATCACCTTTATATCTTTCTAACACGATTAAAAACAAAAGCAGAAACTCTATGGTCGCCCACAAAAGGCGGCTAGACTGTATGGCTACAGTCACGGCCATGCCATAGACTATTGAAAGTCGTGAGCTAATAGATACAGTGGCATAGAGAGGTCGTGACTTCTTATTTAATACTGTTTCAAATTGATTATTCATGCTTATAGCTGTTGCATCACGTGTGGAAAGGGCCAGACTGTTGGGCGACGACTGCACCTACTTAGTTTTATAGTATTTTTGTCTCACGAAGCGACGCGCGCTTTACTTGTGGTGACAAAGTGTACAAACACGCTGTAAATGTTTGCGTGAAGAGAGCAGCGTCTGCACATAACTCGTCACACTTCCGACTTCACCAGTGTCTCAAACGGTACCGAGAGCGGCTGCGCTTACGCACTATTCACATCGTGGATGTATACTCGTACACTTGGTTGGTTACCACATGTAAAGCAACAAATAAACATTGTAAGTCAGTAAACCTCATGGATAGATATGATATCTTTTTTGTTTGTTGTTTTTTTTATAGACTCGACCTTCTTTTAAATTGATAACATACTGTTTCAATCATCAAGTATGTTCGGAGAGTACCAAAAAGACTTGGAGTCAAACGGGAAACCCTGGGCCTGGAATGCTGCATTCTTGTTGACACTGCACCTCAAACCTGCCTGACCAGCCGATTTGTTCTCTCTGTTCTGTAAAAAATTCACCGTGAAAACTTAGCTGAGCTGTCAATAATGTCAGCATGAGGTGGAATGACAGCTTACTTCACCAAAATTTTTACAGAATAGATCAACTGTTCAGACCGTAATCGGCTGCACAACAAACACAAAGGCCAAAAAGACAGAACGGTACCGAGTATTGCTCACTGAGGATCTTTATCCAGTAGCATTAACCACCTTCAAAATACAAAACTCAACTCAAAGGGGCCGTTCACGTAAGCAGACTTTTCGCAATTATGAACCCCCTCCCCTCCCCCTCGTCAGCAAAAGTAAGCAAAGCTCTTACCCCCAATGCTTACGTAAACATTGGTACATGCATTTTTCAATGTGTTCTGGTTTCTTTTTTGATTCACGAGCAGCAGTTATAAGCGTTTCGTTTTCAAGCATAGACAAGTAGGGTTGCCATTTGTTCAAATCAAAATTGACTAAATGTAGAAAAACAAAAAGCAAAAAAAAAAGCTGCTGACGTAATCATTATCCAGACCCCCCCACACCCATTTCATCTAAAATAAGCAAAGAAAAGACCCCCCGCCCCATTGTAGTGCTTACGTAATACTTGAATGGCCCAAAAGCATTTATTTGAAATAAACGAACTACAGACACTTTTGAATTATCAAGGGGTCGGTCAGTCAGAAATACGAAGCATTCCAAATCGTAGTAGGTACCTATGGAGAAGAACGGGCAAGAAACTCCATGGACACTCTTTTAAAACTCACTCTAAAAATAATACCTACCAAAAACCGCTCACAGGTGTCGAAGTTACCTACACAAGCGTACCTAAACCTACCCACTGCCAACATTGTGTATCCGTATGAAACGTGGACGAACACGCCAGACTGTATGGCGACGACGCTCGAGCCAACTGTATATATACTCGGCCAGCACGGTTGACTTAACTTAGCGAGACTGCGAGCATGTTAGGAGTGGAAGGAAATTTAGTTGAGCTGGAATTGGTGGGTGATGTGTTTTGTTTAATTTGTAAACTCAATAAGAACACACAAACATCTCAAGAAAGTAAGAGAGAAAATATTTAATTTGGGACACAGGAAATACAAATAGTAAAAAGGGAGCATTTAAAACTAACAATGTTACATTAAAAACAACAAAAAAAATACCTGTGCGAGCCAAAAAGACTCCAATCTCAGCATAATGCTGCGATATTTAAAAAATAAATACCGCAGCGCTTTTAGGTTATCTACAGGTACTCCCCTACCTAACCCTAAGGGGATTACAGTCGTGATGTTATGTGTAATAAGAAGTGATAAAATTAGGTTTAAGACAAGCTGTAACTACTTTACTACTAATAACTTGTCTTTTTATATGCTCATGTGTCATCATAATATGCGACTGCCTATCTGACCTCCACAACTCAGATACTGGGTAATACGATACGCCTTGGTAAGACTGGTTGTCAGATTTTCGAGCTTCTGACGACCCGTAACGACTGTCAAAGATCCACGAATGACAGCCTGGACCAACGGCAACAAGTCTTGGTATGTGAAGAGGGTCACCCATCCACGGACCAACCGCAGCAAGCGTAGCTTAACCTGATCTACCTACCTGTGCGGCTGTTATTACTTAGCCACAAGCCCCTTATATACATATATGCTCATGTGTGTGTGACAGTGAAACAGTTTTTATTTCTTTTAATAAAAAAACTGGCAGTTAATCCTGCACCATTGTCGCCAGACAGAATCCAGCGTTTAGTTTATAGGAGATAACAGAATTATAAGCAAAATTAATCATTAAACAAAACAGTAATCAACACTTTCCCCATAACAAACTGCTAAGCATGGTTTAGTGTTCAGAAAGCGAATAAACTATTTAATTTACCGCGATGAAAGGCTTTTAGTTATGCATATCTTATGATGCATCCTTCACTTAACAGCCCCGAGTTCAGCTACTTCACCATTATTTTTTCAACGAAAACTTTCATAGATCTTACAGCTCTTCTCAACTTCGTCATTAACAACGCTAAGTTAGCAGACACTTACTTAAAATAATAAAGAATTGAAAAAATTCAAATTACTTATCGCAGATGAGCGGGCAGAAATAATTGAGCGAACTCTTAGACAGGACAGGGAGGGGTTCACGCGTGAGTGACCCCAATTAAGATCCTTGTGTATCGGATACTTTAAGACTCAAATTGTTTCGATACATTATATTTAATTAAAGGCATGTGTAGTAGGTTCACTAGGAAAACGATCGTGTCTGAAAGTTTTGCATACTCTAATGTTTTCCAGCGGTTGTGTTGTGCGGTGTGTCGTTCGAAAATATCTGAGTAAGCAACCAGAGGGGGCAATTCTCGTAATTTTAAGAACGTTCACAGTCTGATCTCAGTCTCAATCAGTCAAAAATACCTCTAATTTTCCTACATTTTGACATTTGTTTGTCGCCGGGATGAGATTGCGACTAGATTTTGAACGTTTTAAATTACGAGAATTGGCCTTCAGGTATCATACATAAACTTCATTCAATCTTTGCTGGTCAATTCAGCTTGAACAAGAGCGCTGTAATTTCTTATCATCAGGTTCTCAAATTATCTATATACCTTATACAGATCAAGCTTGGTGGACACACTAATGGAGAAAGCGTAAACCCGGTTCTTGAGGCGCGCTAGAAAAAGGCAAATATCCAGCTGCAAACGGCTGAATTGAAGAGCTTAATTTCGTTTTTTTTTTTGGAAACAATTATAAAATGTTATTCAAATATCTTTGTATGGGGCCCAAACACTCCACAATAACACTATCCCACATTTTTCCACACGAACTTACGTTTGCATGCATTACGTATAATTGAGATAGTACCGATAGGACGTGGCAACGTGGCAGGCTCACAATCGGCCTATTTAAATAAACAATAAGCACTGGTGTCCGCGAGCTGTGCACAAAAACTGTTAGGTACCACAGCATATCACGTAGCAGTAAAGCAATTGTTACTAAATGCATAGGTTTTGTAGAAAAATGTTCTAGAAAGTAATCAGAGTTCTATTGTTAAAAGGTACATTGTTATCGATTAGTATGCAGACTGTATATTTTACATTTTAAAAGAAGTTGTTTCGTGATTCAATAGAAGAGTTGTCTATGTGTGAGTGTGGAGAGTAAAAACAACTATGTGTAATATAAGCCAAAGGCATAAATATTTAATTCGTACTGGAATGGATGGCTAGATGGACCGACGACTCTAAGAAGGTGGCTGGGACAGACTGGATGCGAAAGGCGGAGGACAGGGTCTTGTGGCGCAGTCTATATAAGGCCTATGTCCAGCATTGAACTGCGATAGGCTGAGTAGATTAAATGACTGGAATGGAATATTAGCAAGTCTTAGACTAAGGTCGAAAGCTGTAAATGTTACTTATCTCGTGCTCTGACTTATATATGTCCCCGTCTCTAGCTTCCACTTGTAGTTTGACAATTGTGGGACAGCGACAGGAATAAAGCTAAATCAAATTGCGTGCTAAGTAACATTTATAGATCTCGGCCTGAGAGACAATGGCTCAGCCACTACCTTAATCTAGCTACCGAAGGAATGAGTAATACTTAGCATTTTAAAAGATTTTCCGTTTTGAGTATAGCAAAAAGTGGTTATTTTCTATTCTCCCGAATTCCTAGCAATATATAAACAATAATTGACTAGCCATATCTCAAACACCTTGGTATTCCGTATACAAAGCACGTACTGCAAAACACAAATTACAACTACAAACGGAGTTGTCTCACTGCAAGATACAGACTGTGGCCCCACGCCACAGATAAACACAGAAAACAGCGTGGCAATTATGCAAATACATTAAAATCCATGCATTGTCCCGTGGCACGTGAACTAGAACGACTCGCCAATGGCGTCGCTGCGAACTGCGACACTGTTACTGTGTATACTAGTAATGTGGCTATGTATGTACCTACATATGTAAAATGATATAGGTACAATTATTTATAGGCATTCTACTTAGACGAGGTGGTGGCAGGTGAAGCAGAGCTTTAACAGACTGGTTAAGTAGCGAGAAACGGTAGAAAGCTCCAGCAGACCAATAGCGAAAATACAGAAGATCGCGGGGAAAACCTGGATGAGACTCGTCTAGACCAGGGAGGCATGGCACATTAAGGGGGAGGCCTTAACAACGAACAAAATTGGGTAGTAACTAACACACGTATTCACAAACAATAATGTCTAAGTAGCAATACTATGCGAAGAAAGGCATTCTCAATGCGTTCCATATGACAAGCCTTTCAATACATAAACATCAAGGGAATACTGCCGATCGCCACTCAAGTATTGTCTATGAATAGGTTTTTGGGACCCTGTGCGCCCGCGCCATAGATATTCGTGGTCCGCGCACACTGTGAATAAACCTCATAGTAATGTTTGTGAAAACGGGTGTAAGTCCCTACGTATTTTATTAACGAGTAAATCTGACATATTCCTAAATAACTTCAAGTTAAAAAAACACGTTTAATCAAAACCTCATTAATTCATAACACAAAAAAAAAACGGGACAGAATAAAAAACGTCCCGCAGCGAAATCACTTAGAACAATAACGTTACACAAATCCCCAACAAAAATAACAGGGGACCTCAAAGTAAAAGGACAAAGGGAGACACGAAATTTTCTAAGTCCATTAATTATGTTGAACTTTCTCTCAATTGAATTAAAAAATTTACCATTAATCCATAACAGTATTATGGATGATAACGATATTAGTTGAAGTCAACTTGGCTAATTACCTTTGCAAAGTCGTTTCCAAAAGTTTTTTTGGATGGCCGTATATTAATGATATTTTTTTTATGTTTTAATTGTCTGAGATTCTGAGATGTTTCCTAATTTGGTTATGGAAGAAAGACTCGCTAATCAAAGAAAAGAAAAGACAGCTAATGTAATAAAATCATTTTTAAAACGTGCTCCAAGTTATAGAGAAATATAATGTTAACTGTAGTAGTTTTTGATTAGCTTCATTGCAGATAGAGCAACTGAGAACTTTGTTTTATAATAATATGTAGCAGCACTTCACCGCTTAAAACTTTGTACAGCAATGATACAGAGTTTAAGCGTTCCAATTCAACTTGCACGTTCATACCAGAGTAAATTAACACGAATCTTTTTTTTTTTCTATTTTACGCATGCATTCTCTTTACAATTAACGATCGAACAAAGAGTTTCCACACTATTTCTCCATTCCAAGATCACAGAAACTGGCCAGTAATACAATTTTAAATTCCGAACACAATTTGCTTCCTAAAAAAAATTGTATTCGCGAGTTTCGCGGCTATCGAAGCGGAGTGCATAGACAATAAATCGAGTAGATCGTTGAGTGCAATATTTACCACAGAGTACTTTTTAATATTTACGTCGGAATGTTCATGCAAGGCGGTCGTCAATCACGTTGGGGCTCTTTAACTGCGCAAAATCAATAACACGAGTGTGGCGTGTTGTTGAGTAGCGTGTACAGATGACGTATGGTTGTTGTCATTATCGGTTTTTTTTGTTCGGTTTTGGAGTTGGTTGGAGTAAGATGAAAGTTGGAAATATTTGGATGATAGTTTTTTCGTTATCATTTCTGGCATAATGCCATTCATTTAACAATGTTCACCATTAAAATTCCTAAACGAAAAACTAAAATTCAATATAATAACAGTAATTTTTTTAAACAAAATTGCTAGAATCAGCATCGCTGATAGGAAACTTCATGCCCTAAAAATTAACAGTGACATAAAATAATGGCAAAAAAAATACGTTTTTTGTATGGGAGCCGGGCCCCCTTAAATATTTATTTTATTCTGTTTTTAGTATTTTTTGTCATAGCGGCAACAGAAATACTCATTCTGTGAAAATTTCAACTGTATTGCTATCACGGTTCATGAGATGCAGCCTGGTGACAGACAGACAGACAGAGAGACAGACACACAGACAGTGGAGTCTTAGTAATAGGGTCCCGTTTTTACCCTTTGGGTACGGAACCCTAAAAACGGACTAGCAATAGTGTGTATCTACTATGAATCATCGAATGACACTGCATTTAGCATCGTGTCCCCTTAGTCACAGCCAGTCACAGGTCAACTGTAATGTAAATAAGAATCGGAAGTCAATTAATGCTAATTGTAATGTCCAACTGTACACAAGTCACACATACATATTTATAGTTTTTACTGAAATTGTATTTTAATGGTTTTAATTTACCACTTCGGCTAAGAATGCCAGAACTTTACAAGCACAAAAAGAACACATAGACATATATGTGTGGTTATAAATGTGAGAATATGGACTGTATTTGTCTGAAATAAATGAATTATTATTATTATTATAGACTAGGTACTTTAAAAATTTTACGAGGACGAAAAATTAATTCTAAGGTATATTTTTTAAGTCTTGAAATTCTCTCCTTTTGTTCGTACCTACCTATCTACAAACTCTAGAGATCAACGCTTTTAAAATCAAAATAAAAAAAATCACTTATTTTCTTATTTTAGGCCGAGGATTAGTACTTTTTTTAACGTCAAAATTACATGAGAGTCCCTTAAAAGGCCCGCCCTTCACCACTTCCTAGTGCTCTCTAGCTGGGGAGAAGAAATGGAACTGTCCAGCAGCAAAGCTGTCTGTCTTTGTCAGTATCACGACCTATTCAAGATCATTTGATATTAGGTAGTACAAATTTCCGGAAGCCTTCAAAACATTTCAACTACAAGATCAAGACCGCAACTTCAAATTAAAACAAGCTAAAATGATTTCACCACTGAGCACCCAAAACAAACGGCTTCATTACACAAAATGATTTGCATTTCCTCATTTGAGAGCGCCATTGTTATTCGGCCGCGAACTGAGAGAGCAATGAATTGTTTGCTATGCACTTAATTCGCCTCGCGGTCGTATTGTTAAGAAGTTGGTTATAAAGGGTTATTGACTTTTGGTCTTGGTACAAATTATTATTATAGGTGTATAAAATGTTTTGTTGTGTCCAAAGTGTGAGCAAACTGAGGTGGCAGTGAGCTGGCCATGTTTGTCGAAGGACCGATGGCCGGTGGAGCATACGAGTCCTGCACAGCTATTCACAACCATCCGACACGCTATCGTATCGACAATGACACATTTCGATAACCTGATTTGCCTTGCCCCCGACAGCAAACAGCTGTCGGAAGAATAGCGGTAGTCTATTTGATTTAAACTGACAAAATTCTCGGGTTTTGGACATGTGAACAGCGCTTAGAGGACTCATATTAATATGATAAATTGATTGATGTTCGATACAGTAAGGAAGCGTATCGAATGGTTGTGAATAGGTAGCCTGGAGTGGAAACTGCTTATCGGCAAGCGTAGAGTTGGACGCCCCCCAGTTAGATGGACTGACCACCTATAGAATGTGGCTGGGACGGACTGGATGCGGAAGGTTGGGGACAGGGTGTTATGGCGCAGCCTGGGAGAGGCCTATGTCCAGCAGTGTACTGCGATAGGCTCAGTTGATTTTGACTTGAGTCCATGCAGGCACTTTACTTTGTGTATTAAATTTCATCACCACTGCTCTCAAAACGGTAAAGGAAAACATCGTAAGGAAACCGGCATGTCTTAGAACCAAACATTCGAAGACATCTACCAACACTCACTGGGCCCGCAGGCCGCGTGGTAGGTTACGGCCCTCCCTCTCATAGAGAGGAGGCTTGTGTCTCAGCAGAGGAAACATTTTATGCTGTTATTGTAGTTAAAGTGGTACCACGGATATGCGTTGACTGTACCTGCAACTTTACTTAGAAACTGTTTGATAACATACATGATACATCCTTTCAAGAGTAGTTGGTCCATTTTGAATTCAAATAATATCCCAATTTAAACACAAAGTGAAACACTCAACGATACATCTATCAAATATATGTTTAAACAATCACCGAATCCAAGTTATTATCTAATTAACTATCTAATTAAACTAGACAAATCATGTCATAGCTAAACATAAATAACTAGAACTAAAGTTAAACAATGGTTCTATTATTGTAAGGAAACTAGCCGAACGTAGTCATTAGTGTGACTTGCTGTATCTCCACAATGAGTGAATAGATAGTAATTATAATTGAAAACAATGGAACACGTGGTCTAATTACGTGAAATTGTGTATTCTTGGGTGTTACATAGTATAAACAGGCGTTATCATCTTTAGTTTCACCACAATCACAATTGCTTAGGTAAATGGCTAATAATTACATCGCATGCCTAATGGAACATTGACCCATTAGTAGATAGGTCAGAATTATTTCCTGTTTTTTTTTTACTCAGATCTCATCAATAGTTAATCATACGTTCAAAATTCAAGCATTCATGATTAATTAATCTAATCAAATCCAAACAGATTTAATTTTATGCGTCAACAAGTAGGATAAGTCCTCATAGCGAGATCTTTGCGCTTTCCCAAAAATCGTCTGTTTTGAGGTTGCTTTTTGTATAATATCAAGATATTGAGTCGCACACACAGTCAGGATCATCATTTTCCGTGAAGTCTCCCAATTTATTTAGGATCGGCGCAGAAGGTCTTCTTCTCCCATTTACTTCTTTCTTAGTCGTCAACTCGTCATCTTTCACACAGTCCATCTCAGCCTAGTTTGAATAAATGACTTTTTTTATTTTTTTACGCAAATTAAGACTATAAACAGCGAATTCCCGTAACTTAGCTACACTAGCTAATAAACACAAGCGCAATTTCTACATTACCCATCCCTCTAAACGTCTACTCAGACTGTTATTAAACTCCTTATAATAACTTACTTCGCTTTAATCGCTGCAACATATTCTTAAACAGCCACTTAGCGCGTTAAGCGCTGATTTGTGTTAGCACAATCTCGTTCAATCCCACATAGTTCTTAGCTCTATTTCCTTGAAAGCTCCTGTACTTGTGTCGTTACACTAAAGCGCTTTATAAAGGGACTTATATAAATATTAGCAGCCGGCCCTGTTTCGTACAGTATGTGCGTTTTGACAAAATCATTTCTTTATCACATATAGTTGCGCCCGCAGTTTCACCTGCATAAGTCTCGATCCCGTTGGAATATCAGGATAAAAAGTATCCTGTGTCCTAATTCAGGTCATGGTTTACCCATGTGCTAAATTACATCGAAATCCGTTCAGCCGTTTTAGCTTGAAAGCGTAACAACCAAACATACAAAAAATCAAATGTTTTCTCTTTATAAACAAGACCCTCGGTATATTCCAGCCTAATAACCCTGTAATACCCGAGCATCGTTAATAAAACCTCATAATAAATAAAAAATATACTTATTAATTTCCATTTAGTAGCTTATTATTTTATTAGGCAACATTATGGTAGTAAATTAATTGTAGGGCTAAGGGAAGAGAAATTGGGAAGTTAGCGTCCACCATTATTATATTAAGCTCCTGTAAAATATGGTCAAAATAACCTCTCTAGGAAATAAAACGAGATTGTGCATCGTGTTTCCTTTTCGTGTTAAGTAATTAGTTTTATCTGCACAGGAGTTAATGAGGATATTATTTCTAGTAGAATTACCTTTCTACCTCCTAAATGATGCTGGAGTTATTTATACATAATAGGGCCAATTTGTATAATTTATTCAGGAACATTCTCTGGAGAGTGTATAGAACTCGTACCGTTGTACAGAATTCTTACGAAGTCAAGGCTAAGCCTCTATTAATAGCGACCGCCGGAATACTTTATTTTTTTACTTAGCAACGTGAAGGCTTTATGTACACGCATTTTTTCTTTTTCTTTGACATATTTTATTTAGGTTTATATTTGAGCAGCCAATGGAGACTAAAAATAAGCAAAGTATTTTGTAGAATTCTACAAAAAAAATCTACCATGCATTGTTTTTTCACCAGGACAGGTGTCAGGATACTAATTTGTTGAAATTTGTGATCCCACCAAAAACATTTCATGTAAAATGTTGCCAAGACGACCACACTAGGTTTGCCCCGTGAAAAAGATATCAGATCTGATGTAGAGCCAAGCTTCTAGAATCTACACGGCCTAACTCTACCGACCCTAACTTCACAAATTCTACATATCAGTAAAAATTTATGGCTTCGCAGTTTCGTTACCGTCGTGGAGGTGATGCGAATATTCAGTTTCTGAAGTAACGAAACAGCCAAGACATACATTTTTACTGAAATTGTTCTTAAGTAACATTTTAGACCTTTGTATCCTGCTTATGCGTATGAAGTTGCATTAAAATCGGTTCATTCATTTCGAAAAACAAGGGCTTGAAAGTTTGTATGAAATGCCGTACGGCGTAAGCACTCTTAATTAAATCTAAGTTATATTGCTGTTCAGTAGGCAACTACGAAGATGCAGTGCTGTCCAGTGCCCTAAAATTAATAGCTCGCCAAAACAATATGAAAGCCAAATAGCCAATCGTAACCAATACTAGCTCAGGTATCCGGAAGTCATTGGAGCTGCATCCGCGGGAGTAATGTCGGTAGCTTTGTTACAGCATTTATTATGCTGCAACTCACAATAATCGTTATTGCTGCTGTTGCTACTGGCTGCTGGAGAATAGGGTTGGCAAATGTTAAAGTAGTCTTTCTTGCCAATAGAAATATTATTGTTTAGGCAGGAGATGTAAACCTAAGGTATCGGCATAATACATTTTGCTGGACTATTTATCCTTTGAATAAGTAAAGCAATAGGGGTTTATTTTATCACACTGTCGTTAATTTTATTTTCCAAGAAAAAAGGTTGCTTAGGAATAAAAAGACTTTACCGAATATCTTCAATGCAATGCACGCCCAAAAAGTCCAGCTTGAAAATTGTGTGAAAATATGGCCCCTACACACACAATCCCTATATTTCCCTATATTTTCACACAATTTTCTAGTCTTTAAGAACTTACTCTACTAAGATCTCTAAATCAAACTTTAGGCATATCATTAGCACTTAAAACAATTGTATTTCTATCAGTCGCTAATCATTACTTACTTTAATTAAGGCGACCACATGACCTAAAATGCGGTCACTATCGGACGGACTGCATAGAAAAGAAAGAGAAGCGCGATGACACAACGCTGGTAATTTATTGCAAAATATGAAACAATCATTTATTGTTGATTTATCAAACACCAAACAAATAAAAACCGTATACTAAAATTCGGGGAATTAAATTGATTACACTATGTTAAAAAAATATAATTGCAAATATTCATAATATCAAATTACGAAGCAAATGGTCTAGTATAACATTTATTTTTTTCAAAGAAATCAGTCCGGTCTATTAGACGTGATGTTGAATTTAAAATCATTAGAAGTCGTATATCTGCGCCTTAAGTAATGATTAGCGACTGTTTAACCATACATTTTTGACGTTTAAAACTTTAAACGGCGGCGGATAAATAATGGGGTAATTGTATGCCTATCGTTCGCTCTTGACGACAGAATAACGTGTTAAACATTGCTAAGTCTTCATGCAGTCTGTCTCGCCAACCCTGAGACCAGACTAGTATATTTATTATTTTTCTCGTGCAGTTACCTGGCATCCCATTGTTGGTCGGTATCGGTAGCATTATTAATGAGCGTTAGTTCCCGATGGCTGTGTAAATGCAACTCGATTGTGCGGGTACAATTTATTGAAGACGCTTAGTTCCGTTGCTAATGTTCCAAGTTTGTATGCGATGTTGAATAAAATGATACTATGTTTCATCTGTGAATCTTTGATATTGTATTGGTGTTTGAATGTATGTGTTTGTTTGTGCGAATTGTATGAAATGTTTTAGGAGATAGTAAGATAATGTATAAAAGTAAAACAAGAAAAATGTCTGTTCAAAACTTTGTACTTACGTCTGTTGACAACTGTAATGTTAAGATATTGTCATAAAATACTTATGTAACTACATAATCAGCCTAAAATGTTCCCACTGCTGGGACACAGGTCTCCTCTCGGTGAGAGGGAGTGGGCCGTAATCCACCAAACGGACCCGTGCGGGTTGCTAGATGCAACATGTCTTCAATTTTTTGGCTCTAGAATATGCCAGTTTCCTCACGATATTTTATAGTGATTGGCCGACTTAAATAACAATAACCAAGACAGATAAGATTTGCAAAACAGATTGATAGTTTACAAGAAATAAAAACGAAGAGGATTTTAGAAACAATAAAAAAGCAGTTAAGTTAAAGCATTATGTTAGTATTCATTTGTCATGTAGCTCTAATTCTTTCTCGCACTAAAAAAATGTTTGCTTTATCACTTCCCAATAGAATAGAAAACTTTTATTTCAGACAAGAGTCCATATGGTTATTGATAATAACTAGTAGGTTAAAGACAGAGATATACAATTAAAAACCTCAGGATATTTTAATGTTCTACATCTTATAACCACTTGGCACAATTTCCAGCTTGCCACGGTCACCTATTAAGCAATGACATCATCAAAATAAGGCTTGCTTCTGTCTAGACTGGCTCGTAAATATCGCTGCCCAACCCTTAAGGTCACGCCACGCGCCGGTAGCCTACTGATTGACTTATTGCTCTAGGTAGCAACAGCCTTAAAAATATGTATACAGGGTCAAATAAAATTAGCTAGCGAAACTCCGCAGGCGTGATGGAAGTAAAAAAACACAAAAAAAGCATCATAACACAAAAAAATAATTGATATTATGATGAAATTTTTTTTTTGGCTAAGTTTTCACAAAATTAACAGATTTTTAATACTGATATTTCGAGTGACTTACCTACGGTTGTTGACCCAATTTTTTTGTTGTTTTCAGATATCGAAAGCCATCACATCTGCGGAGTTTTGTTAATTAATTTAATTTGACCGTATAAGGATTAAATTAATTAGCGAAACTTCGACAAGAATTAATTTATTGTCTACTTCTTTGTTCCATAACACTATCAATGAATGTGTAGCCACAACTTGATTATAGTTGCACATTGATAAAGTATTATTAAGCACAAAATATATAGACAATCAAAGGAATTCTTGTCGATTTATACATCTTTTTGAGGCTGACTGTAGCTACTAAATTAGTACAACACTATTTCAAGGTGTCGAGAAGTTTTTATTAGGTAGACGAAACCTTTATTGTGGACGTTGGTTGAAAGTTTAGGTGTGTAAATCTTTTACATTAACCCCCTTAATAATAAACGTATTATATCAGATGAATAGTTACACACCGATTTCTCTCTTTCAGTTGTCAGTTATTTGACTTTCGAAAGAAGAAGACAAAGTGTTGTGTAACTATACAGACGCTATACAACGTTTATTAGTAAGGTTAACCGTACTTACGACTTTTTTTTTGGAAAAGTTTGTCTAAAATAGCGCTGTTATAGGAAGGCAAGGTAGGTAATGGAAATATACGTTATTTTCAGTGTTACTTATGGTTTTGCAGATGAAGACACGATGGATGGACTGTGTGAATGATTAATAGACACCTTCACACAAAGCCTGAGAAATAATTAGCACACAAACTATTGGTCCTTACTTACCTTAGCAGTAAGCTTTGGTCTTTACTCACACATAAAGACCAAAACGCGACCAATTGCACACAGATTACTTACTAACAGATAAATCACTCCACGTACTTACGCACGCTAATTACCTAGGTCCGGCCGCAGGGCCGCGCGCTGCCCTTTTCTCAATTTTTAACCGACTTCAAAAAAAGGAGGAGGTTGTCAATTCGGCTGTATGTTGTTTTTTTTTTCTCAGTGGGTAATGGGTTGTCGACAGCCGCGAGGCGCGTACGTAACGCGTACGCAAATAATTTCGGTTGACTTAGTTTGTCCGTGCCAATGGTCTCATGATTACATATCAACATGTGCAGGTCCTAACAGGTTTAGAATTAACACCGAATTAAAGCAACAAACGTAATTTATCTTATTTTATACAGTTTAAAAAAAATCACACCACACCGCACTAAGCAAGTAATTCTCAAATTTTAGAATAAATAACCAATATTTTACTCGACCCCATTCATTCCCCTCAACCAAAACCGGGTACTTACACAAAATTAGACAAAAAAAAACGACAAAAATATTTGCGTCAACCGCTCTATCAAAGACCAAGTTCAAAAATTATGGGTCCCAGAACAAAAGACCTGTTAATTTATAGATCACGATAACTAGTCCCTTTATTTTCGATAGCGTGACCGTTAGACCCCGTTTGACCCCTAAAACATGTTTAAAAATTGTTGCATTAATTATCAAACATCTGTAGATTACGTCACCGACGTTTTGGAGCTATTAAAATCGTTATCAGTGAAGTTTATCTATGGGAAAGGTAATAAAAACGAGTGGTAATTGTACATTACCGACTTTTTTTTTCGTGATTTTTTCCGACATATTAATACAAGCGATACTTAGATAGTTTTTTTTTTTTTTTGTTTGAATACGCTTATCTCTGGAACTACTAGACGGTTCTGATAGCCCAATTCTTGAGGAAGGTTATATGCTATTTACATCACACTACGATCGCAGATTAGGTGCCAAGCAAAAAAAAAAAACAAACAGTGACACTCCGGGAGTGCTGACAGAAGTGAAAACAAAACACAAACAGAATACTTTGCCGTCACTCACTGACATATCGGATATACATTCAACAGAAGAAGAACTAGCAGGGGATCGAGGATCTCAGGGGATCAGACCGGAATAAATCATTCAAACCGAGTATATCCTGAGGACAGCCGAACACATCCGAATGTAGCGCGGTGTCGGTAACAGTGTCGCGAGTTCAATGGTTTTTTCCCATCTCAAAAAATGCCTAACGCGCCTAAAGAAGTTTTCACTTCAAAAACACAGAACGCTCGCGCTAAGCTAAAATGAAGTAATAGCGCCGGCGGACGATGCGATGCGACGCGGCGGGTCGGGGGCCGAGGGAGTTTTATATAAATGTGGCTGTTATTTTAGTATACTGTGTATCTTACGACTTCCACGCGAACGAAGTCGCGGGCAGAAACTAGTAGAAAATAAATTTAAACACCAGTTGAGTAAATATTTGTTTACATTCTATAAAACTATGTAAAACTATTTTCATATGAAACGTCCCTTGCATTGCATCGTCCGCGCGTCCGTGTAACTTTATTGCAATTTAAAACTACGTATAATATATAAAGTTTTAGGGTTCGTATTTGAAACGCTAAAATAATAACGTTTTGTGGTAACCTCTATGAGATATGCGATGTTATTGGAATACTCATATCCAAAACAACAAACAACAAAACAACCGTCATGATTTTAGTGTTGATACAAATATTCATATTCAAATATAATAGAGAACAGTGGTGGCCCAGTACTAACGATTGAGACTTACGGGTTGAAGGTCGCAGATTCGAACCCAGACAAGCGCTTTACTTTGTGTAAATTATTTCATACCGCTGCTCTCAAAACGGTGAAGGAAAACATCGTGAGGAAACCGGCATGTTTTAGAACAAAAAAGTGTCAAAGACATCTGACATCTACCAACTCGCACTGGGCCCGCGTGGTGGATTATGGCCCACTCCCTTTGACAGAGAAGAGGCCTGTGTCCCAGCAGTGGGAACATTATAGGCTGATTATGATGATGATGACAAATATTCATTAAAATAGTTTTGTTAGAAAATATTTACCTATTTCAATTTCCATTTGCCCAGCAATGGGACAAACTAGTCAATAAAAAAAAACAAAATAGATCTAAAAACATTAGAAACAAAACGCTACAAAAATACAAAATGGTAAACACAATTAACACAGTCCGTTAACATGGAACTACTCTATTAATAATTCAAATATCACATTACAAATGCATGTAAAACCCTATTTTTATTATCGTATACTTTTATCTCCACTTACAAACAGTAACTACCTACAACAGCCGACACAAAACTGGCCACACTATGTAATTAATTTTTACATCAAAAACTCATTTTTACTGCAACAAGCATTTGGCACGTTTGGGGTCATAAAAATGGCATAGCGGGCTATTTTTAGCACCAGCTAATCGCCTGCAGCCCACATGCATCATCGCTCTTACCATAAATCTGAATTGTCTATTTACGATACGCAATGTGCAAACAATCTACTAAGATGTACATATGGTACTTCAGATAAGTACAGGGTCTTCCAAAAATATCTTGTTAAACGTATCATTAATCATTATGACTGATCTATGATTTAGCTAACGATTCGAATTTTAACTACGTCACTGAAAATCAGCGCTGTACTGTGAGTCCTGCAAAGCACAGCATCATGCCGAGTGGAAGACTTCTTGTCACAGTCATGACGTGCAGATGCTTCTCTTCTGTGATCGGGATCTATATCTATTTTGTTTTATTTTTCTCTATTATTCGAGTTAAGTAATCTTATTGTCGTGTTTCTGTGACAAATAAACCTTTTTCTTTTTAGTAAGGTGAGCGAAGGGTGTAGCCCTTAGTCGATTGACGACATCGTAACATATGCGGTGAAATATTTTGAGGCGACGTTATGGTCGATGGCAGATAAACCGAAGTCTAGTTGTAGGTACCCACACTTTGGCATCCTGAACATAACGCCATCCAAGTCAATTGATGACTGTCCTTCATCTTGCATGGCGTAAATTAATAGTATCCCCGTTTCTGCGGTCCTAGTCATCACTTCATACGCAATCCCAACTATCAAATCAAATCAAATCAAATCAAATCAAATTTATTGCTGAACCAAAAAGTTTTACATTAGTTGGTGATTGGAGCCTCCTGTTAAGCAAGTAATGCCTGTATTAGGAGACTCCGCTCTTCCACAGCAGTATACAATTTTTTTCATAAATCACATACAACTATGGCTAACAAACTACAACTAAGATGACGCAGAGCTTTTTACCGTCTAACTAGTCGACCATAAGTAAGTTAAAGTTATGCGAAAAGAAAATCGTTCTGTGAAAATTTTAACAAAAAAAAACTATTTCTTCAAAACTTTCTTGTTTTTGATCAAAAAAAAAATTATAATGAGTAGAGTAACCTATTCACGAATAACCTGTTGTAAAAAAAGTTCTAGAAAAGGATTTTTTCATTACGAGATGCTTAAAAATCTGTTTCAAGGTAGAGATTTTTCGATATTTCGGAAAATTTTGTAAAACTGTAAATCCGTAAGATTTTGCTGAACATATATTGTGTTGTATTGATAGGTAGTGACCCAAGCTATCACCCCCTGCAGTATGTCGTGCTATTTACTGGACACCCTGTATGTTACAAACAATTTTAACTTTTTATAGCGTGTAACACGTATCACATTAGTGTGACAGTGTCAAGCTGTTTTTTATGGCACAAGTACGTCAGTCTCGTGGGACAGATTCTAGGCATGATTACAGCCCGGACACATTTAAATTTATACATTTTACAACCGTTACAGATCGATTTCGGTTAAATCGCGTGTTTGATACGAATTCTAGCGAAACTATCCGTTTGACGCATATCTACGTATAATATTCGTTTTATTGGAGAATCTAAACAAATGCCAGCTCTCCAGCGGTACTTGGAAATTCAAGCAATTCGAAAATACAAAGGTAGTTCGAATTGGAACTATAAACATTCATGAATACGTGACTATTATCGAGTGTGCAGCATTCAATGTATTGTCGGATATACAAAATACCTCATGAGCGTTACCTAAATACCCACCACAAAATCCCACCTGTAATATTTGACAACGAGCCAAATTCGTTACCGTCTGTCATAATGTAAACAGCGGGAGATATTTCAATCAACATTATGTAATGCATTATACAGGATGCACCTATAGTTTATGCCAAATGCGGAATTTGTGTGTGACGTCATTGGTCCAAACCTGCCTCAATAATGTAACGTGATATCTTGCAGAACTTTCCAGCTTGTCTCGTTTCAATAGTCATTTGGCTTCACTCATAAGATTGTGTCGATTATATTCGAAGAGAAAGGGCAATCGGTGCGTTCATTATTCAAACGAAACCACTACGTGAGCTAAACATCAAATCAAATGTGAGTATAACTATTATACATCGCGACCATTGCACTGATGGATGACCACCGAATTCAGTTTGCCAAGCCCAGGTGGTAACAGCAATGCAATATTACTTTTCGCTTTCCCTATACGAACCTAAGCGAAACACCAACACGAGATCGTTCAGTCGGTAGTTAAAATGTTCCTTCCTTCGTTTTTACTGATAAATTAGCCAGTCGTATCCACAAACTGTTAAAGTACTCTTTTTTTTCTAATTCAATTAATGTCGTCATCTGCCTAGCCTTTTCTCAACAAAATTGGGGTCGGCTTCCAGTCTAACCGGATGCAGCTGAATACCAGTATTTTACATGGAGCGACTGCCTATCTGACCTCCACAACCCAGTTACTAGGTATTACGATACCCCTTGGTAAGACTGGTTGTCAGATTTTCTGGCTTCTGAGTACCGGTAACGACTGTCAAAGATCCACGAATGACAGCCGGGACCAACGACTTTCATGCTTTAACGAGGCACGGAGGGGGTCTTGGCATGTAAAGATGGTCACTATCCACGGACCAACCGCGGCAAGCGTAGCTTAACCTGATCGATCGACCCGTGCGGCTGTCATTACTTAGCCACAAGCCCCTTAAAAATACCCCACAACCCCCCTGCCCCTTATACCTAATATTAATGTACCTTTTTGTAAACATAGTCAAGGGTTTAAGCTGAAAACCAGTGCTTAGCAACCAGCTACCCCACCTTATTAAACCTTTTGCTTTCCATATTATAGTTTTGTGTATGTATTTACTACTACTAGCTGTAATACTGGCGACAATAAACGTTATTCTATTCTAGATGTTAGCAGGCTTAGAAGTATTCTAATCCTTTCTTTTATTCTACTATGCTATGAATTCCTTAGCTCTACGCTCCAGTCACTCCTAGCCCCTGTATTCATAAACGTTGCTTAAAATTAAGTAATGATTAGCGACTGTTTAACCATACGTTTGATGTTCAACTTTAATCATCGTTTATAAATAACCCCTTTGTGTTTCATCAAGTAGGAAAAAGTTTTTGTCACGGTCCCAGGCACATATGTAGTCATACGAGTACATATAGACTCTGCAAGTAGTTCGACTGAATACATCCACCAGTTCACTCGAAATCCAATCTACTCTACATGCCATGGTAATAAGGTGTTCACTCATCCGTGAGTTCCGTGTGTTGTACGTATCTAGTGTGTATGAGGTTCAAGGTCAAATGATGGTCAACTCTGACCTTGTCCGACAACAATATACGGCGTGGCGGGATACATAGATCAAGCAGTAAAGATTAACTACGTACAGCACACGTGCACACGTTGTGATTTTCATTATTAGAATCCACTTTACTCGTATTGGAATCCAAATTTCGCAACAGCTAAACAGTGTTTCTTTTTGGGCTAGTAATTTACTAATACTTTAATACTTTAGCCTATTTGCCCTTCAGGTAAAAACCCTATTTCGTTTCTTCAGTCTTTGTTATTAGTCGTGTATTGCTTCCACTCTTTGCTATAGGTATCTACCTTTTGTTGTTTTTTGTACAGTCTATCAAAGTAGTGTCTACAGGTTTTAGAGTTCCATTCTTTGGCTGTATTAACCCAGAACTCGAGGCACTGGTCTAAAAAAAATCTAATCACCTCAAGTTATTTCCTTTAAAAAACACGTATCTTTATTAGAATCCACGAGGACAAAGTATTAACAGAGAATGATCGGAAAAGCTAAGAAATGCCTTCGAAACCCATTCAACATCTTTATGCAAATTGATCAAAGAATTGGATTCACAAATAGGATGCCCAAATTGATTTCTGTCACCCCTTACCTTTCTCTGTGTAACATTATTACAGGTTCCACGAACCTGTCTTCTTTCACAAAAAAAAACTTTACTTTTAGTCATCCGATTACCTATCTAATACGAAGAAATCCAAAGAAATGTTAACAGCTACATCTGTATAATATATAGTACCAATAAAACAAAGTCGCTTTTCGTGTCTGCGTGACCGCATTATTCTTCTAAAGTACGCAATGGATTTTGATGCTGTTTTCACAACATTTAGAGAATTTATTCCGGAAGATTTATACATTTATAATTGACTTAGATATACCTCAGAAATCTTGATGTTTTGGCAACGTGTCGCCACATCAGTAGCTAGTACCCGTGTGAAGTAAGAGCGGGTCGCTAGTTCATGAACATGATAAATGAATCCTATTGGTTCTGTTCTTTCAATACGTTGCTGGTTTAAGAGGAAAAGCGGATTATCATTAACGTAAGAAGCGTCCTTGAGTTTCCCCATTAGGTAAGCTAGAAAGTGGTATAAGTAGCAAACCTTTTATCTTGATCTGTTTTTGTGACTTGGCTAAGGACACGCGGGCAAGATCGGCAGGAAAATTAGTGATTAGATGACCGTTTCTTTGATATTTTCAACAGTAACTCGTGCAAATAAAATCTTTTAAAACTGCGGAAATCGTGTGGTTGTTAAAACGTTGTTTCGCTTGTGATGTGACTATGATAATAATGACAATCTATGTATGTTGACGAAATTAAAGCTTATTTTTAAACCGACTTCCAAAAAGGAGGAGGTTTTATATTCGACTTTATCGTTTAAACAAAATCTTGTGGACAATGTTTTCAGTTCTCTTTTGCGTTATTCTGTAAAGATCTAGCCGTGAAAACTTATGAGCTGTCAGTTCACAAGATGATTGATAGCTTGCTTCCCTTAAATTTTCACCGTGACATTTATACAGAATAGATTGGCTAAAGATATTGCTAGATTACGGTAGAATTCTTCCTTCTATGTTATTCTATCATCGGTATAAATATTCTCCAGCTCACGTCTCTGCTCCTTCTGCGGCTGCCACATAATCTATGCTCGGCGGGTGTTCCTGCGCTGGAGTGCGGCGAAGCGTGACGCGGGCCGCGTGCGCACCCAATGTCAAGGTCTCGCCGTGTTTACAGAAATAGCGGCGCACACAAAAATACTCTACGGGAATAGCTTTAAACTCTCGCACACTGCGCGTTCTACATACTTTCTTCGAAATCTATGCTGTGTTGGAAAAGGGATGTTTGTTTAGATCGTCAAAATTTAAGTAGTCCTCCCTTTTAATCCTAGGAAGCGCAAATAAATTGAGATAAGAGCAGACCTCTCGGAAAGCACGTTAAGCCATTGGTACTGGTTGCCATCTTAGATCTTTGATAGTCGATACGGTTAGTTCGAAACCAGAAAGTGTAAAAAACCATTATTACCAAGGGGTATAGTAACTGGGTTGTGGAGGTCAGATAGGCAATCGCTCCATGTAAAATACTGGTATACTGCATCCAGTTAGACTGGTACCGGACCTCAACATACTTGGCTTGGGAAAGGCTCGGCAGATGATGAGATATGAGCAGGAGGGTGGGTTCTCGTTTACACACAGCGCGCTCTCGGCATTTTTTCTTTGATGCCGAAGTAATAACATAACTTAAGAGCGTTTACGACGTACGACATTCCATACAAACTTTCAAGCCTTGTTTTTCGAAATGAATCAACAGATTTTAATGAAACTTCATACGCATATGCAGGATACAAAGGTCCAAAAAGTTTGTAAAGAACATTTTTGAAATGTCTTATTTAAAAAAAGATAACTGGAAATCTCTGTTTCTATGGAAAATTTAAAATCGGTCTAATTTGGCTGTAAAACTATTCTTAGAAAATGTTGTTGTGTGTGTGTTTGATTACATTATTACTGATACAGATATTTACCGACAATAATCTTTCAATATCGATTAGGTAGGTATCGCGCATTCGTCATCGATAAATTTTCTAATTATCAGTTCACATTTACAAAGTTACATGCTTACAATGTTTTAGTGAACATTCCTCGACTATAAATAAATATTAACTATGTACGATACACGTGTCGAAGTATTTCTGTTCGGTTGAATGAACTTTTTCACTACTCATCGGTCTTTTAAAATTGTAACATTATTTTTGGACACCATGTATGTACATATAGGACGGTAGGACGCTTTCGTTAATTGGGAACCACGTACACAAATCATTTCTTAGCAACTTATCTGACCTCTACAACCTAGTTACCGGGTAACACGATACCCCTTGGAAAGACTGGTTGTCAGACTTGATCTTCTGACTAACCGTAACGACTGTCAAAGATCTACAAATGACCAACGGCTTAACGTACTTTCTGAGATACGGAGGTACCTCGATATGGTTATAAACATATATAGATATGGTTATGGTATAAAACATCTCAAGACATCGCAAAACACATATTTCATAATCCTTAATTCGTTATTAAAAGATCAGTTGGCTCACTGGACGAAAAATTAGCGCTAACACCGAAAACTAATGAGTGTCCTGACATAACCATTCATTTTTAAAACGAACTGCATTTGCAAATGCGTCAACGATTGCGTAAAATCGCAGAGACCCGTAATAAATCGTAATTATGTATGCTCATATTATATTACGATCATAAAATAAATGTTTGCTTTGATATAATTATATCTCTGCGTACGCTTAGGTATTATTTTTGTTTTTCATCTGTGTTCCATATCTGTCAGAGTATGACCTACAAAACATTATACTGCTGGGACAGCTCGAATTACACCACTAAAAATGAGCAGCTGAAAGTATGTTTCAGTCGTTTACATCTATTTTGCCGTTTGCGCAAGCGAAGCAAAATCATTAGAATCTTATTCAAATCATAATATTAATTTTCGTCTATTTTTGAACTAATCAAATTTCAGGGTTAAGCCGTGTCGTAACCAAAGCGATTAGTCGGGCGAAACGAGACCGTCGCGTTCATTATGTTCGATGAAAACAAACACGTCGTCGCACCAATCGATGCGCGCCTTTCGGTTTTCCTAACACATGAGTGACATATGAACGCGACAATCGCGTAGTCGCGCAACGGATCGCTTTGGTTAGGAAACGTGGTTACCCTTGTTTACTTGGTATCCCTGTATTTTTGTTTCTTTCATAATATTTCAAGAATCCAGTGGTATTATATTCCCTGCCAAATTTACCTTTAAAAAAAACACAAAAACAACAAACGAAAAACGTTTTCCCCGTAACCGTTATTTGAAACTAAAAAAGGTTTTTCGTTATTAAATATAATATTACAAAGCAGATCAAGTGTCTTGCGATGTCAAAAAGGACAACACAACCAATACCTGGAAATAAAATTATTTTATAGACTGCTAGCTTCTGCCCGCGACTTCGTCCGCG